>JAGMVL010000015.1:0-1292663 GCA_019202695.1 Populus x sibirica | reverse complement strand
GTAATGTTTCTTTCGCAAAGTTATTTGTTCTATTAAACTCCAATGTAGAGCTTCAGACTCAATAATGCTTTTACCTTAGTATATTTTGTATTACTAGTTTGTAGCCTTAGGTTAAATTTGATTAGTTAAGTAAGGATATTAAATTGGTTTCACGACAACTAGCCAACAACCCCAAACAACTAATTAGTTTTCCTTGTTTAATTTTCATGTTGACAATGACACATTGATTTTAAAAAAATATATATATTATAATCCATTTGTCATATAAATGATCTAAATAACAAAAATTTCCTAGACCATAAGTTTCAAGTTACTTTCTTTGTAGATGAATCACTTAATGCCTATTTCAATAATATAGACTTTGATTGTTCTTAAGTTTGATATTTGGATTCCATTTTCCATGTTATCTTTTTGGAGCCCACCTTTTTATTTTTATTTGGTATAAAAATTGTCTTTTAGACTTACCATTTATATTTTTTTGCAAGTATTGGTTTAAATAATTCATTTTAGTTCAAAAGTTGTAATACATATTAATGTAATAGCTGCAATTAATTTGTTTTTATCTTTTTCTTCAAATCAAATCAACATGGCTGAAAACTTATCAAGTGATGTTACTTTATGGCTTTTGCTTATGCAAGATCTGACATCTAGTATGGGCTTATGGGCAGGTGGTTATTGGTGCAAAAAAAATTCAACTATATATGTTCATTGTAGCAAGAAGATCAATGATGGTGGTATTAATAGTCTAAAGTATCACCTTAATGGTGTTAAACGGCCAAGTTGAATCTTGTAAAAAATTTAAGGTGTGAAATGGAAAATGAAACAACTTGGTTGAAGACTTGATAACAAAAAAAGAGAAAGGAAAAAGACTTCTAACTAATATTGAAAATTCTCAATCACTTTCCAATAATGAAGTCAAAGAGGATGATAATGCAAATTTACTTCAAGTAATACTGGTTCCCAAGCAAATAAGAGAGTGACAATGCAAGACACAAGTGCAACCAAACAAAAGCTAACATTATTAGCTCAACAAATTATACCGGATTCACAACCTAACATTAAAAATGTAATAATGCAAGCACAAGTAAGGCTATGACAAGATGGTGGTATAATATTAATGTACCATTTAATAGTGTTAAATCATATTATTATCAACTAATGATAAATGCCATAACATCAATGAGATCTGGTTTTAAAGGACCATCATATCATGATTTATGGGACCGCTTTTTAAAAGGCTCAATTCATGATGTCCATGAATATTTCTTAGGAATTAAGGCTAATTAGAAAACTTTATAGATGCTATATTATGGTGGATATGTGGTCAAATAAGAGGAATATACCAATTATGAATTTTCTAGCTGATTTTTCAAGATGCACCATATTTTTCAAGTCAGTTGACACTTCAGATCTTTGAAAAAGATAAAGAGACATTGTTTAAAATATTTCCTGAAGTTGTCAAAGAAGTGGGACTAGAAAATATTATCAAATTCATTAGTGACAATTAGTCTCATTCAATGTTTTACTAAATAAAGGTATAACACTTTCTTTTGGTCTTCTTATGTTGCCCATTACCTTAATTTGATGTTATAAAATATTTCTAATCCAAATACTCTATAATGATTTATGAAATCATTAAGAAGGCAAGAAACATAACCAAATTTATATATAATTATGCAAGTGGCTTTAGCTTTGATGAGGAAAAAACTTTACTAATGAAAATGATCTATATCGTCCCGCATTATGAGGTTTGCTACTCATTTTAAGTATCCAATGTTTATTTAAGTTTAAGAAAGAGCTTCAACAAATGTTTACTTGCATGAAATGGGTAGAATTAAGTTATGGTAAAAATAAAGTTGGAAAGGAAATAGTTGTTATAACTTTGCAAGATAAAGACTTTTGGTCTCAATGTGAACATATAATCAAAATTATTGAGCCTTTGGTGTGATTTTTGATTAGTAGATATGAAGAAAAACCAACAATGAGTTATTTATATGAGGCAATGAATAAAGCAAAAGAAACCATCAAGACAAGTTGAAAAATAAAGTATTTCAATATGGACTATATATCTAGGTAATTGATGCTAGATGGAATAAGCATCTTCATAGTCCATCCACATGCAACAAAGTTGTTTTCTTAATCCCAGAATCTATTTTAGGCTTTATTTCCCAAAAATAAAGGAGAGTTACTTGAGGTTTGCTCAGCCACAATTACTAGATTGATCTCCAGTGGTAAGGGTAAGTGATTTTAGCATGTCCCTTAGCTATTTATCAAAAGGAGAAGTTAAATCTGGCACTAACTTTTATTGCTTATATTTTTTAAAATATAAATATTGTTTTGTATCTATAATATCTAATTTATTGAACTTTTATTTTAATTAGTTACATGGGAAGCAATCTTGCCAATGATACTCCAAAACTTCAAAAGTTTGGAATCCAAGTTTTTAGTTAGTGTTGTAGTGCAATTAGGTGTGAGAGAAATTAGAGTATATTTGAATTCATCCGTTCTAAAGGCAAAATAGACTAGAGCACAAAAGACCAAGTGATTTGGTCTTTGTTCGTTACAATTTAAAAATTCAACAAAAGTAAATATCAATATTATCATATTAATAATAATATTGAAAATGATTATTACTATTTTCATTAATATTTATATTATTTTTTAAAAAATAAATTTATCACTAATATATATGGTTTATATTCATATTATTTTATTTCATGTTTGTACTTTATAAAAATTTGATCCAAACAAAAGATGTTTTAGATTTTGTTAGCTTTGATAATATTAACCTATTAAATGAGCGAATTTATGAAGAACAAAGCCTTTTATGGAGAGAATATAAGTTGAAAGGCTACTGAGATACCTTTTATGCTTTGACTTTAGATGATGATGAGGATGAGCTTAGTGGAAATGTTCATTTATTAGAATGTCTTATTGATGACTTTTTTAACATACCACTACAAGATTAAGATCCTTATTTTTAAGTTAATGGTGGAGATGATGCTTGATTCATGTTTTTTTTTTTAACTACAACATTTTATTTCATCAATATTTTGGTACTTTGTTTATGTTGAATTATTTAAAGTTAAATTTCTTTTTAGTCATGAGTATTAATTATTTAGAAATATTTTAAATTTTAAAATTATATTTAGATACTTAATATTGTATTTATATTATATAATTAAAGTTAATTTATCTTAAAATTTAAATTTAAATTATATATATTAAATTAATATTTTAAATTATATATACACATATTTTTTGTATATTTTAGGGTTTTTTTGACAATTGTTTTTTTAAATTTTAAATTGTTTTTGTTAAAAATTATTTTTTTATGATTTTAAATTGTTTTGATATCTTGATATTAAAAATAGATTTTAAAAAATAAAAAAAATATTTTAATATATTTATTAAAAAAAATTAAAATATAACTGCAATTAAAATTCCAAAAACACTTACTAACAAAACACTTATTACGAGCAGTAATAAAGTAGCCGTGACTTGTGAGTGATATCTACATCATCCAATCGACAAAACAACACAGTAAACAGACAAAACTGAGCACTCCTTTTTGGCTTCGCTTTCTTTGTAGAATCTGACAACCCCAGAAAAAGAGCTTCAATCTATGGTCTCTGAGTAAATGGCGTCAACTATTTTAACAAAGAGTCTATTGGGTCATCGCTTGATTCACTCCTCTTTTTCTCTTTCCCATAAAACCCCACAAATCTTTACTTCTCTCTTCCCTGTGAGTGACTATCTGTTGTTTAAGTACCTGGGTTTTGCTTAATTCTATGATTATTTATCTGGGCGTCTTTTTTTTTTTTTTTCTGCTTTTGAATTGGTGGTAGTGTTGAGTTGTTGATTGATTCTGGATAATGGGTTGTCGATTTAGTGGTGAGAAGTAGGGTTTTTGAAGTGTATATCAGCAGTTTTAGTGATTGGTTTGGGTAAATTTTGTGACTTTATTATGATTATTAGCTTGAATTACTTGTGTGGAATTTTATTTGTGTATCAAGATGAGAAACCTTCAATCTATTGGTGTTGAATATATGAACTGATTTTAAGTCTTAAGCGTGCTAAAGTTCAAGCATTGTTATCAACTGTATTTATATAATTGTTTTAGTTTTTCTAAACACTGTATTTTTTTTTCAATTTTTTTTTTTGCTGCATAGTGAAGGTCTAAATGAATTTTTAATCTCTGCTATTCTGAAAAGAATCGTGCTTTGTTATTGTCATGGGATTCTTTACCTGTTAGGTGTATTGTGCTGTGTAATTTTTTGTGCACTTGGTAAAAGTACCTAGCTTGATATTTGTTTTATTGCATTTGCATTATTGCTGATTACTTGGAGCATACTGACCGAACTTTAAGGTGTTTTTCTTTTGTTTCACATTACTTTCAGGGGAGAACATTTCAGAAAAGAGCTGACCCCATCCATACATCATATAAGCCATCTCAGTGGGTTCGTTGTGTAGTTGGGACAAGAGCTAATTTCTCGACGCAATCTTTATCTTTGAACGAACCTGTTGTCTCTGTTGATTGGCTCCATGCGAACCTCCGGGAGCCTGACATGAAGGTACCTGCTTGTTCTTTTTTATAGAAAAGCTTCTCATCAAATTTATAAGAAGTAGGTCATGTATTTCATTTCATCAGAAGAATTGTTTTTTCATTTGAATTTCTCACACTTATGTAAGACTATTCTGTGCACCCAAAAGATGAATGTAGTTGTATGACAATATTTTTTGTTTTGTGGAAGGAATGCTAAAAATGATTCCATTGTTGTCTCTTTGAGAGTCTTAGGATTAAAACCTCATTTTTGGCTAATAGCAAACAATTTTTGCCTCCATTCAATGAAGAAGCAAAAGAAAAAGCATCATGATCTTATTTAATTTTTTTTAAGTTGATGTAAATAGGAAATGTTCCTTGATGCCTGCATTAATAAATTTCACACTTGAGTTATCAAAAGAAATTACACCCTTCATCTCTCTAAACTGGTCATGCTATGAAATTATCAGTCTATGGTTTCTGTTCATCTCATGGAATATTTTATTGTAGTCTAATACATTTGAATCCATTTTAATTGATTTTTTTACATCCTAAACATGGTCACACATCATTCTGTCATACATTATTATATTCAGGTGTTGGATGCATCCTGGTACATGCCTGATGAGCAGAGGAATCCAATTCAAGAGTATCAGGTCTGATGACTATGATTTAGTTTTGAATTTGTTTTAATTTGACTATTTTATTGACAATCTAAACTGATCTTAATAATTATTTTTAGGTTAGAATTTCATAAATATTCTTTTATATTCCACTGAAAATATGCTCTTTTTCTTCTTTCATTCTTCAAGATATTGATGTTATCTCATTTATTTTCCTTCAATGAATAACCTGGTCTACTAAACTTGCTCCTTACAGGTTGCTCACATTCCTGGTGCCCTGTTCTTTGATGTAGATGGAATAGCAGATCAAACTACAAATGTAAGATGCCCTCTCTTTATTATTTGTTACAAATATTTATAGTTTGGGCCTAGAATTGCTAATGCTTCTTTTCCCCTTTTTTATCATTTGAATCATCTTTAAGAAAGCATTGTATTTTGTCCATATACAAGAACCACCCCTGTTATAGTTCATCTTGTTTACTTCACAGGTGATATTCTATAGTTTATTATTTTAATTATTGATTGTACCTTTTCCATTTTATCCCTTTGCTTATCTTGTAAGAACAATTACTTGTATCAGTTGCCACACATGTTGCCATCAGAGGAAGCTTTTGCAGCTGCTGTTTCTGCTCTTGGTATTGAGAATAAAGATGGATTGGTGGTTTATGATGGGAAAGGTATCTTTAGTGCTGCTCGTGTTTGGTGGTAAGTTGTGGGGTTTGATAATGTGCTGTAGTTTTGTGGAATCTAAGTACTACTTTTATGGTTAGTTGTCCATTCTAACATAATTTTGATTAAATGACAAGGATGTTTCGAGTCTTTGGGCATGAAAAGGTCTGGGTGCTAGATGGAGGTCTGCCAAGATGGCGCGCTTCAGGATATGATGTTGAGTCTAGTGCTTCTGGTGACGCTATCTTGAAAGCTAGTGCTGCCAGTGAGGCAATAGAGAAAGTATATCAGGGCCAGACAGTAAGTTCGTTACTCATATATATCCATATGTGCATGCATTATATTTTTAATAAATAATAGTATGATAAAACATGGCATGAACAAGGTATTTTCAAATTGCTTATGTAGCTTTTCCATCCTTGTTTTTTTTTTTTAATAATTAGAAAACTGAGAATATCAAGAAATGCTCTGTTGAACAATCATGCATATGGATAAATGTATCTGCATGCGTGAATATATATGTTTCTATATCCTGCATGGTCTATTTGCAATTTATAATTAATAGCACATGTGATTTGTTCTAATTTTCAAATTTGTTATTTATAATTAATAGCATATATGGTTTGTTCTAATTTTCAATCATGTTATGGTAAACTCTAATTGACTGTATGTTTTTATGACAGGTAGGACCAATCACATATCAAACAAAGTTTCAGCCACATCTTGTCTGGACACTTGAGCAGGTTGGTTACTATTTTTCAGTTGCTTATGTTCTAATGACAAAATTACAAAGATACATTTTTTTTAATCACTCATTAGTGACCTTATAAGCAATATATGTACATTATATTGAATGGCTGGATATGATCATGTAGCTTTGGCATTGGCAATTTGATATAACAACTACATTAGACCATTGACTTGAAGAGTGGTTGATATTCGTTTTACATTTGTAGGCACTTTTGAGAATGCCATAGATAAAACTTAATTCATGCATGTGTGACTTGTGGAGTAAATTGATGAATTAACAATTTTGGCAATAATCTTCTAAGGTAAATAGGGAGAGGCAGCTCTTAGCCTTTGATGGTGATGATAAAACTGATGGTAATCCCTAACGTAACAAGTTTGTTCTTTTAGTTAGCAGTGATATCAACATGAATTTTCTAGCTTAATTGAAATTCACTGACAACTTTAAATTATTTTTATCAAACTGTTTTGAGCTTTATGTTGAAAGATCTTAAATTTGGGTATTGAAATTAAGTGGTTTATAATTAAGTTCTCTCAAAAGAAAAGGGTGAACTTGAATTTGATGATAATGTACCGCAAATCATTCTCACCGTGTAGTGGTAACATGACATCCTATGACATTGCTTGTTGTCAGAGGGTTTTGGTCTGAATACCTCTCGTTGTGAAAGTTGCTTTCTTTATATAGAGACTGTCGCACATTACATGGCTGAAAACCAGCCATTTCATCAGACTATACAAGTTAAGAATAAAGCCTATCAATTATATACCTATATACTATATATAGCTAGACTAAATTAGGTAGCACATATCGAGTTGTCAATTCTACTAACAACCCCCCTCAAATCGATGTTGGGTGATCGAGAAGCATCAATTTGTCAATCAAGTACTGATGGTGAGGATGAGAGAGAGCCATAGTGAAAACATTAGCGGTTTGGTATTCAAAGGGAAATGTGTGGAAGAGTAATCTCCCGACAAGCCAAGGCTTCACGAATTGAATGACAATTCACTTTAATATGTTTGGTGCGCTGATGAAAAATGAGATTGGCAGCAATCTAAATAGCATGGTATTATCAACATGAAGTGGAGTAAGAGTAAGCTATGGAACACTAACAACCCTGTGAAGCCATACAATTTCAAAACAAGTTAGACAATATAGTTCGATATTTAGACTCGAGTGGATGACTTTGAGACATGAACCTGCTTCTTACTCTTTTAAGAAATGAGAGCATCGTCAAGGAACATACACCAACCTATAACAAAACGATGAGTATCCACACAACTAACCCCGTCGGCATCATTAAAGCCCTCTTAATCAGAAGAATTCCCTGAAGGGAAGAACAAGTTGTAACAAGATGTCCCTTTGAGATATTAAAGAAGACGACAAACAACAACCAAATGTGTCTGGCACAAAGCTTGCATAAATTGATTGATTTGCTAAACAAAAAACAAGATATCAAGTTGAGGTCAAATAGTTCAAACTGCCTACTAGTTAATCCATTGAAGGATCAGATAAGGGATCACCATTCGCCTTATGTAACTTCAAATTTACCTCTATAGGAGTAAGAACCGAATTATTGTCTTGAAAGCCAGCTAAAGAAAGAAGTTCTTGGGTATACTTATGCTGATGTAAGAGCGTGCTATTCAAACAAGGTTGAACCTCAAGTCTAAAAAAATACTGCAGAGGACCAAGATCTTTCATATGAAAGGAAGATTTGAGGCGCTGTTGGAGCCGATCAATTAACTAGAGATCGAATCCAAGATCACAATATCATCGACATACACAAGAAGTATAACGATCCCAAGGGTAGTCTTACGAAAAAATATTGACTTTGAGTGAAAGCGAGATGCGAGAGTAGTACGAAACTTCTCAAACCATGCTCGTGGTGCTTGCTTCAAACCATACGTAAAACCGCTTTAAGCAAAAAAAACTCAACAAAAGATGAAGGAAACAAGCCAAGAAGAGGACACATAAATAGTTCTTCCTTTAGGTCACCATGTAAAAATACATTCTTCTCATCCATCTTACGAAGTGACCATCCTTTTGAAACAACAATGGCCATAACAATCAGACAATAGTAATTTTGGCCATAGGAGTAAATGTTCCCTTATAATCAAGCTTATACTCCAGAGGACAAGGGACAATGTCCCAAGTATGATTTTCTTTAAGAACCCGAAGTTCGTCCTACATAGCTTGGCGCTAACACTCTTGAGTATAAGCATGAGAACAAGACCTAGGCACAAAAGTATTATCAAGAGTAGCCTGGAGAGTGAAAGAAGAAAAACCATACCAATCTGAGGGCTAGGAAACCCTAGTAGATCGGCAACGCGCATGCATTGCAGGATTAGTGGCAGTTTAGAGGAAGGAAGAGGCAGCGGGCGACGCTGCTGATGCACAATACCTGACTTAAAACGAGGAGTACTAGACATGTTCAAAAAGAGGAAGCGAAATAAAGGAAGACACAAAATTAGGACGAGACAAAAAAATATTTATTTTTAAAAAAATCACATTGCATGAAATATGAAGCTTGTTAGCCTCTGCATCATAACACATAAACCCTTTATGAGAGTTACTATAGCCAAGAAAAGCACATTGAACTCAATCTTGTGATGTTTATTGGTTGGTTAGTGAACAAAACAAACGCTATCAAAAACATGCAGAGAATTATAATCAGGAGGAACATCAAACAAACGATAATATGGAGATCAAGATGCAAAGTAGGAGAAGACAAATGATTAATCAAATATACAATCGTTGATAAGGCTTCTAATCAAAATCTAGAAGGAACATAAGACTCAAGCATCAATGTATATCTAACAAATGTGATTATGATGCTCAGTGGTACTATTTTGTTGAGGGGTATAAAGACATGAATGTTGAGAGAAAATACCCTTTTGTTAGAGAAAAGATTGAAAAACATGAGGCATGTATTCTCCTCCAAAATCTGAGCATAAGATCTTAATTTAGGTAGAAAATTAGGCTTCTACATAGGCAACAAAAGTTTGGAAGGTTAAGAGCACATTAGCTTTAGAACAAAGAAAATAGACCCACATGAAACGACTATTATTGTCAATAAATGTCACAAAATACCTGTATTGAGCATGAGAAGGAACATGACTTGTATCCCAGGCAACAGAATGAATAATTTCAAAACATGTAGAAGTGCAACTACCCTACAAAGGAAAATGTAAAGATTTGCTTTTGCCAAGTTTACCAGGAAAGAAAAATTATTTTTATTTTTCAAATAACCATGTTTCATAAAATGTGTCAGGATTACATAGTTGGAATGACCCCATTTGTTATGCCAAAATTGGCAATTATTATTAGTAATAGTAGAACAACTAACATAAATTGAATGAGGAATGAAAAATGACTAAAGAGGAAAAAGACATCCCATTTTAAGCTCTTTTTGCTATCTCCTATCCCGACGCTTGATCCTGCACGCAATTGCAACTAGAATGATCAATATGAAGAGAACAATTTTCTTCTACTAATTTTCTAACTGAAATGAGATTGGCAGATAAATCAGGATACTCAAAAAGCATTAGTAAATGAAGACCCCATATTTCCGATCATAGGAAGAGTACTGCCATTGGCGATCTGCATATGTTGCTTACCATCATAGTTACGAACATCATGTAAAGCTGCCAGATTGCCAATCATGTGATTAGAAGCCACAAAGTCAATTAACCAAGGAGAAGTAAGAAGATGTTTCTTACCTTGGAGACCAAGAGCAGAAATGGTGGAAATAATCATTTGTTGAAAATGTTTGGGAGTAATGTTGGAAGAAGAACCCAGAACAATGGGTTGTACAGAATATGTAGGCAAAAAAGTGGACTGAACAACAATATGAGATCAGTTCTGAGGGCGGACATGACAGTCCTTAATGATATGACCTTGCAATAATAGCATAATTTCTAGCTGCAAAATTTTGCAATGTGTCTAATTTCCTTGCAACTATAACACTGTGGCGGAGATCTGGATCGTCATCTTCCTTGAGTAGCGTAGGCCATATTAACCTTCTCAGAACTGCAAGCATTTTGAGCAAGGCCAAGCTGTGAGGCAAGATGTTCTTCACACAAGAGTCCACCCAGGCAAACATCCAAAGATGGGACATGTTGGTGATTGATTAACATAGCTCGTACACTTTCAATCTCGGGTCATAGCTTCAAGAATTGATCCTATTGGCTCTCAGATTGAACCGCTTATAGTGTTGCTAAAGTTGCTTTGGGAACCTGGGAATGCACCAATCCAAAATAATCATGTTATAAATTAATAAAACTAGAATAAAATAGCTCAATAGTTTCTGATGTCTAATTCCAATTGAAACTTTCAAGCAGAATTATCTTGATAATAAATTCGTCAAAGGTAATCTAACATCGTCTTAGCAGTAGTGAACCCATGAATATTGTTGACTATATGAGGTTCAACAAAACTTAGTAGCCAGGTAGCATTTTTGGCATCCCTACTTTCCCATGAATTAAGTTCCTTGGGATCAATGGGAGCTGTAGAAGACCAATCCAAATGACCCCATAACTCCTTCACTTCCACAAACATATATATTTGGAATTCCTATCTAGCTTAATTCTTGCTAGTAAATCGAACAATAGAATTTTCTCCTGACATAATAACCACAAAAAATTGATAGAAAAAATCATCATAGCTACAAGACCTGCTGATAGCCACCAAACCAAAGACGACTGAAACTCTAAACTAAATAAGCACCACACCATCGAGAAACCAAGAGACAATTGAGAACCAAGAGACAGCTAAGAACTCCACAATAAAAAACTAAACCTCCAAACCAGAGAACCACTTCTGCCAATACCAAAAAAAAATATTGAAGTTCTGCTTTCTGTCGCTACCCACAGAAAAGTACCAGAAAAGAAACAAGGAACCAGAAATAAATAAATTCAGCCAAGCCGAGAGAATGCTATGAAGAGAATTTGGGTTTTTGATTCCATGCTAAAGAAGGTTTTGGTCTGAATACCTGTTCTTGTGAGAGTTGCCTTCCTTTTATAGAGACCATCGCAAATTACAAGGCTGAAAATCAGTCATCAAGTTAAGAATAAAGCCTATCAATTATATGCCTATATACAATATATATTTCTGTATTAGCTAGACTAAATAAGATAGCACATATTGAGCCATCAATTCTGCTAACACTTGTGAATTTTTTGTGGGTACTGGAATCAAACATTGAGTTATTTGTGAAATTAAATTAACATTTGTTTGGAATGAGATAAACAAGTATCAGCTTGACATCAGGACAACACTGAAACAAATTCGAAATTATAATGCAGTTTCTCCTTGATAAGTCTTGCATTCATTCTTCCATTCCTTGGAGTAAAAAGGGTGACAAGTTTGTGCATATTTGAGCTGGTGTCTTATTTGGTGTGGCCATGGATAAACTTTTAGTTTCTGTAACCATCTAATATGTCAGCAATCGGCAAAATTTAGTTATCTGCTTGACTTACGTAGTCCTCAAAACATGAATGAATCTGCACTATATGCTTTCTCTGGGCCAATTTTCAGGTTAAAAGTAATATTGAAGGCAGGACTCATCAACACGTAGATGCTCGTTCAAAGGCCAGGTATGTTCAGTGATTTTGTTTAATTGTATTAATGATAAATGGTTTTCATATTGCGAATGCAATATTGTTATCTTAGTAGAATAATTGTTCCGAATCTTCTTTATAATCAATGGCGTTCCCTGGAAATGTTATTGAATGATGCATTTGAGGTTTAGCTATTCTCTTAGTTTGGACTTTGTAGATTAGTAGGAAAGTATAAATAGCAAAAAACCATCACTAGTTTTAATTGATTAAAGTGTATGATAAAGTTTCAAGTAGGGTTTTAAATATTATCTTACTTGTTAACTTGCTTTCAACTTCCCTACACTTTAAACTCTGGTACGTAATCAGATCTGGTGATTCATGTCAGTTTATGTAGCCTAACAGCCATCACAGCCTTTGTCTCTTTACAAGGCTCAACTTTCCAGACTCCCCCTTCCATTCAATCTGCTAACTTAAATTAAATCATCTAACTATATCTTACCAACTTTAAACTGCAATCTCTACTTTTACTTCAAATATCAACATTCAACTCTTCCTATCAATGTGATCTAGGATTGTTTATTGAAGATACGATTTTGATCAAGGACATATGCTCTTCTTGCAGGTTTGATGGCACTGCTCCAGAACCTCGAAAGGGAATAAAAAGTGGCCATGTTCCTGGCAGCAAGTGCATTCCATTTGCGCAAGTAATAGATAGACTTACAGTGTTCTTAAACTAATGATTATTTTTTAAGCTGACAGGTGGTTCTCTCTATTTTCCTTTTTCTTCATTAGCGTGTTTGTTTTTTGCAGCTGTTAGATTCTTCACAGACACTCTTACCAGCAGATGAGCTTAAAAAACGATTTGATCAAGAAGGTAAGGAAGAACCTTTATGTTTCTGGGTGCCTGCCTAAAAACATTAGTTCCAGAGATCATGACCATACATATCGGCATTGTGCATTTAGATGAAGTCCATATCTCAGAATGTGAAATGGTTTTTTGTTTTTTTTCATGGATTGTTTTTTTTTCTTTTTAGTTTATCAAATGGAGGTTTGTTAGGTTTCTAAGAAAAAAAGTGATTAAAGAAACGAAAACATAATTGTTATTTGTCAGAGTTTTCTGATTTCTGCCTTTATAATAAGACATGATGGAAAAACTGTACTTTAGCTGTCAGCATTCAGCTTTACTATCTATTCATTATCTTACATAATGCTCCTAGAGTATATTTCTGTTTGCTAATCTTTGGTTATTTGGTATCTGCTCAAGGTTTAGTGGATCTGACACAGTTTTATACAGGCATCTCTTTGAAAAGCCCTGTTGTTACTTCATGCGGGACTGGTGTAACTGCTTGCATTCTTGCTCTGGTATTTATCCTTCCTATGTATTACAATCCATCCTGAAAAATTTCATGAAAGTTTTTCCACTATGCGAAACCACGAAGCTCAAATTCTTGATTCTTGTTTTGCATTTTCGGGAAAATTGTTGGCATAAATATAGTCCGATCTTGTTAAAGTGCAAATGACTCCGGCTCATGTCTTTCAGGGTCTCCATCGACTTGGAAAGTCAGATGTTGCAGTCTATGATGGATCTTGGACTGAATGGGGAGCTAATCCTGAAACACCTGTTGACTCTTCATAAATCTTACTAATGTATCAGATGTCAGCAGCCACATGCATGGCGTGAAGTTTTCCTGTTAAATACTCAGATTGTGATGAAAGATGTGCCTAAAACAGATGGATATAAGAGGCATTTTTTTTTTCTTGTCAATTTTGAAGTTGTAATTTGCATTTCGTGCTCCAAAACATTGGCATCAAAATAAGAATAGAAAAAAAAGAGTTCTGAAGGAGAAATTGATTTTAAATCAATCCCTCTCTCTCCTAATTAAACTATGACTAGTCCGATTTATATATCTACATTTAATACATGTTAATAGCTAGCTAGCTGTAATTTTCTTTTGAAAAACCCAAAAGCACTATTAGTAATCCATGGAATGCTCTCTATATATAGCGAGTATTTGTAGGGTACTTTAATCATCTATCTCATATAAAACTTTCAACTTTCAAATAATATGGCATTGCAAGCACATTTAATGACAAATATGATGCAATTTATAACAAAATCTAGAAAATAAGGGTATTTAAAACGCTAGGTTTACTGTTATAAACCTCTGACCGTAGAGAAAACTGTTTTTATAACTTTAGAATTTAATAATAATAATCTATTTTAAAAATTAAGTATAAATTGTTTAAATAGTGGTTGAAATTAAATAAATTTGTATTAAATTAAATAATAAAAAATGATAAAAATAAAAAATAACATCTTTTAGATTATAGAGACTTTTCCAACCTTGGTTGGTTATAGTGACTTGATCTTCAGAATATTTTGATAAAATTTAGGCATTGTTTAATGATCAAATTCAAAATTATATTTGTTTCTGTTAGAATGATCATTTGACATATTTAAACTTTTTAAGTATTTTCTTTGTCATTTTAGCCTATAAATATATTTACTAGATATTTTACATTAGTCTTTTCCACTTACAAAAGGCTCTACTTCGAGTAAACATTTAAATCTAGATATAACTGCTCATAATAATGCCAGAAACATTGAAGGTTTTAGAAATATCCATATTGTTTGACATATTGAGAATAAAAATATCACATTTACTTTTCTTATTATTATATTTCTTTTACAGTAGTGTGTTATACAAAAAATAGTGTCAGACTACATGTTACCTGATATTAATCTTTGTCTTTTTTCTCTGAACCCGGAAGAGCTACCTGAAAAGCCTTTTTTTAGAGTCATTTGTGTGTTTGGTATTGTGGTAGCTGTTGTGGTTGTGGTTTTAAAAAAACTGTTTTATAAAAAATATTTTTGGTTGAGGTTGGTTTGAAAAAATATATGTTTGTTTAAATTTTGGTTGAAATTGAGGTTGAACAAAAAGTAATTTAATGTGTTTGGTTAAAAATGCTTTTTAAATTGAGGTTATAAAATAACTAAAAAAGATATATATTAATATTGATGGTTTTTAATTTAAATATTGTAGATTTAACTACTGTTATTATATCATGAAATAAATAATACTTTACATAAAATATTTTTTATTGTTTCATAAAACTATTTACAATTCCATCACGTACGAAATTCATCGGATAAGGACTACAGTTTTCATGGTTTTTTGAGCGTGCAACAAAATCATGTAAAATATCATCAGAAACAAAATTAGAATTACGATCAAATTCTGCAAATATCACGCAATTATGTGATCTCTTTCTAATTTATGTAGTCTTATTAAATAATATTAAACACTAATTTTTTTGAATAAAATACAATTAAAAATTAAATTTTTTTACTTTTTATTTTTTTTTATTGTGGAGAGTGAATTTAATTCACTCTCCACGCAGACAAGGAGAGCACATAAATAAGACTAGGAAGAACAATGGGAAAACAGAAGAGAAGAAAATGGTTTCAGTAGGCCAGCCCTCCATCACCGTCATCATCATCTTCAAGTGCAGCAATAGGGGAAGAACAAAAGGAAAACTGTTAAGAACATCCCTCGTGGTTGAACAAAAGGAAAATAGTTTCAGTAGGCCAGCCCAGCTATCTCCCTCGCCTCCAAAGAACGGCACGCCCAAGTAAGAACAGCCCTCATGGTTTTCTCATCTGGACAAAATCCACCCATACTCGAAGCACTGGTCAAGGAAGGAAGAGGAGAACAATTTTATACTGTGTTTAAACACAGTTGCAATAAACAGGAAATGAAAAGCATACAATTTCTGCTTCAACAAAACTGAGTTTTGAACGCAGATAAAGGTGGGGCATATGCATGAAAATTACGGCTCGTTTTGTAACCAAACAGTATGTTGCAACTGTTAAATAAAAACACAGCCGCAAACGCTTAGCCAAACGGACTCTTAATGCACCACTCACGCCTCAAATAAAATGACAAAGACACCCTTTAATAAAGCTCAAGTTGTACAACACTCTCAGTTATATTCCCATTGATTTTCCACCAAAAAACAAAGAAAAAAGTTGACCCAAAGATGCTGACCCGGTCAACTTTACAACCCATTTTTTACAGCCCAAGGTATCATTTTCTAGCCAACAATTGAGATCCTTCATGTTAGAATCAAGGCCAAGATTCATGCCCAATAAAAATCATATGTTCCTTTTTCATCCCTATAATAAGGGTGAATTTCGTGGCAAAAAAAAAGAGAAAATCATGTGGAGAAAGGTAGCTAAAAAACCAACCTTTACACACTATTTTCTTAGTTACCCAACTAGCAACCTTTATCCCCCTCCAGCAGCTACCATGAGCCACCAACATCCCTGAAGGCGCCACCATCAGACAATCAACAGTCACCTCTCACCCAGGTAAGCTTATTCTACCTCTTTTGGTTCTTTACGTAATGTTTTACATAGACTAAAGTGAGTGTAACTCATTTTTTTGGCAATTTTATTGCCAAGAAAATTCTATCACTAGGTTGGGCCAATGATAAAAGAAAGGGTTGCACCCTCAAGCCAGCCTAACCCGTGTGGCTGGGTTAGGTCCAGCCCATATTTAATGGGGGGAAAGAGAGAAGTTTGTTGGGTCGACTGTCGGCCCAACAAAAACCGGGTTGGGTTGGACCTTAGCCCAACCCGTGTGCATGGCTTAGGGCCTTGGGCCCAATAGACCTTGTTCATGTAGTTGGTCAATCCCAACTCAAAAGTTAAAGGCGTGTTTGGCTCGCGTCAATTTTGTTAAGAAAATAAAGCCTTGTTTGGGTCTTTAAGGCGTGTTTGCCAAACACGGCCTTAAGATATTTTTAATGCCTTTGATTTTAAACCAATGGCGTGTTTGACAAACTCGCTTTAAGGTTTTTTCTTTAGTTTTAATTTGTCCTTATTTTAGGGTCTTGCCAAACAAACCCTTAAAAATTTCAAAAAAAAATTGTTAAAAAATTTAGGGCATCAATTTTACCTAATATTGGGTTATATACTTACACCGTGAGATACAAACCTGATATTAAAAATACCTTATTTTTCTCCAAAAATTTCAAAAATAATCCAAAATAATTGCCTTGTTTTTTAAAAAATACACAAAATGTCTTTCTTCAAGAATTTCACTTAATATTGAGTTGTAGACGTACACTTAATATGGACTCAATATTAAAAATACATGGTTTTTGTTGAAATATAAAAAAATTCCAAAAAAAAATCCTCATTTCAAAAAAATACAAAAATATGTTTCGTTTTCGTGTATACGACCAAATTCTAAAGTTTTTTCGTGCATATTTTCTAAAAAATAAAATGAATTTTTATCATGTTTTAAAAGTTCAAAATGAATATCATAACTAATTTATGATTATCCATTAAGATTTGAGAAAATTTTCAAAATTAACACAATGCATACTTATAATATTAAATAATAATTTGTTTAATTAATATTAAAGGTATGAATTTTACAACATAATGCATACTTATAATATTAAATTAAATAAATTAATAGCAATAAACGTTAGGAATTAGATGTATCCAAAAAACAAGTGTGATGCTCAAGTTTGAGCCTTAGAATAGTTAAGATTTAACCCGATAAGGTAGACTTCCTCACGAACGGAGATTTGCCTTGAACCTTGGATAAGATCAACGGATAGAAACATGACTTAGAATAACAATCAATCAACAATGTAACTTATCTTAGGTATGGTGCACTGGGGGTGATGTGTTTTCCCCTTGCACAACTAGTCCTCTTACCCGAGACTCTCATAGACAATAGGTTTCCTAGTGACCATGATACTAGATGACAATTCCCTCAAATTATAACTTTATGATTAAACCCAAACACCCTTCAATCCAGAGAGCGGCTACGTCATTTAACGTTGTGCATGTCATGACAGGAGATAAATAAGAAAAAAAATAAATCACCACTTAATTTTATGGTAACTAGAAAACCACATGCTGATCTTTCAAAGATTCTTAAGTAAGGGATGATTATGTTTAAGGAAAGATAAAAATTACCCTAATATATCGTACTTATTGTAAAATGCTTTGTGTTTGTTTGTAAAAAAGTGTCGGTTGAGCTTTAAATTATGGTTGCTTAAACAAACATGTGTTTATTATTATGGCTAAAAACCTAAACTAAACTGAAGGAAGTGATTTGGGACTTGAGCCTGAAGAAGGCATAATCCTCACTTTTATGAAAATAGCCTTTGAACTTGTAAGGAGGGTGAACGATCAATGAACTTAAATCCATTTTAACCCATAATGATCAAAATAGGCTTAAAAGTAACCACTCAATCTCAATTAGCTTGTGTGAGATAGCATTGATCCAACTCTAGCTCACTCATTATAAAAAGGAGGGTTATATCTCGAAAACTAAAATAAATAAACATTAACAATTACCATCATACATAAGATAAGCAAAAACATTTGAGATAATTAACAATTTACAAAAAGTATTTATAAATAAAAATTTATATTGATACTTTATCAATATTTACAATTAAAATTAAGCTAAATAGTGATATGGGTGCATGATCACAACTCCATATCCAATCCCAAAATAAAAATAAAATAAAGATGTATAAAACAAAGACTAAAAAAACAACACAAACAAAGATATATGCAAAAGTAAAAAAGATCAAATCAAATATATTAATAAAAAACACAAATTATTTATTTATTAAGAAAAAACATAATAAAAATATTCAAAGCTTGTATTAAATCACATAAAGCATGTTATCATTGAAAACAATAAACAAAGTTTAGCCCTAACATGAATCCCTAGTGGGGTTATTATGCTATCGTAAGAGATATTTCGATGAACTATATGGAAAAAGGATACATAGGAAAAAAAATATGGCACCACCTACATTTAAGGTAACTAGAAAACCTTTTATTGATCTTTCAGAGATTCTTTGGGTGATTCGTTGCACATTCTAATGACCACCAAGGCACATGATCTGCTAGATTGGGCATGCCTCCTTTTTATCTCTCTTCTTGTACCAACAGTGAAGATGAACGGTACTCATGGTGGTAGATCAAGCATTGGAAAGTCTTAGCCTTTCTCCCTTCCTCTCGCTGCTAGTTCAATCTATAAGGGTTATTACTGTTATGTTTCGATGACGGGGGAGGAGAGGTGATTAGTGTGGAGCTATTGGGGGCTATCATTACTCTTACTACTGTTATTTTTGGATTCTGGCAATTATTAAAGGATGGTGACTGGTCTTATTGGTCTGACATTTCTTGACATATAGTTTTTTTACAAGAGTGATTTTTTTTGTAGAGGATTTTTTTCTCTTTTTATAAGATATGTCGTACCCTTCACAAGAGCGCGACATAATAGAGACCCTTCCCAGATGAATTAAGAGGCTTTTTGTTGGATAAGGAGTCACCACCTAGTATTATGGTTATTAGAAAGTTAACATGACTTTAAAGATTCTAGGCAAAAGACTAGTTGCATAAAAAAAAGGTATTAGCATCCCTAGTACGCTTTACCTGAAGTAAGTTGCATCATTTTTCTGTGTTTGTGGTTATTATGGTTTAATGGTGTTTCTAAATTCTATCAGCCTACTATGGAGGGTTTATTATGATGAACAAAACCTGGTTTTCTAGATCAAGAACTTGGTCTAAAAAATCTCGACTTAAAAAGATATTAGAAAAAAGCAAGCTCATTCACAACTCATCTATCGTGAAGGAGCTAAAGTTAGAAATCCAAAGAGAAGATGATGGTTCGTTGTTAAAAGAAGCAGGATTTAAAGGATAATAGTGACGCGAATCTCATGTTCACGTGGTCACGCAACCCACAATCAAGATTGAAATTTGATTTTGAAAAGTCAAAAGAGGTCTGATAAAAGTGTGATATAATGAAAACTTGTCCCAAGGCACTAGTACTATTGGAATTGAATCGAATGATGCCTCAAAACCAAATAATCTTTGATAAGTTATTTTTAGCTCTTTTAAGAACCAAATGATGCAAAAATCACTCTTACATGTTAAGTTAAGAAAACTTTATAATTATTATTGATCAAAATGTGCTAAAACTTAGGCTTATAAGAGTTTAAGTACTTCTGAAAAATTAACCACGATGGATCTATCCTTGTAGGTTGAATTGACCCATTTACAAAACTAATCCAAAACCTATACTAGTAAGCCCAAACCCTAATCCAAATAAGTCTTGGATCCTAGCTGAAAACAAAGTATTAATTAAGCCCAAACAAGCCTTGGGTTATAGTTGATGTAAAAGAAATAAATTCCATAAGTCTGATTCCTATGATGTCGTGAGAAAAAAAGAAGAAAAGAAAATATTGTAGGTCTGATACAAGGCATATTTATAGCCTACAATGTTTCCAATAATCCTAGGAACTAAAAGAGAAGTTGTCGCCAAATTAGTTTCCTAGATAAAAGATGATTTTAATTGCAGCCTTGTATTTATCCTTTTTTTTTTTAAGGAAACTACTTGTTGTCCTTATTTTCCTTCTTTTGTTGCCATTAATTTTCCTTCTAATATTAAGAAACATGATCAAAGTTATTGAAATATTCTCCTTGCATACTAGAAAACCTTATCGCGCTTATGTTTCTCAAATCGCCTTGGATTCCTTTGTTGTGTTTTCTCCTCACCTGACAAGGAAATAAATAAAAATAATAGAAATTAATATTTTTCCCACACATAATAGGAAATCCTTAAAACACATGAAAACTGAAATAAACAAGGCTAATCAAAATTGATACAAAAATTGACAACCTTGTTGCTGAGAATTCATAGCCCAAATAAGGTTGGATTAGACCCCTCTAATGGATCTTTAAGATCTTCCTTGTCCAAAACTTGTAGAACCAACTCATTCAATGCTTCTTTCAATGCATTTATTTTGAATTGTGTAATTAGCTCATTTGGCGTATGTAATGGGTATTTGCTAGTGTGTGGGCTAATCCACATCAAATTGTCTAATAGTGGTGTCTATTCTAACAATGTTATTGTTGGTGTTGTCATTATTTAGAATGGGAGAGAGATACATGTTCTTCTCTTTTCTTTTCTTTTTGGTTTTAAGTCAAGGTATGGTGAAAGTGTGTGTGTGTGTGTGTGTGCGCGCGCTGGTGTTTTGCTGGTGGCTAGCAAGGGAGAATAAAAAAGGATTAATTTCAGCTCATGGTGGCTGTTAATGGCAATGTAACGATGAGAAAGGTATGTGTTTATGATTTTTGGAAGATTAATAGGTTTGACTGTTGGTCGTACTTAATGGTGGTTTTTAGGAAAGAAAGAGAGGCTATGGTGTTAACTGAGAAAGGGTTACAGTGGTGCTGGAGAAGATGGCCCCCATGGTGTTTTTTTTATGTTCTATCCTTTATATGGTTGGTGGTTGGGTTTAGGAATAATGGGTCTAGGATTTTTTGTTTCTTTTAGGATAATGTGTGAGCTAAAGAGAAAAGTGTGGGAAATCTTTTTTGGCTTTTTTGTATCTTTTTTTCTATGATTTTAGGAGAGAGTGTGTGATTGTGTGTGTGGCTTTTTTATGCAATAACTAATTCTTTTTTCTTTGGCTAATGCTTCCCTAAAATTCTCCCTCACCTCTTTTGTGTGTGAGATTCCCTTATTATTTATAGGAAAAATAATTTATCTTTTTCTTCTCATTGCTTGGCCACCAAGCAAACTTGGTGACCAAGAAACCCAAAATCACTTTGGTCTCTCATTTCTTTCTTTGAACTTTGGTCCTCTTGTTCAAATATTTTTTTTTTTAAAAAAAAAGGCAATGTCAACGTTGACTTGATGAGCAAAATAAACCAATAATTTTGAAATGAGCGCGTTAAAAATTGAACGCATAGAAAGTAAATTTTTGAATTTTTAATTCTTTTGAAAAGATGCTAAAAATGATAAAAATAACGCAATACATCAAAAATATATATTTTTTAATTTTGTGTTTTTCTTTTTGCTATTTTTTTATTTTGAAAAAATAAGAAAAGATGGGTAAAAAATCGAGTTATGACAGTTGCCCCCTTCTTTACAATACTTATGATATAAAGTCTTATGAGACTTTAGAAAGTAAGTTGTAAAGAAAAGAAAAAAGTGTTGGGTGTTTGAGTGTCAGCCTTCTGAGTGAAAATATCTAGGATTTTTCATAAATGGTCTCTATTCAAGTGACATACTCATGGTTTATGATCAAGTAGCCTGCTCATTGTTTCTAATCGGGTGACTTGTTCATGCTTTGTGTTCGAGTAACCTACTCGTGGTCTTTAATCGAGTGTCCTGCCCATAGTTTGTGATCGGATAACTTGCTGTGGTGTGAAAAATATCAAGGATTTGTCATAAATGATCTTTGTTTGGGTGACCTACCGTGGTTCGTGATAAGGTAACCTGGTTGTGGTCTTTGTTCAAATGACCTGCTCGTGGTTTGTGATCAGATAACCTACCTATGGTTCGTGGATCGGGTGACTTGTTCTTGGTGTGAAAACTATCTAGGATTTTCACGGATGGTCTTTTTGTACAGGTGACCTGCTTGTGGTTTGTGATCGGGTAACCTACCCGTAGTCTCTGTTCAGGAAACTAGTGTGTGGTTCGTGATCAGTTAACCTACTCGTGGTGTGAAAAATATCTAGGATTTTTTCATGGATAATTGATTATGTCTTGGAGATGTCTTACTTTCCTTTTCTTAAATGGACCATCTTCTTATTTTTCTTTGGATTGTCCATGTTGGACTTCTAATCATCTATTGGAACCTTGTTGGGTTTTTACTTGCTGGACCTTTCTTTATTGGAATTTTGTTGGGTTTTTTTATCAATTAGAGCTTTGCTGGGCTCAAATCCTCACTGAATTTCTAATCAACAAGAACCTTGTTAGGCTCAGAACCTTATTGAGTCCTAATTTACAAGAGTCTTGCTGGACTTTTTATTTAAAACCTTTCTGGGTTTTTAATTAACTGAAGCTTTGTTGGCCTTAGAGCCTTGTCGGGTCCTAATTTACTGGAGTTTTACCGGAGTCTTTCTTGAAAACCTTGTTGGGCTTTTAATCAATTGGAGCCTTGTTGGGCTCAGAACCTTGTCAGGTTTTAATTTATCAGAGTTTTACTGGATTATTTCTTTGTAGCCTTGCTGAGTTTTTAATTAATTGGAGCCTTATTAGGCTCAAAACCTTGTCGTGTCTTAATTTGCTAGAGTCTTGCCGAACTCTTTCTTTAAAACCTTGTTGGGTTTTTAATCAACTGGGACCTTGCTAAGCTCAGAACCTTGTCATCCTAATTTGTTGGAGTCTTATTGGACTCTTTCTTTGTTAAACCTTGTTGGGTTATTAAATGTTAGAGCATTATTGGGCTTAAAACCTTGCCAGGTCCTAATTTGCTAGACTTTTATTGGACTCTTTCTTTGTTAAGCCTTGTTGGGTTCTTAATTGCTAGAGTCGTAGTGGGCTCAGAACCTTATCAGGTCCTAATTTATTAGAGTCTTGCTGGATTCTTTCTTTGTTAAACCTTATTGGTCTTTTAATTGTTGGAGCCTTACTAAGCTCAAAACCTTGTTGGGTCCTAATTTGATGGAGTCTCGCTGGACTTTTCTTCTGAGTTTTCTTGGAAAATATCTGCAAAAACATTATGCAATGATTTAGGATTAGATGATATGTATGCAGTCTTACCTGGTTTGAAATATAGGCCCCAATTTCTTGCCATCTCTTTATTGCTTAGTGGATGAGGTTTGCAATTTCTAAAATAAATTCTCTTGATCTTTTGACTCTTTAGCTCACACGAGTTTTATCTATTTGGTCAATGTGCTTGATTGCCTCTTTGTTACATAGCCTGGACCTTTAGGTGATAAATACAGCTCTACTCAGTTAGTTATTCTTTGAGAAGTGATAAACTTTCTTAGCCGTGAAATTGCCCCCTGGTTTGATGATGTCCCCTTTAATTTTGATATTCTTGCATCATTGCCCACTTATTTTATTTTGATGGAGAAGTAGTGTTATATTATTCTTACTTCTTTGAAAGAGTTTTTACAATCATCTACATCAATGATTGTTGCAAATTGTCTCTCGGCAGCTCCTTCATGTGATAATATGTTTTTCATGTATCATAGCCATCCTTCAAAGGGTAAACCTAATCTTTGGCCATGAAAATGCCCCTCAAGTGCAGCGTTACTCTCAACTGTTGTTGGAGTTCACCAAGTAACATACTATCTTTGAGAAAAGTTTCCTTCTTTTAATCTAGTTGTATTCGTTCTTCTGATTATCATTAAAAACACTTGTCGTTGTGAGATGTCATTCATAGCTTTGATGGATTTTGTTGAATCATCATTTGATTTTTCACAATGGGCTTCTTTGCCCCCATCTGGTATGTTCACTTGTCTGATATAAACTAAAGTATTGTTGTGTTTTCTAATCATTTGTCTATTTTAAGTTTAAGAAAGTCATCCTCAATAAGAAGATATCTTATCAGGTTAAAACCTAACTATTCTAATGTCAAAAAATATTATTTTTTTTTACATTTTTCTTTTAATATCAAAAATACATTTTATGTATAAGTTCATAATCCTTGGTATTCGAACAAACAAAATAAATTGTTTTGAGATTTTTAAAATGTAGGTCAAGTTCTCATGGATTTCATAAACTAGTTATTAAATTTAAAAGTGCATGCAAGGATATCAACAAAACTATTTTCTTGGATTTTTTATATTTAATGATGCTAAATCATGCCATATATTTTTTTTATTTATGCAAATATGATATTTTATTTATTTTTGAGAGACTTGGTTATAAGCAATTTAAAATAAAATTATATTTTTGAAAGAATTTTTTTTTATAAGGAAATTGATTTATTTAATACCAAAAAAAGTATCAACTCAAAACCGAGTAAATCCACACAAATCTTATTAATTTCATAAATTTTGTTCAAATCGCATACTAATTCAAATGACTCAACACCAACCCAAACATAATTGATGAATCAAAAATCAATACTCAAATCAACATAAATTCAACCACAATTCCAAAATCAACATTTAATGTTCAAATAGAAATCACAACCTTAAAAAAATAAGTTCATAATTCAACACAAAAAATCAAGTCATTTCGGAGTTAAAAGACATATCAAACCAAATTAATAATGTCCAAACAATCCAAAATTATAAATAATAATCAGCATTTTGTCCTAAAATTTCATAATTTTTAGCAATTTGTCAACAAAAATGATTTGAGATTATAGATCAACCTTCTAAGAACTAAAAAATAATTGGAGAGGCTTTTGTAACCAAGAAAACAATGTTGGAGAACTTTGGGAAGTGGAGGAATAGTGGCGATGCGTGAGTTCACGTGCTATCATCGGTGAAGAAAAAAAAGGGTGGATATGGAACTGCTTCTTCTCCCTTTTCTTCTTGTGCTGGTGGCGAGGGTCACTATCACATGCAAAAAAAAGAAAAACCACGCAAACTAGCTTATTATTTTCTTCTCCTCGATTTAACTTTTTTTTAATGTTTCTTGGTTTTTCTTCTCCTTTTTGTCGCGTTGTTATTGAAGGTGGTTGTAAGCTGGTCTATTCACGAGGAGAAGTTGAGGATATTGCCTCGATATAGTGGTCACTAAGTCACCGATAGAAGTAAGAAAATAGGTTTATTTCTTGAACTTGACTAATTGTCAAGTCCAAATTCTTTGGATTTATCATGTTTGTCAGGCTTATTTTGTTTTTGTTTTTCTTTAAGATTTTCTCTATTTATAAAAATTTATAACAAAAAATGTTCAGCAATGTACCAATTGCATAGATCACCTTTTACTAAGGTTATGTTCTCCTCAATTTACCTCACTCCTTTCCATGATCACATCATTGTCCATGCATGGCTCACCGTTTTGCCATAACCAAGCTATTGGTTTGAATGCTTTTGAAGTGTTTGCATATCATTATTTGTTGTTTCCCTGATTTTCATAACTATGGTTCTTAAATAATAAATTTGTATTAAAATTTTAATATTTTTTCAATTACTATGTATCTAATATAAAAATAATATTAATATTATTAATAATAATAAATTGTTGAAGAGAACCTCATTCAAATTATTTTTAATTTTTAAAATTTCTAAATAAATTTTGAAAATAATTTTTATCACAATTATGATTTTTTTTTAGCTTTCAGTCATATATAAAATATAAAAATACTATTGTAATATTTTTTTTAACTTGCTTTAACAATTATGAAATATGTTTTTAACAAAAACAATTATTCTAATTAAAAACCTTATGTTCTTTAAAATAAACAAGAGATATGTTAATAAAAAAAACATTCAAAATAACTGTATTTTCAAGTTTAACAATAATATAAAACAATTTTATGTTTTTTTTTTTTACATTTAAAAAGAAAATTTATCCCCTGCAGTGTTGCGCAGATACTAGTATTTATTAAACCAACTGCCACCTGGAATACAAAAAGATGATAATATAATATATATATTATATTCAAAGAGTTATTCACAAGTGATCGCGTGGCCTAATGGATAAGGCGCTCGCCTCCGGAGCGGGAGATTGTGGGTTCGAGTCCCATCGCGATCGTTTATCAACTTCTTCTCCTTTTTGTACTTTTATTATAGGAAAACAAAACCATATCATACGTCTCGAGTTCCTCCTTAAGTTTAACCTTAGCTCCTTTCTTTTTTTCGTTATGGCAAATATTTAATATCAAAATCTGAATAAAATGGTCAGTTTTTTTATATATATATAAAAAAAAAAACCTACGAACTAAGCAATTTGACTTTTCGTAAATGAACCCATGAACGAAGGAAATTTACAAATGTTAATTTGAATGACTAGAGCGTATATACTAATCCACCAAAAAACATATATAAATATACACAAGTGTTTCCTTTGTAACCATCTTTTTCATGGGACTAAGATCGTCCACGAAATATCCAGTGGCAGCCATGGGTGGCAAATGGATTGGGTACAAAAAGCAAAAATGCTCAGGAGTTACAGGTGTGGTGGGTTTCAGATTGGCTGTTCACCTCATGACGTAATCATCCTTCGCGTAGGCTTCCTTCTGCAAGAAGATGGGTCCAAAAAGCAGAGCCTCATTGTGTTTCAGCTACCTCTGTGAGGAATCCATCCATATTCAGAGTTTTAGTAGGACCTTGTAGAGTCACTATTTTTATCAAGAAAGAAAAATGACAGAAGAAATTTGTCTCAGAAAACACCAAATTCTAAAGCTACTAAGGTATGTAATTCACCATGATACCTCTTGAATAAGAGAACCAGTACAGGAGCTAAAGGTCGGTTTAACATCTGGAACTTGCAGCAGATCCAATTATCAACTGATAATCCAGAAGCAAAAGCTTCAACAGTCTCCAGTTCTTCCCTGGAAGGTATATGCGAAAGATAAATCTGACACATCAGTTGAAGATTAAAAAGAAGACAGAAACATATGACCCTTGAGATAAAAACATACATCAGTAAGAAGGGACTCTGATTTAATTCTAGAATATTTCCCAGAAAAGGAAAGAGAAAATGAATAATATCAAGAAACAAGAAACTGTAGATAATAGATTTGGGTGCTATATCAGACAGTAGTTAAAATGACCAGCACAGTTGTGAGTGGGTTCATCCTACATTCATAAATTTCATTTGACGGTGAAAATAATAGATTTTTACAAAAAACACATACAATATCAGGTAGAAAGAGAATACTTGCAAGTTCCAAGTCATGAAAAGTTGAACTCTTTAAGAGGTTCACAACACAGTGCAGCACTATATGGAGCAAAACATGACTTGTCAAGGGCAGAAAACCATATAGCACATGCAGATATCATAACAAAATGAAAAAAATAATCAAGTCAAGCAAGAAATTTACATTCCACCAGGATGCCCCACATACACAACTAAACTGATCAGCCCTCCAGGAATTAATATTTTCTTTGCAGCCTCCAATGCCAATTGTGTTGTTTCTGAAACCGTGGTTATCGTTTTGTCACCTCCTGGAAGATACCCCAAGTTGAATGCAACAAGCCTGGAAGAAAGAAGGAATTAAATCACTTCAATGGGAGTATGGAGTACAGATGAAGTGTAATTTATTCAAATTGGAGATATATTGATGTGGGGAGTTTTGAACAGATGGATGTGAATTTGTTGCAATTGAACTAAGTGGAAAACCTAAAAGATATATTTATGGACTAGTGGGATAGATCTAAGTTCAAGAAGAGGCATGGTCGAGCCAAACAACCTAACTAACCAAAAGTCTCATAACTTTTGATCAGATCATTAGATCGCACTCAAATTTTATCAAGAGATTCTACATGCCTTGTTCTAAGAAGGGAAGCCCACTTCGTTGGTTCACATCAGGAAGGGCTTCAAAAAAGGCCTAGAAGGTACTGTTTGATTTGTTGTTTTTTTTTTGGTTTAATTTCAGATCTTTAGCCTTAATTTCAGATTTTGTTTTTATTTCTCCTATCTGTTTAGGGATTCTGATTTTCCTTTCTTGTAAGAGTCCGTTTCATACATATTTTGAAGGGTTGTAATCCTTTTTGGAGAGGCAGATAATTAGAGAATAAATTATTCAATAATAAAGCATGGTTAGGGCACTTGTTTTAGGCCCTTTTCAGAAATTCTGTCTTCCTTTGATCTTTGATTCCTAATCAGATTAGGTTCAGGTGCATCATATATTCCAACTATGTAAGAAAAAGGTTCACTGAAAAAGCAAAGCAAGTAAAGGGAACTTCAGAGGCATAAGTACATCAAATAGAAGCAAAACTTGAAATCACTAGCCTCGACAATCTATATCTAAAAACTAAACATAAAAAGTCAAGAGCAAGAGAAACTTGAGCGGCAGGAAGTACCTTACAGGGCTGTTTGCAGGAACAATTTCTTCCATTCTACTGTGACAGATGGAGAAGAGCTTCACAAGTTCTTTCTGCATACATTGAGTTTCAGTAAGGACTACATGAGTATAGATAATCAAAATAACCTCTTCATGAACAATAGGGTCAAAGCTTTCTGCTTTTTCGAAGATCAAAACACTAACAACAAACAAATTACATGTTGAATTTAAAAAAAAAAAAAAAAAGGTGAGCCATACAACCATAAATGGCTGGATAAAGCATCATAGAGGTTAACATAGACCTTATGAGATGCAGGATTAGCACCCCTGGAATTCTATTGCTACCTCAAGTCTCTAATCATTAAAACTGAAATGCTGGCCATAAAAATTAGTGTAGAAGTCTCAATCTTTAATTATGAGTTCCAAGATTGGTGAATGGAAATACATAATAGAAATTTTAGACAAGTGGTAAATTAAATACGCGATAGAATTACCTCCTTCAAAGTGACACTTTCATCCAGCAAAGAAGAAGTACTCTTTAAAGCATCTCCCTGTATGTCCATCCCATAAACACGACCCCTGCCCAATTCATCGGCCACCATTTTCAGCATGGCTAAGGTATCATAACCATTGCCACAAGTAGCATCTATAACAGTATCACCATTTTGAACAACACGTTTCCATATCCTAAATTTAAAAAAAAAAAGAGCCAAAAGAATTAACAAAAAATCAAAACCAAAACGCTCGTGTAAGAAATCATCAAGTGTTTTCAAAAGAATCCAACTTTATACTCATTTTCTAAACTAATGAACACCCAAAACCATGAAAATAATAAAGCAAACAGCTAGACAAATGAAGTAGCTAGAAGTGAAATTACTTAAACATGTAAGAGATCATAAACAGGTTCGTCAGAGTTTCAAAATTTATACTCATTTGCTAAAAAAATGAATAACTAAAACCATAAAAACAAAACAACAACAAAATAGACAATTCAAGTAAGTTAACAGAGAAGTAGCTACAAATGGGCTACTTCAGTTGCCTTCTTCTTCCCAAAAACATAACCCACCAAATCCTCCTCAGCACCTGCAAAATTACATCATAACACAACAACTATTATTTTCAGCATCATATTTAGACTGCAAGAACACACAAAAAAAAGTACCTGAAAGGGGATACTGTATTAAGGATGTAATGGCAGTGTTGGCAGACAATTTTCTTTTCTGGTGAATGGAAATGCGTTTTGAGTAAAAGGGGACATTGATAGAAGGGAAATTAAGGGTAAGATTAGAGTGCAAGGGAGGTTTTAGTATTAGCCTCCTGCTTAAACAGTTCATTGCTGTTAAGGTGGACAGGTCAAGAAGCTTTGGTTATGGATTATATGTATGAGCCTCTGGCTCTCAGCAAACTGTGCAGGTGGACTAAAAAGCAAGCCCACATGAAACCCATATTTGCCAGCCTTTGCATTTTAATTTTAATTTTAATTTATTATTATTATTTAACTTGTAATATCAAGACTTTATTGATTATTTCATAAATATAGGCATTAGGACTGATGAACTACAATCACGACTGAGAGAGTAGTTGGGAAGAATTATCTTAGGAGGAAAAATAATAAAAATGCCGAAATAAATGCTTTTATAATCTACAACTTGAAAACATTATAGGATTTGAAATCCATTAGACATCCTTTTAACAAAACCTTTGGAGATAAAATAACAAAACCTTTGGAGTTTTTCTAAAAGAATTGTAGAAAATGCTTAAATTTTTTAAAGTTTTTTTTGGTTGTTTGTGAGTATGGTAGTGATTATTTTTAAAAATATTTTTTATTTAAAAAAATATCAAAATAATATTATTTTTATTTTTTAAAATTTATTTCTTTGATATCAATACATCAAAATGATTAAAAAATATATATTTTAAAATAAAAAAAATCACAAAACAAAATAATTTTAAACTAAAAAAAACTTTAAAAAACACGGTACAACATATACTAAAAGGAATTTTTCAAAAAGTAATCTTTGAGAGAAGGATTTCTTTTAGAAAGAGGTTACAGCGTCTCTTTTAGACCGTGTTTGGAAACGTAGTTGAAATCATATTCCTTTAAAATTCAAAAAAATAATTGTTAAAAATTATTTTTTTATGTTTTCAAATCGTTTTGATATACTGATCTCAAAAATAATTTTTAAAAAATAAAAAAAATTATTTTGATGAATTTTAAGCGAAAAGCATTTTGAACCGCAACCGCTACCACAATCTCAAACAGGCAATATAACTTTTTATTAGAATGGTCTAATTATTATTATTATACATATACTAAAAGAAAATTATATAGAAATAACATAATATTAAATTTTATAATTTTTTATTGTAGCGGTATTATAAATTATAATGGTGGGACATCTATAATTTTTGGATTTTTTTAGGAAAAAAATTTTCTTATATTGTTTTTCCTTTATACTTGACATATTTATCATTTTACACTTAGCATATTTATCATAATTTTTTTAATAATCAGGTCCAGCCACCAGATTCCAGGTCGATCCGTCGAGTTGGGTTTAATAATCAGGCTCTATACTTTGCTTATTTATACCATTCTTTTTGTTCTTATCTTCATTATTTTGTAATTTAATTTTTTTCTTTACACTTTTTAAAAAAAAAATATTATACAGAGACTAAAAAAATTATGTTTCACTATAGCAATTGCAACATTGTTTTAGTTTTCTACTATGTTAAAAATTAGTTTAAAATCTTACATGTCTTTATTAATGCATATGATCCTCACTATATTTTATTATATGCAAGCATCGGCTTTTGATTCACAATTATATTTTTTACTTGATGTCCAAAAAAGAAATAAATAATAGCTACACATTAATTCTTTTGCGTTAAAAAAAATATTCAACTTGCAGCGAGACGAATCGAATAGATTTGTTAACACTTTTATTTGTATTTATTAGCATGGATGATTTTTTATTTATTTAATTAAATGCATGCATATATGTTTTTTTTATTTGTGATTAGGATTTTTTTTGTACAAAAAAAACCTTTGAAAAGCTTGCATATTTATTTTTTTGTCAAAAGAAATTATCCAATTCGCGTTAAATAGCGAGTCAAATAACTAATACATGTACTAAAAAGAAATAGCCTTTTAAAGTAGAAATGGCATAATTATATTATTTTTTTCTAAATTGTGTTTACTATTAGGGTATTGTAGCGGTGGAAAATCTGTAGTTTTTTTAGAAAAATAATGTTCTTATTATTGTTTTCTTTATACTTGGCATATTTATCCTTTAACTCTTGGCATATTTATCACTATTATTTTGTAATATTATTTTTTAGTTTTTCCTTTTTTTTTTATATTTGTTTTTGAAAAAATATTATTTTTTATTCTTTACACTTGAAATATTTATTCTTCATTATTTTATAATTTGTTTTTGGATTTTTTTTATTTGCACTTATTTTTGATAAATTATTATATAAAGGCTAAGAAAATAGTATTTCACTGTAGTAACAAAGAACACTGTTTTATTTTTTTTTCTATATTAAAAATCAGCTTGAGATCTTATATGTCTTTATTAAAACATATGATCTTCACTATATTTTATTATATACAACTATTGAATTTTATTTCACAATTATATTTTTTACTAAAAGTAAAAAATCACGTTAATAACATCTACACTTTAATTCCTTTGCACTAAAAAAAATTATTCGACTAGCAGCGAGGTGAGTCGAATAAACGCGTTAATACTTTTTTTATATTTACTGACACAAATGGTTCTCAATTTATGTAAATAAATGCAAGCATAAGCTTTTTTATTTATGATTAGGATGTTTTTGTAAAAAAAAATGTATTTAAAAAGCTTACATATTTATTTATTTATTACAAAAAAAAATATCCAACTTGCGGTAAAGCATGATCAAATAACTAGTTTTAACTAAGGCCCCGTTTGTTTGCTTGAAAATAGTTTCCTTTTGGAAAGTGAATTCCGAAAAATAAATTATTTTCTGATGTTTGGTAGTGTAATGGAAAATAAGTTGGAAAACACTTTCCAGTGTTTGGTTATGTCATGAAAAATGAGCTGGAAAATAACTTATTAATGTTTTATTTTTTTCAAGTTTATTAAAATAATGAGGAACAAATCTTAAAAATTAAAAAGTTGAATGAGAATGAAATTGAAAAAAAATATAATTTCATAAATTATCTCAAATAAAATAAATAATAATCAAAATAATAGAGATCAAATCTAAAAAATAAAAAAAATTAAAAGATGAAGAAATTAAAACAATAATAATTAACATTTCATAAATTATTTCAAATAAAATAAATAACAATCAAAAGAATGAGGACCAAATTTAATAGATAAAAAATTTCAATTAAAAAATGATAAGGGAAAAGCAAATAACAATTATAAAAATGAGAACCAAAATTAATATAAAAATTAAATTCTAAAGGATGAATTAAAAAACAAATATTCAAAACAAAATATATATATAGCAATCAAAAGTTTGAGGACCAAATTTGATATAATCAGCAAATAATATGACATTTCTAAATTTTTCATAACTTTCAGAAAGTGTTTTCCGTCCAAAATAAAAGGAAAACACTTTCCTAGAAACCAAGCCAAATTTTTCTTTGACTGGAAAGTGTTTTTTGTTAATCAACTTTTCTAATAACAAACAAACACAGGAAAGTTTGAAAAGTAATTTTCTGGAAAACAAACACAGCCTAAATGTTTCATGGTTGATGTGTTATGTTGATAAAACAGAAGAAAAAGAAGAAGAAAAAGAAAAAAAAATCTATTTGAAGTTTCAATAATAATAATATTGGAGTCAAACCTTCAAATTTGTATATAATAAAGATAAAAAGGTACTTATCCTCTCGATACAACATGCAGACATCATTTTTGTAGTAGTGAAGCTTCTCGATGGGAAGATCTCTAGGTCAACAGAAAACTCGATCCTTAATTCTTTGATTCAAAATGCTCTCTTACAACTGGGTTACAAAAGAATGTGAAATCAAGGTAAAAACAGTGCACAAAATCAGAGATATTCAAGATCAACAGTACATGTGAAATCTTGGGCTTAATTTCCTCCTCTTTTTCTTTTTTTATGGAGGCAAATGGGCAGATGGCATGCATGGTTAACGAGGATAACTGTAAGTACCTGAACATATACATTCATTCTTGTTTGGCTTTTGTTAAGAAGCTCAACAACAAAGAATGACTCGGAGCTAGCAGAGGACATGGATGAGCGAGCAGCGGGTAAAAGAGGATCCAAACCCTCCCCCCCATAGACCATAGACCATAGATCCCGGGTAAAAAAAGGCCAAAACAACTTGTATATAGGAATGATTATTTTCGGTTCGGTTTAGTTTTTACTTATAAAAACAATCAAACCGAAATTTTATAAAATACAAAAAGTAAAACCAAAACCGTTCAAACCGACCGGATTTGGTTTGGTTATTTTATAATAAAAACCAAAACCCAACCGACCGGTTTTGGTGCGGTTTGGTTTCGGTTAGTTATTTTATATTTTAAACAAAAAACTATATTGTTTTTTAGGGTTTTTTTGGACTTTCTAATGGGCTTGGTTTCGATTTTGTTCGGTTTTTTTCAGTTTAGTTTTTTTATTTTTTCAGTTTGGTTTTTTGGTTTCAAACTTATAAAACCGAAACCGAACCAAACCAAATATTTTTTTAAATATTACAATCAATTTAATTGGTTTTTTTTATAATTTGATTTTTTTCGGTTATTATTTTTGTTTTCTTGATTTAATTAATTTTTTAATTTTTTTTCTCATCCCTACTTGCACACCACATTAAAAGTAGAAAAAAAAATCTAGAAAGAAAAAACCCATAGAACAAGAGAATCAGGTCTCTTTTGATGTACAACACAAAAAGGGCAAAACAACTTGCACACCACAATTATTGATATACAACATGTCACCAACTAATGAAAATAAAAAGAGGTTCAGAGAATTGCCCTGCAGCATCAGGCAAACAAAAAAGTCTAGTTGCCGCTAAAAGTTCCTTAAGAAAAGTATTTTTTTACTTAATTTTTGTGTTTTTTTTAAATATATTAAAATAATATTTTTTAATTTTTTTAATATCAATATATCAAAATAATTAAAAAACGAGGTGGTACTTTCAAGTTAATGCTTTGCCTGTCAAATTAAATTAAAAGGCAGTTTGTTTTATGTTTTTAAGGTGTTTTTTAAAAAAATTAAAAAAATATTATTTGTTTTAAATGAATTTTTTTTGTGTTTTCCGATCATTTTGATGTGTTGATATTAAAAATAATAATTATTATTATTTTAATATATTTTCAAATAAAAAAACACTTTAAAAAACAATTACTACCGAACTCTCATACACACACCTAAAATTCTTTTTAAATGTGAGCAATAGATTACGTGGGATAGTGTTAGAAAAGTTGATGAAAATTATACCAAACGTGGTGACCATTCTTGAAGCATATTCTGTAGGGATCGGATAAGCTTGTAAAACTATATAAATATGAAGGGTCAAAGCCAAATCTTCATGGATTTTTCTTTGATTTTCACGTGTCCCATTGAACTCTTGATTTCTTTTCTTGTAAGCCAATCAAAAGCTGAGCAGCAATGTCAGATAAGGGCATCTAACCGGCCAAAAAGGGGTAAGGGCAAAAAGTATAAAGATTTTGTAACGAAACGTGGCATGATCTGATTTGCTGTATAGTTTGGCATTTATGATTTGTTTAGATGCTAGGCAACGGGGAGGTGATCCAATGTGCTCGAGTGTACTTGAACTTGCAAAATAAGTCAAATGTTTTTTTTTTCCTCTCACCGTTCTCAACCATGAAAGTTTCAAGAGATCTCAAGAAGATACATTTATGAGAAAAGGGAAAAATAATGGCAATAACCAACAAAACGATCCAGGGGATAATTATTTATAAAAAAATGGTTTCTTTTCTCTTTTATTTTTTGGAAGACTGTCTTTTAAAAAAAAAAAAAAAAAAAGAAGAAGAAGAAAATAGTATGTACTGCATGAAAAATAAAAAAGATAAGAAAAATTCAAATTGTACTTAGAACTAGTAAATACTAGGTGTTTTACTAAATATCTAAAAAATTATAATTAAATATTTAAATTCTTCGCACCCAGCATATGTAAAACAAATATCCAGTATTGTTAATATGTTTTTAGCATAAAAAAGTAAACTATATAGGGATTGACCTAACTAACCTGATAGGTTTAAAAATAACTTAGATGATCAATAAAAATATAATTTGATTAAAAAAAATAATATATTTTTAAAATATATAAACAACAACATATTAAATCGACTTAGGTCAACTCGGGTTAACCTGCAAAATCCGCTACTCAAGTCATGAGACCTTGATAACTTTATAGAAAGCAAATAAAAAGAGAAATATTAAACCCAATTCTTAATCAATCAAAATGTTAAATGATGAAATTAAGAAAAGAAAAAAACTAAAAATAAAGTCAAGTCAACCCGGGTTAACCTATCAAACTTGGTTTATGAGACCAGGATAACCACACATAAAGCAAATCAAAACAAATTATGAAGCTCACTTATCAATTAACCCAGTGTTGAAGGATAAAATTAAAAAAAAATCAATTAAAAAAGAACACAAAAAATAACTCGAGTCAACCGAACAAATCTGCGACACAGGTCATGAGACCGACATAACCTTATAGAACACAAACCAAAATAAACCATGAAGCCTAATTGTCAATCAATTCAGTATTGAAAGATGAAATTGAGAAAAATTTCACTAAAAAAAATGAGTTAACTAGCCTAACCAGCGACTCGGGTCATAAGACCATGATAACTCTCTATAAAAAAAATAAAAAGAAATATAAAGCTCAATTATCAATCAACATAATGTTGAAGGATTAAATTGAAATAAATAAAAGGACAAAAAATAATATGAGTAAATCGGGGTTAACCTAACGAACCCAGGTTAGGATATTAGGATAACTCCATAGAAATAAAATAAATTAAAATATAAAGTACAATTCTCAATCAAATTCAATATTGAAGGATGAAATTAAAAAAAATATTTAATTAAAAAAAAACCTAATTCAACCTGGCTAATCCACAAAACTCATGACTCGGCTCATGAAATAATGATAACCACATAGAAAGCACATTAAAAAATAATTATGAAACTCAATTTCCAATTAACTCAATATTAAAAGATAAAGCTGAGAAAAAATAAATTAAAAAACGATAAAAAAAAATGACTTGATTCAACATGATTAACTTATAAGAACTCGTGATCCAAGTCGAGAGATTATAATAACTTTATAAAAAAAAATTGAAAAAAATTATGAAATTTAACATCCAACAAATCTAATATTTGAAGATGAAATTTAAAAAAAAACACTAAATTTGAAATAAAAATAAAAAAATCATTAAAAATTTTGAGGACCAAAAAGAAAAAAACTTGGCATTTTAATGTTTATTACTGTAGTATTTTAGTATAGGTTAATAATAATAATAATAATTACACGTAAAGACTAATTTAAATATATAAGAAGTATTGTTAAGTCTTTGTGCCAAATCCTTAGTCTAATCAACTCTTCAACTTGTTTTTTAACAAAATTCATTATTTAATGAATCAGATCTTCATACATAAGTTTTCTAACTATCAAATATGATCAAATAGTATGAAAAGTTACGTTAAGTCTCTCAACTATAAAAATATATTAACATATTATGAAAAGTTGTGGTAAAAAAATCATACTTATAACAAACACATTTAACTATGTAGGTGAGTATGCTATGCTGTGGTCTGGGTTAAATTTATTCTAGTATAAAAAAGTATTTAGATGATGATAATTTGAGTCAATCCGGATTAAATTAACTAACACATGACCTAAAATACGAGATTAAGATAACCATGTAGAAAAAAATAATAATCACAAAGCTCAAGGCTTTCTGATCGTGAGTAACATCAAAGAAAAAAACTCGAGTAAATACATGTTAACTTGACTAACCTGTAACCCGTGATATTAGATCTAGATAAAAAATTAGATTTAAAAAAAAACTAGCAAAAAATACATAGGTTAAATTCAAAAACATTGAAAAAAAAAACCGAGATAATCCAACATAAAAAAAATTATAAAGCTCAATGGTCAATATTTTAATGTCAAATGATGGAATCGGAAAATAAATCAATTTTATAAACAAAAAAATCAAGAAAAAACCCTGAGTAAATTTAGGTTAACACGACTAACCCACCACTCATGATATAAGATCGGGATGAACTCATAAAAAAAACAAGTGAAACAAATGACGAAGCTTAACGTTTAATAACTCAAAGTCAGATAATTAAATTAATTTTTTTTAATAAAGGATCTAAAAGAAGATTGAACTTAAATCGGGCTAATATTCTAAACTAGTGACTCCCGTCATGAGACCGAGATTACCCTCTAGAAAGGAAGACATGGAAAAATCAGGAAGTGAAATTTCTAATCATAAAAAAATTAAAAATAAAACAAATAGCAATTAAAAAAATAAGAACTATATTTGGTATAAAAAATAAATGAAAAAAATAATTAGGGACTAAATAAAATAAATAAATCAAGAGAAGAATAAGAAAATAGAAATGAAAAGAATGAAGACCAAAACTGGATAAAAAAAATTAAAATGTTGAGGAACATAATAAAAAAAACAACAAAACAACAAAAAAAAAGAATAAGGACCAAAATTGAATTAAAAAAGTAAATGAAATAAAATGTTGAGTGACAAAATAAAAAAAAATCAAAAAAAGGTTAAAAAACAACAAACAAAAAAATAAAGATCAAAATTGAATAAATAAATAAATAAAATAAAATGCCCCAGAGATGAAATTGAATAAATAAATTAAACTTCAAAAAGTATTAGAAGTAAAAGAAATAGCAATAAAAAAAATAAGGGCAAAAATTGATAGAAATAGAAACCGGAGGACATAATCAATTTTTAAAAGGTTTGACGTGAATTTTTAGGCCATGAAAGAGAAAAGATAAAGAAAAAAAAAAGATTACCGAAGTCGAACTATACATCCTCCATGCACATGCGCCTCACTAACACAGAGAATAACACGTCGCTCCAAACACCATCGTTGACAAATGATTTTGGTAACCAAACGGTTTCACATGCACCGTCTAAAAGGCATAGGGACTATCACATGTTGACACGACATCTTAGTAGCTTTTTTTCTTAACAATATTTAATCTTTTAAAATTACCACATAGAATCTAGATCAACCCAAAACTAACAAAAAAACAAAAAATAAAAAATCAAAAATACCCTTAAAACCATGCATAACTTGAAAAATACAAAAAGCCCCCTTTGCAAGTTTAATGGTTTTTTTGCACTTAAAGGTATCACCATTATTTTATTGTGTAAATAATAGTAAAAAGAAAAAGAAAAAGAAAAAGAAAAAGAAAACCTGAACCAAAGTTATATAACATTTTCTTAACATATTATCAATCAATAACACGCCATTAAATGCAAATAGGTTTAAAAAGAAAAATCTTAAATGGACATCATCCACTTGATTGATCATCATCAACTCTATTTTTCTAATCTCCTCCATCAAACGTGCAAAACACAAATCAAATTGTACAATCAAACAGAGCGTAAGTAACCCATCATCTGTGAGGCACACTAGATCATGCCACCAAAAAAATATTAAAGACGTAACAGTTACTTTAGTCAAACCACAACACCTGTGGCATTTGAAGTAAATAAACCAAGAAAACACCAACAATCCAGTAATTTCAAGCATTTTGCTTCTCTTTGTTTAGAGCATCTCCAATCGAGAAGCTAAATGGATAGCTAAAAATTAAAAATTAATATTTTAGTTTTTCTTTGCTTGTTTTGCACATTCCAATAGGAAAGCCAAACAAAATGCTAAAATGACTTTTCTCTCCCACAAAAGCTATTCCTACATATCTCTTCAAAGAGCCAAAACCAACAAAGTAGGGCCACTAAAAAAATAAACCAATTAAATGTAGCCATGTGGAAAAAAAATAACATCAAATTTATTAAGAAATAATAAGACACTTGTTTCTTCCACTCCAATATAAATAGCTCTTCAAATGGCTTTTTTCTATTGGAATAGATACGGTAAAAAAAACTATATTTATACTATTTAAAATGCTATTTTATTAATTTAGTTTTTTAATTTAGCTTTTTGCATTGGAGATGCTCTTACTCTTTAGATGAATGTGTGTTAAAAATATATTTAATATGAAAAAAAAATTAAATTTAATGTTTTTTTATATTTTTAATATATTAATATAAAAAATAAAAAAAATTTAAAACTATTTTAATATATTTTAAAATAAAAATTACTTTTAAAAAAAATTAAAAAAAAACATATCTACTGTAATACAACACACCTTCTCGGCATACTTTATAGAATTTATTTGCAAAAGGAACTCACTTTATATCGTCCAAAAAGTTCAAATTTTTAGCAAAAAAAATTCAAAAACCCAAAGAGAGAAAATGAGAGGAAAAGGAGAAATGTATTTGCTTTGTTGTTGTTATTTGAGCTTACAGAGAGATCCTTTACTCGGTTCTTGAAGCAAATACCAAACCTTTGAGACAGATAAGATAGCCTTTCTCCTCATATTTCAGGTATTTATGTTCTCAAACAAGCTGAGGGAAATAATTTTTTTGGGGGGTTTTTTTATGAATTAATTGAAATATTTTTTATTGGTTAGATTTTTAGCTATTCTATGATAAATTAGATTCTTGTTTTGTGTCAAGGATTTGGATAGTTAATTTCATGGTGAGATATCATATCATTACTCCAAGTTTGTGTAGCTTTTAGCTTTAGTAGGTGGTAGTTGAATTTTGAGTCTTGAGGGGTTGCTTTGTAACCACTTCTATCTATTAGTTGCTTCTTCTTTTTTTTTTTTTTTTTTTTTTTTTGGGGGGGGGTTAAAGAGGTTTTATTTTGTTTTTCTATGTTTGAAGTTCAGTTGGATTCTCCAAAATTTGGTAATATTACATGTCTTAATGAATCCCAGTTTGTAAATTGACTTGCTTTTTTTGTTTTCTTTGCTGTGTGGATTTCTGTTCAATTATTTGCAATGTATCTTTTTTCTTAATTTCTTTGAGGGTTCATGACGCGTTTGAGCATTTTTACCATTCTTTTGTCAGGAAATTTTGCTGCGAGCGAAATTTGGTATCTAGTTGATGGACTGTTTGTGTGAGTATGTTTTGTGTTGTTTTCATGCGTTAGGGTTAATCTACGTGAGTCAAATTAAGAGGAGAAGAATTTAAAAGATGATGTGATGGAAGAGTCAGAGATATATAAAAAATATCAATACAATTCTGGGGATTCCAGACATGAGAGATCCCAGCCTGCTTCTCAGGCATATACACCAGACCCTACAAGCAGCAGAAATTCCAATATGAGACTTCCTGACCTAAATGTACCACCACCAGAAGTTAAACCTGTACTTAACTATTCCATTCAGACAGGTGAGGAGTTCGCTCTTGAATTTATGCGTGATCGAGTTAATCCTAAGAAGCCTCTCATTCCAAATGCTGTTGGTGATCCCAATTATGCTACTGGTTATCTGGAATTAAAAGGCATTAGTCATACAGGGTCTGAAAGTGGATCGGAAATTTCGATGTTAACTATAGTAGAGAGAGGTCAAAAAGAATTTGAGAGGACAGACTCGTCTTTACATGAAGATAGAAGCAACTACAGGTCAGTTCAGTCGGTACCAAGAACTTCAGGTTATGAAAGTCGTGGAGTGCTGCTACATGGCTATGCTTCCTCCTCTGGAGTCTCCGATAGCTCCTCTGGGAAAATGAAAGTTCTCTGCAGCTTTGGTGGTAAAATCCTACCCCGTCCGAGTGATGGAAAACTGAGGTATGTTGGAGGTCAAACACGCATCATGCGCATAGCAAGGGACATTTCTTGGCATGAGTTTAAGCAGAAAACTTTAGCAATATATAGCCAAGCTCTTGTGATAAAGTATCAGCTTCCTGGAGAAGATCTTGATGCCTTGGTTTCTGTTTCATGTGATGAGGATCTGCTAAATATGATGGATGAGTGGAGTGAAGTTGAAGATAGAGAAGGATCACAAAAACTCAGAATTTTTCTCTTCTCAATGAGTGATTTGGAAGATGATCAATTTGGTCTGGGCATTGGAGGGGTTGATTCTGAGGTTCAGTACGTAGTTGCTGTCAATGGCATGTATGTGGGAACCAGAAGAGAATTGGTCCTGCATGGTTTAGCAAGCTCTTCAGGAAATAACTTGGATGAGTTAGATAGATCAAACACAGACAGGGAGACAATTAGTGTTGCAACTACTTCTGTTGGGCTCAGTGCTTTACCTTTGACTGACATTTATCAGTCTTCTCAACCTACTCTTCAAAGTTCTTCCAATGCCTATGAGACATATCCACAGCTTTATCATGGCCAGATGATGGATCCTAGAGACACCAAGCAGTTTCCATTGCACTATCACCGTCACTCCTCTAACTACTCCTTTGGAGAAATCCCATATGCAAGACAACTTCATGGGCTCATGAGTGAACAAGCAGATTTGTATGAGGGACATCAATATAATAGCTTTCAGGTAAAGAATTCACAGATATCTGTAAAGGAGGTGAAGCCAAGACCTGATGGTTCAATTCAGCAAGAGATTGACCCAGGAAAAACTCATCCAATAGAGAAAGTTTACCCTGCTCCAGTTGATGAAGTACTAGCAACAGCTGTTGTTCCAGAAGGAGCTATACATACTGTGCCCTCAAAACATGAGGGAAAACACCAAGAACCGAAGAAGGTTTCTTCTTCTGCTGATGACATGAATCAAGTGCAGGCACATAAATCTTGGGAAGATGATCAACATTCTGCACCCAGTGGTGCTTCTGGTCCAGGAAATGCTGATTCCGCTTCTAATCCAATTGACTTGAGCTATCTTGAGCTGTCTATACCTCAGAGGGCTTATTATTCAGAGAGAATACCTCGGGGGCAAGAAGAGTTGCTGAATAGACTATCAAAGTCTAATGATTCACTTGGCATTCAGTTGCTCATTTCTCATTCATGTTCTGACGTCACTGAGAACAACCCAATTACAAAATCTGTGGAAAATTTCCATGAGAGTAATCTGGCTGCCCATACCGAACACTCTATTTCAACTGAAAAATCATCATGTACAGACTCTCAAATCATGGATGATGAAGTCTCTGACTTTGAGACAGATATTACCACAGGTAATCAAAGGAAGCCCCTGGTTGATGAAAAGGGAGAAATGGGATCTGGACATCCAGCTTTGTGCCAAGTAAATTCCGTTGTGCAGCATAAGGATCCTGCAGCTGATCTTCCAGATGAACAGGATGAGATAAAAAGCAGGGATGTCTCTGATAAGGACAATGTGGGGTGTTCTCAGCCATTTTTTTGGACAGAGAGCTCAACTAAAGATGTTGAAGGAATACCTTCTGTTGGTGTTTCGTCAACCAAGCAGGCAGAAATCCAAATAGATATTAATGACAGATTCTCTTGTGATTTCCTTTCTGAAATATTCTCAAAAGGGATATTTACCAATGATGCTTTTGTTGTTAGTCCAATACATAATGATGGAGCTGGTGTGAGTGTGAACATGGAAAATCATGAGCCTAAGCACTGGTCTTATTTTCAGAAGATGGCAAAGGAAGGATTTGTTAAAAAAGATGTGTCTATTATTGACCAGGATCATCTTACTACGTCTGTTCTAACAAATGTAGAAGAAGATCATAAATCTTATCATTTCACACCTTTAGCAGCCGGTAGAGATTCAGTGGGCCATGACTATTCTCAAATTAATTTTGGCCAAGACAATAAAAATAATTTGCCTGGAATGGTAGGAGCTGATTCTACAATGATGTCCGATTTTGATCATTCCCAATTGAAGAACTCTGAAAGTATGCAGTTTGAGGCTATGATGGAGAACCTACAGTTGCCAGAGTCACAGTATGAGGTGTCTCTTCTCAATTTTAATTTGATTTGAGAGCTTATTTCCTAGCATGCCAACTAAACTTCACTTTGATGCATATAGGATGGGAAGTTGGATAACAGGAATGATGGCCTTCCTCCTCGTGATCCTTCTTTGGGAGATTTTGATATCAATACCTTGCAGGTATCTATCCTAGATATATTTACTCATCTGTATTATGATGTAACCTGTCCTGTTTTTAGTGTTCAAAGTAATTTACTTGTGCCATGCCTAAAATATTAATTGACTCAAATTTCAATTGGTAATACATATGAAAAGAAACCAAACCTGGAGATAGACCACAATATGCTTCCTAACTAGTTTTCCTTCTCTCCTTTGTGCTTCTGTGACTGTGATACAAATATGATGACCTTGCAGGAACTTATGGATGCATTTTATTCCTCTTTCATGCTTATGCTCTTCCATCTTCTACTTTAAAATTAGATCAATTTACTTTTTACCTCAGAATAACATCTGCTTAATTCCTTTTTACCCTTTTCTGGGTGATTTAACAGATCATAAAAAATGAAGATCTTGAAGAGCAAAAAGAGTTGGGTTCTGGCACTTTTGGCACAGTGTATCACGGAAAATGGAGGGGAACGGATGTTGCCATTAAGATGCTAAAAAAGATATGTTTTACAGGACGATCATCAGAGCACAAGAGACTGGTAACTGTTGCACAACTCCTGATATGCGTTTCCATTTTTTTTCCCAAAAAATAATTGTTGTTACCCACTTTTGAACAAAAAAATAATAATAATACAAGAAGAAAGCCTAGAAGATTGCCCAAGTTGGTGGTAAAGGACCAAGATGACAAGTGGAAAAGTTAGAGACCAAAATGTATAAGATTGACAAAATTAGCAACTCAATTTTGACTAACAAAATGCCTCATTGGTGAAAATATTTTTATTTAAGGTAAAGAAATACAAATTTGGATGGTTAAGGACTCATAAGAATTTTGAAAGGCTTAATTAATTTTATTGAGGACTTGATTGAATGGAAAATAAGTTTTTGGAGTCAATTTAGGTATTAATTGGAAGAAATTGAAGTTTGGAGATTGAAATTAGACTTTGGAAGGTTTAATTGGTCAAATCAGGGGCTTAATTGAAAACATTAAAGTGTGGAGGCTAATTAAGGACTTAATTACAAATTCCCAAGATCAAGGACCAATCTGTAAGTGGCACGCCATTTCAGGGGTAGATATTGGTCAAATCAGGGGCCAAATTGAAAAGAATTGAAATTTTGGCGGTCAATTAAGAATGAAATTGAACAAATTGAAAACCAAGGACTCATTTATAAAAGGCGTTGAACTTTGGGGCTAGTATTTGATTGACAGGGGTATAATTGCATGCAATTAAAAGTTGGGAGACAATTATGGGTGCAATTAAAAAGAATTGGAAGAGTAAGGACCATATTGAAATTGACCAAATTTCAAATTAAAAAACCCGAATTTATAGGGTTTAACCTAGACGACATGTCGGTCACCTACTATTCATCTCTTTCCTTTGTAATTTTGGATGATTGAGTGAGCATGTTCAAGTGAATGAATGTGGCGTCTCTAACCATCTCAAGGGTTGTAACCACCACCATTCAACTGAGAAACACCCCTTTTACAATAACATGCCCGTGAAATTGGATATTTACACCCCAATTTTTCCTCAGAAGTCTTCAATATCTTGTCCCCGATCAGCTTTCATTGCATTTTTAGATTCTGGATTAATTGAGTTGACATATTTGAACGAATGAATGTGAAGCTACAAACCTCCAAATTGAGTAAAATTGAATCCAAACAAAAGGTGTGCACCTTCTCTATCAACTTTAGGTGGTTTCCGATGACGTTTACATTGGAGTTGCTTTGACGAAGCCTTGAAAGGGGTCAACCCAATCAGCCTTAACTGTGACACCCATTTTTCAAAAACTAACCATTTTTTTCATGTGTTCACACTTGAAAGCCTCTTAGAGGATTCTTATCAAGGGTTTTAAAACCTCACTCCTATGATCACAAGGCCAGAACTAAGTTTTTGCCCTTTCAGTCTAGCAAAACCACCAAGGACCAAAACCACCATTGCAAAAAAAACCCAGTACAAGAGTTTTCAATTGTTAACTTTTGTCCAGAACTCTCTCATTTTGATCAAAGGGCTAAGCTCTGATCAATCTTTGATTGAATCTACCAAAAAAATCCTAGAAAAAAGTATAAATACCCCCTGAAAATATGAAAAACAAACAAGGAAAAGGGGTAGAAAAAAATAAAAGAAAAACGTGGGGAAATACTCTGTCAATAGACTATTGTGAAGGTCCAAGAGCCTAACATAGAAGGTCTAATAAGCTTTGGAGAGAGAGGTGAAAGGGAAAGAATGAAGGAAAAGAGAAGGAAAAACAACAACGTATAGTAAGCAAGCTTGGAGAAGGTATAACCATGTAAAAACTCAAGGGTGGAGTCCATGTGGCCTGCCCGTTCATGCTTTCTTTGTTTAGTGACATTTTAGGCTTGTTTTGGTGTCACATGGTGTTAAGTTTGGATGTTGTTAATGTATGAAAATGTAGTTTTTCTTTGCTTGATTTTGGTTTGAGTTAATTGTTAATGTTTCTGGATGTTTATGAAATGTTTGGATGTTGTCTTTGCTGAGATAAAATATTTTTTGTAATCTGCCAAAAGTAGCAGTGGTTGTGTGATGCCTATTTCTGAATTGTTAGTTCATGTCCTTGGTTCCTAAGCTTGACTTTTGTCCTAAAGAGTTAGTTTTGGATGTAAATTTAATGCATTGGTTGACTGTCAATAGATTTGTAGTTTTGGTTTTAGGAATTTCATGCATGTTTTCCATGATTTGTGTTTTGTTGTTGTTTGTTTTGATTAAAACGTTATGAATATGGCAATGTGGTTTGTTAAGGTCAAAAACTGGAAGTTTAAAGCTTCAAAAGGGCATTTCTGGGTTTTTGCTGTTGAATGTTGTTCACGTCCATCCGAAGAACATTGTCTTGAGTACTAGTTTTAGGTTTCGTTTTGATTTGATTTTGGTTTCTGCATGTTTGTACGACTTGTTTAATCGATAATCTAAGGTCTTCATGCATTAATAACAAGTTTTTTTTATGGATTTTTAATCCTAGGGTTTCCGTTTTGAACCGAAACCCATTTTGACAAATTCGTGTTGATTTTTTGATAATCGAACTGAATGAATGCTTGATTCTTGGTCTATGCATGATTGCGAACAAAACCCGGCCTTTGATTGCTTGAAAACTTGTCTGGATTGAGATTTGTGTTGCTGGGTTTGGTTTCAATGTTCATCGGTGTTCTTCGTGCTCTTCATATTCTCTGGTTTTGATCCGTTTTGACAAATAATTTGAGTTTTTTTTGTTTTTTTTCAAGTGTGATTCGTTATGGTTTCTGGTTTAAGTTTTGGTTTGTTTTTCGAGTCAAACCAGTGGTCTTTGGTTCGGTTTAGATCGAACCAAGGGTTTCGGGTTGAACCATGGTTTTCGGTTCGATTCAAGGTTGAACCAGTGTTTTCGAGTCAACCTGATTGGTTTGGTTTCGGTCAGATACCTAGGCTTTTTTGGTTGGTTACGTTTTTTTAAGGCATTTTTAGCCGAATAGGGGTTGTTTGGCAAACACACTCTGAGATCTATTTTGACAGTTTTGTTTTGAATAAAAATGATTTTTTTGCCAAACATACCTAAATAAATTCTAAAAAAGTTCAAGAACCAATTTAAAATTATTTGTGGGTTCCTCCTATATTTGTTTTAGCAATTTTATTTAATTTCGGGGTTGTAGGCTTATATTGTGAGATGTTGACCTAATATTAAAATACCTGGTTTTCATCGAAATCTCAAAAATTTCCAAAATTTATGTAAAAAAATTTCTCATTTCAAAAATACAAAAATGTATTTTATTTGGTGTGCATTCGGCCAAGTCTCTTAAAGATAAAAATTATATTTTGCTTATATATATATATAAACATATGGTATGATTTAACATTTTTTTATATAAACACAAAAATTTAAAAAATATCTTTGCGTGTACTTTTGAAGTTAATAACCAGTTTATTGAATTGATGAGAACTTGATCAATATTTCAATTACTTGTAAAAATATTAATTACTTGTAAAAATATTAATTCATGAGAATTAATGTTTAACATTTTGGTGTAAACGTTGGACCTACAAATAGGTGTCATTTAAATACCAGAAATTGACTAGAAAATTCTCATAATTATTTCGAGTATTCATCAATTTTAACCGAGAATATTTTTTTCACCACAATATATAAGTTGTAGAAAACTCTTTCGCCTTCAAGGATAGGTGAACCTTGTTAGGGCACTTACATAGATTCTTTTCAAAAGAATTTATTTAGGCATATGAGCCCATAATGTAAACGAAAAGCCAGATTTATTCATGAGAATAAATCTTTACTTTAAGCCATAGACGGACCATCGGTTAAGAATCCATTAATACCTTTAAGCCACATCCAATCCACGCAATGCCCGTTTATCTCAGATAAGGTGCATGAGGGATGTTAATACATTTTCTAGTCATAATCAGTTCTTTATCTTAGAATTTTATACAAGATCAGTCTACCTGAGTCTCCTAGCAACCCTGAACTAAATAACTAAATGATGACTAATTGATCCTGATGCCTCCATGCTTCGCGGATACATGCCATAATAATTATATGCCATTTTGTGCTATAGCCATCATTGGAGACGTCTGTTTTTAGTTTTCTGCAAGATGTACATTGGCCAGGATCAGCTTCCAGTTTCCTTTTCTTGTCATATCCTTTTCTTAACGCAATGTTATATAATCTATTTTCACTGGCATCACCAGACCTTAGAGTTTTGGCGGGAAGCTGACATCCTTTCAAAGCTCCACCATCCAAATGTTGTAGCATTTTATGGCGTGGTTCAAGATGGACATGGGGGGACATTAGCTGCTGTGACAGAGTACATGGTTGATGGTTCTCTTAGAAGTGTTTTACTTCGCAAAGATAGGTAAGTCGTGCACTTTTGCAGCTCTTTGAATTTCAGTTTGGCTGAGTTCTAACTAGTTTGGAATTTCATACACAGGCAGTCATTTGTGTTGTGTTCTCCTGTTCCTTATTTTTCTAAATCTTAACTTGCAGGTATCTAGACCGTCACAAGAGACTTCTCATAGCTATGGATGCTGCGTTTGGAATGGAATATCTGCATTCAAAGAATATTGTGCATTTTGATTTGAAATGTGACAACTTGCTTGTGAACTTGAAAGATCCCCAGCGACCAATCTGCAAGGTAAATTCTAGTTGTATGAAGAACAAGCCAATTGCATCAATGATTGTGTACTTTCTATACAGTTTCTTATGAATGGATGGCTCAGGTTGGTGATTTTGGCCTGTCAAAAATCAAGCGAAATACTTTGGTTTCTGGAGGTGTAAGCGGAACTCTACCATGGATGGCCCCTGAGCTGCTAAACGGAAGCAGTAATAAGGTCTCAGAAAAGGTAAATGTTTCACTCTTGAAATTACTCTTGTCAATGGCACGAGAAGAGTGTAATTTTATAGAATTGTACAGATTTAGATATTTGTTCCATTCAGACCTCGGTTAAGTTTGTTGCTGACATGATGGAAGTTTCAAAATCTTCGTTGGCATTTGGTGGTTGAAAACTTTATCTGAATCTCTACTTTCTGTTTCTTCTAGTTTTGCCAAGCTGGTTTAAGCTTTAAATTTTTGTCCTGCTTTTATTACCTTTTAGGTGACATATACGGAACTTGGTTTATGCAGAAATTTATCTCTTCATTCTATCCTTTCTCCATGTAGTCCTTATTGTTTAATGTCCCTTAAGATCAGTTACTAATCTTTAATAGATCTCAGGTTGATGTGTTCTCTTTTGCAATTGTCTTGTGGGAAATTCTGACCGGTGAGGAGCCATATGCCAACATGCACTATGGCGCAATTATAGGTATGGTTTCTGTACTCCTTTTTCTTTTGTTTGTGCATGCACGTGTGTTTGTGTTTGCAACTGTACATAAAGCTTCTTTGGGTTGTGCCGCTATCCCAAGATTGGAGCACCATTGTGACACTGGAGTCACCAAAAATGCCAGTGGACATCTACTAAAATACAAATTTGAATTTAGTCTTTCTATTCATATGGATTTATTTTCACTAGATGAATGCACATATACGATACGTATTTATATGAGGAAATAATGCTGAGATACTTTAAATGATCAAGAGGTGATGAAAATGAAAACCTGCTCGAAAAATCAAGTCATTGGGTCTGATATTGTTCTGTTATAGACTTGTGTCTCATGTACTGAAACTGGGCTATCTGGGGATCTTGAATGGGGTTTTGTTATGTGATGGTATCTAGACTTGGAATAGTTCCATGCCAATGGGCTAATTTTACTTCTAGGCACAATCTAACCTCTGGAACTTGGAATATTATGCACATTATCTGCAGCAATTGCACATTAAATCTGCTCCTCTGACCTGTTGGTGTACTATTGATGTCAGCTGCATTTATACTCTGTGCTGTCTACACGTGTGAATATTTATCCTTGCGTGTAGGAGGAATTGTAAACAACACGTTGAGACCAACAATACCAAGTTATTGTGATTCTGAATGGAGAAGGTTGATGGAGCAATGTTGGGCCCCTGATCCTGCTGTTAGGCCTTCTTTCACAGAAATTGCCCGTCGTTTGCGCACAATGTCATCAGCTGCTAGCCAAGCCGAAGGACACGAACACAAGGCATCAAAGTAATGGTTTCACAATTCCTAGTTTTCGCCTTCCCATGACATGTTTCATCGTAAATTTATTCATTTTACGCTACTCTCCAGAGAGAGACTTGTATCATGTTAGGCAGGAGAGATCGGCTTCCATAATGTTTTTGAAATGGAAGTGATTCTCTCTTACAATAATTGACAAGTATTGTTTTATTCTAGAATGTTACTTTAAAGAATAATATAAATTATATCTTGAGACTTTATCTAACAGCTTATATTTTTTAATTGAATTGTTTCTTAAACATAGTATCAGAGCTTTAATGATTATGTAGTTAAGGCTTTAAATCTTATCATCTTATTTATTTGATAAAAATTAAGCATAAGGTAGTGTGGGCCTATATAAGTTTCAAGCTTGAAGGGTTTTCACTTGAGAGGGTATGTGAGAGAATAATATAAATAATATCTTGAAATCTCATTTAACAGCTTAAGTTTTTAGATTGAATTGGTTTTTTGACAGTTATATTGTCATTGAATTCTATTATTTAAAAAGGAGTTTCATACTTGCCTGCCCTTTAATCCTTGGTTATTATTGTTGATTTTTAATTTGTAATTTGCTAGTTAGCCCTGGCATTTTATAGTTTCCAAAGAGTAATTAATAACATTTAATTAGTTACATGTTAGGGCTATTTTGATGAAAAAGGCTGGCATTTTATGGTTTCTAAAGAGTAATTAATAACATTTAATTAGTTGCATGTTAGGGCTATTCTGATGAAAAAGACAGATGCAAGAGGTTAGAGAAAATAAAATCTATATAATTTATTAAAAGTGATAAAAATATATTTATTTAGGATTTTTTCTTGTATCTATTTATTTTTTAAAATAAATTTCAAGAAATAACTAATAAAATATTAGTAATTATTTTTTAAATACTATAAAATTTCTCGGCTTTATACTTCTAACTACATGAATGATATAGCAGTCCAAATTTCTGGAGAACTTGCGAGTGTATTTATCACTTGAGTCAACATTTATTTTTTTTCAATAGTTTTTTCTTGTTCTAATCTTAAGTTATCACAATTTTTTTTTTAAATGCGTAGGAGTAGCTAACTTTGATAGGAGTGGCCAAGACATGTAATGAGATTTCAAAAAGAATTTGTGACATTATTCCAAAGATAATGTCCATATTAAATATAAAATTAAGTATCCATGTATTTTTTTCTCGATGAGTTCCCTTGTAAGAGAATTGGTGAAATATATTTTGTACATGTCACGATTGAAAAACATGATCTTCAAACTTGTCTTTATTCATAAACGCAACATTTTAAATAAATTATGAAATGAGCTTCACAAATCATGATGAGAAGAAAGGAGAGAAAAAACAAAGAAATAAGGAAATAGACCCTGTAAGCTCACAAAAACTCTGATTATAACACCACTAATACCATTAAAAAAATCTTGAGAAAATGAATTCAATAATATTAAGAAAGATTACCAACGATAATTAGAGAGTGTCATACTTGTCGTCCAAAAGTGGTAAGTGGCTCACTTGCCTTTGACAAAGAAGTGTGACTCACTTCAATTATCATTGGTAACCCATCCATTGCATTTTAGTATCCACCTATTTTTTCTTTTGATGAGTTCCTTTGTAATTTCTCCTATAATATCAAATAACACGTCAATAACAAAATAAATAAATAAATAAAGGGTTTAGTTTATGCTTATGTCATAACGAAGACAATGTAACAAGTCTTTGTGTTTATTTTTTTATTAATGAAAAAGAATTGGTGAAATATCATATTTTGTACATGTCATGATTGAGAAACATGATATTCAAATTTGTCACTATTTAGAAACATGACATTTCAAATAAATTATGAGAAGGGCTTCACAAATTATAATGAGAAGAGAGGAGAGAGAAAACAAAGAAATAGACTTTGTAGGCTCACTGAAACTTTGATTATAACACCACCGATACAGTAAAAAAATCTCAATGAGATAAATTCAATGACATCAAAAAAGGTTACCAACGATGATCAGAGTGTGTCACACTTGTCGTCTAAAGGTGGCAAGTGGCTCACTTGCCTTTGGCGGTAAGTGTGACTCGTTCTAGTTACAATTTGTGACCTTTCTTGGTGTCATTGGATTTATCTCGTTGAGATCATTCTGATAATACTAATGGTATTGTAATTGGAGCTTTAATGTACCTCCTGGATCTCTTTTCTTTTCTGTTTCCTTTTTTTTCTCCCCTCTCTCTTCACAAATTACGAGGAGAAATGAGAGAAAAAAATAAAGAAAAAAACCCTGGAGACATACTTAATCTCTTATTATAACACCATTGGTATCATATAAAAATTTCTCGATGAGAGAAATCCAACGACACTAAAAAGTTCACCAATGGTTATTACAGTGAGCCACATTTGTTGCTATAAGCAAGTGAGCCACCTGCCATCTTCAGATGGCTAGTGTGGCTCACTTCGATCATAATTGATGATCTTCTTTAATGTTGTTAGATTCATCTCGTCGAGATTTTTTTTATGGTACTGGTGTGTCTTCGGGGCCTTTTTCTTTTTTTTTTCCTCTCATTTATCCTCTTTTCTCATCCTAATTTGTGCAACTTATTTCACAGCCTCTTTGACATATCTCATTTCTAAATAACGACAATTTTGAATGTTGTTTTTTTTTTCAATCGTGACATATATAAACTATGTTATTTTGCTAACTTTTTTAAAAATTATGTTATTTTGCTAATTGTTTTTAAAAAAACCATGTTAATAAAAAAAAACCCTTAGAAAAGGGCAAAATGTGAGTTCTCACAGCTATAAAAGTTTTTTTATTTTCTTAATTTTTTAAGCATAAAAAAATGAGAAGGGGCACTATTGAATTCTACTTGTTTATAAATTCAATAGGACACAATAAGTCTATGTTGTCGATGTTGGTTGACACCGTGCACATTAAATTGGTGCTTAGATAAACATGTTTTTCACTAGAAATCCTATCATGGATGAAATTATTTTATATCAGAGATCGTGTTATTTCTAAGGTTGAGGATGTTCCATTCTTTGAAATAGTTATTGTCATGCTGATTCGTGTGAATTTGTCAGGTATGTTTTTAAAGATGCATCAATATCTTCAATGATGAGGGCATTGTATATTTTTTAATCTCTAATATTTGGGATCTAGTTAGCAAATGCTTGTGGTGATCTTATTTGTCATCATTTAAATTATCTACTGAAAGTCTTATGTTTCTTCGAAGGATAAAAAACATGGGATTTTCTTAGCAAGGATAATGTCCATAACATAATCATAGACTTGTTTCTAATCAATGCTTAGTTTTGTGATAAAATCCAAACAGTACTTTCTAGGATCATATCAACATCATATTTAAGCTCCTCTCTTAAACTCATGGATCTTAGTTATTATCTTGATATCATATTGAAAATGAAGTCTTTAAATTCAATAGTATATCATCATTAATAAAATTAAAAGATATCTCGGGTTAGCAACTTTGCAAAAAAGTATAATGCCTATGAAGAGATGTTATCTTCATAAGGAGGAAGTTGTTAGGACAACTAACATCGCCAAATGCTTTTGTTCATTCTGTATCATCGCTTGAAAGTCTAGCGGCTTTTCAAGCTGATTGAAACATGAGACACACACACACACATACACACCATCAACTGCTTTTAGATCATAAAAGATGGTTTCTCTTTTGACATGATTGAGGAGCATTCTTATAAAGTATAACCATTAGACAACAGAAACAACATACACAATTCGACCATTGTTTCGTCCTTTTGACTATTTTTCTTGTTGGTATCCTAAATGTTTTTATAAGGTAATTACGAGCAATAAAATGTTCTAGCAATAATGTTGTTTTAACTATATCTGAACCACTATGTCAAAATTGTTTTATCTGCATTTGACATTCTTAAAATTATATGAAGAGAGTTAGTGGTTGGAAAAACTATATTGAATGCTGCAATGGAAAGTGTACCTATAAGTGCTCAACAAGAGGGTCTCGAAAATGGATTAAAAATTACAAGAGTTGTCAAACAGCTTTATAAGGACAAACATAGCAACCTCAACTATACACTTATATGTGCCTTTGCTAATGTATTTGAAAGGTATTTTATAAACATTTTTTGATAACAAATTTTAATATTGATTTGAGATTGGTATCTAATAAGAAGCTTTTATTATAAGAGGCAACATAGTAGTTGTTGAGATTTATATTCATTTTCATAAAATATTTTGATTGATCATCTTAGCATTTATAATAAATGCCATTCGCATCGAAAATAGTTTTTTACTTGATTTTGTTTAGGAAATACTTTAAGCACTAACCTAATTTTATGCATAAAGCTTCTCTATTGGCAACTCTGTATAGATTTTATGATGAGACTCAAAAAGAAAAATCACATGATTCATTGCATATCATGTTTTGACCAATTATTAGAGCAAAAGCCAAGATGATAAAAAAAAAAGGCATTCAATAGGCTTATTTATGACATTCGGGTCGAGCAAGTTTTGAGAAGTCCTTTAAGGTGGCGTCAAGCATGAAGTTGAGTTCAAAGGAGGATCAAGCCTTGATCATGAGACCCAAGCAAGAGATGAGGTTGTTTAATATGTCCTAGAGCTTGGCTACACAACTTTATATTGATGATCATAACTTTTAATCTAACTACTGTATCGAGCTGAAATTTTATTGTTAGATTTTAATGACCATGTTTCCTATAGGGTTAGAATTTTATAGTGATCAAATATTGGAAAGACCTTATAATAAGGCCAAGAAGTTACTTTAGGGATTGAGATTTTATTTATATAAGTCTTGGGCTTTGTGTTTTATTTTACTTGTACTTTTAAAATAGTTTATATTTGGGTTTTAATTTAGCTAAATATTTTAGTAGGGTTTATTTTGTTGGACTATAAATACTTTTTTCAGTTTGTAAGTTGCAATAACTTGATGATTTCATAAACAATATTGGAGAAGATATCTCTTGCTCTTAGTTCTTTATTCAAAACTTATCAAAGATTCATTCTCTGTGACATTCAATCTTTATAACTTCGGTTATAGGTTCATTATAATCAACATGTCAAAATTTTCATTCAATAACTACAATTTCTTGATTTAGGTAATCATTGGATCGGGTTTCATCAAATTCGATTTTGGATTTCTTGGGTTAAGATGGAATTTTGATTATAGATTCTAGGGTCTGTACCCTCTAGATTCACATCATTATGAATCATAAACTGGGAGACAATGTTTTAGCAATTAAGATTAGATTCTTTATCTAGGATCTCAACTAACATGATCAAATCAACATCTTAAGCATTGTGACATTTAACTCAAATTCAAGCCACATTAATAGATGGCAATATGGTAATCCTTAAAAAAAAAAAACTCAATAAAGAAAACATCTAATAAAAATGGGAAAGCAATGAAAATGGAAATGCAGCAATTACTCACCATTGAAAAAGAGAAAAAAAGTTCATTTCCAGTAATGGTATGACCGAACAATTTCCTTGATTTAATGAAACTTGTCATATCATTGAGCTTAACTTAATGAATTTGCATAATAGTATTTGGCTTATCTTAGTGTTTATACATCCTTATTTTGTGAAGCTCTCTTATAATCTCAGGTTAATTTAAATTCAAGTAAATGTAATAAAAATATTTAGATTACTGTAATGTCTACAGATAGCCATAGAAACATGGTCGTTATTAATTATATATACCACGGGCTACTAATAAGAGAAGAAAGGACAATGATTTTCCTGTGATGAAGCCATCGACATCACCCTTGAGAACAACATCATGGATGCCCTTCTAGCTCTTTGGTTAACATTTATATAATCAAAACAACTTTTCTCAACATTGACAAACACATCAATAAAACATTATTGGTACAACTGACCACCTATAAAAAAAAATGTTATCTTCAAGGTTTTCATTAATCCAAAATAATGTGTAACGCTTGTATCTAAAAGTTCTATCACCAAAGTCTAACATATTCATCATATCTACATGTATAAGCATTTTTAAAGAAATCTATGAGGAAAAAACGAATTATAAGGAAAGCAAAAAAACATTGTATGGAGGCTTACGCTTCCAAATCCTTTTATAAAAAACCTGGCTAGATAATTTTGATTATTGAGTAGGCGAGAGATATATGTTATGGTTGACATTGGAAAGTGCAATAGAGGTGGATATAAACCCTTTATTAGTGGAATCATTAGGAACTTGCAGGTCAGACCAGTGCTTTCAACTCTATAAGATAATGAAACGTTTGGAATTTTAAAAGAAAATAATAGGATTAATCAAATTTAAAACATGGTTAGGAGATGACCAACTAAAGTTGTATTGTGTGTTATAAAAGGAAGGGCCATCGGCCATGAAAATGTTAAATATTTGATAATAATTTGATTTGAAAGCTTGCCTAGAATGAAATCATTGCCGTTCACTTATGCATGACTAACTGAATCAATGATGTCATCAACCTGGTTATCATGTCGTAAAATATGAGAAGGAATATCATATCATAAAAAGTGATCAACATCATTGTGATCAATATTTACTTAATAATTAGAACAATCAATTCTATATATATAAAAAGGTTCAAATCGGAGTTTGTTAAGGATTATTTCATAGGGTCAAATTTTGATGTGATCTTGGCTATAACATCAAAGGATCCATTAGGAGTGTTCATTTGGTCTATTCTAAGGCCTAAAATGAAGTGGATACAATAATAAATAAGTCTTTGGCTTACTTAAGACATCAACGATATTGTTTCTGTAAGAGTTATAGATTTCATTCACTATAAGAAATACTTAATGCTATTGAGAACTTATGTTGTAGCCTTTGACTTACTGATTTTACAAGGATTCCATATCAAATATGAAGAATTAATTGGTCAAAAATTTATTCTTATTTTACAAGGCATCATGTTTTTGTTTAGCAAGAATTCTTCAACAATTATTTATCTCAGGTATTTTTCATTGTCATATACAATAAAAGGTGAAAAATAGTTTTAGACTATTATTTTATTTATTTTTATTATATCTAAACCTTATTTTAATTAGTTCGGGCTTGATTTAAATTGGGTAAATGTCTAACCCATTAGTGTTAGGGTTTTATTTTCAAGATAATAAATACTCTTTGTAAGGATGAAATAAAAAAGATTTGATAATATTATGGTTGCCAAATTTATTAAACTTCTATGAGAAAGATTCTTGTATTCTTTGGTTATTTAACAAACTAAATTGACTTATCAAAGATTAACTGGCTTCTTGACATCTTTCTTATACTTCTCGTTCATAAATTGGTATTCGTAGGGTGAGGGTTCTTATTCCAATAATGTTAGTATCTTAGGATAGGTTTTCATTGTGTCACACTCTTATTAGATCTATTTTGGCTTTTCAGGATTTGTTTTCAATCTAGTTATGGGTTGCGTGACCATATGATTTTGAGGTTTGCATCAGTTGGTATCAGAGCCAGGCTATGAAATCAGGTCAGATCTTTTTTTAAAATAATTATTTTCTTTGTGTTCAATAAGTTTAGTTCTTTGTGTTTTTGGCATCTCAGAACAAAATGAAAGTGTTTTTCTTTATTGTCCCTAAATATATCAGTAATATAAAAGGTAAAAAAATAGAAGAACAAGAAGAATAAATGCTATTCAATCTAGTTTCAATTTTGTTGTGAAAACACAAACAATAGATAAATCAAATCAAACCATCTTGAAGTCACTTCAAAATTCATATGCTAGTTATTTGGGGTGAAATAACACTATATGTTAAATTTGGGCTCTTTTTTATTTCATTTGATTGGGTTTCGATTCTGAGTTAAATTATGTATCAAACTTAACATATACGAGTTTTCAATACCTAGGCATAAGATAACAATTTATAAACTAACATATATTAGTAATTAGGTACAAGGATACTACATATCGAATTTAAGGTTGTTCCAATATCGTTTGGTATGAGTTTCAATTCTGGTGCTTAAAATTGTGTAATGTGTCAGATTTGCGTCTAGTTATAAAAACATGTTTAGCACTATTTTTTCAGTATTTTGAGTTTATTTATTTTATATTTGGGTTATTTAGGAGTCAAATAAGTGTTTTCATTAATTTTTTCTTTTGTTTTATTTTGAATTTTCGTATCATTTATATTTCGTATGAATTTGCTTTGTTACTCTCGAAATCATAATGGTAGTTTTGTTTTGCTTGTTTTCAGTATATTTTTTATTCTTGAGTTACTTTATATATATTTGGATTGCGTTACGATAGCCATTGACTTTGGTTCATTGATTTTTAAATTTGAAATAACCATAATAAGATGAGCCGAGAGGTAAAAGGCATAGTTAATTAAGTGAAAAGCCTTGAATGGTGTGAAATGCAAGAGTTATAAGGATATATTTTCTTGCTGCTAATTAGTTTTGTAGATTCAAAGATGTCTGAAAATAATGATTCTGCTATATTGAAAGCAGATAACACCTTTCAAATGCAAGCTTTCTCCAAACAACTTAAGTTAATAACTAAGGTGATGAAGGATCTGGAAGATGAGATGACTTTGATGAGACAACAAAATGATGGAGTTCAACATAGAGCTGATAAGAGGAAATTCTATACAAGTAAGGAAGAGAAATTTAGGTCACGAGTTTCAAATACTTGTGATCATAATGCTTTTATGATGATAGATAAAGAGCACAAAGCAGAACGAATTACAAAGATTTATAAAGAAATCAATAAAGAACATGAAGAATGGAGAGTTTTGGTTCAACACTAAAAGGATGAAAAACAAAATAAGATCACCAATGGTTATCATTAAAAAATATATATGCAAATGGATGGCAAAACGTACTTATTTGAAATTATTATCGGTTATTACTTTCATACAAAGTTGTTGGCGGCAAGTATGGGCAAGAAAAGAACCTCTAACGAACTAAATTGACCGACAAAGATTAACTGGCTTCGTGACGTCTTCCTTATACTTCTTATTTACAAATTGGTATTTGTAGGGTGGTGGTTCTTATTCCAATAGTGTTGATGTCTTAGGACAAGTTTTCATTATGTCACATTCCTATATGACTTGTTTTGGCTTTTCAAGTTTCGTTATCAATCTTATTATGGGTTGCGTGACCACGTGATCATGAGATTTGCATGAAAAGGAAAAAAAAACTAAAAGGAGGAAAGAAACAATGAGTTAAAAGGAACAACAAAAACAAACATGGGTTATAGGTGTCAAGGATAACAAATCATGATATAATAATTAGCTAGCCGGGCACTTTTTTTCTTGAAATGCTAGGTATACACACATAGATATGAAGGTGTGAGAAAAATATAAAAAATACAATTAAAGCATAAATGAAGGCTAATCATTATACTTAAACTAAGATAACTAGAAAAGACTTTGAAGATACAAAAAACAAGAAAACGTATCAATTGATGCACCTTGCATGAAAGGCTAAGCAAACCCATGCAATCCTATGATATGACATGATATATATGAGTCAAATGGTTAATTAAACATTCATATCAAATAACATCAATGACACTCTTTATAAATTAAAAAAAAAAAAAAAAAAGAATCCTAAACAATGTAGTCTTTGTAAATGGAAAGGTATAAAAAGACAAGAAGAAAACACTTCAAAACACACTTAATGAAAACAGGAGGCCAGATCCTAATTCAATTCAAAAAGGAAAAACCATGTCTAAAAAGCAAATAATTAGATAAGCAAAGAATTTCTTAAATATAGAGAAAGATGCAAAACCTAGATTACAACAATACATTATGATGGAAAACTAGACTAGGCATCCTAAAAAAAGAGAATATAAGCCATGGGGATGAATAAAAAAAAGTAAGCAAGAGGTCAGCTAAAACACAAAATAACCAAGGGACATCAACGAAGCTTTTAGAGAAACAAAGCATATCCGTATGTTGCATCTAATATATTGAGCTTGATCTACGTGTTAGAACAAAACAAAAATAAAAAAGTAAGAAAAAAAGAGAAAGTTGGATGAAAAAAAGCAATAAAAAGGGGGAAGATGTTATAAAAACATTTTGGATATTAAATTAATTATAATAGCAAACTTATAATATTTTAAAAAGTTTTTTTTGTTGATTGAGTTCACACATTCCTATCTTAGTATGTAAAGCATTAACAACTATATTAATGGTAGTATGTGGAGTGTATTTTTTAAAATATGGAATAAGAAGTGTAATCGCGAACAAACATTAATAATTTTCACCATGTGTTTTCACCGATTCATAAAAAAATCACAAACAAAATTTGTCTTGGGTTCTTGGGTAATTGAGTACTCTTCTTCATTATATAAGTCATTGTTATCAACTTTTCTTTTTATTTCTAATAATATCTCATTGCTCTTTATAGATGCTTAACAGATCAAATTATAATAGATAAGCTTTTTCAATGAATTAATGAAAATAAAGAATGAAAATAATGAGATTAATTGAAATAACTCTTTTAATAATGGAATAATAGACACTGAATTGAAAAGTAATAGTTATATCAAAACTTAAGATACAAGCAAATTAAGCACGCCGATGAATGTTTTAATAGTCACTTGGGTCATCTTGTGCAAACAAAGACTGAATCTATCTTTTTCATCCATTTCCAAACTCAAGAGTTAATGAGAAATTATATTTCAAAAAACTAGTTTTAGAATAGAAACAAAGATTGGCTAAAATTCAAAAAACATTGTCTAAAATTAATTTTTTATATTTTTTTTGTTTTGATATGTTGATATCAGAAAAAAAAATTAAAAAAAAAAAAAAACATAATTTTGATGCATTTTTAAATGAAAAACACTTTGAAAAACAATCTCTGTCATATTCTCAAACACCTCTTAAATCTAGCATTCTTTAGTTTTTGACTTGTTCATTAATTTTTCACTGTTTATTGAATACATTCTAAATCATAAAAAAAATAACAAACAAATTTTTCATAGAAACTAATGTATGGACCTAGTAAAGCATAAGCCCCATAAATCTTGAATGATTGGTTTTTACAAACAAAGTAACCGTCGCTTCTATTAACAAAAGCTAAACCGCGAAGGGGTTTCACTATAGCTCTACACATATTATTGTGGATTCCTATAGTAAAATTACCTTTTTACCCTTATATGGGTTAAATTGAAGCCTTTGATCTAGGGTTTTTTAGTCTTTTCCTCTAACTCAGTGGTCATTAAAAGATTGTTTGGGGTGGTATGTGTCTTTTTAAATTTTTTAACACAGCAAAAATATTTTTTTACCCTTAGAGTCAACAAAATTTTGAATTATTGACCAAAGGCTTTCTTGACTTTTCATAATTTTTGTAATAGTAAAAATACTTCTTTGCCCTCAAGATAAAAAAAATAGTTGGGCTGCTGAACAAGGGTGTTTCAAGTTTTTCCACTTTCCATGTACAGTAAAATAACACTTTTAACCTTAGGAAAGACAAAACGAAGCTTTGCCTTTAGGGGTATTTTGATATTTTTCACATGAGTATTTTGTGTAATTAAAAGGGTCATGGGGTGTTTTGGTATTTTCATGTTTTTTTAATTGTTTAATTCAAAAGTTGCTAACTTGTGTTCCACACATGCCAGCGATAGGTGGCGTGTGTGACGCCGCCCGGTGGTCAAATCTGGCTATTTGTCATCTTTCTAGATGCGCAGTCGTGCCCTCTTTTACATGGTGTGGCGCGTGTAGGCTGATAATGGTTGGATTGCTACCAGTGATTGATTGTTTTTGTTTTTTTCTTTCTTTTCTCTCTCCTGACAGCTAAAATGCACAATTGGCTTCTTTGTTTGTTGTTTTTCAATTTCAGTCCTCATTTTTGAATTTTTTATTTTATCCTTATTCCTTTTATAAAAGTTTTTTTTTTCAATTTTGTCCTTCAATTGCAATTTCTCAAATGTTTTATTTTTTATTTCAGTCCTTATTCTTTTAATTTCTTTTTTTTTTTATTTCTTTTACAGTTTCATCATTACTACTATTAATATCATAATTATTATAAGTAGTAATGATAATAATAATGATAGTGAAAAGAATAAAAATAATGATAATATTAGTTATAGTAGCGGTGATAATAATTATAACAATAGTATAAGTAGTAATATTAATAGCGATGATAATAACAATAATAATGATAGTGATCACGATAATAATACTTATAATAATTATGATATTACTTATTGATAATAGTAGTAATGATGATACTTATAATGATAGTGACAATATTAGTAATGATAATAATAGTGATAAGAATAGTAATTATAATAATAATAATAATAATAGTGATTATTCATCATTTGATATTATATTTGTTGGAAATTGAGTTTCATTGCTTTTTCATGTATGGTATTTTTGGTCTAATATCCCGATTACTGCTTTGAAAAGTTTATGTGGCTCGACGTTCTCATTTATTTTTTGCCTTATTTTTTTTTCAATTTTATCATTCAATATTGGTTTTTGAAAAAAAAAGTCATCTAGGTTTTCTTTAAACCTATTAAATAAACTAATTCACATCGAGTTAGCTCTTAAAGATTTATCGTCTTGCTCGAGTTTATAGCATTGTAAAAAAATCTCCGCGCTATTAATAACTTTTTTTTACGTTTTTAAAAACATGGTTCGGCCCGGGATGAAACGCGGGCAAATGAACTAGTTTATATGAAACTAGTTTCTTGCTACGTGCTTCGCATGACCGTCAGACCCAAGACGCTTAAAATATTTTCTATACTCTTAATTTTTTTTTAACATTTGAAAAACAAGTTGATATTGACTCGCTGCGGAGCGCGGACCAATATACTAGTTAGATACATAGTTTAATTTGCTAATTAGTATTTGCATATATTTTGTAGTGTCACATTAAAAAAAACTTCCTTTAAGTCTTTGTGTTTTTGTTTTGTTTTGTTTGTTGAGGGATTGTTTATCTTTAAAAAAAATAAGATAGAATATTTTGAATTTATTGATAAAATCCTTTTAATATATATTTTTATCAAATAAAAATACAAAATCCATTCTCTTATAATTATATAATTATGGATTATATATTTTTATATAAAAAAAATTGTTTGTTCAACATTACTCGATCAAAATCAAGGTACATGTTAGTTATTATAAATTAGATTAGGATTATACTAATGTAAGACGTCATCATGATGGCAAAATTAAGAGACAAAAAAAGACTACATAATTCCTAAGTTCCAATTTTATTTTATTAGATTTAGGGTAAAAAAAAAAAGTTGGTGATGAAACAAAAGTACCAAAATAGACATGAAAATTGTGGAAAGTGAAAGCTTATTTTTTAAAATATATTAAAATAATATATTTTTTTATTTTTTTAAAAATATTTTTTATATTAATACATTAAAATTATCTAATATTATTAAAATAAAAAAATTAATTCTTTTATAAAAATATTTTTTAACCACAAATTTCATAAACTTGATCGGTGCTCCTTGACTTTGGGGATGCAATGTTCGTGTTGAATATTCTTCCTAGAACTTTCCCTGAATTCATGTTTTACCCTCCTTGTTTGTTGGAAAATTTAATAAGGTGGCATTGACTTGGAAAATCTCCTCTCCTTAACGACCCCCATCACGCCTTCCTTTCTCTACCACTCTCCCTCCCTCTCCTCTCCTATCCTCTTGATTATTTGACTATTGCCACTCTCCACCCTCTTCACAGTATCAACCATGTCTCTCCTTAATGATCTCATCAACATCAATCTCTCTGATACTACTGAAAAGATCATTGCTGAATACATATGGTACTCTCTTTTTTCCCCTCTTTAGTCTACGATCATGATCACCAAGTTGTTTCACTCATGCTAACACTTTTTTTTTTTGGAGTGTGTGTGTAGGATTGGTGGATCTGGAATGGACTTGAGGAGCAAAGCAAGGGTGGGGTTTATTTTCTTTCTTTTTTGGAGTTCTTGATCACTTGGGGCCAGTGTTTTACCTTCAGTTTTGTTATGTATTTAACAGACTCTGCCCGGACCGGTGACCGACCCTGCCAAACTTCCCAAGTGGAACTATGATGGTTCTAGCACAGGCCAGGCCCCTGGCGAAGACAGTGAGGTCATTTTGTAGTATGTACCAATCTTTCATCACTCTTAATTTGCATATCACTTTGCTTTTGATCTTGATCAGTGGCCATGCTATGATTTCTCGACGAGTATTGGTAGATCTTGCTGAGTATTTTTCTTGAAATAAGAGGGTTCGATCAACAGGTTTTTTCTCCCTCTGCATCTAACAGTTTGATCCCTTTACTTCTTGAATCTTGACTGTATCAGCCCACAAGCAATATTCAAGGATCCATTTAGAAAAGGAAACAACATCTTGGTAATTAATTCTTGGCCGTTAGATTCAATTTTCTCGAATCAATCCCGTGAAGGGGAAATATAATGTCTCTTGGGCTTGAACCAAATTTTAGGTGATGTGTGACGCCTACACACCAGCTGGGGAGCCAATTCCAACAAACAAGAGGTTCAATGCTGCCAAGATCTTTAGCAACCCTGCTATTGCTGCTGAGGAGCCATGGTAATTAAAACATACCTAACACATCTCTCTGGAAAATAATAGTTTTTATATATATAATACAGTATGTAGTAACATATTATACACATGGATATATAAAATATGGTTTTGTGGTTATCACATGCTAGATGGCATTTATTGTGTCACAGTAATATAGTATTTTATATTTTTAGATTGTTTTATTATATTAATGTCGAAAATAATTTTTTTAAAAATATTATTTTAATATATTTTTATATAAAAAACATTTTAAAAAACATCCCTCTTACAGTCGAATACCATATAATATTTTGGCAATTTTGGTTGTGATTTACGGTGGTGTCCTTCCCGAGGGGTCCAAAGCCATTATTTTTCTTTTCTTTAAAGTGACGTTTTTTTGGCCTCTGTATATGAAGCACATCCGCATCCCAACTTGACACAGATGGTGCCCTTTGGAATCTAAAAATGGTCAAAGACATTGTCTTTATCGATAACAATGGTTAATATGTTTGAATTTTTTAACCACGAGTTGGTGGGATGTGTGCATAGCTTAGTTGCCATTAATATTTTCCTCAAGTCTAAAGATTTTTTTTTCTTGGCTAAAAGTCCATTGAATTGGTTATATAATTTTGTAAAACTGAAAAAAAGGGTATTTTTGACTATTTATCCATATTTATCAATTACCATATTTTTTAGAGCTTGATTGTTTTTGTATTTTAAAAATATTTAAAAAAATATATATATTTTTATTTTTTTTCTTTACTTTAAATTAAAAATTTGATGTTTTCAGACCGTTTTGATGTCTTAATATCAAAAATAAATTTTTTTAAAAAATTATTTCCCAACAAAAAAGACTTTAAAAAACAACCGCAATCACAATACCAAACAGGATTTTAGTCATGGTTATTTTTTAAGTATTCGTTAGATTTGTAATTATCTTATAACACCACAAACAAATCTTTCATGCTTAACCATAGATTTAGGGCTTAAAAGTATGAAATTGATATAGAAATTAAACTCTTTGGGTTTGTTTCACCAACTTATTTATGGTAATAAGAAGATTTAGAGATAAATAAATGTACAGTTTCAATTGTTTTGTTATGCCATATGTCTCGATCTGTCTAAAGAGAGGATTTGATAGACTCGCTCACATATAAATTGCTTTCCATTGTTGTTGGAAACTTTCTTGTTACCATCATCATCATCACAGGAATTAAAATAAATTGTTTACATTATTAGTTTATCTGTGTATACAACTTGCACATCTTCTCCAAAGTTTCTTGTTGCAATAATTTGAACTATGTGAGGTCATCTAACTTCTAATGCAATTAGGGCTTGAACCAAGCATTGTCCTACATGGACATTTTGAGCTGGATTGATTTGTGTTACGGGTCGGCTTTGTGTTTTTATAGCATTTTATCTTCTGTGATATCACTTTCTTTACACTTCATGATTGAATAATTTATATGGGGTTTCAAATTTATTTGTTTATACTTCATTTGTAGTCAACTATTGGGGCATGAATTAGTCAACATTGGGCTTTAGAGTTTTATAAAATAAGGTTCGGAAATTGCTCTATGCTATGATAACATTTTGTCAGCATGATGTGTTTTTTTTTTTTTTCCAAGGCTTGACTTGCTTTCCAATTTTTTGCCTGACCTTGGTTTTTCTATGAAAATAATAATTTCAGAAAAAAAACTCTTTTGGTTTAGGACTTTGCCTTTGCCAAGTGGTAGTAGACATGTCTGCAAAGAAAAAAAAAACCCTTCTGGTTAGGTGTCCGCTACTGTGACAGAATCAAGTGCTTAGCTACCACCTTACAATAATGACTTTATAGAATTTAGTAGTTGGTTGTTCATTTGCTGGCATGTGAGGATCAGTTAGCATCAGAAAACAACAATGGTTTTGACCAAATCCTTCAACTATCTTGATGATCAAGTAAAACATAATAGATGATCATGTCTTTCACTTCTTACTAATTTGCTCCTACACCGTAATACAAGAATGTAAAGAATCTTGTACACCTAGAATGCTGTTTTCTACCCTAACAACAAAGGTCAATCATCGTAAACTGATTCAAGATCTATTCAGAAACCAATAAATATATTCATTAGCTTGCAAAAAAGAGAATTATTTATCTGTAGCAATTATATTTTGTTTCATGAACATTCTGGGATCGCCTTCTTTTATTGCATTGACCATAAATTTGATTTCAAATAGCATTGATACTTAATTCTGGATGTCCTGTATGCTATGCTATGATCAGGTTTGGAATTGAACAAGAATACACTCTTCTCCAGAAGGACATCAATTGGCCTCTTGGGTGGCCAGTCGGTGGCTTCCCTGGTCCCCAGGTTCGGAATTTGTTTCGATATCTTCTGAGCATGATTAATAAAATAAATTATCAGAATGTCACTTTACAAGTTCTGTGTTCATGCAATTCAGGGTCCATACTACTGCGGAGTGGGGGCTGACAAATCTTTTGGCCGTGATATTGTTGACTCCCACTACAAGGCATGCTTGTATGCTGGCATCAACATCAGTGGTATCAATGGTGAAGTCATGCCTGGTCAGGTATGCTTTTGATTACCATTGTTGTTTTGCTGGTCTAATAAACTTGTATAGTATTCGTGCTCATGTGTTGGATTAATTGACAGTGGGAGTTCCAAGTTGGTCCAGCCATAGGAATCTCTGCTGGTGATGAAGTGTGGGTTGCTCGATACATTCTTGAGGTATGTATCACAACTACAAAGACATTCTTGTCAATATATTTTCCTTTTCAATGGAATCTTCCAACATCTTATTCTGCGTGGTCACACAGAGAATTGCTGAAATCGCTGGCGTTGTGGTTTCTTTTGACCCGAAACCAATCCCGGTTTGTCTTCCTTAACAAATCTATTTTTTTGTCAGCTTGTTTCAGAAGGTTGTGCATTTAATTAAATCACTTGTTTTTCATATCCATATCCAGGGTGATTGGAATGGTGCTGGTGCTCACACTAACTACAGGTAATGCACTAAACCAAAATCTCTTAAACGACCTCACTATATGCTCATAGACCTTCGATTCTTTAGAGCTTAAACATGTAGAAAATGTACTTGTTGATGGTTTGGCTTTAATTTTTCCCCTCAGCACCAAGTCGATGAGAAATGATGGAGGGTTTGCCGTGATCAAGAAGGCCATCGAGAAGCTTGGTCTGCGCCACAAGGAACACATAGCTGCCTACGGAGAGGGCAATGAGAGAAGGCTGACAGGTCGCCATGAGACGGCTGATATCAACACTTTCTCCTGGGTGAGTTCAGCTCCCTAATTTCCTTTTTTTTCTTTCACACACTATAGAACCATGCCATCCTTTTATTTGGCTTTCTGTTCAGTAACTTTTTCACTTTCCAAACCATACAGGGTGTTGCAAACAGGGGAGCATCTGTCCGTGTTGGTCGTGATACTGAGAAAGATGGAAAAGGTAAAGCACATCCTGTTGATTTGGATTCATGACCTCACAATTTCAAATTAAGAGCATAGGCTTATATATCTTCGTTATAAATGACAGGTTACTTTGAAGATAGAAGGCCAGCATCCAACATGGATCCCTATGTTGTCACATCAATGGTAGCTGAAACTACCATTATCTGGAAGCCATAGAGAGGGAATTGAGTATTGGAAGATGATGGATGACAACAATTTCTAAATTTCTTTCGATCCAAGAAAAATCAAATAACCCTATTTATTTTTCTCTGCTTTGGATTGATGGCGTGCTTTTCATTCTGTTCCCATTTTTCTTATAGTTTCCTTTAAATGCCATTATGTTGGCTGTTGATCATTTATGAACATATCCACCTCCTGTTTAATAAAAAGGTAGTTTAAGATCATCCATAGCTGTGCTTATCTTGTCATGAATCATAACATGCTTGCATGCTCAACCAAATCCTTAAGCAAGATGTCTCTATCGCCAGGGAACAGTAGCATCAAATGATTCATAAGCCCAGGCAATCAAGAAATTTCTTACGGCGTTATTTTTGTATTTGTTTCTTTCTTCGAGGTGCATTCAGGAAATAACTAAAATGATACCAATAGTTATTAGTTATTCCCCATCACCATGAAATTTCCTGGTTCCGGCAATCAACTGGTATCCATTTCTGAACATTTCCTAAAAGGTTCTCTTTGTTCTTTATTCTTTTGCTATTTCTATCCACTGCCAAGGAGAAAGAATGCTTGGGTTGATGAGAATTCTGTGGCTTTTTGATTCAAGATGGTCTTCATCTACATTACGGAGTGTAATCCTCTCCCAATCCAAGACGACCACCCCGCTGTTTCGTGATTCGAAGTGGAGACCCCCTAGTGAAAATCCCAAGTCCAAACTGCTTGGACATCCCTTTGGAGACCTTGAAGGTTTTTTCTTTTTGGTTACTTTGATGTGGAATCTGAAAGAAGTTTGTTAATCAGCAAGAAGAAGTAATATGAATTCTCAAGAAGTTTGTTAACTGCTGCAAGACACCGTTGCTTTTTGGTTGGAGATGGTGGCACCAACAACGAAAGAGCGAAAGCATGGGCGATAGCTGCAGTGATGAGTCCAGTGGGTGTGTTGGCAGCACTGTCTGTGACTTTGGCAAAGGCCATGTCGAACCCTTCATTGGCAAAGACAATAATAATAGTAAGGGTGGAGATGAACTCAGCCAAGGCTTCCTTCAAGGCATCGAGCCGAGTCGCCTCGTGGTAGTGGCCTACGACAACGTTTTTCATAAAGATCAAACGATGGAGATTGCTTTTGTGTTTTTTTTTTATATAAAAAAAGCATTGACCACACATTAACTTTCGTGTTTTGTTTTGTGGTTAAAATATTGTTTTTTTAATTAATTATTATATATCATAATTTTATATAAGTTTTATTAAAAAGTTTTTATTGTTTTGAAAAAAACTCTAATTTATATATAATATTAAACACACAATAGGAGTACTGGTCGTGACTAACATGTTGTGTATGTTTTTATGTATACATTTTAAGAGCAATAAATATTGGTATTAAAAATGTGATTCTGTACAGTGTAAAATAATTTTCCTTTTCTTTTCTATAATTAAATATATATGTATTTCATATTTACAAGTATTTAAATTGATTTAGATTTTCAAGAAAGTATTAATAAACTTGATTTATTATGTTCATCCATATCTATATCTTTATACCATAAACATTATTTTTTTAAAATATCAAATTTAAATTATCTTTTGTGATACAATAAAAGAGACTAAACTGCATAATTATAATTAAAACATACCTATAAATAAATTAATTGTACTTAAATATTATCAATAAAAAAATAGAATTCAAATCTAAAATATCTTGGCGAATCTTCTTCTAAAGATTTTTCTCTTGGTTAATCTTCCTCAAAATATTTTTTATTTTTTTAAATCTTATCTAATATGTGATCAAATAACTAATAGAATTTAACATAACTGTTTTAATTTTTTAATCATGTTTTGGTGATATTAAGCATTCCATGATTGGAATGAAATTATCATATCTTAATTTAGATAATTAAATAGAGATAGGTAGAGTAATCATTAACTATAAATCTAAAATGCATGAAGAATTTATTGTGGATTCTCTCATATGGTACCATGGATGAATTTCTCACCATAACTTTATTTTTATTATTTTTTTAATTTAATCTTTATTTGACTTAATTATAGACCAAGTTGTCGGGGAATGGTGAGATTGAAAAATGAAGATCAAAGTGAAGAACATGAATGAAATGGGTGGTAGAGTTTTGGTGAAATGTTTATTATAGTCCTCATACTTTTAAAATTATAAATATTTGGTCCTTTTAATTTCTAAAATTTAAGGGCAAAATCAGTTTTGATCCTACATCTTATTTTCCTTATTTTTTTTCTTAGTTTGAGAGAAAATTGCCGAAACCCAACATTAGAAAGAGAAGATTTATGTTAGCATTGATTCCAGACACAAAAACGATCAATATTGGTGTTCAATTGTTTCATTTGATGAGTAGAGTTCAAATAAAATGTTTTTTTAACCTTGAAATTGCTTAGAAAAACAAATCTGAACTTGGTAAGATTTTTTGTTTCAAGTTGATTTCGAGTTTTGAAATGATTTTTTTTTGGTTTTTGAAGTCATGAAAGAGTTTATCAAATTGAATATGATGTTTTCTAAATGTTTTTGGTAAAAAAAAAAAGGGTTGAAAAATCAATTTTCAAGTTGAAAAAACTTCTCTCTATTTTCCAAGTCACCATGGTGGCTGGAAACTCGGCAATATCAAACAACATGTTATCTAACTCTTTTTTTCAAAATAAATAGGATGGATGATATGTCATCCGTCTTATCAAAAATAAAATAAAAAATAAGAGCGACCCTTATCACACGGATTAACACACTAGCTTTTCTCTTTTTTTTTTAATTAATGTTTTTTTCAAAATAATTTTTAAATTTATATTTAAATTAATATTTATTCTCTATTTTATTTTTGTTTACCTAGCCTCTTTTAAATAACAGTTATTTGTTAATTATATTGTATGCATTTAATTTTTTAAGAAATTGTTCAAATTCATCTATAATTTCTTTATGTTTTATATAAATGAAATTTATTTTAAGAAAATAAAAATATTTATTTTCATATTATATTTTTAATGTGTAACATTGCATAATATTTTTTTTCCATTTATTTTATTTAATAAATTTCGTGTGTGTCTATTTTTATTATCATTTAATTAAATAAAAAATAATTTTTATAAACAAAGTCGTTAAACCATAGTTATCAAACCTGACCCGGGGGTTGACCTGACCAAGGGGTCGAGTCACGGGTCAACCAAGGGGTCAACCCCCGGGTCAGCCCAGAAAAATTAAAAAAATATTTAAATATTTAATATTTTATATGAAAAAATTAAGAAAAAATTCATGTGAATATATATTATACATATTGTACGTAATAAAGTTTAAAAGAATATTTTAAAAAGTTTTTTATCACACATTGAAAAGATACTATGTTATCCTTTTAAGTTAAAGTATTTAAACCAAAAAAGTTTTTATCCCACATTGAAAAAACATAATTTTTTTCTTGTGAATATAAAATATATATATTAAAAGGCTTCAAATCTCACATTAAAAAAATATTTTTTTTATTGGGAACATAGAATATATATACTAAAGGGTTTCAAATCCTACATTGAAAAAATATAACTTTTTTGCTTGAACATTGTTTTTTTTTATTGGAAACATAAAATATATATACTAAAGTGTCTGTTTAAGAGTGCGGTGAATATTGCTTTTTTGCTTGAAAATACATTAAAATAATATTTTTTTAAAAAAATTTATTTTTGACACCAATATATCAAAACGATCTAAAAGCATAAATAATAATAATTTAAAACTAAAAAAATTTCAAAATTTCTTGAAATCATGGTTTAACCTCAATTCTAATCAACTTAATGAATTGAAACTAGCTTCTGCATAGTTAATTCTTAGAGCCCATTTTTGTTTTTATTGTAGACAAGAGCCCATTTCCATAAAATTGGATTAATACACCTATTGGCCATTAATGGAAGATCTCTGTACTTATATTATATATAAATATTTTTAATTAATGGAAGTGGATTGAATAAAAAGAATAACAAAGAGCATTTAGCTTTGGGATCTTCCTAAAAACACCAATATTAGGATCCCAAAACCTTTTTCACCATTGATTGGATCCAAATGGGAATCCCCATACTAAGGGAATTCATAAATCTTAATTGGAATGGAATCTTTTTTATTTTTCAGAATAATAATAGATACTTGATGACTTAAAATTTATGGTCCTATATACTTCTTATAGGTGTATTAAGATTCCATCATTCTTTTTTTTTTTAAATAAACTTTATTTGATTAATATTTTATTTGAAAATAAAATACATTGTTTAGCTTAGCTATCTTATATTTTACTCATTTGACCATAGTTTTGAAATCCGGCCCGGCCCAGCGGGTCGACTCGAGATTGAAACCGGGCTGGGTTGAAAAAAAACAGGGGAAAAAAACCCGGTGTGACTCGACAAGACCCAGTCAAAAACCCGGTTGCAACCCATTGACTTTTATTTTATTTTTTATTAAAATAACATCATTTTGATTTAAAAAAAATTAACCCGGGCAACCCTGTTAAAACCCAAAATCCAAATTTTGAATTGAACCGGATCTGAAAAGTATGCATTTGACTCAGACTAATACTCAATAGTAGTAAAAACAAATCGGTCCTAAAATATAGGCCAAAGCGCCAGCCCACATAGACCCATGATGTATAAAACAGGACAACCTAAGTGCTTAAGAGTTAAGAGTTTGAGAATGTGTTAAAATTAGTTTTTTTAAGGTTTTTTTTTTAAATTTTTTAAATATATTAAAATAATATATATTTTTTTAAATTTATTTTATTCAAAAAATGCAAAAATATCAAAATAAAATTAATTTAAAACTAATATGTTTTTTTAAAAATTAAAAGCACGGTTCTAGCAGCTCTAAAACAAAGCAGAAGAGAAAAAGAAAACCTTGAAACCTACATCAACAGATGTTGCCTGCAACATAAAACTTGCGACCACAACGAACGCTCTCACCCCCATATCCTTGTCTGCCCCCCTTCTCTCTATCTCGACCCCAGATCTTATCTCTCCCTTTTATTAGCAACACTTTCGCATTTCCTCTCGCTTCCACTTTTACTTCTCTCTGTCAACAACGAAAGAAAGAAAAAGAAAAGAAGAGAAAGAGAGAGCTTGTTTGTATGCAAGTAATATGGGCGTGTGACTTCACTTTTTTAACTAGGTTTTGAAGTTTCTAATTCACTAAGGTTATTAATCTTTATCAAGATTTTTTGGAGCAACTGGTAAGTATTCTTTTTCGTTCATGTGCGTGCACTGCTGCATTAGAAATTCTTGGAGGGTTTGTTGACTGCCTTTTTTACTTGAATTTATAAGGGTAATGGGTTCATCTTATGTTTTTATAATCTAGTTCTTTTTTGTTAGTGTTTTTGATTGCTCAAAATATTAGAAAGCGAAAAATTGGGACTTTGAATGTTCATTTATCATTTTCTTTGTTCATCTGGAATAATTGGAATAGCTAAAGGAATAGTTTTTTAAGGGCAAAATTGCTAATCGTATGTCGATAGTTCTTTGCCATTTATGTTTATACATTGCTGCTTTACAATTTTTTGGGGGCTTGTTGTCTGCCCCTTTTTTGGTTGAATATATAGGGAGTGGCAGGTTCATCTTAGATTTTATAATCAAATTCTTGTTTTAGTACAGTTTATGATTCAATGTGAACCAAGTCTCCTCGTTTTTTTGCAGCACTGTAGGAGTTAGTAGGAGCAAGGAGCTGCAATGTATACTGGAATATTTAAGTGTAGGAATCAGAGATGGTGTTCTTTCTTTCATCCATCAAAGCATTTCATTAGGCCAAACTGCCAGGATCGGCCTCTGAGTTGTACAACAGTAGTGAGGGACCACTTTTCACATGTTAGTTTCATTAAAAGACAGCTATTACATTCAATTTCATCAAGGAGTACTGCCTTTGGAAATAGTGATAGTGGTTTACATATAAGGTCTAATATGTGTTGGACGAATATTCAATTCCGCACATTTAGTTCGGGAGCCAATGGAAGGAATACAAGTGAGGATAAACATGGCCCGGTGAAAGATGGGGCTAGCTTTGATAATGAGAAGACTCAGCGAGAAAGAGTTAGTGAAGATGCGAAGCATTGCGATGCACACGCTCAATTAGGGGAACAAGATCAAAAGGAGTGGCTTCATAATGAGAAGCTTGCTATAGAAAGTAAAAGGAAGGAATCTCCATTTTTGACCAGACGAGAAAAGTTTAAAAATGAATTCTTGAGGAGAATTGTTCCATGGGAGAAGTTACATGTTTCTTGGGATAATTTTCCGTACTACATCAAGTAATTACTCCGACTCGTCTCTGTTATTTCTCATCAATATCTTCTTTTATCTTAAAGTCATTGGATTTTGCTATCACTAAATCAATCAGTTTGGGAAGGAAATAAATGATTTCTGTTCTCTGCCAGTGAGCACACCAAAAATACTCTGGTGGAATGTGTTACTTCCCATTTGAAACATAAAAAATGCACCACTTCCTATGGGGCCCGTCTGACATCTTCAAGTGGGAGAATTATGCTCCAGAGTGTTCCAGGTTTTTACTAACCGTTTGTTTTATTGAGTCCTATTGGTGTAAAAACAAAAACTGAGCTTTTGAATTGATTAGCCATGTGATGATGCCATCTACAGGAACTGAGCTTTATCGGGAAAGAACAGTTAAAGCACTTGCACGGGATTTACAAGTTCCCCTGTTGGTGCTTGATAGCAGCGTTCTTGCTCCTTATGTAAGATTAATGTATCCTTTTGCGGTGATATATCTGTATTTCTGATATCCAAACTGAGTTTTGATGATCATTATTTGATCTTGTACCAGGATTTTGGCGATGATGAGATTGAATCAGATGATAGTGCAGGAGAGGAGAGTTGCTCGGAGTCAGAAGTTGAGGATGACAATGATGCAGTCAATGAAGAGGAATGGACAAGCAGTGCAGAGGCAAAATCAGATTGTAGTGATGACGATGCAGTTGACCTGGAGGCAAATGCTGAGGCAGCCTTGAAGAAGCTTCTTCCCTGTAGCCTTGAAGAATTTGAGAAGGTATGTTCTCTAAAGTATCAGCTGTCTGATAGAAGGTACTTTACTGCTTCTCTTCCGGTGGAAATTGGAGGAATGGTTAGGAGGGAATTAGGAATGCATTTTCTGTGAGATGCTAGCTTGATCTCAGCAACAGTAGGTCTGGAATTGGGGATAACACAGTGACTTGGAAAGCAGCTCCAGTTGTTTGATACAGACGAGACATGAGTGTTTGAAGGGAAGAGACTTCTGATGATGATGTCAGAAAAAAAGGCTTTTGATTTTTTAATATGCCTGCTTATTTGTTTCTGATTCTTTTTGCAGCCGATCTTTATGAATTTATGGCTGCTGTTGAAACTTTTCATAATTACAATTTATTGCTTTCAAATTTTTCATAATTAGGATTTTTATTTTCTGTATTGTGGGCTTGACAACTGTGAAAAGCTGTAAATATTCTCTAGTGTCTGGCCAATAGAAACAATTTTTTTCAGTAAGGACATGATAGGATTTCTTATTGTGTATTCATTTTGTGGCAGAGAGTTTCTGGAGAATGTGACAGTTCCTCTGAGTCCTCAAAGAATGAGTCCACAGGCACTTCTGAGATCCCCAAAAGGCCACTTAACAAAGGCAACTATTTCCAGCTAGCCTTGCACTGTGCTTTTATTTTTTTGCCATTTTAGAACTATGCTCTGTAATATGTTTTTTTCCTTGACTGTTAATGTATTCTTTCTCTAGTTTCTGTTTTTGAAACAAGTGAGTGCAAAGATGATTCTCCAATAAACTTTGTGTCTATTGTTAGCTTAAGGCAGTCATTACAGTTTGGTTTGTGGTGGCAATGTTTCTAATAGTAGTAACCGTTGCATGTTTTTTAGGTGAAGATGTTTGCATGACTGTTCTTGGATTGTTTTATGTTGCGATGGTAGTTCAATTTTGATTGTTTCATCTTCTATTTGAACAAATTCAAATATCAATATTCACAGTATATTTTTGTTAGTATTGATTTTAGTCGTTTCACTTTATTGGAATTTTTTTTTCAAAAGAAGTTTGGCATTTTTTTTGGTTTTCTCTGTTCATCCATTTATCTTGCTTTGTTCATCTTTTACTAGGGGATCGGGTGAAGTACATTGGGCCGTCCATACGCATTGAGGCTGATGACAGGTGCCTTTTCATCTCCTTTTTTTTTGGCATATAAAGATGTAACAAGCCTTTTCTTGTTTTACACAACTAATATAATAGTGAGTTCAATAACATAATTAAATATTTTGAAAATGCATTTATACAAGGAATTTGTAACTCATTCAATAATCTATTGAAGGACTTGTTATAGATCTTAAGGGGTTTCATTCTCTGCTTTGTTATACATTTTATTTGTGGCATGTTGTGTATTGTTCTTTTGTGGTTTTGCTTGTTTGAAATATTGATATGTGACATGGCGTATAGAGTGAGTAAAAACTATGGTTCTTAAGCTCTAAGATTACTAACCTAAACTGTAGAGAAATTTAGAAAAAACCTCTCTGGTGTTTTATAAAATCAGAATAATAATCTTGACCTTAAAATAAACTAGGATTCCTAATTAAAATCAAAATCCTTTATAGCAAATGATTTCTAATTCAAACTTAAGTAATTAATATAATTCTCCTAACATTAGAATTCCTAAATAGTAAAGTACTAATTAAATTAAAAGTCCTAATCTAAATAGAAAAAAGAATCCAAATGCAATAAGGTACAATCCTACATAGTAACTTTTGAGCCTTATTTGAAAGCTTTCTTGATCTCTGATCATCATGAAATTTTAAACCAATAAGAAACAGGGCCTTCAGAATCTTCTATAAAAATTGTAGCTCAATCCAATGGTCATATTAAAAGTTATGCTTGATTTACCAAATTGTATCTTAAACTCCTCAAAAACTAAAAATCTTAACCATTAATGAAATAATGCAATAAATATTATTATGCCAAGAATATGGAAGAAGTTTCCCCACGTCAGTCTACTCTACTTTTGAAAAACTCGCCTTTGAGTTATCTGTCACAAATTGAACTCGACCACTCCAAAGGAAAACATACTTCGAATATAACATTGTAGCTAGTCTATTCATGAAGTTGCATGTCTTTGACTAGTGAACTTCAAAATTTAATTTATGATGTGCACATGCGAAAGAAAAATCCATATCTAGTGTTATATTTTCTGTTCCTATGAAGTCTATTGTAGTTCCTCCACACATTCTCTAACTTCAAACTTGAGTTCATCATCATCTATGACCTTTAATACTTTAACCATTGTATGTAAGGGAACACCAAGATAATCTTCCATAGTAGCTTTAAGAAAATTGTCAGAAATTACCATGTCCTCAATGTCCTTGTTTGCAAGTTCATCCATGACTGGAAGATCATTGTTTGCCACTAACTTCTTCAACTTAAGGTCAAAAGATTGAAATTGACCCTCTCTGATTACTATATCTTCAACATGATTGGTTAACTTTGAAATTTTTCTTTCACCAAACTCCTCCAAGTGTTTCCTCCTTACCTTTTGAGAAGGTTGAACACAAGGCAAATAATAATAATCTATTTTCTTGTCTACCAAATATAAAATCTCTTCATAATCATCTTATATAAACTCCAAAATTAATGATTGTCTCAAATCTTGCCAAGATGAAATTAAAGGCATATCAATACAAGCTCTGAAGTCTAGAAATTCGAACCACCATTCTCTAAAGTTTGTTTTTGATGATAAGGAACATTGTTGAATTAAAAGTAAGCTTCCAACTCTGCCAACCACTTAATAAATCTTCTCTTAAAAAACCTCTCATCATAGAATGAAATTCAGGAATAGGTCTGGGGTTTGGCCTGTCTCGAGATAAGTCTTTGGGCAAGTTCCTTTCTTCTTCACTATCTTTGTTTGCGTTACCCATTAGCCGAACTAGATATGCTATGGTTAGCTCCAAACAAACAAACCTCTGTTCCTAAGGATGTAGTTTCTGCTCCTAAGCCAGCACGACGACTTGGAGGGTCTCCACTCCTGCATCGCGGAGTGGGTTCAATCATCTCCGTCCATGAAAGAGACCAACCTACTCTGATACCAATTGACACGACGTATAACGTAAATAAAAGCTTGAGTTCTCAAGCCCTAAGGTATATACTTAAGCTGTAGAGAAATTTAGAAAAAATTCTTTGGTGTTTTATAAAATCTAAATAATAATCTTTTTCTCAAAATAAACTAGGACTCCTGATTAATCTTTTTCTCAAAATAAACTAGGACTCCTGATTAAAACTAAAATCCTTTATAGGAAAGGATTTCTAATTAAAACTTGCCTAATTAATAGAATTCATTTAGTATTAAAATTCTTAAAAGTAAATTACTAATTAAATTAAAAGTTCCAATCTAAACATGACAAAGAATCCAAGTACAACAAGGTAAATAAAGACAATCCCGCACGCAGAACTTCGAGTTTTATTCGAAGGCCTTCCTGATGTCTGATCATCATGAAATTTTAACTCAATGAGAAATAAGGCCTTTAAAATCTTCTAAATCTTTTATCAAAATTGCAGCTTGATCCAACTGTTAGATTAAACGTTATGCTTGACTTACCAAACTATGTCTTAGACTCTTAACTTTTCGAAACCTAAAAATCTTAACCATTAATGAAATAATACAATAAACATTATTATGCTAAGTATATGGAAGAAATTTCCCCACGTCAATGTGCTATTTCTGCATCTAACAGTTTGTATTTTTTATGCATGGTTAGGGCAATTTCCTGTCCTTAAAATTTTGTAGTTTTTTTTGGTTCTTAATTTGATTTTCTTTTCTTTTTAAAAGAATGTGAGGTATTTTATATGGGTTTGCTAAAGGCACATACTTGAAAATAAGATGGTGTCAATCTATTTATTGGTTTGATGCCTAACTATTATGACTACGGGTATCATGATCAGAGGGTGTTCTGGTAAATTGTTTTTTAAAACATTTAGCATAAACTCATCAACCACATAAACTTTGACATCACAGGGTCATATTGGGGAAGATACCAACATCTGATGGTCTGAAAAATGCTTATACAACTATCCGTGGCAGGTGGGTTGGTAATTCGTCCTGATGTGTAGAACAAAACCACCTAGATAACATTCTTTTCCTTCCTGTTCATCAATAGGAGAAAGTTAGGAGAGGTTTATTGCAGTACAAAAATTAAAACAAGAAAATTTCATAATCAGAAGAAAAAAGCTCCCCAATCTCTCTACATGTCTGGTATGGATACTCCTTTAAAACTTTTGCACCAAAGACCCTGATGAAGTCAAGAAAACCAATTTATCCTGAAGTAGCTGAGAAGGGCAATGCTTATTTCAAAAGATTCTTGTGTTGTGTCCATTTCAAATGTGATTATTATTGTTAACGTTGATATAGATGCCATTGCACCGCTGACATTTTATTGGAGCTGAATGTGCTCTTGGTTGCATCATTTTCTGTCAGCATACAGTCCAAGGGAGCTCCTTTCATTTGTGCAGTCTTTCTTGTGATTATTGCACCAGACAGAATTATTTTCTTTGGTGGGTGGGATTACATGGTTCACAAAGATGGAGATATTAGAGGTTCCTGCCTTCTGATGTGTGCTTTTGCTTTTATATTCTGAATCAAGCAATTCCAACTTTGGTCCATTCTAGAGAGCAAATGTAGATGCATTTGCCATGTTGAATCAAACAGTTAAATACTTACATGCTCCAACTAATTAGCACAGTTCCCACATCCTTCCAAAAGTCTTCAACTACCCTGCTAATCATGACAATTTTCTTTTAAAGGATAATTGTCTGGGATGGAGACCTATCTCTGTAACTTTTTTAAAGCACTTTAAGTGTAGCAATCATTTTTTTCCTTTTTCTGAAGCATATCAAATATTTTTGCACCAGGGATTGAGCTTATTGATTTTACAAGAAATTTTTTAAATCAACCGGAACTTGTAGCTATAAAGACACCAAGATCTGCATAGCTATAGTTAACTAATTGAAGCAAATACATAGAGACTGAATGAAGCTTAAAAACATCACTGGTCATGCTGATAACAGTTGCATGCCTTATGAACTGTCTAAAAAGGAAACAATTAATATATGTTTGTCTTCATATGAAACTTTTAGGTATCAGTAGGAAACTGATAATTTCCTTTCAGCAACTTTACAGCATATAGATGTGATGAGAGACAAATGCAAAGTTGTATAGTATCAGCACCTTTGAATTGATTAGCTAAACGACTTTTCTTCAATATTTATTTACTAGGTTAAGTGACAACTATTGTCCTTGGCAATACATTCTTCATAGAGTGGATGATTCTGATGAAGTTGTAACCAGCAAACTGTTGGTGCACAATTCTAGATGATTATCAGTTGATGCTGTGTTTCTGGTAATACTTGCTAGATTTGGTGTGGTTTGACTTACAGACAACTTTGAGGTCACATAGTGTTCTGCTGCTATCACAATCTTTTGGCAGCATTGCATGCCCTGCTTTTTCCAAGTTTATATTTTTGGGCAAACACAGCAACTTTCAGATTTGTAGGCATATTACTTTTGACAATTTGAAAGAGTAGAAAGAGTGGTGAATAAATGAACAGTCTTTTGCTTTTCCGAGGCGTTGTCTTCTAACATTTAATTCTCAACTTTGACGATGTAACATATGAAATCTTCTGCATCTTTTATGATTTAGCCTTGTATGCTACCCTCTGGACTAATGTCAAGTGAAACTTGTGATAATCATTCTAGCCATAAATTTTCTTTGGAATTGCCTTAACCAGATATAAGCTCTCATTTCCTTTCAGATGTGTAGGCATATTACTTTTGACAATTTGAAAGATAAGAAAGAGTGGTGAATAAATGAACAGTCTTTTGCTTTTTTGAGGCTTTGTCTTCTAACATTTAATTCTCAACTTTGATTATGCAACATATGAAATCTTCTGCGTCTTTTATGATCTAGCCTTGTATGCTACCTTTTGGACTAATGTCAAGTGAAACTTGTGATAATCATTCTAGCCATAAATTTTCTTTGGAATTGGTTTAACCAGATATAAGCTCTCATTTCCTTTCAGATTTGTAGGCATATTACTTTTGACAATTTGAAAGAGTAGAAAGAGTGGTGAATAAATGAACAGTCCTTTTCTTTTCCGAGGCTTTGTCTTCTAACATTTAATTCTCAACTTTGATGATGCAACATATGAAATCTTCTGCACCTTTTATGATTTAGCCTTATATGCTACCCTTTGAACTAATGTCAAGTGAAGCTTGTGATAATCATTCTAGCCATAAATTTTCTTTGGAATTGCCTTAACCAGATACAAGTTCTCATTTCCTTTAACAGCTCAATTACACCTTTAGTCTCATCAGACTTGCACTTTGCCTTGGACTATCAAAGCTCAGAGAGTTTTGGCCATCAGCTGTGGGAGAACACTAACTCAATTGGCATTACAGTGCATGAACTTTCATATTCATAAAATTGACAGGCAGAACTTTTGATCAGAGAGTGTTATGTTTTCAGGCCTTTATCAAGCGGTCAACTTGGGGAGGTATATGAGGTGAATGGAGATCGAGTCGCTGTGATTTTAGATATCGGTAATGACAACAAAGAAGATGATGGAGAGAAGGATGAGAAGCTCATGGAGCAGCCTGCAAAAGCACCAGTTTATTGGATAGATGGTAATTTCTTGCATCAGTGAGGATTTAACTACCTGTTTAAACTGAAATGATGTAAAGTTGATCACAGTCATCAACTGTATGGAAATTGTATGAGGTGTTGAAGCAACATTTGGAAGTTCTGAATTAAAAAGTCAATTTTGAAATTTAAAACTGGCTTCCCCTTTAACTATATATTTGTCAGTGTTTGTGTCTGTAAATAACCTAACTTTGGCTGTTGTGTAGCTAAGGATATTGAGCATGATCCCGACACTGGGATAGAATATTGCTATATTGCGATGGAGGTTTTATGTGAGGTATTATTGCCTGGTATTCCTTTCCCTGTCCAGTGTCCCTCTCCTTGATTTTGCTGTTAAGAATTGATGTTTGTTCTTCCCTCATTTGCAGGTTTTGTGTTCTGTGCAACCCCTTATTGTCTATTTTCCAGATTCTTCTCAGTGGTTGTCTAGGGCGGTTCCCAAGTCAAACCGCAAGGATTTTTAAGCAAGGTGCAAGAAATGTTTGACAAATTATCAGGTCCTGTTGTTTTGATATGTGGACAAAACAAAGCTGAAACTGGGTCAAAGGAGAAAGAAAGATTCGTAAGCTTCTAAAGTTTTTCAAGTTATATGCACACATGCATGCATGTTGGAAGCATTTGATTCCATTTTCAATTGTTTTCATAAGCTGTAGATACCATTCTCTCCCATCCTTTTTGTTTTCATTAGTATCTTTTCTCTCTGAATCTCATATTCAACAGACAATGCTACTCCCGAATCTTGGACGGCTGGCAAAGCTGGTAAGGCTTGCAAAACTCTTAAAACGCTGTAAATTTGAAAGAAAATTATTGATTAGTATCATATTTATCCATGGCAGCTTTTGCGCTTCGTTATTGTTTCTATGTAATTAACTGAGAACTGATTTATCTTTCAGCCTCTCTCCTTGAAGCACCTCACTGATGGACTCAGAGGTGCAAAGAGGTCCAATGAAAATGACATAACTAAGCTCTTCACCAATATTTTGTGCCTCTATCCCCCAAAGGTAATTGACTTTTGTATTTAATCTGACATGTTTCAAATAATGAAAAGTTGGTAAATGACTGTTGTATTTATTCTGATCTGTTTCAAATAATGAAAAGATGTTTGTTGTATAGTATAACTGTTGTGTACTAGTGTCTTGTTTCTCATGTTTTTGTTTTACTTATTCTTTCCTACCTTGCCCCTCTTCTTTCTTGGGATCCCGTAAAGTGCATTCTTTGATACCATGCTTTCTAGGAAGATGAGAGATGTATGGCTTAGAATCAATAAGAGTGCATGAGTGATCAGTGTTCTACTAAAGCTAAATGTTAATTTAGGAGCCAAGAAGTTGTTAACTTGCACAATTTAATAAAAATGTATAGTGTGCTGTTTAGTGCCTAGAATTGAACAAAAGTATGTTATTTGCTGGCCTGACTGTGCTTAAGTGAATGTGCTTTCCTTTTAAGGAAAATGTAGTGGTAGGGATTCTTTTACAGGCTTTGGTGTCTTGTGAGACCATGACTGAAGCTTACTTTCAGGTTTAGATGGTAGGGTTGGAACTAGAGATCCTTCTTGTCAAACTGCACTGACTTCTGTCCTGATTAGATATAGTACTCTACTATATCTTAAATGTGGCATTATCTCTTTAATTTTTTTATACTTGTTTTGGTTTATATTTTTGCTTGCTTCTTACAGGAGGAAGATCTTCTTAGAACATTCAATAAACAGGTTGAAGAGGACAGAAGAATTGTGATATCAAGGAGCAATTTAATTGAACTGCACAAGGTAGGGAGTCACTGTCAAAGTTCGTTTCAATCACAGCAGTGTTTTAGTTTTAACTGTTGCATGGAGTGGACTATTTGAAATTGCAAATTGCACTAGGAAATTTGATACCCATTTGTCTTTGAAATTTACTGATATAATTCTATTGCAGGTTCTTGAAGAAAATGAGATGTCATGCATGGACCTATTGCATATAAATACTGATGGCCTCATTCTAACAAAGCGGAGTAAGAAACTGAAGCTTGTTATTTGAGCCGATTTCAGCTTATTATTGAACTGTTGGTTCCGTATTCAAGATCACAATATCCTTATGTTGACTATGGATTTTTAGGGAAGAGAAATACAAAATGAAAGTTTTCTCCACCAGAAAAAAGTCCCAAGTTTAATATCAACCTGATAAACTTTACCGTTGCTTTTCCAAAAATGTTTACAAGCCTAACTAGTTTGACAAGTTCAACTTTACAAATGAAGGTTGAAGAATTTCTTTTCTGATACACCATTTGGATCTGGGCTAAGAATTTCTTTTTTTCTTTCTTTTTTCCTCAGAGGCTGAAAAAGTCATTGGCTGGGCTAAGAATCATTACTTATCATCATGCCTGCTCCCATGCATAAAAGGGGATCGATTGTCTTTGCCCCGAGAAAGGTATGCCTACCCCATTGTTGTATGTTAGTCAAATTTTTGGCACCTAGAAGCTGATATCTGTTCTTTTTCATGGGAAGCCTTGAGATGGCAATTGTGAGGTTGAAGGAGCAAGAAACCATATCTGAAAAACCATCACAGAATTTGAAGGCATGTGTATACATTTTCTCTTCTCAATGCTATGAGTATGTTGAAAGCTTTACATACTATGTGCTGATCTCTATTGAATATAAATATCAGCAGAACTTGGCCAAGGATGAGTATGAGAGCAACTTTATCTCAGCTGTGGTAGCTCCAGGTGAAATTGGTGTCAAATTCAATGACGTGGGTGCTCTTGAAGAAGTGAAGAAGGCTTTGAATGAACTTGTCATTCTTCCAATGAGGAGACCAGAACTTTTCTCTCATGGAAATTTGCTGCGGGTACTGATTTTACTCTTCACATGAACAATTATTTGTTAGCCTTATTTCAGAGTGTGATTTTGTAAAGCTTTTTTCCAGCCTTGCAAAGGGATTTTGCTTTTTGGACCTCCTGGAACTGGGAAAACCCTTCTTGCCAAAGCGCTTGCAACAGAGGCAGGGGCAAACTTTATCAGCATAACTGGTTCAACTCTTACTTCAAAGGTACAATAAAAAATGGATGTTGTATCCATTTAGTGAGGTTTAGGTTCCAAGATGAAGAATTTAGCCATGTTTCACATTCTTTTACCTACAATAAAAGAACTGCTTTTATTTTCAATTTTTTTCCAGAAAGAGTCAGGTAACAAATTCATCCTGCCAGTGGGTTCTAAACCTATTAAGGATGCTTGGGACAAAAGAGTACAGAGACACAAGAGCACAAAGCTCAAAAGCTCTTCATTTCATTTCTTATGTGTGATATATGAATTCATGGCATTTTAACACTTCCAAACTGATATTGATCTAAAAACATCAACTTAAGTTATAAAGGACAAAGCATCGCATGCTTTGCATGTGATACAAAGGCTATCATATACATAAATGCCTGCTTGTATGTTATCTTGTTTCTTTACATTAAATTTGAGAAAAAAATTAGCACCGGTATACATATGCTTCTGTTGGTAGTTTTTCAGAAACAGATGTCTTCTATACAAAATACTGGCTGCTAAATCATTGATTATTGATATAGCTGAGTACTTTCAGTTTGTTTAGTCATTGTCTTTTGTTTCTGTATGTTACTTGATGTTTTCCTGTTTCCCGAGACAGTGGTTTGGAGATGCTGAAAAGCTCACAAAGGCTCTCTTCTCCTTTGCCAGCAAGCTGGCTCCTGTCATTATATTTGTTGATGAGGTGAGTTTCTCCTTTTTCAGTGTACGCGTGTGCATGAGTGTGTGTGTGACAAAGTAAATAAACTGGTTATTGCATTGCATAAAGAAACCAACTTTTGCACTTGTAAAGTTAAATTTCGTTGTCCCCATGATATAATATTGTTCAGTATACAATTTTTACCCTTAGTAAAAGTCAGGATGTGAATAATAGAAAGAAGCTATTGTGGAACACTGAGAACTTCCAGAAACAGATCTATCTCACTTTTTTTTTTCATGCAGTAAAAATGTTGTTTACAAAATACAGGGAAATATGAAAGTTATCTTCGCAAACCTTCATCCTTATCTTCTCTTCTAGTTCTTAATCTGACTACTTCAATTTGGATGCTGGTGAAGCTTCCTCAGCAAATAAGATAACCATGGAGTTCTTATAACAGTTTGTTTGTGTGCACCAATGGCCTGTCCCATGATCATCACTGAGATTTATGATAGATTAATGGGTTAAGTGTTAAAATATCGGTGGAAATTGATTTTGAATTATATTCTCTGTAAATTGTAGGTCTCTAATGTCCTTGCAAAGTGATAAATATTTGTTGTTTGTATCATTGTGTCACAAATTGTGCTGTGAAACTTTTTTTTTTTAGAGAAACTTTTCAGTATATGGAGAAATTCTTGTAGAAAATGTTGTCATAATTTAATAATTGGGAAAAACAAATTGCATCTTTCTCTAGTTTCTCCATTTCTTGCCTGTAGGTGTCTGTACAATAATCAGGTGAATGGTGTTTTGATAAATAATCTTCCTTTCCCTTCCCTTTTCTACCTCATTTGGGGTCATTTTGACAACAAACAGCGTGAACATTACTTTCTTATGACATTTCCTAAACACCTCTTACATTTGGAATGCTATTCTGTTAACTGGATTTTGTATGTGTAGGTTGACAGTTTGCTAGGTGCTCGTGGGGGCTCTTTTGAGCATGAAGCTACAAGAAGAATGAGAAATGAATTCATGGCAGCATGGGATGGATTGCGATCAAAAGATAGCCAGAGAATCCTTATCCTTGGTGCCACAAATCGACCATTTGATCTTGATGATGCTGTAATCCGCCGGTTACCTAGGAGGCAAGTTTGCTTGGGGAAATGCCTTGGTATTTTTAGTATTGCAGCCTATCTTTTGGTTTAAGATATCACATTTGCCATGTTTCCATATGTCTGCTGCTGTTTAAAGCTTGCTATGTTTTCATATGTCGTGTCTGCTGCTGTTTAAAGCAATAGCAATATCACTTGTATAATTGTGTTGTATCATTGTTTAGAATACACGTGGACCTACCAGACGCCGAAAATCGTATGAAGATTCTCAGAATAATTCTGAATCGAGAAAATTTAGAAGCTGACTTCCAGTTTGACAAACTTGCAAATGCAACCGAGGGATATTCCGGAAGTGATTTGAAGGTAATGCAGTATTGGTTGCTTCTAATTTCAAATTTGCGTTTCTTGGAAGAAAATATATGGCCTTAATTGTCTCGAATTTTGTTTTTCAGAACCTATGTATCGCTGCAGCATATAGACCAGTCGAAGAACTTTTAGAAGAAGAAAAGGTGATTGAGTTTAATATATTTTTTTCCATGATTTACGCTCTCCTTCAATTTATACTGGTCCTGGGCACCCAATATGTCTGTTTTTGTTAGAGTACTTGTGCTTGGCTGACATGGGGAAATAAAAATAATTTTTTACAGAAGATTCTGAATGCCCTGTTTTCTATTGAGTTAAAATTTCATGATGATCGGAAAAGGCGTTTAAATAAGGTTCGGAAGTTACTATGCAAGATTGTCTTTATTTTTCTTGTTGTATTTAGATTCTTTTTCCTATTTAGATTAGGACTTTAAGTTAATTTGTGATTTACTATTTAGAAATCCCAATGCTAGATGGATTCTATTAACCAGGTAAGTGTTAATTAGGAATCCTTTTCTATAAATGATTTTAGTTTTAATTAGGAATTCTTTCCCATAATTTTTTTTTAAAACTAATATGAATAGATGTGTAGTTTATTTTGAGAAGAAGATTATTATTAAGATTTTTAATAAAACACTAGAGAATTTTCTCGAAATTTCTCTACAGTTTAGGTCTGTAACTTTAGGGTTTGAGAACCCTAACGTTTAACCACGCTATACGCAGTGTGTGAAGTGAGAAGTGAAGTGCTAGTTTTGATCATAATTTCGATGATAGTCATCTTTCCTTGCATGTATACTCTCTTGCATTTGGTCATGTTATTTTCAATTTGAAACTAGGGCACCTGTTTGGTTAGCATCCAAACAGTGAATATTTATATGTCTTTGCAAGCAAAACAGGTTAGATGTTTCTGCCACATTTCTCATTCCCCCACCTTTTTGTGAACATATGATCTGCAAGGTACCTTCATCAACAATTAATGACTTGCGCAAAATATAAGAAAGCAATTTAATGCTGGTATGCAACAGGTTGTGGCATAGCATGAAAAAAAAAACTGTTCTTTCTAATATAGTTAGTTTATCAAGTGTTCATTGTCTATTGTATATGGTGTGAAAAATGTAAACGAGCAGAAAATCATTACTGCCTTTTAGTAAGGTTACACAGCAGACGGTATCCTGATTCCTGAACTTTAGACCTCGCCCCAAATGCCCTAGGGAAGCACCTCAGAAATACCCTTGTTTGCCGGTTGAACCAACCCTCCTCCAGCTGCAGACTTCTAATTCTTCCTACCATGTGTTGCCTGAAGTCATTTTACTTCTGATTTGTGGCCAAGTATTTGACTCTGCTCTTTTTTCCCCCTGGTCACTTTTTCTACAGGGTGGCAAGAATGGTGCAACTCCGGCATTAAGACCACTTAATTTGGAAGATTTCATTCAGTCAAAAGCAAAGGTAACAATTTAGTTAATTGACTGTTCTTAGCAGTTTGATACAAGGTTATGATGGGTTGCAAAATCATGCACTCTCCACATTGATATTATGAAATCTGTGGTAGATTGATATCTATTACTTGTTGTATAGGTGGGGCCGTCAGTTTCCTTTGACGCAGCAAGTATGAATGAGCTGAGGAAATGGAATGAACAATATGGAGAAGGTGGAAACAGAAAAAAATCACCTTTCGGTTTCTGAAACTTCCTCTAATCAGGTTTCCTACTTCAATTATTCTTGGGGTAAAAAAGGGTGAAGAAAAGAAATGAAAAGACCCTTTCCTAGTAGCAGCTAATCCTCGAAGTAGAGCTTCTGCACTTTTTGGTGAACGCTGGGCAAGGGAGGCAGCCTCGGATGATATAATGCAATGCCACATAGGCTTCTTGTAGGATTTTGGCCCTTATTTACGGGCTACTTTTCTGCCATGTATATTACCCCAGAAGTTTTGACATTACATGAATTCTACATTTATATCCAGTAATTCTCAATAATAGAGTACAAAGTAGCTGGTTATGCCAAATCTATTTTTTTGTAGTTCGTCTTACCAAGGCACTGGGAAATGGCATGTAAAAGGCCGTGGAAGTTCTTTAGATCCATGATTTTAATCTTCTGTTGTTACTGCGTGTTAATCGTAATTCGACAATAAAATACCATTAGGGCTATTAGCATTCATGCAATCATGCTTCAAGTAACGATTAGTGTTCGTTGAAGTAAAGATCACTGTTGTTCTGATCATAATGCCACTCCTCTCCCCAATTAAACATTAACATCAACAAAACCACTACAATAACTGCGATTTGTGATGATGCTTCACTGCAAAGCACCTCACCAGCTCTTCTATTTCCCCCCCCATTTTCATTCCTCCTTATGTTCTTTTCTTTCTTTGGTCAAATTAGATGAGATTAAATTTGAAATTGTGGTAGAAAAATCAAATTAAAAGATAGAGGATTGAAATGTAGAATATAGAGAAAATACATACTACTACTAAATTCATGGAAATTTTTATTTTGGTTGTGAAAGATTAGTTAAAAAAGAGTTTTTTGATCTAAAAGTTAAAAATCCGACTTTTTAGGAGGTTTTTCGATCATCTAAGGTGGCTGAAAATTAGGCAATAGGCAATGAGTTGATTTCTTGAATTTTTTTTTTAAATAAAAAAGGGCTTTATTTTAGAAAAAGAATGTATGAGCATGAGTTTTCAAGCTTGAGCTCGGATGGTTGGCCAGTCCAAGTAGAACCTGGCTTGTCTCTCTCATTTTGTTTTGACAAAATTTTTAATTGATACCCTCCCTCTTTTGAATGTATTTTTAGTTTATATTAATTTTTTTATTTCAAATTAAATTAATATCCTCTCTCTATTTTTTAAATTATTTTGTTGTTTTTTTTAAATAGTAGTTATTTTTTTTTTATTTTTATAATGTTTCAAAGAGATTATTATTTTTTTCTTTTATATATGATATAAATAAACTATATTTTTATGATGTATTTTTTTAAAAATAATTTATATGTTGATGAAAAAAGATAACCTCTAAGATAAAAAAAAAAAAAAAACTCATAAATTCAAAATAAAAGCGGGTGTTAAATATTTACACACTCATGTTTTTTGCTTTAATAAAAAATATTGGCTGAAAAATTTGGTATTTAATTAACATTAATAATTTTTTTATAATTTATTGATAAATTTATTGTATTAAATATATATTTTATCTTTGTATTTCTCAATTAAAAAAGAATGATATAATAAACTTATCCATAATATTTGTATATTAGTTTATTATACTAAAAATTAACTTGAAATTCTATAGAAATATTGATGTTGTGAAGCAACAGGCACGTGGAAGAACAAAAAAAAAAAATTATAGGTTGACTTTAGCTCTGACAGCGTTTGTTTTTACTATTCACGGACCCCACCTGTTACTACATTCCAAACACAGGGTTTCACGAAGCAGCTTCCTGCTGCTTTTGTTTCAATAGTAAACAATGGCGCGCCTAGAATCACTATTCTTGCTACACTGTTCCGGTCGGACCGGTTCCAGTTCAAAGCTCAAAATGCATTGAATCAGGTCCGATCTAGTAAAATAAAAAATAAAAATTATTTTTTATTTTTTAATTGTGTTTTATTTGAAAAAAGTGTTTAACATTATTCAATGACACTACATAAATTAGACAGAGATCGCTTGATGACGTAACATTTGCAGAATTTGATCGCAATCTCAATTTTGTTCCTGATTATATTTTACCTAATGTTATTGCGCGCTTAGTCCTTGTCGGATGTATTTTATACGTGATGGAATTGTAGATAGTTTAATGAAACAATAAAAAATATTTTATATAAAGTATTATTTATTTTTATGATGTAATAACAGTAGTTAAATCTACAATATTTAAATTAAAAACCATCAATATTAATATATATTTTTTAAAATTATTTTATAACCTCAATTTCAGAAGCATTATTAACCAAACACATTAAACTACTTTTTGTTCAACCTCAATTTCAACCGCAGTTTTAACCAAAAATACATAAATACCAAATCAACTTTAATCAAAAATACTTTTTTATAAAATAATTTTTTTCAAACCACAACCACAACACAACAGGTACCACAATACCAAATTTCAGCCCTTGCCAAAAGGTGATGGAGCAGTTTAACAGAGCAATCTGTTGCAGTAAAATGGAGATGTAAAAATCAAGTTGAATATAATGGAGAAGATTAAACTGTGATTATTGGCAGCTGCCATTCAAAAACAAAGGTGAAAGCAAAAATTGAATCACAATTGAATGTAAAATGGGATTGTAAAAGAATCATGTGATTTGGCATCATGCTCAACAAGTAATGAAAGGAAATGTGAAAGAATGATGCGAAAACGTGAAAGGAAAGAAAAATCAACAGAGGCAACATTATCATTTACAGAGCAAAAGAGTGATCTAAAGCGTGGATCTCATTAATCATTGCGCTTATCATATCGATACCGATCTGCAAAGGTTGCCATTGGTTCAATGCAACTAAGACAAAACCAAGAGTATTGATTTAGAGCAGCCTTTCCTTAGCTTGCTGTTTTTCTACTGGGTTTTACACAAACAAAACCATCTTGGTTTATCTTTCCATCATGGTGCTGCAAAGAATTCTTAAACCCTTCTTTCCAGTCACAATCACAGAATTTTGAAGGAATTACATTATTATTTTCTAACCTATGCAAGAAATGATGAAGGGCAGGAATGACAAAGATGTTCGTTGTTGAAGCAAGAATTACAGTAAAGGGCCGGAATGACAGCAAAGTTTGATGCAGCTGTAAAGGTTGTAAAGGCAACACGTTAAAGGGCAGGAAGGAAAGTGAAAGTTGATGTAGCAAAGGCTGACGAAAGAAGACAACGTTGTTGAATAGAAACTGCATAGGGATTGGTTTTTTGATTTTCTTGTCAAGGGTAGGTATGGCAAAGATGTCCACTGCCGAAGCAAACGATTGCTTTGCACAAACTAATGAAAGAGGAACATTTTATTTCACTGAGAGAAGGCACCTCAGGGGCGGACGATGCTAAGGATCACATTTTCTTGACGAGTACTGTTTTCGAGTCATCATGGTCGAAGAAGAGGGCTTACCCCTGCTCCAACATTTTTTGCCAAGATGGTCCCTTAGCTTTCAATGGGACTGTTTTAAAAAAACTCAGAGATTGATAAGATTGTTAGTTGTTTATGCTGGCCAAGGAAAAAAGATTGGTTCGTTAAGCTTAAAGATGGTGTACGATAACTTTTAGGTATTGTTCAACGATGGGTAGAAAGATGTATATGACTGTGTATTCTATACCTTTCATATGTCGCTGTAGCGCTAAACTGGAGCCTTCTTCTTGCTTGTGGTGAACGAATGGGTTAGAGGTTGTCGTGGAGCGGTGATGGCTGTTTTTGCTGCTGCAAAGATCAGCGCGAGGTGGACCAAGGGCTGCAGGAGTTGTTGGGCTTGATGGAGGGGGAGCATTAGAGTTCGATGCAAAAGGTTGCATGACCATTTGAAGCTGCTGTATCAGTGTAAGGTGGGCCAAATATTGCTGGAGGAGGAGCTCCAGAGCTTGACGCAACAACTGTCATGACTGTTGACGGTGCTATTAGAGTTGTGTATCTGCAGTGATGGGGTCGTTGTCAAGCCTGTTTGCCACGACGGTTCCACATCGATACGACAGATCTGAAGGCTCCAAAACACAGCTGGAAAATGAAAGTCTTGGTAAGTTTTTTTTTTTAGATTATCGTGGGTGTCCGGGCCAGCTTGCGCGCACCTCGACTAATCCCACGGGCCCTGAAGTTAACGACCATGTAAGCCTCCAGTGGTCATCATATGAGCAACCACAGGGTTCGAACCTGAGACTTAAAAGGGAGCAAACCTCTTAGTCCCAAGCTCTTATCACTGGACTACCACCTAGATGGTTGTCTTGATAAAAAAAAACTTGGTAAGTTTTTGAATCATCAGAGGTGGGAAAATGGATGGATTGTTGTAGATGAAGTGGTGTGTCGATGATCCTAAGAAATTCTCAGCAGTTTTTCCAAACACATGAAAGTTCGTGACATCCTCTCTGTCAGTGATGATGCAGTCTGGTCTGAACTAGAAAAAAAAATTGAAAATTAATTGAATAAGTAACAGATGATGGTAAAATAAAGTATCTTTTTTTCAAAGGAAGATTTAAAGTAATAAAGCTGATTGCTACGTAGTTACCATGAAAGATATGTCCAGCCAATTGTTAGTCCATTGTTTAATATTGATATTATTCATATAAATATATTTAATTTATTAATAAAAAATTATTTGCATTTAATATTCATTTAATATTTTATTAATAAATATAATATTTGCTTAATGAATTTAGAATAAAGATCAAGTTCTTGGGACAAAAATACTTTAGAAAAAAATTATAAAGTTGTTATAATTATAATATTTCTATTGCATCAAAGATTATACCTAAATGGTCCTAGTCAATACTTTATTAAAACTAGACATTAATTATAGCCATTAAGACTAGTACATATTATGTTCTTTTTTATATGAAATGAAGCGGTTTTTCTCATAAACTGAGGTATGAGGGATACTTGGAATTAACATGTAGGTTCTTGTCAGATGACATGTACACTAAACCGACCCGCATGAGAATTTCATATGGAGAAATCATTTGTGCCTATGGAATGGCTCACGAGATGGTTGTGTAAGTGATCCTTAAACTTGATATCACTAGGTTATCTTATATAGAACGTGTTATATTTTGATCCCGCTACACGTTGTTCTAATTAAGGATAACAAATGAGCATATATTGGGTATAACATGAATTATATGAAGGTATTTAAGTAATCAAGAGATGATTCATCACCTTTGATGAATTAGAAAAATTATGTCATCTCTTCTCAAATAATATTGATTGTAAATCCTTGCGCAAGGTGGAATAAGATTTAAAAATACTTTCAAATCTTATTTAAAGAATCAATGACTATGGTGTCAAGAATAAACGTGATTTGACATAGTAAACACAATCCATGATTGCATGTTGAAGCAATTGTTCAAAGTTGAAAAGAACATCTAATCTTCAGGTAATTTTCATACAAATCTTAAACAACCCTAGATCTGTCTAATAGGATCCTTGGAACTCCTGAAAAAAATTTAAATTTACAGTCTCCATTGTATATATGTGTTTTGGAAATCCCAACAGTGGTATCAGAGCCATTGTTAGACAATTAGATCCTTGAAAAATTATATCATCTCAAATTCTTACCCATATTCAGGAAAAATAATAATCATGTCAGATAATCCCGTGGAGTTCAGGATTATTGATCAGGTCTGCCATGATGCAAAATAAATTATTAGGGAGATCGTATCCTAAGAGAATGTTCCAGTGCATTAAATGAGAGGTAAACTTTCTACATGGTCTAGAAAAGGTTTATAAACTGTCTGATGACCACCTTACGTAAAGATAGTATAAGAGTTTACAAGGAATGGTTGGGACACAATGTAACCGTCATTACCGAGTAAACACTCAATTCATAGTTAGATGTTTCACGAATCTGAACTTCTACTAAAAGTTATGAGGCAGACTACTACTCCCCACCTAACTTAAAAATAGTTTTATTCGCAAAATTAAAATACATGAGGGCATTAATTCATACCCGATGTACCTATGTATGAACATGAAGTAAAAATATATGCTAAAATAGTAAAAATACGAGCTAAAATTAAACAAACCAAAACAAACAAAGAAAATTTAGTCCAACCAGACAAGGCGTTCCCTAGAGAGGTAGCCATCCTGTCGCGGCGTGCGTGGCGTCGAACGACCAGTCTGCCTCCTAAGTGATGGTGAAAAAAGGGTTTGGGGATAATCATTATGATTATGAGCATAGGATTCGCTGCCTAGTATTATGGTTACAAGGAAACCTATGGTCTGCGAGAGTCCGGGTATGAGATTGGTTATGCAAGGGGAAGACGCATCATCCCTAGTGTATCCTATCTAAGATAAGCTGCATTGTTGTTTAATTATTTTAATAGGTCATGTTTCTATCCATTGGTCTTGTCTATGGCTCAAGGTAGATTTCCCTTCATGAGAAAGTCTCTACCTTATTGAGTGAAATCCTAACTATTTTAAGGCTCAAATTTTAGCATTGCATTTATTTTCTAATTATAACTAATTTCTAACATTTTAGACATAATAATTGTTATGTTTTTTATTTTTATTTTGGTTAAACCCTAATGGATAATAATAAATTGGTTACGATATTTATTTTTGTATTTTTAAAACATGATAAAAATACGATTTTATCTTTTTTTGAGAATAAACATGAAATTTTTTTAGGATTTAGCCGTATGCATGAAGACAAAAACATTTTTTTTGTTTTTTGGAAAGAAATTAATTTGAATTTTTTTGAATTTTTGAGTTCTTTTTAAAAACGTTTCGTAGAAAACTGAGTATTTTTAATATGGGTCTGTATCTTATAGTGTAAGTTTACAATCCAATATTATGTAAAATTATTGAAAAAACATATGGAGGACCCACAAATATTTTAGTTATGACCTTTGAAAAATTTGAAGTTTTTTTTTTAATTTTTTATGTTATTAAATATATTGGGCTGTATCCGGCCTAGCCATCTAGGTTGGGCTGGAACGAGTCTAGCTTGACTCAGTCGGGTTGGGCTAACTTTTGGCCTAACAGACCTCTCTCTCTCTCTCTCTCTCTCTCTCTCTCTCTCTCTCTCTCTTTAAGTTGAACCCGGTCTAGCCATCTGGGCTGGGCTGAAACGGGTTTAGCTTGGCTCACATAGTCGCTAGCCTAGCCTAGTTTCCATGTGAATTAATTATGTTGCATGCAGAATATCATTCTGCATGCAACAACCATGCTTTTACGGGGAAGAGGAGAAGGTTACCTGGTGCAGGGGGTAGTATGGATGGTGGTCTGGCTGGTGGTAGGGGTGAGCAAAAAAACTGAAAAACCAAGAAAACAAAAAAAAATATCAGAAAAAACAGAACTGCAAAAAAAAACCGATTAGAATTTTGAAAAACTGATCGATGGTTCGGTTTCAGTTTTATAAGCCTGAAACCAAAAAAATCAAACCGAACCGAACCGAACCCAAACAAAAAAAAACCAGAAAAAAATAAGCCAAACCGGAAAAAACCAAGCCAAACCGGTTTTTTCTCTAAAAAATCGAACCGAACCGAAACCGGTCTGTGTGAACCGGTTTCAGTTGTTTTTTTTAATTTCGGTTTGGTTGCTTTTTTTTATAAAAACCGAACTGAATCGAAAATTATCACCCCTAGCTGGTGGCGCACGGTATGGTTGTTGGTTGGAAAGAGAGTTTGATAGAGAAACTTGCAGCAAGAGGAAGAAGCTTGTGGTGATTGTTTCTGTCATTAATGAGGAAATAGGGTTACAAGGGTGATGGGCCACTGATAGTCACGATGTAGGTGAGGTGAGGGTGGTGGCTAAAGAAGTTGAAGTCACGACACAGAGAGAAGAAGAAGAGTGATAATGTCAAATAAAAGAAACTGGGAAGGGGTTTTTTTTTTTTGTCAACTTTGGACCCAAATTTCTTCTCCCTCAATGCATGGAATCCACCCCTATTTATAGGGGGTGGAAGAGGAATATTTTGTCTTTATTGGGGACAAATCTTGGCCTTTGATTCAGCCTGGAAGGATCTCAACTGTTAGCTCAAAGTGACCATCATAAACTATCAAATTTTGGTAGTTAAAGGCTGCTCGAGTTAGCCTTTTTGAGCCAGTGCCATGGCTGTTGTGGTGTCAATCAGCCGGAACGAACCATATCGAGGTATGGTGAAATATTAGGCTATTATAGTGGTATGTTTTGTCAAGTTTGGTGAAAAGATGAAGCATTAAATGCCATTGAAAAGTAGTCATCTGAGTAGCTTTTCTAACAAAAGAAGAAGAAGATGATGAATAGTAACCAGACGATGCGTCGTGTGGTTTTTCTTTTTTTCTTTTTACTGTTTGGACAAAACATGTCGTTTCATTTAAATGAAACAACATTATTTTGGATTTTAAGATTTTAATTTAGGAATTTAGTCGAAGTTCAATTTAGTCCTTCGACTTTTGATTCCTTTAATTGCACCCCTAATTGACCTCAAACTTTTGATTTAATGCAATTTTTTCCTAGTCAAATTTCAACATCAGCCCCGAATTTCAGCGTCTTTTTCATTGTGGTCCTTGGTTTTGGATTTATGTAAATTCACTTTTAATTGACCATTAAACTTTCAAATCTCTTCAATTTCACCCCTGATTTCGATCAATTTAGTCCTCAAAGTTCAACGCCTCTTTCAAAAAGATCCTTAGCTGTAAATTTCTTCAATTTAGCCCTTGATTGACCCTAAACTTCTAATTTTCTTGCAATTCTACCCCTGATTTCAATCAATTAACTTTGTAAAAATTAAGTTTGGTCCTCTAAAATTCCAATCTTCTCAATTAAGCCCAAATTGGGTTACCAAACTTAATTTTTCACCAATTAAGTCCCTAATAAAATTAATTTGACCTATTTAAAGTATAATTAAGTTCTTGCACTTAATTAAATCCTTTAATTTGACCCAAATTAATTCTTAAACATAATTAAACTCTTAATTTGAGTCATGATTAAATCAAATTGGCATATTAAAAACCTAATTAAGTCCCTAGACTTAATTTTTATATAAATTCGTCCAATAATCATTTAATTTGACCTTAAATCTACATTGTCTCTCTAGTTTTGGGTACAATGTGGTATAATTTATGCTCCAAATTTATCCAAAATTTCAACTCAATTTTTTTGTACGTACCTGAGATCTTCTTCGGCTAGTTTTGCCACATCACCTGTCCTTATGCTATTATTTTTTTTTAAAAAAAAGAACAAAAGTAAATTGTGGAGAATAACCCAAAAATAGGTTATGACACAAATATATATATATATATATATATATTACACTTTTTGCTAGAATGAAATATTAATTTAAGATTAAAACTCATGAGTAAAACTCTCAGACATACACTTTATGATACCCTAAAGATTTATTTGCATGATAAGTTATAACTATTTGATGAATTTTTATATGTCTTAATTTTTTTTATCAAAATAATTATTTATTTGATAAAATAAGTATTTGTTATTATAATTATTTGTATTATCTTTGATATAACATATGATTTTGTTATTCTTTCCTTGAATTAGGATCAATAAAAATTGATATGGTCTCATAATTTGTAACATAATGATTATTACAAATTTCCTACTGAACAATGAATTCTCTAATTCAAGTATGAATAATTTACGAGAATATCTCTTGACTTTAAAATAAAACAAATAAATTCCAAGAAAAGAAAAGAAAAGAAAAGAACTACCCACCCATGTATCTCCCGATGAAACAAAAAAGAAAAGCATTTTGGTATGGATCCCACGGTCAAAAGCGGCAAAACAAAGAAACTGCCACACAAAAGAGTGAGTGATAAACAAGTTCACAAAAGAGGAATCATCAGCAGAAAATGCGGCGGAAAGGGCGGAGAAAGATGGTGGCAGTATTAGCAAACGGTGGTTAGCATTCAATCGTCATCGGAAACCAACAAAAAAAAAAAAGGATTGAAACAGTCAAAACAACACCACTGCAATTTATTTATTTGAAGAGGGTGTTTAAAATTGATTTTCAATATTTTTTTAATTTGATTTTTTTAAAATTATTTTTTTTAGATTTTTTTGATATATTAATATAAAAAATAATATATTTTTAAATAAAAAATATTTTAAAAAATAATTATCATCGTATTTTCAAATACCCGAACGGCTGGTACAGCAGTACTCCACAGACTATCCAGTCCTCCACGTAACCGCCCACTGTTTGGTTGAAACGTGTCCTTTACAGTTTAGCCCATCTTCCCTGAAATCTGTGTGGTCACAGAAGATTATCAGGGTAGAACATACTTTATTAGCCCCTATAAGTTTCAGTAATGTTTTGCTTCAGTCCCTATAGATTAAAGTTTTCTTGTATGAAATATATAGTTTTCTAGTAGAAGTTTTAATTTAATGTGGACAATGTCCCATCAACAAAGGCAAATTATTTTATAAAATGTCAATCTCTCTCAGGAAATCACAATTTTATAATATAGATTTAGTGAGTGTTTGGAAACGTGGTTGTACCCGCGTTTCCAAAAAATTTAATTTTTTTTACTAAAAATTAATTTTTTTGTATTTTTGAATTGTTTTGATGCGCTGATCTCAAAAATAATTTTTTAAAAATAAAAAAACATCATTTTGATGTTTTTTTGGTGATAGTGGTTGCTTTAAAAAGTACATTTTGCTTAAAAATGCATTGAAATAATGTTTTTTTTATTATTATTTTTAACATCAGCATATTAAAACAATCTAAAATCACCAAAATTTTTTTTATTTTTTTTAAAAATACTTTTGAAATGCAAAAACAAACATAAACTCTTAACTTGGTTAGTCTTTCTTTGCTGAACTTTTAGGGTCAGTATCTTGTTGGCTCTATTACTTTTCAATAAAGTTCGATATTTTTTTTAAAAAAAGAAAAGAAGCCACATTCGAACTCTTAACCTATAGGAATCAAAGTGGAGCAATGCAGAATCTAAAGGGACTAGAATATAGTTTACCAAAGGTCATTTTGTCAGTCGCACGTGCGGTGGCTCAAGAAAATCATCGTTTTCTGTTGATATATATATATATAAAACAACAACAGTAGACCCTTGTATTGTACACGCCGAGACACACAAGACCACCTCCTTTCTTTATCCTGTCACTTCTGTCTCTCTATCTTCCTTTCTCTATCTCTCAAAGCCGTTATCTTTGGTTTTTCCTTGCTCTTCTATCTTTGATTTTAATCTCCACTCAATTTTATTTATACCCTTTGGATCTCAGCCCTGTATACACTTGTTCAAGGTTTTTGTTTTCAAGATCAATCAATAGTATGTCAATTGTTGTTTTCAATTTTTATTCAAAAATACTGGGAAAGAAAGAAAACTTTCATGAATTGTTTACGTTTTTGGTTAAGATTTCAATTTTTATTCACACCTTTTTGAAACTTGGTTCTGTAAAGAAATGTTAGAGGTTCTTGCCTCCAGAATCCTATCTGAATTGTATCTTTTCATACCCTTTTGAAACCCAATCCTGTAAAGAGATGTCTACGACTTTTGCTTCAAGGATTCTATGTGAATCCTGTTAAAATGTTCACTCCAAATAAAAGAAGTATATTTTGTTTTTTTGTAAAAAGCTTCAGAGCTAATAAAATTCTCTGCTGTTTCAAAGAAAAATAGAATTCTGAAGATTTGAAGCGCTGAAAACCAAGAAAATAGGCTGTGAATTTATGGGGAGAGGTGATGGATATATATATATATATATATATATAAGAGAGAGGGAGAGAGAGAGAGAGAGAGAGAGAAGGGTTGGGTGCATAATTTTCTTGGAAGAAGAGAAGAAACTAAGGTCGTTGCATGCTTTTCCACGGCTTTCTTGAACTTGGCACTCAAGAGACATGAGAGTAAAGGGCTAGGCTTTCTTTTCTATTCCTTTCGTTCTTTGAAATTTTCCTGTTCAAAGAATCCATACATATCAGTCTCTTTAGTACAAAGCTCAAGAAAGCCGTGGGAAAATATGAAAGGATTTTGTGGTGTAATCTTATCCCTCTCTGCCAAAACTTTGGCCTCGTTCACAAGGTAATATGCTTAGATATATTTCTTACCAGATTTCCTTATGAATTTTACTCATGAAATCAAGAATTTAACTTGTTGAGATGTTTTTGATTACAAGCACAATCGACCACCTGGTATGGTTGAATTACCAGATCTGAGCTTAAACTTTTTCTCTCTCTCTTTATTTTGTTATAGCCGATTTAATTCATCAAACAATTAAATCCAGGAAAAATAGAACACAGCTAGCTCTTTTAAGGTATGGAGTTCTCTTATCTTCCATTTTCTCTGCCTTTTTTCGAGCAAATGATTCCCTTAATCCGCTTTATAATTTTCTGCATCCTATATCTATATATACAGACATGCTCAAATGCGAAAGTTAGAACAATCATATCCAGCAAAACTCATCGATCTTCTTTTCTTTTTGGGTGGATAAAAAGAGTAAAACATAAAGAAAGTGTGGTTCCTCTTTATGGTTTTCCTATATATCAATGGGTAACTTGTCAGATTTTGTAGGCAATTTTTTGTGACATGAAAGGCTAAGCAAGTTGATTCCCAATTTAATCACTTGTCTATAAGTAGGTGAAAGCCCCATCATCTACTTTGCATGGGGAAGACTCTTCAATTTAATTTTATATATATAAACGAGTTTTTTTTTCTCTCTTAGAGAAGATGGCATGTACAGACTGCAGAGTTCTAAAAATAATCTGCGAGCAAAATGGAGGTCGAGATTGACTAAGTATGAACACCAAAATTGTGATGTCTCCGTTAGTTAAAATGACACGTTCAAATGAATGATTCAAATAAATGACTCTATTTAGGGGTGATTATTTTCGGTTTGGGCTTTATAAAAAAAAACCGAAACCGGTTCAAACCGACCGGTTTCGGTTCGGTTCGGGTTTTTTAGGACAAAAACCGATTCAAACTGGTTTGGCTTGGTTTTGGCTCGGTTTGGCTCGGTTTTTTTCCGTTTTTTTTGTTTGGATTCGGTTCAGTTTTTTTGGTTTCATGCTTATAAAACCAAAACCGAACCGGTTGGTTTTTTTAAAATTTTAATCGGTTTAATAGGTTTTTTTTCACGATTTGGTTTTTTTAGTTATTTTTTTCTGGTTTTCTCGGTTTAATCGGTTTTTTGATTTTTTTCTCACCCCTAATTCTATTAAGAATAATTGCAATTTTAATGTGATGAAATTATTAATAAATTAAATACAATAATTTTGGTTTACCTGAATATTCGGTCATGTTAAATACAATAACTTTGGTTTACCTGAATATCGGTCATGTACTTATCCATCTTTATTTTTAAAACCTGTACATTTATTGATTGGTTTCTTTCATTCTTTATTTTGTTCTTGAAATGCATTTGGTTAGATTGTGTTTGGTTAGAAATTCAAGATGAGAGAGAGAGAAACGGAAAATACATAAATGTATTTTGTTTAAGAGACAATGACAAATATATAAAGTAAACATGTCTTTATCATGATATTAATGTGAATTTTTGTGCTTATATAACAAGAATACAAAGAGAAATGTCTCCACTATCACTAAATTTTTTATCCCAAAGCTGTAACCAAACACTATTTTAGTGTCCCAGAACATAAATGACATACACGGATGAGACATAAATATGTTTTGTTGAATAAATAAAGACATAAAATAAATTTGACAATAATAACCAAACGTTACCTAAAAGTTCCTTCATCATAACATCGTTAGTTAATGATCCTTATGAAATCCCTACCTCGTTATCCTTATAAATAACATTGAACATATTAATAGTATTTTGGATACACAAGTTGTTTTTACCAAAGATTATGAAGTTTAGTGAATTGTAGTTTGTGGGAATATCAGTCAGATCCTAACTCTGCTTGGATTATCATGTTGACATCAGAACAACTTAATCCTGATCTTTAGAAACATTATCGAAGCATCCTTAAACTACACTCGATGAGGTCAAGCTTCTTCAGCCCTGAGAGAGTTGGTGGGGACATTAGATTAGTGGCATAGATTATGCATGTGTATGGACGAAGATGATGAAGGATCGCTCAACTTGTTACTCTTTAGTTGAGAGATATAACATATCCAAGCCCAAGTTACTGAATTTTATTTAGTTTTATTATTGAACTTTAAATTATTATTTTTTATTGGATTTTTATTAGTTATTGGATTTTGAGGTTCAAATTTAATTCTAATTATGGTTTTACTATTTAAACATTTTTTTTTACAATATAGTTAGTTTTTATGATGAATTATTAAAATTTATAGGCTTCTCCTCCTCCTCCTTTTCTCCTCTCTTCTTTAGCTAATTTATTCTCTTTTATTGACTTCTTCTTAGCTTCTTCTTTTTTCTTACCTTTTCTTTTTAATCTCTTTTTCCCGTATCAGTATAGAGACCAAATATGAACAAAATCCTTTAAAGAAATATGAAATTGAATTTTTGTTATTAACAAAATAGGTGGTCTGCACTACACAACATGATATGTCAAATTTTTTTCTAACATAAAAAAAGGATGTTCAGGTGACGCAAACATTTTTAAAGAAGCAAGAAAGATCTGAGACCCAAGTCATTGACTTTTTTGGGTTCAATAAGCTTGGTTAATTCAATAATATAATAAAAAAGGCATTGACAATAAATTAAGGGATAAAAATGGTAATAATTAACTATAAAAATAACTTATCGATATCATACTTAGGAGGAAAAGAAATAAAAACTCATTGGAGACTCACTGTCACTCCACCATAAACACCACCTTATCACCATAAAGAGTTCACCAAGATGGTTCTATCATCATTGTTAAAGGCTATATAATGACATTGAAAGAGACTAGACATGTTGTCAGAGCAACAACCTGAAAAGCTAACCAAGCAAAATATCATGAAATGAACATATCATGTTTATATATAATCAATTAATTTAATTTAATTCAAAAATAAAAGAAATTATTTATAAAAATATAAATTTAAAAAATAACAATACATAAAAAGACTTGAGATAACTCATATCATTTTCAAAACTAGTAAATAATACTATAGAAAGCAAATAAAAAATAATGGAGCTCAATCTCTAATTAAATAAATGTTGAATAATGAAACTAAAAAAAATCATGAGCTTTTAAAAAGGAAAAAGATTGGGTGAATCTTCCAAACTCGCGACCTATTAAATCCTAGATCCAGACTCAATCAAGAAGCTTAATTGCCAATTGATTTAACATTGAAGGATAAAACTAGAAAAAATATCAATTTAAAAAATTTGCCCAAGTTAAAAAATAGAAATCAGAAGAATGATGATCAAATTTGGTGGGAGAAAAAATTGAAGGAGGATGAAAGGGTAAAAAAAAATCAATTTTAAAAATTATCTCAAATAAAAAAAATTCAAATCAAAAGAATAGGGATCAAATCTGACATATAAAAAAAATTAAAGGGGGATAAAATTGAAAAAAAATCTTATTTTATAAATTATTTTATATAAAATAAATAATAATTAAAAAAACATGGACCAAATATGAATTAAAAACAAATTGAAAGGTTGATTTGAAAATTTACAAGGTCATGGGTAAAAATTGAGGAGGAGAGAGAAAAGAAAGGGGGGAAAGATATTGTTATTGGCACCAAACCAGAGGTTTGTTGACCACATGCGCCACTAGGGATGAAGGGGTTGCCAAGACAATTCAAAAGCCGCCCTAAAAGCTAGCATGTTGCCCTAGTTGATACCATTACCCATGCGCTGACGCCTGTAACACACATCAACCACTATTCTTTTAATAATATTTATGTTTATTAAATTACCAAATCGCCTTTAAGTGAACCTAATTATAACAAAAAAAAACATGATAAAAAAGATGAAAAGTCATTGGACGCAAGTTAAAAAAACATTGTTTTTAAAGGTAATATAGTTGTGTTTTAAAAAGCAAAAAGAATATAATGCCCCTGATGAAAACTTTACATATTTTTTTGCTTTTAAAATTACTTTAGTCATTTCACTATGCATTTGAAATGTTGAAAGACCAATTTTCCCCTGTCAATTTGACAAATACTAATGGATATGAGCAAAAAAAATGTTTTACCGTCAATAGCTAGTTATTTGGTTTTTTTAGAAGAGCAAAATTGTTATTTCACTGTTCCAATCCATAGTAACATATGTCTTAGTGCAGTGAATGATTAATGCCTCTTAATTGTCTTATTAATTAATATAAATTGATTTTTCTTGTAAATATACAAATTCTAGGTGATAAATTGTTTTTTGGGTAAAATTCTAAGTTAAAATATTGTATATTTTATATAAGAACATAAAAAGCCATCAACCAATTATTGTAGCGCAAGACACATGTCATTATGGATTGAAATAGTAAAATAATTATTTTTCCCTTCTCCAACAAAATCACAAGCCTTGCTAACATGGATAAAATCATCTTTCCCCGTGACCTAGTGGTCATTTCAACAAAGGTTTGGGCAATTATGTCTTATCATATTTTTTTTGTATAGTAAAATAACTTAAACACCTTTTTTTAAAAAAAAAACTTTAGTTGAGGGTTTTTTGTGTTTGTAATTGTTTTTGCATGGTAAAATGACTGGTTGACCTTAAAAAAAAAATCATAGGCTGATGTGCAAGGGTGTTTTCATCTTTTCATTATGTTTTTTTTTATAATAAACAAGGTCACGTAGGGCTATTTGGTAATTTACCAAATATAAATATTATTAAAAAAAATAGTTGGCACATGGACGACACCCGCGCTATTTGGACGTTGCGTGTGGCGCCATTCGATGGCTAAAAACCACCTTCCATGGTGGCATTTGAAAGCTCTCAGTGGCTCCTTCATAGTTTGATGGCGTGTGTAGCCAACGAGTCTTTGGTTTGGCACCAATAATTTTTTTTCTCTCTCTCCTCCTCGATTCTTGTGATGACCCTTAAAAAATTCAAGGTAGCCCTTCACTTGTTTTCTCTTTTAGATTTAGTCATTATTATTTTGATTACTACTTATTTTATATGATATAATTTATCAAATTAGGATTTGTTTTCAATTTTATCATCCTTTAGTTTTTTCATATGTTAGATTTGATTCCTATTTTTATTTTTATTATTTGTTTTAATTGATTACATAGTTTTGTTTGCATCACTCTTGCAACTTTTCTTATGTGAAAAAGAATTTGGTTGGCCCGCGACATAGCATGACCATCTTTCTAGTATATACCATCTTTCTAGTATATACAATATAATTTATCACTCATGATTCAACTTTATAATCTTTAAAACCTTATCTATATTTTTTTTCTGTTTGATCTAATTAGAATATAAGTTACATAAAGTTACCTTCTATTGAACTTTAATGATTAATGATGGTTATAAAGTGACTTTTCAACAACAACAACAACAACAACAATAATAATAATCCAGTGTTGTTTATTATTCATTTCTAACATTTCCATCCATTTACTTTCTCTCCCATGAAAATTCTCTTTTGGTAATTTAACTTTAGTAACATTCAATTTTCTCCCATGAAAGAACTTTTTTTTAAAAAAAAAATTTCTTTTAATTTTCTACAGCATCCTAATTTCTTTAACCATACGCCATATAAGAAAATTGATATTATTGTTGTTGTTGATGAAACATTTCATATTCCTTTCACTTGAATTGTTTGCAATGTAAAGATGTTTTAAATTACTAGTCATGCAAAATCTATTTAATAACGAACAAATCATTAAATATCTTTTTATTTGAAAACATATTTGGTATTGGACATAAACTAGATTCGTGGACTTGCACTACATTGCAGGGTAGATCAAAAAATTGTTTTGCATAAAAATAATGTTTAGGTGACACAAGCGTGACTCAAGTCATAAGTCTGATTGAGTCAAATAAATTGATATCTTTTAATTAGATGATAAAAAAAACATATAACGATAGTAAATGAACCAAATTAAACAAGACAAAAATCTTCAATTGAGCATGAAAAAAAAGCAATGAAAAGCAAAAAAAGTGTCGAAACTAAGTTCTAAGTTAATCCAATATGGAAGAACAAGATTGCAAAATAGTAATAATAATAATAATAAATGAATTGAGTCAACCTTAGTGAGCATGTCAAATTTGGAACACGGTTCGTTAGACCAGGAAAAACCAAATGAAAGCAAAAAAAAAAAATGATGAAGCCCACTACCTAACAAACTCAATCTTGAAGGGTGAAATAAAAAAAATCAATTAAAAAAAAACACATCAGGAAATCGGGTAAGCCTACCAAACTCTTTAACCTAGATCATGCGTGTAAACACCTAAATATATATATATATATATATACTCTTTAACCTAGATCATGCGTGTAAACACCCAAATATATATATATATATATGATGACTCAGTTTTCCCCGCCGATTTCTTGATCGGTAGCGACGCAGTTTTTGTTTTTTTTTTAAAAAATAATTAACTTAAGGAGCTGGGAGGGAGGGGTAAAACCGATTTTAGATAGACTAAAACAAGGATAAGAACACATCTAAACCAACCCCAAACAACCCACCTCATTTAATGGGGAGTATAAATACAAGGAGGAGAGAGAGGATGACCCATCCTCTTCCCAAAGTTGTCTCCAGCAGCTGCATGTCGCTCTTCCCTTCCTCTTTCCCAACAGAAACCTAAACCAAACCAGTAGAGAGTGCCTTGTGAACGTGTGAGGGAAAGATGAGACCTTGAGAGAAGATTGGACAGCTGCCTAGAGGGAAAGGAAAAGGGGGCTAGAAAACGTGAGAGGAAGAAAAAGGAGGAGAATCAGCAGAAGAAGAGAAAGAATAGTGTCAAACCTTCCTCAAACTTAATTAGATTCGAAAGGTATGGGTCATGAAACTCCCTTCCTCTTCTCCTTAAGACCCAAAACCGAGAAATGAAGAAGAAGACCCTAAGAAAAATTGACCTAAGACCTAAGCTAGCTGTGAAGGAAACTGAAATTAACTAAGAGGATAAGGAAACAGAAATTAAATGAGGCTAAATTCCCAGAACATCTAACAAAGAAAAATGAATAAAGTGGAAATAACAAATTATGGTAGAGAGCTAGCCTTAGGGTTGGCCAGCATGCATGTGTGTGTGTTCTGCCGGAATTATTGAAAGATTATGTGTTGAAATTGAGGGTTTCAATGTGTGTGTCCTGTTGGAAATTGTTGAAAGAGTATATGCTGAAATTGATGGTTTCAATGTGTGTGTGTTCTGCTGGAACTTAGTGACGGTTGATATCTTGGGGATTGTTCTGACATGTGAGGTGTGTGTTCATGCCAAAATGTGAGTTGTCTGCAGCGAATTAGCATTCGTTGTCGAAACTGTGTCGGCTGCAGCGAGTTAGCATTCGCTGTTGAAACTGAGTCGTCTGCAGCGAATTAACATTCACTGCCAAATTGTGTGTTTTGCAACGAAATTGTGATTCACTACCGAAACCTGTGTCAATTTATAGCGAATTAACATTCGCTGCCGAATTGGGTGTTCAGCAACGAAATTGTGATTTGCTGCCGAAATTGAGTTGTCTGCAACAAATTAACATTCGCTGCCGAATTGGGTGTTCAGCAGCGAAATTATGATTCGTCTTTGAAATTGTGTCGGCCGCAACGAATTGGCATTCGCTGCCGAATTTCGTGTTCTGCAGCGAATTTGTGATACGCTGTCGAAACTGAGTTTCTGCAGTGAATTAACATTCGTTGCCGAATTGGGTGTTCAGCAGCGAAATTGTGATTCGCTGTCGAAACTGTGTCGGCTGCAGCAAATTAACATTCGCTGTCGAAATTGAGTTATCTGCAGCGAACCAGTTTTCACTGTCGAATTGGTAACCTGCAGCGAACCAGTTTTCGCTGACGAATTGGCCGCTTGCAGAAAACCAGCTTCGTTGCCGAATTGGCGGCTGCAGCGAACCAGTTTTCGCTGTCAATTTCTACAATAGGCCTCCTAGGCTGAAATGACTTAAATGCTTGTAACAATTTCATGGTATGATGATGTAAAATGTGGGACACTTGAATGTGAACATATGAACTCTTGAAATAAGTGTGGTGACGAATGTGATTCAAAGATACCCATGCATTGATTTGTGACCATTGATGTTTTAGGTGGTGCGGTCGGGATTGGACCATCGTCAAGACCATAACAAGCCGCAGGTGGAGTAGGTAGGTGACTTGCACCTTCCTTTTTCATACGTTGAATAATAAAATACTTTATCATGAATGTTACCATATTGCGTTAGAACAGATATTAGATTGTCGAACGCTTAAATGTTGACAAATGGTTAATTAGCTTTGGCTAATGGCATCCGAATGGATGACCGGGACAAATGAATGATTAGCTTCGGCTAATGGCATCCGAATGGATGACTGGGATGAACGATTGATTAGTTTCGGCTAATGGCATCTGAATTGATGCTCGGGACGAACGATTGATTAGCTTCGGCTAATGGCATCCGAAGTGGATGACTGGGACGGACGATTGATTAGCTTTGGGTAATGGCATCTGAAGTGAATGACCGGGGTAAGTGAACGGTTAACCTCAGCAAATGATGCCTTAAGAGGATAGCCGGGTTTAAGATTATGGTTTATTGCAAGAATTGGTGCATCTATATGTACTACAAGTTGTTTATACCAAGTACATGAAGAAACTATAAATGTTAATGCTTCATGTAACTGCCAGACCGTTTAATTATTATTATTATTATTATTATTATTATTAAGTAATTGCATTCTCTTAAATGTTTTGTACTGGCAATAGGGGACGTCACACCAACGAGATGTCTAGGAAACCCAATACACGGAACCTACTTTTGCAAGGAATCATGTAGATGCATTCTAAATCACAATGTATTTTGTATGAATCAATGTACTAAATGTATAACTTTTATTAGATCCTTTTGTTTAAATTCGTAATGGCTATTAGTAGGATAAGAATGCAAACTCATGTCCATGTATGTATATTTTTAATATGAACTTCTAATCATGCAACCATAATATTATGTGTTTATGTAAGATTCACTTTTAAATGAAATGTTGATTGTATGGATCGTATTTTGATGATGTGAGGGATCAGGTTCGCCGATTACCAGCATCATGTGTGTCAAGTATATAAAAAAAAAATTTACTGTTGTTTTGGGCTTGAAAAGCCGGGTTGTTACAATGAGAATGAGAAAACTTAATGGAAGGTAAACCAGAAAAAGTTATGAAGCTTAATTATAAAATAACTCAATGTTTAAGGACAAAATAAAAAAAGATTAAATTAAAAAAACAACACAAAAAAGACTCGAGTCAACTTGGGGCTAACCTGCAAACCCGTGGTTAAGGTGTTGAGATCAGGATAACCGAATATAAAAAAAATAAAATAAGTGTAAAAAAACTAAAAAAAGAATGATGTTAACCTAGGTTAAGTTTTCAAATCTTTAACTCAAGTCATAAAACCGAGATCACCCAATGAAAAAAGCATGGAGCGTATGTAACACCCTACTTTTTAAGACATATTTAAATTCATTATTCATAGTAATATGACTCCATTGGAAATTTGCTTTTTTCAATTTATCTTGATACATTATCATATTCAAATTTCCTTGTGGAAGGAGTCTACCAAAATTTCAGCAGAGTTTCCTTTATATTTAAAACGTACCAAGTTATTGACTATTTCACATTTACCCAAAAAAAAATCATCACTACCTAGTCCAACCATCTTGGACATTACTCCTATCATCATTACACAACACATCACATTATTCATCTATCCATCATATAAATAGTGCACATATCCTCAATTGAAGTTCATAGGAAAGAAAAGGTGCTAGCATGTAATATGACAATTTAAAACACCACACATGAAGTGGTAAAAGTTACAAAAGGATTATTTACAAGATAACTTATGTAACCATATTATTCGATAGTTTCACCCACATCTACCTAATGTTTTGTCCATGTTTTATATATAAAATGTCTTGATATTCTTTGTTTTATGTTTTGAAGGTACTTTTGGATGAAAGATGCAAAAAGGAGTAAATTGGAGGTAATTGGCAGATTTGACGTTCAGTCGATATTTTGTGCAGAGCGTGAGTTCTAGAGATCGAAATGAAGTGATTCCAGTGGCACTAAAAAGCTAACATCCATAACTTTCAGGAAATGTAATGCAAGAAAAATAAAAAGAGAAAGATCATGGAAATCACATCCTGCAAAGTCAAATCTCGCATTCTGCCAGTGTTGACTTTGGCCATTCAAAATTTAATATCCGGAGCTACGAAGTCTAATTGATGCAAATTTCAGCCAAAAACGATGTGATATGAGGGAGATATGAGTTTCCAAAGATGACAACCGAATTCCGCAAAAAACAGGTTTCGTGAAGAAACGAGTCCAAATTACATTCCGAAGCATCTTAACCGACATCCAAGTTTTTATGTCAGCAATTTAGCTCCTCTAAGTCAGAGATTGAAGATTTCATGCAAGGCTTTTTTTTCTTTTTAGGGAAAATAGTTATTGAAGTACTTGAATGTAAACTGCCAACTTAAAGAAGGACTATTTTGTAAAATAGAGACTAGGGTTTCTTAGCATATAAAAAGAAAGAGAGAAGAGGCGGCCAGGCGAAAAAGAGGGAGAGCGAGAAGGAGGCGCGAGCCAGGCGAGATAATAAACACAAATTCTCTCCTCTACAAACCCAAAAAATCATGCTCTTTTCATTCTTTAGAAGTAGTTGTTCAATAGTTATGCAAGGCTAAGCTCTTTTCTTGGTTGCAAGGACACAATAAACCTTCGGATTTCAAGAACCGTGAGATTTATTCTTCCTTTTATTTTTAGTTTATGTTATGAATGAGTATGATTGTTTTCCTATGCATATTGCCTATGATTGTTGTTGATGATTGCTAGAGCGGACTCTAAGTTATTGTTGTGAACAATCTATTGCTAAGTTTAATATCAAAACCGGAGTTGTGATATATGAACTTGTGAAGCAACTAAGCTTGATAATTGTGGCGGAACTACGTTATTGAACTTAGGGAGAACATTTGAACAAAGTGACACAAGTCTGGACAGACTTGTATGTTAATCTTGATGAAATTATCTAGTTCTTAAAGCTACCATTAAATTGAATCATTAGTGCGGACACTTTGATTGTTTGTTGGTTAGGATTAGTTATATGGCCGATCCGTTAATTAATCAACGTTAAGAAAAGATAAAATTTCATAACATAAACTGTAATTTTCGTTTCAAGGATCGGTTCTAATTTTTGTTGGTGGATGTGTACTTGCAACCAAGGTTTGTTTTCTTGATAAGTTTCGGTTTTAATTGATTTTGTTTGCTAGTTTAATTGCTGCCATAGTTTAGATAATCACAAACCAAATCCCCCCAATTACATAACGTACAACATAAAAATATGACTCGAAACTTCCTCGTGGGATCGACCCCTTGCTTGCTCTATACTATCTTGTGTGTTGTGTTTGAAGCTAGGGTAATTAATTTATGCGACCGCGACATCGCAACAATAACTAAGGAATATCTTACCCATCACTAATTTCTACTCATTTCAACATTTCTAACAATCAATTAATAAAAATCACAAATTCACATATAAACCCTAATGACATAATTCCAACAAATTCAATCACAATTCAATCAAATCCATATTAATCAACTTAATTAAGTCTAGAATATCTTACCGATCACTAATATATCTTCCAAAAGCTAGCCAAATTGAAATTGCTCCAATCTTTCCTCTTCTTCCCTCACTTCCCTTATCTTCTCTCACTAAACTCTACTTTCTCTTAATTTCCTCTCTTAATTACAAGTGTTATAGTGTTTAGAATTATTAAATCTCACAAACCACATCACAAATCTATGATCTCCCTTGTTTTTTTTCCTATTATCTAGCTAAGAAAGATGAAGAATTTTCACTCCTAAACCTTCCTCTAAGTTTCAGCCAACAAGTACATTTATAGGTAATAATTTTAAAAATTCCCTTTATGTCCTTGCCTTGAAACCTTTTATTTTTCACAAGTAATATTTCCCGGGTCTTAACGCCGGTTTGTTCCAAACTTAACCCGGGTGAATTTGAATTTCATTAAATTTTATGTTACCATATTTTTTTTCTTTTTTTTCTTCTTTCATCTGATTTTTATTCCATTTCAGTCTTTTTTATTTTTCCGGTATTTTTCAAGTTTTCATTTTTTAAAATCAATATAGAAACTTTTCCGTCCAAATTTCTCGACCCAATATCATTTCCCTGGGGTAAAGAGAAATTTGATATACTCAGTGTAATATTTAATTCACTAACCTTGTAGGTTTACATTTATATCCTAATATTTACACTGGTGTGTACATAAAAACAATTTCCCTGAATAATACCAGAAATCCAATTCCACTCCTGTTAAGGTAAATATTCAATTTACTCACTTGGAAAAATAGTTATTTCCCATTCCGTGTAGATTTATTCGGGGTTTCACAAGAAATTAGTGATGGGTAAGATATTCTAAACTTAATTGAGTTGATTAATATGAATTTAATTGAATTGTGATTAAGTTTGTTAGGATTATGTTAGGATTTATATGTGAATTTGGGGTTTTTGTCCATTGATTATGAGAAGTGAGAAATGTTAAAATGAGTAGAATGAGTTTTATGGATGTAAATGGATTAAAAAAAAATACATGGCCGACCAACCTAAAAGAAATGGAAGAATAAATCCTTTGATGTATAAGGTCATTATGTGTAGAAAATATGATATATGAGTAAATTTTTGAATGGAAGTATACAAAATATTAAGGTTAATTAATATATTGAAAATATGTGAAGGAGTGTGTTAAGGAGTGAAGAAAGGGGGAAATATATTAAGGAGTGTGTTTTGGTTATGTGATATACACACACATACATGGAATAGAATTTGTAGTTTAGACTATGTTAGAAGTAAAGATAAGAATTGGAAAAGAAAAGAAATGAAAAAGAGCATTAGGACCGAAAATGAAAAATTGGTGTAGGAAAATATTTTAGTGATGTATTGGTGCGTAATTTGATTCCTGAGAGTATTTATATTGAACAATGAATGAAAGGGAAAACTTGAATAGAACGAAATAACTATATAAATATATTCGGGAATAAGAAAAGGGAAATATTGAATATGACTTTGAAACCATAAGTTGATTTTAAAAGACTTTTGGGTATATCGAGATGAAATGAAGAAAATGTTAATCATGATATTTTTCTTGGACCAGGAGGAGTTTTTGGAGCGGCATCCTCGGTAGTTGGATGAGCACGCTTAACTGGAAATTCAGGTAGGTGCTATGGCACCTTTAATTTTTAATTCAGTATCTAAATTCTTACAATGTTATTTATATGTTTAAATGTTTATTAAGTGATTGTAAAGAATTTATATTGAAGAAAGGTTTGGTTAGAGATGATAATGATTGCATTAAAGAGAATTAAATATATGTGGAAATATTAAGTCAACCAATCTTGTTTTGAAAGATAAAATTAAAAAAAAATACTTGTACAACGGATGTAAAACAAAAATTAGCAATTAAAAGAATGAGGACCAAATTAGATATTAAAACATATAAGAGGACATTTTAAATTTTTAGATTGAAGGATGAAATTAAAAGAAAAAACAATTTCACAAAAGAATAAAAAAATAGCAATTAAAAGAAAAAAACTAAATTTGAAAAACATAAGATAACCTGTAAAATAATTTTAAATTTTAGAAAGAAATTTAGTAATAAAAAAAATGAGGATTGAATTTGAAATGACAATAAAATGAGGGGAACCCTATGAAAACTTGAATGGTCAATGCAAATTTCAAGGATAAAGAAGAGAAAATGAAAAGAATAAAGAAAAAGCGATCGGCAACACACCACCATTAATTAACCTACATGTGTTACCTCTTAAGGAAGAGCACGCTACGATGCATCCAACACAACCCTGGACGATCAGGTTTGGTATCGGAGGAGGTTACACACACTGTCATAACGTTGTGCCTCCCTCACTATTTAACGTGTATATTGCACGAGCCAACTTTTTTTTACCCTGAATGTTTGCTTTAGACCCCATGTTATTTCATAATCTAATTCGGTCTTTAAAACCCTCATTGCTTTAAATCAACAAAGTTTAAATATATTTCAAAAAAACCTAGCATCAACTAAGAACTAGAATTTCTCCTCAACATTATGAGACCTCTGTATTTATATAAAAAAATAATTTATCAATTCAATTTGAAAAAAAAACATATGGAAGAATCAAATTAAAAAAAAAATAGCAACAACTAAATAAAAAAAAAGACAAAAATATTTTCCTTTCCCAAGCGAACCAATCCCTAATGGGATAAAATTAAAGGTGCCCAAAATTTTTCAGAGACCTAAACCTATTCCCCCAAGCTTTATTGCTTTAAACTAATAAAATTAAATTTTGTTTTATAAAATTAAGTATCAACCAAGCAAAAAAAAATTTCTCAGCACCTTGAGGTTTGTATACGTAGGCAAGTAAAACATATAATCATAATCTCAAAATTTCAAATATGAGCCACTTCACTTTTATTGCTGAAAAAAATAAGCAAATATGTTTTTTCTTTAACAATTTATGCTTTGCCATGCTTGGATAAAAATTAAATTTACTTTTCCAGATTTATATTTAATGTAATGAAGTCGCTAAGGTAGCTTCCAGTTTCATTTTTTTTCCTTTCTATCAAATAAGGTGACTACAAGTTGTTTTTTTACCCACGTTTGTGTTAATTATTCATTTGATTCCTATATAAAAAAAAGTTATTTAATATTGCCTTGCATAATCTATAATAATATTATATAACCACAAATTTTCTCAAAACTCTTCTTCATTTGTCAAAACTATCCCTCCGTGAAAAGATTTTAAATTTTTTAAAATGCCAATTCATTTTGTTTCATTTGCATGCCTATTCATAAATTGCTTAAAAATAAACTTGCTAAATTACTTTTAAACTATTAGTATAATTTACCTCATTGACTCTTTATTTTGTTAATCAAACCTCTAAAAAAGCTCAATAATAAGCCAATAATGATAATAAATTCAAATCCAAAACTAATAAACCAGATCAAAACTCATTAAACTTGACTAATTATTTTCCCAATGTCAACTTTAAACTAAAGTATATCAATCCTTTTGAAAGATGCTATTAATGACCAAAAATAGATTCTTTTAAAGGAAAAGAAATTACAAGTTTCTTTCGATGATAGTTGAGTTCCCAATCCAAGTTCCTAAAATAGGATGGGAACTCATAATATATTAAAATTATAATTAAGAAAACTTAAAAAATGAGGGAAAAATATTGTGATTGTCCATGTAAAATTACTTTTTTTCCCTTCTCAAAACAAGTCACATAATTAGCTATTGGGGTAATATTGTCCTTTTACAAGGGTGTTTTGGTCATTACCATGTTGATGGGGTGATTGGGTCTTTTCATATTTCTGATGCATAGTAAAATGACTATGTTGCCTTTAAAATCAAGTTCCTTAAAGCTAATGCCAAGGGGATTTTTTGTATTTTGTATTTTTAAGAACAATAAAATGACTTAAATGCCTTTGAAAGTTGAATTTTCTTAAACTTATCTCAGGGGCATTTTTGTATTTTCACTTGGGCTTTTTTTTGTTATTAAAGGTTTGTCTATGAGCAATTTTTTCATTTAATCAATATAAATATTATTACAAAAATGTTGTTGACGCGCACAATATATGCATCAGTGCTTGGGTGACACTTACGCCTTTCGGGTGGCACATGCGGGGCCCACATAGTGGTCATGCATCGCTTTCTACGACAGCGTTTGAATTATCTTAGCATTTTCTATGTGATGAAGAGGCGCGTGTGACCAATGACTGTTAGATTAGGCTCTAACGACCTTTTTTTAATACTTCTTTTCTTTCTCTCCTTCTCGATTTTAGCACCATGCCCTTCAAAAATTCAAACCAACCCTTTGATTTCTTATTCCTTCAAATTTTATCCATGTTCTTTTAATTACTCTTTATTTTATTTGGAATAATTGATGAATTTGGAATTCTTTTTCAATTTTATCCCCCTTTAGTTTTTACATCTTTCAAGTTTGATATTTATTCCTTTTATTACTATTTGCTTTATTTGAAATAATTTTTTAAATTGATTTTTTTTTACGATTTCATCCTCCATAAGTTTTTTACCTATCAACTTTGATCTTCAATCTTTTGATTGCTATTTTTCTCACTTTGACAATTTTTTTAAATTGATTTTTTTTCTTGATTTCATCCTTCAACATTAAATTAATTGGAAATTGAGCTTCATGATTAAGTACGAGTCTAGAATTTTATGGGTTGCGAGTTTTATAGAGTAACCTAGGTTTAGGAGGTTTGCCCGGGTTTACTTGTTTTTTTTAAGCTAATATTTTTTAAGTTTTAAACTTAGGCTTTTTTTATTCATTTGGATATTGGACTTCATTAAATTTTTTTTTCTATAAGATTTTTCACTGATTTAGAAAATAACCTGAGTTGTCGTAGGTCTTTTTATTTATTGTTTTTTTTGTTAAATCTAGCTTTGTTAAAAGATATATGTTTTGGTTAAATTAAATTAATTGATTAAATATAAGTATGAGATGCTCACTTCATGATATTTTGTTAGCTCCTGTTTTTTTTTCAATTTCATCCTTTAGCTTTATTTAATTGCAGATTAGGCTCCGTTAATTTTTTTATTTGCTTCATGTGGGATTTTACACTGATTTTAAAAATAACCTGGGTTATCTCGGGTCTTTATATTTATTATTCTTCGCTAGATTTAGCTTTCTTAAAGATATTTTTTAAATTAAATTAATTAATTGAATATAAATATAAGATGTTAACTTCATGATATTTTGTTTTATTTGATTAACTATAAACAATTAGATGGGCCTAGAGATTTTGGTGCTCACCCATTGTTCACTAAAAAAACTTCTCATAACTTGAACATTCTTTTTTTTCAGTGCAAAAAGAAATTCTAGGTACAGTTTTATTGTTATAACTTAATTTTTTATTTCCAAAATTCTTTTTTAAAAAATAAATATTTTTATTCAAAAATTTAAAAAAAAATTAAATTTTAAATTTTAAAATATTTTCAGGTCATGAGGAGATAAGTCTTTGAATTGTAACATACTAAAATGCTAAAAGAGTAGTAATATTAGGATATTTTGACAAAATAGGATGAAAAAATACCTAATAGAAAGAAAATTGAGGGTGAAATCCAGACTTGACCAAATTTGGAAGAACTAATTAAGTTTAACGATTTAATTAAACTTCTAACAAGTTTGATCGACTTATATACGGACTTAATTGAAGAAAACTTAAGTTTGAAAGTCAATTGGGTAAAAATTGAAAGAATTAATTAAGCTTAAGGACTTAATTAAACTTCGGATGGGTTTTTTTTATTCAATCAAAGAATTAATTGAAGAAAAATAAGTTTTAAAGTCAATTGGGAAAATATTGAGAAAATTAATTAAGTTTAAAAACTTAATTAAACTTTTAATGGGTTTTGTGAATTCAATTAAGGACTCGATTGAAGAAGAAAAAAAGTTTGAATGCCTAATTCAAATTAATTCATAAAGATTGAAAGATTATGCTCACAATTAAAATTGTTAAAGGCTAAATTGGTACAGTCGGGGGTTCAATGGAAAGAAATTTAAAGATTGAAGGCTGATTGAGGGTCAAATTGAAAATTTTCAAACCCAGTGACCAAAGTGCAACATACATATAAGTTCATAAATTGAAATTAATCAAATTAGGGGGTAATTTGAAAAAAATTAAAAGTTTAATGGTTGATAGAGTTCAAGTTTGTATTTAGATTTCCTATAGAATAGGATGTTGTTTTAGCTTAATTCTTGCAGTTAGATCGAAGCTCGAACTCATGCATGGTTGTTATATGCCTTTACTTTACCCATTTGAAGCTTGTTTTGGATCAATTCATCTATAGCACTTTTGAATGCCTAGGTTAGGGTTAAAGGTTGTTGAGTATAATTCATATACTTTATGGTTTGATTGTTTCTGATAGGTGCATCATTATACTTTAACCTTCCATTCTTTATCTCTTTGTGCTATTTATTTAATCTTATTTAGTCTTTATCATGGATTCAATTTCTGGATTGGTATAAATGTTCTTAGCTAAAATTCAAACAAAAATCCCTTTAGATTTTCATTCTTTCTTTTCTATTCATGGGTCATGTTTTTAGGCTTTTTTATTTGGATTAAGAAACTCAGCCCATGTGGTTGGATTGGGTCCATCAAGTTGAAGGCGTAGTTGTTTGGTCTGAAATTTTGCAAAGAGAAAAATGTATTTTTCCATACTTGAGACGTGTTTGTCAAACGTGATCTTAAGATAATTTTTAAGCCTCTAACTTTTAGCTAAGGGCGTGTTTGGTAAACATGGCCTATTGACTTTTAAACAATGTTTCTTTTTCTCATTTTTAGTATTTGCCAAACATAGCTCTTGTTTTTTTTTAATTAATTCATTTGTATGCCTTCAAGGGACCTATTTGCAACAAATTTTATGTTTCTCATCTTTTTTCTCCTTTTTATTTAATATTTAAGATTGTGACCTACATGTGAAGTATTTTTTGGTATTAAATAAACCATTCTTTTGTCTAAAAAATACAAAAAACAACAAAAATCTTTCTTTCAAAAATATATTTACATATTTTTAATTGCATATGGCCATGTCTTTTAAATTTTTTAAAAAATCATATTTTCATAAAAAATATATAATAAAAAAATACATGGCATGATTTAGCATTTTTTTTAAATACTAAAATTCAAGAAAAAAATATTTTGTATATATTTTTGCATGCATTTTTGGATTTAATAACAAATTTATTAAATTAAGGAGAAGTTGGCCTATATTTTAAAAAAAATAAAAAAATCAATATGTTTATTTAATATCTAGAATTATGAACTTATACATAAGACGTATTCCCCATATTAAAAGAAACAAATGCAAAAATATATTCGAACTCTAGAATGGCTAGGTTTGACCTCTAAAATTAAGGTTTACTCTACTGGGGTGAACCAATTTTTAACAATTGGACATATCAACAATTAAAAGAAACACATCAATGGCTTAGTAATCAAACAAATAAACAATACAACTTACCTTAGATTGAGTGTACTAGGGGTGATACATTCTTCCTATACACAATCAGTCTGCTTATTCAGATTCTGAGATCACTTAGGTTTTCTAGTGACCAAAATATTAGATGGTGACTCCAAACTTCGTATTTTTTTTAACTGATAGAGGACAAAAATTTCCTTTTCTTTTCATCCAAACTCGAGGATCTCGAAGGATGATCATTATGACGCTACATACATGCAACACTTATTAAAAGTACAAGACTTTCAATGATGAATACTTTTGAGAGCTTTCAAAAGATAAATATATGCATGTATTTCTTTTGTTCAAGTTTATAGTTAAATAAATATATCTCTAAGTCTGAGAGTATATTAGATCTTTAAGATTTGTTCGTTAATATAAAAAAAATTATTTTTCTTTTTTATTTCAGTTTTCCTTTTACTTGAAAACTTGAAAAATATGTTCATTAGTTAGAAAAAAAAATGATATTTCAATAAAAAAAAACATCAAGATTACATTTATTTTTAATAAAAAAAAATAAACCATCCTTTATAATAGTCATCTTATTATTTTATATTTGTGATAATTTAATTATAGAATATTAGTTTTATTTTATTTATATTAAAATTATCATGAAAAAGTTATATTGGTAACTGAAAAAAAAATCTTTATATTAGATTTATAATAATAATAAAAAAAAATATTTATGACACTAACTAAATACAAAAATATAAAATTATGAATATTTTAAATTGTTAAAAAGTGCTTATATGTATAAAGAAAAGTGTATTGTTCATGTCATTTTTTCATTTGAAAAACAATGAAAGAATTATAAATAAAAAAATGTGAAGAATCTCTAAATTGTTAAAAAGTGCTATTTTTGTTAGGTTTTTAGATTGATATGTATTTTTTTATTTTTTAATATTAAATTGGTTGTGAATTAAGGTTCATGATTAAGCTTTGGTCTAGGATTTCATGGGGTTGTAAGTTTGTAAGATTAGCATACGTTTAGGAGATTCACCTGAACTTGCTATTTATTTATTTATTTATTTATTTCCAAAGCACAAGAAAATGACTAGATTACCCTTAAAAGCAAAATTTCTTTGACCAGCGCTCTGAGGTGTTTTTCGTATTTTCATCCTTATTTTTTTGTTCTAGTGGATTTGGCTGAGATACAATTTAGTATTTTAATAAATATAAAATAGAATTTAAAAATAAAAAATGGTTGGCGCGTGCAGGTAAGAACGTCTGTGCCTTTTGAGTGGCATGTGAGGCATCATTCGGTGGCTAAATGCCATGACTCCTCCTTTCATACGAGGAGGCACCTCCTTCCACGTGAGGCGACACCTCCTTCCATAGGTTTTTTTTTACTTATTTGTTTTCAATTTCATCATTTGACGTTGTTTATTTTTAAAAAAGAAGCTTTATGACTCTATTTCAGCCTTTTATATTTGGATTGTTGGGGATTGACCATTATTATTATTTTTTTAATTTGTTTTCTATAAAGTTGACTCAACCTCATGATCCGGGTTGTGAATTTGCATGCTAGTTCGAGTTGACTCAAGAAGCTTTATTTTTTTTCTTTTTATATTTTAATTTTCTCTTAACTTTGGGTTATGTGAAAATTTAGCTTTGTTTTTTTTTTTTTTTTTGATAAGAAAAAAGCGTACCTTTTCTTATGGTTATTGATATCACTTTTTCTTTTAAGAATTGATTTATTTATTTGTCACTGCATTTTCTATCGTGCAATTGAATTAACGTACATTTTTCTTTTTTGCGCCCGAGCATTATTTTTTTACTTTATAGAAAATCGGTCCAGCCCACAGTAAAGTGCGGGCAACATGTATATATTACTGGGTTAAAATATAACATAGATGGTTTAATAATCCAGCCCATAAGAAATAAAATTGATGGGCTAAGCCCATTATTGCATTTAAACAAAAGTTCCGAACTCTCTCAAAGAAGACCGTATTAATATAATCCTCTTAATTCACATCTCTCCTTGGTCCTTAGCTCGAGAAAAATCACCTCTCTAAAATAATCAGCGGCGATGGCCACAAGCGTAGTACCGGCTGGGCGGAGCGCTAGGAGGGCTGCGGCGGAGGATGAAAAGTTAGTGTTTGAAACGACGGAGGGAATAGAACCTGTTGCAAGTTTCGATGAGATGGGATTGAAAGAAGATGTACTGAGAGGAATTTATAATTATGGATTTGAAAAGCCGTCAGCGATACAACAAAGAGCTTTAATGCCAATAATTGAAGGGCGTGATGTTATAGCACAAGCTCAATCTGGTACTGGAAAGACCTCTATGATTGCCCTTACTGCTTGTCAGCTTGTTGATACTGCTAACAGAGAGTAGGTTTTTGCACTTCTCTTTTTTTTTTTTAAATGCTTTGATTTTTTGAGATTCTGTGATATGGTTTTTGTTAATCTGTGTAATTATGTTTGAATTTGAGTTTTGTTAGATGAACCCTAATTGTAAAATTCCTTATGTTGTTTTTTTTTTTAATGTCTAATGGGATTACAAATTTTGTTTTATTAGAGGAACCCTAAATTGAAAAGACATAACTTTGGATAGCTAAGGTGGTTTCTTTACCGAATGTTGAAATCCCTAGTTTTTTTGTCTTTTTTTTTTATGTGAGTTCTGTTAGTGTTGTGTAATAAAATCAGATATCGTCCTCATTGTTGCAATCCCAAAGTTTTTTTAATGTGGTTATGTTAGTGTACGTTGATTAAGTTAGAGATTTTGATTCGTTACACAATCCCTAATTTTTATGCGGTAGAATTTGAACTTTAAAGGACATAATTATAGATACCTAAAATTGTTTTTCCTTTTCCTAATTGTAGAAATAAATGGAGTTTTTCGAATATGGGTTTTATCAGTGGTTATGTTTGACGAGTTGTTTTTAGTGTTAATGTCATAGGTGTTAATAGATGAGGTTGTTGTTTGTTGTAATTTAAGTTTTTGCTTTGGTGTTATTGCTGTTTTTGAATGGACCCTAATTTTGAAAAACCCAAGATCGTTCCTTTCTTTTCAATGTTCTTAAAGCTATGATTTGGATAGCTAAGGTTTACAATTAAGTTGGTTGTTTTTGGTATTCTAATGATATTTATGCTAAAATCCTAATGTTGACAAAAAGAAACTTTAGTCTTATTGTAGTTGTTGTCAGTAATTAAGGGAATACTGGTTCTTGAAATTTGGGCTGGTTTAATCTGGGTTGACATTATAGTTGATGTCTCTGCCATGCTTATATTGGCTTGATTTTACAGGGTCCAGGCACTGATATTGTCACCTACAAGGGAACTGGCAGAGCAGACAGAGAAAGTGATAACGGCAATTGGTGAAAACATTAATATACAAGTACATGCATGCATTGGAGGCAAAAGCGTGGGCGAGGATATTCGAAAACTAGAATATGGAGTTCATGTAGTCTCTGGAACTCCAGGCAGAGTCTGTGACATGATCAAGAGAAGGTCATTACGTACTAGAGCCATCAGAGTACTAGTTCTTGTGAGTAAATCTCAATTTGCCTCGCATTTGTTTGCAGTCCTTAAAGGTGTAAGCATGGTAATGCATGCCTTGAGGAATTGTTGCTGAATTTTGTTCTATAATTTGTCTGCAGGATGAATCTGATGAGATGTTGAGCAGAGGGTTCAAGGATCAAATTTATGATGTTTACAGATATCTTCCACCCGAGCTTCAGGTCTATGCTTTCACCATATTTTTTTAAGTATTGATCTCTGTGTTATTATGTCAGCTAATTTATTGGTCCCATCAATTGTATTCCATCAAGGTATTTTGTTTTGGTTCCCTTTCTCTGCCCCTCTAACTTATCATAGAAAATGAGGAAAACAATATTAAGCTAGTTTAGTGGTCATTAGCCTTTCCTCATTCAACTTAGCTTACATCTTTCTCTTTAGTGGTTTGTATGTAAACATTAAATATTGTATGTCTATATGGGATAGAGCATAGCATTTTCATCGCGAAAATGTGTAGTTCCTATTTTTTGCAAGCATTTTCTGTCTTGCTGGTGTCAGTGTAATCTTGTGATTTGATGTGATGTGTAGTTGTGTGTTCTCGTACAATAGGCAAGCTTATAGCTATTGGTTATGTTCCCTTTTCTAATTTATGAATATATTGTAGGTTGTCCTGATTTCTGCCACTCTACCTAATGAAATTCTGGAGATTACAAGCAAGTTCATGACAGATCCTGTAAAGATTCTTGTGAAACGTGATGAGTTGACTTTGGAGGTGAGCATTATTTGAGCTGTATATAAACTTCCTATGGGTGCAAAGCTGGTATCTAATGAGAACTGCTCCTTTTTGTTGTGTTTCTATGGTGATAGGGCATCAAGCAATTTTTTGTTGCTGTGGAAAAAGAAGAATGGAAATTTGAGACTCTGACTGACCTTTATGATACTCTTACCATCACTCAAGCTGTTATTTTCTGCAATACAAAGCGGAAGGTAAAGCTGTTACTCGCATAATTTCCTTTTTGATAGCAGTATCTTATGAAGAATTTAACATTCTATACCAGCGTTAACACTAAAGCAATTGTACTGTCATTTGATCATGATATATGGACTGTTCTATTATATAGCTGGTGATTTGCATGTTGTCTGCACAGAACTTGTTAGGACCTGACCAGTTTAAGATATGAGATGCAAACTTATTTACAGAAACCATAATTTTGATATTGAAGTTAATCAGCACTTCTCTTGGAGTAGGATGATAAAGGATGTTTGTAGTTCCAATACCTGTTCTCTTCTCTATGTATGGAAACTGGGATTTTGATGCGTGACTGTGTATTAATGCACAGAAATTGAGAGATAGATTTTCAAGCTATTTAAATAAGTGATAAAGGAAAAGTAATTTTAGTTTTGCAACAGATCTGCACCAAACTTGTTTGGACCTAACCAGTTGTTTAAGATATGTGAGATGCAAACTTATTTACAGAAACCATAATTTTGATATCGAAGTTAATCAGCACATTCTCTTGGAGTAGGATGATAAAGGATGTTCTTTGTAGTTCCAATACCCGTTCTCCGAAACTGGGATTTTGATGTGTGACTGTGTATTAATGCACAGAAATTGAGAGATAGATTTTCAAGCTATTTAAATAAGTGATAAAGGAAGAGTGATTTTAGTTTTGCAACAGATGTTTACTCTATTATGGGTTAGATGTGCCCTCCTGAAAAAAAAATTGTGCCTGCTTTTGGAAGATGTTTTCTTGTTGAAAAGTAGTCCTAAGAGTTCTCTTCCTTTTGGACAGGTTGATTGGTTAACCGCCAAGATGGTTGAATTTAACTTTACTGTCTCAGCAATGCATGGTGACATGCCTCAGAGGGAGAGAGATGCAATTATGTCTAATTTCCGTCTGGGTGAAACTCGTGTACTGATCACAACTGATGTTTGGGCTCGGGGGCTTGATGTTCAACAAGTAAGTTTCCCATCTTCCTCTTCCCTTATAATGTCTTCATTGGATGCAGTGTTTTCACATGCATGATGATGCTTTCCTTTCTTGATATGAAAAAAATATATATATTTGATGTTGAGATAGGTTTATCTGTTTTAATCATATTATATTGAGGTTGATGGTCTAACCTGGCCTTGGAACGACCCAATTTGCTGTTTCATTAGCTCTTTGTTACTGTGCCACAAGTAAAATGTGTTTTCAGACTTGCATTGACCACTCAAATGATGATATTCATTTTAATATCATCGTTATGCTGTGTAAAAATAGCTTATTCTTGACCAAATCTCTTGTTAACTAGCTAATGCAACATCAGTGAGCTTTCATTTTCATGATCTGATTATATTGGGTGTTCCCTTTTTTCCTCCTGTTCTTTTTGGCCAGACATGCGTTCTTTTATAGATTGTTTTGTTTAAGGGCATACCTCTGCAGTTTGGTCTCATCTTCTTCATGCTGCTGTCATTTTTCTCTTCAGGTTTCTTTGGTGATCAACTATGACCTTCCAAACAATCGAGAGCTTTACATTCATCGAATTGGTCGTTCTGGTCGTTTTGGACGTAAGGTATATACTTGGTTTTGAGTACTTCTACTAATGAGAATTGACACCTGTATAACTTGAACTGATCACTCTTTAAAAAATGGCTTCACTGAGTTGATGTCTTTTTAGATCTACAGCTACACAATTTGATTTTCATTGGAAAAGACTGTGTTTTGGATACTCATCTGTGCTGTCTTATTACCTTTTTGATCACTATCCTTTGCTAGCTGACTGTTTAATATTATTGTGATGGTTTGCAGGGTGTTGCCATTAATTTTGTCAAAAGTGATGATATCAGGATCTTAAGAGATATTGAGCAGTATTACAGCACCCAGATTGATGAAATGCCTATGAATATTGGTGATCTGATATAAGACATGCTGTGGTGGTTATTACTTGCCAAGGACAATGTTCGTGAATTGTGGCTGGCATCTGTGTGCACTGCACACTTTTTTGGCGTTTAAGATGCGGGTAAGTCTGACAAGAAAAATGCTAGAGTAGCTTTAACTCCTATGATAAGATTGTGATTAAGATGCTCTCTTATCGAATTTATACACTTGTATGTTACAGACATGCATTTTTTTGGTTGCTTGGGTGCTTTTCCCCAATATCCTTCAACCAGCACTCCCATTGTTTAGCGACAATGGGACAAGGATCAATCTGAAATTGAGTTATCATCTAAATGTTTATTTATTTTGTTCTTGTCCTTGTTTACCCCAGCGAAAAATGGGCAATCTTGATATGAACGTTGAGTTGAAGCTTTGCACGATAAGAGTTGTGAGTTCTATGATAATTTTAATTTTAGTTATTTTTAAACTACGACTTTAAAGAAAGACAGGTTAAAAAAGGTACACGAAGGATATTATATATTTTTATTAATCCATACAACAAGAGCTTACACAAAATGTTGTATGACTTGCAAGAAGTCCAAGAAAACTCAAAGAAACAGCAGTTAAAAATTAGTGATTTCCTAGTAGTTTCTATGCTACTTGGTACTTATTTGATTTGATATATTATAAAATTTAATACATAAATTATTTTAAAAAATAGATAATTGAAGAAGGGACAATTTTCTAGGAGTAATATGATCCTCAATTTGTATTGAATGATGAATTGGCTAAAAAATGTGTTTTTATTTTTTGGTTTGACAATAAAGGGTATCCTTAAATCAAATTACTTTGGACTAAATCTCTCCTGAATATTATTATTAATATACGTGTTTACGAGTGTGGTTATAGTTGTTTTTCAAAGTGTTTTTTACTCGGAAATATATCAAAATAATATTTTTAAAAAATATATTATTTTTGACATTAGTGCATTAAAATGATCTAAAAATATTAAAAAAATATTAATTTAAAACAAATAAAAAAATAAAATAAAATTTAAATTTTTTTAAAAATACTTTTAAAATATAAAAACACTCTCATGGACATGTATCCTTATTATTTTTTCTAGGTGTTAGTTCAAGTTTGATCCCAAAAAAGTCAAGTGAATAATAAGCAGATCTCAGGCTTTTACTTCTTAAAACTGCTAGCTATAATTAATTGATTGATTTGCGTAAAAAACAAAAAATCCAACTAAATCTAGTTGCAGAGTTGATTAATTCTCAATCGTTTCCCTTGAAAAGAACTTGTTAAAAGAGACAGTAGACAAGGGGAAAACAAAAAAAAGATTTGTTGTTCCCAGTGTTATACATGCAGTTAATTAAACTTTTTAAAAAATCCAAGTCTTTGATGAAAAAAAAAACTTTGTTAGCAAGAATATAGATTTCTTAAAAAATATTATTATCACTGCCATGTTACAATGCATTTAAGTAAGGATGTAAATGGGTATTTATAGGTCGGTTTTACTATATTTATATTCTATTTATTCATTACCTAACCGGTAAAAAATTTAAATATTTATATCTTATTCATGTAGCTTTAGATATTATATAAGTATTTGATTGCTATTTATTATTCAATATAAAATAAAATATATATACATATTAGAATAATATAATGTGTGTGTGTTTATATGTATATAAAAAAACATCATGGGTAACTATTGCAACCCATGATAGACTGTGTCTTTATTCTATGTTTTATTTCTATCATTTTTTAATATTTTTCTCATCTTGTATTGTCTTACATGTTCATGATTATAACATCATTTCATGGTTTTCCAAACTTTAATTTTGCAAAACCAAACTATAATTGTTAAATAGGAAGCAAAATGACTTAATAAAAAAAGATGTCAATGAAAGAAAAAGGACCTAATAAAAAAGAAGAAGGATGTGAGTGAAAATAAAAGTTTGATGTGGTTTATTGTTCATAATCCAAACACCATTTCATAATTTATCGAGTATGAATTTTAAAAAATCAAACTACAATTACTAAATTGTAACATATACTAAAAGGGATCAAGGTGTTTCATCGTGGACCGCAGTGCAAGTCCACCACAAGAAACATTGATGCTTTAGGTTTTTTTTTTTTTTTAAGTTGTCTTATTTTTTTAGCTGTTTTTTTTATGCCTTTCGGGATTTTTGTTTTTGCTTCTTTCTTTGTTTTTTTTTCTTTTAACAAATTTTTTTTATTTAATTTAGTTTATTAATGTTAAATTTTTTTTATTTAATTATCAGACTTCCATGATATTTTTTTGGATTTAACGGTTAACCTTGATATGACAAGTTAACCTAGAAATTATTTTTTTTGCTTTTTAATTAATTTTTTTCGTTTAGTTTGTTAATGTTAATTTTTTTTCTATTTAGTTATCATACTTTCATGACACATATCCCGAGTTTCACGGGTTAACCTGGTTTCATGGGTGAATCCAGTTAATTATGGGTTGACCCGTCAATTTTTTTTTGTTTTTTTATTTTCATAATTTTTTTTGTTTAATTTAGTTTGTTAATGTTAAATATTTTTTTTTATTTAGTTATCAGATTTTCATGACACAGATCCTGGGTTTAACGGGTTAACATGGTTTGACGAGTTAACCCAGATTTTTTTTACTTTTTAATTAATTTTTTTTGTTTAGTTCAGTTTGTTAATTTTCACTTTTTTTTTTATTTAGTTACTAGACATTCATGACACGGATCCCGGGTTTAACGGGTTAACCAAATTTGACGAGTTAACCTGTAATTTTTTTTTTTGCGTTTTTTTTCTTTGTAATTATTATTTTTCTTTTAGTTTAGTTTGTTAATGTTAAATTTCTTTCTATTTAGTTTTTTTTTCTTAGAGGTTTTTTTTCTTTTATTTTTTCTTTTTAATTAATTTAGTTTATTAATATTAAATTTTTTTCTAAGTAGTTCTCGGCTGATGCCTTTAGTTTTTCTTTTTGTTTTTTTGTTGCTTTTATGCCTTTGACTGTGGACTGCACAGTGCAGTCCATAGTGAAAAGGCTTATGCTTTTTGTTTTTTTTTAATTAATTTTTTTGTTTAATTTAAATTGTTAATGTTAAATTTTTTCTATTTAGTTATCAAACTTTCATGACATGAATTCCGGATTTGACAGGCTAACCTGATTTGACGAGTTAGCTCAGTTAATTCTAGGTTAACCCATTAATTTGTTTTTTCCTTTTTAATTATCAAACTTTCACGATGCGAATTCAAGGTATGATGGGTTAACCTAGTACGACCTAAAAAGACTCGATAAAAAAAAGATGTGAATAGCTAATGTATGAACAATGTTTCCACCTCAAATCCTTTGAACATATATACATTCTATTCTCATCATCTTAAATTATTCGTGGTGCAGATGGTGGAGCTATTAGCGTTCCCTACTTATGGAGGAAGAGGCAAAGCCTTGAATTGTTCTTAGGCAGTTAACATATACTACTTTTTGTCGTGTTAGTTGTTGGAGATGTAGAATAGCTAATATATTGTCGTGTCCTGTGAATTTTTAGGTTCCCAACCATAGAAAGAAAATAAAATAAAAAATAAAGGAAAATTCATAAACCTCTAAATGATACTATGACATGATGAAATTTATAATTTTACTATTAAATATTTTATCTTCAAGGAGTCTATCTCTTAAAAGATTTACAACTCCTTAAATTAACTCAAAATCCAACCTAAACAAACTTAAAAATCTAAAAATAAAGTTCTAAATAAACTAGATAAAACAAAATTATTAAATATATCACTTAATTTTCTAAATTAAAAAAAAATCCTTGAGAACTTCAACCTCCTGCATCACCCACCCAGGACCCAGTAAAAATCCCAAATGTTAAAAACTAGATCGCAAAAGCAAGTTGAGGGTGGGGGGCACGATACAATTATGTGAGAGAGGCCACCGTATAGAAAGCAGCTGTTATAGCCACTTTGAGCAGTCAAAGTATTCCACGGAAGAAATCCTGTCTCCAAATTAAAAGCCAGTAATAAATGAAAAATGAAAAATCCATTAATATTAAAAAAAAAAAAAGGGTCATAAAATTATAAACAGTAAGCACTACAAACATTGGAGTTTAAATTAGAATATTTAAGAACAAATTGGGGGGGAAAACATCGACCTGGTAGCTCGCTAATGCAAAAAGACAGCCACCCTTTGGAACTCTCGAGTTTCTGAGACCTCCTGGATAAGTAGAACACACTCCTAAAACTTGTTGCATCCACATGGTTGCAAGCATACACACACAAGCAAACCATATTTTTAATGGGGAAAAAATCTAACAAATAAAATTTCCTAAAAAACCATGTACATTTTGAAAAGAAACTGTGAGACACGAATTTACAGAACAGTGTTTATATGAAGTGCTTTAAGTAGCGAAGTAGCCATTTGTTTCACTAACACTTGGCCTCCGGAGCTTTGCCCGTCCCTACGTTCCTCGATCAAGTTCAGAAGTTTTTGGGGCAAATCATTCTCCACGATCAATTGCTTTGGACGTGGGTGGTGCTCATACACAGCCTGCAAATCAAATTTCATTGAGCAATTCATGATATGATCATAGAACCAAACACCTACTTTCAAATGCAGCTTTCAGCATGGAAAAAAATAACTGAAACGAGATTGATGAAAAAAGGGCAAGCTCTAGGGTCTTCTCTCCACCAAATATGCTACGATGTGATGTCTTAGACTCATGGTGATAAAAAAGAACACGTGCTTGGCTACTTAATTACTGATAATATAAAAAAGAACAAGCTGGTGGTTTTTTGACATGATAAGACACCATGCTAAGCAGACCTGCATTGCTGGTTGTTTTAGCTGTGGAGGAGAAACTACTAAACAAGGTTTACATTGATTAAACAATGCAAGCAACATTGATCTATATGTTATAAGTTATTCCTCAGTGCAGTGGTAAAAGTCAAGACAGGACAGTGAGGAGTTGCTAAATTTCACCTTTATTAGTTTGAGCAGATTAAGACGAGCTATGGCATCTTGATGATCCAGTCTTGCAATGAGCAGAGGTGTCAAGCCATTAACAGCTAAAGTTGTATTTATCCGGGATGATTTCCTGCATTCAACAAGTACGAATGAAATGCCGATAAAATACTGATAATTTAAGAAGTTTGGGTCCCAGAGGATCTGCACAGTTTACTAGTTTTTCTTTCATAGTTCATTTTTTCACAATTCAATTGACCAATGGTTTGCCATTCGTGAGTTAAACTTAACAACTGGTAATGAATAAATGAATAGAAAGATGAGAAAAGTTCATACGTGATAATTTTCAAGAATGGCTCCAATATATGCACAAATTGTTGTTCGGGGCAGCATTGGAAAAACTTCACTAATTTCTGAACTGCATCCTTTTTTAGCAATGCTTGTTCCACTTTGTGGTTGTCATTGTCATGAGCCAAGCAAATAGCAATTGAATCTAGTGCTGTCACTGACCAAACCACATCATCAAGTAGGCTCAAGTATACATCCAATCCACCATGGGCCCTTAATTGTTCTCTTGAATTACGTGATGCATGAGCCATGTCACAGAGTAGAGGTAATGCATGCGATTTTAAAGGAGAATCAGACATAATAAAATTCATTAAGTGAGGAATGATTCCATTTTCAGCAGCTTGTTCCTGTCTCCTCTTATTTATCTTGCAGAGGTTAAAAAGTGCATTGAGGACCTTCAAACAATAAAATTCAGCAAACGTTATGAGAACTGGAATGCTTGCAATAATTAAATCCACTAATAAAAAACTTGGGCAACATAAACAAACCAAACCAATTTAGCCATGAAACTTGGATAACATGTGATGAAGATGACATACGCAGCTTTTGATAGAAATTGAAGTTCACATTTCATACATAAGCACCCACACAGTTCCCATATTTAAGAGATAGGCAAGAACTTGATATGCAATAATTTTGGTAACCATAGAATGAAAGCTTTCATTGCAGTGCAACTGCCATGTCCTCTCTTCCTAGACTAAGAGAAGAACTTCCAACATGAGGCTTTTAGCATGCATAGAATGAAAGGTTGTGTTGAGGTGTAACTGGTATGTCATTTTTTCCACTACAAGACCAAATGTCTAGTTGACTATACCCAGGCAAATGAATGGTAACGTAAGGAACAGGGATTAGAAATTGCAGAAGAGATGATCCAAGAACCTAGAGTGTACAGTATACAAGGAGAACACTGTACTTCTATAATGTCAACAGGTGCAGTATTAAAATACAAGCACAAACAAATCTAAAACAGAACAGCAGCTAATGAAAGGTCCGTGGAGTAAATTAGAAATTCCATGTGCCTTGGGGACCAACAATTTATTATATGACAGAAAGACACTCACTCCTATTCATATTTTTTATAAATGCAAATTCAAAGACAGTAAAAAGGCAGCTTGTAGCATAATCACAAACTACTAAAATTATAGGAAGTAACTTGGGAAGGCAAACCTCACTATGAATTTGATCTACAAGAGGTCCATCTTTGAGTTCAAGATTTGGAATCAAGTACTTAATTGCATCTGCTCGCTGAAGATTCTCTAAGCAGTTTGGGTCAGTTGACAGATTATCGATACACTTAAGTATCTGTGAATCAATAAAGAGCAGCAAGGTGAGATAGCATATAAAAAAATACTCAAACAAGTTTAAGCACAAAGCTGTAGAACACTCTCTTTTGTACCTTTAAAAGAATAGGGAGCTCAATTCTATTGAACATCTGAAAAAGACGGCTAAGCAAGCTTTGGCTACACATGTAGGATTTTACAGTTGTGTCAGCTTGAGAAAACTCGAGCAGAAGGTCCGCCACTTTCTCCAGGTATTCCTCGCAACCTCTGCTGATACCATCTGGGAAAGTAACCCAGATGATGTTGCACTCCCAGGTCTAGCATTTAGAACACCCGAACCAGACAATACACCAGATGCTGTTTGAGATACAATACCAGATGTGGAAGCAGCTCCTTCATTAGGTGCAATTGGTCCAACCTTCTTACTCACTGTTTTATGTGAAATTCTAGGCATGGAGTCTAGATTTCCATTTTCTCTTCCACGCCCAGAAACCTCTGCAACCATAAAAACAAGAGAAGTTCCCAAAATATAAGTGTTCCTCATTGGAAATTCATATTGAGGGCAAACAGCAGCTCCATAATAAACATTGCAAGAAATACTAATTCTTCTGCAAACAAGATGGAAGAAAATATCACTAAAATTCCTAAAATAAGACTTCAAAACTTGTTGTGGTGTTGCTAACAACGGACCATGCAGGAAAAGAGCCGTATCCCACTAAAAGTTCAAATAACATGAAGTCAATTGGAAATCATGTTGACCAATTCAAATGAAGGAGAAAACGAGAGAGGGAGACAAACACAACCAATTACCTGCAAACTCTGCCATCAGAAAATCCAATTCACCATTTGTTTTCTTCTCAGATCCATGTAATAAAGGCAGTATACTTTCATGTCTCTCCAACCCTGAGAGGTGACGTGCATACTCCAACTGACCAGAGAAATGCTTAGAATGGGGTTCCTTCTCCAGCAAGCTTAGAAGAGGACGAACTTGCTCTGGCTGAGCAGATACCACAGAAGTACGACCGTTTGATGCACTTTCTATCAACTTTGGAGGCCTATCAGTAGATGTCCTTTGCGTGGAACCAGTGACTCGCTGCTGCCTAAGTTCAGTTTCTGGGCGAGATGGATCACTTTTCCACCGATCCAAGTTATCCCGCTCTTTAGAAGCAATTCCTGGAGGTTCTTTGATACCCATATTTGCAGCTTTTCCTAAAGCTGCTGGATCTGGCAACTTGGAAGCAACTGTAGCTTCGATTGCTTCATTACTAGATTGAGGCCCATCAGTGTCTGTCCCAAGATATCTGGCATCTGGTTGAATGGCATCCAGCCTTTGGGAATGTGAAGTTGAAGCACGTGATGGTTCTTGTGTCACAGAAGGCAAGTGATGATCGATCATTCCATGCCTAAATTTAAGGATATCAGGCTGATCAGATGCAGAAAGTGGTGGCTCGCTCTGAATGAAAATAGGATGATTGAAATCCAAGGGACCAGATCGTGGTCGTTGAGCTAAACCATCTAGTGGGAATCCAGTTCCCATGGATATTGAAGCTAGCCTAGTTGCCTCATTCAAGCTATAAAGAGTGTTGATAAGTCTGAACAGTATTCCATTTTTCGCAGCTATGCGACAGAAATCATTTCTTGGGGTTGATCTCTGAAGCTTAAAGACCTGCCACATGCCATCAATAGCTAGGTGAACCATGTCCCTGGATGCAAAGAGCTGAATCAGTGTATTTATAAGATAATGGAAAGGGTACACAGGGGAAATCATGTGTGGCTAACAAGCATGCTCTAAACATTGCCATGACAAAACCATGAGCATTTGGAAATTTGTGCAGTCTGTTGTAGAGCTTTTGTACAGGGCCATCCTGTCTACTTTAAACAGAGACCATACTTGATTTCAAAGTTGCTACATGATTTAGAATGTGATATTGAGCAGCAACAAACAAGCTTTCCTAGGGAAAATGCTTTTTAGAGAACAGTGATGTTTCTATTCCAAGATGAGGTTTGAGACGACCGGGGAGCATGAACAAAGGTGGCTGATAAATAAATTCTAATGAAATTCACCAGCTTCACACTCATGCATTGTGACATAAAATTCATACTATACAACCAAACCGCCTGTCTTTCTGCATGAAAAAAGGCACCATTTCAAACTTCCAAGCATACTTATTTTTTTGTCAGCTTTAAAGGAAAAAAATACCTGACCTTGCAAACACATACCAGAAAAGAAATTACAAACCTGTACTTAGCATGATCAGCCTCTAGAAAACCCACCAGGATAGGTATTCCACGGCAAGCAATGAACATTTGCAATGTCAACGAGCTACACCAGAAAGCCAACAGTGTTAGTCCTAATCCTATCTGTTTAGCAAATCAAAGCAAGGGAATTATAAAAGGAGAAACTCTCCACCTTGACTGGCATAGCTGCTGCAAGAAATAAGCTGCCTCCATGCGAACCTCACGGGGGCGATCAGGTCCAGCAAAACCCATGACCACAGGGATCTGGCACATAACATTTGCCATAAATATATCAGGATGGAAATAATGTTCTAGCCCAAGTATTTCAGGAAGAAGGATTGGTGATAAGAGATACATGCAGAAATGTAAGAAAAAAGCAAGCCCCAGTTAAGGATGGAATGAGCCAATCCTTTTATAAAAAATACAGAATGCTTGATTGTAGTAACTCAAAACTCGAGCAAATTACTTCCAACAAGGGAACACAAACCTTGGAGAATCACTTACCAGGCCAACAAGACATGCATTTTCCTGGAAATCGGTATTATCTTTCACAATCTGATTTATAAGTTGGAGGACAGAACATATAACCTGAAATATTGGGAAGCAATTATCTCCTCATATTAGAAGCTGCAACTCTCATAGCAAGTGGAAACAACAAAATACAATGCATAGCTAGCTGGCATACACGAGTTTTAGGAACTTCAAGTAATTCCATTAGAGGAAGCAATCCATGCTGGGTAATAAAAACAATTTTCTGCTCAGGGCGCTGGTGAAAGATGCTAATAAGTTTCTGGCATGCAGATACAATCACCTCTTCTGATTCCTCAGGTCTTAACGACCCAACTAACCTGCTAAATTCAACAGCCTACAAAGCAAAAACAATAACAATTACAACCAGCCCATGTTATAAAAAAACATGGATAGTGAAGAATTGATATTCATAGCATTCTTATTTTTAAGAATCCACTATGATTAGACAACAGGAATTGATGAAAAAAATTATCTGAGGACTAATTAGACAAAGATTCAAGAGTTTCCGACCCACAACAGCATGAGATGTCATTTCACTTCACATTGTCACTAAATCATCAAAATAGTCAATCCACTGCATGTAAAGAGGAACTTTAAAGATTGGAGCCAGTATATTAATCATCAGATTACAAGTTTGTCTAACAGGTTGCTTTCCTCCATTGGAAACTAAAATACTATCAGATTCTTGAATTATCAAGAAAGGAACAGAAAGCATAAAGGACTATCATTTTTAAGGTTATTACATAACATGAAGAGCTACAATAGATTAGTGCAGCTTCATATTTCAAAATACCTGTCTTTAGCAGGCATCACTCAATCCAAACAATAAAAAGAGGTTGCTAATGAGCTTATGTCTTTTGTTCATCAATATAAATACTTCAAAAAAGTCTGGATTGCAATGCTACTGTAGTCTAAATCAAGTGATTGATTGAGGTGCTCAAAATTTGATTGACTACCTGGAGAGGAAAGAGATTTTCTGGAGGCAATTTTTCATCAAAAACCTGCCAAGAAAAGCATATGTTGTCAGGAATTATTAAACTAATTATCTAAATAATGGACAAAATTGAGCAGTTAAAACATACCAAACCATCAATATCAATCACACCATCCTTCAGAACACCCATCATTAGGCTAAACAAATCACCACCACCGTTTGTCTTCCCCATTTCATTCTCCATTTGTTTTTGAGCAATTGTAGCTCTCAACCTTGTAGCCAGATCATTTTTCCCTGCATCAGCCACAACAGCATTCCCTTGGTTCATATGTGATGTTGAGGCAGATGTTGAGGCTTCAGCTGCCCGATCCTCTGGATTTTTATTGAGGGGATGAAATAAATCATCCAGTGAAGCATCTCTTGGAGTGTCACTAAATTTACTGAGCTCATTTCCTCCCAAGTTCATTGATGTCTTCACAGCCTTCAAAGTCCCAGTTATACAAAAGCACAAGATAATACAATTATTGAATCCAAGCAGGGAAAGAAGAAAGAAAGTGAGATGGGTGAGGAGGAGAGCAAGTTGTAGGTAATGTCAATGTTCAAGCTCCCTTGGAAACCTGAACTTGAACTCAGGACAAAACCCCATATTTTATGACCAGAAAGAAAACAAATGGGACATTAGAAAACCATATGCTCTAATATATCTGAATACATCGAAAGCGTTGCAGGGCACATATGATAACTATAACATATGCATTCCAACATGGCAGCACAGGAAAGTAATAAAAGTAGAGTGTACCCACACTAAGAAGAAGATGAAGAATAGACAAGCTATGCACGTAAGGTATACACAATATTCAAAGAGGAATAATCAGACATTTACTGTTTTAGGAAATTAAGAATACATAACTACAGTGACAATACAAAGAGCCTGTTTGATATGGTGTTTTAGGTGCTTTTGAGTTAAGAAGGCAGCAAATTGATGTTATATATATATAGATGAGGATGTCAAAACCTTCGAAAAGCACCTTAAAAGACATTAATTTGGTGCTTTTTCAGCCAAAAACACTTTCAACTGAATTACTAAACACACAAAAAACTTGATTAGGTAGAAGCAAATGTAACATAACCCGCGACAGAAGATTTGTAACTATAAGGAAGGGCCAGGAGGCATAGAAGAACCTAATATCATGGAAATCCAAAAGGTAAAGATCACTAAAAGGTAGAAATCTAAAATCTAATCAACCATATTTTTTTTAACTAAGCGGCGATATCAGGAATGGGCAATCAAGAAATCTGTTTCGGCCATGTCCTTAAGCCATGAGTTGCAATTAGTTCACAGTTCCTCTCAATCACTGCAGGCATAGATGAGTTGCTCCACCAAAAATCCTCAACTTAGTTTTACTTCAAGCAACAAAAGCAGAACCAGCTGAAATCCTCAAAAGTGCATAACAATATAGAACTGCTCAAGGAACCTACATCCCTAAATCTAGGCATATTGAGTATATTTAGTTAACATGCTGCCCAAGCTTCATGCTCTTTAAAAATTTTATATTCATGTTCTATTTCTCCTTTTCTTCACAAAAAGAAATGGTTTACTTAAAAAAGATTGGACTCTGAACACAAAATGCACCAAGCAAAATATAGAAGACTGAGATTATATTAGAAGACCAAATGAAACCCTGCATGATAGGAACCAACAAAGCATCTATCTCTTTCTCTATTTTGTGTGTCATTTTAATCATGTCAAGAATTGTCTATTCACTATGAATCGACACAGTGTGCACAATAAACGGTCTTAGCCTTTGAAGAGAGAGGGAGGCAGGGAGGGGGGGGGGAGCATCAATGAACAAATGAGCACAACATCATAGCCAAGAAAGCAACAGATATTAATTACCTTTTGAAGCCCATTATCTTGACTTCTTGTTGCAAAACCAAATGATCCATTCTCAACATGAGTAGAATTTGTTTTTCCCCCATCCCTTCTATCTATGTTTTTCCCTCTTGCATCAGGAGATTCCATGTCACAATTACTCAGAGCCTGATCCTGGTCATGCATATGTGTTGACCCATGAAGCGGAGCACAAGCAGCAGCTACTTTATTCATAGATAGTCTGCCAGAACTAGTTTTGAGAGATGAATTTTCATGAATAGCTAGGGTCGGGACTTGATCTGAATGGAGATCATTGTCTAATTTATCAGTTCTTTCCTCGACTTCATCATCATTTGACGAATTATCCTTACAAGTACTGACATCATCAGACACTGTCAATAATTCTTTCCTGGAAACCTGAAAACCAAAAGATTTGAATCAGGATGTAGTGCCAATATATTTTAATTGCTTCTCCATGGAAAAATAAGGTGTGAATCACTTTTCAAGCAAAATTGATTTCTTTCTCCGCTAAGGATATGAAGAAAAGTCCCCAAGTTAACAACTTATCACAATGTTAAAGATCACATGATTCTCACAGCTTCAAAATCAGCAACAGAAGCTTCTGTTTTATCCACAGAACTAATTTGGCCAGTGCTCTGATTATCTCCATTTAAAATTACCGCATCGACTGAAACATCTTCCTGTATGCTTCTACAAAAAAGAAAAAGAATGCATGCTTGCAGTAAGATACTACATTGACACTTTGAAAGGAAATCATCTAATTGCAAACAAAGAAAAACAGTTCAATTTATGGTGACATGACATCTGTTTAAATATTAAAGCATAAAACACTGGATGCCACTTCCAAAAATCACAGCAGAGCAGTTGGATAGAGTTAACTACTGATTCATCTCCACGCTGAAACTGAATATTTGAGGGCACACATGGTCTCACATGCAAAATCTTAGGCTTGGGGTTTAAGGCTAATCCATATAAACTACCTTGGTTAAGAAAGTGATACGCAGAACTATAAACAGATGGACAAAAATAAGAAGATCAAATTCAACCTTATTGATCCACTATGACGGAAAGAGTTCAATGCACGCCTAGAATTCAGTATCCAAGGATGAGAAAGTAGTGTTTTTGCATCGGGCCGCTGCGTAGCATCCTGAAATTCACAACCAAGTATCTCATTTCCTTAATAAATGAATAAAATCTAAACTGAATGACGCATGCCGACAAATTTCAGAGGTCAGCCAATTGAACATTAATTACAAAGCTGAAAGCTCTATACAATGATAAGGCAAAACTGAATCAGATCTGAAACCAAACTTAGGCAAGCCAGAGTTGACTGGAATGACCACAAAGGGGAAAACAAGACAATGCTATGCCGTCTTACCAGCAATTGTGCTTCTTTCTTGGAATCCCTTTCTAGCAAAACTCAGTATATGATCTCTCCTTTCTAGCAAAAGATTAGCCTATAAAAGGGAAGTGGTAATTCCCATCCCTTTCTAATTTTGGTCTAGGTTGTTGGGCCTGACCAAATTGGTGTGGCTGGGATAGTTCTTTCACAACTTTAAAATTGGAACCAAGCAAGAAATCGTCGATGCATGAAATTAGGCAGTTAGGAATTAGGTAACAGAACTGAGAAACTGATCAAGCTAGAGGACTAGACGTGTGCAATGTACCTTCTTGAAGCACTGGCGCAGAAAGTCTGTAATGTCAGGAGATAAGCTATCAGGTATCGGAGGATTATCATCCTGAGAGAGAAAGAGAGTTCTGTCATCACAGCGCAGTCAATCCTCAGACCAGTTCAACAAATTCAATTAGCCCCAAAAAATATAAAAAAAGCACTTGTAACATCAAACAAGACTATTGCATTCCAGACAATAAGAATCCCAAGTAAAATCTAAACAAGAAACATGAGATGGCATCAACATGGAGAAGAAAAGATGAAAAATGACAGTGAACCCAAAAGGTTTTAACAGGAAACATTGCTCACTTTAATAAACTGAAAAGACTATATATATATATATATATATATAAAGCTGATCAAACCTGAACAATACGAAAGAGAGCTGGCATTGGCTGCAAATCATAGTAAGGTGGTACACATGTAAGAAGTTCAATCACGGTGCAGCCAACACTCCAGATGTCAGAAGCGGCACAAACCCCTGACATTTCAATAACCTGACAAATAAACAAGTTTCACATGATCAAGGCTTGTAAACACCTCAATAGCTACATCATATGTATTATCCTTTCCAACCATGATTTTGATCATAATGGATTAGAACAAATAGAAAAAACATATAGCAAATGAAAGCAGGTAAGAGATGAATACCTCTGGGGCCATCCAATATGGCGTTCCAACAACTGAATGTGTATTAACATCAGCTTCAGTTAATTTTGTTGCAACACCAAAATCAGCAAGTTTCACAAGGCCCTGGAAGTAAAAATAAGGTCAAGTAACTGCTTTAAAGACACCATTTTAAAAGATATAGGAGGAATACAGAACATAATATGAAGAGAAAAAAAGGCAAATCTTCAAGTAAAAAACATGAGAGGTGAAAAAGTACAGTGACGTCACAGGACATCCATTTACAAACATTATAGTCACATAGGCACCTCGTCTCTCTTCATTATTTTTTAAAAGTAGTCTAAGAATACAAACAAAAACTCTTGTCAAATGGAAAAGGGTTTCGTTAAATTAGCCATAAACAGTCATGTCACTTATATATTTCCCTAAATGGAAAGTGTGCATCATTCCCAAGATTTAACATTATATAGCGATTATACACTGCAACTCTGAATTTACAGAAATGCACTATTTGAGAGAATAAATATGACATCACACAATTTTGGATTGAGCACCCTAGCGTATTTGAAATCGAAGTAATTATAAGGTGCTCACATCTAAATGAAACGTTACCAAAACACCATAAACAGTGCATTACCTCTTTGGTCGTCAATATGTTTGCACCCTTGATATCTCGATGGATAACACCCTGTTCATGCAAATAAACTAATCCTTCCAGAACCTGAAATCAAAATATTTTATAGGCATAAATTAGAAAAGAAAAAAAAAACTCAGAAAGAAGCTACTAACTGAAGAGACAGTCAAAAACCTGGGCAATGTAAACAGCCACCAAAGACTCTGGAAAAGGCCCGAATTTATTTGGCTTGATAATGTTTGCAAGCGAGCCATTCTCAACATACCTGCATCAACATAAAGAAATTAAAACATATGAATTTGAAGCAGAGTTTACATGGAACCTCATTTATCAGTTAGTCAAAAACATAAGAGCTCACTTACTCAAGGATTATGTGAAGATGAGTCTTCGTCTTCGATGATCCGAGATATTTCACAATGTTTTTATGGTTCAAATTCTGCAATCAAATTAGTATGTTCAAACTAGTATGATCACATACTGAGAATATGCATTCTCTAGAGGGAACTCTCGTCATGACTAACTTTAAAAGCATGAAAGCCCAGGGACCTCCAATGCCAGAATATGAATTATTATATAAAGGCCATTAGACAGCTATGGTCCTGCCCAAGAAGTTCCTTTGGGCTTGCCACTTGCGTGAAGGGGACATAAAAGACAATCATGTTCATCCTGCTTTATGCTTGAAACACAGATCCACAATAGAACCTCTAGAAGATGATGAAGGGAGTAAGGTTTTAGTAAAGAAAGCCATGGTCACGGATACCATAATAGTTTCAGTAACTGACAAAGTGGTCCTTATTTAAGAGTCAGCCCAGAACCTTATGCCCAAAATATGCTGTCTTAAATGAATTATGGACTTGACAAAGGAAAAGTTCAAGTGCAGCAAAAAAGAATATTCAATCAAAAAGCAAACATAACAATAAAGAACAAGAGCTACCTTCAGTAAATCTATCTCTTGCTGAAACATCAATCCATTCCACCAAAGAAATTGTACCCAAAAAGAAAGAAGCAACTGTCAGCCAAACTTACAAAGTAGACAGAAAAAATATATCATTGTAAAACCAGATGAAACATTAAAAGTAAATGCTTTATTAACAGACATAAATGCTTAAAAGGAAGTTCCACTTGAGGAATTACAGAAGATATGGAAAAGACAATAACTATAACCACTACAAAACCATTTCTGGCTTTCTATGAGATGTCAATAGTAAATGCTTCAACTACTTAATTCAACTTTGCCAACCCCTAAACAGCTCACAGAAAATGAAGTTGGCTGTTTCCGAAGAAAGTCAGCAATAAACTCTCTAGTCTTTCAGGCCAACTTAAAACAGTAACAAGAAAATTGTCTATAACAGTGCCCTTCATCATCTTCAACTAGCTAGCAACATTTAAGATTAAAAGAGTTGCGCGTACACTTGCACACAGATGTATATCTTTAAGAGAAAATTAGAAACAAACCATGATGATATTAAGATCCTCTTGGGCAATATTCTCCAACGAAACTTGTTTAATTGCAACAAAATCCCCATTCTCCAAATCCAAACCTTTATACACTCGACCATACGCTCCTTTTCCAATCTCATCTCCAAGCATCTACACCAAAAACAAAATACACCATACTCACTTAAAAATCATGCATTCGCGCTAATTCGTTATTGACTAAAGCCAAATGTTAAGAGACAATCAGGAAACAAAATTAAAATTAAATAAAAATAAAGAAAAATAAATAAATTAACAAATTCGAAATTGAAGTCTCATATTTTAATTTAAGTTCAAATTTAATCTCTTAATCAACTAAAATTCAAATCCTAGACTGAAACTCACCAAAACAAACACTAAAAAAAACAAAACCTCGAATCGAGAAATTTCTCTTTTCAACCTCGATTTTCCCAGCAACCAAACAGAACACGGAAAATTAAATCCATAACGTGCATAAAAGTGGCATAAATAGCGAGGATTGTAGGAGAAATGGACTGCTCACATATTTGTTATCGAGAGTCTTCGATTTAAGAAAATGAGACGATGGCGTTTGCCGAGACATCTCTTCTTGTCAAAAATGGAACACGCTTTTGCTTAAGAAAATCCTAGAGACTCTCCATTTCAGGAATTCAGAAACAAAATAACCGTATTCTCCAGCCGGATAACGCTTACGGAAGCCTCAGCTCCGGCTACATACGAGCGAGAGAGAAACTATGGGCGTGTTAGTGAGAATGTCTGTTTTTTCAATGACGGAATTGACCTTAAGGGCGTGGTTCAAAATAGTTTTTTAAATAAAAAAAATACATTAAAATCCAAAATATTCAAAAACAAATTTACATTAATATATCAAAATTATTTAAAAAGTAAAAAAAATACTAAATTAATATCTTTATCAAATTAAAAACATTTTTAAAAAATATTTAAAAATAAAAATAAAGTATTAAACACCCTTTTAATAAAGTGAAGTAAGAGGATAAATTATATTTAGTTGTTACTAAATAGACAATTTAGATTATGCTACAAGTTATGATAATTTAAAATCATGTGATTATAGTATTTTTAAATGAAAAAAAATTTGGTCATTTTGATTTGAATAAGTTTAATAAGCTTAATTAATTTAATAATATAATTATAAAAAAATGACAAAAATAAACAATGACTGATAAAAAAAAATTAATACTTGCTAATATTATGAAAATATACCATTTAAATATTTTTAAAAGTTCTCAATAATCTTATTTTATATAAAAAAAAATTAAATAAGAACGAGATAACCTCATAAAGAGAAAAAAAAAATATGAAGTTCCATTACCAACAAATCAAACATTAAATGATGAACTAAAAAAATAAAAATGACAAAAAAAAAAAAACCCAACTCATGTCATCATGCTAAATTCGTGACCCGGTTGTGAAATTAGGATAATCTCATACAAAAAAGTTAAATAAAATAATAGAGATCAACTTTCAAGCAACCTAAATAATGGAAGACAAAACTGAAAAAAAAAAAACTATTAAAAAACATCAAAGAAAAATCCTAAGTCAACTCGGTTAAGTAAACTAACTCGAGACCTAAGATATAAGATTAAGATAACCCTATAGAAAGAAAAGCAAAATAAATCATGAAGCTCAAGACCCAATAACTTAATGCTGAAGGATTAAATTGAAAGAAAAATAATTTTAAGAAAATGGCCTAAAACAAATCAAAGTCAAATCAGACTAATCTTCAAAACTCATAACGTAGGTCATGAAACAAGAATTACTCTATAGAAGGCAAACATAAAAATATCAAAAAGCAAAATTCTCAATTATTTAAATATCAATGGATGAAATTAAAAAACAAATATTAATCAAGAAAAGGATTGGGAAACAAAATATAGAGCAATAAAAAAAATAGGGATCAAATCTGGTATAGTATAATAATTAGGGATAATTACAAAAGGCTTCATAAGGTTTGATTGTGTTTTCACTTCTCCATTGTAGTTTGAGAAATTACACTTTACATTCTAGGTCAAACAAAAATTTCAAAAATAATCAAAAGATGAAATTGCTCTCGTATATAATATAACACAAATAACAATCACGACAACTTCTTTTTCCAATTTCTCCCCCCTTCCCTTCTCAATTAGTTTAGTTTCATATGTTAATGACCCCGTGACTCAAGATAATGTTGGAATGGACTAGGATTATCCATTTGCTTAGCTCCCACATATTCATGTCATTTGTAAATGTATTGGATTCTGTTCTTGATAGGATTCTTGCAGATTATAAGAACTTGATTTCTATAACTTCGCTCCTCCAGAATTTGAGTGTGTGGCGTCTTTATCACCAATGCTTGAGAAGATTGTGAGATTGCACATATTACCTTGAAGAGTTACATACATAAAACTTCCTAAATTGACAAATAAGCAACAACTAAAGACACTACAAGAATACCATAAATTGCAATTTGTCTTTCAACTACCATGTTAGGGTGAGATACAAGTACATGGTTGGTCTCTTTTTTGTTTTTATTTTTTGCATCTATCTTGGTTACAACAAGTTTCTTATTTAGGCACCTCTCTTTTTAAGTAGTGAGATCTATTAGCATTTTATTTCCTCCCCATTTTACATCTTTGCTTCGCATTTAGGAAGCAATTGTAATAGGAAAATTATGACCTTAAGGTACCAAGGATATATACTTTTCCTATTCAGAGCATGAAATCAAAGAGAAAAAAAAGAGCTATATAAAAGAGAATTTACTAAGAAAATGATACTCCAACCAAAAAAGGAAAATTATGACCTTAAGGTACTAAGGATATATACTTTTCCTATTCAGAGCATGAAATCAAAGAGAAAAAAAAAAGCTATATAAAAGAGAATTTACTAAGAAAATGATACTCCAACCAAAAAAGGAAAATTATGACCTTAAGGTACTAAGGATATATACTTTTCCTATTCAAAGCATGAAATAAAGGAGAGAAAAAAAAAGAGCTATGTAAAAGAGAATTTACTAAGAAAATGATACTCCAACCAAAAAGGTCACTAAAATTTCACACATCCAAACATTCTCTTCATGTGTGGTAATTGCTAGAGGTGTAGTGAAGGGAGTTTGTTTTTTACACCACAATTGCATCCTACACATTATTCATCGAGACATGAAGTCAAGCAATATTCTTGAATGAATGAATTGTGTTTCTTTTTTTTGTATGCAACACTATTATGAATTATTTGGTTCCTTTCTTTCCAAATGCAATAGAAAAAAGAATACCAATAATGCCTAAAAATTGTTTGACAAAATGCTTAAAATGGATTTGTGTTTATGGAATTAAGGATGACATTATTATAATTATAAATTATGGATGACAATTTTGTTATTTTAAGGCTTAAAGGTATTTTTAGTCATTAAAATAAATATAATGGCAAACATGTAAATGATCAAATATTTTTTTATTGACTTTTTTTACGATGTTAAGTGTTAGCGTGCATATAAAGTTCAGGATCTAAAGTGTAACTTCTCAAACTACAACGAGAAAGTGAAAACACGATCAAAACTTAGGAGGTTTTTTTTTTAATTATCCCTAAAAATTAAATGAAACAAAATAATGAGGGGTAAAATTAAAAAATAAAATAAATCAGAAAAAAGAAAAAAAAACAAATAAAAAAAGCAATCAAAAGAATAAAAACCAAATTGGATAAAAGAAAATTAAATGAAGTTAAATGTTGAGAGACAAAATTGAAACACAAAATCAACTTCAAAAGGTATAAAAAGTAAAACAAATAGCAATCATAAGATTGAGGACCAAAATCAATACAAATACAAATTATCAAGACACATTTAATTTTTGAAAGGTTAGACAAGAAAAATAGTTAATTGTAGTCACACTGTCGATCATCCGCTAATATACACCCCAACACCTGGAAGAGTTTGATGTGTTGCTCCCAACACAACCATGAAAGCCAACAAACGACTTCGTGGGCGCCACCCGAAGGGCGCTGACGTATCCCATGTGTTGACATATGGGTTGCATGTGCTAGCAACTTTTGGTTTTCAGATAATATTTTATATTTATTAAAATATTAAATTTGCCCTCGATGAACTTGATCTTAACTTAAAAACTAGGATGAAAATACGAAAGATCCCCTAGGCACTAGTTCAATAAATTTTGCTTCTAAAGGTAATTTAGTCATTTTATGTACTTTAAAAGTAAAATTTGAAAAAGTCTTTAGACATCAGTTAAATAAATTTTGCTTTTAAGGGTAATTTAATCATTTTACTGTGCTATAAAAATGTAAAAAAAAACCCAATTTATCTCTAATCAATCTGATAGTGACCAATGTAACTTGAGGAAAAAATCATATTACCTCCAATAGCAAGTTTGTTGTTTTTTTAGAAGAGCAAATTTGTCATTACACTTAGCAATTCATATTGCAATGTGTTTAGGTGTGTAGTAAAAGGCGAGGTACTTTTAGTTTTTTTATAATAAACTTGGGCCATGTTTGTTTCCCGAAAAGTGGTTTTCGGAAAACCACTTTCTAGACTTTCCTGTATTTGTTTGCCATTAGAAAAGTTGGTCAACGGAAAACACTTTCTAGTCAAAGAAAAATTTGGCTTGATTTCCAGAAAAGTGTTTTCCTAGAAAATTTGGGTGGAAAACACTTTATGGAAGTTGTGAAAAAATTAGAAATGTCATATTATTTGCTGATTATATGAAATTTGATCCTCAAACTTTTGATTGTTATATATATATTATTTTGAATATTTATTTCAATTTCATCTCTTAAAATTTAATTTTTATATTAATTTTAGTCCTCATTTTTATAATTGTTATTTGCTTTTCCCTTATCATTTTGTTATTGAAATTTTTTATCTATCAAATTTGATCCTTATTCTTTTGATTGTTACTTATTTTATTTGAAATAATTTATGAAATGTTAATTATTATTATTTTAATTTCTTCATCTTTTATTTTTTTTATTTTTTAGATTTGATCTCTACTATTTTCATTATTATTTTTTTTAGATAATTTATGAAATTATTATTTTTTTCAATTTCATTCTTATTCAACTTTTTAATTTGTAAGATTTGTTTCTCATTATTTTAATAAACTTGAGAAAAATAAAATATTAATAAGTTATTTTCCAGCTCATTTTCCATGACATAACCAAACACTGGAAAGTGTTTCTCAACTTATTTTCCATTACACTACCAAACATTGGAAAATAATTCACTTTCCTGGAATTCACTTTAAAAAAAAAACTACTTTCTAGCAAACATTCGAGGCCTTGACCAAGTTCAACTTTCCCCCCTCTAATTTAGGTCTTTTTAATATTAAAATTAAGATTAAAAGGGATAATTTCAAAAAATATTCCTATAGTGTAGTCATTTTTTTCACTTTTCTTCCATTCTTTTGGAAATTACATTTTACATCATAAAGTTTATAATTTCATGACACTTTATTTTCTCACTCTAACACATACAAAAAAGTTATAAAAAATGACAAATTATTTATAAGATGCCATTATATTTTATTTAATGATTAAAGAGTCACATATAAGAAAAACCACTTTTTCCATCCTGACATCTCTTTTAAGCATTTCATTAAACAATTTCTCTACAACGCCAACATGCCCAACTTATACTCCAACCAATCTTACATGACCATTACTCCTCCAAAGCGCAATATAAAATCTTTGATTGGATCTCTTTAAGAAAATAAACCCCACAAGACCAAAGTTGTTTTGTCTGCTTCTATCTTCTCATTTTCAATGATGGTTTGTTAATTTCACATCTTGGTACGATAGATAAAGCACATAAAGGAATTGAAATAAGAATTGAAACTACCTTAACCACAAGGCTGATCTTTGCAAAAATGGTGCTTTGATAATCCTACATGTGTATTGTTTTACATTCATTTTTTTGTGGAGAAATTGGTGCTCATATTGAATATGGAATATGGATGTTGATGTTCATCTTGGACTTTTGGGAAGATAAAATTAGGGATAAATATGAGATGTCTCTTATAATACAACAACTTTTTGACGAGCCTTAAAAACGACAATCATTTCAATTCTTTCATTTATGAACATGAAAAACCAAAAGAAAAAAAGAAGAAGGAAAATGACAGCATAAAATAATAAAAGACTACCGTGGGCTAGTGAAGTTTACCATTGGTCGCATCATCGCACAAGCAAGAAGTTTCCTGACAATACAACAGAAGAAAGAGCATTTCAGATTTAACCCTATTCGTGTCACGTTCTTGTTAAAATAAAAACTTGTGGATTAAAAAAACCCAACAAATCATTGGCACACGAACACCACTCACCCCTCTAATTATTAATGAGGCTTTGATCATTGGTTTCTTCATTAGCCATGTGTGAAAGATTTGATTTTCTTAGTATCCAAATTGAAACCATATTGGGTTTTGTTATTTACAATAAAAGGAACAATTTTGATTTTGGTTTTGTGTTTTAAAGGTTAATTTTTCAGTTTAATTGACATGAATTTTGACTATTAATTGTCGATGTTTAGAGAGAAAGAAAAGATGAAGAGAGGGAACGGAAGAGAAGGAATTGAAATGTTATATGTGTGTTTGTATTATATTATATATGCTGATAAATTTATCTTTTTATTTTATTTTAAATTTTAAGTTGGCCAAGGATACAAAGTATAATTTTTGAAAGAATTGAGATAAAATAAAAAAATAACTAAACTACAAAAGTTTTTAGTAATTATCCCAAATTAAAATTGAAAAAAAAACCCCAATGCCTATGGCATTTTTGATGTAGAGGTTATTGTTCCCTTTCACTCATATATGAATATTGTTAATAGTCATTAAGGGTACAAAATTAAGAGGCAAGTTGATGATAGTGTTGAGAGATATAAAACTCATTTACTTGCTAAAAGGTTTACTTAATAGAAATGATTGATTATTAAAGATTTTTAGTCATGTAGTTAAACCAACTATTATTTATTTGATTCTTACTATTGTCATTTATCTGGGTTAGCAGATTAATCAACTCGATGTTCATAATGTCTTTTTGAATATGATACTTCTAAAATAGGTGTATATGAAACAACTACCTAGTTTTGTTCACTGTACTTTTTCCTCTCATTTTTCCCATCTTCATAAGTCTTTATATGACTTGAAGCAGGCTCTTCGGGCTTGGTACAATCACTTAAGTGATTATCTCCTCTCCATTGATTTCCAAGCTTCTAAAGTTGATACTTCTTTGTTAATTCTCTTTGTGATATTGATATATTTCATTTGCTTGTGTATGTTCATGATCTTTTACTTACTATGAGTAAATCAACCTTGCTCTAACATTTGAACTCCTTTCTTGGTTCAGAGTTCAAGCTTCATGATTTAGGTTATTTGTATTGTTTCTTGGGAATTTAAGTTAAATCTACTTTTATGGGTCTTATGCTTACTCAATAGAAGTATACTCTTGACATTCTTTACAAAATTAGTATTTCTTCTTGCAAACCTATTAATACTATTACATATTTCTCCTTAAAGTTCATCATGTTGTTTGGTGTCTTGTACTCTTACCCTACATGCTATAGACAAATTGTTAGTGCTCTCCAATATCTTACTTCCATAAGGACTGATGTATGTTATATAGTGAATAAGGTTTATCAATTTATACATGCTTCTACTGATGCTTATTGGATTATTGTTAAATGCATCTTGCGTTATTTGAACGCTATGACTAGCCATGGTTTACAAAGCACTAGTAGTTTACCTTTTCTCTTCATTGGTTTATTGATGTTGATTGTGATGGAAGTATTGATGATCGTAAATCTACTAGTTATTATCTTGTTTATCTAGGCACTACTCCTATATCCTAGAAGTTTATGAAGCAAAAAATCATTGCTCTTTCTTTTATCAAAACCAAATACAAGGCTTTAAGTGATGGTATTATTGAGGTTTTATGGACTCGCTCCTTTCTTTCAAAACTTCAGCTTTCCCCTATTTGTCCAGCTATATTATGGTGTGATAATTTAGGTTCCATATATTTATTTATGAATTCTATTTTTCATGCTCTTACTAAACATATTGAGGTTAAATATCATTTGTTCGTGATAGAGTTACTAAGAAAGAGCTCCAGGTTTTGTTTATTTCTTCTAAGGCTCGACTAGATAATGTTCTCACTAAACCTCTTTTTCATGCTACCTTTATTCAATTTCGGTCAAAGCTTCATATGGAGTCTTCAACTTCATCTCGGGGGTAGGGGGTATCATGGAAATTATATTGTACAACTTTTATACTACTTACCTTGTATAGTTTTGTGATCTTGTGTAGTGTATTGCATCCTTATTATTACACACAACTCTAACTATATAAATATAAAGGTTGGTTGCTAACATTGGTCAAATTACTTATTATTCACAAAACATGTTTTTTTTTATCTAGTGTCTGTCTTCTTGGATATCTTAAAAGATATTCGAAGACAACATCCAAACATTAGTCATGGCTTTTTATGTCATTACAATAAGGACCAAACAAAAAGTCATTGGCGTAACGTACAAATCCATTGAGCCATAATAAGATATTCTTGTTCAGGAAAGAAAAAGGAGTCATGTATGAAGAATTAGTGAGCTGTTGATTTAGGAATTAGGACACTGTTATAAGATCGTTGGTATCTGCCCAATCTGGTCATCGAAGTTACCATTGAGCACGAGGAGGCCTATTCATAAACTGGGTAGAGCTGAATTCATTTCGGTTTAACCTAGGCCTTTTCATTATACATACTTCATTCAGGCTTTAAGAACAAATTTAAAACAAAAACAAAATAATTTCCACATCATTTGTTCAAAAAACCTTTTTTTTTTTTGAGAAAATTGTCAAAAAAAAAGAGTTGTTACAAACGAATCCATACCTTTCCAAATAAGTATTAGAAAACCTCAACGAGACATTCTGGGCTTTCCATCATTTTCCGTTTTTAATCAATGGCATATTCCTTTACCAAGACTGGAGAAGCTGGCATTTTTTTAGTTGAAATTAATAAGGTCCTAGAATCAAACAAATATCATTGAGAAATGTAGGCCATTGTTTACATATATGAATAACAGGAAACAAAGCATCATCAAAACATGCAAACAACATTAGAACAGTAGAGTAAGCAAGGCTATGAATGCGCATTTTAAAGGAAAGATGAAGAATATACACACACACGCACATTGGTATATTATCCCGCATTTCATAACGGGTTAATATCATTTTTTTTAAATATAAAAAAAAATTAAGAATATAAAGAATGTTTTAAATCTCTTGGGTCTGGCTGGCATTAGATCTGGCAATCATGCTAAACCCAACAAACTTGGATTTTAAGGCCATGCCAGATCCAATAAACTTGGGTCTAGCGGCCATGCCTAATTATTTTTTTTATAATTTTTTTTATTTTTTATAAAAAAATATTTAAAGTACTCTTGAAGTATTTTAAACATAAATGTTAATTAATTTTTTTTAAAAAAAACATTTAAACTACTCTTAAAGTATCCTAAATAGAAATTTTAATTAATTTTTTTTATAATTTTTTTATTTTTTATAAAAAACATTTAAACTATCCTTGAAATACATTTAAACTATCCTTAAAGTACACTAAATAATATTTTTTATATAAATATTTTCTATTTTTTATAAAAAAATATTTAATTTATCTTTGAAGTATCATAAACAGAAATCCTAATTATTTATTTTTAATTTTTATTTTATTTTTTAGAGGCTCTTTGGTATGTCATGCTAGACCTAAAAGTCTTGGGTCTGGTGGCCAAGCCAAACCCAACCAGCAACCAAATTATTTAGAATTATTTATAAATAAATAAATTTGAATATTTACAGATTAACCTTTTGGTTGAACAAATAATAATTGATTTATTTAATTTTTGAAATATATAATATCATTTATAATTGCTTTTAATTAAAAACTAGGGACAAAATTCAATTATATGCCACATGATTATAAATTAATAATAATAAATAAATAAATTAGTTTCTAATTCGTGGAAAGAATTGAAGTAGACAATACTATCATACTCTAAACAACAATCAAGAAAGGCTTTGATACTAAAATAGTAAAAACAATGTAAGACAGTAACAAAAAATAACCTATAAGAAAATTAATAAAGAGTCAATTTATTCTGATGAGTTTTGAAGTAGAATAATTATTTTTAAATTTTAATGTTTATATTTTTTGTTAATTTTTTAAAGCTTTTTAAAGTTTTGATAATTGAAATAAAGTATAACGACAATATTATATAGTTTAGTTGTTAAGTAGTTTATTTATATTATTTAGAGTTTTACATGATGTATTAATTAAAAATAAGAATAACCTGTATTTTATGCTGCATTTTATAAAATATTTAATTTTTATGAATTAAGAATTTTCTTTTCAAATGCTTTACTAATATTGGTCTTTTTATTAATAAGATGATGAGTTGAATTTATTTACTTACTTTTATATATATATAGATTACAATGTCAATACTGTATTAAGGATTCCAGACCCTAGCAATTTGGGTCTGACAGCCTTACCAGACCCAACCAACAGCCAAATTATTTAGAATTATTTATAAATGAATGGATTTGAATATTTACCAGATTAACCTTTTGTTTTATCAGATAATAATTGATTTATTTAATTTTTGAAACACATAATATAATTTATAATTTCCCATAATTAAAAATTAAGGACAAATTTGAATTATATGCCATATGATTATAAATTAATAATAAATAAATAAATAAATTAGTTTCAGATTCGTGAAAAGAATTGAAATAGACACTATTATCATGCTCTAAACAACAATCAAGAAAAGCTTTGAAACTATCAATTTTTGTTTAAAATAGTAAAAACAACGTAAGACGGTAGCAAAAATAACCTATAAAAAAATTAATAAAGAGTTCAATTTATTTTGATGAGTTTTGAAGTAGAATAATTATTTTCAAATTTTAATGTTTATATTTTTTGTTAAAGTTTTTTAGAGTTTTGATAATCGAAATAAAGTATAATGATAGTATATATAGTTTAATTGTCAAGTAGCTTATTTATATTATTTAGAGTTTTACATGGTGTATGAATTAAAAATAATTAAAAATAAGAGTAATCTGTATTTTATGCTACATTCTATAAAATAGTCAATTTTTATAAATTAAGAATTTTCTTTTCAAAATTTTTACTAATATTTGTCTTTTCATTAATTAGATGATGAGTTGAATATATATATATATATATATATATATATATATTACAATGTCAATATTGTATTAAGGATGTCAAATTCAAGTATCTTGGGTGTGGTAGTCATGCCAGACCCGCGCCTGGATATTGCAATCATGCATGACCAACGCCCGCGTCTCCATTAATACATGGTTGCTAGACCCAGGCAAACAACAAACAAAGAGATGGCAATAGTGTTGTCAGGAGACAAAAAAGAAAGAAAGATCTCAAACAATTGATCATCGACAATAATTCAACCATGATATGTCTACACGCGTCGTTTCATGTGGAAGAGGGCACAACTATGCATCTAGTGATACGAAGGATGGGTAGATTTGGGCACCGAGAAATCTCACATGCCTCCTTAATGGCGCAATCACCACCCACTCGCTAGGGTGTGTGGAATATGCTCTAACAACTTTTTGATTAAAAAAATACAAAATATAACGTGAAAATACTAAGACGCCTCCATGATCCTCTTAATTACACCAAATATCCATGTAAAAATGCTAAAATACCCCCAAAGGCAAAGCTTTTTTTGTCTTTTCTGAGGCTAAATTCGTTATTTGCTTGTGCTTGGAAATTGAGAAAACATGTTTGTCATTATGGAAGAAAGCCAAAGAAACATTTATCCGCTCACGAAAAGATAAGAAATTGAAAGTAAAACTACTATTACAATCCACAGTGAAATATCTCTTAATTTACAACTATTTTTCTCATACCATTTAGCTTTTATTATAATATTACCTCACTGATTCTGTCGGGCAGGCCTAGCTGGTATAAGAGTGATGAGCTCAAATCTGACCCTATTACTTGCCAGGCTGGTCTAAGCCCAGTTAACTGAAAACCTGTATCCAAGGACAACAAATAGTCCTCAAGCTCAAACTAGTCCATTGAAGTAATCCAACCCATGAACATGTCTATTCATAGCAAACAGATAGTCCACACCCTAACTTCGAAAAACTGAAGCCCTTTCAAAAATAAAAACAAAAAGAAAGAAAGAAAAACAAAAATAGAGATTGGAAGTTACATATTCATCTTATGGGAAAGAATGTGTTGGGAGAAGATTGAATTACTTGGAACAATATGGCTTCATCTTCTGTTACCAACACAGGTTAACCATTATAAGGTGCAAGAATTTTTTAAAAGAAAGGAAGGTAAACGACCGTAAAAATTAACAAGCACCTCCTATAAATTAACAGCTCATATAGAGAAGTCATGTTGCAAGTAACTATCTGCAATTCATTGCTTTTGATCACCTAGTTGCTTGTAGTAGCACTGTATAATCATTGTTTTCGTTTTCATTTCAACAATGACTTGCCCAAGTTTGTTAACTAGTATCAGAGAAGAAACAACACAACTTTCATCTGAAGAAACAACACAACTTTCATCTCTGTTAGACAAGTAGCTAGACATCAAAATTCAAATGGTCTTGCTCTATTTTCTATGCACACAAAATACCATGTCACAGATATTTCCACGACCCACAAAGTAATTCATTCATCTTAAACCATGGAAAAATCTTTAAAATAACCGTTACTCGCTTTGATATTCCCGTAAGATTTTGAAAATTGAATAACTCACAAGGCTTTAAAGTGTTAATAATCCAGGCTTTAAAGGAAAATCAATGCAAACTGTACTACATAAAGAACCGGAAAAGGCTAACAACCTTGTGCTCCAAGACTTTCAAAACAACCGCATCCGCACCAACATCAACATGAGAGATGCGAAGCCTTTCCCATATGAAGAAGCAACTTCAGCCATCTTAACTGCAAACTTGACAGCCTTCTGAATATTCTCTTCAACGATTTTATTTTGTGCTTTCCTCACTTGATTTTGATGCAGAAAAGTATTTTAGAATAAGCTAGAACCAGATGTGAAATACAAAACAGAAACAAGGAAACCACAAGAACAAATAAGGAATAGAAAACTCGTTTACCAAAAGGAATACTTTTAGCACTGTAGCTTGGCTATAATACCTGCAGTACTGAAATCTTGGCCCTAATATGAGCTTTTTTTACTATAGGATTAAGTTCTGAGTCCACCTGAGTTTTTGGAGAAACTATTTTCTGTTAAATGAAAAGAATAAATAAATAAATAGATATTTAATGACCAACAAATATAAAATTTAAAACTTGAAAGGTGTTTATAATCCATGATTAATATAAACCCGCATACTATTCTTATCTACTTATCAGAAGCCACATCCAGAAAGATTTAACTAGAAATAAAAGCAGTCAATTTGTTGAACATGAAACTTAAAGTCTCTACCGAAAGTAAACAGACATCCAGAGCAATGTCCATTTACATCATTTCCAAAGACTGGTTTCAAGTTGGATAAAAGCATAATCTTACCATTTCTAAAGCAATATAAATTAAGCTAATGCAAAACAAAACAAAACAAAACAAAGTAAATGACTGAAAAAGTTCTTGAAAATGATCTTTTCCAGCAAGCTTTCATCCACCTTAGATGTCTCATCAACTTTCAGCTCAAGTGAGTGTGCCAATTCCATTGCTTTAAAAGCACAATCAATTATGATAGCAGTTATCCTTTGAATTCCTTTCGCAATTCCCTTCTCAGATAAAAGAGCAAATGCCTTGGCTTCCCGCGTATTTGTTATAAGTAGGATCAACATTAATCTCCACAGAGTTCTGCTAAAACTGATAACCATTCTTTATTTTCTGGATTAGTTAGGAGGTCCTCAACTTTTCGACCAATTGAAATGGCTCTAACAGGATCGGGATGGACCCGAGAGAAAAAGAGAGAGAGAGAGAGAGAGAGAGAGAACAAGCAAAAACATCTTTAGTAAAGAGCAAATAAAGCTACCAAGCTCACTTCTCCAAAACAACTTGCAAGTTGTTGATCTGTTTGGCTTCAGTAAGGGTTGCTTCCTTTGCAAATACATCTAATTCATCTTTAATTTGCCCATTCACAATTGATTCAATCTTTCTTAAAAGTTCAGGATCCACTGGTTTACCTATACAAATTCCAATAACATTTTAAAAAAACTTCATAAATAGAAACAAGCACATTGAACAAACCTCTCAGCATTAGATATCCTCTAATAAAACTTACCATGAGAAAAATCAAATCTTAGTTTTTCAGGAAGAACAATTGATCCCTTCTGGTCAACATGATTGCCAAGCATTTCCTGATTTCATATTACATAGAACATTCAGAAAACCATAGTTTTTCACCCCACAAGATAAATAATAAACAAATTCAAGGATAAATGGCTTTTGGAGCGTACCACGAGAGCAAAGTTCAACATGTGTGTACAGGTATGGTTGGGGCAATGAGTTTACGCCTATCATAATCAACCTGCACAATATCATTAGGAGAAGTGAAAATTTTCACAAATAGAAGGAAATCACAAAATAATTTGTAAAAAGGAAGCATATATTACCAGTTATACATTGCATATAACTTTGTCACCCATAGAAAATCCGCTACTCTCTCCAGTAAGAGAACCAATATGAAGAATAAATCCTTAAAAAATTTGGACATTGCAAACTTGGAATGAACCAAAAGGGCCTTCAATTAGTCCAGTATAAAAAATCTAGAACTAAAAAATTAAGACTTATAAGATTGAGTTTAACAAAACAAAAAAGATTAAAAGGGAAACATACACAACAATACTATTATGATAAACAGTTCGTGTATCATTCTCAAAGACTATGAATCTGATATCTGACAGTAAGAAAAAAGCAGTATTTTGAAACATAAAAAAAATCAAATCCATGGTATTTTCCAATTAAGTTTCCACCTTGTTCAGCATAAAAACTACACTCCAAAACAATACCGCCTCCAATGCCAGAGGCACTTTCCCAGAACTCAGAACCAGTGTAGATAGCCTTTATTTCACTTTCATGGTCCTGAAAAAAACACAGGTGACACAAATTCAGGCAAAGTAAATTGAAGAGTTTCACAACTTGATTTTTACATAAACTGAATCTAACTCAAAATCACTGGAAACAAAATCTTGCAACAAACAAAAATCTCATGCGTTGACCTCAAACCAAATATATTTGAAGGAATCATCTGTTGTAGAAATACCCTTCTTGTGTAATGCTGATGTAGCATCAACATCAATGACAATAGCACCACTAGCTTGCTGCTAAAGAATGATATTAGTAGAAAAGGGGACGGTGCAAATAACTCTTTCTTTACACAAATTTAAACTTTTCTGCATTTAGATTTACTTTGTAGCTCCACAATGCTTATTCCGTTAATTTTTTTTCCTTCTCTTATTGTGAAGGCCTTAACCCAAACAGCTCATCCGAGTAATAGTAATAGATTAACAATGAATTTACAAATGGAGAATGCAATACCTTATCTTAGGCATTCCTTGATCTTTCCCTTGCCTTATCCATCGTATGTATTATTGTAACCTTCAATGTCAACCCGCAATCCTCTTTCCTCTATCATCAACTGGTATAGTAGAATAATTAGGATGCATGCACATATAAGAACATGTAAAATAAAAGAACGAAGTCCAGAATGTACCTGAGTCAAATATAATGGGAAGCCATATATGTCCCATAAGACAATTGCATCCTGTAACAAACAGATCAACTAAGTTAAAGAGAAAAAATGTGAAACAGGGTGAGTTCCTCTCCCTTCTTCATGTAAAATAATGAAAGTTTACAAATTAGAATTATATAGACAAGTACTTGCCTGCCCACTCGACACCTTTACCTGAACCTTTTGAGCAGCCTTTTTAAATTTCTCAATACCCTAAAAATAAGATGAAGAGCAGTCAAAGTTTTTAAATAGACATGTGGCATTGCAAAGAAATAATCCAAGTTCCTTTAAAAGAGGTAGTATCACCAATAAAAGCATGAAAAGAAGAAAATGGGAACACATAAATAGCCAAAGACTGAGAAGAAATCGATGCAATGTTAAAGTAAACCCAACAATACTCTCATATTGATATATGTTGTATTCGCACTTTAAAACACTTTAAAACTTTTAGTTTATTAGTGATACTATTGGTTTCTTAGAGGTAGGGAATATAGCTAAGCCTAAAATTTAAAAGTTACTAAAGATATAGAAAAAAATCTCTTGTTCATACCAAATGTTTAATCAATAACAATGTTGTCCCAGAGAAAAAAGAACTTTAATTTTTATGGCAACTTGAACACGCCAAAAAGTATTATTAGGACATAAGAGCTTTAATGATAGATAAAAGGTGACATTACTCATTGTAAGTATGTTCTTCCTGGCTCTTACTAGGCCTTAAGTCTCGTAAGCTTCCACCCACAACCTTCCAATGATGAGATTGATTTGGTTTCTCTAGTATGATTGCATAATTTACCTTGGAAGGGATTACCATGGTTTCATTACATAATTTACCTTGGAAGAGATTAACTTACTCAGCCTAGTGCAATTGTATATCTCTTCAAGGAAGGGATACACACCACAACCTTTCAAGGATGAGATTAACTTAGTCTTCCTAGTGCGTTGTACATTTTACATTGGAAGGGATCACCACGGGCTCCCTAGTGCGATTGCATAATTTACCTTGGAAGGGATTGACTTGGCCATCTTAATGCGATTGCACAATTCTATAAGAATATGATAGACATCACAACCTTTCAAGAATGAGATTGACTTAGTCTCCCTAGTGCAATTGCATAACCTTGGAAGTGATTGACTTGTTATTCTAGTGCGACACGGGTCCATCCCCTCCGCCCTTTAGAAGTTTTTCTAACTATGGGCGTCGTCATGGTCCCCCCCATCTTCAAAGGATGGACCAGAGGTTTCCCTAGTGAAATAGTAGCACCCTTCTCGGGTTCTCCTTAACCTCTTAGAAAATTTTCTAAGTATAAGGCTCTCTTTTCTCGGGTTTCCTTCAATCTCTTATAATATTTTCTAAGTATAGACTCATCCTCCTTAAATTTTCCCTCCGCCTCTTAAAATCTTTTTTAAGTATGAGCATCAACATAGATCTGTCCCCTCTGTCTCTTAGAAATTTTTATAAGTACAGACTCTTTCATGGGTTTCTACACCAATTAGAAATTTGTTTTCCAGTATAGATTCCTCCATGATTCCCCTCTACTTGTTTAGAAAGTCTTTTTCAACCATGGTGTATACCCCTATATATGGGCCTTTTGGTATATTACTTGAGGTTTTCACCCCTCTTCTTATATGAAGAAAATTCAACAAACTCGTTGTACAATATTTTTACAAAGACTTAGGAGCTACCGATAACCCCGAATTTAATGAGCTTAAAAACCCTAAAAGCTCAAAACCCATGGTCTTAGGCAACATGCCTAGACAAAACTGCCCATGGTCTCAGACTTGGGGAAGAACCCAATGCTATGGGCTCGGCTGAGAGGAAGAGCCTTATTAAAACTATTAGGTCAAAATTACACTCTAGCCTCTTATTTCAACAATAGGACAAGACTAATAGGCTATAAATACCCCATGAATCTTCAAGCTCCAGGTTCACAATATCTATTATCTATTGCATATGTATTTTTAAAACATTTCTATCTAAAATATTATTGTCTTATTTCTCTAAAAAGATACTTATTTAAGCATATGAGGATCTCCAAATCTATCAAAAAGGATTTTTTATAGGTACCAGCCACCAATCGATTTGTCCAACCAGGTTCTGCCTATCAGCCACCTTAGCCAGGAAGAATGAATCGGATCGCTAGAATCAAAAGATTAACCGATTAACCAACACATATACACCTTATTACTAAGTTACTTAGATTTTTGAGACATCTTCGCACATTTTATATTTGAAAACAAATTTTACAATATATCTTTGAATTATACATAAACCATCTCGTTAGCAGACCATTAAAAAACTCAAACATAATTGACAAAGATGATACTCAAACTCGAGAATTCACCTCTACGATAGAAGATAAGTAATTTGTGAGACGAATTGATATATTTACAATTTTTTTTTCCTTACGGCCTTCTTTGCCAACTTTTCATAATAAAGAATTGTACCATAGCCTTATTAAATATTTTGTCAATAAACAAAGTGTAGGGTGGGGGAAAATCAGCTAACAAGGAAAGAAAAGACAATAGAAAAAATAGAAAATATTATAAAAAAATATAACATGGTGGAAATTATTTCATTAATATACTCTTTGCTACTCGCCAACCACAATTTTAACCCAAAAAAATTTAAAAATCACACTCACACGTGTGCGCGCCTTGTATATGTATTTAAAAGAACATATAATTTTGTACACTATAATCCTCTATAATTTTATTTTTAGCTTTAGCTTCCATTCCCTTCATTTTTCACCGTATTGGTGGCTAAGAAACTACTATGAATGCATGGGTTCTTACTTCTGAGTATATATATAAGCACCTTGAAGGATTTAGTCTTGACATCCACATGAAAATAAGGACTAAAACGTAAGTTGTTAAAAGATAAAGGAGTAAATTATAGTTTCACTGAAGTATTGGGACTTGAAAAGTTATATAATTTTCAAGAGACAAAAGGTGTCATAAAACCCACACTCCCCACCCGACCCGTCCCCCCCTACACTCTCTCTTAGCTGTCCAATGCCATCGAAGAACAAAATCAGATAAATTCTCAGAGCTTCAACTCAAATCTCAATGGGCAAAATCAGTTTGATTATCTTCACTCTAGCTATCATCATCATATCATCATCGCCATCATTATCAACCGTTGATAGTGAATCAGACGGTGGAATCGGGCAATGGCGAATTCTCACCAAGCAAAATTTTTCTTCTCAGATAAGACTCCACCCTCATATCCTCCTCGTCGTCTCTGTTCCCTGTAAACTCCCCTCTCTCTCTGTCTCATTAAAGCAATACAGTTCTTAATGTATAGACACGGTTACAAAATCCAATATGTTTTATTTATTTATTTATTAGTTTTATTCTTTTGTACATGGAACCTTTTATAGTTTTTTTTTTTTGAGATTTTCATGAGTTTTTCTTCGAGATCCTTTATGTTTTTTAGCTTAGAATTTTCGGTTTGTATGGTTTTGTAGAGACCCAGTATAGTTTTTAGCCTTTTTAAGATGAAATTCATGGTACACCAGAACCACAGAATTCAATGCAGTTTTATGTTTTTTTTTTTTGGAATTATGAATCCCAATGTTGTTTTAGTGATTTACACTTGTTAAGAGTTCGTTATTCAGTTTATGGCCCGTGATTCGTGGGGAGGTAGTGGTGTAAGATAATGCTTAAGTTTTTAATGACAATACCTTCTTAATGTGTTTCCTGAGGTCACATTTGAGAGAATTTTGCGTTTGTAAAGATACCCAATTTATTTTTTAGTATTTAATTTGAAGATTATGTCTTGTACTATATATTTCTTGTTGTTTGTTTTCAAATTATGGATAATTATTGCCAAATATATATTTAGCAATTATTGAGATTTATATGTTTACATAGAAACTCAATATGTTGGAATTTAAATGTGTATCTGGACATGCTATATGGTTTTGTTAATTGATTTTAAAATTTAATGAACAGGGTCAGGTGAATCTCGGTCGCTAATGAAGGAAATAACGCAATTGGTTATTGATAAGAAAGAAGAATTCGGATCTTTAAAGTTGATGTATATGCACAAAAATAATGAAAAAATGTTAGCAGATGCTATTGGTGCTGTTGTTACAGATGAGATTACTCTCTTATACTACCATCATTCTTTGTATTATAAGTATAAAGGCAAATATCGGGCAAGGAATATTTTGTCTTCCATTTTTCCTTATTTTTCGCTCTTGCCTGAAGAAATGCCATTAAAAAGATTGAGTGGTGAAGGGGATTTGAAGATGTTTATTGAATCAGCGGATAAGGCTGTGCTTTTGCTAGAATTTTGTGGGTGGACAGAGAAATTGATTGCTAGAGAGAAGAATAATGGTAGCAAAACTGGTTTTGGTGTGCAAGGTGAGAAACCTTTGGCGGCAGTATTGATGCATGTGTGTGTGTGTGTGTGTTTAGACTTGAGTGTTTTTGGCATTCAATTGTGAATCACATAACAACTAATTTGTACTGTAACAGGTTTTGATGGAGAGATTTCAACACCCAGAGGGAAGGAAAACCAGAAGGTGGCTGGTAGTTTTGAATTGCTCTCTGTTATTAGCTTGATATGATAACTGATATTACAAAGTAAACAGGGCAAGTAGTGGTTTTTATTAAAATTCTCAAACTTTTCTAGTTTCTAATGTTCTGGTTCCAGGGGACAGAAAATGGAGAGATGAAATGTGGAATGGAAAATGGGCTCAGAGGAATTCCTTGGCTTGGGGAGTTTGCCTCAGTAAATGATAGTGCTCCTCTTCAGGAAACTGATTCCCAGGACAGTGTGGATCTAAAGCCCAGTGCTGTATCTTGTTCCCTTGAAGAATTTCAGAAATTTGATTCTTTCTTCTCAAGTTTCATGACTGATGTAAGGGAGTTCTTCCTGCCTCCTGAAAAGCATAGATTTGGTCTGGTTTCGGAGAAATCAATGCTCTCTCCTCTTGGTGTTGGAGATTCTGGTTCTTGGTCAGTAATGCTTTATTATAATGGATGTCCAAGTTGTTCAAGTATTCTAAAAGAAGGGGATGACATGAAGAGAGTTCTACAAATGGAAAAGTCAATTGTCACAGAGGTGAGTAAATATGCTCTTTCTCTGCCATTGTTTATTGCTCCATATGCTCTATTGGGTTTCTTCATCGCTTCTTGTTTGCTTTTAGAATTATTCACCTTACTGTATTATGTATTATATTGATTGTTGACTGTTGTCTATTTGTTTCACTTCTCGTAGCTGGAAGGTGATGGACAAGATCTTGATTCCGCAATACCTTCAAACAAGCCATCAGTACTCCTGTTTGTGGACAGGTCATCTGACTTATCAGAAACAAGAAGAAAGAGTAAGGAAGGTCTTGATGTATTTAGAGAACTAGCGTTGCACTACCAAATATCAAATCAGATGGGTCAGCAGAGCAACGACAAGTCTGAAGCATCCTCTGTCCAAGCTTCAACTGAATACCAAAGTGTATCTGGACACCCGAAATTAAAGCTATCTCCAACAGCTCAAAACATTAAATCAAAGGACAAAATGTCTATCATGATTGTAAATGATGGCAAACCTGTCTTGTTAAATAGTATGGCTTCAGGTTTGGAAGGCAGTTCCTTGCATGAAATCTTGACTTACCTTCTTCAGAAAAAGGAGGAAGCTAAATTGAGTTCAGTTGCGAAGGAGGCTGGTTTCCAACTTCTTTCTGATGATTTTAACATTAAAGTAACAGATACATTACTGTCTGTAGCAGAGGTGGAGTCTGAACACATACCGTCTGATGAGAGCCTTGTTAGAACTGGTACTGATCTGGACAAAGATTCTGCCTCTAATAACCATGAAGGATCCCAGTCCACTACTTCTCAGGATGATGAAGAGAAGTCTACTTATTCTGATGCAAGTAGACGCCTACTATCTATAGAACCTGCTCAATACATGTCAGATCATAAACCACCTACTTCAGAAGATGCAAGGGCAGAAAAAAAGGGTTCTTTCCAGTCAGACAAGTTGGGGGAAGAACAACGCAACTTTCAAAATTTCAAGGGCTCTTTTTTCTTTTGTGATGGAAACTATCGATTACTAACAGCTTTGACTGGTGAGACCAGGATTCCATCCTTGTTAATAATTGATCCACTTTCACAGCAGCATTATGTCTTTACTAAACATACAAATCTCAGCTACTCTTCACTGGAGGATTTTCTTCATGGATTTCTTAATGGAAATCTTGTCCCATATCAACGCTCTGAGTCTGAACCTGAAAGCCCGAGAGAAGAAACTCGGCCACCATTTGTTAATATGGACTTCCATGAGGCAGATTCCATCTCTCAAGTTACAGCTCACACTTTCTCAGAACAGGTTCTTGGTTTTAATCAATCTGACAATGACTTTGCTGCGAATGCATGGAATGAGGATGTGCTGGTCCTTTTTAGCAATAGTTGGTGTGGATTTTGTCAGAGAATGGAATTAATTGTTCGTGAAGTGCATCGAGCCATTAAAGGATACATAAACATGTTGAAGACTGGATCTAGGACTGGGGAAACAGTGCTCACTGATGGTAAGTGCACTTTAAAGTATATTGGTTTAGTCCATGTTTAATTATTTTTTCTTTTTTTCCTTTTCAGAACATGCTTTCCAAGTGAATTCATATAAAGATGTTTCACATGGGAAAGCTTAAACTGGGGGGCTGGTTTTCCAGAATCTGTTTTAGACTAGGTCAGAAAGGTTGCAAATTAATTTCCAATTATGATCCAGGGTTAATTAACTGGCTCATAATTATGGAATGTTTTACAGGTTCTAATTCTCAAGGAATTCATTCTGACTAGTAAAACCTGGCTGGTTTTGGCTCTCTTACCTGTTTGACATGGGAAAAGTCATTTGTTGTTGCATGGTTGCTTTCTATAATTTTTCTTTAGTAAAATCTACATTTTTGGCCAGACAAATGGTTTTTCTATATGAATTGGTATGAATTTGACAAATGAAATGTATTATGTGACAGATAACCTAAAGAAGCTTCCCAAAATCTTCTTAATGGATTGCACGATGAACGATTGCAGTTTGATTCTAAAATCAATGAATCAGGTATGCCTTACAGTAATGGTCCATGCTCCAATGTGTTTTTCTCTTACAGCTATACTGTGACACTTACTTTCTATTCTCTGGTGTATGTTGATGTGCAGAGGGAAGTTTATCCTACTCTGTTGTTATTTCCTGCAGAAAGTAAGAATACTGTCTGTTATGAAGGAGACATGGCTGTAGCTGATGTTATTACTTTTTTAGCCGACCGTGGAAGTAATTCTCGACATCTCACCAGTGAAAATGGTAATTTTTTGACAAGAACATCTCATCCTTGGTAAATGACTTTTGATGGAATAGTAGCTGAAGGAGATTGATAAGCATTTATGTTCTCCTAGTTCACACTTTTGCAAAGTTTAGTGTTTTTGAAAAAAATCCACATCATGCCTCTATTTGGTTGGTTGTGATCAATTAACACTTCTGATTTTGGAATCTGCCAAATTTGGTTATGGCTGCTCTTTGCATGTAACGCATCAGATTCATAGTTAAATTTCGAGAATGTGTAGCAATTCCAATTCAACATGGAGGCATGATGTGGATTTTTTCAACAATTATAATGGCTAGCTAACAATGAAATCCCCAGTTACACAAAGGTATTATCTTAAAAATAAAAGAAGAAAAAGAGCCAATTCCTAAAGCAGAAATACAACAAAATTATAGGATTTTTTTTTAAAATTGTAGGACTTGTAGAGTAAATGTAATAAGCTCTCTTGGAGTTCATGTTTCCTGTTGCTGTTATGCTTCAGCTAAACACTAGGAAATTGAACTTTTCCCGTTCTCAACTGTCATGTTGAAGCAAATGTGCATCTTATAGCACTGCTGTGACGCTTTGTTTGCATTTTTATTCAGAAGATTTTACTTGATGCATTATAGAATTCTTTTTTAATTCAATCTTATAGGAATTCTATGGACTGTTGCTGAAAAAAGGGTGCTAATTCACTGAAGGATGCTTCGACTGCTGCAGAAGATAAATCCCATGAAGTCCTTTTAAAGGACCTAACTCCAAAGAGAAATGTGGAATATGGGCAGACCAAATCTCACACATCCAAAGGCTTGCATGATACGGTATCTCAGGTGGCAGTTGGCTCAATCCTGGTCGCTACTGAAAAGCTTAACACACAACCATTTGACAAGTCAAGGATTCTCATCGTCAAGTCTGATCAAAATACAGGATTTCAAGGTCTGATTTACAATAAGCATTTGAGATGGGACACTCTGCAAGAACTGGAAGAAGAGTCAAAACTGCTAAAAGAGGCTCCTCTATCGTTTGGTGGTCCACTTGTAACTCGCGGGATGCCTCTTGTTGCTCTGACTCGAAGAGCAGTCAGAGGTCAATACCCCGAAGTTGCACCGGGTACTTACTTTCTAGGTCAGTCGGCAACACTACACGAAATTGAAGAGATCAGGTCAGGAAATCAATGCGTATCTGACTACTGGTTTTTCTTGGGGTTTTCGAGTTGGGGCTGGGAGCAGCTGTTCGATGAGATTGCTCAAGGAGCTTGGAATTTAAGCGAGCACAAGAAGGAACCTTTAGACTGGCCATAACTGTTTATTAATGTTCATCAAACTAGAGCGTTTGAAACTTCTCAAACGGGAACAGTAAAGAGCGATCGAGCACGGTAACTATATTAGAATTAGAAGAGGTGCATAAATTTTCTTAGTCTTAGCATCTAGAGATATTAATGGATATAATTGGTTGGATTTTGATATGTAATTGAATCCTATCCAACTTCTAATAATTTACAAAATATAAATCTGATTTGTTTTTAACCCGAGTGAGTGAGTTGGGGCATGTTAATCCTCTTATTCTTTTACTATTCTAAAAAAAAAATATTAGGCAATAGGTGGAATTAGATAAGATTTCTAAAATAAAACTATTATAATTTCTATATAAAAACTAAACAAAATAAAAATCATAGTTAAACATTTTATTAAATAATTAAGGTTTAATATGATACAAAGATAAATTAATAGGAAAAGGCTGTGAAATGCTTTTAAATTTGTGATTTGACTAAAAAAATAGAAGTTCAATATAAATTATTCAAAATTACATGAAGTGCATTTGTTTTTCTCATGGTCTCTTAGTTATAAAACATTAAAAATTAAAATTATAAAATGTATTGTCATTTTATCATATCATACTAAAAAGAACTATAATTTTTGTGAAAGTGGAGAATAAAAAGAATGGAAAGAGATTAAGAGAATGAGAGGCGGCTTGTAAGTATGAAGGCTGGAAAGGAAAAAAATAAAAAGAAAGAAGAAAAAATGTTATTCATACCAAGAACTTGGGTTACTTACATTGAGTTATATAAGTTGGGTCAGGTTGAGTGGGTTTTAAAAATCACAAATCGTATTAGGCTCATGATATCTATTTATTAGGTTTTTTGACCCACTATCATTTATAATATTTATATTATCTGATTTTGACGGATCTGGTTAAATTAAATAATACAAATATTACATATGAACTAACTTTTTTTTTAACACCCCTGTTAGGATCTCCCTCTCATAATGGAGCACTTTATTTGTTTGCAGAAGAGTTGTTTGTAGGCCCTTTTTTTAACATTCTTTATCAACTATCAACTAACAAACTAAAAAGATTTGGGTTTTATGGTAAAAGTTTACATTGATATAAATAGTGAAGCTTCTCATTTTCTAATTAGATGTAATTAGGCTTGAAATTATGGTAAACATACCAAATTAAAAGACATAAATATATGGCTAACCCCATTTCACGTCAATTTTTATTTTGATTTCAAAATTTATTTTATTTATTTTTCAGTCTTTAATGTAGAGAAAACATAGAGAAACTCGCTTGAAAATAGCGAGAAGAGAAAAAGTTCTTGATTTTCATTATTTCGACAACTAAAATAGTCAAAGTAAGTATCAAAGGGTTCAATTCGATAATGGTGGTTTTTAAGCTTTCTTGTTGCCTGAAAAAGTATATCGGACTTGATAGGAATTTTTTTTTGATTTGATTGTGTTTTTAAACTGATTTAGGGGTGCTATGAGTTGAAAAATTAAGTTTTTGAGATTTCTATGGTGTTTTTTTAGATGAAAATGAGTTTTAAAATTAAATTTAGGACAAAAAACTCATTCTCCATGAATTTCTAGCTACCATAATAGTGGGTGAAATCTTGGTAGCTGCATAGTAGGTGATAGATCACTTGCTACTACGGGAGAACTATTGCCCACTTAACTAAAAAATAAAAAGAAAAAGAAAAAAGAAGCTCTTAAGACAAAAAAAAAAAAAACCAAGGCCCAAACACGCATGGATTTTTTAATTTAGGCTAGGTCCACGTGTATGACTTGACCTATTTTATTTTTTTAATTTTATTTTTAATTTAATTAATTAATTAGAAATATTATAATTATATTAATTTGTTTAATTCTCTTAATTTATTGAATTCTTAAAACAATTAAGAATCTATTTTAGTTATTATTTAAAATTTGATATAGAACTTAGAAATTGAATTCAAAATATCTTCATTTTCAAATTCTATTCAATTCGAGTCATAAGTTTGGCGGGATAACTTAGATTGATCCAGTCGATTGAAGTCATCCCGATAATTGAATTTTTTTTTTACTTTGAATACATTATATTTTGAGTTCATAATCAGATTTTTATTTATAAATAGAAAATATATTAGCAATGCCCATATATTTTTCTTTAAGTTTTTTTTTCAACCAATAACAAAATCCAATGTTTCTGGAAAGAAAATACGTTTTTAAGACCTTATTGGGTCTGTTCATAATCAAGCTGACCTTGTAAAGTCCGACCTAAGTCTATTGCTGTATTTAATCGCTATTGTTACCCGACCTGACCCACCCTCATCTTTATTCCTTAGCTTAACTTATAAACCCAAAAACCATAGTTATAAAACTTGATCTGATGTTTGACCTGACAAAATGACTAGGTCACAGGTTCGGTGGGTCAACCCAGGTCAAGAACCAAGACACATATTAATATGGTTGTTGTGACATAAAATTTAGCTACTATAAAAGATCACATTAACATATATACTAGTATAATTAACAAGAAAATATTACATTAACTTATATGCTAGCATAATTAATTAGCATCAGCAGATTAGAAGGTGCATTTGTCTTCATATAAACAAACCTTTAACATAATTGTCTTAAAATAAAGAAAATATTAAAGATAAGGATAATAAAATAACAAGTTATTATAAAGATAAATAATTTAACATAGAAAATATAAGGTGACAACATCCAAACTTCACTTTACATTAGAATCCATAAATCAACATCCTTATTTGTATAAAGAAAACAAAAGATTTTAGAACATGTTGAACACTTAACACTAGTAAAATTTCAAAAAAAAAAAAAGAATGATAAAGTACAAGACCTCATTGGAATGATAACACTTTTTTTAACACAACAACATCTTTACTTTGGTTGAATGTGGGCATTTTTAATCTTCAAAGTCCACAGGAGCAAAATTTGAATCAAATGCCAATGAGATTGAGCTAACCTCATTAATGTCTATCAAAACATCATCATGCTCTTATGTATCTTCATTATCACAATCATCTTCAATCTCATTTATATTTATCAAATCTACAATTGAAACATAATTAACCAATAAACATTACATGTTAAACACTAATTTATTTTCAAACAAACTAATAACTAAAGGATCAAATATTCCATTACTTTCATTTAAAGTATCTTGAATAGTCATGGTTGATAAATCACAATAAAAGATTTCTACTTCTTCAGTTGTTAAAGATGATGAAATATCTTTTACTACCCAATTTTCAATGTCAGAAAATGCCTCAAAATCAATTGAATCATAATTCTGTCATTTTCAATAATTCTTACAAACAAAGTTAAGGTACACAATATAAGTATAAATGATGCTACTTAATAATATAAAATAACTTTTGAAGAATTAGAGAAAAGAAAATATTTTTGTTTCAATCTCAAGTTATAATGAATGTAAACTAAATCATTAAATCTGTGATGCTCCAATCAATTTCTCTTTTTAGAGTGGATGAGCTAAAATCCAATCGACTAAAATCTATGACATGTATTGTAAACAAAGTTAGCAGCATTATGTACACACATGCATCAATTATCCATTTTGCTATAGCAAGACCACACCGTTCGACAACTTCTTTGTTTTTCCAACAATTTTGGATAAAGTTTTTAGCACTATGAGTTGCTCTTGGCATAAAATATGCCCCTGATATTGTATTTTCTTTCTATTTTTTTATAACTTGCAATCGATTGTTTAACAACACCTGTGATTTTAGTCTTTCGTTTTAAAGATAGAAATAGTAACAAGCAAAATGAAGAATTATTGATTCCAATCAATCCAAAAGAGCTAATTTGCGGTATAGTAATAAAAATTTAATAGGAAATAAAGACTTATCATATCCAAGATTACCTTTAGAAAAAAACCTAGCTGCCTGAAAATATAGATTTTCACTTCTCAAATACCATTAGTTTTTTAACAAAGAGATAATGTTCAAACTAAATAGTTGACTGATAAAAATAAGGTGTAGAAGTAACGACGAGAAGAAATAGAAGAGTTATAGCACTTGTAGAAATAACACCAGTTGGAGTTGGAAGGAGCACTACTTTCTTCGATGAACTCTCTATTAAAAAACAAAGCAATTTAGCTTTTGACTGTTTATACAAAGAAGATAGTTGCTAATAGATCTCTTGACTATTCAAAGAAAAAAAATCAGGTCACAAACTTTAACTTTATTTTTGTTGTTATATACAGTGTTAAAAAAAATTAATATACACATAAGTCAGGTCTCACCTGGTTTGGTTGGTTGCCCGATTGACTTTTTAGGTTAACCTAGTTTAACTCTTTTTTTTTTATTCTTGTTGGTCTTTTACCTTGCTTGGTTCAATTACTGGATCAACCTGGTCCAGTTTAATAACTATGCAAGAACTCAACGACGATTCTGTTCTTATCTCATCCTGCCCTTACTTGTTTCTTCCTCTTAAAGCTTTAAATCTAAAAATCTCTAATTTCGTATAGTCTCAAAGATGTTAGACATCAATTTGTTTCGCGAAGATAAAGGCAATGATCCACAAAAGATACACGACTCGTAACTCAGACGTTTTGCTAATATCAAGATCGTTGATGAAGTCATTCAGTTTGATAGCGATTGGAGGCAACATGAGTAACCGTTGCCTTGCTCAATACGATAGCAACATTCATTTAGTGTCGTTTTAAACTGTTGTCCAATGTTGTTTTTGTGTAGGTCAATTTGAGCTTGATAATTTGCGCAGAGAGTTTAATATGCAGAACAAAAGAGTCGCGCAACTTAAAATCATATGTAATTAATTAATATTTTTCAATTTTTTTTTAAATTTAGTTTGTGTGTGTTTTATTTATTTTAGTTTAATTTTAATTGATTATATATAAAAAAAAAGGCAAAAGAGGATGCCACTGAAGCGATTAATGAAGAAAACATTAACTTTAAAGAAAACAAAGCTTAAAACAAGAAGGAAAAGAATACAAAATTCTCTCATCATATTCTATTGCAAACAGAAGAATTTACATAGGTATAAAGGCCAACAATTTAGAAGAAAATTTAGCAAAACAGCTAGCTAATTTACAGAGCATCTAATTTACAAAGCATGATTGTAACCTAAGTCTTAAAGATTTACAAATACTGATAAATAAGGTAATAGATATTCAACCAATATCTTCAAGATTCCCACTCAAGGTGGAGCATGAAGGTCCTGAATACCCAACTTGCGAAGAAGAAAGTGAATGCGATTGTTCCATCTCTTCTTCAATCTTATCTCCACTTAAGTCAAGAGATGGAGATCCCCTCCTCGATGTAGACAAACTCCCTTCTGCGGACCTTGCTGAAATTTCCCCTTCTCCTTCAACAATTAACTCTGTGAAAAATAAAGTTAGAAATGAGGGTGTATACTTTGCTTCATGGCTTGGTAATGCCATTTATCTATTTTATTGATGTCATACCCGATTGAGGTCGAGGTCAACACATCACATGTTTTCTTCTTATCCAAGCTCATAAGTTCATCGAGTCGAAATAATAGCTTGAACCCAACTTAGTATTACAACTCTCATCGGGTCGAACCTTTTAACATAAGAAAAGAACCAATTATATATGATTAAAAACACACACACACACACATGTAATTATGAAAAACAAGAAAAATGATATATTTGTCTCCTAACTATCACTTGATTCTCAAATAGCTCCTTAAATAAAAAATTATTCCCTATTGAACCCTTATCCATTAGATATTATCCAAATTAACTAATCCTTAAAGACAAATAAGTCCTTTTTTTGGTGATGAAGAATGAAAAAAAGGCTAGCTATCGTAAACTTTTCAATATAAAATATTTCATTCACATTACGAGCTTATTTGAAAGTGTAGTAGATGTTGCTTTTCAAAGTGTTTTTCACTTGAAAATGCTTCATAATAATTTTTTTTAATTTTTTAACATTAGCACATCAAAACGATAAAAATCACTAAAAAAAATTAATTTGAAGCTTTTTATAAATTAAAAAAAAGCGCGATTGTACCGCAATCGAAACGGTGCCTACATCATTTTTCTGTTCAAAAGAATCCCTATTATGATTGAAACTCAAAAATCTTTTAAAGATAACTATGAATATATATAAAAATATAAACAAACCATTATGATAAATTGATTCAAACTTTTAGTCTTATGAACAACTCTACATGAAAAACTTACTACGTTACACTCATACTTTTAAAACTCGGCCCAACGGGTCAACCCGGGACCCGGCTGACCCGGGGCTGGAACCAGGCTGAGTTTATGAGAAAATAAGGGAATTCAAAAATTTGACTGACCCGGTTGACCCAGTCAAAAACCTGGTTGACCCGGTAAGACCTGATCAAAAACCTGGTTGTAACCCGTTGATTATTTATTTTTTTTAACCAAAACGATATCGTTTTGATTTATACAAAAAATTAAGGTTGACCTGGATGACCCGGTGACCCGGTTAAAACCTATGACCCGAGTCTTAGGCCAGGTCAACCATCGAGTAGGGTTTAAAAACACTGGTTACACGAACTTTTCGCAAGCAAAAAGTTCTGGTTCTGTTTGTTTCATGGATGGAAAGTGGTTTTATAAAAACTTTCTTCTATTTGTTTACCATTAGAAAAGTTGTTCAATGAAAAACACTTTTCAGTCAAAGAAAATTTTAGCTTGGTTTTTATGAAATTATTTTCCTTTTATTTTAGACGGAAAATACTTTTTTGAAATTGTAAAGAGTTAAAAAAATATATGATTATTTGTTATTATATCAAATTTCTTCAATCTTTTGATTGTTATATATTTTATTTTGAATAATTTATTTTTCAATTTCATCCCTTAAAATTCAACTGAATTTGATTTTTATACCAACTTTAGTCTTTATTTTTTTAATTGTTATTTATTTTTCTCTTATCTTTTTTCTAATTGAAATTTTTTATCTATCAGATTTGGTTCCTATTCTATTAATTACTATTTATTTTATTTGAAAAAAATTATAAAGTTAAAATATTTTTTTCAAAATATTTTTTAATTTTTTGATCTGTCAAATTTAGTTTCCATTCTTTTTATTGATATTTTTTTTATTTAAAATAATTTATGAAATTAATTTGTTTTTTCAATTTCATCATTCTTTAACTTTTTTTATCTGTCAAATTTGATCTTTATTCTTTTAATAAACTTGAAAAAAAACTCAAAACATTAATAAATTATTTTACAGTTTATTTTTTATGATATAGTCGAATATTAAAAAAATATTTTTCAACTTATTTTTTATGGCACTATTAAAAATTAAAAAAAATATTTTACTTTTTTAAAATTTATTTTTAATGAAAACCATTTTTTTAAAATAAACCACTTCCAGCAAACAATCATGCCCTCATCTTTTAAGAATTTCAAAGGTAAAAATTCCAAGCCGCGTTCAATTAGTCAACGTCCAATAGACGGGGAGGAGCCAACTTGGTGTTTGGGGATACAATTAGTATTAAGTGATAATTTAGGGACACATTTGTATCTTTGACAAGACGAAAAATCAAAAGAACCACCAGCGATACATTCTCCTATATAATATGTGAGAGAGCTTCATCTCTAGTCTGATTTAACTGAACAATTCTCTCTTTTTTATCTGGAAAAACAAAAGCGAAAACATGGTTGACTCGAACCTTAACAAGGTTAGTTTTTTTTCCCCTTTTTCTTGGTTTGAATTTTTTTTTTTTTTCTATTGTCTATGTTACAAAGATTATAAATATTGATTGAAACCCAGTTGCTAGAATGGATTTTATGTTGTTATTATGTTAGAAAGTTTTGATCTTGACATAAATTTAGAGTACATAAGAGAGGTCAGAAGGAGAAAATTTTGTAGGTAAAGTACAAATATTTATCAAATTATTTTGTTGCTTTTGACTGAACTTGTATCACGGGAACAAAAAATAGATTGGTGATTTAAAAATTGTTGAGATAGAGATTAAAATGATATGCATGATTCACAAGGTTTACTTTGCATACTTTTGATAAATACTGCCACTGGAATTTGCATGTAATATAACATCGAGTAGTTTCTTATACAGGAGAAGGATCCTGGTTATCATTATTGGGAAAGAAGTTTTATTGGAAAGGGTTTTAAAATTTTGAGAGACATAAAGAAGTTGAGTGCTAGTGATGGTGTTTTTGAAGTTTTGGGGTTGAAATATAAAGTGGGCTAACTGATTCAAGACTGTTGAAGTAGTTCTAGTTTGGAAATAGTTTGTCTAAATGGAATATGTTTGTGCAGTTCGTTTGACCAGAATTTGGTAAAGATCGTGGTACTTTTGATTAAGTAAATGGAAACTTTTAAGATGTTGTTTTTGTTGTATTACGCAGTGGAAGAGAAAAGTAATGCTGCTGTTTTACATTTGGTATTCTTTTCTTGCATACACAGGAGCATTTAGTAACAGTGGTTAGCGAGGATCATGAGACACCATGCTGGGGGTGCGGGTTGCGTCTTCTTCACCCACCTAATGCACCTGTTTTCAAGTGTGGCTGGTGTGGGGCAATAACGGATAAATATGAGTCGAAATGTGATCACAAGAATTATTGGTGGAGACACATGCGTGACCGTTGCTTTGTATGTGTCCTCATCGGCTTCATTCTCTTTGTAATATGTATGTCACAGTAATTTCTTCTTTCAAACCGTGTGTCTCACTCCTTGCAGTGAACATGTTTTTAAGCATTTCTTTTTGTAGAACTTTTAAAAAGAGGAATGAAGCAATTTTAACTTTGGAAAGTTAAAAGGAAGTTTTCTAACTGGCCTGAACTTCTCTTTTTCTATTTGCTGTTATCCTTGTTGCAAATATCATATTTTCTTTCAACTTGCATTTGATTTTTCATCATGAACTAGGATCTTCGTTTTCACAAAATCAAATTTCATCCTAAAGACCGTATTTCTCTTTATTGAACTGTACGAGGATATCTATTGATTTCAGAATTAATCCAGAAACATTTTTCATCAAACCATTTTCTGATTTACTGCTTTTTAATATCACTGAAGTTTTTATCTATCTCATCTTAATCCAATTTCTGAAAGTGCAGGTGGTGGTGTGTGGGCAGTGTACCCTGTCATCTTCTCTATCAGTTTTTTTTGTGGGATTTTCCATCTAACCATAACAGGTATCTTGTCAATAACTACTGTATTACTGTTTACTCTTACGGCCTTAAGAAGTGCTGGAACACCACCTCTAATAGAGTGGGGTAGCTACCCAGCTGTGGGAAAAAAACAGCTTGAAAACTACACCTTCTGTCGCTACTGTTCAAAGCCCAAGTCACCGAGAACTCATCACTGCCGTACATGTGGAATCTGTGTACTGGACATGGATCATCACTGTCCTTTTGTAAGTGCTCATTATCTCTAGAATTTCGAAATAATATAATAATCTGGAAGCGTGGATGTGGAGTCTTGTTTCTGCATGTTATTTATTCTCTTGGAATTGTGACTTCCTACTAGTTCTACTTGGGTAATCTGTGAAAGCTGTATTTATCTGGAAATGTAAGGACTAAGGAGCTTGCAGTCCATACCTTAAGTTTTGGTTTTCCTCTATTGGAAATTTGTCTTCAGTGTTGACTTGTGATGACCAGGAAGAAGTTGAATGGCCTTTAAATCTTAGGTTGCGGCCTGCTTTCCTTTTTGATGAATTTGCAGCAGTCTTCTTTCCTGTCACTGTATAAATTTGTACCAGTCTTAGCATCTTATTGCATTGCCAAACAAGAGAAAAAAAGATGAAAATAGACTGGATTTTAATACATAAAGATATCCATAATTTGGGTACAAATTCATTTTTTTTCCCCTAAGGATCTCAAAATTATTTTTCTTTGCTGAAGCTAATGTTAAAGTTTGGAGCTATGTTTATGATCTGTTAGGCTTTGGATTGCCGTACTATGTTCTGCTGAATGCATGTAAAGAGCAATAGCAACTATGTAATGGATACAATAAATACTCATCAATTTCTCCCTTTTCCTGCTATTAAGTACCGGAATTAGAGGACTTCCTTTTCAGATCCTAATAATTGGTAAACAAGTTAAATTACAATATATTCTTATCTTTAATTAGTACCACTTTATCTGGCTGCCAACTTGAACATTTTTCTGATGTTTCTCATATTTTACCATTTTAAACTCTGTTTAATTGCCTTTTCTTCTTTTTTCCTATGCCTTGTATTTTTTTAGTGTATATCTTACATGGACACGCATATAAGAATCCATATGCGTACTCACTTGCAATCAGGATTTACAATTGAAAACGACTCTCTTAATAAAAGAGGGAGGTTGTTAAACTTCATGAAGGCCTTCACATTCAGTTTTCCTTCTCATTTTTAAACCCAAGCTAAATTAACATATAAAATTTTGAGAGCCTAAGGATGCATTGCAATCTATTAAGTCAAAAGAATACAGAGGGAGTAGTTATTAATGCAATGTATTTGTTTCATATTGAGGTTATGCCTTGGAAGGTAGCTTGCTGGATTGGCCACCCAGCCCACCTCAGACCTTGTCTATACATGGATTGTGTTATGAATGTTCAATAGGTTATTTTTCTATCCTATGTGCAAATTTGGTCATTACTTTCTCCATCAACTTGCCCTTACTTTACACATGTTCTTGCATGCTAAGGACACTAACCATGCCTTATTAAAATCTTTTTGCAGATTGGAAATTGTGTTGGTGCAGCAAATCACCAACACTTCATTGCATTCCTTATATCAGTTCTTGTCAGCACAATGTATGTTACAATCATGTCCGCATATGCTGTTTTGCATATATGGCCTCCATTAACATACAGATACCTAGACCATTTTCGTGCTAGTGACAGATCTTTGGCTTGGAGAGCATTGCAGGATGTTGCTATTGCATTAGTAAGCTCTGCGGTGCTCCTTTCCACAAGAGGGCTTGTACTCGTCTATCTTTTTGTTTCCAGTATTTCTTTAGATATTGGAATAAGCGTTCTTCTGTGGCAGCAGCTCTGCTACATATACGAGGGACGAACTTACTTAAGCAGCTTAAGTATGCGGGGAGGTGACGAAGCTGGAGAAAAAGATTGCAAAAATCTTTTCCGTTTCTTCGGCTGCCCATATCCAGTTTTAAAATTCTTGCCAAATTTCTGGAATTCACCCAAGAGACACGAGAAGTGAAATGGATACGTTGGCAGTGAAAGACACCATTATTTTCTGCATAACTTAGAGAATCGGTTCCCCTTTCTCCCAGAAACTTTTCAGTTTCTTTTGGGATCAACTCCAAGGCGACTCAGTCTAGCCTCTTCTGATTGCTCTTAATTTATTTACCATTTTGATAGGTAACATAGGCAGTTGATATTGCAATTCAGTGTATTTTTATTACATAATGGAAGTGAGAAGACAGAGATAGGGAAGGTTCAATTTTTTTGTATATTCTGAGTCTCTGACAGTGTTGCTAGCCTTCTATCTATCTAACAAATATATATATATATATAGCCGGTTCCATGGTTTGTTAATTCCTCCCCTCATCTTTCTCAAATTTTATTAATAAATCACATTATTTTTATTTTTAATGACCATGGAGTATCCTTATTTTTAACATAACGGTGGAGTATATTTAATACAATTAAAATTGTTATTATATGGTTTTCTCACGTCTTAGTATTGTCAGATTTTTTATTTGTTTAAATCGAGGAGACCGAGATAATTGAATGTAAAGCAAATCGAAGAAAAGGACCTGATATTTTGAGGGTATAATAGCTCCTCAACTTTCTGTAGCAGTCTTTTAAAGGTATTCTCGACAACATATCAATTCTGGTCCCCTCGATTTAAACAAATAAAAAATCTGACAATACTCTCATGATTACATCAATTCGTGTTGTTTTTTCCTTGTTAAAATTGAGATAATTGAATATAAAATAAATTAAAAAGAATTATGAAGTTTAATTTAAAAAAACCAAATTTAGAAGGATGAAAATTTAAAAAAAATTGGTATAAAAAGAAACCCTAATATAAAAGAAAAAGGAATGATGTTAACTAAAGTTAAGTTTTTAAATCTACAACTTGGATCATGAAACTGAGATCATCTAATCTAGAAAAAACACGAAACTCAATTCCTAACCAACTTTATCTAGAAGGATGAAATTGAAAACTAATTCAAACTTACAAAAAAACCTAAAATAAAAAAAATAGTAATCAAAAGAATGAGATCCAAGTTGTAAATGAAAACAAATAAGAGGACTCTGATATTTTTGGATTGATGGATGAAATTGAAAAAAAAATTCAATTTCATGAAAGGATCAAAAACAAAAAAAAACACTATAAAAAAATTGACAAATATAAACGGAAACACCGACAGAATTTTTTCATCAATAAATTGCGGTGAACGTTACTGACAGAATAATATCTTGTTGTATCCATCATTAAACAGCGAAGGAAATATTCTCTTGATATATATCAAGGAAATTATAGTGGAAAAAAAAGATATTAAAAAAAGTTAAAATATACAATGACATGTCATTTATATAGACAGAATGACTGACAGAATTAACCTGTCAGTGAAATCCTTCTATAATATCGTCAGTAATATTTAATTTATAACCTGACGAGCGACCCTCCTCCCCCATTTATTCTTCTTCATCTCAACTCTGCAATAAACAACATACCCTCTATTTTAGCACAAATCAACCTCCTATAAATTTGGCCAACCCAACACTCAGTCTATCAACATCCCTGTTCTGATTTGAATTTTATTAAGGATCCCCCATATCAAGTAAGTAAAAATACCTATTTTTTGTTTGAACTCAATTTTAAAATGTTAATTTTTATTGCATATTTTTGTAGTATATGTATTTTGTTTAGGTGTTTACTTGTTTTATAGCTTTTTACCATAGAAATTTATTGTATGAATGTATAATTTGTACATGTTAGGGTTTGTTTTGAGATTTAAAAAAAAAAATTTGTTTGTAAATTGATGAAATTTATTTCGAATTTGTGACTTAGGTGTTTTGTAATAAAATAAATAATGGTTTACTTAACGAGTCTATTTTCTATTTTGTCAATTTTATTGTTGACTTGAAAATTTTGGTAAATGTATAGAAATATGAATTTATATAGATAATTGATAATGAATTAAGAGTACTATTAAAATAGATTGAATAAGTTTGAGTTAAACCAATGTTAGTTAATTTAGTTAGTTTACATAATTAATTAATACATGTTATCATCAATATTCTATATAGGTTTGATATAAGTAATGGATGACCATTCATAGAGGTATCGAGATTCACCCGAATGGTTGCATTAAGAGTACTATTAAAATAGATTGAATAAGTTTGAGTTAAACCAATGTTAGTTAATTTAGTTAGTTTACATAATTAATTAATACATGTTATCATCAATATTCTATATAGGTTTGATATAAGTAATGGATGACCGTTCATAGAGGTATCGAGATTCACCCGAATGGTTGCGTAGGATGGATTATTGTAATGAGATTGAGGGTTTTATTAATTACGTACTATCTAATTCAAGAAATATTAGTGGAGGTGGTATTTGATATTCACGTAAGAGGTGTAAGAATAAAAAAGTTTCATGATCTATATGTTGTAACGATGCATCTTCTATATAAAGGGTTCATGGAGAAATATTATATGTTACTTACGAGACCATAATATAAAGGATGGTTGGATCAACTTCTAATTCTAGCATTGTGCATGAAGTTGTAGATGACAATAGTAATCCTTATAGGAATATAGTTATCGATGCAATGATAATGAATTAGGGTTATGCAGGTGAATGTCCAGTCGTGGATGAAGAACTTAATGCTAATGCAACCAGGTTCTTTGATCTTTTGAAAGATTTTGATAAACTATTATAGGATAGGTGTACAAATCACATTAAATTATCAGTTGTTGCATAAATATTCACTATCAAGTCAGATTATGGGTTGAGTGAGGTTGTTTATGATAAAATTATTAAATGGGTGATAAGAATTTTACCTAAAGAGAATAGGCTGGAAAAAAAATTTATACTGTTAAATCCATAATGAAACCCCTCGACCTAAGATACCAAAAAATTAACATGCATCCAAACTTTTACATATTGCTCGGTATAAACCCAAAACTGACAGTGGAAGGACTCTTGTTGTACCTAGAAAATGTAGATACATCTCAATCACACCTAGACTACAAATGTTATTCATGTCTTTAAATACTGATGAGCATATGACATGACATCATTCATATGATACAGTAGATGAAGTGATGATGCACCTTTCCGATGATGAAACTTGAAAATATTTTATTAGGGTGCATCCTCAGTTTTCAATGGAATCAAGGAACTTGCGTCTTAGGTTATGTACAGAAAAATTCAATCCATTCAGGTCATTTACTACTTCTTATTCTTATTGGCCGGTGATACTAATAATTTACAACTTGTCATCGAGGATATGTGTGAGGCCAGAATACATGTTTTTTATCTATGGTCATACACAATCCTACTAGTCTAGGTCGGAATATAGATTTTTTTCTTCAACCGTTAATTGATGAGTTGAAATAGTTATGGTCATTCAAGACTTTGACTTATGATGTAACGAGGAAACAAAATTTTTAGATGAAGACAACTTTGATGTGGACTATCAATGATTTTCTTGCGTGTGGAATGGTTTCTACTTGGAGCACGTATGAAAAATTAGCATGTCCATACTGTATGTAAAATAATAAGCCTTCATGTTAACAAATGATAGTAAAATGTCTTTTTTTTATTGTCACCAATAGTTTTTGTCAATAGAACACAAGTACAGAAAGAACATAAATGACTTATTTATTAGTATAGTTGAAAGGGATGTTGCACCGCTGCTACCATTAGGTGAAGAATTGTATGACATAGTGTCTTAATACAATGACATTGTGTTTAGTTTTTAATTTGGTAAGCATAATTTTCCTAGTTTTGGTTTAACCTGCAATTGGATAAATCGAAGTATTTTCTAGGAGCTTCTTTATTGGAATATCAATCTTCTCTGTCATAACCTTGATGTCATGCACATTGAAAATAACATGTTTGAAAACATTTTTAACATAATTATAGACATGAAAAGGAAGACAAGGAAATGCTAGAATAAATATACATTTGTTTTGTCATTGTAAAAATATGGAGTTGATTTATGATGGTTCACCGGTTGCAAAGCCCAAATCCAACTTCGTCTTAGACTATAATGCACAATTACTTGTCTATCAATGGCTTAAGAGTCTGTATTTTTCTAATGGATAAGCTTCGAATAAATCTATATTGATGAATTTAGAGGATTACATATTGTATGGAATGAAGAGTTATGACTGTCACATGTTTATGTAAACACCCATTTACTAGCTTACCAGGATTTATTTCCAAACGGTATATAGAGTGCACTCACAGAGATCATTCACTTCTTTAGAGATATATGCTCTAACAAGTTGCAAACACAACACATGAAGAGGATTGAAATAAATATCGTCCAGACAATCTACACACTTGAGATGATATTTCTTCCTTCGTTATTCGACTCAATTAAGCATCTACCCATACATTTACTGTTTGGGGCAAAAGTTAGAGGCTCAATCCAATATAGATGAATGTATCCATTCAAGAGGTTAGGGATTACACGTGTATCGTAATTAAAATTCTATTGTCTTTTTTTTTAATTCAAAATATTCATTTAATTCCATGTAAATACTTATTGAACCTTAAGAGAAAGGTAAAAAACAAGGCGCATGTTGAGGCTTCGATATGCGAGGCTTATATTATTGAAAAAATCTTAACATTTATCTCGTACTATTTCAAGCCTCATTTGAGAACAAGAATAAACCGCGTTCCAAGACATGATGACAGTGGAGAAGTGCCTTCAAGTGAGAACTTGTCAATATTCTCTCATTATGGACAACCTATACCAAAAATTGTTATGAGGGGAAGATGCTTGATAAAAATTGAATTCAGACAGGCACATAATTATGTGTTATTTAACTGCGATGAAATGAGACCTTTTATTTAGTAAGTATAATAATTAACATGTCGTTAATTTCAAACAATATATCTCTTAATAATATCATAAATTAATATATTGTTGAATTCTTTGTAAACAACATCATCAATTTTTACTATCCCAAAACTCACAGCTGACTAAATTTCAAATCTTTCGATTACAAGATAAACAATTTTTCACGTGGTTTATATCACATATAGGGACTGTTTCATTATTCTTATATTTCAAGATACTTAATTTCATTACATATTTCTTGTTAACCGTTAATGGTTATAATTGTACTAGGTTTATCAATTAGGTGGGAATGTTAGTGTTATTTTGAATTTACTAAGTCTGGGTCCTGAAAGAAAGGTGAAGTGATATAGCAGGTATTTCATCAATGAACATGTTTTTCATACTGAAGAGTATGGTTAGGGTAGAAAGACATATAATAGTGGAGTATGTGTTAAGGTACCTACTTCTAATGAGTTTGAAGTTGACTATTATGAGAAGTTAGAAGATGTTATTGAATTGCAATATCATAGCAAGCAGAACAAAGTTTTTATATTCAAATGTTATTGGTATGATACCATTGATAGAGGAATCATAGTAGATCCCCATAAGGGTTTGGTCGAAATTAATACAAATGATAGACTCTACAATGTCGATGATGTCGTCAAGCAATGCTAGCAAGTTTATTACATATACACTCTTTCCTTTAAAAAGAATTGTTTGAGAGTTGATTGATTATCCATAGTAAAAACCAAACACAGAGGTCGTGTTTAGGTTCTTTAGGATGTGATACGAACCAAGTCAGGTCTAAATTTTTCTTAAAATGTCTACTTACTAGTTTTGTGAGATCGAGCATATCTCTCAAACCATACATCAAAACGAGCCAAACTTTTATAAGAAGATACTAGACACATGGAACTATATTGTGGTAAATTTTTAAGTCAAATGGAGTTCAGGAACATATTATTGCAAAGGGTCAAAGTTACTAGACATATATTATTAAATTTGTCAAACTAAACCTTTGTGTATTGTCCAGGACATATCTGGAGCTACAAATGAAATTTATATGCAATTCAAGTTGGTTTAGAATGAGAGAAAAAGGTGGAGTGAATTTTTGACTGTGACAATTACTAAAGCCCAAGAAAATCAAGCTTGTTGTGATTACTTTTACTGACTATGTCATTACGTGATGGGATCAATTAATGACAAACCATATGAGGAATTATGAGAGGCAAGTTGATACTTGAGATGAGATGAAATCCCTTATGATAAGGATATTTATGCCTTGCCATTTTTATAGAGAATTGTATCAAAGATTGTAGAGCTTGAGTCAAGGTACAAAGAGTGTTAATGAATACTTTAAAGAGATGAAACTTGTTATGATTCGATATAATATTGTGAAGGATAGGGAGGCTATTATGGCTAGATTTATGAATGACCTTTATTATGATATAACTCATATTGTGGAGTTGCATCATTATATGGAGTTAAAATAGATGGTGCATATGGCTATGAAGGTGGAGAAACAATTTAAATGAAAGGGTACCATTCAGAAAAGCCACCATTATGACCTTCAAAACCTTGGAAACCTAATTGGAAGGCTAAACTAGGGGTAGTCCATCATAGAAAAATATGGAAGGCAAGGCCAAATACCCTAGAGAGAAGAAAGACACCTCGATCGTTGTTAAAGGTAATAATGTTACTCCTACTTCTCGTAACCGTGACATTAAATGCTTTTGTTGTCTAGTTGTTGGTCATTTTACTTCATATTGTCCAGACAAAAGAGTTATGATTATGAAAGCTAATAATGAGGTTGAGACCAATGGGAAGGATGAAGAGAAGATGCCACCATTAAAGGATGCTAATGATGTTTGTGTTGAGTATCCAGTTGAGGGAGAGACAGTTGTGGTGAGGAGAGCACTAAATATACATGCCAAGGTGGATGATTCAGAAGGTTAGAGGGATAACATATTCCACATGAAATGACATGTTCATAATAAGATATGTAGCTTAATTATAGATGGTGGTAGTTACACTAGTGTAGCTAATACTGAATTGGTGAGAAGGTTGAACTTACACACTACCAAACATCCCAAAGAGAGAACGACGTGTTTGAAGTCATGACTGAAAATTTACTAAGAATGTGCAAAAAATGAAGATTCAGGCTACATGGAGAAATTTTGGCATGAAAACTTTGTTTTTATTATCTTATTTTATTTATTTATTTAATGTTGAATAGTAATTTTTAAATTAGGTTTGTTCTGGCCCATTAAACATGTTTAAGGGTTTATTTCATTATTGAACTTATGTTAGTTGATTACTAGTTTAGATCCATTAGCTTGCAACCTAAAAAGAATCCATTAAGGTTAGTTCGAGGAGACTATATTATGTTTTTTTAGCTATAAATTTCACCAGCAAGTTGGAGCATAAATGTGAGTTTTTCTTTTATTTGTTTGTGGGAAAAACAACTTTTCTTTACAGGGACAAAGATCATACACTGACTTATCGAAAATTAATTGGCTTCGTGACATTATTCGCATACTTAGGGTTCTTAGAAACAAGGTTATCTCTGGGTTCAAGTTTTTTTCCAATACCTTCGATTCTTAGGTACAGGGTTACATCTGGGTCAAGGTTTTATCAAACTTGATTTTTGACTTTCCGGGTTATTATCTACTTCGTTGGGGGTTGCTTGACCATGTGATTAAAAGGCTTGGATTAGGATGTTAATGATGAAGTAAATGTGGGAGATGATATCTTTCAACTTGATGAGTGAGTTGATGCATATCGAGATGCTCTGCCTCCTGACTTAAAAGAAAATTCAAAATTTTGTATCGCTGAGAAACTTTTGTTGATGTTGAGGAGTTAAATGATGTTTTGAGAACCTGCGTACATATAGAAGTCAATGAAGATGATAATATCAATGAAATCAATGCAGAAAATTACGATGGAGATGATGATGATGAAGATGAAATTGAAGAAGAAAAAGGACAATTCTGATTAAAGTGCACAACTCGAATGTGTAATAAAATTAACTATAATGTAATATTTCTGAACAAAATTAACTTTAATATAATGATAGTGATGTGAATTTATTATTACATGACAAAGAAACATTTTTTTTTGTGATTTTATTATTATACACAGAACTGGTTTTATTATGTTGTGTGTTATTGTGATTTTAAGTATTTGCAGGATAGATAGATAAGAAATACATATATAATTTGGTCACAAAAATTATTTTATACAGATGAAATTATCGACGAACCGTAAAATACCAACAGATACACTGATGGATTAAGTCTGTCGGTATATTCTAGAGAGATTTAGAGTTGTTCACTTCTCAATGACATTGTTCATTGTGTTCTTTACATATGGCATCACTGAAGGATTATATCCATTGGTATATTCTAGAGAGTTTTGAAACTGTTCACTTCTCAATGACATTGTTAATTACTATTCATTGCAATAACCGATGGACTGAAAAGGCATTGGTTTCTGAAATTTTTTTATTAAATTAAAATTTTTAATTAAATGTTACAGATGGAAACACCGATTAAAATATTAAAAATATTAATATTTAATTATTTTTTAGTAAAATCGTCTGTAAAAAAGCCCCAAATTAGAAGACCAAAATCCCTGATTCATAACCTTCTTCTTCTTCTCTCTTTCTCTTCTGTAAAAAATGATAACATCTCTTTCCTCCTTAACTCCTTCTCTTCACTTCTTCTCCACGCGTACCAGATATGTCCTTCTCTTCTTCTTTTCTCTTTTTATTTTTATATTTTTTTTAAAAAAAATTAATGTCTCTCTCTTCTCATTTTTTTTTGTTATTTGTTCATTTTTATCTTTTCAGCTTCGCTTACAGTGAATTTAAGGTAAGATTTTTTATTTTTCTTTTTTTTGTGTTTTGCATTATATTTGTTTTTTTTATTTTTTTATTCTTAATAATTGTTGGAATCTTGCTATTGGAATTTTTTTCATATGAAAACAATTTTGTTGTATTTAGATGATGTATTAGAACAACAAACTCTTCTAAGAGCAAGAAAAAATGGTTTAAAACTTGGTTGTTGTTTTTTTAACTTATTTTTCCAATAATATTTGAAATTTTCAAAGACAAAAATGGTTGAGAAAACTCAAATATTGCACAACTACAGTTGAGTTGTTAGCATCAATTTTGGAGACCAAAACTCACTCATGTTTATTAAACTATCCAAGATTTTTTTGCATACGATGGTGCTTGTATATACAACTGCCCTCCCCAATGCTTATTAGGCATGTAACTAACTATACTCAAGTTTAGGTTACTTGTCCTTATCAATTACAAGTTTAAGTTATAAATTTAGATTGATTTTTATAGGATATACAATATAATATTATTATGATAATAATTGTATATATTAAAAAATTACAGAAAAGAAGCTTTGCTATTTATAAAGTAAAATTCTAGTTAAAAAGTAAAGATTAAATAATTAGGTTACATATATATATTAAAAAATAATCATAATGACCAAATCACTAGAAATTTTTTAAATGACCAAAATTCTTAGCAATTGCTTAGTGTAGCATAATAGAATGTTCATGCATGTATTGTAACAATATTTTTTATTTTTTATTTTCTTCAAATTCAACACTTCAAGAAATTGAATAAAATCAACTGGTATGTGGCAATCAAATTTAAATTCATGTGTATTTGCAAGTAATCAAAATTTGGGTAGTCTTCCCGTATAGGAGAGGTGTTGCTGTTTTTTTAATAAAAAATAGAAATGATTTACGGTATCTTAATTCTTTAATTTGTGTAGATGCCTATGGAAAAGTCAATACCGCGTTGTACGAACATGATCACTGCTAGTTTCTTCTAGCAGTGATTCTAACGACTACGAGTTGTTAATCTAGCAGTGATTCTGACGACTATGAGTTGTTAGGAGCCAACCATGATCAAGCATTTAGGTCACAAGCACCCATTCTCAACACAGGCGCATTGAATGAAAAGTCATCATGCTAAGTGGGGGGTCTTTTCAGAGCAAGATCTATTTACTAGGAAGTACAATGCCTAATAAAAGCCCGACCACTCAATGTAAATTTGTTTTCCTTTCATGCACTACTACAAAATAAAAAACATGTTAATAATTTTTTAAAAATTAATTTCAAATAATGAATGCAATTTCAAGTTTAGAAATATTGAGGTCGCTTAAACAATAACATCAACGATGAAATCATCGATGAAAGTTCCATTATTACAATAAAGTCAAGTTTCCAAAAATCTTAAATAGAAACCTATGATTGATGCATGATTCAAGGCTTTTGGGTCTGGTGTTGTAGCCAGACCCAAGGCTCTTAGGCCTAGCGTTGCAACCATACCCACTTAAACTTGGGTCATTCAAGTTTAATATTATTATTTGTATTATAAATATTATTATTTTTATTATAATGAATATTGCTAATATAATAATTAATAAATTTGAAAAAAATATTATTAATATTGAAAAACAATCATAGATTTGATTTGAAGAGTAAAATTAAAAACTATAAGAACTTGGGTCAGACATGTTTAATATTATAATTAATATTTTAAATATTATTATTGTCATTATTATTAATATAATTAGTATAATTATTAATAAATTTGAAAAAGTATTATTATTATTGAAAAAAACCATAAATTTGATTTGAATAGTAAAATTAAAAATTGTTGTTGTTGTTGTCGTCGTCATTATCATTGTTGTTGTTATTCTTATTATTATTATTATGATTATTAGTGTTATTCTTATTATTATTATTATTAAATTTGAAAAAAATTATTATTATTATTATTGAAGAAAAATCATAAATTTGACTTGAAAGGATTAAAAACTATAAGAACTTAGATAAGGTAAGTTTAATATTATTATAAATATTATTATTATTATTATTATTATTAGGAGAACTAGACCCCAGAAACTTAGGTCCGGCTAGGGCGCCCGACCCAAGTTTAAATTATTAGTATTATTTTTATTATTCTTATTATTATTATCATTGTTATCATTATTATTATTATTAATACATTTTAAAAAATATATTATAAGTTATGATATAACTTCGCAGATATACCTCATGTTCATGAATCTTAATTTTTTTTTAAATATTTTTTATGTAAAAAATAATTAGCCGCCGCCGGCTTATACTAAATTCTACCATTCCACCTTAAAATAATTTAATATATTATTTTTAAAATTTATCGCTCTCTAAAAATTATCGGGCCTATTTGTTGCCGGTATGCGTAAGGGGCCCAAGTGTGTAGCTAGAGGAAAATCAACCCGACCCGCTTCAGAAAACAAATCGTTTGGAACCAAAATATAAATAAAGTCGGTTCTTGGGTTTTTCTCCTTAAAAATAATCGACACTGCATCTTTCTCACTCTGAGACTCTCTTTTTGTATAAAACCCTAGCATATCTTTCAATCCTCTCTACAGCTCAGTAAGTTCTCTTATTTCCATTCATTAATTTATTTTAAAACTTTATAGATTATCTTTGCTTGGAAATTAATCATCTTTTTTGTTATGTTATTTACTGATTAGGGTTTCCAATTTCGAGATGAATGACTGGTTTCAGTTATTGATAGGGTCTCTTGGAATGGAAATATGGCGGGTTTCGTTTGGTTTGTGATTTTGCTTTTGGGTTACTCTGAACTAATCAATTCTTTTTTTATGGCAACTTGTTATTTGCAGGTATTTTTTTTTAATCTAAATTTGTGGGGTTTTCTTTGGTGTGGAGCTGGTTTGATGCGGCTTGTTTTTGAGATTTTTGATCGAGTCTTGGAGAAAAAAGAATGCCAGCCGCAGCAATCTTATCGCTTCCAGCACCTCCTGTTAATGGAGACGGGTCTCCTCCTCCACCATCCCAAGTGATAGAACAGCAGCCAAGGGAAGGTAGACCGGAAATTGAGGAGCAGAACAGAGCACCAGTTGCGACCCATACGAGAACCATTGGAATTATTCATCCTCCACCGGATATTAGGAGTATTGTTGATAAAACCTCGCAGTTTGTGGCAAAAAATGGACCTGAGTTTGAGAAGAGGATTATTGCAAACAATGCTAATAATGCCAAGTTCAATTTTTTGAATCCATCGGATCCATATCATGCTTATTATCAGCATCGTTTGACAGAATTTCGTGCACAGAATCAAGCTCCTGGACAGCAGCCTACTTCACAGCCTGCGGATTCAGCTGCCCCCGATTCAGCTACAAAACCTGATTTGGCTACTGATTCAAATGAAGCAGCTACCAAACCGGATCCTGCAGCCCAGTTTAGACTACCTCCTCCTAAGGTTCTTGAACCCCCAGAAGCAGAGCAGTATACTGTTCGGCTTCCAGAAGGAATTACTGGAGAGGAACTTGATATTATTAAGCTCACGGCTCAGTTTGTAGCTCGAAATGGGCAAACATTCTTGACTGGATTGACGAACAGGGAGATGAACAATCCTCAGTTCCACTTTTTGAAGCCAACCCACAGCATGTTCACCTTTTTTACTGGACTTGCTGATGCATATTCTAAAGTTTTGATGCCTCCCAGGGGTTTGTCTGAGAAGCTGACAAAGAGTGTTGATGACATGACCACTGTGCTTGAAAGGTGCTTGCATCGCCTTGAATGGGAACGCTCACAGGAGCAGGCAAGACAGAAAGCTGAGGATGAGATTGAACAGGAGCGGATGCAAATGGCAATGATTGATTGGCATGATTTTGTTGTGGTTGAGACTATAGACTTTGCAGACGATGAAGATGAGGACTTGCCCCCTCCAATGACACTTGAGGAGGTTATAAGGAGGAGCAAGATATCTGCTATGGATGAAGATGAAATCATTGAGCCTGGAAAGGAGATGGAAATGGAAATGGACGAGGAAGAGATGCAGCTAGTCGAGGAAGGCATGAGGATTGCAAGTATCGAAGAGAATGATGGTGAGAAAGACACAAGGACAAATGAGGAACCAGAACCACCTATGAGGATTGTGAAAAATTGGAAGAGACCTGAGGAGAGGATCCCTGCTGAAAGAGACCCAACAAAGTTTGTTGTTTCCCCTATCACTGGTGAGCTAATTCCCATTAGTGAGATGTCCGAGCATATGAGAATTTCCCTCATTGATCCTAAGTACAAGGAGCAAAAGGAAAGGATGTTTGCCAAGATTCGGGAAACTACTCTTGCTCAGGATGATGAGATCTCCCGAAACATAGTGGGACTTGCACGATTACGTCCTGATATCTTTGGCACAACGGAGGAAGAAGTTTCTAATGCTGTGAAGGCTGAAATTGAGAAGAAGAAAGATGAGCAGCCGAAGCAGGTCATATGGGATGGTCACTCGGGAAGCATTGGGCGCACTGCAAACCAAGCTATGTCTCAGAATGGTGGTGAGGATCAAAATGAAGCTGTTAATAATGATGCAAGGAACCTTCCAGGCCCAGCAGCTCCCCCTCCCCGACCTGGTGTGCTGCCAGTCCGTCCCCTCCCTCCACCACCAGGACTGCAGTTGAATCTTCTTCGTGCACCTCCAAATACAGTTCAATATTCTGGTCCAGCTGGTGGGGCATATCCTGTACCTCCACAAAGGCCGGTCGGTATTCCAATGATGCAGCCAAATTACCCCCCTCCTCCAATGCAAATGGCATCTGGACAGCAACCCATTATGGTAAATCGACCACCCCCTATGCCTCCATCTATGTCTGGGAATCCAAGCATGCATGTGCCGCCTCCACCTGGATCTCAATATAATTCTATGGCAGTTCATCGACCTTTTGTCCCTCTTCATGTACCCCAACCCGGATTGCCTATGATGCCTCCACCACCTCCTTTGCCTCAAGGAATGCCTCCACCACCTCCACCTGAGGATGCTCCTCCTCCTCTTCCAGATGAGCCAGAGCCCAAGAGGCAGAGGCTTGATGATTCTGCGCTTGTTCCAGAAGATCAGTTTCTGGCTCAACATCTGGTATGGATTTTTCTTTTTCAAAATTATGACTCTTATTCTGCAGTATTGAATTGGTCATTCCTGATTTGTGTCTGAATGCAGTCTTTCTTCCTTTATCTGACTACATGTTCAACTGATATTGTGCCTTTTATGCAGGGACCTGTGCGCATCACTGTTGCCGTTCCCAATCTTGATGAAGGAAATCTCAAAGGGCAAGTTCTGGAGATTATGATGCAGTCCTTGTCCGAAACTGTTGGCAGCCTGAAGGAAAAAATTGCTGGAGAGATCCAACTTCCTGCCAACAAACAGAAATTGAGTGGAAAAGCTGGTTTTCTCAAGGATAATATGTCACTTGCATATTACAATGTTGGACCAGGAGAGTCTCTGTCTCTCTCTTTGAGAGAGCGTGGTGGTAGAAAGAGATGAAGAGGCTCTTCAAAGTGCCCCATTCAAGGTTTTTGATAGAACTTTCTCATCACCAGAGATTTTCACATATTCCTAATGGGACTTTGTTATTTTGCTTCCTTTGATGCTATGCTGGAAATTATAATGGCAATGTATTGTTAGTATGATTATATGACTCATTGTTGCTATGTTGAATTGTCATATTTGAACTGATAGCAAGTGGTATCTAATACAGATATGGCGTCATGGCAAGTGTTTCTTTAAGGGCAGTGGAAAGTAGACCAGTTTCTTTTGCCTAGGAACGGCAAGCCATCTGCTTACATCACTAACTACTGCTTCCTTCTGCATTTGCAGTTGTTTCTCTGGAAAATAAGTGCTTCGTGGTCTTATTTTGTTTTTTTGAGTTCTTGTTATCAATAAATTGATGATATTTTATGGACTCAATTTTTCTTCTCTTTTTTAGTTTTGTTGCTGCAAGTTCTTTTCTTGGTAAATGCAGTGACGTGGAGGGTGATTTACTAGAACTAGGCTTTGTTTTGTAGGTAAGTGATTATGCCTGTGCTGTAGGGATGAGTGGGTGCATGCAGATTATACTAAGCACCCAACTTTCTTTCTCTTGTGGAGGGATTATGCTTCAATAGTTTGTTTCTATTTTGCTGTCATGCTTTCCTTTAACTAGCCAAGTAGCTAGCAGTGAGTTGGTGTTTTCTGATACTTTTCTTCTATGGCAACAGAAAAGCTAACTTGTAATGGATGGAATGATCTCTGCAACCCAGTGCATTTTAGCTGAGGCAGGTCGGTGATTCACCCATCTCATAAGTAGTGGTTTCTCCTCATGTGCTGAATCGTGATCGCAGTGCCTGAACCTGCTTCTTATTCACCCATCTTCTTCTTTTATGCAGTGTTTACTACGGTTCATTGCTATTACAAGGAGGCTGCCAATTGGCTTCAATATTGATTTTTTCCTTCTGGGATGTGGCTTACAAATCTTTGTTTTTAGCTGGATATGGTAGATCACAACATTAGGTAGTTTATGGATCTATACAATTGTCAGATCTTTCTGTTCTATAATCCTCTAGTATTTTCTCTAATATGTTGCTCCTTTGTGAGTCGAGAAATTGGAATTAGAATCTGTTTTCATTGGTAGCCACCAATAACTGCGTGCATTTCTGGTTTTTTATTGCCATTTTTTTTTGGCTAATTTGCTTGGGTTCTTTCTTAATCTTTCTGGCTATAAGCTGGTTAGCATGGCAGCATTTCTGGTTATTTGCACGTAGCGGTCTAATTTATTTGCTACGTCCCTGTTGCGTATAAACCATTATCGGAATTGGCCCGTTTAATTTGTTTTTCTAGGTTTAGAGTGTGCCTTTTCAAGTTTGTAGGTCAGTGTCCTTGGCCGGATTACGAGTATCGGTTCTATCTAACCTCCATCGTTCTGCAGGCAACGTGTAGCACGGCTGCTTTAATGTTTCATCTCAGTGAGTGAAACAGAAGATGAAGATGATAAATCACTTTAAATGACCAGAATTGGTCTCGGTGAAATCATTATCAATCGTCCACTGTAAGCCAATGGAACTTACTAATTTTAGGCTGGAATTATGCAGATAAGGTAGTGTGGTTACAATCATAATCCATATTACAATGCAAGTGTGCAAAGTGTATGAGTTATTTTCAGCAGAGGATTGGCCATTTGTAGTGTCTTTCATGGTAGCAGTGGGAAGTCATTTTTCTTTGCTGCTATGATTTTGGACGTCTGGAACATCAACCCCTGTGATTTCTCTAGAAAGTGGGAAGTCCTTCGATGCCTTGAGCTGCTACGATATGGCCAGCTTCTGACATCGTCGCGCCGCCCCTTCCGCCTTCTTCCTTATTGATTACATAATGCTATTCCTTCTTAGGCAATGCCAGACGATACAAAACTGCAAAATTCTTGAAGCTAGAAAAGATTCTCAATTAGTGGATTGTTTAATACCAAAAACATATGAATATAACAAGAGAACTAATCACAAAGAAGATAAAGGAGTTTCTGAAAAAGATGTACCCTATATATACCCTAAAATTTTATTTTACCGAGATTTGGTTTAAGCGTTTCAAATTAAGACATGTGATATTAAGATGTATTTTCTTTTTAAAGAAACACATCAGTTGATATGAAGCTCATGAAAAGCAATTTAATAAAAAAAAGATGTTTTAATTTTCCATGAAAGATGTTTTTAATATGGATAAAACAATATTGTTTTATAAACTACAACCACATCATTCTCTTACAATAAAGCAATATAAAGGTAAGAAACAATTGTTATTTCCTATTATAAGGATGGTTATGATAAAATCCTTTTATGGTTAATGCAGGCATGTTAAACCATGATGTTTTAATAATGTGAACTTGAATAGTATGAATTACTAGTATCATGCTAACAAATGAGCATGGATGACTAAGATTCTCTTCCAAAAATAATTTCGACAACTTAATAGAAAAAATAGATAGATCTTTTACTTATTGATAATTGTCTTGCCTATCCAATAACTATCAAAGGTTTGAAAAATATTGAAATGTTTTTCTTGCCACCCAACATAACATTAAAAATTTAACTTTGTGATGCAGAGATCATACAAGCTTTCAAGATGCATTATCATCATTGATTTTATTAAAATCTTTTAGAGAGTTATGAAATTGAGATCCTAAAATAAGATGAATGTTTTAGAAGTAATGAGTTTTGCAATCTCTGCTTGGACAACAAAAGTTAAAGCAAGTATAATTGCAAATTCTTTTTGACATTGTAAAACTAGGTCTATGAATAATGTAGCTTTAGAGAATTTGGATCAATACTCAAATGATGGAAGTGTTCAACAATTGCAAGTTCTAATCAAAACGTTAAAGAATCATGATACAATGGGTACTAAGTACCTTTTGAACTACCTAGAAGAAAATGGGCAACTTTAGAATTATCGAGTGAGAAACAAATTATTGAGATCATGGAAAATGATAAAAAAATAAAGTTGTTAAACCTCGTATAGTTCATGATCTAGATCGCGAGTTTAGTGGGTTAAGCTGTGAAGTTTGGGTCTATTCAATATGTCACCATCTCAGTATTAAAAAAATATAATTTTGAATTTTTTTTAATAGCTAAATCATGTTTTTTACTTGTTGTCTGTGTTGCCTTTAGACCTGCCAGGACAACGAAATCATATTAGGGCAACTCCTATACAGATTACTTTTAGATCCATGCTATGTAAGGATTTCGATCAAGAGGTTTCAAGATTGACCTACTGGGTCATGTCAATTTTTTTTCCTTTTCTGTTTTTTTATTATTATCTTTAAAATTCCATCTTCCAATTTTTTTCTTAGGATTGAATCCTTATTGGATTTTTTTTTTCAAATTCATTCATCAACATTTGATTGGATTTTGAATTGGTCTTCATAACTTGTTTTTATTTGCTTTCTATAAGGTTATTACAGTCTCAAGCAAATATCATGATATTTGATTGGTGCTTGATTTTGTGAGTGTCTACTTTTTTGTTATCATATCATTAAGTAAAAATTAGTTTTTTTTAAAAAAAACAAAGTTGTTAAACTCATTGGAATCCATGACCCAGGTCACAGGTTTAGAGGGTTAAGTTGCATAGCCTAGGTCAATTCAATATGTTGTCATCTCAATATTAAAATAAAAGGACATCATCTTGAATTTTTTTTAAAAAAACAAACCATGCTTTTTAATGATTATATAGGTTATTTTTTGGACTTGTCAAGTTGATTGGATCATGTTAATGCAACTCTCACGTAAGTTAATTTTAAACTTGAATGAGCTAAGGAGTAGAGTTGAGAGATTTCAAGGTTAAGGTTAGATTTAATATCAATACTCAATAAGTTTTTATGGTCTGAAATTTTTTTTCATGTTCAATTTTTTTTTATCCTACCCGTAAAGTAGTGTGCCATCATAAACTGGTAAATGACTAATTGATTATGTAAGGACAAAGCCTAATTTAGTACGCACTAGCGTTCGCCCTGAACTTATATGTGTGTATATAAATATATTGAATTATTTAAATGTTAAGTCCTTACAATGCCTAACAATAATCAAAGAAACAGGTAGAGAATGAAATTTTATCCCAGGATTTAAATAAACCGTTAAAACTGAAGAAGAAAAAAAGTTACATTCTGTATTTGTTAAATGTATCTCACTTATTATTATTTACACCTGCCATTAAGTGGGCATAAAAATGATGGTACCTTCGTAATTTTTAATTTACCTATTACAAAACCTCTAAATTTGGAAAGATATCCACCATTAAGGCTCCAAATCTAAGATAATTAGCATCCTATTAAAAGAAATAATGTATAAAATTTGTACTTCTGGCTATTTAATGAATGTTTAAAAGTGATTATGTGTTACAGAATAATATAAATTATATTTTGGGACCTTACTTAAAAGCTTAAATTTTTAGGTTAAATTGGTTCTTTGACATGGTATCATGATGACCAAGCGATCATGAGTTTAAATCTCATCATCCCCATTTATTTAATAAAAATTAAGCACAAAGTAGCGTGGACATATGCAAGTTTCAAGTCCAAATGACTTTCACTTGAGGTGGTCTATTAGAGAATAATATAAATTATATCTTGGGACCTCACCTAAAAACTTAAGCTTTTAGGTTGAATTAGTTTTTTGATATTATGTGTATCAATTTCATTTTTTGTTACTAGTAGGCATGCACCAAATATGTCAAAAGAAACATCTTCAACAAAATTGTCAAACCTGACAATGTTTCCTTCTAATTATGGTTGGCATTATTAGGTTATGCGAAACATATATACATAGCAAAAATAATAAATTTAAAATTTTTCAGGAGTTTCAAGGATCGCATTAGATAGAACTAGAATAGTTTAGGGTTTATACAAAGATTACATGAAGACTAGATGCTTTTTTTTTCTTTGAATAATTGCTTCAAGACTGGGTTGTCAGAAACTACAAGTCGTCCAAATATTCGGCCTCTAATGGTAATCCACACGAACTACCAGCGAGAAATCTCCTAAACCCTTTTAGGAGACAATGATTGTTATACCTTAGAATTCTAACTCTTTTATTTTATATTTTAAGTGTTTTTGTATTGTATTCTCCTCATATTTTCATCTTAGAAAATAAGAGGCATATCATTCTATTTATAGGAAAACCTAAAAATCCTAAAAATAAAAAAAATATCAATTTTCCCCTTAAATAATATCACATGTATTATTTTAATCTAATTTTAGAAATTTATTCAATCAAGTCCTTACTTGATTATTTCTAGGTCTAGAATTGTAGTCCTCTATATTAATTACATTATAGTCCCTAATTTCTAAAATTTATTTACAATCAAGTCACACTTGATTAATCACCTCATTTTAATTTCTAACCAATGGTTCTTATATGTGTGACCTATTAGGTTCCCGAATAAGTTAGCTCAAATATAAATCATAAGTTGAATAAGATTAAATAAATTAATTGATTTAATAATTAATTGATTTATATTTGAAGATCAAGTATAATGTCTAACAACCTGTCATGATCCTTTAAATATTAGGAAAATCATAAGTGGTTTGACTTAACTTTTCAGTGACTAGTTTCTCAGTGTAGTTAATATCACTTCATAAAAAATGTTCCAATCTATATATTATAGCATGAAGTATGCTTATTTTGTTAAATTATATTAGTTCTCAACATTATAATCATTTATTCTTTGAATAAGATTTTGAAACTCTTTTCAAAACTCATTCCACTTTGGCCAAGGATTTCACAATCAATATTATTTAAGAACATAATGGAAAATTTTCTTAATTCACCTAAGGTGATGAATCCTCTCTTGATTACTTAAATATATTCATATAGTTTATGTTATTCTCAATATCTCCCCGTTTGTTACCCTTGATTAGGACAACGTGTGATCAAGATCAAAGTATAACACTCCTTATATAAGATAACTTAGTGATCTCAATTCTAAGGATCACTTACACAACTATCACAAGAACCTTTTCATAGACATATGTGATATCTTTATATAAAATTCTCTTACGGGTCAATTTAGTAGACATGTTTCCTTTTAATAATTTCTCTAATTAAATAGAACAACTTAAGTACATATTTGGATCTTTGATGAGACATTGGTTCCTTTGCTTATGCAATGGCTCTATTGTTATTATAGTATAAGGCTACTGGATTAATAATGTTAGGAACTATACCTATTTTAGTGATGAACTTATTAATCCAAACATCCTTTTTTACCACCTCAAATGCAGAAATGTATTCAGCTTCAGTTGTAAAATCAATTGAAGTCTCTTGTTTGGAACTCTTTCAACTCACAATTCTACTACCATTTAGAGTAAAAACATATCATGATTAAGATCTGTTATCATCAATATCTAATTGAAAACTAGAATCTGAAAAACTATGAATTTTTAGTTTATGTGCTCCATTTATTATAAAGACATTCTTAGTTCTTCTTAAGTACTTAATCAATAACGGATTCTATAACCAAAACATAAAGAATCTTTTTCATCTTATCTCTCTCAATTTATGTCTTAGAACATATATCTTTGAAGAGACATTTCCTGGCGAAATAGATAAATATCATCTATTGGATTATTCCATGCTAAAATATTTTGTTTATATAAATAGAATGAGACAATTCAAACAACCTTCTAGATCTAATCTTTATTCCTGGTATATAGGCTGCTTTTCTCATATCCTTCATTAAAAAAATTCTTGGACAACCAAATCTTTACTGATTGGAGTAAATGAATGTTGTTTTCTATCAATAATGTCATTTACATATAATATTAAGAAAATAACTCCACTCAAATTAACCTTTTATAAACACAAGGCTCATCCATATTTTTTTATGAAATCAAACTATTTGATTATCTCATCAAAACAGATATTCCAACTCCTTGAAGCTTGCTTAATTCCATAAATAGATTTTTGTAACTTGCATAATTTGTTGGTAAATTTCTTAAATTTAAAACCTTCAGGTTGTGTCATATACACATCTTCGTGAATATTCTCATTCAGGAATATAATTTTGACATTCATTTGTCAAATCTCATAATCATGGTATGCGGCTATAACAAGCAAAATCCTTATGGATTTTAACATAACTGCTAATGAGAATATTTCATCAAAATTAACCCTTTTGTAGTTGTCTGTAATATTTGGAAACAAATCTAACTTTGTATGTTTGTAAATTGTCATCCATGTCAGTCTTTCTCTTAAATACCCATTTACATTAAATGAGTTTTATCCTTTCAAATGGATCAACCAAAGCCCATACCTGGTTGGTGTACAGAGAATCCATTTTAAATTTCATGGCTTCAAGCTATTTCTTAAAATAAATATTAGAAATTTTTTTCATGTAGTTAATAGGCTCATCAAGTATAAGCAACTCATTATCATCAGCTTCCACGAGAAGTTGATTTCTCAATGGTGCATAACGTGTCTTACCAAATCTACGAAGTTCTTGTGTTTCTTGAGTATCAGGTTGAACATTAAATGTTATAGCCTCAGGCTTTTGTTTTATTTGGATGTCTATTTGTGCTTCTTGAACTTCATTAAGCTCTATTTTCCTCTCACTGCTCCTTTCAAAAACAAATTCTTTCTCTAAAAACATAATATATTTTAAGACAAACACCTTTTGCTTAATGGGATGGTAGAAATATTATCCAATAGATTCTTTTGGATATCCTATAAACTTATAATTATCTGACTTAGCTTCTAGCTTTTCGGATATTATACACTTCACATAAGCGTTACATCCCCAAATCTTTAAATATGGTAAGTTTTGTCTCTTACCATTCCATATCTCATATGCAATCTTATTAAAAGATTTTGATAACACTCTATTTAAAAGGTAAACAGTAGTTTGTAGGGCATAGCTCTAGAAAGAAGGTAAAAGGTCTGTATAGCTCATCATGAACCGTACTATATCCAATAAGGTACAATTTTTCCTTTCAAAAACTCCATTAAGTTGTGGTGTCCTAGGATGTGTCCATTGTAGGAGAATCCTATTATTTTTAGATAATCTTGAAATACTTGGCTCAAGTATTCGCCACCATGATCCGATCAAAGTATTTTGATACTCTTTCCAATTTGTTTTTTTAACTTTATTTCTGAATTCTTTAAACCTTTCAAATGATTCAAACTTGTGTTTTATTACATACACATAACCATATCTAGAATGGTCATCAATATATGTATTGAAATAAGTATATCCACCTATGGCACGAATCGTCATTGGTACATATACATTTGTATATATTAGACCTAATAATTCTTTACACCTTTCATTCTTTCTGGTAAAGGATGTTTTGGTCATCTTAATCAATAAATAAGCTTCACAAGTTTTATACGATTCATAATCAAAAGGATCAAAATACATTTCTTTATGTTACTTAGTGATTCTTGTTTCATTAACATGACCTAGTCTACAATGCTATAAATAATATGGATATTGATTATCTAATATGTTCTTCTTACTATTTATATTGAATTAAGTCATTTCAAGATCAGGTATATACAAACTATTTGTATAAATACTAGATCCATAATAAACATTATTTTTATAAAAAGAACAACATTTACCCTTAATAATAAATTTAAATCCGTTCAAAAATAGATATGATATTTCTAGAAAGCAATAGAATAAAATAATAATTATAAATTTTAGCATCAACCCACTTGGCACAATAAATATAACAACCCTTGCAACATTGCCAACTCGTGGGTTCATTTTATCTTTATTCAATCATAAACATAGTTGAAGTAGAAACCTTAATAAGTTTATTTCCTTTCACGATTGCAAGATATTCCTTGTAATTCCTCCTCTAATAGTCATCCTTGTCGTAATGATGACAAATACCCTTGTCATTCTTGATGCCCCAAGTAGGCTTCTATATTTAGACTGCAAGACCAAGTCAATGATTAACTCATGATCTATCAAAAAAGTCTAATTGGCCTAATTTATTTAAAATAGCCAATCATCCTCAATATATAGGTGTTCACTAAGGAACCTTATGTCATTTTACAATGGAACAATCATTTAAAGGTCTCATACGTCTCATTGCATCTAGCCACATCAAAAAAAATCTTTGAGATGCATGATGAATGATTATTAAATGAGTATCCATCTTCTCATGATATATTTGAAGTTCAAATGAAATTTTAGCTAACATCACACATGTAGCCTACTTAACGTTGTCAATATAACGTTGATATTTAATCCTAACTTCGTTATCTCATCAAGGACATTAGGAATCAGACTTTCAAGAACATATAACATTCTTTTTTGTTTGAGAACAATTCTCAAGTTTCAGTACTAATCCAAAAAGTTTGGTCCAGTCAATTTATTAGCATCAAGTATGCTATGTGGGGATATATTTATTTTTACTCATGGTAATCTATCAACCTATTCATGTAAAGATAGCAATTATTGATTTCATGCACACATATTTATAACCAAATTCATAAAAGCTCTTTAATTTTAACTTGGTCACCCACTATTTTTCTTGCAAATTAATAGCCTTTACTATGAATTCGAGAAATCTCGCTTAGATATCCTAGTGGGTTAGAATCTCATTTAATTTATATGACTTGAAGTAACTCAACAAATCAAAATTAATTAAGTTAGGTAAATAACATAGCTTATCAATAACATTTTTATGTGACTTTTATGTCGTAGGGTCGTGCTGCAATGTCGTTGCGGCGACGACGGAGGCTTTGGTCATGCCTCCCTGATGAGGTGTGGTGTGTTGGGAAGGGTTTTTGGATTTAATTATAAAATTATAATTAATGTTCAGGAGTCACCACCTAGTATTATGAGCACTAGAAACCTATGGTATACGAGCGTTTGGGTAAGGGACTAGTTGTGCAAAGGGGAAGATGCATCACCCCCAGTGCACCCTACCTAAGGTAAGCTGCATTGTTATTTGATTGTTTTTTCTAAGTCGGGTTTCTATTCGTTAATTTTTTCTAAGGTTCAAGGCAGATCTCTCTTCATAAGAGAGTCTCTACCTTATCGGGTTAAATCCTAACCGTTCTAAAGTCTGAATTTTAGCATCGTATTTATTTACACCTCGTATCTTTAATACCTGATAGTGTACTTTATCGTATAATTTTACACCCCACAAATATTAAAGTCTACACCTGGACCCTAAAAAAAGATTGGAAAAAGGTTTTTGATATTTTGACCAAACCATAATGGATGATCATAAACTGGTTATGATATCTATTTTTTGGATTTTCAAAACATGAGAAAGATGCAATTTTTTAATAAAAATATGCATTGAAAATTTTTAGGATTTGGTCGTACGCATGAAAATAAAATATTTTTTTTGTTTTCGAAAAGGAAAATTAATTTAAATGTTTTCGAGATTTTTTTTTTGAAAATGTTTTGAATTTTTTTAAAATATATTTTGGAGAAAACTGGGAATTTCAATATCGAATTTGTATTTTACAGTGTAAATATACAACCCGATATTATGCAAAATTGGTAGAAAAATATTTGAGAAAATCACAATTTTTTCGAAATGATTTTTGAATTGTTTTTGGAATTTTTTTGTTTTTTAAAATATTATAATATATATTATTATAAATAAATATATATATATATATATAGACACACTAAATATACATGAGCTAGGCCTGCCCAACTGACTGGGTTGAGCCCAGGAATGTTGGGTTGGGTCGATCTCAGCCCAACATATCCTTTTCTTTTCTTTTTAGGGCCGGACCCAAATGGTTGTTGGCCCACCTAGCAACCATGCTAATTAATTGTGTTGCATCCAGAATGAATTCTCGTTCGCATGCAAAGCAACTTGGTTGTAGCAATGGAGGGGCGGCGCTACCGAAGCTAGAGTGCCTAACTGGAAGCCTGGCTGGTCGTGACAGGGAGGGGCTGATGTAAGGACGGTGGCTGAGGTTGTGGCAGAGATGGTGGCTGGTGCTCGTCGTTGATGGAGGAAGAAGAAGAAGAATGTTGATGAACAAGAGAATCTGCAAAGGGGAGAGGGAAGACCTCGCGGTGGTTGCCCTTATCGCCGATGAGGATTTTGGTTTGTGGGGAGGCTTGCCGCCGTCTGTTGGTGGAGGAGAAAGGTTTCTGTGGGGTTTTCATCGGCTGAAGACACGGTGGAGGGAGAAAGAGAGAAATGTGCAGAAACAGGAAAAGGCTGGTTTTGGCTTCCTTTGAACCCGATTTTCTCCTCTCTCAGGGCATGAAATCCACTTCGATGGAAGTGGGCAATCTTGTCTACACTGGGGAAAAATTACAGCCCTTGATTCAGTTAGGAAGGATCCCAACCGTTGGTTCAAAGTAGGCATCCTGAGTTATCAAATCTGCAGGAAAAGGCTGACTGAGTTGGCTTCTTTAGGCCAACGCTGGCGCCGATGGATTGTCATTCAGCCTGAACGGGCCATATGGGGTTGTAGAGAAATTGCAGAGCATCATTTGCGTGCAAGTTTTGTCAATTTTGATGGACGTTAGATGCATTAAATGCACCTGCAAAGTAGCCTCCCTGAGTTGTCATTTAAGAGAAGAAGATGAACAGTACCAGAGTTCTGTTTTTTGCCAAAGTTCATTTCAGTCCTCCCTCTTTAAATTTCATTTAATTGCACCCTTAATTGACCCTATATTTTTTATTTAGTGCACTTTAGCCCCTGCCGAACTTGAATTAGAACCTTGAATTTATGCGCCTTTTGCATTGTGGTCTTTGATCTCGGTTTTATGCAATTTAATCTCTAATTGACCCCCAAAAGTTCAATTTTCTTGCACGTTGGCCCCTGATTTCAATCAATTAACTTGGTAAAAAATAAATTTGATCTCTTTAAATTTCAATCTTCTCAATTAAGCCCAAATTAGGCTCCCAAACCTAAGTTTTCACCAATTAAGCCCCAAATAAAATTAATTTGACACATTTAAAGTATAATTAAGTCCTTGCACTTAATTATATCCGTCAATTGGACCCAAATTAATTCTTAAACATAATTAAAATTTAATTTGGCCCATGATTAAATCAAATTGGCCTATTAAAAATATAATTATATCATTGGACTTAATTTTTATGCAAATTCGTTCAATAATCATTTAATTTGACCTTCAATTTGTATTTTTTTTCTCCATTTTTTGGCATAATGGGGTACAATTAGACCTTGAATTCCTTCGAAATGGCAACTTGATTCCCCGGCTTGCTTTCTCCACGTTGCCAGCCTTTATTTTCTTTTTTTAATTTGTTTTTGAAAAAATTATGATTTTTGGGAAATAACTCAGAGTTGGGTTATGACATCTTATATCAATTTGGTGACAACTCTTTGTCTAAACATATCATAAATGTTTCACCTAACTATTACCTTTAATATTATATGATCATAAGTAACTCTTCTAAATCATATAAGTTAGTTAAGTAGGACCTAATTTTATAGCATTAGATATATTTGATTAATGCTAACCTTGAGTAGCTCAATAAGTTATCCACGAATAGAACTATGGTTTTATGCATATAAAATTAGAAGGTAACAAATCATAGTCTCAACCTATACTTAATATATCAATAAAGGATTTGTTATCAATTTTAATCAAGTCTCATTTCATGTCACTTTTTTAATCGAGAAAGAAAAGGCTAGTGTCTAAGCTTAATAAAATAAATTGAAAAATATATAAACTAATAAATCAAATGGAGTTGTTAACACTAATTAAAAATTGAAGTGTGGAACATATATTCATTGTTAGAAATATAAGATAGATGCATATGCAAATATTTTATTTTGGTTGTCCTTTTATTATATACATTTTCTTTTATTTATCTTAAATGTTGATTTTGGTCACTAAGTCAAATGATTTTTATTTTTATTATTAAGACATTATGTAAATATAACTTATCTATCTAAAATCTAGGGGAAGAAATTTAAAGATAAAATGCAATAATATCTTCGAAGTATTATCAAATTATAGAAGCAATTCAAAAGATTAATTACTATTTTAAAAAATAAATCTAACACTTAAAAAATAAAATCATTTTAATTATAATTTTTTTTAAAAAAAAGAAGGAGGAAAGGCCTTCATGTTTGGCTAAAAATAAAACAATTTAGGCGTGTGTGACACTGGAAGGCCAAGCTCACACATCTAGTTAAGTTTTAAAAATGCAGACTAAGTGTTGTTAGCTCTAGTGTTTTTTTATTATTATTTTAATTGTAGACAGAATGTCATCTATTAAGGCATTTTCTAGTTACTTTTGATAATTGAAAAATTAAAGTTCGAGTTTTTAGATCTTAAAAAATCCATTTTCAACTTGTTTTCACTCAAAACACCTAAAGACTATCCTCAAAACCTCATTCAAGATATTTTCAACCCAGAATTACTTCAAAAATCCAAAATCAAAATTAAATTGACGGGTCTCGATCTATTTTTCTAGCGTGTTTAAATAACAAAATCATCTTCATTGAACTCCTATCTTAACAACGAACCTACTAACATAAAGTTTGACTTTTTTGTGATCAAAATGTGATTGGCAAAACATTTTGTATCTCCTCTTTTTTACTTAGCAACCTTCTCTCTCTTCACTCAACATCTAGGAACTAAAATATAAAATAATAAATCAAAATATAAACACCTAAAATAATAGGGACCATATATGTATTATTTGAAACTTGAGGGATGAAAATGGAGTTTTTTGTGTCTTTAAAAAAAAATTTGTTTTTATGCATAATTAACCAATAGTATAGTGTTTATTCACATCAATAATGTGTTTAAATGGTTTTTAATCCTAGAGTTTTAGTTTTAAACTAAAACTCATCTTGAAAAATCATGATATTTAAGTGACAAACAAAATGAATGGATGTTAGATCATTAATTCATGCATGATTTTCAACATGTATGTACCTTTATTTTGACCAAATCTTGTCTGTTTTGGGTTCCATGTTGTTGGGTTCGTTTCGATGTTCTTGATAAAAAAAAACTTTGTTTTATTTTTTAATTTTGTTCCTTGTTCTTTCAATTATTTTTAAGAATAACCTAAGATTCAATTTCATAAAATTAGACTTTAATTTATTATTGAAATATTCCATGATATATTGGATACACGAGAGCATACGAAACATATCCTAACACACAAAGTCATGTTAACATAACTTGTAAGGATGAAATTAAAAAAAAACATTAATGACCAAATTACAAAATATTAAAAAATTTAGAAGCTTAGAATGAAAAAATTGATTATAAAAAATAACATGAAAAGTGAAATATGAAAAGATACATGATAGATCAACAATGAAAAATCAAAATCTTTCATAGCATGTTTGGAATTTTCTGAATTGAATTTAATTAAGAGGTTTTAATTAAATTGCATGTTTGAATTTATTTTAAGTGTCAAGAATTGAATTTCAAATAGAATTCAATCTCTAAAAATAGAATTGAACCCCTTTGATCTACTACATTAAGAGAAGAAATTAATATTAAAACTAGCTTCCTCAAAGTATTCATTTATCCTTTATTTCTTTTTAGATCTTTGAATAAATAAGATGAAAGTGAGGAGAGTAGCAAGAAACAAATTGAATTGAATTTTTTTCTCTTTTAAACATGTAAATTTAACTTATTTATTAATTTAATTAAAATTAAATACTATAACTGAATTTAATTACAATAAAAAACTGATTTTAAACAGATTGTTAATTCTTTTATAATATAAAAAACGGGCCAACTCCAAGCATGATAGCATAATGACGTGTTCTCATGATATAAAAAGTAAAAACAAAAATGAAAGAATAGAAGCATATAATGGCCCAGTAAATATTTTATCCATTTTAAAAAATCCTTAACAAAAAAAAATGTCCAGCTTCAAAACACGATAAAAAAATACAATACAAAAATGACCACGTGAAAAATACTATAATATAATATAATTATAACTAGTATATTGGCATGTGCTTCGCAGCTGGTCAATAACAATTTTTTTTTCAAATGTAAAAAAAAATAATAAAAAGTATAGAAAATCTTTTAAGTGTCTTGACCGCCAGACCCAAAAGTATTGGGTCTTGCAGCCGGACCTAAAGTTGTTGGGTTCTACTGGGGAGCCGGAACCAAAGCTTTTGGGTCTTGCTAGGAGCAGAACCCAAAACTATTGGATCCTTTGGTTCTGTTGGGCAGTCGAACCCAAAGCTATTGGGTGCTGCTTTGGGTAGGACTCAACGCAATTAGGTTTTGCTATCGGGTATGGTTATGCAGCCACACCCAATATCATTGGGTCTGGCTGCAAAGTCAGACCTAATAGCCAAACTTAGGTTTGACTGCAGAGCCAGAATGGGTCCAGCTAAGGCCGAACCCAAAGCTATTTTGCGTCGTGCTGGGGGCATGACTCAACGCTATTGGATCCTGCTGGATAGCCAGGTCCAAAGCTATAGGGTCCTGCTTGGAAACCGGACCAAAGCTATTGGGTCCTGTTAGGGGCAGGACCCAAATCTATTGAGTTCAGCTATGCAGCCGGACCCACAGCTATTAGGTCCTACTGAGGACAGGACCCAACTCTAATGAGTTCCACTCGGGGCAGGACCCAACTCTAATGGAAGAAAAAATTAAACAAGAGAAACAAAAAAAATCTAAATAGAAAAACAAATTAAATTGGCAATATCCAGACCCAATAAACATGGGTCTGGCTGTCCCAAAGCTATTTTGAGTCCTGTTGGGGGTAGGACATAACGTTGATGGGTCTTGCTGGGGGAGGACCCAATGTTGATAGATCCTGCTATATAGCCGGACCCAAAGCTATTTTTGATCCTACTGGGGGCAGGACCCAATGCTATTGGGTCCTATAAGAGAAAAGGAAAAAAAATCTAAAAAGGAAAACAAATAAAATTGGCAATATATGGATCCAACGTTATTGGGAAAGAAGAAAGATGCTTCTGAGAGTACGAAGATATGTAGGTAACTTGATATGTAGAAGAACTCGATGAACTTCTATCAGTGTAGGTCATAAAAGGTAGTCCATCTAAACTATATATCTCTAATTCCCTTATATTGTTGAAAGGCATTTTTCACATCCCTTGGTGGCTCCATATACCGAACTCCCTCCTTTTACACGCCCTACAAATTCTACCAATTGGCTCGAGAGCTACGCCAAAATTTAATAAGAGGAAAGGAAAAAAATCTAAATAGAAAAACAAATAAAATTGGTAATATTTAGACCCAACACTATTGAGTCCTGCTGAAGGGTGGACTCAACACTATTGGAATCTTTTGAAAACGATTTGGGTTTGACTTTCAAGCCAGACCTAATATCCTTGGGTCTGGCTCAACACTAATGGGTTCTGTTGGGGGTAGGACTCAAAGCTATTGGATCCTGCTATGCAACCAAACCAAAGTTTTTTTGGATCCCGCTGGGGATAGGACCCAACTCTAATGGATCCTGCTGGGGGAAAATTAAATAAAAAAAAGAAAAAAACCTAAAGAGAAAAACATATAAAGTCACGTAGCCAAACCCCATAGAATTGGGTATGACTGAATAGCCAGACCCAATCACAGTGGCTTTTTCTGTGGAGCCAGTTGGGTCTGGCTCTGCAGCTAGATCCTATAGTGTTGGGTTTGGTTGGGCAACCAAACCCAATTTCCATCCCTTATTAGAATAAACCCCGACACTCAAAATCCACAACGCCAACAATACACACTCAAGACATTAAGAATCCCCTCAAAACACACTAATAGCTCAATCATCATCCCATGTAACACCATTTTGGAAAGATGAGTTTGATATTGTTATCCCAACTATAGGAAACTTAGATTTCTTCGAGCAATGGAGACCTTTCTTTCAAGCTTACAGAATTTGTTGACACTTGGGCACTTCCATTCCATGACCAAATAATGAAATGCTCTCATTATATGGAGACATCTTGAGCAAAGATGCAACACTTAGCAAAGGATACGAAAGACAGGGCCATAAATAATGAAATGCTCTCATTATTTTCATCGTTATTCTATCACCACCTTCAGAGAAATGTCTTATATTCGTCTTTAAACTCAACAACAGAAAATCCTAACTTTTCTTCAATCAAATGCAGAGTTAGAATGGTGGAAATACATGTTTTAATGGACCACCATTCTGACTCTGAGTTTAAAAGAAGGGTGGAATGTGAATTATGAAACAATCTTGTTTCGGTAGATCAATGTAAATAGGGTGTTCTTTGGTGATTAATTTGGTGATTGTGATCTTGATAACGGGGTTAGGTTTTTGTGTTCTCATAAAATATAAAGTTTGAAGCTTTTTAGTGGCTATGGGTTACAGATTGCATCCAGGAAAATTTGAAGAATCATCAATGGTAAGGTTTATGGTGTAGGTAAGTAATCTTCTGATCTTGGTGATTGTTGAACAATATGTCAATGAATTGGATAAACATTTATTGGCCTTTTCTTCTTGTTCTAACGTTTGCATTGTGTACTAGTTCTTGGTCTTGTGTAGGCTTACTAATCCTTTTTTATATTCTGTTTTTAATACGTTGTGAGTGGTATGTTGATGAATTCGAATAGGATTTGGATGCTGCCTAAACTTTGTAACTAATTAGCGTTTCGTTTGTGTGCGCGCACGCACTTGATTTTGTACGGGAGTAAAAGTGATCCAAGGGAGAATGGAATGCTCGCTTCTGGTGCTCAGAGAAGTTAACGGGGATTGCCTTTGAGCAGCCCAGAATTCAATTGAAGGGAGAATGGAATGCTCGCTTCTGGTGCATGTTCTAAAACAAGAAGAACGAAACTACGTTCTTTCTAAATTGCAGAAAATCTAAACTCTTGACCGCTTATCAAAACGAAGCAAACGTTTAAAAATATGGATCACCACGGATTACCATGAACCGAGTTTGCAAAAAATTCCCGAAACTTCTAATGCTATTTTCATCCAAGCACAAACAAAATTAAAAACAGTATCACCATCCTTTTCTTCAAGCATAAACCACCAAAGAATCATAACGATTTTTCAAACAATAGTGCAAACAAGCAAATGTCACATCTTGACCATCATAGACAACTCAGTTTTGGTATCACAAAGACTGACTAATGCTAAGCTAAACCCTTCACCACAGATGCAAAGACACTGCTAAAATAATCCCCTGACAATCAGACTGCTGCTACACTCCCGCCACACATCCTGGACATCAAGTGTCGCTTTGCTGCTGTTGAGGTTGAGTCTGCAGCCATGGCATGAGTGCCACTGGAGGTTGTGGCTGCTGGGCTTCATAGGCAGCTGCTTGATCAACTGGCTTTCCCATGATCATCCCTGGAGGTCCCACAGGATGCTGAGGAACATAATAGTATGGAAGATCAGCTGGAGGGCCAACAGGAATAGTTGCCTTAGTGACCCCAAGACCCTCCTCTTTCAACTCATCTCTTGGAATTATATCAACTAAGAAATCAAAAACATCGGTCCTGGAAATTGCAGCTGCAATATCATTCTTCTGTAGCGTCCTTCTTTTGTTCTCTTCAGTATGGATCCAAGAGCGCAAGGTGAGCTCCAAGATGAACATTTCACACGCTTTAGCAAAAATAACAGGAGCCTCTGCTGAAATCATCCGAACATCTTCATCAGCTTTCATTATCTTCTTAATCCGAGCAAGTGGAAGGCTATGGTTCTTGAAGTCAGTTGTTTGTTCAATTTCCTGCATTTGGTTGGTCCAAAACATCTGAAGCTGCTGTTGCTGCTGCTGCTGCTGTTGGTGGTGGAAATGTTGGGCCTGCTGGTATGTAAGTTGGTGTGGTGAATTAGAGAAGGTGGCTGGAGACTGAGTTGGGGAGGGGAAGGCTATGGAAGGAGTCCCAGAAGCCACCATTGGAGCAGTTTGGTAGGGGGTAGAAGCATAGGCCATCTGACCTGCACCAGCTACTACAGGTTGCTGCTGTGACTGTTGCTGTCGGGTTTGTTGTGATTGGTCCATGGATGCTTGTAGAGTTTCTTTGGCCCTCTTTCTAGCTATCTCTCATCAGAATACTATAAAGGTCAAACAAAAAATAATAAATTCTCAGGAGTAATCACAAACTCAGAAACATTGACGAGAAGCACAATAAAAGAAAAAAAAGGGCTAAACTTCTTAAGTGTAATTCTCACAATCAGACAGCCTGCAACAGCATCCAAAACCCATTCGAAACGTATCAAAACATCTAAATTTTTACAGAAATGGAGGAGAAACAGAAGTAAAGATTTGATTAATGATTAGACCTGAAGGGTCAGTCTCAAAAATTCATAACCAGTGAAATAAGTACATCTCTAGAATGACCAATTTCCTAATCAAGTTGGATCTCCTCTCCAAGTTCCAACAACAATATGATACCACATTAATATTCATACAGATTCTCTATCCTTCCAAAGAAAGAGGCGAATAACTCTTAGTGCTTCTATCCACAACAACATGGAGACAAATGACTTGGCTTCCCTATCCATCAAAAGTCTTCTGAAGGCACAAGCATCCATCTATTCTTGCTATTGAACATATCTGGTTAAGCTTTGTCACCACAGATTTGCATGCACGTGCATGTGATCAATGAGACTATAAGCTAGTCACTAGTCCTTTGCTTGTTTCACTATTCTATATCCAGTATACTGCTAGATAGTTGACCTAATGAATACACATGATATATAACCTTCTACTAAGAGTGCTTAAAACTAGGAACCCAGCTCCTCTCCTTAATTAACTACATCTTCCATCAATTACTTACAGGTGTTCAGGAATCAGTAAGTATCTTAAACTACATTATTTTTAAGAGAGCGGTACCTCCCTTTCGAATACATGAGCATCCAGTTTGATGATGCACCCTCAAAAGTTAATTATAACAGCATAATCATTTTCTTTCTAGCTTTACTACTCTGAAAAAATTAAATCATCCAGAAAAGTTTGCTCATGATAAGACACCTTCTCTTAAAATTAGGTTTTCTCGATAAAACCAATCAACAACTTCCTCTATCATCATGAATATAAACCTTTGATGACCAGGTATCTCTGCATTGATATACTTTCAAATCCTATCACTTCTGCACTACCTTCAACCATGTTGAGCTCGTATTGTCATGTCTCACCATTAGATTTCAAGACATGCACCCCAAACTTTTACCATGGATTCTTCCTATCAATACATGCAAAAAATTCAACCGCTCCACATTTGGACCTTTCGCAGCCCTCTTAATTTTGGGGTTCATCCAAAATCCTGAGTCCTTAAATCATTATCTATATTAATTTACCCTTGTACTGAAAAAAATATGAAGTCACAAAGATCACAAGAGAAAATTATATAAATATCAATTTCCCAACTACTGTTCCATGACAAAATGAGATCCTAGAGAGGGAATTTTGGAGTTTTACCCTTCAGCATTTTTGCATCAAGTGGCTGCTCTTAAAACTTGAACCTAAACAATATTATTGTTGCAAATTCAAGACTTTAGCCATTGCAGCAAAATATGTCCCCTAAAGATGCATGCCACCAAACAACAAAATAAATCATGATAAAACCCAAAATAGAATGCATGCCATCTAACAAAATACATTTTGTACAAGTCTCACATTACAGAGAAACTGAAAATTTGCAGATTATAATGAAGAAAAGGAAAGGGAAGAGTAAAGGGAATTGAAACTCGCATCAATCAAGACATAGTTTCCATAAGCTCTAATTTTGGTCAAATCCACAATTTTACTCTCTTAAGAAACCTCAAAACTCATGTATACACCAGAAATTGGGAAATTAATACATGCATGTATTGAACCATACACAAAAACATTAATCTTAAGAAAAAAAATCCAGTAAATCAACAAAAATCAACCACATCAATCTCTTCCATCAAAGAATCTCAACCAACACACTTGCTTAAGATTCACTAGCTAAATAACAATTTCGCTTCAATTTTTCATCACTAAATCATCATAATCAAAGAATAATCACTACTTGCTTGAAACTAAAAAACCAACTCATGCATGTGATACTATTCTTTGTTTGGCAGCTTAGAAAGTGAAAGAAAATAAAAGAAAAGATTGGAACTTTATCTTAGCTGTTAGAAATAAAAAAAAATACTGGAACTCATACTAAAATTCGAAACTTTCCCTTCAAATTTCTCAACTTTTCTCACCAACCAAACAGAAACTTAGACACAACACAAACTTCTGCTAAAAAAAATCAGTAATTCCAAAAATAAAAAGAGCCCATTAAATTCAATAAAGTCTGAAAGAGAACATACCCACCAAATCTTTTTAGCTGAATCTTCCCTGAAAGCTCAAAACCCCAACAGAGAGATAGAGATGGTTTTTTAGAGAGAGACAGTGAGAGGAGTTAAAAAGGAGGGAGCTTTTGAAAGTGTAGAGAGAGACCCTTCTAGGGGCATCTACGTTGAGACACGTGTCAGACATTGAGAGTTCTGTCTATTAAAGAGGACTTTTTAAGACACGTGGTTGAGTATTAGTGGGTGTTGAATAACTAAGAGGTTTTCAGGTGAACCACTGTGACGTGACGTTTTAGGAACTCACAGAACTCGGTGTCACGGTATTTTAGTAGTTAAAAGAAAGTGTGAGGGTGTTTTGGGAAATTTAATATTTTTTTGAGGAAGCTCACGTGGAGAGCGCGTGCTGTGTCAGGAGTGGAAAGAAAGAAGATTACCTACCACCATAGTTTTGAAACCTGACCCGGTCATTGACCCGGTCAAGTGATTGGGTTACAGGTCAGATGGGTTGAACCCGGGTCAACCCAAAAAAAAAAACACCGCAGATAATTATTCAATTAAGTGAGTCATACAGAAAATGGTAAAGCATTAAGTCGCATAGCCAACTGCCAAAAAGTCTAGCTGGAAACTTGAGCTTCATGTCCTTTTATTTGACAGAGTATTTGAAGCTAAAACTCACTGTAATGCTTAGGATTTCTCTTCCAAGGTTACATAGGTACTAGTTTACAGGTTATCTGTGGCACTTAAAACATGATGCAAAAATAACAGAAAGAAAATAATGACACAAGGCAGTGGTCATTATTTGTCTGTGGCCGAACTCAGGGGACTGCCCGGTGGAGCACCACCAAATGAAGAGAGTTACCACAAGCCTGAGACGACTTCTACTACTTTGCCAGCTTCGAACCTTAGACAAGAGCTAGGACGGATTGAATCGAAAGCTTTCTTCTTTTTGGCTTAACAGTGATATGAGACAAAAAAAAATGAAAGAAAGAGTAGTTGCAATACTACCCGGAAGAGGCAGCAGGTGCAATAGGCCGGGAAGAGAAGAGGCAGCGGTAGCGGCAGGAAGCGACGGGAAGTCCTCTGCTCCTCTGTCAAGACGTCCTCTGCGATCAGCTGTGTTTCAATTAGGTTTGCAAATTGTAAATTTTGGAACTGATATTACTTTGTTCTTCTTGTCTTCAGTTTTTAGCGTTTTGGCCTTTTAAAAGGCCAAAACGACGTCTTTTAATAACTGGCAATATAAAAAAATAATGACCGGGTTTCACCCGGGTTTGACCGGGTAGAATGGGTCCCGGGTCAACTCGCCGGGTCGACCGGGTTTTCCCGGGCCAATTTTCAAGCGAGATTTTGCCTCCACCCGGACCGGTCCCAAGCCCGGGTCGGCCAGGTTCCGGGTCGACCCGCCAGGCCGGTCCGGGTTTTAAAACACTGCCTACCACTGCCCCGTGATGTCACGTGGCACGTGACATGCTTGAATTTATTTAATACTATATATAAGTATATTAAGTAAAATAATGATTTAAATTACATAAAATTGCTTATATATATTTTTACTATGAGTTTAAAATTACTAGTTTTTTATTTGCCTGCATTTTCACTATGAGTTGGATACAAATTTTTTAAAATGTTAAAAAATATATTTAGATTTGTAAAAACATTTTGACATTATTATTAAACTTGGTGTAATAATTTAAACCTAGAAATCCCTTATTTAATCAACTTACCAAATTTGTGACCCGAGTTATGGACTCCACTAAGTTAAATTAATTTTTTGTTTTATTATATCATAAAAAAATACCAAGATTAATTTATCATCCACCCAATATTGAATGATAAAATTAAAAAAAAAAACCTCATGAAATTGGAAAAAAAATAAGATGTAAGAAAAAAAGTGTCAAAAAATCTCAACCTGACTTTTTGATTAATATTTAGTCAAGCCACTAAACCCTCGACCCAGGTTATATATTTGATCGATTTAATTCTTTTATTTTACCATCAATCTGACACCGAAGAATAAAATTAACTAAAAGAACCACTCTAATTGATAGGCTTTGAAATGAATAATTAAAAAAAGAAGCAAAAAAACAAAACAAAATGAGTAAGGTAAAAAAAACTCAGTTGCACTGGGCTGGATCTCAAGAGCTAGACATATAGGCCTAAGGGAGGCCCACACAATGGCCCATCTTCGTCCTCCCCTTCCATTTTTACATATAAAAAAACAAACACGGACGGTAGGTCTAAAAAAATAAATGATGGAATTGGCAACAAAAAAAAAATCAAATGCAAAAACATCTCAACCCAACTCTTTGACTAATATTTAGTTAACCTGCGAAACTCGTGACCTATGTTATAAACTTTACTTGGTAGATTTAATTATTTTAGTGAAGGATAAAATCAAATAAAAGCCTCGTTTTTAAATGATGGATTTGAAAAAAAAATTAAAACAAAAGCTCAGCTTTGCTGCACTGGGTTGGGCCTCAAGAGTTGTGCACATGGGCTTGAGGGAGGCCCTTACGCTTGGCCTATTTATGCCCGACCTTTCCTTTAAAAAACAAAAACACAGATGACATGTCCAAAAAAAAATTGATAAATTGACAATAAAAAACCAAAAGATATAAAAAAAGTGGAAAAAAATCCCAATTTAACTTTTTGATTAATATTTAATTAACTCATCAAACTCACAACCCAGATTATGGATTCTAATGGATCAATTTAATTCTTTTATTTTATTATATGATAAAAAAATATAAAAAAAATTGATTTACTATCAACTCAACACTAAAGTATAAAATTGAATAAAAGCCTAACTCTAAACGATGGCCTTGGAAAAAAGTAATTAAAATAAAACTATGTTGCATTGGGTTGGGCCTCAAGAGCTAGGCGTATGGGCCCGAGAGAGGCCCTCGTGTTTAGTCCATCTTTGTTTGCCCCTTTCTTTTTCTTAAAAAAAATAACAAACACAGACGACAAGTCATCCATGTTCGTTTTAAATCAAAATAATATATTAACAAATGTTTTTTGTTAGCTGAGAAAAAAAAATAAAGCCCAAAATCTTGAACTTGTGACCTCACATTACTTCCACACATTAACCATTAACCATTGTACTACAATAGAAAGCTTGTAACTAAATGAATAAAAACACATATTAACCTAAATTATTGTTCATATGAACAATTAAATTGTCTCACAACTTTTTTAGTTGTTAGTATAACTAGTTTACACAACCGCACTATGCTGCGACTCGAATTAAATCTTTTTTAACATAAAAAAATTGTTCAAACTACAAGAAATTATTTGGCCTTGTTATTAAAAATAATCTAACGGATCAACTTTGAAACCTTCTGACTCGCTCCTTACATAATTAAGATTTAAAATTAAACCATATAGGAGTTGACCCAACATGACCTTGCAGACTTGGAGGTCTAAAGGCAACCCAGGCAACCAGAAAAAAGCATAGGCTCCACTAGGTTTTTAATATTGAGATAACAACATATTAGATCAACACGAGCTTCATGGTGTAAACCATCAAATTCATGATTCAGGTAATGGACTCCATTAGATTTAAGAACTTTTTTTATAACTTTTTTATTTAACTATGCGATAACAAAAAGAAATGCTCATAATATCAAGTACAAATCAAATATCAAGATGCTTGTTTGAGTCTACGATAACCTTAAAGAAAGTAAATCGAAAAACTTTATGAAGATAAATTTAAAATCAAACAAATATTGAAGCATGAAATTGAGAAAAGAAAAATAAAAATGAAAGAAAAAAAGAAAGGGGGAAAAAGAGAAAGAAAGAAGAAAAATCCACCTCCTTCATTATTCATATAAATAGTGAAAGAGGTGCTTTGCACCCCAAATGTTTTAGTATAGATAATATATATGCTAATTAATGTTTGTATTCATATTTACAAAATTTTTGAACATAATTGCTTAAAAGTTGCTTACTCATAATTTAGCCTTGCATTGTGAAAATTGTTACATTCATAATGTATTTTTTATTTCTTTTTTTTTAGCACAGGAAAACAGATTTATGTGATTGAAAAAAAAACAATGTTTTAATTTGGAGGTAGAAAATATCTAGAATGAGAAGAAAAACAATTTAAATGTGCTATATATTAAATAAGTTTATAGAGAAATTATAAAAGATTTTATTCGATAAATTGAGACCATTGATGGAATAGATTCCTTATAAAAAATGATAAACAAGACTAATTCTTATTTATTAAAAATTAAACACATGCATGTTGAGAAAAACCAAAAAGGTTGCTAAAACAACATGTATTTTGATTGAAAGTGTACTATTTTTAGAAAAGATATAGAAGATTATATTAAATGAATTGAGATTATTAATAGAATGAGGTATCTTATTAAAATAAATAGATTTGAAATGAATTAATATTTGTGAAAAAACTAAACACATATTTATTAAGAAACTCTAAAAGAGTAAATTATTTTGAATGAAAAGGTATTTTTTTTTATAGAGAAGTTAAAAAGATTCTATTTAGTGAATTGAAATTTTTAATAAAATGATGTGGCTTATTAAAAGAATAAATAAATTTGATTTATTTTAATTAAAATTTAAAAAATTATTGATGAAATCCCAAAATGAGAGTTAAAAAATCAATAAATAATTTGATTGAAAATGTACATTTTAAAATATTATTTAAAAACTTACATGGTTGAAAGAAAAAATATTTTTATTTGGAGATAGAAAACAAAAAACTTGCAATTTAAATATTATATAAATCTCCATTTATCATTTGATATTGAATATCCGAATGCTTATTTGAAAATATAACTATGTCCTAGAAATATCAAACCTTGGTCATGTACGAACTTAGATTAGTACAAGTACTAGTTATGGACCCGTGTTATATAATTTGTTTTTTTGCTAAAAAAATGTTGTTTAGGTGTTATAAATATATTTTAAAGCATGAAGAAAAAATTTGTGACTAAAGTCATAGATCTAATTGAGTTAAATTAGTTGGTTTTATATGGACAAAAAAAATGATTACAATAACCTAAATTGTTTTTCTCTAAACAAGGGACAAATAATGCAGCTTAATTCTCGGCCTATTAAATATACAAGGAAAAAATTAGGTAAAAAAAATAACCTAGCCTGATTCAACTCATATTAGCATGATAAACCTATAACCCAGGTAATAAGAGTCAAGTCATCTTGGGTTAACCCATTAAACTTATGACATAGGTCATGAGAACAGTATAACTCAATAGAAAAGTAAACAAAAAAAATCTCAAAACTTAGTTTTTTTATATAAAAAAATCGATGTCAAATGATGAAAGTTTGAAAGAAAATACATTAAAAAAATGATGTTATATCGTGTTAACTTTTCAAACTCGTGGCTAGGGTCATTAGACTGAAAGCACCTTATTTGAAAAAATCACAAAGCCCAATTATCAACCAATAAATATTGAAAGTTAAAATTGGAAAAGAATTTCAATTATACATAAAGACTCAGAACAAAAAAATAACAATTAAAAGAGTGAGGATCAAAATTGAACTAAAAATAAATTTTATTTTTAGTTAAAAGATGAAATTAAAAAGAAAAATTAATTTTAAAAAATGATTCAAATAAAAAAAAACAATCAAAAAAATGAAGATAGAAATTGAAAGAAAAAATAAAAATAAAATTTTTATTAAATAGTGAAATTAAAAAGAAAAATTAATTTAACAAAAAGACTTAAAAAATAATTAAAAGAAATGAGGACCAAATTAAAAGAAATAACATATAATAAATTGAGATTGGAAGATGCAATTGCAAAACTTTATAAAATGGATAACAACAAAAAATTGAAATCAAAAGAATAAGGGCTGATTTTAACATATCAATAAATTAAAGGACAACTTTGAAATTTTGCATTGTTAGCGTGTTTTTCAAGATGAGGAAGAAAAGAGGAAGGTGAAGAAAAAAAGGTCACCAATGTAATATCACTATCCCAACGCCACCATATGTCGCTTCAATAAGAATAAAACATTGCGGCACTTTTAATGACATGGCAAAAGTTGATGTTTGACAGCTAGGAGGTGCCACATGTGTAGCCTGATAGGTATGAGTGCCCCCCGGGCATTGTTACATGCCACTTTTTTTTTTTAATATTTATCAAAATACCAAATTGCCCATCGTCTAATCTGATAATATTGAAATAATAATTTGTGAGAATATGAAAAACCCCTTAGCTATTAGCTTTAAATTTTTTGTTTCCAATGATATTTTGGTTGTTTCGTTGTACTTTAAAAATGTGAAAATATTTATTTATTCTTAATCAATTTGATAATGATTAATGAGCTTTGTAAAAATATTTTAATGCTCCTAATAATCAATTTAAGGATTTTTAGTGAGAAAGAAAAAAAATGTTATACACTTTTCTAGTGAATAGTATTTTCACTAATAATGAACAATGTTTTTCTAAGGACAATTAGTTTTTGTTAATTATTGTGTGGTTTTGTGCCTAACAAAAATATTTATCGAGCTAATATATATTTTCTTCTTTTTATGAACTATCATGGAAACTTTTAAATTTAATATTTAAAAGGCTTAAAGTTTTGTGATGCGGAGTGTATTATCAACTTTATATAATTTTCTTTTATTGTTTATTTATTTAAAGTGGTTTATGTTCTTTAATACTCTTCCTCAGTTACATCTTATTTTTTGTATGTCAAATGACTTGAGCTCCAGAATCTTGCACCAGAATCTCTACTAGAACATTGAATAACTATGAAATTTTGATGCCATATTAAATTTGATAGTTGAGTTTGAGTTCTACATATATAAAAAAGACTTAAGCCTTATGATAAGTGACTCATTTCAACTTTATATATTATTCTTATTATTTATTTATTTATTCAATATAAAATATGTTTTTAGTATAAACCATCATCTGTTATTACAAATTAAATATTTATATAAAGAAGTTTGGATAACTATGATATAAACACTTGCTACACTAGTATAAGAGTTGAGTTGATTACAATTCAGTCTAATGATGGTAAGATTACAATAAACAACTAAATTAGATTTATGTTTTCTTCTAGCAAAAAACATTGTGCACCTAAACGTAGTATATTGTGGATTGACTATTCATCCACAATGCATTTTTCCAATAGCTTGGCATGGAAAAGTATAGTGTAGTCTTTGAGTTTTTTATCCCATTAATTCCAAATATAAACATTTTGGTCCAAAATTTCATTTTTATTGTGATCAAGTCCCTAGATGTTGGAATATGAAGGGAGTCACCAAAAAAGAGAGAAGAAAGAAAAAATTTTAGGTCGCTGGTATCCAGCCATGAAAAAGATCTTGTCAATGAGTTTCTCTTAATTGAGGGGTTTGATGTGGGTGGTTTTGGCCTTTAATCATGTTATAAAATCTATTCTATAACAAAAAAACACTAGGCCTCAGACTTAGTGTAGTGTTGATTGACTGTTCATCCACAATGCATTTTTTCTTGCAACATGGGCGTAGAAAAGTACGATGTGCTCCTTGAATTTCTTGATTTTTTATTTTGATCCCATTCAAATGTTAATGTAGTTTGTGTGTATGTGTGTGTGTGTGTGTATATATATATTGTCTAATTGCAAATTAACATGAGAATCCAAATATATATCTTATACAAGCTATTCTAAGAGCAAAACTATAAAAATATCAATCCCTAATCATACTCTAATTTGTGCTATTTCTAATTGCAAAATTAACAAGAGAATCTGAATATATATTATATACAAGTTATTTTAAGAGTAAAACAACTACAAAATCATCAATATTTGATCATACTCTAATTTATGCTATTAAACCTTCATATTCTAGTATAAGAGTATTCAATCTCATTCTCACAACACTTAAACATCTTTAAATCCTATAAGTGTTATCTTGTGAGTTATATAGATATTGTAATTTAAATTGTATTATCCACTCTACTGGGAGAGTTGTTGTGAAAAACAAAATTATTTTTATAAACCTTTGAAAATTAGGTAAAAACTCTTGGTATTGGTGATAAAATTTCACCAGGAAAAAAATCTTGAAAAGTGCATATCTTCAAGTGGGGAAAAGTCTTGAAGAAGAGATTTTTTCAAATGGTGCGAAAAGCTTGGTGTGAATTCATCAAGTGACTATTGTGCTCTTGAACTTGGACTAATAAAACAATACAATATTCAAGTGTGGTTTGACATTTAAGATGTGGATAAAGACTTACCGAACCACGTTAAAAACAAGTTCGCAAATTCTCTTTTTTATCTTTTCATTTTAAATATTTTAATTATATTATTGATTATTATGTTTACTTGAAATAATTTACATTACTTGTTGAATTTAGTGATACACTTAGTTCACCCATTTTCTCGCATGTTTAGTTGCTAGAACAAAATTTCTTGGATAAATTATATTTTAACCCTAGTAAATTCTGAAGTATTCCTCTTAAATTGCTATAGATTAAAATTTACCAATAATAACCATCTACTTTAGTTTTCAACCAACAATAAATTTCAAATAATAAATCAAATCTCATGGCTTATACTTTACGGGACATTAGTCTTGATATCTTAAAAATTATTCAAATCTCTTTATAATTGTTCATAACAATCCCAGGATAAAAAACTCGTCATTAATTGCTCATCTCCTGTTTTGATCAAAAGTATAGTCAGTCATTTCTGAAGCTTATTTACCGTCTCATGCAAAGGAACAAATTATTATGTTTCATTAAATAAAACTATTAAACAATTAAAATTAAAATTTATATTTAAAAATAGGTTATTTTTTAAAGTATTTTTATTTAAAAATATATTAAAATAATATTTTTTATTTTTAAAAAATTATTTTTAATATTAGCACAACAAAATAGTATAAAAATATAAAAAACATTAATTTAAAACAAAAAAATAATTTTTTTTAAAATACTTTAAAAATATAAAAATAAACAAGTCCTTCAACTTATTTTAAATTTAATTCACCATCCTTATAAATACTATAATTTATATTGTTTTAAAAGTTTATTTGATATTTTAATGTAATTGTTTTTCAAAATATATTTTTATTTGAAAGTATTTTAAAATAATATATATTTTTTTAAATTTATTTTTTAAAATCTGAATATCAAAACAATCTAAAACTATAAAAAAATAATTTAAATTAAATTTTATTTTTTAAAAAATATTTTTTTAATGGAAACACAAACATGTAATTAGAAAATATTTTAACTGCAGAAACCGAAAGGAAGTATATCTGAATATACAGAACCACAAGATATAACTTGGCCAATTCTTTTTTACCATATTGCAGGAGTAGATTCACCAAAAATTTGATCGATTTCTTTTTTTCTCTATTTTACGAACCAGACGAAGCAGCCTCGATCTACACCTTTGAATTCATAACGGAATCGTTTCTTCTCACAAAACCCGATCTTCATATGATCTTTGGTAATCTTCACTTCTATTATTTTCAATTTCCTGCTTGGTTCCCGAGAAAATATGAATCTGATATCAAAACGACTTGGTTTGCGCTCGCTCTCTCAAAACCCGAATTTTATCGAATATAGTTTAGCATTGCAATTTTGTTTTCTTGTGATTTCTGTTTGGGTTCCTAGAAAATGAAGGAAAATCGTAGCATCCGAGAGAGCACTAATCTTACTCCCCTAAGCCGAATCTAGCCTTGTAGTTGTGAGTAGGTGAATTTCAGTAGATTTTCTGCATTGATAGATCAGCATTGGAGTTCTTATTTTCCTTTTCGATACCGAGAAAGTGAAGGAAAATCAAGCAGAATTTACTAATCCGTGTGTGTGAGATTTAATGTGATCTTGAATGATCAACTAGTTTTACAGTCACGAGCTGCGTTTTAGCCTTGTAGATTTGATGATGTGAATTTTAGTAGAATTTTCTGCGTAGATGGATCGGCATTGCGGGTTTTATTTTCTGTTTGGATTCTGATAAATTGAAAGAAAAGCAAGCGGGATAGAGGGGAATGATATGATCTTGTAATTATGTTTACTATGGAAAGCATATACTGGTGGTAATAGTAGTAATATATATATTAGTAATCAATTTTCCTTTCTAGCTTTGTGGAAATTCTTGCTTTTTCTTTGGTTCCTAGGATAGTATAATAGAATTCGAATTCAAAAGAAAATTATAGGTGTCCTTGTTGTTTTGTCCTGTGCTTACTAAAAATTGAACTCATTTTTGCTTACTAGTTAAGTGTTGGTTCATGTTAGTAGAGTTGCATTTGTAAAGTAGCATTCCATACATAGTTTTTGGTTTACTTTCTTGGAAAGTGGAGGAAAAGCAATAAAGAAAATTGGAATTCTCTGTGTGTGCGTGCACAAAATTTCCAATTTTCTTCAACTGAATTTAGTGATATGACTAAGTTTAGCTCTGCAGTATATTATCTTTTTGCTATCTAGAGATTTTTTGGGTGCTCACAAGTGAAATTTATGATAACTTTACCTTTTTTAGTGCAGAATAATGTTGACATTGCATTCGTATTTATTCATCTTGCTCCCATTAATCAATAACAAGAACTGAACAACAATACCTGGATACAAATGTTGGCTTTTTTTGGGAGTGGGGGTTCTAGAAAGGTTGATAATTCTTCAGATGGTCGGAAGGATGAGCTTGTGCCAACACTAAAAGTGCAAACAGATAAAGATGTGTATAGACCTGGTGATTCCATTCTTGTTACTATTGAGATATCCAACCCCAAAGATGGTGCCAGTGAAGATGTTACGTCTTCTCTGTTAATTGAAAAGCTTGGTTTTGCGATTAGAGGTATTCAGAAGTTGGACAATCAATGGTTTGCCACTCAGAAGCCTTTGCCTGGATCCAAACAGAGGAGAGGTTTGTATTGTGTTTCTGCAAGGGTTGTCGACATTTAATAGTTTAGTTAATTCACCAGTTCATTGAAATATATTCAAATCTTTTTCATTGGTGTTATTGAATCTGTATGTCTGATGTTTCCTTTATGAGAAGACAAAATCGCCTCAGGAATAAATAAGAGTTAATAGGATGTGTTTTTAAGGGAGAAGAGGGGCTTGAAACAAATGTACTTGTGATTTTTCTTATTTGTCCTTTGTTCCTCTTCTTAATCTAACAAATTATTCCATCTATCATGCTGGTTATACTTCCCTCTGAATAAATGATGCCTCAAGATTGGTTACTGCCAAGTAAAGTAAACGAATTTTTTTCTATAGGAATGGAAAAATCTGAAGGGGTTTGTCAAAATATTTACTTTCAGTTGCTAACTTGAATGATTTTCAAGCATCCCTACCAGAATATATTTGTCTTTCCCTCCATCCCATGAAATAATACTGACATCAGTAACCACTAATTTTTGGGGATTTTTGTGTGTCCAGACTTGTAAGATCGATAGAAGTGTTGTTAGCAGAAACAAAAATGAAAAGAGACCTCTGAATAACTCTTTTGCTGCAGTACTTTCTCATTCTCATTTTCAGTAATTTTAGTGGTGATATTTTTTATTGACCTCTTTCAGGGGAACATGTTTTCATGGACTGCTCTACATCATCAATAGTTTCAAATCAGATTGTGTCCTCTGGTGCGACTAAAACATGTAAGATCTGGTCTGATTTAATGTTATGTTATCTCTCACACCCATATGTGAAAGCTTATCTAATTTTACATATGTTACACCTACATGGTTATTTATCCTTCCTGTATTTGACATTTTCAATTGCTATTTCTTAGTTTATCTTTTGAACAGAATAAAGCAGACTCATTAAGTTGATCGTATGGTTGATGGTTTTTGTGGTCTTTCAATGTTGAACTTGAACGATCAGTATTTATTTATTTTATTTATATTTTATAAATAGCATTTAAGTTGTGTTTGGTATGGGGTGGAAATTTTGGAGGGGAAATGTTAAGGGAGTAAGATTTATGGGTGAAATGTTAATGGTGTAAAAAGTGTTGAGGGATGAAATGTTAAAGAATGTTTGGTGGGAGATGAAAAAATTATGGGTAGTAGATACATACTTATTAAATTAGATTTATAAATAACATTAATGGGTCTCACACTTTAAAGTGGATGGATTAAGCATTTAAAATATGATAAAAGTATTGTTAGATAGAACATATGCATTAATAAATGATGACAACGAGTATGAGTTTTTAGGAGGGTAAGTTTTACCCTTGATGCTTGGAGTGAAACGCTTAATCCCCCACTTTTGGGGTTAAATGTTACCCTCCTTGACTTTTCCCCCCTCCATAACACTTGTGTGCTAAACATGAGAAAAGTAATTTTTCACCCCTATCCCCACATACCAAACACAACTGGTATTCATTTGCCTTCTCCCGGGGACATATTTGACTGAGAGCATATAATTTGTTTTTTATAGTTATACTTGCATTAGTTTTGCTTACTCGACATAAATGACAGACGTTAGCATGAGCATACAATGAAGGATTTTGCACAACAACTACCATAATACAAGTTCGATGAATTTTGATGTATTGTGGGTATCTACATGCATAAAGTTTGTGTTTCATGCTTATTTAACTCCATGTAATTGATTCTAGTTGATTCAACGAATCACTTGGTGCAATCTACAGATGTGGTACGAACCTTGCTGCCTAGCATTATACCGCCATCTTACAGGGGTGCTACCATTCGCTATATATACTATGTTGAGAGTACATTATCTGGACAACAGCTGATGCTGGACAATACTAACTCTCATAGAGAGTCATCAAAAGATCTTATTCAACTGGTTGGTCTGCTTAAATATCGTAACTGCTTTTTAAGGTTCTTGAAAAGTTTATCTTTTATTAGTTGTTTTATTAGCTTGCAGTTTTGCCTGTTTTTAAGTTATCAAAAAATTCGAAATTATTTGAAGTCTTCCCAACTTCACATGATAACTGTTGGTTAGCATATTATGAGTTCCTACATTTGCTTTGCTTTTTGGAGGCGTGCATGTTTCATTTTTATTTTTTTTTGTTAGTGAGATTTAATTGTTGCAATACTCTGTTGTAGCTGGTGAATTAGTAGCAGCAATGAATCATTTTTTATTTTCAACAATTGATTTGATACTTCCTCGACAGTCAAAAAAGTGTTGCAACCAAGGTTTAAGCACGTGTATTGCTCTCCATGTTGATAGCTAGAGGCTAAATATTGGGTATTCTACATAACATCTGTTGCATCATGCATGATGATTAGCTTGCAAAAAACTTTTTTCATGTGATACATGGATCGTATTTGGCACGTGTGTTACATAAGTTGAAGTTTTAGTTTCAAATGAATAGAGGATATTGCAATTTGAGATTGGGCTTTATGCATGGGATATTGCTCATCAAGTGTTTTTATCCTGCCTTTCTGATTAAAGTCTCCTGGAGTTTTCTGTCAACAATGCTGTAGTTATTATGTTAAAGAAATCCCATCAATGAAACTGTTTTACTTTGTGACAATAGCCAATCAATGTTGAGCTCCTATGGTCCAGTCATCCACTAAAACTTTACTGCCTCCAGCATATATAAACAATGACCATAAGCTTGTACTATATTACATCTCTTACTGGCGAGTGCATTTTGACTGATCTTGAAGACAACTTTCTGATCTTGCCATTTCTAGTCAGCAATTGTGTGTTGCTGTACCAAAGAAAAACATTAGCAATCGTGTGAATTTATGTTTTTTTCGCATTCGATGTCATAGCAGAAAACACTAAGGTTGTATATTGAAGTCCTTGACTTGTTGTAATTTTTCTTCATATGTGTTCTCATGCAATTATAATTTAAATCCTGGCAGGAAGATCGTATTCCGTTACAAATATGGGTGGCTCAGAAAGGCAATGGCCTAATAGTGGCAGAAGGTCAAAGTGACGGTGAGTAGTTTTCAGATCCCTTTACTTTGGGTTTTGAACAAATACCAATGCTTTGGTAATGTAGGATGATTGTAAAATGTGGGATAAAAAATCGCAAATCTTTAGTTCAGCACATAGATTCCAGGGAATTAAAAGAATAAGGGAAAGAGAGGAATAATTGCTATCATTGTGCCATTTGGTTTCCAGGGTTCTATATTTAGGAAATTAAGAATTAATTGGAAAAGAAAGTGATGTTATCCTTTCTAGGGTCTGAGACTTTCAACTGGCGAAAATTCAACCTTGGACAATATGACTGACTTGTGTTTATTGACAACACAAGCTGCCTAGCTGCTGAACCAAAATTGTACAAGGAAAAACTGACTTAATTGTTTTAAGAACAAAAATTTTCCTACAAACCTTGTCAGTAGGACACAGTACCCAACATGTGCAGTTTCTCAGTCCACCATGTGTTGGACAACATTTATTGCTTACAAAAATTCAGGGAATCAAAATCATTATAGTGAGCAAAAGGTAGTAAGTTTTCCTTTTAAAAACCATGAGGAGGTGCAAAAGTAATATAACGTTAGAATAAGAGAGTTTTGTTGACGAAAATTTATGAAGCAATTAATGCTGTGCAAACATGGTGACAAGAGAAACTGCCACAGATTAGGCAGTAGGTACTCTTACAGCCAAGGCTTGCGGGAAATTCTTGTTCTTATTATAAATGATCAAAATTGCATTCCCAGAAACTTGAAGTTCATTCTTGTCGGAGACTTCAACTCTTAATCACTGCGAAAACACTTTCCAGAAAACTTCTGGCAGCTCCAAGTGGATTTTGATTTGTGAAAACTTCTGGCAGCTCCAAGTGGATTTTGATTTGTTAGACTTATACTGCTACATGTGAAAAAGTGAAAAACTACAGTAGCCCCCAACTTTGGCTGAAATTGAAAAATAGCGCATACAAATTGCATGCTGATAAGATTTTCTGAATCTAATTTATTTAATATCTATTGAAACATTTACATGAATACATTTCTTACTTCGATGTTTCAGGGATTGTTCCACCTACAACCATTCAATTGGATATATACTGGAAAGAGATGGATGGAGACAATGAATGGGTAGTCAGTCTGTTGTTCTGTTTATTTTCATTGCTTGTGCTATATGTAGCGTTCATGTTTGTGTTTTTATGTATTCCACTGGAGCCATCTTAACATCATTCACTTTTGAAAGCTGCTGTCAAAATTTAGTCATTCAATTGATCTTCACAGGCCAGAGCAAATGATTTAGATGATGGAGTTGAGGAAGGGCATGAAAGCTTAAGGGATGAAATCTCATCTGTTTCTTCCTACAATCCCAATAGAGAAAGTATACACAAGACATTTGGAAGTTCTCTGTCCCTGCAATCTGTGGCAAGGTCTTCAAATAAGGATGCTTCATTTACTGAAGGAGGACGCAGAAGTTTATCAACTCTGGCACTTCCTCGCCTGTCCGCAGCTGAGGTTTTGTATGACTCTGGTGCAGGTGAGTCATGAGGCTACATTGGTGATTATATGTGCTGCACATGATTAAATGTGCTTTACTTTACAGTTCTTAGCTCAGATAAAAGTTGGTTGGATGATAATGAAACTTTCCTTTGCAATTTGTTCAGCTTGCCTGTTGAAATAATCAAGACTTCTGTTATCTGTTAGTCATAAAAAAGGCTTTCTGAACTGTAAGTTATCTCTTAACAGATATGGCAGAACCTGATAAGTCGTCAGCTATGGTCTTTCCAAGCCAGCAGCTTAGAGATGACATGGCAGGGGTATCTTATACACCAGGAACTGTATCTGTAAACAATGAACCTGCAGCATGTAAATTATCAAACCTTCTTCTCCTTCTAAGTATCCTAAATACTCTATTGTTTACATGTTATACCTGTAAACTTATTTGCTACAAACATTTCCTGCAGCAGAAGGCTTTATTCGTGGGAGGTCTTACAATATCAGGATGGATGATCATGTTCTGTTGAGATTTTCCCCTAGGAACTCAGACTCCACTTATTACTTCAGTGATATGGTAACATCAGTTGCAGAGATCTATTTTCCTTTCAGCCCCACCCCCCCCCCCCTCTTTTCCCCTTCGTTTTATTTACCTGTTTTAGTAACAGATAGGTGGAACTCTTACGTTTTTTCACGAAGAAGGAGCCAAGAAATGTCTTGAGGTAACTGCATATAACAAGCAATGGAATAGTCAGTTACATATATAGCATGTAGTGAAAGGGAAATGGTATTTCCAGAGCAAACTGATCCCTCCAGTGCACATTACTGCCAGTCAATGCATACATTACCGACCATCCACTGCTGGATGGATCAGTTATTTTGGAAAAATTCTCCCATTGTAAACTACTAATGATGTAATGGTTGTGAAGTTGACTTGAGGATTGGTGTCTTGCAGGTTTCAATAACATTGGAAACTTCAGAGACTGTAAGTCGACGTTATATTCATCCTTCTCGCAAGAACTCCCCGACCATTACTAAGGTACATCGTAGAATTTGATGCAATATGGCTTTGCTTGATTGAGGTTGATGTATCATAGATGTACTTATTTTGCAAAAAAAAAATGAAGACTCATCCCTTGTCCATATATATCACTGTAAAAAATGCCCACGACATTTATCTCTGAGTGGTCACTATTCTAACTTAACAACCTGAGTTATTGTGCTCAGTAACTTGAGACAAGCCATAGACAGAGTCAAGTTATTCCGAATGGAATTTTGTAATAGCAAATGATGTTTTTCATCTGTCTTCTGGTGTGCGTGTACATATTTGTTGTGTATATGAAGGAAAAGCAGCATTACCAAACAGTTACTATGGAACACTAAAAGATACTTATTGAGTTTGTTTTCTTTTGTGGGGAATCCAGTGTAAATCTGACTTTCTTAACTGAATATGAACATTCTGAAAAAAAAATTATCTGGCATATTGGTTGAATGATTCATGTAGGTTCAAAGCGATCATCATGAGGTTGTTGCAGATTTGGTGCAGACGAGCTTCCTGTTTTCAATTCCCATGGATGGGCCTATGTCTTTTTCCACATCCCATGTCTCTGTGCAATGGGTTCTACGATTTGAATTTTTTACCACCCCAAAAAATGTGGACTGGACAAGGTATTCCCATATGGTCTTTACTTATATAGCATAGATAATACACTTGGTAATGCAAATTGTTGTATGCTGGTGGCAAAGAATGAACTGTAGACTAATATTCTTTCTTTCTTTTCTCTTTTCTGGCTGCTATTTATTCTATCTTGGGTGTCATAGCTCAGTTTTGAATGATTCTTAGTTGCTAACTTGAGATGACAAGTTGACTCCAAAAAAAAAAAAAGCAGAAGGGAAGGACTACAAAAATGTAGATTGGAGGAAAAAACTACTTATCAGATTTTGGCGATATCATAGTCGTGAAATTGTTCTTAAAAAAGAGATAACCAGTGTTTTAAAGGCAATTCTGTTGTGTCAGCTACTTGGATTAAGGTCTTGAAGGTTGAAGGCTGGTGAATGAGCTTGCGATCTCTTCTTTGAGGACACTTAGATGACTAGACATTGCATCTATAAGTGTAAAATTACTGCTCATTTGTGTTAATACGTGAAAAATCTTGCTTTTAGCTATGTTGATATGATGTGTGATTTCATATGGTTATTTGCTCTTCAGTTTTGATTATATTTACTTCTCTCTGTTCCTTAACTCTCTTGACCTTCCATACTCAGATATGAGCATCCTCTTCTGATAGAAGGTAGAGACAAAAGTGAGTGGGTTCTTCCTATAACAGTGCATGCACCCCCACCTAGGGCTTCAGCTGCCCATTCCCGAAATGAGAAGGGTTTTTCCTTAGAACCTTTGTGGGTTCGTACTTGAAGGTATACGGGAATTTTGGATTTAAATAATTAATTTTTACCTTGGTCATGTTATGATGAAACAAATTGATTCTTTGCAAAACTGGTTGAATTAAGTAGGCTGGTGTCAAACTGAATTTTATTTGAAATCATTTATGTGAAATTGACTCTCTTTTCTACAGTTCACCGGCAACTATCAGTTGTTCTTTAACATCTTATTAGAGTCGTGGACAGAAAATTCATATACTTACTTAAGATGCCCCTCAAACAGTGCTTTAATATCAAATTTCAGTTAATGTGGTTTTCTGGATCTTTTTTCAGGATTTGAATTTTGAATTTGTTTGATTGGCTTATTCAGAAACAAAGGTGACAAGAAGAATCGGGTTTTTCCTACTCAGTTACAACTTATGGCAAGTTCCTCACGGAACGAAAAGCTGGGCAAAGCTTTGTTGTTTGCATGCACACAAAATATCCATAAAACTCATTCCTAGAAGATGCGTTCACATTGCCAGATTTGGGGCATCCAAACATTCGAGGTTTCCCATTTTGAGCCCCTCCTCGAGTCAGTAATGTGTGTGAACAATCAATGTCTAGTTTTTGTCTCCTAATATTGCTTTATTCTTTAGAACCATAATAACTTCTCAGTTCATGCTCGCATGTGCATGGATCTTTTGGATCAGGGGCCTGTATTGTGGAGTGACAGGCTAGTGCAAATAGCAGCAAAGAATTGTGAAATCAGAAAGCAGAACTGATATGAAATGTGCTGAATGAAATGAGAGTTTTTTAGCAATAAGAATTCAGGAAGATGAACACTACATTATTAAGGTCTCCCTTCCTTCCATGTTTTTTTTTTTTCTTGGTTACAATGAAGAAGTCAATTTATCTGAGATTGGGAACGATTTGCTTCAGACTTGTGGGATTCTTGGGTCGCTTTATTTGTTGCGTTGTTGCTTATGCCTTCTCGGGCTTTGAGTGTGGAGTTGGTATTTGTCTAATCTAGCTTACTAAGGTTCTGAATGAGAACGCTGTATGAATTGTGTTTTTTTAATAATTTTTATTTTTATTTTTAAATTGTTGTGTTGATATCAAAATTAATTTTTAAAAAATATAAAAATATTATTTTAATAAATTTTTAAATAAAAAATATTTTAAACAATAACTGCTAACACTTAAACTGTGTTTCTTTAAAATTCAATTTTTTTTTTGCTAAAAATTAATGTTTTTGGTATGTTTTGGATTGTTTTGATGCGATAATCTTAAAAATAATTTAAAAAAATAAAAAAAATATTATTTTGATATATTTTGGCATGAAAAGTATTTTGAAAAGTAATTGCAATTATATTTTCAAAGAGGTTTTTAATAAGTATTGGTAAGGAATGTGAAAAAAAAAAAGGTTTGATTATTATTCTTTTACTTTATTGTGATTTTTTTTTAGAAATTATGGTTTACATTCAAAACTATTTTTAAAATTGTATGACACTTTATATTTTTATTAAAAAAATAATTTAAATAATTTATAAGATTATTATTCCATTTCAATCAATGATTAAAGAGATATTTAGTATTAAAATTATAAAATTATAAAATTGTCATCTCTTCTCTCATACCTTGACCACTCTTCTTCCTTTTTGTCTTTCTCTACCACCGACCACCACTGTCTTGAATGACATTTTTGTTATACAAAAATCAAGCAATTTTTGAAGTTTTTAAAGGGAAAAAATAGGTTTCGAAATCAATATGGAATTTTGTTTTTGATTTTTTAAAAAATAAGAATAATTGATTTACAAATCACAACCTAATTAAAATTGCATAATAAGTGAAGAGAAAACAAATTGATTAAATACATAAGATTAGGTTTTGATTTTTGTGAGGTTTTGTGTCAAAGAGGAGAGATGAAATCAATTAGATTATGAAATCTATTTAAGGTTTTTTTATAAAGAGTAAATTTTAGTTATTTATTTTATATTACATAAAATGATAAATTTATTTTTTTGTTTAAATTTAAAAATTAAATTGACCCAATATATTGTAATCTTTAAAAGAATAGAAACAAAATAAAAAAATAACTAAATTATATAAGGGTCAAGATAATTTTTCTAAAAATAATTTTAAAAAATCTTGTTAGCAAACATGGGCCGGATATTAAAAAAAACTATGGTGGAAAAAAAATTACTTTCAATTGCAGATTTATTTATAAAAAAAAAATTAGTCAATAGAGTTAAATAAAACCTTTTTTTCTTTCTACTCTCTTTCTAGGGTTTTAAGGGTCTTTCTAGGATTTTAAGGGTCTTTTAAAGGATTTTGTCACTAGTTGTAGCATTTTTTATTCTTTTTTTTTTCAATACTTTTCTTTCAATAATCCCATATTGAGGATTTATGTCTTGGATATGATATTTTTCATTTTATAATATCTAATTTATTGGTTTTCTTACCCTTCTAGGTCTTTTCTTTTGAGTTTATGATTTTTTTTTCCGTACTCTTATAGAGTTTTAAGTAAAGGTTCATTTCATGAGTGGTTAGATTGAAAATGATTTGATAGAAAACAATTCTTAACAAGAGAAAAATATATCTATGAGGTAATAGAATTACCATTAAAAAAAATAAATTCCTGGTGATATTACTATGTAGGCAGAGATAATTTATTGTGGATTGTAACAATGGATTGCATGTCTTATTTTCTATGAGATTTGGTAGATATTGCATATCTTATTGCTGTTACTATACAGCCTGAGACAATCAACTATGGATGGCTCTGTCATGATGAAATAACATTTTCTCTCTTCATTTGGTTGCTAAGTCACTTTTCTTTTTTGTTTTTGAGTGGGGAGGGTTCTCGCTCTCGTATTTATTGAGTAAATGAATGTCATTGATAGAGAAATGAAAATTCTAAAATTCAAAGTAGATTTTAGTTCAATGACATGTCTCCAGAACAAAAGCTACATGTAAAGAGCATAACTAATATCTTGACCAATCTAAAGAACATCTTTGGCTGATGTTTTTTGTAAGAGAATCCAACAAGTTCATGATGTAAATAAATGGTCTCATATTCTTATGATGGAAGAACATGATTTAGTTGGTTTTTTTTTTAGAAACTACATCAATCTATTGTTTAGTAGGTTATATTATTATATATGTTCAATTATATGTATTGAATATTATTATACATTTAACATTACTCATGTAAATACAGTAAATCTTGTTTTTAGAATTTAATGTTCTTTTGTATAGTTATTACATTTTCCCTCGACAAAGATATTGAATTAAGCATTTGAGAGTCCTTGTAGGTATCATGAGCATTATATCAAGCCATCACTTTCCTTTATGATGGAGAATAAAAGTAATTATAAGAGCACTTGATTAACCCATAATTCAACCACTAAAGAATCTTATTCCTAAACATCTTGAACTTTATAACATCATCCATTAGTGTTGTTTATGTGAACTAATGATAAAAAAAATGCCATTAGTTTCTTTCTAGAACTTATTTTTCACATTTCCATGCTATTCTTTAGTAGTCAACCAAGACACACCTGGGGCAGGATATGCCTCATTAGTTCTTATTAATTAGGTGTAACTCCGACCTTAAGAAGTGTTAGCAACCCAGAAGAAAAATCAAGCCATGTTACCTTAGCAAGTTTTGGCCCCCTCGGTGACACTAAATGCCTTAGTGACACTAGATGCCCCTATGCCACCATCATTGGCTGCTCTGGGTTCCTGTAAGTAACACTACTCTAAAAAGTCTAAGAAAGACAACATTCAAGAGAGTGTTTTGCCCCAACATATATCAAGCCCCACGAGGGGTTGCTCTCATTATCGTGGTACCCCTGCACAGAGTGAGTGTTTAAGGTGCGCTCATTCTCGTTACCGCAGGATGAACAACAATTATCACTTCTTTCGTTTCGTACAAGACTACTCAAGCTCTTTAAAGCCTAGTAAATAAAGGATTGAGAGACGATCGATCTTTGAGCACATTTAGGGTGATGCCTATAACCCTCATTAAGTGTGAGACTCTTTCTTATCTAGACAAGTTTTCAATACTCGTGTTGTAACCCAATTTTGGCCCATTGGCTTTTAATTTAATTTTTACATGGTTTAAAATGTAAAATTAAAAAATCAGAGATTTATTTCGATGAAAAGTGTGATTTGTGAACTTGCGTGAAAATTAAGGACTACAATGTGCTTTTGTCATTCTATCTTTATCTTCAAGATAATCCTTGTCTTCAAGATAATGATTGTTATCTGCTTTCAAATTTGATTCTTAATCAAATTCAAACTTCAAAGAAGAGAATGAGTTTGATTGAAACTTGGTTTCTCACACGCGAAGGGACTCTTGCACTATAAATACAGATCTTAATGTATGCAAAAGGGAGGCGAAGAAAATCCCAGGAGAAGGTCATTACCAAAAACCCTACATATAAAAAAAAGACAATTACAAAAGAAGAGGGGGCGCGGCAGAATCCTAGACTAGCCGTCGCTGCCCCCTCCCCCAGTTTTTTTTCTCCTCTTCCTTGGTCTCAAACCAGCCATACCTCCCCCTCCTCGGCTTTTTCCTTTTTCATCCTCTCCGCTCTCACTCTCCCCATTAACCATCATCCTTCATCTCAGCCATGCACCTCTATGCATTATGAGCATGCATCAGTGCACATTGGCTAGTCATGCTTTGTTACAACGGGCACATGCAGTAACCACAATATGGTGACTAGTCCTACTCAAAGTTCAGCATCTCGTGCGCCAAGTCAGGGTGGTCAAAGTGGCTTTACAAGTTCCACTGGAAGCACTCAGATGCATGCTTGGGTTCAAGGTGCCATTTCCAAGATTAGTAGCACGACTGATGGAGTGACCAGTTCAACTCCGAATCCCATAAGTGGTCCATCTTCCATTGTGCCGATAAGTATTAACACTGGAACTTTTCCTGGAACACCGGCAATTAGGCTCATTGGTGACTGCCATTTCCTCCACAGATTATGCCAGCTCATGTTTTTCTTTTTTCCTTTTCTTTCGGCAAACTCAACTACCTCGCTTTGTCGGAAGTGCATAGAGAAATTCAACTGATACAAATGTGCAAAAACCTCAGTCTGGTGCTCCTGGCAAAGTGGAGGAGATCAACATTGTTTCTTCAAAACCAGCACCAGCCTATGGTCGGTCGAATGAAGGTCGAGACAGACTCGAGGTGGTCAAGTAATGCCCGGAGCTAAACCACTCGGAGATGGACCTACGGTAGGCACAGAGTAGGCGTGGCAATGCGGCCAAGGATACAGCTTTGAAGAGCCGACGACCAAAGGAGAAGCGCACGAAGAACAAAAACAGAGAAGGTAGCTTTGGCAAACCAAAGATACCTTCGCCATGATCTTCGTCATTAAGCTCCAGTATCAGGCAGACTCTGAGAGAGAAAGTGAAAAACAGGAAGAAGTAGAGTAGAAAGCGTCCGTTTGACCAACAAACTAACATCTTCATCGCCATCGTCTTCGACTTCGCCTCCCTGCACAGGTAAGTTCTTTGCCTTTTCCCCTCTTGCATTATAATTCACGCTACAGTAGCTGTGAATTATAATTCACTTGTTTCTATGCTCAGTCGGTGAACAGACAAAAAAAAAATAGATAATAAAAAAAATGTTTTCCTTTCTTAAGAAATTCAAATTTTTGCAAATTTATTCACTGGCGCGAGTCAGGAATATCGTACTTTTTGGGTTACAAAATATTTACCAATGCTAGAGTTGGAAATATTCGTAGGCAAATATTCATTGACGCTAGAGTCGGGAATATTATAGGATGACCAATAAAAATGGAACACAAACAAACCTTTAGCAATTTAAGACAAAACCAGCAATGCAGCTTGCCTCAGGTAAGACGCTTAAGGGGTGATATCATCTTTCCTTTTGCGTAACCAGTCTCGTACCATAGAATCTCTGTTGACCAGTTAGGGTTCTTAGTGACCATAATACTAGGTGGCGACTCATTGAACAAGATCTTTTCCCCTAAAAGAACAAGATGTCAGATATTTATTTCTTTTCCAATCGAGAGATAATTTTTAATTGGTCGCTGCGATGTTCGGGTGTGATAACTCGAATTCCCTAGGATTATATCTCTAGCAAAATAAGCTTGGATAATTATGATGGTCTCGCTAACCTGATGAAACACGTATAAAATATATGGAATAGCCCAAAATTCATCATCTAAGACAGTGATGCGATGCGCAAGATCCTCCCTATAACTTTCTATGGATCCATGCATGTCTGGTATAATAGTTTAAAGTCAGATTCTATTAAAGGATTTAACGATCTTTATGCTAAATTAGTGGCACATTTTAGTACCAATATACCCACCAAGTGAAGCTCCACAAAGCTTTTTAGGATTACCCATTGAGAGCAAGTCCACATGGGCATAGTTGAAGAGGTTTAATGAGGAGATGCTCAAGGTGAAAGAGTTGCTTAAGCTTGTGGCCTCAGAGGCCCTAATAAATGGGGTAAAAGAACATGCTCTATAAAGAGAATTGTATGCCTTTCCAAACAGAAGTTTGCTTAAAATGAAACAAGTCCTGCAGAATTATATATAGGTAGAAAAATCATGTATGTTACGACACAAACCTCTTTATTTTTATAAGGAGAGTTAATTGGAGGGACCTTCCTAACAGAATTATTCCCTTAACTAGTTAGTCTTGATGGTAATAAAAAAGCACAGGTGGTGAAAGATCTCCATGCAAAAATTCGGTAACCAATAGAAAAGAAGAATGAACAATATGCAAACAAAGCCAATAGGGAACGAAAATTAGTGAGATTTGAACCAGGTGATTGGGTTTGGGTGCATATAAAGAAGGAAAGGTTTCCTGAACAAATAAGATCAAAGTTGATGCCTCGAGGAGATGGTCCTTATCAGATCATAGAAAGGATTAATGATAATGCCTACAAAGTGGATCTACCAGGTGAGTATGATGTTAGTGTTACATTCAATGTTTCTGATCTTTCTTTGTTTGATTTAGGTGATGATTCGAGGTCGAATCCTTTTGAGGAGCGAGGGGATGATGCGATCCAACCATCGAAGGATCCATTAGAGGTTCCAGTTGGTCCAGTTACTAGGCTTAGGGCTAAGAAGTTCAAAGAAGCTTTCAATGGATTTCTTCAAGATACATGGGCTAAGGTGGACTTTAAGAAGATTTTTAATAATAAAGAGCAAGCCTTGATTAATCTGATTCATGTTCAAAAGGGGCTTATTAGTGGAACCAAGACCATTACACACAAGGATTGGGAGAAGAAGACTAGATTCGGACAGTTTGACCTTTCATTACTCTTTTGGTCATAATTAGAGCTGCAGATCGAATTTTGATGTGATTCTAGTTGAGCTGGAAACTAGACTTCCATACCTTTCCAACGGTATATGAAACGCCTTCTAATTCATTAAGAAGAGAGAGAACCATCCATTTTAAGTTGGGCTTTGCTTATCGATTTAATGCGGAAACAAGGAACTTGTCTTATTTAATTAGTTGGGCTATCAAACTTTAATTATTTTGAGAGGAGACAATTTGTTTGGGTTTTAGACTTATTTATTTTAATTAGTTTGGGCTAGTTTTAGCTTTGGTTGATTATTATTTAAATTGGGTTTATGTGAGACCTATTAGCGAAACTAGGGTTTTGGCTTGGAGTTTAAATACTCTTTAGGAATAATTTTAGGTTAGAATTTTGATGTTATTTTCAGCATTGTAGCCGACTTTTGGTTGCTCAATCTTGGTTCTTGATTGAACTTTCAACTCTTCAAAGAATTGACCATTATTTGTTGGGAATTTATACTTTCTTTGCTCGTCTCCAGGTGTAGACGTTGTGATCGAGTTGGTTTATAGTCTTTTTGCCTTGGAGTAAGTCTTCCATTGTGATAAGCTCATTCAAATATCAACAAACTTGGGTTAGATTGATCTTGGGGTCGCGAATACCATTAAATTCCGCTAGGGTTCGCATCACCCCCCACCAAGGCTAAGCTTACTGTTAATCTTAAGGCTCATGGGCTATGTACTTAACATGGGTAGTGACAACTGCTAGGGCTGGATAAATATCAATAAAGTTGGGAATACGATTAGGGTCGAATGCAACTGAGAAATCCATTGATATCCCTTTTGACAAATGATAAAAATTAAGGTTGGACATAACCTTGAATACAATAGATATATCCCTGGCTAGAGATCCTTTAAATATTATGAAAAACTCATTAGAAGAGTCCCTTAATGCCCTTAGACGAGCACACTCCTCTCAAAAGGCCTTTGCCTCAGCCTTGGCTTCCATTAATTCAGCCTTTAAGGTTGTCACTTTAGCCTTTTAAGCCTCATAAGATTACATCAGAGAGGATGACACATCCTCTCTCAAATAAACTTTCTCTAAGGCAACGCTTAGCTTGAAAGCCTAGTGATCCTTATCCCTAGCCAACTTCCTCTATGTTTCTTAGATATCATGGATATGAAGGCAATAAGCCTCTCTAATCTCTTTTAACTAAGCTTTCAGCTATGTTTTTATCTTCCTAAGGCTTTGAACCTCTTATGGGTTTCCTTTTAGTTGGGCTAAAGTCATCCTTATTTGATTCCTTTTGATATTCCAGCTCCTCTAGAAATGGATATTTATCAGGAAACCCTAAATAAAACAAAGATATAAGTCTTTAAAAAAAAGTCTAAGTATGTCTACAAGGCAAAATTCTCATGAAGTATAAGTTACCCGATAAGACCAAGATGGTAAACAAAGCTTCAATCAAATAGTTGGTCAACATTCGAAATGAGATCTAGTAGCCTCTCTGTGATATCCATAGTTACCAGGCCATCAAATCCTAAGACAACATCATTCTCCCCAATAAAATATCACAAGGCATTCCTCTCATTCTTAGACAAGGGTAATGCTAGAGGAATTACAAACCTAATTTAAGACCCGTTATAAGAGGAACTTACCCTAGGATTAGACGATCCGCTAGAGGCATGGAGCTCTTAGCAAGAGCCATAATGGTTATGGCTATTGGTAAGGGTGTAGTAGATATGAACATGGCCATAAGAGTGGGTGTTACTTCCTCTCTAGTAGTATAAGGCCCCTATTCAGAGGATACTCTCATTTTATTGGCCTTAGCTCTCCTGACAGCTTTAGTTAAAATACCATGGGAGAGGTTTTCTCTCCTTCCCTTAGAGATCATGTTTCAACTTTCCCCTGCAATAGTAGGCTTAAACTTGGGTTCATCAGTAAGAGTGTTGTCCATCTATTAATGACTCTCTTCCATCTCTATAACCCAAGAGCTTGATGTCTCCTTAACCTTAATGCTTTCTTCCCTCTCGACCTCTACTATTTCTTCACTGGCCTCTTTAAATTCCTCTTCTATAAATAAATTTGCAGTAAAATAGAGTTAAAACATGATAAATATATTGGATTACACAAAGTATAAAGTCATGCATACCCTACCTAATCTCTTGGCAATGCCTTTTTACCATTCGATTCACATTGTAGTGAAAGGAAGACCTTGTCATAGTCGCGCACACCTTCTTCTTAAAGTCATTAAGACGTGGTCTTTCATTTGCATTTGGCTAAAGAAATCTCCAGAAATAGGGGTAACCTTATAGCTCCCGTACTTGGCCTAAGATAACCTCTTTATTGCACCTTATTATTAACCATCTCCCACATCACCCCTTCACGTGGGTGGTCTTACCCTCTTATACATTTTTCATAGAGCTTTTAGGTTGACTAGTGAAGGTGAAGAAACAATGGACATCATGGCCACCTTAGGGGCAACCATTTAAGGTGTAACAATACCTAAACAATCTTGCAGTTGGCTCTACCCCTATGATTGTAAAATACTCCTCAAAAAGCCTTAAATAAGACCCCTCAATTTGGGTGTAGCTGGTTGATGTAGATGTTATAATGAAAGAACATATCACTTACAAATCCTTTAAGAGAAAATGTATATCCTAGTTCAAACATGGTATAGGGCGTTATGATCTTATGTGGGCCATGAAGAGAATCCATGGATTGTTTGCTAATCCTCCCTAACCTATAGGGAATTATAGCCAAATACTCTTCTACCTATTGGCAATTAGCCCTAGCTATCTTTTCAATGGTTAAAGTATTTCCCTTAGTGTCCTCAAAAGCTTTAAGCTTCCCTAGTGGATAGCCACTTGCCTCTCTAGTCCTTGGCCTGATTCTAATTGATCCTGACTCTCTACTAGAACTCCTAGTTTTTGGTGGTCCTGACCTAAATGTGAAATCACCACTAGATGCAATTTGTTTTCCTCTTATTGAATCCATTTATAAAAAAAAAGCTAACTATGAGTAAGTTACCTCAAGGCGAGTCCTTTTAAACACAGCTCCTGGATAAGCTACCATGCCTCGTGTGTAAACCCACGTGTAAATACAATGTAAACCCCCATGTAAATACAAGATCAAAGGTAATAGAACCTCGATGTATATTGGAAACTTTATATGAAAAGAAATGAATAAGTGATATAAATAATTATGAATAAGATATGTAATGGAGAGGATGACCTCTATGAATAAATTTAAAGGTATTTATGAATTTAAAAAGATAATTTTGAATTTTAAGTTCAGGATTCATAATATTGGTGAAACCAGTAACGAGTTTTGATGGATAAAAGAATAAGAAAAATGAGAAAATGACTTTACAGAATTAGTATAGCAAAAAATAATAAGTTATAAGAAAAAATAGTACAAAATAAAAGTAAAAAAGGATGGTGCAAGCACCGGTTAAAAATGTGTTACATTATCGTGAAACGATAATCAGTTCATAAATAAAATAAATCATAGAAAAGCAAAATAAATATATTTAGGATAAGAAAATGGTTCAATGGATTCAGAAAAATAATTGATATGACCTATGCAAAGAGTGAATAAGAACAATTGGATTTTTTATGAAAAATTCCAAACTGACTTGTTTTACTCTAATATGCAGAACTCTCAATTCGACAGTCGGATCAGATTGATATTTTATAAAAAGTCTCTTGACATAATATTCTACATCGAGTTAAACTTTTAGATCAATTAGAGTTCAATAAGGACCCACTTTTTAGGCAACAACCAGGTAATTTACGCGAAAAAAATACAAGGGACATTAAATGAAGGGCAAAACCATAAATAAGTATAAATCAACCTAAAAGAGGTTGTTTACAGCAGCCATAGATGTTTTTAGAGAGAGGAAGCTTCTCGCCTTTCTTTTTATCAAAATTTCCTTACGAAATTCACAAAAAATAAAGAGATTAAGTGAGATAATAGAAGAAAATAGGAAAAATAAGGAATTTTAAGTTAGGGTTTGTGAGAAATAGAGAGAGAAAGTGACAGTAAGAGAGAGTTGAAAAACTTGAAAAAAAAGGAGAAGAAGGTTAGAAATCTTGGAATTTCTTCTTAAATTGATATGGGTATGTGATGAAAACCCTTTCTTTTGAGTTGTATCAAGCTTTTATAGGATTTTTTGAATTATTAGTTTATAGATAATTGTTTAAAACCTAGGGTCTAATGATTTAATGCTTTATTATTGTTAAAATTGTGTTGAAATGGGATGTGTGATGCGTTAAATGATTGGGTAAATTAGAATTTGTTGAGAAAACTTGAAGAACAAAATTATGAATTTCCTTAATATGGTTCGGTTAATTGGGTTCATTGATGGGGAAAGATTTTATTTAATTCATGTATTAGAGTTGCTAAATTCATGTTTGAGTGTGTAGTTGAATGAAATCATAAAAAAAAAAAAGGAACTCTAGGTAGATGATGGGTTAGGTTCAGCCAAGCTTGAATTGTAAGGGGGTTTTGGCTAAATAAGAAATGTGGAGTATTGAATTGTTATATGATGAATTTGCATGTTATTAAAGTGTATATTAGTGTATTAATGTTGGTAAATTAGAAAGAAATTGGAAGGAAATCCTAGGATGGGGAAACTTGATAAAATTCAGTGATATAAGGTTAAAGGTAAGAAAATGGGTTTTCGTATGATTTGTTGTTTCGAATTGTGTCAAAACTTGAATTCAACCCATTAAAACAATTTTAGAATGATGAAATTGGAATGAATGTCTTGAAAACATAAATGTTAATTTTTTACTAATAACACCTGATAAAAAGAAAAAAGAATAACATGAATCGTCGTACTAAGCAAAAGTATGTTGATAACCAAGGTTATATACTGATATAACTTGGGGAAAAAAGGGTTGGGTTAATGAACTCATATATCTAAGGAAAATGAGGTATGCTAAGTATAGAAATTGGTGATTGGGATAAATTGAAATTAGTGATTGGGATAAATTGATGTCAGCTGATGTGTTTGAATGCTTTGTTATGCATTATTATGAAAATAAAAGAACACACTTTAAGTAAATGGTAGATTCGAACCTTTAAAGATGATTATGACATTTGAAAAGTAAGGGTGAACATTAAATTTTATGAGTTGCTTTGTTATTGGTTTATAAACATGAGTTAAATAGGATTTAAAATAAAGTCCCCAAGTTATATTGATGTGGTTATGATGGATTGTAATCTTGTTGATATAAGGGAGGTTACTAGAGTTGAACAACAGACTAGAGCATTGGAACATACTGAGGCTTCAAGTAGGTGTCCAACACCTTGACTCTAAAAAACTTTAAATATCGTTTGAGTAGTTGTTATTTTTTATAGTATTGTTTTTTAATAATGAAACAATCGTGTTGTGAAAAGAATAAGTTAATGAATATTAAAAAATAAAAAGTATGTATTGGTTGTGATACGAGTTATTGGAAGACAATAATACTTGTATGGGTATTTAATGTGAAAAGTCAGAACATGATGATAAAGGGTGTAACTAAAATGGTATAGATAAGGTATGTTAGTGGAAGTGAAAAATGTATCGATTTATAGTATCGAATGTATACATACATGATAAAGTGAAATTGTGTATTCATAATATGGACATTGGATTTCGAGAATGAAACATCATACTTGGCAAAAAACAAGCATTTCAAATGGGTAGTATTACATTTGGTTATAGAAATGGGTATATAGGGTATTCAAAATGAATAATAAAAATGCAATATCGTGATTTATGTCTAGATTAGAGATAGAGGAATTGTGTAAGTGTAAATACAATGAGGTATTGGGTAAAGAATGGGGTGAGTATGATGGGTTTCGGGTTAGGGTAACCTGGTGAAATGTGTAAGGTGTTATGATAAATAGGATTTTGGTTGAAGTAGAATAATGTGTTGGGTATATTACCAAAAACATGTGGAGTACTTGGTAAGAGAGGGTTAAAAGTAAAGTTTGATTAGTGTGCCACTATGTGGAGACTAATAGCATTAGTAGTTACTAATGACCGACATTGTTTGATTAGTCTATCATTATGTGAAGACTAATGGCATCAATGGTTACTGATGATTAATATTATTTAATTAGTCGGACATTATATGGAGACTAATGACATTAATGGTTACAAATGACTGTCATTGTTTAATTTATCTGCCACTATATGAAGACTAATAACATCAGTGGTTATTGATGACCAATATTGTTTGATCTAATTAATCATGTGAATAAAGGCTAGAGTTATCAAGATCCATGTTATATGAATGAATGGTAGATAGTAAAAATATAAATGGGCTAATGAATGATAAGTTAACCTAAAGATAATATGATGAAAGTCATTATAGGTAACATACATGGAAGGAAAAACTATATAGTGATGACCACACATGATCTAGAAGTTAAGCATATTTAGGGGAAATAATACATGGAAAATTGAAGGCTGTTATGATAGCTTAGGTATGTTAAGTTAAGAAATTGATGTGAAGGCCAAAAGTGAAAGGTATTGGATTGTTGAGAGATTTTTTATGCATGAAAGTGAAGGCTTGTATGTTAGGTTTTGTGTTTAAGCAAAGTCACACATGTTGCATATAAATAGATGAGCATGATTGAAGCATGTGCATGAAGGCTTGTATATTAGGTTATATGTTTAAGCAAAGTCACATGTTGCATATAAATAGATGAGCATGATTGAAGCATGTGCATAAAGGCTTGTATATTAGGTTATATGTTTAAGCAAAGTCACATGTTGCATATAAATAGATGAGCATGATTGGAGTATGTGCGAGATTTAGACTTCGTAAAATGTGCATTAATGATGTAAATCCTTTTACTTTAGTTGATAATGTGAAATTAAGTAAGAATTTGAATAGAATTCTAATAATGAATTATTGAGAATGCTGGAGAAGTTGCAAAAGTGGAGGGGGGCAGCAGGCGAGAGTAATTGGGCATCTACAAGTTTCAAGAAGTTGTTGTGCATTTTATATTGTTATAAGAATTTCATGAATTTTGTAATTGTAAATTCTTTAAATATAAAATTGTATTTTGAATATTAATAATATAGAGGGTAAGAAAAGATGAGTTAGATGGATTTATAGGTATCTGTGAAAAATAACTAGATTAATTGATGTTTGTGAAAAATAGAAGAATTTATAGACAATTAAATAAGAGATAGGGGATGATGTGGATCAGCCCACAAACACCAGCAATGACCCATTACATGTTTCAAATGGGCCAATGACTTAGTAGGCATTGAAAGAGACATTGAATACATTGATTTTAAATGTTTTGACCAAGTCAGATTTGAAGGGTCCATTGGAGCATCAAGAGAAGGCCTTAATACATTTTATTTATATGCAAGAAGGGCCTAATCCAACCTTATTTGGGCAATGAGGTGAGGATAAAACACTGTAAAGGAAACAAAAGAATCCAAGTTGACTTGGAAAACAAAGTGACGACAAGGCTTCCTAATTATGCAAGGAGATTATTTCAGCAACTTTAATTGTGTTTCCTAGTATTAGAAGGATCCTAAGAGGTGACAAAAGAAGAAAATTAATACCAACAATTACTTTTCTTTCAAAGAAAGAAAAAAACATAAGTCTAATATCAAAATCTTACTACAACTTGGAACAACATGGGTGACTACCTTTCCTTTAGTTTTTAGGATTAATGGGCTGCATGGAAAGCTATAAATAAGTCTTGAATCAGTTCTGTAATTTTTTTTCCTTCTTTTCTTCTCACGGCAGAACAAGGATTTAATATTATGGGCTTTATTTTATTTTGTTAGTTATAACCTAAGGTTTTTTTGGGCTTAATTAATTCTTTGTTTTTAGTTAGGATCCAAGGCTTGTTTGGATCAGGTTATGGGCTTTTCAATTTAGGGCTTTTGGGTCAATTTTGTAAGTGAGTTAAATCAGTAAACTAGAGTATATCCATTAGGGTTATATTTTCACAAGTATTTAAACCCTTGTAAAGCCTAAAGATAGACTTTTTTTATCAATAAGAATTCAAAACATTTTTTTTTAAACTTGTGTGAGAGTGATTCTTGCATTCTTCAATTCTTAAATGAACTGAATCAGACTTATCGAAGATTAACTGACTTTGTGGTGTCATTCGACTTCATTCCAATAGTGTTGGTGCCTTAGGATACGTTTTTATTGTGTCATACTCCTTTCAAATCTATTTCAACTTTTCGGGATCAGATCTCAATCTTGATTGTAGGTTGAGTGACCACATGATCACAAGGTTTGCATTAGTTGGTATCAGAGCTAGACTCCGAAATAAGATCATATCCTTCTAATATTTCCGTGTTCTTGGTGTTCTTTTAAGTTTTTCAGTGTTTGCGTTGTTCATCATCATCTTCTTCTTTGTGTATGCGACATTTAAGAAAAAATAGAGTAATATTTCATCTTATTGTTATCTCTAATCAAATCAGTAGCATAAAAAAAAAGTTAAACAAAGGAAAAGATTAGACAAAATTTGAAGGTTGATTCAATTCTGCTGTAGAAACACAACTCTTAGTGAACAATTGATGATATGGATGCTAAATAGTTCAATCTTGAATGTATATACTTAATCAGTAAGAACAATTCTAATATGTATTATTATGCATAGTATCTTTATATGATATTGTTTTGGTCTTAAAAGTATACAAATGATTATTGATATCTTGAGATGTCTTAAATATATAAGGAATTTTGCTGAAACTTCCATAGAAATTCTGGTAGAGGACCATATGATTTTAAGAACTACTACTATTTTGAAAACCTGACTCAGGGATTAACCGGGGTAAGACTTAGGTTACGGTTAACTCAGTCAACACAAGTTGACCTGAGTTAATGTATGGATAAAAGTTGTTATTATCATAGTTTAAAAACCCAACTTGAGAGTCGATCTAAGGTAAGGTTTAGGAGGGTCAACCTGGCTGACCCAAAAGTTTTTTAAAAAATAATCAAAATAACCTTATTTTAACTATTTTTTTAAATCAATGGATTTTGACCTGTGTTTTATCTAAAGTTCACCTGGGTTTTTAATCGGGTCAGGTTGAGTAAACTCTTTCTCTATTTTTTCTTAAACCCAAACCAATCCATACCCTAGGTCAACCCGTCAAGTCAGTCCTAATTTTATAATTAGGTTTATTATAATATTATTAATTTCAACAATTAATATAAACTAAAGTAAAAAAACATATAATTTTTTTAAAAAAATATGTAATTTTGACTACAATACATATTAATAGTAAAATATATTTTTTATATATTTTATCATGTCTTGTCCACTATAACCAAATAGGATACAAAGATAGTCATTTTGTATTATACATCACTACAAAACATAATTTTATCCCTATGTTCTTTTCTGTCTTGTCTCCATCTGTTTTTTTCCTGAGACAACAACCAAATATTACCTTAATATTAGATTGATGGTAAATCACTTTTTGTATTTTTATTATATAATAAAATAGAAAAATTAAATTGATCAAGTGGAGTCCATAACCCTAGTTTCAAGTTTAGTAGGTTGACTAAATAGTAATTAGAGAGTCATGTTGAGATTTTTTTGCCAGTTTTTTATATTTTTTGGCCAATTTTATTATTTAGTGTGAGGTTTTTATTGAATTTTATTTTTTAATATTTGATTAATAATAAATTAATTTTGGTATTTTTTATTATATAATAAAATAAAAAATTAATTGAATTCAATAGATTTCATAACCCGAGTTGCAACGTTAACAAATTAATTAAAATATCAATCAAAAAATTGGATAGAAATTTTTCAAGTTTAAATGTTGTATTGAATTTAATTACAATATCAATTTTTTTTAACAATCTAAATAAATTCTTTTATATTTTAAAGAAAATTTATCCCAACTCGACTAAAAACGTAGACGGATAAACTAGTTTATTCCCAAAGTCCATGTATAAACAAAATTCTTTTAAGGAATTTACAAAAGTTCCGAATTCGAGCCATCAAATCAAAAGTCATTAAATCCAACGGTGAAAATTAGAAAGACCTGTCACTCCACCGAATCATAATATACACTGGCGGGCAGTCATAAACCCTAATCAAACCCCTACTCACACCTGACACGCCTATAAATATACACTCTTCATTCCCCGTAATCCTCACCACTCTCAAAACCCTACAAAATATCTGGAAAACTAGGGTTTTGTAGAGCCGTTTTTCAGATTTTTATCTCTAAAATTATTCAAGCAAAATGGGCAAGTCTAGCAAGAAATCAGCTACCAAAGTATGATTCTTTCGTTATTTCTTCTTCTATTCTTTGATTTTTTTTAAAAAGAGTCTTTTGATGTTTGTTTTGTCTAATAGGGCCCTGTGCTGTTTTTGTAGGTTGAAGCAGCTCCTGCTGTAATTCCTGCGAAGGCTGGGAAGCAAGGTAAAAAGTTTGCACTTAAGGTCTTACTGTTGTGGTTTTGTGTGGTTATCTTCCACTGGTTTAGTGTGGTATGCGTTGTTTAGGGTTTGATTGTGGAACGTGGGTTTATATATTAGGATTTTGAAGTGATTTTTGTGTGTTTCTCTTAATAGAAAGGAGATTTTTCTTTTATACAATGATTTGGTCTCTTTTCTGTTCTCGATTTTCTGAATTTGAGAACTTTGATAATAAAACAGAAGCTCGTGATTTGTGTAAGTTTTATCGGTCGTTTACCAACGAGTTTATGCATACAGGGGTTAAATTTGAGAAAATAAATTTTTTGCTTTATCTTATCTGCATTCTGTTGTGTTAAATTTGAAATTTGTTCTGTTTAACGTGTAATTTTGCTTTGAAACTGTGGTGTTTGCAGGTAAGAACAAGAGGGAAGCAGAAGAAGCCTTAGAGAAGATTGTGAGTGCCAAAAAGCAGAAGAAAAATGACGGAGTAGCTCAGGCTGTCCAGAAGGCAAAGGTTGAAACTAAGACCCTGAAAAAGAAGAAACATGAGTCCAGTGATTCTGATGACTCCTCATCGGAGGAAGAAGAGGTATATACAGATTTAACTTAAAATTCTCATGCAGTTTTTCAAGGTCTAAATACTTGTAATGTGTGAATTTTGAAACAAATTTTTGATGAAAATAGGGTGTTTGATTTTTTCTTTTTGAATAAAATTTGCGTTATATATGTATTTTAGGTTCCCAATTTTGTAATTATGTATGTTTTAGAACAAGTTTTACTTTATGTATGGATTTGGTTCACAATTTTGTAAATTATTAGGTTAAGGTTCTGCCAAAGAAGGCAGTGAAGCCAACTAAACCACCTGCCAAAGAATCCAGTGACTCTGAATCAGACTCCGGATCTGAGCTTGAATCTGATGAGGTAAGCATTGGAGCAAAGTTTTGTTAACGCAGTTTTTTTTCCCTCTTTTTGTTAATTAAATTTATTTTTTATTTCAGGAGCCACCTGTGAAAGCTACTCCTGCCAAGAAGGAGTCAATTGCTGTAAAAAATGGTTCCCATGTTGCTGCTGCTAAGAAGGGAAAGGATGACAGCAGCAGTTCCGAGTCTTCAGAGGATGAATCTTCTGATGATGAGGTAAATTTCAATATGTTTTGCAAAATTCTAGAGAAATTACTACATTATATCCTGGACAAAAATCCTAGAATGACTTCACTGTAGTATATATTGATAGCATTTGTTGCAAAAAATGGTTAATCAAATGACAGTTTTGACTCAGATGCTGATTTATAGGATCTGAATGAATACAAATCTTTGGTAGTAATTTGCTGTAAAATTTATGTTGTGCTTGGAGAAAACTATAGTAGCTTCAGCCAAGGCCATTGGCATACTACTAGGATATTTTTGGTTAGTGAAATATATTATCTGATTGCCTTAGCATTGGTGTTTGTTTTCAAGCTTTCTAGTTTACTAGCCTTCCTCATCCTTCCTACCTGAACTTTGTAATTTCATCTGTAGTGAGTTACTGTTTGTTGACCATTGATTAAATAATCATGTAGGAAATTCCCGCAAAGGCTTCTGCTCCTAAGAATGTTCCTGCACAACCAGCTACCATTAAAAAAGTTGAATTAAGTGATGACTCTGAAAGCGATTCTGATGATAGTGAATCCACTGATGATGATAAGGTGCCCTTCTAACTTGTTTCTAATATGTGAATGTGTTGGATATTTAATTCTAACAGATTTGAGTAATTCTGCAGCAGAGGTAACAGCCAGCAAACCTACTGAATTGTTTTACTATTTGTTTATGTAGGGTGCATCTACAAAGGCTGCTTTTCCTAAGAAGGTTCCTGCACCAGCTGCCCAGAAGAAAGCTGATTCAAGTGATGATGACTCTGATTCCGATGAATCCTCTTCTGAAGATGAGGTATTACCATATATGCTTATAGAATCTTAAATATGGATTTGGCTGATTCTTAACCACAAGTTATATTATCATTGCCGTAGGTCAATTAAATTAATAAAACAATGTGGCTTTTATTTTCTTGTCTTTATCCATGTCATTCCAGCCAGTTTTTCATGTAGGAAAGATAAATTCTCTCAGAATCATATTGAATGTTATTTTGTTGTACCATGATTGCTGTGGATCTGTTTTATCATGCAGTAAATCTTTCCCTTTTTCTCCTTGCAGGCTCCTGCAGCAAAGGCAGCTGTTGCTTCCAAAAAGCCGTCCTCTGTAACTGAAACAAAGGAATCGAAACAGGTAATTTTGCATAAACATGTGCATGCTTAGATATTTACAAACACTTGCATATGCTGAATTAGTTGCATATGTTCAAATCTGAAGGTGTTTTGCTTGGGGAAACACAATCAGCTTTTAGGCTTGTTTGGTAATGCGTTTGCAGGTACTTTTCCTTGGTTCTTTTGGGCTGGGAAATGCATCAAGTTGATGCTCTTTTGGGTGCTTTTCAGTGGTATTGATAATGGAATTTCAAAATAATTGAAAAGCTCCAAAAGAACCATTAATTCCAAAATCACTTCTGAAAAGCTCCTGGATCGTTACCATACATGATATATATTATGGTGATGCTTGTGGTTTTATTCTCTTAGGATCTGTTGTTTTTCTGTAGTTTTTTATTCATTGCTTTCAATTTGACAACCATAATTTTGCGTGGCACAGGCAAAAGCAACTGCTCAAAAGGAAAGTAGCAGTGAAGAGGAGAGCTCCAGTGATGGCTCAGAGAGTGAGGAAGATAGTGAAGATGAAAAGCCAGCAAAGACTCCAAAGAAAAATGTAAAGTTGCTTCTATTAGTTAATTAATGCTTTATTACACACTTGTGAGTGTAAGCTAACTTGTTTTTTTTTTCCTGGATCAGGACACTGATGTAGAGATGGTTGATGCTGATATAAAGTCTGATGTCAAAACTGTAATTCAACATTTTGCCTTTACTTTTCTTTTTTGCGCCAAGTTTGTAGTGCATCTTTTGAATAAATTTCTTTATATGCAGCCCAAGACGCCTGTTACACCAGTTGCTCATGAGAATACTGGGTCAAAGACACTTTTTGTTGGAAACCTATCATTTCAAGTTGAACGTGCTGATGTGTATGTTCATCTTCGAGCCTTCCGCAAATCTAGAACGATTTTTGCATAATTCTCACCTGTGTAAGTTTTTACTGCAGGGAAAATTTCTTTAAAGGGGCTGGGGAAGTTGCTGATGTTCGCTTCGCTTTAGATGCAGATGAGAGGTTTAGGGGCTTTGGCCATGTTGAGTTTACCACAGCTGAAGCAGCACAGAAGGTTAGGTTTTATAAATTCTTTTCATTTTCAAATTCAGTTGTCCCCTGGCACTGAGCTGTTTTTCAAATGGTATAATCTTTATTTTTTGATTGTAGTATAATGTTTGTTGTTGCTGGGTCAGTATCATACATGCTTTATTTTTGGGAATCTAACTCTTTTTTTCTGCGTTAGTAACTGCATTGGGAAATTTAAAATTTTTTCTAATCATTGATAACTGTACTCATGTCCTTATATTTTTTCTCTGTTTTCCCTTAACAGGCTCTGCATTGGGAAATTTAAAATTTTTTCTAATCATTGATAACTGTACTCATGTCCTTATATTTTTTCTCTGTTTTCCCTTAACAGGCTCTAAAATTGCATGGTAATACTTTACTTGGCCGGGATGTCAGACTTGATTTGGCTCGCGAGAAGGGCTCAAATACACCATACAGCAAAGATAGCAGCTCATTCCCCGAAGGGAGGGAGTGGTCAATCCCAAACCATTTTTGTCAGGGGATTTGACAAGTCTGCCGGGGAGGATGAGGTAATGATTTCCCACTGTGGTAGCTTTAAAGGTCAATTTTGTGGTCCTGAGATTTCTAGGGGATTTCTCATGGTGTGTTCAATCCAAATCTTTACAGATTAGGAGCTCTCTCCAGGAGCATTTTGGTTCTTGTGGGGAGATTAAAAGGGTGTCTATTCCAACTGATTATGATACCGGTGCCATTAAAGGGTACATTCCCCTTCTATCCCTTTTACTAGATTCATTTTTCCTAATATGCAAGATTACAGTAGATTGACTGCTGTTCTTCTGAATGATTCTTTCAGAATTATTTTGTTTATATTTTGTAATTGGTTCACGTTGAATGAATTTAATGTGGATTTCTTTGGTGAGAATCATTGTTTTGTCCATTCATATAATCTCAGTAGTTTTGCTGGTAACAATTAAGCTATTCTCTTTCTTAATGTATATGGGGTCTGTTTTTTCCTTTGAAACATGGGGAGTTGACATAATCTGATTTGTCCATAGAGACTTGTGCCAAGGCTGCAACTTTGCCAGCCAGTGGTCTGGGAGGAATGAAATCATTTTTTTTTTTCGAAAGAAGTGTTTTGAGAAATTCTCTACTTTTGTTGTGTTGCTAGGTAAATATTCTGGTTATGATGGATGATTGAGGGTGCTTCATGTTTAAGTACTATCTGAAGGTTTTTGTTATGTTCTAATAGATGGCTAGGTTTCTGTCACGTCTTTTTTTAATTTTACCGAGTGGCTTGTGATATACCGAGTCATGCCAGGTTCTAAATTGTAAACCAATTTCAGGATGGCTTACTTGGAATTTAATGATGCTGATGCTTTGAGCAAAGCTTTTGAGCTTAATGGAAGTCAACTTGGAGAATACTGCTTAACTGTGGATGAAGCAAAACCAAGGAGTGATAACCGTGACAGTCGGGACAGTGGCCGAGGTCGTGGCAGAGGCAGTGGTGGTAGGGGTCGTGGGGGCCGTTTTGATAGTGGACGTGGGGGCCGTTTTGATAGTGGACGTGGGGGCAGAGGTGGTCGAGGACGTGGGACACCTTTTAAACCCAGTGTGACCACAGCTGCTTCAGGTAATTGTTCATAAATCCTTTTTGACCTGAATGAACTGAATTTCTGTTTCTAGGGATAGACTAGCAAATTCACTGTGTTAACAGTGAGGATTGTGTTTGGTAACACTGTTGTCCTTAGCCGTGAATAATGTTTTCATAATGAATTGTAGCTTTGGATGTTGGCCTGACAATTATTTTAGGCAACTTCGGTAGATTTAGTGCCTATTTTGGAGTGATAGATGCTGTGTTTTTAAAAAAATGTTTTTGGTCACCACATCAAACCATTCAAAAACACAAGAAAAGATTAATTCAGAGAAAAATAAATTCTCAAAAAATAATGAAATGGTTGATCAACCGTAACTCTAAACAAGCCTTAGATTTCAAGTTATCCTGCTAAACCCCCACTTGTTTTTTTCCTATGCAGGAAAAAAGAAGACGTTTAATGACGACTACTGAGTGAAGCAGAAAGATTTCGAAGGATCTCTGCACCTGTTCTCTCCTTTGAAAGATTATTATTTTTGGTAGTGCTATTGTAGAAGAGATTTTTTGCTTTTGTTTTCAAGCGTTATTTAGGGGATGTTTATTTTCTTGCAAGCTCTCGAAGGGCCAGCCATTATGACTTAAAGCAATTATGCTGTGCTTAAATTTATCATATTTGAAGTTTTCACATAGTTTTCTGGATCTGTTCTGGTTCCCGATTTCTTTTAAAATTATTTAGTATTGACTGCTATAATTCTTAACCGCCGTGCTGTGCTGCCGTATGATTGTACTTGTGTGGCGGCCAAGCGTTCATTATCCAGCAAGCCAAATGAAAGAATTTGTACAGGCGAGGGATCTATGATTTAACTAGCATCCCTCTTCATTTCCTTTAATGGCATTATCGAAGAAGGCAGCCAGTGGTTTTGATCGTCTTGATCAATGCAACCATGTTCCTGGCCACTAGGTTTCGAAACAGTCAATTGGTGTCTATACAATGAGTACACTAACAAATAAAAACGAAGTGTGGCATTTTCTTTGTAGAAAAAGAAAAAAAACACTGTAGTATACAGTAGTGTTCCAGTTTTTTATATATATTTGGGTTGATTCGATATTTTATATCTCAATATTTTTTAAAAAGATGTGTTATTTGATTTGTCTCTATCTCTATATTTAAAATACATTAGCAACGATTTTACATTTTTTTTTTTTTTTTGTGTGTTTAAAGAGGGCGGGCCCCAATAGGCTAGTGAATTGATATCTCGTGGAGGCCTCTGACCTCGAAGCTTCATTTGCTTAGAATTAACCAAGTGTGTTAGATAAAAAGCTTGGTATATTTGAATTCTGATTCGTCAAGATACAACAGTTATTAACACTTGTAAGATTACCGGGTGAAAATTGTGTCAAAAAGTAAAAGAAAAATGGGTTCTCCCTGTATTTTGAAATTATAAGCTTCTCGTTTGGCTTCAATATATTTGGCAATTCTTTCCTTCAAGTGTTCAGTTGTAGCTTTGAACTGTAACCTTAGCCTGAGGGCCGCCTTGGACATAAACAAAGCTGCATTCTGAGCCAGGTTGTAAGACCTTCTGCCATTCAGGAAGCTCATAGGTGTTCCTCTGTTGTGTTGGATTAAGAGCCCATATAGATCCTGAAAGGCCTTCTATCACCAATTTAAGGTCTTTTATTGGCTTCTCAGACTTGTTTTTGATTATCACCTTGTGCCTGTAATATGTTGTTGGTCCAACTGTCCATGTCTTGGTTATTGAGTGAAGGAATTCCACTGGGGCTTCTGCAGTGTAAGGATCCAAGGAAATCAAACAAAGTTGCAAAATAGTGAGGGCATTGTCCCTAAGGAATCATGGAGAAGTATATAGTTTCTTTCAAGAATTGAATTTTATTCTTACCATGACTTCTATAGGGTTCTTGTGTTTTTTGAGTTTCTTGATAGGAATGTGGTGTTGTTGGACGAGGAACTGGTGCTTTCTTAGGATAGTTGCCTGAAAATATTAGCCGAAGAGAGACATGGGAATTAGTGATTACATCTTGGTAGCTCACAACGTTCCTGAAATGAAGTAACCCTAGCTACCAGGGAAGGAGTGACGGAACATTCTGTGTGAATTTCCTACCTGCGGCTTCCGATACACTTTGCAGCTTAGAGAAGAGGCCAACAAGAGGAGCACAGCCAGACAATGTAGGCTCGGTTTGTTCGTAGTTGGAACGGTCATCAGAGAAGTTATCATTCTGATCAGGGCCTCCCACAAGAGCTCCATGTATGACATTAGGATTTCCCTCGGGACGACGATACCATTTCTCAAATCCTTGAACACATTCAACCGTTGATTGAAGAGAAAATATGGAGGCAATGGAAGAACCTCTATGGTGAACATGGATGGGATATTGCTGTCCATATCCAATTAAGTAGCTCATAGACTTGGGGTTTTTACCAAGAAAATAGTCAGCCTGAAAAATCAATATGAACGGGAAATCAGCACAGGGCATTTACCGGAAGATGTAAATATTGATGCACAGGAAAAATGGAATTTTGTCTGCCAGCAAAGATCATCAAAACGTGAATACTATGATCGGCCAAACTTGAAGTAGAGTCCCTTGAGTACCTGTGACCTAGCAAAATCGAGGAGCGCCTGAGGTGGGATCTGCCCTTCTGGACAGGTAAGCTTAGCATTTGCAGCAGAAAGAGAATCAGAGTAGACGGCAAGAAGAAATGCAGCAGAGGAGGCATATTGCAAATTGTTCCATTCCCTGACATACATTAAGCCCCCTGATACAGAAACAAAACCACAACCGAGCGTACTTTATAAGGCCTTATATTAAGGAGGATCACGAATCGATAAAAGCAATTATATGATCGAAAAGGGATCATAGAGATATTATATTATCCACTTAAGACTAACCAGGAGTTTTGTGGATGTTGTAGCCATCATTCTTTTGCAGACAAGCACAGGCGAAGTAATTGGCTTTGGCCTGATATTGCTTCAAGGTGGAAGTGTATGCGCCACCACGGCCTTCCAGAAGTATCTGCAGTCAGTTTTCCCAACTTCCGTTACTAGTTCCCAATTTGAATATGTAGTAGAATCACAATGTTTTCATAGAAAAACACAGTTCGATTAGCTAGAGGCTCTGATTCTCATGATGATGAGGTTCTTGAATGAAATTACCTGGGAAAGAAGGATTTGCACACCAGCATATTTGTTGTCCCACGAGAATTCTTTGACTGCCCATCCAGTTCCGCCCATGTATACAGCATTGTCTACGACGTATTTTAGGAAGTACTCATCATCAGTTGCCCGATACAGCCACGCAGCAGCCCACAATAACTCATCCTAAATTGAGAGAAAAGGTTATTTAAGAACATATACCGCAAATGATAAAATTAAAACTTAGGAACAGATTCGCTGAAGGGCAAATATAATGCATACCGAGTAACCTGACGAAGTGTAGAATTGCTTAGCATTCTGAATAGAATCATCATATAGACCTCTATATTTATCAGCAAATGTGAAAAGCTGCAATAGATTACAAATTATCTGTTAATAATGTCCAGAACTTTCTAAAATGTTGCCTACTGTCATGTAGCAATAGTTATTTTCACCTGTTTTGCATGAAGTAAGAGCAAATTAGAGTAGGAAGAATTGTAAGGCTTGAAAGCTATAGCTGATGCAGCTAAGGCAGCAGCAGTTTCTCCAGCAAGGTCTGAACCTGGATGATTCTGATCGAGCTTGTAAGCAGTCCTAGGAGTAGTCATGTCTTCAGCTCTCTCCCAACAATAGTGATCAGAGTCACCATCCCCAACCTGGATTTTGCAGACTAAATCAGCCGATCAAAAATTTCTTTTGCAGCATATCCTAGTGCAATTATGTTGGTGAGATTATTAAGGAAGTTAGCTGGAAGGAAATACGGTTGCTGAGACCAAACTTATCAACTTTTAGACCACCTAAACGATCACTAATTTCCAGTTATGGATGCATATAAAACAGGTGACCTACTATATGTATTTTTATCTCAATTTATTTTTACCTGAGCCCAGAGAACATTAGGCTGTGTGTGCGCCTTCATGAAGTAGTCAGTACCCCATCTAAGAGACCACAAAGCATTTCCCATCTGGTCTAACTCTGTGATTTCCTTCCTGAAATCAATAGCTCCCCAAGCTAGCATTGTCACAGTATATGCCATTGGCAGTCCAAACTTAACATGATCTCCTGCATCATAGTACCCTCCCACCAAGTTTACCTGCACATACCTTGTAATTGTTATCCTTTTCAATAACTAATTATACCGACAGTGGAGATTTTCCGGCAAGTAAAATCAGCTTTACTTTACAAAATGAAGTGGAGAAAAAAAAAAGATACTTACCCCCTGAAGGTACCCATCCTTGAGGCCGGAGTCACCCCTCCACTTGACTCTTTGATTGGCTGGTAGCTTACCTGACCTTTGTGCCTCAAAAAACATTAAGGTCTTATCAAGGGCATCACCATAGTTGAATCCTTCTGCAATGAGTGCCTCTAGGACAAGTACGCCTAATAAGAGACATAATCCACCAAAATTCAAGCTCTTCATGACTATGGGTTTGGCTTGCTAGAAATGTGGACAACAATCTTGCCTCTTGCCTAATGCCTGTGTGGCTGTGTCAACTTAAATGGCGTATATTTAAGAGGGAGCAGGGAGGGAAGTTGAACAGTTTGAAGAACAAGAAAATGGTTTGATTTCCTGCTCTAATGATTGGTTTACTAGCTAATACGAGCATGGTGTGGTGTGGTAGCCTTCACGTTCTAAAATGTCAAGGGTGTTGAAGACACAAGGAGAGCCTCCCACGTTGTGAAGCGCATAAAATAGATGGTGGTGTTCATGTATGTTATGGAATAATGGAATGCGGAGAGGCATGGCACCTGTAATTTACACATCTTAATCTTCCATCATTTTTTTCTTTCATTTATAATTGGTGGCCAACCTCAGACCTTTTTTTTTTCTTTTTTTTTTCCTATTGTATATTTTGCATGTCAATATCAATTAAAAGAGCTGATTGTCATTCCAAAAACAGTAGTCACATTTACACGGTTTACCAGAACATTGTAATGCTCTTTTTTTTTTCCCCTATATAAAAAAAAAACCTTCACATTACTTGCAAGGACATAAAAGTCTTTTTACATAGTCTATTTATCATTTTACATAGTAATTACATGGTTAAATGACCAAAATATCATTAAAAGCAAAAAATTTAGACCTAACATAAAGGGTATTTTTGCATTTTTATAATGGTATTTTTGTTATTATAATTTAAGTTGAGGGGCACTTTGATATTTAATCAAATATAAAAAATAATAGACAATTAAAATGCACAATGAAACTACAAAAATACCTTTAAAATAAAATAAAAATTAAGCTAGATATCAAGTGCTGTTTTTGGTTTTTTACAATGAGTTTTTTGTAATTACAAAGTCAACACATGAATAATTTTATATTTGAATAAATAATAATAAAAAAAACCAAAAAGGTGGGCGTGTGGGAGGCGTCCTCGCCCTTCAGACAGCGAGTGGGACACTCCTTTCATCCAAAAATACCTTTCCGCCTTGTTGTTGAGAGCGTCAGTATATCTTCTTCATGTTAGTGTGGTGCATGCCGTTGATGGCGATCTATTTTGTTGCTAATTAGCCTCTCTTTTTTTTCATTTTTTTTTCACTTTCCTTCCTTGAATAGTACAAATTGACTCTTTTTGTTGTTGGTATTTCAATTTTAGTCCTTTTTTTTATTTCTGATTTTTTATCTTGGCCCTTTTGTAGAAGTTTTATTTGTTTTTAATTTTATCATTCAATCCTAATTTACCAAATATTATATTCTTTAATTTCGTTCTTATTCTTTTGATCTCTAATTTTTTCCTTGGCTTTTTTTTTGTAAATTTTATTGGTTTTTAATTTCATCCTTCAATTCAAATTGATGGTATCATATTTTTCAATTTAGTCCTCATTGTTTTTATGTCTAATTTTTCTCTTGGCTCTTTTGTAAAATTTATTATTCTTTTCAATTTCACCCTTCAATTAGAATATTATTTTTAATTTTTATGTCAATTTTGATCCTCATTCTTTTGATTTTTTTTCTTTTGCTAAATTAATTTTTCTTTTCAACTTCACCCTTAAAAAAATTATTTTTTTTTTAAATTTTGATCCTTATTCTTTTAATTAACATTTTTTAAAATTATTTTGTATAATTTAGATTTTGCTTTCAATTTTATCATTTAATATTTGATTGATTGAGAGTTGAATTTCATGGTTTTTTTTTTAATTAGATGCTTCCAGTCTAATGACTCTGGTCACATGTTTGAAAAGTTAACATAAGTTTTTTTTTTTAAAAAAAAAACTTTAGAATACTCTTTATTTTTTTAAACAGGTTATTCAAATATCATGATCTGTGCTGCAGGTTTGATAAGATATCTAGGATTAGCTCAGTCCTAATTACCGGGTTATAAGTTTGTAATAACTAGTTTTTTATATTATTTTTTGATCCCATTTCAACACCTAAATATTAATTTTTATAATAAAATAATTCAATCCACAAGACTATTCTTAACTAACCATCCACACTTGCATGCAACAAATTCATTCACCATTTAAAACGGAACTCCGAAGAGTTTTTGAGGATGGTGACAGGTGGGCATAGGCTGGTTCTGCAAAGAAGTTTGACTGGTTTGGATTTTTAGTCTAAGAAAGCCTCTTTAATTAGTATACTAGTTGTATTTGGAAGCATAGTTTGAATTATTTTTTTATATATTTTTGAATTATTTTTATATGTTAATGTTAAAATACATTTTAAAAATTAAAAAAATATTATTTTAATATATTTTTAAATAAAAAATATTTTAAAATACAACATTTACTATACACTCAATAAGGTATAAACTACTAAATTTTACACCAACTGTAAAAAAAAAAATTCCCCCGCGGGGAGGTGAAAAAAACGGAAGAAGAGGCTAATGAACCTCAAAGAAGGTTGATTTTCTATTGAGAGTGTTTTTTCCATGTTTGTTAAACAGTGATTCAAGTAATGGATTAGAAAATTCATTCATGAGATTCAGCATTGCGCAAATATTTACAAATTATTTTCCATTATTTAGAACCTATTTGGTTCGTTATCTTTTTTGCTTTTAGGTTTTTTAAAAAACTGTTTTCACAGGTTCTAACATTTTTTTATCCTTATTTGTTAGTTATTTTAGCATTAAAAAAATTGATTTGCACGGAAAAGTTGATCTTTAAAAGCAAGATTTATCAAGCTTGTATCTTAGTTATTAACAAATTGATTGGAGTTGATTTAGCCTTTTGACAAACATAAATATTATTTTAAAAAGAAGTTGTTGGCACATGCATAGCATGTGCCATAGAGTGAGGAATATTCGTGTCCTTCAGGCAACGTATGTGACTTCATTGCACATTAAAACACCATGTTTCGAGGCGGTGCTAAAAGTGTCTCGCCATGATTTGTTTTATTAGTGTTGCATGTGTACATGACATAGGAGTGGTTGGACTCTAATAAACTTTTCTATTCTTCTTCATCTTTTCTTTCTCTTCTTATTGCCAAAATATAAATGTTTCCTTTTATTTGTTTTTTGTATCTAATTTGGTTCTCGTTCTTTTAATTTTTTTAATTTTTATTTATTTTTTTATCTTATTTTTCATGGATTGTTTTCTTCAATTGTGTTCCTCAACATTTAGTTTTATTTACCTTTTATATCAATTTTGGTCTTCATTTATTTGACTGTTGTTTGTTTATTTTCTTTTATTTTTCTAATTAAATTTTATCTTCAATTTCATCCTTTCACATTTGATATCAAATTGTTTTTATATCAAATTTAGTCCTATTCTTTTTATTGTTATTTTATTGTTTGTTTTGGATCCTTTTTTATTGTATTTTTTTTAAATTTCATCCCTCAATATTTTATCGATTTAGAATTTTACTGTGTTATTTTTCAAGATTTTCCTTCTATGGAGTTGATCCCGGGCTCATCACTAGGGTCATTTAACACAAGTTGACTTTTGCGTTTTTTAGGTTTTTTTTTAAGTTAATTTATTTTTTCAATTTCTTCTTTTAATATCTAATTCATTGGAAATTGGTCTTTGTGATTTGTTTTTCACTTTTCTTTCTATGAGCTTATCCCATTCTTGAGCCTAGGGAGCAGGTAAGCCTAGGTCGACTTGGATTTTTCCCTCTTTTTTTACAGTTTCACCCTTTAATATTGAGTTGTTTGATAATTGAGTTTTATAGTTTTATTCAATTTTCTTTCAACGAGCTTTATATTTTTTTTTTACATTGTCGATTATTTTTGTAAGTTCATTTATTGTTGTTGCAGTTTTTACTTGTATTATTTAAATTAACTGAGTTTATTAAAACCAGATGAATCAATGACCCAAATCTCATATTTATTTTTTATTTTTAGGAACGCGTGCATCATCATAACAAATTTTTTTTACGTTGGTAAAAACCTAGTCTAGTTATTTCTATTTCTTAAAACTTTATTTGAAGATTTTGAAAATGAAAACAAAAGCCAAAACCAGAATACCCACATTTTCTTGAGAAAGATATTGGAAATGGAAATTGAAGCCTTCGATCCAAAATTTTAAGGTGTTTGGTAACATGGAGGTTGGATGGAATAAAATAAAATAAAATAAAAAATAACTGATTCATTTTACAAAAAACCTACTATAGTGTTTTCACTTTCCTACTGTACTTTGAAAAATTACATTTTATATTTTTAATTTTATACGTGCATTACCACTTAAAATCCTCTAAAAAAAGATATCTGATTGATTTTTTTACAGAGTCATCATTTTTCATTTAATATATCAAGAACCTTTATATCACATATTACAACTTTGCTATTAGATTAGAAAAAAGAAAAACTCTAGCTGCCACTTTTAACTTTCTCTTTCCTTTTCTAGATCCCTAACCCTACATCTTTAAAATTTACATGATATGTTTTCAACCCTTTTATGAATATACTTGTTACTGCCTCTTGCTCCTGTGATGAGTAGATTAACTGCAAATTTATTAAAATTCTTGAATAAAAAGTTAGTTCTCTAGAAAACCTTGAGTTGGCAAATTGTAGATTGTAAAGGAATGACAAACAGTCATGAAGAAGAATTTCAACTACATATATACTAATAGCAACCAAGAATTTCAATGCATCCATAAGAGTTTTCTCAACTTCCTCCCATGTTTCCAACACTCCTAGATATTTCTCCGACCTGTATAATACAGACATCAGGAGGCACAAATTTATTTTCATTTTTTAAAATTATTTCCCTTTTACATAAGCATAAAGTGCATAATAAAAGAAAAGGTAATTGATTCGCAAAAGATTCAAGATCATATAGTAGATAGCTTCAGCTCATAAGTGAATTCAAATTTTCCATAGGCATAATATGAATTCTAATGCACACTCATTGTTACAAAGCTAGATGTTTCTATGATGGATTAACATTCAATTGGTGAATGACATTTTAGTTAGCTTTTCAGTTCACTTTCTTTTATTTTTCTAGTTATTGTTCTGTTAGGAATTGACTACAATTGAGTTTTACTTGCTCTGTGGTTTCGTTGTCATTGGTATATGGGTTATGTGGTATTCCTATGCATTTTTATTTAGGGGTTTGCTAACATGACTTTGTCCTTTGAGTTTATATGAGAACCCTTATAATTGAGAGGTCATTAGTTTGTGGGAAATTATATAACCTTTTTGGTGCCTCTTTTCTAAATTGATTGACATTGGGTTCTGACATTGATCATTAATGTATTTCTTCGAGGGTCATTACAATTAAGGGGTTATTGGTTTGCGAGGGGATTTACACACTTTTTTTTTTTTTTTATCATTTTCCTTTGTTTTAGAAAAAATAGAAACCCTCTCTTGATGCAAATGAAAAGGACCAAGATTCCAACAAGGAAGGAGGCAGTTAATTAATAATTGATAAAGATCATCTTATATTTCCAAGTGGCAGGAGAAGTTAACTACAACTGTTTGTTCTTATCTTAGTTGGTAGTTATCTAGTAAATAACTGTAATATGTATTTCTATTTAATGAAGAATGTATGTCTGGATTGGGTAGATGTTAATGAAAGTTCTTTGTATTTGGTGTGATTCCAAAGTGAGAGTGATTCTCTTGAGTGGTGTGAGGCTACTTGTTTTCTATTCCTTGTAATCTTTATTTTCTGCAATAAAACATTACACTTCTTTTTTTTTTTAATTCTTTCTTTCTGCTATCTCCTCTACTGAATTCCAAAATTAGTAAACCTAGTTCTTCTTGATTTCATTTGACATTAATTAGTATTAGAGCTGACATTTTGATTTATGTTCTCCCATGCCTGGAACCCGTAATGGCAATTCATATAATCCCAATCAGGGATTGCAGGATCCTGGTCCTTCCCAACCCAATTTGAATCCCCCACATCAAACACCTCCATAACCCGTTTTGAATCCCCCACAACAAACTCTTCCACAAAATGACCCCACTTCCTTGCTACACCAACTATAACAACAAATGGAGTTAGTCACCCGTACCTTAGGCACCATTGTTGTTCGTTAGATGGCATAGAAGAGAGGAGTGATAATGGAGAGAATAGAAAGGGTAAAATTGGACAGAACCCTATAGGAGATGTGGGTATGGATGATGAAGAAGTAGGAGAACACCTGGGCGGGAATAGATACAGAGACAATGAAAGAATGGTAGATGAATTTACTAGAAACATGAAGGTTAAAGTGACTGACTTTAATGGAAAGTTTGATCCCATGATTTGATGGTATCTTTAGGGGACTATTTTGAATGGTTTGCAGTACCAGCAAACAGAAGGGTCAGGTTTGTTAAATTGAAACTCAAGGGTGCTGCGCGTGCATGGTGGGGAAGTGTAGAAGAACATATGAGATGCACAAACCAGCCTTCTATACAAGATTGGGCTGAGATGAAGGCTTGATTGGAAACGAAATACATGTCAGTCAACTATGAACAAATGGTGTATGAAGACATGTTTCGATTGGCTCAAGGATTTAATATGTCTGTTGATCAATATACAGAGAGATTGCATGATTTGACCGTGAGGAGCCAGATTATAGAAATTGATCAACAAACTCTTGCTCGCTATCTAAAGAGGCTACGAGGAGATATTAGGAAGGAAATGTATATTGCCAGGCTGTTTGCAGTGGATGAAGCTTACCAACTTGCATTGCAGATAAAGAAGCAATAAATATTCAACAGAAGTAAGTTCATGAAAGAGTGGTGTGGTATGAATCGGCCTACACCTGTGTAGAATAATGTGAAGGGTAGCATGAACAATGTCAGAACTCCAAGAGTGTATGGTGATCCGAATAAGCCTAAAATAGACACTGAGGGACCACAGTGTTATAAGTGCAGAGGATATGGGTATTTTGTTGTAGTATGCCCTACAAAGAAGAAAAAGATTATGCATGTTTTTGAATTAAATACTGAAGTAGCACCAGAATCATCTAATGAAGACCAAGACACGGTGGAAGAAGACAGTGATAAGATGAAAGAGGAGAGGGTGTAGACTGTTGATTTACCTATTTACATGGTCTACAAAATGCTTTCCAATCACTCTACTCCCACAACACAAGTGGAAGATGATTGGAGGAGAACTAATATTTTTCATACTAAAATTGCACACAAGGGCAAGACACTCAATGTGATCATTGACAACAGTAGTGAACTTAATGTCATCTCTACTGAAGCTGTGGATAAACTGAGGTTATAGAAGGAAAAGCACCCTACCCCATACAATGTCAGTTGGATCACTGACAACCATCCTGTTATGATACAACATCGTTGTTTGATACAGTTCTCTTTGGGCAGTCACTTTGAAGATGAAGTCTGGTGTGATGTGTTTCCCATGACAGTATGTCATTTACTCTTGGGCAGACCTTGGTTATTTGACAGAAGGGTGAATTACAATGGGTATGACAATACTTATTCATGAAAATCCAGAATAAGAAGTTGGTGTTGGAGCACCTGCCCATCAGATAATTTCAACATAATGCAACCATGATACTGTCACTTCAGAAGTTTCAACAAGCTCTACTTGAAAATCCGGTTATGTTTATACTGGTTTTCAAAGTTGTAGTGGGGAGAATGCAATAAACAGTAAATGTCTTACCTGTTGCTCTTCAACAACTATTGCAGCAGTTTGAAGAAGTTTTCCCAGAAGAGCTTCCTTCCCAATTACCACCATTACATGACATACAACATGCAATCAACTTGGTCCCAAGCTCTACTCTACCAAATCTTTCTTATTATCGGATGAGCCCAACTAAACACTAGGAGTTACAGCAGCAGATACAAGATCTTATAAATAAAGGTTTCATCAAGGAAAGCTTAAGTCCCTGTGCAGTACCAGCCCTACTCACCCCAAAAAAAGATGGAAGTTGGAGAATGTGCATTGACAGTAGAGCCATAAACAAGATCACAGTTAAGTTTTGCTTTTAATCCCACAACTAAATGATCTGCTTGACCAATTAAGGGGTGCCAAGATCTTTTCTAAACTAGACTTGCGGAGTGGCTACCATCGAGATACGCATCGGGCTTGGGGACAAGTGGAAGACAACTTTTAAAACAAGAGAATGATTGTATGAATGGCTTGTAATGCTTTTTGGTTTAACCAATGCACCAAGCACCTTTATAAGGGTGATGACCCAGATGTTAAAGCCATTTCTGGGCAGGTTTGATATAGTATATTTTGATGATATACTCATTTTTAGTCATAATATTGAAGAACATATTGATCACTTGAAGCAAATTTTGTTGGTGCTTTAACAAGGGTAATTTTATGCCAACCGCAATAAGTGCTCTTTTCTTCAATCCAAAATAAATTTCCTAGGCTTTGTCATATCTCAACAAGGAGTAGAAGCATATCTTAAGAAGGTTACAAAGAATCACATAGTGGCCAGAACCTCAATCTTTTTCTGAAGTCAGGAGCTTTCATGACCTAGCCACCTTTTATCGCAGATTCATCAAAGTTTTCAGCACTATCATGGCTCCCATTACAGAATGCCTGAAAGCCAAAAGCTTTAAATGAACTCCTGCAGCGACACGTACTTTTAATGACATTAAACAAAAGATGGTAAAGACCCTGTTCTACAACTTCCAGATTTCTCTCAACTTTTTGAAGTTTCCTGTGATGCCTCTCATGTTGGTATTGAGGGGGTGATGAGTCAAGCAGGGCATCTAATTGCATTCTTTAGCGAGAAGTTGAATGAAACCAGGAGGAAGTATTCAGCGTATGACCTGGAATTTTATGCGCTAGTGCAGACTTTGAAACACTGGAAATCTTACCTTATTCATTGTGAGTTTGTTTTTTTTACAGACGATGATTCACTAAATTATCTGCAGTCTCAAAACAAGTTAAGTGCCAAGCATGCTCGATGGTTTAGCTATATGCAACAATTTAGTTTTGTTATTAAACACAAAACTAGACAAGAAAACAAGGTGGCAAATGCTTTTAGCTGCAGACCTCATCCATTATTGCTCCTCACAATAAATTCTTTAGGAATGGTTTCTATGAAGGATCACTACAACAATGATGCAGATTTTAAGGAAGTCTGGGAGTCATTGCACATCAACCCTTCCATTACAGTTGCAGATTATACACTAATAAATGGACATTTGATGAAGGGTGGTCGAATTTGTGTTCCTAAGGGATCTTTACGGGAGTTCCTTATTCAGAAACTATATAGAGGAGGAATGGCAGGTCATTTTGGGCAAGACAAGACATATTTTTTGGTTGTTGATCGTTTCTATTGGCCTAATATGAGGAGGGACATCAACACTATTATGAGCAAGTGCAGAATTTATCAAATGAACAAGGGTGGTAAGCACAATACTGGCCTAAACACACCATTACTAATTCCACAGAGACCTTGGGTTGATTTGAGTATGGACTTTGTACTTGGCCTTCCAAGAACTGTTCGAGGTAATGATTCTGTCATGGTGGTGGTGGATCGATTTTCTAAAATGGCTCACTTTGTTCCATGTCGTAAGACTTTTGATGTCCATATTGCATCACTATTCTTGAAAGAAATTGTGCGTTTACATGGCATTCCAGTCTCCATTGTATCTGACAGGGATGTTAAATTTGTTAGTTATTTTTGGAAGACTCTTTGGGCTAAGCTGGGTACCAAACTCCTATTTTCCAGTGCCTTCCACCCACAGACGGATGGCCAAACTGAGGTGACCAACAGAAGCCTAGGTAATCTGCTCAGATGTTTAATTAATGAACATACCGTGAGTTGGGATCTAATTTTGCCACAAAGCTGAATTTGTATACAATAATTTTGTCAATCGACAATGGCACCACACCATTCGAATTAGTTTATGGGTTAAAACTGAAGATTCCTACTGATGTTACTCCTTTGCCTCTACCTCAAAAAGTTAGTGAAGCAGGAGTGGACTTTGCAGCTTTTATGTCGAGCCTACATGAAGAAGTTAAAAGCAAGATGGCAAAGCAGGTTGTTAAATACGCTGCACAGGTTAACAAAAATAGAAGGGAGCTGCATTTTAAGGAAGGGGATTTGGTTTTGATCAGAGTGTGACCTGAAAGATTTCCCCCTAGAATGTATCATAAATTACACACCAAGAAGATTGGTCCATTTAAAATCCTTAAGAAGTTGAGATCTAATGCTTATTTAATTGACTTACCGTTTGATTTCCAGTTCAGTCCAATTTTCAATGTAGAAGACCTTACGACATATCAAGGTTCCATGTCTTCTCAAGAATTAGAGGATCTTCCTTCAACAGTTCCGCAAATTCAACCTGCATCAGAAACTGTTGACTCAATATTAACCCATCAATTTGTCTCTACCAAAAGGGGAGGTTATTATAAGTTTTTGGTAAAGTGGGCATCCAAGTCGAAATCAGAAGCAGTTTGGGTACAAGGTTATGAAGTCCATCGTCTTAATCCTTAACTTTATAAAGATTATGTTGAACATTACTTGCCTGAGGCAAGTTACTAGGGAAGAGAGGAAATTGATGCAAATGAAAAGGGCCAAGATTCTAGCGAAAGGGACCAAGATTCTAATAAGGAGCAATGTGTTGCAGCAGCTACAGATTTTGCAGATTCCAAAGGATTGAAGTATTTTATGCAAGCCAAAATTCCAACAAAGCATGTTGACGTGAATGTTCCAGCAAAGCAGGTTGACAAGGAGGCAGTTAATTAATAATGGATGAAGATCATTTTATATTTTCAAGTGGCAAGAGAAGTTAACTATGTAAATAATTGTAATATGTATTTCTATTTAATGAATAATGTATGTCTGGATTGGGTAGATGTTAATGAGAGTGATTCTCTTGAGTGGTGTGAGGCTACTTGTTTTCTATTCCTTGTAATCTTTATTTTCTACAATAAAACATCATACTTCTTCCTTTTTTTTAATTCTTTCTTTCTGTTATCTTCTCCACTGAATTCCAAAATTAGTAAACCTGGTTCTTCTTATGTTTTTTGCTATTTTGGAAATGCTTTGAAATTGGTTTGTCTATCTATATTTTGAACCTTTGATCTTACTGATTTTTTCTTATGTATTTTTTTCTATTTCCAGGCATAACATTATCTTCTATTTTGTCTACTACTTTTAGCATTTACTTATTTATATGTTATGATGCTAACTTGTATTTTTTTTGCATTGCAATAATTTGTCAATATTTGTGGTTATCTGTTGAGGGTTGCGGTGTAGGGCTTCTCCTTGCCTTTTCTAGTTAGCTAAAACTGATCTTTTTTCACACACCTCTTTCCTTTTCTTTTCTTTTTTGTTCCCTTTGTCTTTTCATCTCTCTAGTTAGGTGTCCTTGCTGTTAGTTAACTTTTAACATGTCTTTTAGTTTTCGTTCTACTTTAACAGCTGTTGTTAGCCTTTGCTCATTCGTCTAATATCATGTTTTTTTATCTCTTTTTTTTAAAAAAAATAAATTATGCAGGTAACCACCAACATTGGTTTGTTGTTTACTGAGGTTTGGGAATCAGAGCTTCTCCTTTAATCTATAGGTTAGCCAAGTCTTTATTTTTTTTATGAGCTCTTTGCCTCGCTTTTTTGGCTTATTTGTTTGATATGGTGCTTTATTATCTTCTTTTTAAAAAAAAATATCTGCAAGAAACCACTAGTATTTGTTTGTTGTTTGTTGAAGCTCGGGAAACAGAGCTTCTCCTTTAATCTACAGGTTAGGCAAGTCTTTATTTTTTATGAGCTCTTTGCTTTTTTGGCTCTCTATGATTGCTTAATTAGTTCCAGGTCAGTTAGCATTCGGCTAGCCTCACATTTATAGTTGTTCTCTATAAAATATGACTTGCATTTATATTTTTTATTCTCGGGATTATTTCTTACATATAAATAGTGTGATACATTGAGATTGTTTGCTATTTAGATTTTATACAAAGTACAATAAAAAAAAATCATCTATGATAAGAACACTCTTTTCTAAGCTCGACAGAGAAAACATTTAAAACCCAACCGCCCACGCCCTAGCTATAATCAATTGTCAACATTGCAAAGATTGAGAAAAAACATTCAAGGCCATCCCATCTATGATAAGAATATTGCAACTAAACTGTCATGCATAGACCAAGGAAACAACAAAATTATTTCATCCCATTAAGCAAAAACAAAAAGTTTTTGTTTGAAAAAGAGGAACTAATAATACCTGAAAAGACAGTAAACCAAGAAGAATTTAAAAATTTAAAGACAGTAATCTAAAAAGAATTCAAAAAAGAAATCATGCTGCATAAAAACAAAGAAAACCCATCCAAACCAACCCCAAGAGAAAACAAAAAACGATTAAGTAGAATTGAAACAAAAAAAACCAACAAACAAAATGTTTTGAAAGCCATTTAGCAAGATAAACTTATCGCATGAAATTAAACATGCACTAAATAATGAAATATGAAAGCTATTGGATTTAATTGTTTTTGGAACAAACTCCAACAACAATAAAACATAACAATAATGAAATCACCAACAACAAATAACTTTAGCAAGCAAATAACTTATATAGCAAAATCATTCTTAGAAAATGTTGTTACTTGTCCTAGCACAATAGTTAAGCCACAAATGAACAAATATGCTAAGAATTCAACACCGACAACTAACTAATACTTCAACAACAATCCAAAACCCAACTAAACATGCGACAAAGAATGATGGCCAAGCCAAGAAAAAGAAAGGAATTGAAGAACCCCTTGGTACTCACATAACAGGAAGTTGATCTATAATAATAATAGTTTTGCATTGTTTGCCTGTTAATTCATTAATAATAATGTTTATGTTTCTTAAAATGCTAATAAAGTGAGTTAGGCTTTCAATTCTATTTCTTACTATTAAAAGAAGTAAGCTTACATGACATGTTTTTTTAAGAAAAATATAACAAAAGATAGATCTGTTGGTATATATACAATTTACACGCAGCCTAAAATTGCATGGTCTTCCCAAGTAATTAATCCATTTCAAGCTTCATGAGCATGAGTGACAAGTCGTTTTTGAAAGAAATAATTGTAGAATTTTTTTCAAAACTATTTCTCTTTCAAGAAAGGAATATCCACTTGGCATGGGAATTTGACGCCCGAAAACGCCCGCGTAGCCGTTGATATAACCACCGTTTGGATAAGAGAGAGAGAGAGACAGAGAAAGTACTTCTGAGTTCTGCGTCTTTAGAGAGAGAGAGGGAAAGAGGAAACCATGGCCTCCTTAACTTCTCCAACATTCACAACCAACACACGTTGTCTTCAAAGACCACAGAATTCTCACTCTCCTTCTCAACAACCTCGTTTATCACAAAGACCAGAACTGAACCGCAGGCATTTCATATCTCAAACAGCTTCACTTTCATCACTCCCTTTACTTTCTCCTCTCATTCTTAACCCCGAACAAGCCAATGCTGCAGCTGAAGATTCTCTTTCCGAATGGGAAAGAGTTTACCTTCCCATTGATCCCGGTGTTGTGCTCCTTGACATTGCCTTTGTTCCTGATGACACGAACCATGGTAAGTAAGTTCGTCAACAGAAATTTTTCACTACTCTTGCTGTATATACAATGTCTCTGACATTGGATAACATCCCTTTTTTTCATTTCCCACCTATTATAATTATTACCTTTTTGTGGATATTGGCGAGAGGGAGGGGTGGTGTGTGTGTAGATATATAGATTAGATGAATGCTTTGAAGACCAAAACCTGAACTTTATTTTGTATTAGTTGGGTTAATTAAGCTTATGTGGAATCATTTTGGTTGAATTAACTTATTTTTGTTGGTACTTGAGAATTTGAAGACTTGTTCTTTGGTTTTGTAGGTTTCTTGTTGGGGACAAGGCAGACAATCATGGAAACTAAAGATGCTGGAAATACTTGGGTCCAGCGGTCAATACCTTCGGCAGAAGATGAGGATTTTAACTATAGGTTTAATTCCATTAGTTTTAAGGGGAAGGAAGGATGGATTGTTGGAAAGCCTGCAATTCTGCTGTACACTGCAGATTCCGGAGAAACATGGGAGAGAATACCATTAAGTGCTCAACTCCCTGGTGATATGGTAAGCTTGTACTTGTAGTAGTGAGTATCAATTAGTGATGTTTTAGTGGCTGGGATTTGTAGTGCTTCTGTTAATTCTCAAGGGATATGAAAGACAAGAGAATCGTTTCATGAAGGAACTTGAATTTTGCAGATATTTTACCCCCTTTTTAGTTGTTCCGTGTGGGTATGGATAGGGAAAAGTAGTTGATTCCCTTCCAACATTTTGCAGGTCTATATAAAGGCAACTGGAGAAAAGAGTGCGGAGATGGTAACAGACGAAGGTGCAATATATATCACATCAAATAGGGGTTATAACTGGAGGGCTGCAGTTCAGGAGTCTGTTTCGGCAACTCTAAACAGGTTGGTTTGCTTGAGATAAAAAGTTAATCTAAATAGTGCTATATAGTGTCTGAGGAGTATTTGCTTAGCTGTAGGAAAGAGTTGGATTTGTAGATAAAGCAGTTCAATTCTGAAAATGTGATATAGCAAAGGATATCTTTTTAAGTTTATCTTATGGGCCATCTTCCTTTTGTTTGAGATGGTTGCACAACCACTTTGCATCCTCTCTAAAAAGCTAAGAGTTCTATTCACTACGGAGTCAAGATCCTCGGAATTCTTTTAGATCACAAGTTTTTAATTTCAAGCGGGCAAGATATTCACATAGCTTCTTGCTTTTGCAGAACAGTTTCTAGTGGTATTAGTGGTGCAAGTTACTATACAGGGACTTTTAATACTGTGAATCGCTCTCCAAATGGAAACTATGTTGCCGTCTCAAGCCGTGGTAACTTCTATCTGACGTGGGAGCCTGGTCAGGTCATGCTCATTTTCTTGTTGCTGTCTAGATTTTTGCATGTGTACATCTGTAACTTATTAATTGGCTTCATGAGGCATGCCCGCTCTTAAACCTTTTAGTGTTTGCGTGTGTAGACACATGCATAAGTGCTAACAGGCATGTACACTTTATTAATTGCAATTCATTACTTTCCATATTTTCAGGCATTCTGGCAGCCGCATAACAGAGCAATTGCAAGAAGAATTCAAAACATGGGATGGAGGGCGGATGGTGGGCTCTGGCTTCTTGTTCGTGGAGGGGGGCTTTATCTTAGCAAAGGCACTGGGGTAAGTTGATAAGAAGAATGTGAAGAAACTATTATTCTGTGCATGTGATGATCCTGAATCAGTGAATTGGTTACATAATGATAAGAAGGTAAGTTTATATCAACATTAGTTGTTGCACCCTTCGAAACTAGTATATCAACAGTGACTTGACATCCCACTAGATGAAGTCCTTATCAGTCGAGAAACACCCAATTATTCATTCCTCTGTGAATGTGAACTAAGCAAGACTTGATGCTTTCAATGGATTTGCTTGATATATTTTGACTTTTAAATACACACAAAATTCTAGACAAACAAAGCATCATTTGGACATGTATATGATTATCATAGGGATTATAACACGTGAATGTCTCATAATCACTGGTCTTTTTATTTTCACCTATTTTTATTGCGTTGCAGTCTACTTTACTTATTTGTTTATTATATGTCCTTATAGTGTTTCCAGTTATATAATCCGTGTTTTCTCTTTTCATGTCATATCTTTTTCGATGTAGATTACTGTCAGTTTACACGCATTGGTTAATTGGTTATAGAATAGGACCAGAGTTTTTTTCTGTATTGGTGTTGAAGCTCAGCTACTTTTTGATGTTTCAGATATCAGAGGAGTTTGAAGAAATTCCAGTGCAAAGTAGGGGGTTTGGCATTCTTGATGTAGGGTACCGTTCAAAGGTAACAGTTTTCTGATTAATGCAACAGTATAACCGCAACAGAATTAGTTCCATTACAATGATGTGTTGATAAATGGCTTCACTTCAAGAAGTTCTGCATTGTAACATGTGTCGCTCAACAAAACCATGCTTGTCCTATGTGTCACGAATATGCATCCATCTGCATTTACTGACAAGTGATTTGTGTCTTGCATATGCAACTTTGTTCCACTGTCAAGTTTTTATATGGGCCTCTCAACTTTCCAAGTTTCTACATTCATACTATAAATGGTTTCTTTGTGCAGGAAGAGGCTTGGGCAGCAGGGGGCAGTGGGATTCTGTTGAGAACTACCAATGGTGGCAAGACATGGACCCGTGACAAAGCAGCTGATAATATCGCTGCAAATCTTTACTCGGTGAAGTGAGTCTCATTATATTAACAGCTAGCATAGATAATCTCCAACATTGATTAGCAGGTTTCCAAATGCAATGTATATGTCTTCTTGTGGTCTTGGATTGCACCCCAACACCTTTCATATTTCATTTTTCACTCTGATTTGAAATGCACCTTTTTGTTGAGGAAGAAAATGAGCATTAATGACCAATGCTTTTACCTGTTTAACTTTGCACTCAGACGCAGTCAAATCATAAACTATTCATACCTATGATCTTTTTTTCTGCAGGTTTATCGATGACAAGAAGGGATTTGTTCTGGGAAATGATGGAGTCCTGCTTCGGTATCTTGGATAAAGACATTGCTGTCTCATGGTAACTGAATGGATTCTCCCATTTCATTTACTTTAATAGTTTTATAGAGGGCGTGTAAAATGAACATGTAAATTTGTGTAGGCTTCCACATATTTGATGGAAATTTTTGCCATGCAAAGATCTAGGAGAAATGCTTTCTGAATGGCTGGATCAAATTCCTGAATTCCTCTGTGTGCAGGTTTCTCAATGATGCTGCGATTTTGTATGCATAAAGCACTCCATGCTGTGAAGAGAGGAACAAAGTTTCATATTGCATGTATTTTTTCATGCAACTATAATATGTGAATGGCTGCTACATTTCATTACAAGTGGTGGTGTTCTTTATAGTAAAGTTTGTGCAAAGACAATAGGATATCGTTGGACAAATTTAGATTTGATTCGGAGAAGGATTCAGATTTGTTCGCTCGACTCATACTTGTCCTGGCTAATTGTGAGGCTGGAAGCCCTTTAACCTGAATAACATATCAATGGTGTCTACTACTGTCAGTTGTGAGGGTGACTAAACAGAAGCTAGCTAAAAATATGGCCATACTGAGTCTGCATATAAAGAGCCCCTGATAAAAGTCCAGTTTATGTGGAGATTCAGAAATATCTCTAACTCGCTGCATCACATAATGTTTAGGAAATGCTAAGCATGTGGTAAAGTTACCAAAGCAAGCCTAATGGCTATGGATAATGAGATGTTCTTAGTCTCATTCCTCGCAAAACTAGGGCTTGAGTTTCTTCGAAAATTAGAGAAAGTTGTCAAATCTTAAGTAGACAATACCATAGATGTACAAAACTTCAATGATAAAATTCAATTATATGCAACATCATTTTCACCGAGAGAGAGAAAAGAGTCATTAAATTAATTTTTGCTTAGAAAAATATTAAATTAATATTTTTTAAGATTTTTATAATAGTTTTAATGTGTCGATTATGAAAAAAATATGAAAAAATATTATTTAAATATATTTTTTTATTAAAAATTACTTTTAAAAAATATACCGTAAACATGATTAACAGGCCTATAGCTGACCCGTTAGAGATTGCTCCCACTTGAGTTGCCTTCTACTACATATCTGAGTTAGCCCATCACTATTCAACCTTCTAGTCTGCTCTGGCCTTTAGCCCAACTTGTACTTGCAAAAATTTCTGGCCTTCACCTATTTCACTCTAAAGCAGCAAGCTTTCTCCCCTCTCAAGTCTCAAATAAAAACCAGCAATCTTGACGAAGAGGAAAAAAAAAAAAACAAATGAGCCTGAGAAATCTAAATGAATGGACCGTTATTGCCAAAGAAGCGTTCAACGGATCCTTCTTAGTAGCGAAAGCTCTTTGCTTTCTGCATGTCACCAAAACCTATGTCTTCACTGTTGCTTCTGTAAGTATAAATAAGCATAAAGTAATGCTTTTTATCTGTTTCTTTAAGTATTTAAGCATTGACGGGGGGTGTTGCAGCTCTATGGACCAAGTATGCTCCCTACCTTTAACATTAGTGGTGATTTGGCATTGGCTGAGAAGATTTCACACAAGCTTGGCAAAGTGGGTGCTGGAGATATTGTTCTTGTTACATCACCCGTGGAGCCAAGAAAAATTGTGACTAAAAGAGTTATAGGTGTTGAGGGTGATTCTGTTACTTATGTTGTTGATCCCAAAAACAGTGATAGAACTGAGACTATTGTGGTATGTGTTTGTTTTTTTTTTTTTTTTTGTTGGGTTTTGAAGATTTTGCCTTTAGTGTTGTTAAAGCTAAGCGTGATGTCTTTTTGCTGATGGTTTTTTAGTGATTCTGCTTTGTTTGGTTGATTTTGATGCTTTTCTTAATGGGTTTTGGTGGGTGTGGTTTGGTTAGGTAATTGTTGATTTTTTGCTTGCTGGATTTGTGGATTATTGCTATTTTGCTTCAAAGATTGTTGATTGTTAGCTTAGGAAATGAAAAGGTTTGCTCTTTTTGTTTAGGTTCCTAAGGGCCATATTTGGGTAGAGGGAGATAACATATATAAAAGCAAGGATTCAAGAAACTTCGGGGCAGTTTCTTATGGCCTTCTTCAAGGGAAAATGTTTTGGAAGGTAAGCCTATTTTCTTCCTTGGCGTACTTTTGTTGGGTTTTGAGAGTTTTTTTTTTTTACCTTTCATAGAGCACATTGTTCTGGTTTTTCTATGAAGAATATGTGGGCTATCAACAGTAATGTTCGCATCATGTTAAAAATAATTATTTTGACGTAGCTGGCATCAGTCGAGGGCAACTGAGATTTTTTGTTCAACACTAGTCGAGGAATTTTGAGCTGTAGGATTAAAACTGTGCAAAATGAAACTTTAGTAATGGTTGAGTGGAGTATGTTTTATAAGAGGTTAAGACCTAGGAAGTGACCATTTATCTCTTGTTTTCCAAGGCATTGGAATAGACTGAAAATGATCTTGTATGTTGCGCTAATGCACAAAATGTCCATGAGTTTGCAGGCTGGTTAACTAGACCTGGCAGGTGTAGGAAAAATTCTATCAAGTAATATGAACCAATATTATTGTAAAGAATGTTGGTAGTAAACCAAAAATATGTCTTACCAATCCACATGGAAGAGTGATGGGGAATAAGGGAGGCCATCTAAGACAAGGCAGCATCTACTCCCAAGAGTGATTTTTACATGGCAGCCCAAGCAGTAGGTACAAGCTTAGTGAGTGTTTGTTTTTGCAATACAACTTACTTTTTAAATTGTTTTTTGACTGAAAAAGTAAGTTTTTTAGGTGTTTTTAGATGATTTTGCAATACTGATAGCAAAACTAAATAAAAAATCTAAAAAAACATTATTTTGATATTAATTAAAAAGCTTTTAAAAAGCATTTGCACCACGATATCAAACATATACTTAGTTTAATTTTGCTAAGAATGATGTGATATTGATTACAACCAATATGCTATATGACAAGAAGTCATTCTTGGACTGTCTTAGACTCTTAGTAATCATCACGTTGAAATGTAGGTTTTATTAGAACTTAAATGGTGTTGGACTGTAACATCTGGGGTGCCTTTGAAGGCACTGTTCACCGCACTGTGAATAGTGCTTCGTTTTTTTATTACTTCGATCAATTTTATTCTTCCAAGTTACATTAGCATTGTTTTATATGTTGATATTCTTGCATTCTCTTGCATATACAAAGTGTCTAGGAATATTTTGATGATAAATTAAAGATTGATTCTGTGAAATTAAACTTTATTTGTAGTTTGAAAAAGAAACTAAAAGAAGAACCAAATTTAACAATAAAAAAAAGAAGACCCCATTTAGATGTTGATAAGAAAAAACTTAAATTTTCTCTCTGAAATTTCAATTCAACTATTGTTTGGTCATTGTTGTTTTAGTGGTTTATATTTTGATTTCAAACTTTATTTTTTTCATGTTTCAGTTTCTAGATGTTAGGATAGGAGAGAGTCATCATAAAATATTGAAGAGAGAGAAAGTGATTGAATATCGATATTAAGGCCACCAAAAAAGGTTGATCTTAGTGTCAATGAGTTTGTCTCTTCAAGAAAAATTTAATGGAAGTGGTGTTGCTTTTTAAGTGTGCCAGGAAAAGAATATTGGGGTCCTTAAGGTTTTTTAGGATTCATTTAATTTTTGTTTTTAAAGAGATTAGAGGCTGTTATGGTGTTGAAAACGGGTTTGTTAAGGTTTCTATGGTGTTTTTTTTTATATGTTTTCAGATGAAAACAAGTTGAAAATTAGCGTTTTTCGGGTCCTAAAACTCGAACCCTGAAAATTTTTGGATCCCATGCGCATAGCCTCCCTCTTATTTATTTATTCTTTTACTTTGCATTAGTATTTTTATTTAAATTTTAATTAATAAACTCTTTTATTTTCTGAATTGTTTATTTCATAATTTTTTAAATAGTAGTTATTTTTTGAATTATTTTATAATTTTATAATACTTTAAAGAGATTATTGTAATTTATCTTTAATTTTTTTCTTTTATATTTTATGTAAATAAATTATATTTGCATAATGTATTTATAAAAATAAAAATCATTTGTTCTTGGCAATGAAAAATAACCTTTAAGATAAAATAAATAAAAACATATAAAATAAAAAAGAATGTTGAGGTTAAATATTTCCATGTCATCTATCTTTTGTTTTTACTAGAAAGATTAGCTTTCTAATTTAGTATTTGATAAGTATTAATAATTGTTTTTCAATTTATTGGTTTAAATATTTTTGTACTTATTTTATAAAGCGTAAACAATATCTTTTCGTTTCTCAATTTAAAAAATAATGATACCCAAAAACACATCCATAACATTAGTACCTTCTTTTCTTGTATTAGAAATTAACTTGGAATCCTATAAGTGTTGGGCTGTGGAGAAAAATGCATTATCAAACCATGGTTGCCCATGAAAGCTTGACCATCTCAAGCAGTCTGCCCTAGGCAATAGGCACTGTGATGTAATTAGTATGCGGTTGGTGGCATCTATTACAATCATTAGCGTCATCTTTGTGAATCACGATTCATGAAATTGTTGAAGAAATGTAAACAAACACAGCCTCAACTAGTTGCAGTGATCAAGTGGTGTGAATGGAATGATTATATCAAAGCTCAGGCTAACCTCATGAGCAGCTGGGCCACTGATTCGCATCCGACCACTATTTTACATATTATGATCCACTGATTGTGATAAGGAATGGACCATTTATACTCTTATTCTGAGCTGACAACTATGAATTTTTGCTCCTTTCACAACTGCTGGACAATTATTTTTCAGAAAAGCTCATCTTTCGTACTCTAAATTTCTTGTTTTTGTCTCTGCTCATTTTGTTTCTAGATATGGCCACCCAAAGATTTCGGACCACTTGGGAAAAAAAGAGCAAAACAGCTGAATGAATGTTGTTAGGTACGTGTTCTTAGACAGCATAGCATGCAACTACTGTCTTCCCTTGACAAAAGTTTTTTCCCCCTCTTCTATATTGTAATGTCTTCGGTCTTTCATTTTGTAGCTCTCCCAAAGTCTGAGTTGACTGCTGTGTTGAGATCAAGTATGAGCATGAGTAGAATGAACCCAATTTGTTCATTTCTAATTAGTTCTCGATACAACCAGGTGCCCTACTGCATTTTGGGGGGCTTACAAGTAGCTGGGGCAGTCCTTGCTCTGGATGATCACCATGCCTAAAGTTACATTATATTACCTTAGTGATGACTTGCAAGTATCTAGAACCTACATTGCAATTCCATTTTTGTTTCATGATGGATTCTTTTCATCCAAAACAATCCGAAGCTTCCTCTGCTTTTCTATTGTCGTGAATACAGCCATTACTGATTGATAGAACTCGTTAGTGCAACTAAACTGACAGTCGATATTTAATTTGACAAAATAAAATTTGATTTCATTAATTTAGAATAACTGAAGCTTGAGGTACTGAATGTGAACTTGAAATGAGTGTTAAGGAACTAAAGTAAATGAAAGGGGAAAAAGTGGCTTGCTTGTGTAACATATGCTCTAGTGTGTGAGAATGGTCGTTAAACTTCGGTGGCGCGTGTTATAGTCACTAACCTACAAACAGGGCCGATTCATTGGTACTATGTAGTTCTTCCTATACTGAAGAATTTTTTTATGCTCAAGAATTATTTTTATCCTACCCGCAGCATGGTGCAGGTTACCGATGTGTTCTTTCTAGACAGATAATTGGTGAGAGGAGAATTTTGTGTTTTGCAATGCTTTGAATTGCATATATGGCCATCCATTTAGAAATGAAATGCCATGAAGAACCAGAAGGCTCTTGTTGTGTTGTTTGCAAAGAGATAGTCTCCCCTCTCAATTTAGGGCCAATATATGTTTGGGTTTACCGTATTATTTTGTTTCTTTGGGCCTCTGTCCCCATTTTGAAAACCTAAAGAAAAGCACCAGATTGGGGCTATAACTTGTGATTTTTACATGAAAGAAGTAGTTTTTTCTTGGGGAAATTTCTATCTCTCAGAACAAAATGATTGAGCCTGTGTCAGTGTGCCCTGTTTCTCATGAAGGTCTTCGATCCTCCACATTTCCACTCGAAAAGGACTGTCAAGTGTGGATTTCCTGAGTTCCTTCCCTACCATTATCCATTACCATCTTAAGCAGTGTCCTTCCCTAGGCAGAGTGATATAAGAAGTATGCATTATCCTATGCTCTGTGGATTGAATTTGTTGAAGAAAATAGCCTTGTAGTTGACCAATAACCAGGTTGAGCGTTTACTCGGGAATTGACTTCATGAGCAGCTGGACCATAATTCACATGCTTTACCGATATGATTATGATCCATTAATTGTGACCTAACATCTATGAAAGATTCTCCCCAAGTTTTTTTTGTATATATATATAATATTTGGAAGAACTTCAACCTTTCAGTTTAGCATTAATGGCATCCACACTTTGAGTGCTTGAGGTTTTTCGTACATGATTCTCAAGAAAATCATTGAACAAAATTGGCATGAATGGGATAATTATTGCATCACTAGATTTGCTTCCAGTCTTTTACCACGTGAATTTAGGGTTTTGCGCTGCTCCGAGCAACATGCATGCATGCATGGTCAGCCACATGCTATTAGAAATGAAACACTGTTGATTTCTTGTCGGCGTGGACCTACAAAACCCAAGTTTACAGAGAGGTGCTGCAGCACTATTTATTACAAGATGAGCTCCGAAACTCATGTAAACCTCACATGCTGCACATGATATGGAAGAATTAAGTGCACAATATTTGGCAAGAAAAAGACTTAATTAATGCTACGTGCAAAGACACTCGCCATGGCTTGCCTGCTGCCTTGTCTTCTGCAAAGAAACATGGGGTAACGAAGGCTTGTTATGGCAAGAACCGCGACCCCTCTATGTAGTTCATGTTTTGAGATACCATTCCACTAGTAATTATATATAAACCCTCTGTGTTTTTATTCTTATTTCATATTTTCAAAACGTACACCTTCCTTCTTCCCTTTCGTACTTCTTGGTATCTTGCCGGAAGAGCAAGGAAAAGAAAAGGTTAGCTATGCTGATTACAGGTTTTTAGCAAATATATATATATATATATATATATATATATATATATATATATAAACAAGGAGTAAAAAGGGGATCAAATTAAAAAAGATTTTTTTTAAATACCCCAATTATTTTCTTTTCTCAAGTACGCTATCACAACCAACTTGATTAATCTATGATCGGCCGTCATTTATGATTCTTCATTCTAGTGGTAAAGATCCTAGCTACACACATGGGATACACACGGGATTGAGAAGGTAACTCAAGGATAGTTGGAAAATGGGATCTCTCAACTCGAGTTGAAGAATGTAATTTCTCATTGTTGCACCAATTTAATTGTTTTATTTTAAAAAAAAAATATATGTTGGTATTTACACTAATATTTTGTATCCTTTGAAAAAATTATGATTTGTCAATAAATTTATTGTTATTAAATTTACCATAATTTTTTTTAATGGATAAAAAAAAAAGTATACCTAAAATGGTTCAAAGATTGATAAGCTTTGTTAATAGCCTGCTTGAGATTATGATAGCAGTGGCGATTTAAAATATTTTTTATTTAGAAATGCATTAAAATAATTTTTTTTTATTTTTAAAAAATTATTTTTAACATCAATATATTAAAATAATTTAAAAACATAATAAAAAAATTTATTTAAAAAAAATTAAAATATCTAGAAACACGATTTTCCAAATACTCCCCAAGTCTTACCGAAGCGTTGGTATGTCAATGGATCGGGGGACTAGAATAGGAGAGTTCTTAGGTCCTATTCAGCAATACTTTTGCATAAAAAGTCAACCTTTTATACGTGTCGGTCGAAGCTAAGTCAAAGCATACCTGATAGAAACCACGTACAAGCCAGTTGTCATTTAGAGATTAGGTGAGTGTGCACACTTACCTTCATACCATAGTTTTGAAACCCAACCCGGTCATTGACCCGGTCTAGTGATCGGGTCACGGGTCAGATAGATTAATCCGGGTCAACTCGGGTCAACCCAAAAAAAAAACAGCGAAAAGATGGAATAAAAGTAACAGATTTGAAACGCCATCTTCAAATTCAATAAATGAAAGAACAAATGACATCAACATCTGTGCCGTTGATTACTTATAATTTTCATGGAAAATCCTCACTTTATGGCCAAGAATCCTTTCAAAGTTTTACATTTTGGTGACCTTTTCACCTTATCTTAAAGAAAAGAGAAACAGAAGAGGATTGGTTTGTGGGTCTAACATGTCCATTGACACCGATTCGCCTCGTTCTCTGCTGATATGTAGGGCTAAACGTGTAGAGGCAGAGCTGTAAATCAAAATTGAAAGAGAGGTAAGTAGCTTTGCATTCCTCAAGCTTCATTTCCGTTGTTTGAATCCACATGCAGAATGTTAGGGAGTTCTGTAAGAGCTTCAACAAATCACAGACAACACTATTTTCTCGAAAACCCTTCTTTATTATCATCTCTTAGACACATCTCATCAAGCAAAAGCAATGGAAATGCAAATCAACACTCATTTACAGTTTCTTACCTCGTTAACAACAGCTCATCTAACCTTATTCTTGGATTTGAAACAGCGATCAAGGATTCAAGAGTCTTCTGCTCCTCAGATCTTCTTCGCGACTGAAATGGGTTTGAAGATTTCTTGAATTAGGTTTGAAATCAATTGGGTCTTCTACACTGTGTTCGTTCCTCTGCTCTTCCTATTTTGGAATTTGGCCTTTTAATTGTAAAAGTTGAAGACGACATCGTTCGGTCATGAATATATATATATATAAACCCGGGTCTCAGCCGGGTTTGCCCGGTTGGCCGGGTCCCGGTCGACCGGGTCTCACCGGCCAATTCCCAACCTGTTTTTGCTTAGACCCGGTGGGTCGACCCGGTCTCACCGGCCAATTCCCAACCTGTTTTTTGCTTAGACCCGCCCGCCACAGGCCGGTCGGCCGGTCCCGGCCGGGTTTCAAAACTATGCTTCAGACAGTTTCGAATCTGGGAAAAGTCACATACATCGATCTGGATGTGCATTTTCTGCCTCTAAAGCTATTTTCCAGCTATAAAAATATTTTTAAATTATAGTTTTAAAACTTGGTCTGGCCTGACCGGTTGATTAGAAATCCAGTCTGCCCTAGAGCTGAAACTGGATCAAGTTGAAGAAAAAATCTGGTGTAACCCGGTTAACCCAGTTAAAAACTCGGTTGCAACCTGTTGACTTTTGTTTTTTTTTTTTACTAAAATGACGTCGTTTTAATTTTAAAAAAAAATATTGACCCGGTTAAAATCCGAGCCTTGAATCGAACCGGGTCTGAAAACTATGTTTTAAACTATTTACACATCAATTTAATTATATTAAATTCTTCACGAACGATGATTTTATTAAGAACATGCCATCCATATTCAAAAAATTAAATAATAATGAATTAATTCTCATGAATATTAATGTCCTCAAGAATTTGAGTTTAAGATTTTTAAAATGATCGAGCTAGCGAACAACAATTAATATCTTAAAATCTCTTTAAGTCGAACTTGCAAATTTCTTTTTATATATTTGTTTATCTTAAAATAATTATTTAATCAAAACGTATTAGACCTAAAACTAAAACAAAACACTTTAGCATCATGCACTATTGAACAAGATACCAGTCATCGTGGGCCTCACTATTAATATGAATATTACAGTTTTTTTTAATTTCAATCATTAAGCTTTTAATATTTGCAATTTCATCCTCCTATATTATAGTAAAACGGTTTTTTTTTTTTTACATTTATTCCAACCTACATTACCTTGCTTATACAAAGTTTTGAACAATATTCAAAGAATAATTGAGAAACAATTTTGCCGAATTGTACTTTAATTATAGTAAAAAAAAAAACAACAATTAAAAGGAGAACCAACTTCGACACAAAAAAAAAAAAAAAAAAACAACCCATTATTATTTTGTCATGGAAACTTCATCTTAGTCCCTAAAGTTGTAGTTTTTCTATCATTTTGTGTCTCTTATTCTTGCAATTCATGTTTCGGTACTAAACTTTATTTTCTCACATTTAAGTTCATGAATGTTGAGAGAAGAGAGGGAGAAAGTTCTCAGATAGTCACATTTTGACTACCAAAAATATCGATTTTTGTATTGATAAGTCTGTCTTTTCAAGAAGGGTTTAATGGAGGTAGTGTTTTCCTATAACAATATCGAAAAAAGTAGATTGGGTTCCATAAAGTGTTTTATATTTATTTAATTTTTTTAGAGTAATTTTAGGGTGTTTTGAAGTTGGAAATGAGTTTATTGAAATTTCAAGGATGTTTTGAGATGTTTTTAGATGAAAACAAGTCAGAAAATAGTTTTTAATGATCCAAAAACTTGGACCCCAGTTTTCCAATTATTGGTGGTGACTAGAAAATAATCCAGCAAGCAACATGTTGTCTACCATAGAAGATGACTTGCCACCCGATTACAAAAAGAAATTGAAGCGAATGACACACGTCTACTCTTTTACAAAAAAAAAAAAAAAAAACTCTGGCAAGTGGATAGACCTAGGCTTCCATGCCTAAGCGAGCCTAGGTTTTTTTATTGTTGGCAAGGCACTTGGACCTAGCCTTAATTTTTTTTTTCTATTTAGATATTACTTAATATCCTTTCTCTTATTTTTTTAACTATTTAGTTAGACTTTTTTTTTTAAATAATGATTGATTTTTTAATGTATTTTTAATTTAATAATGCTTCGGATAGATTATTATAATTTATTAGTATTTTTTTTCTCCTTTTATATTTTATATAAACGAGTTGTATTTGTATGACACACTTATAAAAGCAAAAACAGTTTGTTATTAGGAACGAAAATTAATCTCTAACATAAAATAATTAAAAACATGTAGAATGAAATGGATAGTTGGTGTCAGACATTTGTATTTGCGTTTATGATGCAAACCCCGTGAATATAAAGATCTAGAAACTCACAACGAAGTAGATGACAAACTCGAAAAGCCAAAAATCAAGTTTGTGATATATAAACCTTGACCCAAAGATAATCTTGTACCTAAGAACCAAAGGTGTTGAAAAATGAACTTAGGCCTGTTGATTATAGAGAATCAAAAAACCAAAATGTGGATATAAAGATCAAAAAAACCCACAACGAGGTAGATGACAAACCCGGGAAGCCAAAAATAAAGTTTATGATAGATAAACTTTGACCCAGAGATAACCATATACCTAAGAACCGAAGGTATTGGAAATTAGACTTAACCAGTTGATTATAGAGAATCAAGAACCTGAAGTATACAAAGACGTCACAGTCAGTTATACCTTGATAAGTCAAATTTATTCTTTGTCCTAGCAAAGAGAAAAGTGTTGCATCATACAAAACACAAGTTTATTCAAATATCATGGCTGCTGAATTTTACAGCAAAGAAAACAATATATAGTCCTTTTAAATAACTTTAATGAATCCTTATTAGGTTGCAAACCAATGGATCTAAGCTAATAATTAGCTAACACAAACCTAATACCTAAAACACTTGATAAACTCTAAACAATGACTAATAGGCTGTTATGAACCCAAATTAAAGTGAAAGTCCAGACTGAAACTAAAACAAGTCTAAAATAATAAAAATAATACAAAACCCAAATAATAAATATAGTTCTTCATGAAACGAACTTAAATAGCCCAAAAAAACAAAGTAATATGTCATTAAATATCATCAGTCTTTGTTTTATTGTGCAGCTAGGATAAATAAAAAATCATTGTAAGAAAAGGATTTTGGAACATCAAGAAATTATTGACACACTTGAAAATTATGTTGTTACCCATTAAAAATCCTTGAAGAATTAGGAAACTCCTAAAAATAAGCTCCTAAATATCCCTGCACAATTAGAAAAAGAATCATCTCCAAACAGGAAGTCTATAAGTCAAAAGATAATAAATAATAAAATTTATATTGCATCAGCTAACTTGTATCGAAAGACCTTCTTGAACTCCAATTAACTTGAATTATTTTTAAAAAATGTTGAACAACATGTCTAAAAACCTCTTATAAGATTTTAGTCATAACCAACAATCGAATTGAAAATTATATTTGATAGCATAAAACTGAATAGTATATAACATTATACTAAAATTCAAATTCAATTGTTCAACCCTTGTATGGATCGTATTAGTTTATCTATTTCTTTTTCTAGGAAGGTTAGATTCATGTTTTATTATTTAATTAGCATTAACAATTCTTTTTTTATTTATCATTTTATTTATTTTTAATTTATTTTATTAAGCATAAACAACATCTTCTTATTTCTCATTTAAAAAACAATTATGATACCCAAAATGCATTTATAACGCAAGAAATTTCCTCACTTGTATTAAAAATTAACTTGATTTCCTACCTACAACGTAGCAACATTCACTATTCAACAAGACACAAGTCATTGTAGTTAGTCCGCTCATATGAATTCGGTAGTTGTTTTTCAATTATGTCCTCAAGCTTTTAATCTCTATAATTTCACTCTCATGTTACATTATCATGGTTTTTTTATATTTTTTTCAATTTGCATTACCTCATGTATAACACTTTCGAACAATATTCAAAGATTAATTGAAAAATCAATTTTGCAAAATCAGATTTTAATAGTTAAAATTACAATTAAAAAAATAAGGACCAAATTTGATAAAAAAAAAAAAATATTACTATTTTACTGTAAAAATAGTTCTCTAAAGCAACAATTTTTTCTATCATTTGCTCCCTTTTATTTTTGCAGTTCATATTGTCACCTCTCTTCCATATATACTAGTATCATTCACAAGATTAGATATAAAAAAAAAACTAATATTGTTAATCTTCAATTTATTTCATTGCCTTTTCAAAATAATCTCAAGTGCATGTTTAGGAGTCATAGCTGAACTAGATGCAAAATGTAGCATGCAATGTTGGAGCTATGTTGATCGACTATGCTTTCGAATTGAAAACATTGCTCTTTCATCATTGTTGCCTTTGCTTTTGTTTATGCATATTTTTGTGCGCTTATTACGTTGGGAACTTGGAGCTTTAGTGCTCTCTTCAAGTCATGTAACATGTGAGGAGCTCTGGATCTTTTTGTTTGCGATGAATATTTAACCTTTCAATTGTGACCTATATATCTGTGAAACCTGCTGGGTTTGATGTGTTCGTAGCTTTCTTTTGGCTTTCATGATTTATAACAGATCCCTTACATTGTTTTGAGGTTGGGATTGATGGGTTTGGTGGGTTGGGCAAACAATTCCAATGTTCTTTTCAGCTTTTTTTGGTTGTTTTGTGTGTTGAGATGATTCTTCTTCCATTTCTTTGTCGTTATTATGTGTGTTAGGCTAAATTACTCATTCTGGTTTCGTTCATAGTTTACAAGCCTTTATTTTATTAAGCAACTAATGATTGATCTAGTCTGTCTTGCATGAGTTTACTTTTCTAGTTTGCTTGGCATTCAAAAATAACTTGCGTTGCGTCCCTCTTTTTTTTATTTGAAGGGTTTGAGTTCACCTAGAGAAGTCAATGTTGTTGTTCTCAAGGTTCGCGGGAAGATGTGTGTGTGTGTCTGTGTCTGTGTCTGTGTCTGTGTCTGTCTGTCTGTCTCTCTCTCTCTCTCTCTCTCTCTCTCTCTCTCTCTCTCTCTATATATATATATATATATATATATATACTTCTTCTTCTTTTTTTAATAGTCCAGCTCCAGTCTAGGAAAATAATGTTCCGCTGTCCCTGAAAAACCTCGAGGGAGAAAAAAAGAAAACACCACATCACATCATACCTACCTTTCCTCTCTTTCTCACGCGCATTCCCTTCGCTACATCTCTCTCTGTTAAAAAAATCCCATTTTATTTTCTTCTTCTTAATTTTCTCTCATCTGATTCAAATGGAATTCAATTCACTCATCTCCGAATCAATGAATTAATCAAAAAATCTGATCCGAAGTTTTTACGGTCGTGATTCTTTTTGGGCAATATGATGAAGATTCAGATGGAAGGTAACGGCAGTCAGCATCACCATCTGCATCAGGATCAGAATTTCAAGTACAGTCAGTTTTCAAACGGCGGCGTTTATGATTATCATGATAATCACAACGATGAGATAGATCAAGTTTTGCAATTCTATAGTAATTATAACAAGAGCGAAATTAATGGCAAAGGGAAGGGTCGAATTACACTGCCGTCGCCACCATCAACTACCACAGCAACGTCGTCTGCTTCTACCTCTTCAAATGGTGGCAGCGGATTTATTGAACACCCGGTTTCCAAGCTGGATACTCTTGCCGGTGTCGCAATAAAATACGGGGTGGAGGTAAAAAAAAATTCTTATTAATCCATTGATTTTGCTTTCTCATATTAATGGGTTCTTTTTTTCTTGAATTGGGTAATGTTAAAAATGCGATATTTTTTAGTTGTGGTTTTATACATTTAATTAGAAAGGGAGGGAAAGGAAAGGTAGTTGTGGGTCTGTGGAAAGGTAGTTGTGGGTCTGTATCATTTTGATATTTGTATCATGTGATTTTTGTTTGGTTAGAGTTGCAGAATAATCATTTTCATTAGTGTAAAACTGTACAAGTCTGTCCAGAACAGCCCATCTTTTTGGAACTTAGTTTTTTTATGTTGCGATATATGGGTTTTTTTTTTTTTTTTTGGTATTGAATTTATTGATACATGGAGTTTCTGGGTGTCAAAATGTTGATCACAATTGCACAGCAGTTTATGGTGACATTCTTTTTTGCTTTTAGACAACTTCTATGAACTAGATGGTAAGGCAGTTGATATTCTTTTCTTTTGTTTGTGCTATTTTTTTAGGTGGCTGACATAAAAAAGATGAATGGCTTGGTTACAGATCTTCAAATGTTTGCTCTCAAGTCACTCCAGATCCCATTACCTGGAAGACATCCACCCTCATTGTTCTTATCAAATGGTTTTGATACTCCACGGTATTCATGCCTTCCTTTTAAACTCATGCCTGTTCTGAATTTTCATTTCTACTTCATTTGAATATCCCCATCATGTTATTGTGCTGAAAAATGCGGGCTTCTATGTGTCAAACTTACCTTGATTTATTATTATTATTATTATTATTATACAGCTTCATTCGAGCTTCTTATGATCTGTTCATAGAATTTTAGTGCTGTATAGTTCGCAACGCACAAATGAAAATATTAGGATGGTCCAATTCTTGAGTAAGGTGACCTCATGCAAAAATGGTCTTTTCAGATTACCCTCCAAGGACCTTGCTTGGACGAAACCATGACTAGGCAGAAACCTTTATATATATATTGGCTCTGATTTATGTGGACTTTCAAAGCACACATGTTCAAGAGGATATCACGTGAGAACCTAGAAGCTTATATCAGCAAATGTGGTGTATGCGAAAAGCTAGAATTGGATATAAAGGTGATGCCATGATGATGGTAATGCTGATTGCGGTGCAATAATGTACATTTTGGGTGGTAGGAGAGAGGAGAGTTTTATTCTTGTGGTAGTGGTGGTTGTGACGTTTAAAGGAAGTGGTGTTAAAAGACGGGGCTCTACACATCAGGTTTGTTGCAATAAGTGGCACTGGGAGGAGCCTGAAGTGCTGGACTAGGATCTAGGTGTGTGCTGTGCTGGAGTGACCGGTGGGAGAAGGCGGGGGAGAAGGGGGTGGGAGGAAACCGGCCTGGGGAGCATGGAAAATTGATTGGGATGTAATTCTCAAGCATTTCCGGACCCTTCCCTCCTCCCTGCTGTATGTTTGAATTAAATCCAATCCATGTAAGACAATGAAATAGTTGAATATCAGATGTCAATTTGTGATCGGAGAAAGCAAAGGATTGGATATGGAGAAATGATAGACCAATGTCAGATCTCGGGGAGCGAGGGAATGCATGCGAGAATCTCATGAGAAATGAGAGGGAGGGTGTTATGTATTCTGGTGGTCTCTTTCTCTCACGGTTTTCACGTAAAACTGAATAAGATTTCTGTGGTCTCTTTTGTTGTGCATGGTAATTCTATTTTTACGGATAGAAGGATATGCCATCTCCATGACTATTATTCATTTGATAAATTACAGATATTTAGTTAGTTTTGGCTAGTATAGTAAATATAATTAGCACAAGTCAAAATAATTGAATGGAGGATGTAATTTAATATCCAGGCTCCTAGCCTGTTCCAGATTAGTTTGATTAAGTCAACTGGTGTAGTTGGTCTTTCTAGATGGTTTTTATATTTGAGAGGAAAATGCACACTTAAAGCTAAAACCTTACAGCATTCAGTGTTCCTTTTGATTAGCTGACAATATTTTTCAACATGAGAATCTTCTGGGGTGGAGATCAGCCCCAAATTTAGCCTAAAATCTACCGATTATGACACTGAACTTTTTCTGCAGACAGAGCAGTTATGAACAGACCCCACCACGAGGTTTGCAGTCTGATCTCTTTGATTCATTCCAGTATTTGAATCCCAAATCTTCGCAGCTTAAGGTTTCTCCAGCTATGAGCTCTTTACAAGGTTACTACGGGCTTAAGCCGAAAGATCAAAAGAACAAATCTGAAGGTTTTGAGATGGCAGTCAACAGGAATGAATATTCTCATCATCTGGAAGGTGGTCTGTATCTTAAACCATCACCAGCTTCCCACCCGCCTTTGTGCCTCCATCGGAAAACTAGAAGCTGGGTTAATGAGTTACTTGACAAGAACAATGAACTGGTTAACAAATTATTCCTTGATGAAGCAAAGGAAATTGAGTCTGAGAAATTGGTGAGGCGTCGTCAGAAATCAGAAACTGATTTCACTTCCATCTACTCTGACTTGCTGATTAGAGAGGAAAACAGCGGGGCTGCTTTCTCGACAATCACTGGAAAATGCTTAGCCCTCAGACCCAAAGCAGGAAACCGAGCCACAAAAAATGTTGAGGCAGCTGGTTTGATCTCTGCACAATCAGGTCCCAGAGATGTGGCTGATGGATTTCCCATGGTTAGGAAGTCATCAAGCACGCCAAGTTTGAATGATCAAGACAGTATTAGTTCTTCCACCTGGCCAACATCGAAGTGGAGTTTGAAGCCAGATTTGCAAGCCTTGTCTGCTTCAACCATAACGAGACCAATCTTTGATGGATTGCCAAAACCAACAACTGGTCGGAAAAACAAAACAGCGCTCGATTAGTTCAGTATATGAGATCACATTCAATTTACTCGATTTTTGGATCCAACATTTTGTCAGCTGTTGAGTAGCTAGCTAGCTCTTGAAGGTAAATAGGGGGGGGGGGGGATCGTAGGTTCTTGTTAGTTTATGTGGAAAAAAACTGTCGATGCATTTTCTCACTTGTACTTCATTTTTTGTTAACTTGGTGAGAAGCACCAAAATCCACCCTTCTGTACCTGAAAAATGGATGTGATAATACAGCATAAACGCTTTTTGTCATTGATTAAAGAGGGTTACAGTCCCCGCAACAAATTCATGTCAGAATAATTGCTTCTTTTCCCCTCCAAAGTTTGAGCCAATGGAATTGGTCAGTGGCAATATAGGCCTGTTTGGATTAGCCCACAAGGATTAGTGTTATTTGGTTGACTTGACTAGAAGTCATAACACTAAAGTTCATTCAGCCCTTAACAAAAAGGTAGTGAGGTGACAGTAATTTATTTTTTCAGACCGCAACGGTAAAGGCTATAACAATGACAAACACACATAACTTGGCTATCATATTCTGCTGTTTCAGTTACCAAGCATTGTGGTATAAGCTTCATTTGCTGCACCTCGAATTAAAAAGGGAATTTTGAGCAAGTTTTTTTTTTCTTTTGATTTCATCTTCAAGTGAAATCTACAAGTCACCTGTTCTATTGTCAGGACTAGAACATTCATGTGAATTTTACATCTCACAATCTGCCCAACGGCCAAGGAGACTAACTCCTTACCTGTCAAAACAATAGAATCCAGTTCTTGCGGGTAAAGCAAGATCACAACGAAACCCAGATAAGCTAACAGTTACCAGCCATCATCTCTCTCTTTTCAATATTTATATCATTCCATATTCATTCGGGTAAAACTAGGTTCTCACTATTTTTAAGGTTTGGTCCTTGTACTTGTTCTTCAAATTTTCCATCTCTTTTGCATATTAAAAAGCCCAAGACGCAGAGGGACCGAGGATTAAAGGCAGGAAATAAGAGTTTAAGGGGAAAAAAAAGAAAGCTAAAATCCGAATCTCTTCATATACACGCACTTCCTTACTGTTGAGCATAAATTCAAGATTCTCCACCGGTAGATGCTGTTCCAGAATCTCTCTACCGCATACATCCATAATATATTACAATTGTATCATACTCACCACCAAATCAACTATCCTACTATTCCCCCATCCGACAGAACCTAACACCATGAAAGTCCCAGAATGGTTCTCATTTTATTTTTTTTTTGTTTCGCACATTAGCTTATACAATATTACAGGCATCCATGACTATGTCCCAGACTTTCACGGAGAGAAACTTGATGTTCACTGTATCTCCAAGAAGAATTCTCCATCTTCAACAATATGCTGATTAGATCCATTCATTCTAGCAATCATAACAGTATCTTGTAATCAACTTTATATACCACTTTCTATTTCGCAACATGAATCTTAACATGGAAATCATGGCACTACCAGTTGTGACCTTCACCAGCTAACAAATAAACATCTCTACAAACCTATCAAGCTACTAAATTTTACTTATTCCTCATTTTACTTTGCATTTCAGCTCTCTCTCTCTGTTATTTTCATTTATTTTTTTTTTGTCAATCCCTAACAATCAAACTTCAAGCATATATTAAAAATCTGCAAAATAGGGATCACCCTTGAATATAATAAAGAAAAGATCAGGTTCACATTACTCTTCCATACTGCAAAAGTGGGATTACCCTTAAAATATAGCCAAAAATCACATTACTTTTCCAAACTCGTGGAAATGACCTAATATGAGTTCAACGTTCTAATTGTAAAGAGTGAATTTTGGCATTTGCAGCAATTCGTTGGGGGCATATGTAGTAATATTGATGTTCATAACTGGTGGTGGGAGATAGTAAGCAAGCATAGAAAACAACTAATAGCAGACAATCACGGTGAAAAAGTACTATAACTAGAAATAAATGATTGTAACAAAAAATGAATTGAATTCTCAAGATGATCAACTGTTCACAATGTGATGATGATACAGCATGTAAGGGTCATAAATATATTCACATATGGAAATAACCACTGTAAACTAATAAGCTATTTCTTCAAAAAAAAAAAATTGAAGCATTTGTTGAACACTTTTACTATTTTAAGAAAGATACTTGGCGGAAAAACTATCCCTACCTAAAAATTTCAAAATTATGAGCATTGTAGGCTTTGAGAGTCTACGTCAAATATTTACCTCAGATTTTGCAGAAGTTCTCTACCAGATATAGCTTGATCTTTATTCCCCAAAATGAGTAAGTCATGAATGACAGCAGATGCGCCTTAATTTTTTGCCTCAACCTGAAACAGTACAATTTGCAGTTATCATTTAATTCTAACACTGAACAGCCCCTGAAACAATCATGATAAATTATACTGCTTGATATAGATTACAGATAGGCGTTATGCTCAGAGGACTAATCCCCTTCACCAGCAGCAGAAAGCCAGAAGGAGTCCAAGCCTTATGAGGCATTATGAGGATTCCAATTACAAAATCAAGAAGAAAAGAAGGCAGCAAAGAGACACAGCAGTCACGGTATCAACTCTTTCCTTCTTTCTTGTTACATCCATGAGAATCATTTTGAAATGTGTACCCATAGTTACAAAAAAAACATCTAAAATAATGGCTAGAATGGGGACTGCTAATTTTGCTAAAAGAAACCTGTGGCATCTTTTATAAGAGTCAAGGGAGCTTTCAGAATATCTTAAGTAAAGATAAACAAGAATTATTTACAAATAAAATGAACAATTTCAAGAAGAAAGCAAATGCCAATTCCTTCTTATGATTTCTAACTTCTAGGTCTCCACAGGAATCTCACCTGACAAAATCAAACTCTGAATGTGCAAGATTTTGTGAAATTATTTTTGAAAATAAATGGCAACATTCAAGTGACGCTGTTAAATAGGTGGTAAGATTGGATTAACATGCATGAAAGAGTCCGCAACATTTTCTCTAACCCGGAATTCCAGAAGAAAAGAGTCAACAGACCTAAAGTAGCTTGGTTGTTAAAGCCACCCAGCTAAAAGTAACATAAAATTCAAATGAACAGGGGTGAGCATAGATCAAGAAGAGGTAGAGGCCCATAACTTCTAGCCACTTCTGCAAGAATAAAGATTTACAGATAATTTGAGGCATCCATAATGACAGCAGAAACTCACCACCTTTACCAAGAAAACTTGCAGCAGGCAGCTTCTATGCACAAAATCAGAACTGAGGTTAAGAATCATGCTCAAACTGGTAGTCAAACGTAGGGGCAGAGTTACATATAGGTCTATAGTCAAATCCGCCTACCTCCACACAAAAAAAAAAAAAAGCAACACATAAAGTCATTAAGCCTCGCAAATCAAATAGTCCAAATTTAGTTCTCAACCTTAGTTAGATGTCACTTGTCAAGATGGATGGATGCATTGCATATATTGACTGTGCATGAATCTGAGATGGAGTGAATGCCATTTACTAATTATGTGAATTCTAAAAGGAGTACATTTCTTGACAACCTAAGATTATAAATGACAACCAAAGAAACCATCAGTACTCTCTGATTCTGGAGAACACAGCTGTAACCACCACAATTTCTAATCACCCAGTGTTAAAAGGTTTTCTACGTACACTTTTCAGTAGGTCAGTTTCCACAAATTCTCTAAGCAACCAAACAAGACATCAAAGAAGTGATTCTAAATCTATCATAAATTAACATACAGTTAAATCAATCAGCAAAGAAAATATATTGTTGTTTGTTTTGGATAAAAGAAGAGGTTTATAAAAAGGAAGATGAGGCACCTTCCAGAAGGTGGAGAGAACGAGAGACTAGAAGCTAACTAAACTCAGCAACACTAGAGCTTTCCAGTCTCCTTGGATATCAGTTAGTGACTCCCTTAAAGAGTCTATGAGCAGAAGAGTGTAATGAAGCTAAAAGTACTATTCACCATGCAAGATCTGCTCCAAAATTAGTGGTCGCTAAAGATTGCATCCCGCTCCTGCCATATAACACACCCCACAGACAAATAGCATGATTGCAAAGGATCTTGCTGTCATTGTTCTTAGCAAACCCTTCCAGGAACATCAAGAGGAAATGTCATCCATTGAGCCTGAAACTACCCGTAGTCTCCTACAAATCCCAAAGAAACTACCTCACCTATCCCCTATGAATGACAAAGAAGAAGCGGCTAACAGTCTCCCCACCACCATCACCCATAACACATATCAGGAGAAAGAGTAACAGCGGGCCTTCCTAGCTGGCCTTAAATCATTAGTTTTAATTTTGTTGAGAAAACCTCTCCAGATAAAAGCTTGAATCTGAGATGGAAACTCAGCTTTCCACATATAATGACCAACAGGAAACAAGTAGGAGGTGAAGGCCTGGCAGGATTAAAAAAAAGCGAGCTACAAGAAAATTTACCCCTCTAAAGTCCAGAATCTAATATAAGACCCGAGGGAGAAGAAAAAAGAATTAAGAATATGAACAGAAAACAGCAAGTTCCAATAACCAAATCAGTCTCCCAAGAAAAGATAGAAATACAGGCATTGCACAAGATACGAAGTCTGTGAAATTGAGGGAAAGAAACACAATAGAAGAGAAATGTGTTGCTAGTAGAATGATCTTCGACATCTGTTGATCCACAAAGCAAAATAAAAAAAAAAAACAGAATTATCTGTTCATGGAACACCAACCAAGGAAGCTCACCCTAATATTCAATGGCTAATTTTGAACCACAGTAAAACCATGTCTGTATTCCTTTCCAATTTTCATTCACTATTCAAACCATTGGGTTATGAACTAAAATTGAAGACATGAGGAGAGAGATATCACTGATCAAGAGCCTCACGAAGCAGTCAGGTCTTAAGAGAGTTGAAGAGAAGTTAAGCAACAGAGAATCTGGGAAAAAATTAAAAAAAAATCTGAGAGATTTAAGGGTAAAAAGTATGATAAAGTACTAGACACAGCTCAGGTTCGCATGTTGCAAGTTGTTAGTCTGTTAGTTTAAATTTAAGATCATAATTTTCATGCTATGATCCATGCATCAATTTCAATGTACTCCCTTCATTGTGTTAATCTACTCCCTTCGTTGTGTTATATTGGGATCTCATTTCTTTTTGGTTATTCATAATTTTTTATCTCTAAATCTTTTCAAGATAATGCAACACTCGATGTTTTACTTGGTTGATGTGAATACCGCATCAGTTTGTTTACACATAAGTATTCACATCAGTAGATACAGCCCACATATGAATTTAGCTAATTAACAACTAGACCAAATTTAAGTTGCTGATTTTAGATGCGAAACTTGAAATTTGAGTACTTGATTATCAAACATGAAAGAATTTTGAATCTCTAAAGTTTTCAGGCTCACTTGCCTCTGAAGCTGGAATGCCTTTCAACAGTATGGTGCTTATAGAACTAAATGGAAATTTCTTTTATAGCAGGACTCAAATAACAAAGGAGCTGACACTTATGATTAAAAGGGGGTTAAAAGTTCACCTGTGAAACAAAAGTAGAAAGGGAAAAAGGATTCCTGCAACTTTCATGCTGCCACCACATCATACAATTTTTTTCAATTGTAAGTTAAATTATTTACATAATATAACCAAACCAAAATAAAAAACAAAAAGGAATAATCTAGAGGTCAATTCATGAAAAACATAACCCAGCCACTCATTTACAGCCATGTCCCAATTCCTCCAAAATAAAAGAAAACACCCAACCAAATCAAATTTCTTTGTCATCATCAAAAATTGACCAAAGAAGCCCTGTTTGACTGCCTTGGAAACCAAATGGACTTCCGAATTGTCCTAAATAAGTCTATTATTCTCCCAAGCACAAGGCCATGGGTAGATGATAGACCAACATTCACTAAATAAAAAGCTCTATGAGCGACACAATGCACCAAAAGGCATTCAGTTATGCATCCAGTTCTCTGATTGAACCATGCATGCCCCCCACAGATGGAAGATGGAAATGAAAGTGAATGCATTTGCTGTATTATTAATGAACCTTACAGAACAAAATATTATATAGAGAAGAAAAACAAGATAAAAAAGTTATGCATTAGAAGAATCAATCAATTCACCACTTGTCAAACTTGTGGTTTAGAAAATCTCTATATATACTAGCATCAGTGTAATTACAAGAGTTAAGAAACAGATGTACTAACCAAGTAAGAAACACGGCCCTACACTCAGAAGCAGATGTTCCTGGGATACATTTGTCAGGAAATTACACTATACAGAGCCCTGCCAAGAGTCTCCACAAGGTTCAAACACTGCCTTCAAGAGGTAGTTGTATTTTGTCCAAAATGGGAACCTTCCTTGAGGCGCATGATAACGCAAGCGCACTTTCTCATTTCAGGATCACAGAGCTGAAAAGTTAACCACAGATTTATCAGAAAAGTTAACCACAGATTTATCCTCCCATCATATATATATATATATATATATATAGAGAGAGAGAGAGAGAGATGTACTAAGCTTCACTAAACTATCATAATAATTGCAGTCCCTAGATGGTGCCATTGCACAAGAATTTGCACTAAATGATCAATCAAAAACATTTTACTAGAAGTTTAGTGAGAAATTATAGGAAAGAAATGAATTTGAAACCCTTTAAATACAGGATAAACTTCAACTTATAATCACACCAAACATGACAGATGATTCGCTAATGTTGATGCCACTTCGGTTCAATTATCACAATAAGTGACAGAAATTATGGCAAAATATCTGAGGACCTGTTCTTGAAATGAATTGGAATGCAAATTTATGAGGACCATAAACATTTTTCAGAAATTTAGCCAAAAAACACAAATGAGAAGGAACATAAACTTACTCAAAAACTTAAGATGCCCTCAGGCTCTTTATTATGCTGGCCTCCAGCAGTTAAGGGCAGGCATGTCTGGTCTACATGGCAACATCTGTGTAACACCATGACCTAAAACAATACAGCATTAGAAATCAATTATTATATTCAAATTGGAGGTCAATTTACTCAAGTACTACAAAAGTCCCTTATGAGCAAAATGAGACCATCTTTTACAAAGCAAGCTCACCTGGAATGGAAGGTCCCGCAGGTACCTTGTTGGAGGGAGCAACCTGAAAACCCATATTATTTGGAGGTGGTGGCCAAAAGTGACCTGCCAAGGAAAAAATTTTATGATCTATTAGCCTGTGTATCAAAGAAAAAGTACATCCCAAAGCAAACACAGAAAATAAAACAAACCTCCCTAAACTCACATTGCAGGACATGCATAAACATGCCAAATGAGAAATAAACAAGCTCCCGGGTTCAGTTGCAATGCTTGCACATAAGCATGGCAAACAAGTTTAAATACATATAATGTGCACAAGCTAGAAACTAGTAAAAGCATTTTGCATCCTCGCTCTGCAAAGCACTGATTGTGAACTTTAGGTATCAAGTTTTAAAGCGAAGACAAAACTAAATTAAATTGGTAAAAAAAAATTCATAACATGTAATCAATCAAGCTTCCTTACACCTATGTTTTCTCTCCAGACCACAAATCTTAGTGAATGATAACTTGAACGCTTAATCAAGCATCCAATCAAAAAGGTTACTCCAAAAGAATCACTAATATGGGAAGCAACATAGAAAAGTAACCTACATGAGCAAAGATGGAAAGCAAGCATCTGCCATCACTTCTTCTTTTCTTTTCGTTTCTTTTTTTAAGTAAGCACGTGCAAACTCAATATATAGTATGATATCTATAGCATTAATGGTAAATAATGATACAAGATCATTACATTATGAGACATTGTGCATTAAAGATAAAATAATGAATTAAAAAGAGAGAGAAACAGTATACGGTAAGTTATCATTTTGTCTCTCATAATTATAGGTTTCAAGAAGTTAATTTGCTTTTTAAAATAAAATATTGATTCATCAATTGTAATATGGTTTAGCATCCACAATAACCTCCTCAAACCATAATCATTCAATCCCACCCAGATAAGAGCATGAATGGATTGTGCAGGCTGTTCAGTATAATTACAGAGAAAATATGAATTGGCAACTTTCCTGTCTGATTCAATTTTATTTTAAAAAAACTAAAAAAGATCAAGGTCTAAGCAATACATATGCATGCGAGCACAGGTAGCAAGAGGATTTAAAAATACAAGATCAAGTGTTCTATAATTACAGGGACACAGTTGCACATACCTTCCTGGCCAAAAGAAGGGCCTGCATAAGATGGATTTCTTCCACCCATCCATGCACCAGGATGATTATCTGCATATTCGCTTGGAGGCATCCTCCACTGTTCATCAGTGGAAAATCGTGGCCGGCCATCTGGATGTGATGGCATAGAGTATGGACGGGGATAAGGAAGCTGCTGAATTGGAGGCGTCGTGAATGAGAAGTGACCTGATGCATTTTGTGGTAGGTTTGAATGCAGCGGTCTTTGTGCAAAAGGTGCATTAACTGGCTGAAAATGTGGGTTTTGTTGAGGAGCTTGAGGATTTAAGAACATGTGATTCCCATGAGGAGTACTTCCAGCCATTTGGACAATTTGATTACTCTGTGAACAGAAATTTTAGGTCACAATAAACAAACTAACACATTCGCATGTAAGTAAATGGACAGCCAAAATACATACATTGGGTGTAGTACAGTATTCATGAGGTACAGCTGATTGATATGCCAAATGAGGAGAGGACTGTACAGATGACTGAGATGGTCGTATTGGTTTTGCTAGTAACGAAGATTGAGTTGGTACAGATGGTTGTGGTACCACAGTAGGCAGAGGAGTTGAAGGTGGCACAGGGAGAAGAGGAGGTGGTGGTTGTGACGGAAGAGGTGGAGGTGGAGGCGGCGGTGACAAAGATGTTGAGAGTTGAGGTGGAAGTGGTGGAGGTGGTGGCGGCGGCGTTGACAAAGATGTTGAGAGTTGAGGTGGAAGTGGTGGTGGCGGCGGCGGCGGTGGAGAGGAAGGCAAAGGCGGAGGTGGAGGAGGAGAATCAGGAGGCGGTGGTGGAGAACCATCTGGTAGAGGCAACAAATGGACAGAATCATTTAATGCTGGTTCTGGTAACCTATCTGAGTAATGCTGCTGTGCTTCCATTTCAAAAAAAACACCTATGGATGAGGGTCTTTCATCCTTTCGGTGTCCAGACACATCTTCCATTTCAAGTTCAACATCCACATCCTCTAAGATGCAATGGCGCCTGTCACTTGCAGTCGCAGTAAATGTTTCTCTCTCTCCTAGAGCATCGGTTGATTCTGTAACTCCTAACACAACATTAACTTCCTTAAAAGGACTGCTCGGAAAGTCATCATCATCATCATCCTCGAACACATGAGAAGATAAAAGCCCAGGCAACTGAAATGTGGCATTACTGGTACCAAAGCCAAGAAAACCAATATGGATCTTAAAGTCAATACCCAAATTTAAAGAAATTCTCCATTGATCAAAATCAAATTTCATCTAAAAATAAAACTCTATTGACCAAAGAAATGCATGTAATATGGCAAGCCATATGGAAACACGAGGGTTTAAACAAATTTGCGCTGATAATAACAGAAGGTTTCATAACATAATAAGATGACTTCAGCAAACAAAAATAAAGAGCAAAAGCTCATGCGTATTCAAAATCATACAAAACTACCTATGGTATTAATTGTCTTCCATACTTCTACACATTAGGCTCTAGGAACGACATCTAGCACCTTAACATCTGCTACATCACCTCATACTCCAGGATTATTTAATTTCTTTAAGAGTATCAACTTCAGTTTTAAGTGAAAAGTTATAAGTTCAGTCAATTTTGTGCTTGTGGTTCATTTATACTTGTGGCAATCATATTTGCCCTTCTTTTGTGAAGTTACAAAAAAAACAAAGCTGATTTATGGTCAAATTTACAATTTTCATAAATAAAAGCAATAGGGACAAGCAGAAGGCAACTTATCAAACCCAAAACCACAAATTGGAAATGGATCTAACACATGACAGCAAAGTATAACCCTTGAAGCATTGGGATAAAAGAGGAAGAGTCCAATCAAATGTATCACCTCTAAAAGCCTCCAAGAAGACTGCCATATAATTCAAAGAACACAAGTGGAAACACATGCTTCCACTCTCCAATAGTACTCAACATGGTATTGTGCAAAGACTAACCTATGATTGACAGTTATTGTAGAACCCCCCCCCCCTTTTATTGCAAATGCTTAACATCTGTTCTATAAATACAGTCCTTTCTGTAAGGAAAAAAAATAAAGCAGAAATGCATGAAAATATATGGCTCCCTATGTTTTTTTATCATAAAGTGGCACACTGCAGATCACATATCTAGGATCCGGTTCAATTCCCTAGGCAATAATTGTGTTAACATTCACATGCATTTGTGCATATTACATTTTCCAACAGAAATAGTCGATTCCAATGTTATGTTCCAATTCTAAAACTATTTCTTTAATATAACCATGTCATGGACCATACCTGTATCAAATTTCCATGACAGTGTAGGACCATGCAAACGGTTCCTCAAGGGACAAGAAATATGCCACTAACAAAATTAATAAAAATGGAAGAAAACACACCTGCCATATTCATCTACATGCATGCCTTCCATTTCCCTGATTGGATCATCTATAGCTCGCTCAGATTGGGATGGACGTCGAAGGGAAAATCCAGCAGAGGCATCATCATTTGAACCTCCAATACCATCCATATAGTGCCTCAAAACAGATTCTGGAAAGATTTTCCTCTCAAGCCACAACCTTAAAACCTGACAGCAACAATAGATCAACTTTTATTCTAATGAAAACAAACCAGCTCTATGGTGACATAAAAAGGAAAATAACCTTTAAACACTGACGACGATTTTCCCGAGCACTGGCTCCTGGTGGAGCAGCAGCACCAACAAGGCGTGGTAAGGCTGCTTGCACCGTAGGGACATACAAAGCTCCAGCGATACCTGAATGAAGGAAAAAAATCAGAAACATAACCACGGCAACTGTCATTATTGTTGATACAGAATGAATGACATTCTTTGATCCTCTAATATATACAAGGGTTGAAAGAGCAAGATTGATAGAGTCCTTGTTGAGCAGGAGAAAGCAACCTTTTTGATTATGTGAACACTGGGTGATGGAATCTACAAGAAAAAATAAGTCCACTTTGCGGTGGAAACTAGGCTCACTTTCCAATTTTCGGATTAGAAGTTCTACAACCTGCAAAACCATTTTAGCTTGTTCAGCACCAAATCATGGTACCCTTCCATAGCTGATTCAATTAAACTTTGGCAAGAGAGCAACAACATCATGAGCCTAGGAAAATCATGATTGAAAAAAAGTAAACTTCAAAAAATGAGGAAATGAAAAATCCATTACGAACTACTTATATAAAAACAAAAGAAGGGTATGATTGCTTTTTAATTTTTAAAGAATCAGTCAATCAAAAAAAAAATGAATTAAGTTTAACTTATTTTATAACTGTCCTGACAATTTTTAACTCATTTTATACAGAGGGCATCTAAGAACCCCTGACTGCAATGTAAAGAATACCATAAAGGATAACTGTATCCCAACCATAACAATTCCCATATATAAGGGGAGGCAAATTTATCTAGCAGTCTTTTTGCTCAAAGAAAAGAAAATATGAAGCAGCCTTCTTGCAGAGAGATGAATAAAACTACAAGCATATACAATGGAAATAACATTTCGAGGAAAAGACAACTAAGAGCAAGAATCATGGAGCTTAAATAACCAACTCTTCTTTTTCTGAGAACCAATCAAGAAAAATAACAGAATAAAAGGAAGGATAACAAACCACCTCATTTGCAATGCCATACTTGGCACAATCAATGGCAAGGCGAGTTGCACGTCCAATACTTTCTTTTGTCCTTGATAAAGTCTCTATCATCCCTTCAAAAGCATCACGAGCCACAGCAGCTTCAGTACCACCACTCAATGAACCTCCAGCAGCCCTCTGTCCTGAACTAACTCTTTGCTCCTCAATTTCTTCAGCTTCCACTTGGCTGTGTGACGCTGATTGGTGACCATGTGAAGATGGAGAAACTAAATTTGTATTATGATAGAAGCCTTGCATATCTGCCTGTACAGCATTGCTAGTACCAGATAAAAAAATTTGGCCCGGTGAGGAGCTTGGGCTCCTTCCCTGAGCATCGTTAAGAGCTATAAAAGCAGGGTTTCCATGAGGAAAAGGTTGTGAGTGAGCTTGTCTCCTTTTTGCTTGAGCAGCAGCAATGAGATGCTTCATAGATGTAGCAGAATCTAGAGTCTTAGAATCGACCAAAAAGCTGATTCTATCATCCATACCAACTTCCAGTCTGCAATTATGCAAGAAAATATCTCTATAAAATGAATCAAAAAATGTAGTAAAAATAGATACATTTCAACAGGAAAAGAATCGTACTCTGATGGAGCACACATTGGAACAGTAGGATCACTCATTTGTGAAGTTGCTTTAGGAGTACTTTTTGGCCTATCCCCAGAAAAAGCTGCTCTACTTTTTTGACTTGGCACATGATTTTGAGAGGTGTTTGAACTATCCAAAACAGGACCTGAAACCTTGCCAGGTCCAGCCTGGGCCCTCTTTTGAATGCCCAGTGTGGAAACTTTAATTGAGGGCTTGGTAGCTTTATGCTGTTCCACAACTGGTTTGGTGGCAGGAAGCAGATGAGGAGACCTCTTAGGGGTAGTTATGATTGGTTTGGCCTCCTTGGTCAGTATCTGCTCGGACTCTGATTTGCCAGGACTTGGAGAGACACGAATATCATTCCTCTTTGCAGTTTTTGGACAGCTAGGTGAAAGAGGATAGTTCTGCATCAGCAAAGATGATTCCTTGGAATGGCTATTCTCTAATCCAGTAGAATCCCTCAAACTTGTCTGAGCATTAATAGAACTTCTGTGTTCTTGATTAACAGAACTTTCAACATGCACATTAGTTCTCTTGGAAGTGTCTGAAACAGACACATGTGCTCTGACATTTTTGTCAGCTCCTCCATGAACAGGAGTTTTGGGTTCTTCATCTTCATTGTCGCCATCATAAAGGCAAACAGCTCTTCGCCTTTTGGGCTGTTGGGTGACAGAAACTCTCGTATTGATAGAAGCTAAATCACTATTTAGCTCAAGAGCATTTTTCTCCATTCTGTCATCAGAATTGAGAGCAGCAGCGTCACACATCGCCTCCATTGCCCGTTTACGGCGTTTTAATACAGGCAGCACAGTTTCATCATTTGAAACATCAGATTTAACTTTACTCATTGGATCAGAAGCATCAGGTTTAGCTTTGCCAATTTCAGCAGATGCATCAAGTTTAACTTTGCTTATTTGTGCAGATACATCAGTATTAGTGTTACCCCATTGTGCAGGAGCATCACTTTTGACTTTAACTGTCTGGGCAGATGCATCACAATCAACTTTACTCGTCTTGGCAGATGTACCAGGTTTAAACTTACCTAATTGAGAAGAAAGATTAGATTTCACTTTACCTATTTGGGCAAAAGCATCAGATTTAACTTTACCACTTTGGGCTCTTAATGCCAAAAGGATTTCTCTTTTCCCATGTGCCACAGGCTGTTTGTCTGCTTTGTCATCGACTACATTCAAGCTTGGTGAAATACTCATGTTTTCTAAGAGGGGTCCCTTGGTAACATCATCTTCCATGTCTACACGCTTTAATTTCTTAGCAGGATTTGTAGTTTCAGTCGTTTCAAGCTCAGATTTTCCATGTTCAGGTTGGGCACGCCTTTTCTTTTGAAAGACACTATTTTCATGTATATCATTGAACACCATAATAGTATCCTTTTTGGCTTTTGATAGTTCTGCTTTTCTACCACCATTGGCTCCTGAATCTGATTTAGGAGGACCTGGGGGGGAATCTCTTATTCTGCCACTAGCATGCTTGCCTTTTTCTCCACCTTTCACTTGCTCCCTAGAATCGCATTCCAATTTTCTGTCTGCCCCAGAAACCACTGTCTTAGACTCATGAGGATCTGTCCTTGCCTCCTCACCATTACACAGGTTATTCATGCAATTAACATCCAGATTTCCATTACAAGAGGCTTCATCCTTTACAAAGGAAACATTATCCAAACTGGAAGCAGATAATACCTCTTGTGGTTGTTCACCATCAAATGTTTTAACCTTATTTTCAGAAGAAATACCTGGGGATGAACTGTCATCAGTGTCACATGAAACAGAAGGCTTCATACCTTCAGAGCCCGCTTCACCTCGTCTACTGGAGCAATGCTCTAACTTAGAACTAAATTCATGTCCCGAATCCCACATCACTCCACTTTGTCCAACTTTACCCATCCCCTCATTTAAGTCATCCCCTGCCCCATCCTCTTCCATTGAGTCAACAGATTGACCCTCAGATCCTAGTGCTGATCTATCAGTATTATCTCCCAATCCACTTGACTTTCCCTTCTGCAACTCTTCAAAAGCTGCACAGATTTCCTTCACAGCTTGGGAAAAGAACCTATCTTTCTTACTCTGACACCGAGCTGACAATTTATTCTTCACTTCATTTGTGAATACCTGAATATCAGAAGGGGCAACAAAAGCACTGCAAGAGGAAAAACAAGAAATGGGAAGTAATAAGCTCTAATACAAGTTGCAACTAACTTAATCCATGCACACAATCAAGTCTCTGGCTCAATCATGTCAAGTGTGGTGGCAAATAAACATAGCAAATTTTATTGCCATCCCATCCAAAAACCTAGTCATTACTTTCCTTCATTTCTCAATAGCTGGTATTTACTACATTAGAGCAAAGAGTTGAAGACAAGCTACAATAGGTCTAGATGTTAAATCATACTCCAAAATAGTACTCAACTAAGCATTTCTTAGTTGAAGACAAGCTTCCCAGGTTGTGTAGTAATAATACCAACAGTCAGTCCCAAATTCTCATTTTCAAAGACCTCAAACTATCAGTTATTAATCACACCAAAATGGTTTAGAAGGAAGAAAACTGTCAATTCCATGTTTCTGAGAAATACCACACAGGTTGTGTACTCTACGTATCTTGAAATATAAAGGCCCATATTATTGCACAGTTTACTCACTAAGATAACCACATTCTCAACCCTTCACCATGCATGAACAAATTTTGAACAAGAAATGCATAAAGAAACTTACATTTCTTGAGTTCCAAAAAAATAGACAAAAACTTTCTTAGCATCAGCGACTCGCTTCCAATCTTCAGGCCGGCTAATCTGAAATTCAAAAACCCATGAAAGCGCTCAAACACAACCAAAATGACACTGTCAAAAGCTCAACAAAATAAATCACAACCGTTGCAGGAAGAAGCCTTCACCCAGTTAATACCAACATCTTCATTACCACAACCCACAAAAATTACAGCAACAATCAATCAATTACCAAAGAACAAAAACAACCTAACAACAGTATAAACACTTAAAAGAGAATAGCTAAGAAGCAAATATAAGGGGGACAACATATTTACTACCAAAATTAACCAAGACACAAATCAAAGCCAACTGAGCCTTACTTTAAAACCCACAAAAAAATAACACAGAAAAAAACCATTATACCATCATCATCTAATCAAATGCACACATATATACCAACCCGTGAATCAATTAATCCTAATTTTCATGCCCTCAAAACTAATCAAATTACAAGAAAGAATTAAAGTATAAGTATACACATACAAGCATGAAAACTTAAGAGCTCAACAGAAAGAACCAAATCAAGTTAAACTAAAATCAGTAAAGCAACAAAAATAACCCCCTTCACCAATATTTGAGCCCATCTTTAAATTGTAATTATTTACGACTTACTAAAATGGTAAAACCCACCACGAAAAACAAATTGATTCACATAACAAAATAAACTGAACCCACCAATCTTCAAAACCCATCACTAAAACCCACGAAACTAATCCGAAAAGATAAAAAAACTGAAGAAAGAATGAATCAAATTCATAAGATTAACTATATAATATATTTACAGATAGTGAAGTTAGAAAAAAAAAAATGAATCGAAAATTAGGGGAAAAAACCTTGGCAGGCCAAGAAGGGTAACCCTTGACTTTAGCAAGAACAAGATCACCCAAACGCAACTGAAGTTTCTTCTTATTCGCTCCCTTTTTACGCCCCGGAGCCATAGGCGGTTACTTGTGTCGCTCTAGTTCTTCTTAGCGGTGTGGTTATTGATCACGAAAAAACCCTAAAATTTGAAAAGGAGGAGCAAGGGAGCCAATTGGAATGGAGAATTCGAATCGAGTCCAACAAAGAAGGACATCCAACGAAAAATTCTCGCCGCATATTTGCCGGCGGGCGAGTGCCGTTAGGGTTTCGGCGATAGGGGTGCTACGGTATCGGAGGAGGATAGTGAAGAGTGCTGTGGTCGTGCATTTGGGAATTTTGGGGAGGCTTTAGAGAGAGAGAGATTGAGGCGGTGTGGCGGTGTCGAGAGAGAGTTTGGGGCTTTTTTTGAGTTAGTAACAGTTTCATCATCATTATTATTATTATTATTATAAACAAATAAATTTAGTTCTCCACGAAATTAATTGAGTTAATTATAGCTTAGTCCTTATATTTGTTTAACACTAATCTATTAGTCCCCATAAGTAAATAATTAAATATTCTCTTGAGCCTTTCCTAATCAAATTCCTATTTTCTTGAGAGATTATTAGGCACTTCCATTATAGCAGGATCTTTTTCGAGAATTTTTTTGTCATTTTAACGTGAGTAATTATTTGGTAATGCGTTTTTACAAAAATGTTTCTAAAAAAAAAAATCAAGTGCTTTTGTGTGGTCTTGATATTTTTATGAAAAAACAATCTAAAACTACCTTATAAAATATCAAAAAAAAATTTTGTTCTAGTATTTCCAAAAGAAAAAACAAATGCTAAATAATTGATGAAGGGATTAGGTAATAAGCCAATTGAAAACAATAGGTATTAAAAAAAATAGTTTTTGAAACCATTGAACGATTATTAAATTATAATTAGTGATATTTTATTATTTATTTTTTAAATTTCACTATAAAAATATAAAAAAATCAATTATATAAAAATATTCTTCTCAATTTTAGATCATGAATTTTATATATATATATATATATATATATATATATATATATATAGCGTCTATCTTTTTTAAAAAATAAATCCTAAAAAATAACTAATAAAGACCTTATTTGGAAGTACGGTAACTTCTGCTTTTGAATACTTTTAAAAAATATTTATCATAAAAAATATCAAATTGATGTTTATCTTGTGGTTTTTTTATGATTTTAATAAACTTGTCATAACTCAATTTTTTAATTCTAAAAAAATAAAAAGATAAAAATGAATAAACAAAAAATATTTGAGAATTAGGTTAAGACAACACAAATTGAAAGTTTGGGGACTAATAAAAATTGAATTCTAAATTTGGGAGTCAATTTGGTCAAAAATTAAAAGAATTGATAAATTTAGGGACTTAATTGAATTTGGAATCAATTTAATTAATGAAATCAGGGAACCGATTGTTAAATGTCAGAAGTTCAGGGGCCAATAGCCATTTCTAGGGATACAAACGGCGTCATTTGAACCACTTTTCATCGCCTTCTTCATTTCCAAACCAAGGATCGATTCAACAGGAAACCAAAACCGTTTTGGACCACGTCTCCTCAGCTGCCCATTATCTTCCAGAGACCACGTTGAACAGTCCAACAATAGCAGGACTTTTATTTCCCTGTTTCTTCTCAAAGAAACAGAGGCGTTTGTGCCACGCAATCATGAGGCACGAACACATGAACAAAGGCCATCCTCTGGCTTTTTAAAAGCTAGAGAAAGCCATAGAGAATGGGAGGAGACAAGAGAGGACAAAGAAAGAAAGAGAAGGCAATTAGAACCCAGGGAAGAACTAGAGCAACAAAAACAGAGAACCAAAGTGAAAGAAACTAGTAGAGAGAGAGGGAGATGAAAAGTAAAAATACGGAGGAGAGACAAACAGAAAACAAGAAAGCAGAGAACCAAGAACGAGCGAACAAAAAAGCAAGAAAACTATAGAGAACAGAAAAACTCAGTAACACGTAGACAGACTAAAAAAAAGGACAAAAAAAAGGAAAAGGGACAGATGTAAGGAATTCCGACCGGTGATGTTCTGATATTTGCCCATTGGAGGCTAAGCACACTGACACAATATTTAACGTGGTTCGACAAACCGCCTACATCCACGGGAGAAGCCATTGCATTATATAGGGAGAGTACAAGATTTACAACAATAGAGAAGGAGGAATCATCCCCTCTTTGGCAACTCTCAACCTCACTCTAGTTCTCTCTTCTTAGTCTTTGCAATGGCAACTCTGTCATGGCTGCTTTGGCAGCCCACTCTCTCCTACATTTCTCACATCTTTGGCTCTACTTTCCCTCTCTCTCTTTCTCTCTAACTTATGCCTCTATTTATAGGCATAAATGGTAAGACAACTTGGCCATAAATTATGGCACTAATGATGGCAGCACATGGGTTGCACCATTTTTGTCAATGGTTGGTGCAACTAGCTTGACAATAACCCACCTACCATTGTAGCCTTTTGACAATGGCCTCCCTCCTTCTTAGAGTAGGTCTGCAAATGCTCTATGATTGATGCACATTAATGGCAACAATCCTAACAATCACCCCCTTTGCCATTTATGTAGGCAATTGTCCTCTTGCTTTTCCAAAGACATGCTTGCATTCTGTAGTTCTTCCAAGCTTACCATTCCGGGAGCGTTTGTGGCTAAGTTTACAGGTACTTGCCAAACCTCTCAATCACCAGTCACCCAAGCACCCCTTTGCTCACTCCAAAGGATCACTTCAACCAGATGGTTTGTCACATCTCATCTGAAGAGTGTTAACGCTTGTCTCTAGGACACACTTCATTCCTCTTCAAGCATATCAACCATGTTTGGCCCAGAATGATTTATCAAGCCTTACACCAAGGCTTACAACACCCCCTCAAACGGATATTCCCAAGTGCGGCAGTTATTGAGTATTTCAATGTGATCACGAGCTCACCACTATTCCAAGAGTCTACTCATTCTAGAGTTCCGTCTGCCCTCTGTTCCTTCCTAGGAATCACGCGTTACTTATCCATGAGTCTCCTGCTCTTAGTCTTAAGAGTCCAAGTAGCTCTCCATCTTTAACCATGGGGACAGCCCATTAAAGGTTGATCCATCTCTATCTTCATACTTTGAGTATTACAATGTCATTACTTGAGCTCACCACCTTGACAAGAGTCAACTTGTTCCCGAAACCTGCGCATGCCCTCTCGCTCCTTCATAGCGCCGCGTCTTACTTGCTCCCACAAGTCATCCACTTATTGTCCAAGGCAAATGTCTTCTAGCTCATTGATCTTTAGCATGGGGGCAATATCCATGAAAGTCAATCCTGCATTTGTCTCTATACTCATCATAGCCTCTTCATTGGCTATACACTTGTCCACTTATATCCAGCCATCACATTGGCTCTAGGGCGTTCTGAAATTGGGCTCCTATCATGCCCCTCACACCTTCTCCTAAGGTGTCTCCGTTTGTCATCATGAGACGGTCTGATCTTGGACTCATATCCTGGTCCTCACACCTTCCATCCGAGGTGTCTCCGCCTTTCATCATGAGACGGTCTAATCATGGACTCATATCTTGGTCCTCACACCTTCTGTCTGAGGTGTCTCTGCCTGTCGTCATACGGCGGTTTGTACTTGGGCTCGTTTCATGGCCCACACACCTTCTGCCTGAGGTGTCTCTGTCCGTTATGAAGCGGTCACATCCTCCTTCATCGGGGATGTCTCCAATGACTTTAAAATTCTCTACCACCATGTGGACTTGGGAGAGATCACTGCCACTGATCACATAGAAAGAGAGAGTTGCGGTGCACTCTTCGCAATCTTCCATCTCATTTTCTATGTTTGGAGCTTCTATGCCTTTCTGCTTGATAGCTCCACCCACACCAACTCTCTTTGGTGTCTTCGCCTTTCATCGACGGTCGCACCTCCTTAATTAGGTGCTTCGCAATACTCATCTTTCCATCCTTGCATGCATTGGAAAGGTCCTCGCTTGTTGCATTTATCAAGAGCACAAGAGACTTCTTGTTGTACAACTTTTTCACACAGTCTCCTCGCTTCGAGCTTCAACTAGGAACTCTTCTTCTCCTTGCACCTATCGTCTCATTACAGTACCTCGTTGGATCCTACGGGTACTCTTTGCACAATCTCCGTGTGCTCTCGTGTAATTTCGATTCTCCAGATTTCTCCATATTCTTTGTTTTTATGTTTGACAGCAGCTCATCCCGTCACAACACCCGTCCAAGTCAAAATAGGGTGCCAATCTTTATCTCCTTGTGTATTTCTCTTTCATTATCGGGGTCTTCATCAATTCTCCCTTCGAGAAATTACAATCACCGAATCTAACTTCTTTGGAGAAATCACCACTCCATCGGATCCTTGAACATACGAAACCCAACTGTTCCTTTGTGCCGTCATCTTGCTAGTCTTCAACAGTTTCATTACAAACTATTACATATACAAAAATAGTACTGTGTGGATGATCCTTCAACTAAGCAAGTTCCCAAGAAAGATTTGGAGGGGTCACACTGATCCCGCTTAAAACTCAATCTTCTAGACAGAACTTCTTAGAACATATCTATCCACCGTACTGCCTTTTTATATATACAACCATTTACTAGCTTTGTTGCGGCTTTCCTTTACAAGTGATCTGGGGTATCCTGGTTTTATACCTGATTTCTCAACATCTGGCGAGACTACCAGTTCTTAGATTCGGCAAGATTGGTCTTCATCAATTTCCACTCTCCACCTCAAATCGTCCACATGATCGGGTGTCCAGAGTATCCCAATTTTGCCTTCCTTCAAGGCAATTAAAATTTCTCCCCACTTAGCAGTTCAAGCACATGTAATTGGGCAAACATGTGCACTTTCTCTTTCTTCATCTCCATCGACCACCATGATGACCTTCAGATGCCTCTTTATCGGGCAATCTCTTTCAATAATTCACCACCACCATTTTCGGTCTCAATCTCAATGATCGGACCGTACCATTGCATCCAGAATGATCAAATTAGCTGGAAACAAGTTTGAAATCCAAATCGCATTTCAGACAGTTAAGATTTGATCAAAACAATTCTGGCCTGATTAACGGCCCAGATTCAATCTCAGATCCGGTTGCACATAGGATCACATACAATAGATCCTATCCCTCGGCTCGCGGCTCGGCTCCTAAACGGCTCGGCTCAACTCGGCTCGGCTCGCGACTGATGACGTGGCAGGAGGTCCCGCTGTGCTGACGTGTCAGCTGACTGGGCGCTGACATGGCATGCAATGTACATGTTGATGTCACAATTACGTCATGCTGACGTCATCCTTATCCGGGTCAGTCACATGGGTTGGGTCATCTGGTATTCGGGTCGGGTCAGCCCATCCGAGCGAAGAAGACGCGTGGGGCGCGTCTGCGCGCGTGGGCAGACGACTCACTGGAGCGTGATGGTGCGTGCGGCCATTTTCGATGTCCGATTTTGACGTCGTTTTCACCAGTGGCTTCATCTCTTCCTCCTCTACACAGTGGTATGGTCAAAACACCATTTTGACAACTTTCCTTTTGTGAGCAAAAATCAAACACTACTTTAAACCAAATGCTCTGATACGAATTGTAGGGAATTCCGACCGGTGATGTTCTGATATTTGCCCATTGGAAGCTAAGCACACTGACATAATATTTAACGTGGTTCGGCAAACCGCCTACATCCACGGGAGAAGTCATTGCATTATATAGAGAGAGTGCAAGATTTACAACAATAGAGGAGGAGGAATCATCCCCTCTTTGGCAACTCTCAACCTCACTCTAGTTCTCTCTTCTTAGTGCCGCAATGGCAGTTTACCGCCGGGCCGCCTTGGCAGCCCACTCTCTCCTACATTTCTCACATCTCTGGCTCTACTTTCCCTCTCTCTCTTTCTCTCTAACTTATGCCTCTATTTATAAGCATAAATGGTAAGACAACTTGGCCATAAATTATGGCACTAATGGTGGCGACACATGGGTTTCACCATTTTTGTCAATGGTTGGTGCAACTAGCTTGACAATAACCCACCTACCATTGTAGCCTTTTGACAATGGCCTCCCTCCTTCTTAGAGTAAGCTGCAAATGCTCTATGATTGATGCACATTAATGGCAACAATCCTAACAACAGACACACATACTAAGAAGGAGAGAATTGACAGAGAGTATACAGAGAGAGACCGAGAGGGGGGGCAAAGAACACAAACCAGAGAAAAAATCGGAGGAGGAACCCAGGGGAGAACACAGAAAAAACCAGGGAAAGAAGAACGGAGTAAACGCAAAGAGGACATAACGAAGGACAAAGACATAATCAAAGACCAGAGAACACAAACAGAGGAAGAATAAAATAAAGCAAAAAAAAAAACCAAAAATTAGAGAAGAAGGGAAGGAAAAACAGAAGCAAAGGGGAGCATTGGTTAACCAACTCCCCCTCACCGTCATCTTCGTCTTCAGGCAGCAACTCCAGGGATGCTCTTCTTCTGTTTCCCTACTTTGCAAATTCAGTAGTTACAAAGGCAAAATAATTACTTTGTCATTGTGCAAAGCATGCGTGAGTAATTCACGCATGCATGCACAGTGACCAACCGAGTCACTGGCTTGGGCCAGTGACCGGGCTGGGCCGCTTGGTGTAACCTAGCTTATACGGACTAAGCTAGACCCAATCCAAAAAAACAAAGAAAAACTAGGTTGTGCCTCAGATCCAGCCGGCCCAATCCCATTTACTTTATTCTTTTTTGTTTTGATATTTGCTTAATGAACCACTTTTTTATATCAAAAAATTCCAAAAATATTCATGGACCCTTTTGAATTTATTTGTAAGTCCCTCGTATTTTTTTTTAGTATTTCACTATGTAATTAATCGATGGATTTTTACTGTGAAATACAAATCAGGTGTACGATACTTTTTTTTTAAAAAAAATATTAATGCATAGATTTAAATTCATTTTATTGTTTATTCACCGACACAAGAATCAGGAATGCTATTCGTTTTTATTTTATTTTTGGCTACGTAATATTTACCAACACCAGAGTTGGAAGTATCCGTAGTTGAATATTCACTGACGTCAGAGTCAGGAATATTACAAGCAAACCATCATAACATAAACCAACAAACTGTTAACAATTTAAGACCGAACCAGCAATTCAGTCTGCCTCATGCAATACATTTATGGGGTGATAATATCTTTCCTTTTATGTAACCAGTCCCGTACCATAGAATCTCTGTGGATCAGTTAGGATTTTTAATGACTATAATATTAGGTGGCGACTCTTTAAACACCACCTTTTTTCCCATCAAAGAACAAGATGTCAGAATCTGTTCTTTTCATTGAATTATTTTTTAAAGGCGCCGCGATGTCAGGTGCAACAAAGCTAATGTCAAAAATATATAAAAAAAATTATTTAAAGTTATTTTCAAGCAAAACATATACCATGCATCACAATATTAAACACGCATAAAATATCAATAATTACTCTCTAAGCAGCATGAAATTTATAAAAAAATTTCCTTGTTTTTAGGTGGGCATCCATCACATCAAAATTAAGTCCAATTTTTTACAGGACATCCTCATTTTAATCCTTAAATTTATAAAACATCAAGATTTTCATTAGATTCGAAATGAACATGACAACATGGAGAATCAACTTACTACATACATGAACCAAAATCTAACAAACAAACCTTTTCTCTTAAGAATTTATGTTGAGGAATAGTCTAATTCTAACAAATGGCACAACATGAATAAGGTTACTAACAATTTGCCACGTTGTATTCAGCTAGATCATAAACTTGAACGGATAACCATAAAGAAGCGAACTCTATCCTTAATCATTGAAACTAATCCTTGAAATTAGCGATCAAAGAAGGCTAATCCATCAAACTTTACTCCATTAATTCATCATATATTTATTCACCAATGCATGTGTGCGTATTGCCTGCATACTTTTCATCTTTCTTTATAGAGATGATACGGTTTTTTTTCTTTTTATCGGTTCATTAGAAAGTTCAATATGTCTTGAAGTAGGTAACAAGAGCCAACCCTTCAATTATGAAATCAGCTAACTGACTGACCCCAACGGACTTTATGATATAGCCCAATGAGCATTCTAGTGAACAGCCACAAAAAGAATTGCTAGTATGACCTGGTTCTTCATACTAGATCCGTGATTCCCTAATCATCTAATGCTGAACTCAGAGAACTGGCATCACATTCGAACTTCTGCGGCATAATATGTTCATATTTGAAAAGCTTATCTTCTGGTTCATATAACCAATGATCTAAATTTATGTGAGAATGATGGATGAGTGTGAAAAATGCACCATAACAAAGCCAAGAAAAACAGGTGTGGCAGAAACTGTGGAAGAGGAAGAGAGAGAGAGAGATGCAACAAGAATTGGTAGCTTCTATGACCAGTCAAGCACAAGATTATTTAAGATCATTCTATGCACATCAAATACTGGAGAAAATTGAATTCCTCGAGATTTATGTACCTAAAAGCTAAAATAGCCATTTAACTAACTTCTTTTGTCACCGAATCCAAACACAAAAACAGGAATCATGATAAACAAAGAACCTAGCATATTTCAGAATCAACAAAATCCAGAAATGTAAAATCAGATAAATCAGGAAAAGTTTCAACAAAAAAACATGACTGCAATGCCTTTCTTCTGAGATCTTACCCTCTAGTCCTAGCTTGAATCCTTTTGTTTGCCTTCATCGTCAACAGCATCAGTCACCAAAGTCATGGGTCTTTGATCAATCACATCATCAATAATTCCAAATTCCTTTGCCTCTTCTGGGGTCATAAAATAATCTCTATCCATATTCTTCTGAATTACATCAAGTGGCTGCCCTGTATGCTTGCAGTACAATTGATTCAGAGCATCCCAGACCCGAACTATCTGCTTTGTGTGAATTGTCATGTCCTTTGCCTGTCCGCTGTACCCACCTGATGGCTGATGAATCATGATTGTTGCATTTGGTAGTGCCTTCCTCTCGCCCTTAGCCCCGGCAGCCAAGAGGAGGGAAGCCATAGATGCAGCCTGACCCAAACAAATGGTAGTAACTGGAGACCTTATGTACTGCATTGTATCATAAATGGCAAGGCCTGCATAAAACAGCACAACAATTGACATTATAACCTCAACCATGCCTTAAAAGATTAACTGACTTGAAACTTAAAATATTTAAACAAGATACATAATCCAGGCAAAATTAAATCGACAAAAGCATAACACTAGATTCCACTACAGGTAATCCAATACCACATATAACAGCATAGACCTGCTATAAGAAAACAGTTATAGTCTATTGTAAAGTTGGATGGCATTCAGTATTTCTTCATTGCCATGTCTAGATAGAATTGTCAACCGGTTGTAATTAAATTGAACGAGTTCAATTAGTTATCAATGTTTGATCTTCCGCTTTTCAACACAATCTTCGTCCTTTCGCTTTTTATGCTCTTAATGATATGCATCATAGTCAAGACTACTTTTAACTTCAAAATTGAAAGGCGCCAGAGACAAGAAAACTTGAGAAAAATAACTAGTCATCGGCATGTGCTGCATGTCTTAGAGTGATTGGCATTCACATATTATTGCATTACAAACATTAACAGAGCATTCTAAGAAGGAATTCAACAGTTCTTTCTCACAAGGGAGGGATTTAAGGGGAAATGAAAACACATGAACTGATAATATTCATTTACTTCAGGATTTGCAAACAGTAAGATTTTGTCCCTTTCAACTGCTCTTGCAGTGACCTCAACATAACCATGTACTTGCACATAAATCTATAGACAGGATGCAAATAATTTCAATATCTTCTGTACAACCATAACCATAAGGACCTTGAGACAAATAAGTTGAATAATGATACAAAACTAATTGGCTTCAATAAGAAAGGCTGTGCCGACATCATATAGTGTTGAATCGTTCAGTTGAGCACATCCAACAGCACATCAAGAATCTTTCTCCAGTGGATAATACAACTTTCAATGGTATTTCAAATATTAACAATTACCCAGAAACAAGCTCTTGACTATCACAATTCTTTTCTTTATGGACACTGCAAAGCAAACAAATAAAGTGTACACCCAAAAAATGACCTGCTATCCTGTCCAATTATAATATCTGACTACTGTTTATCGTCACCCCCTTCATCCAAGAAATCAGGAATGATTACATTCACTTAGCAACGCCCACTAAATTGAACCCAAAAAATGAGTCAGCCATTTCACTAACCCTATTAACCACTCAACAAAGAACCTAAAAGCCCAATTACACTTTTTTGAAGATCAATTCAATCAATCTATCAAACATATATCATTGAAGCTAGTCCATCAAAAATTTACATAGCATTTTACCATATGCTTCCATTTTCTTCCACAGGACCAGAGAAAGAACTATTAGCCACCAACAAACTAAAGCACACATAAATGGCCTCCATGATTCACAAAATGCCCCAAAACCCAAGCTCATCTAACTAAACACCTCAATTACTTCCATTTCTGCACAACCTCCATCTCAATGATCAAGGCATAATCACAAACTCCTCGCTTATTAACAAAATCAGGCATCTACAGCTCAAAATTTCCAAATTAATCCACAATAATCCAAATATCAGACTTTTGTAACAGAATCAAAATCCTACGAAATCCATGTTAAAATGCATCACAATATTACTCAAAATGAATCAATCTATCACACTAAAATGTAAAAAAATCCAATGCAGACAAACACTCTAAACAAAGACCAAATCAAAACCCATTCCAATCAATTCACAGCAATTCAAAAAAAGAAATCAAAACTTTGCAACTAAACACCAAGATTACCCCCACCCCACCCCCACAAACCCAAAAACACTCACTAAACCCAAATCAAAAACCAAAACAAAACCCATCTCGAAAAATCAAAACTGTATCACGTTTAAGTATCAAGTCACCTGCAGTGACTTGTCCACCAGGAGAATTCAGATACATATGAATAGGCTTAGAAGGATTCTCAGACTCAAGAAACAAAAGCTGAGCAACAACAACATGAGAAGTATCATCATCGATTGGACCATTAATACAAACAATTCTCTCTTTTAAAAGCCTAGAAAAGATATCATAAGCTCTTTCTCCTCTTGATGAGTGTTCGATGACCATTGGGATTAGACTGTAAGCTCTAGTGGTTGAGATTTTTGGGGTCAAAAGAAAAGAGGGTTTTGGTTTAGTTGTTGAAGTGATGAGCTTGGCGGAGGAGAAGAGGGCTTTCATGGCTGTTGATTTGGGTTTGGGATTGGATTTGGAGAAATTGAGAGAGGGATAACGGGGTTTTAGGGTTTGAGAGGAATTGGGGATTTTGTTGGGGTTTAGGGGATTGAGTTCTGTGATTTTGAAGGAGAGGGCCATCAGGGTATGTTTGGTTTTGTAAGAAATGATTGTCCAAGTATTGGGATTACTGGATTTTAGGAGAGAGTGTAATTTATTTATAAAAGTTTATTTTATTTTATAATCTACTACTGTATATTTAAAATTTTGTTTTTTTAACACCATTAAAAAATATATTTTTAAATATTAGAAAAATAGAGAGTTCCAACAAGATTTGTCTGTAAAAGCAATTTGATGATTGAAATTGTGATAACAATGATGGTTTAAAGTATTTTTTACTTAGAAATATATTAAAATAAAAAAAAATTATTTTTAATACTAACATATCAAAACGATCTGAAAATATATAAAAAATTATTTTAAGCAAAATAAAAATTCAAAATTTTTAGAAACGTGGTTTCCACCATATCCCCAAACACACCTGAAATGCACTTTGACATAGAACAAATTTTTTTTAATAAAAAAAATATAAATATGCTGATTTTTCCAACTTTTTTTATATAAAAATTTTAAATGCAGATTAAAAAACTTATATATGTATCTAATTAAATAAATTGAAAATCATTTATATTAATAAATGAAAACAAAAGGAGTCATTAATGATAACTTAAGATATAACTAGAAAACTCAAAATAAAAATATAGATCAAAATATTTGATTTTAAAACGATCCACGCACGTGGACTCTTATTTTTTTTTTTTAATCCTAATAAGACAGATAATTACAAAGGCAAATTGGAAAAGATTATGGCATTCAAAATCAAAACAACCCAATGTTTAAGGACTGAATGTAATAAATTAAATTAAAAAAACAATCCTAATAAAAAACATGAGTCAACTCAAGCTAATCCGTCATACCTGTAGTTTAAGTGATGGCATTGAGATAAATGAATAAAAAAAAATTGAAGAAAATCATGAAGCCAAATATCAAAAAACTCCACCTTGAGGATTGAAATTGAAAAGAAAAATTAATTCTCAATTAATTTAATATTAAAAGATGAAATAAAAAAAATATATCAATTTAAAAGATTTGTCAAAGTAAATTCAACAAAGAACCATAAATAAAAAGAACTGGGATAACTCGGATCATTTTCAAAATTAGTGACAAATTCTACATAAAGCAAATAAATAAAAACAACAGAGCTCAATTTTCAATTAAATAAATGTTAAAGTTTGAAACTGAAAAAAAAAATTATCTTAAAAAAAAAGAAAAAAGAAAAAAAACTAAACTCGAACAAACCTCTTAAAATTTGGTTAATCTCTAAAACTCATAACTTGTGAAATTCTAGACCTTCAATCAATTAAGAAACACAATTTCCAACCAAATTATCGTTTAAGGATGAAATCGGGGGGAAAAACAATTTAAAGAAATTGTCAAAGTGAATAAAATAGAAATAAAAAAGAATGGAGATCAAATTTTATAGAAAAAAAATCTAAAAAGGATGAAATTGAAAAAAAAGATAAAACTTATCTCGAATAAAATAAATAGCAATTAAAAGAATGAGGATCAAATTTGAAATATGAAAAAATTAAAAGGGATGAAATTGAAAAGGAATTATAATTTTATAAATTATTTCAAATAAAAGAAATAGTAATAAAAAAACAATGACCAAATATAATGGAATAAAAAAATTGAAGGAATGCTTTGAAACTTTGAAAAGAAATGCAGGAAAATTAAGAAGAAGAGAGGGAAAAAAAAGCATTGGTGCCAAACCGGATGGTTGTTAGCCACACACACCGTTTCAGCATGGAGGGGACACCAAGACAATTTCAATGTTGTTGTGAATGATGATATTTGGTAATCAAACAACTTTATACACGCCACCTGAAGGGTGCAAAGGCCGACACACTGAAATGTGCCACATTTGTTTTAATAAAATTTATATTTTTTAAATTACAAATTTACTCTTAAACCAATATGATAATAACAAAAAAACCCAAGCAAAAATACAAAAATACCCATAAATTTAAGCTAAAGAGAAGTCAACCTTGGAGGGCATTTAAACTAAGAAAAGTCAACCCTGAAGGGCATTTAAGTCATTTTATTATTCCTAAGAATTTGAAAATACAAAAATGTCCATGCATGTCAACTTTTTTTTAAAAAATAATCCAATGGTAGAATAGTCATTTTAAAAGTGAAAATACTTAATTATCCATTTTAAATTTGACAATGACAAATAAACTCTTGTTAAATTATTGAATTACACCTAATAGTAAATTGGTTCTGTTTTGGAAGGGTAAAATGGGGTTTTCACTATGGATTCCTTCAGTGAAAACGTGGCCTTTTAGATTTTGTTAATACTAGAAATTTGACTCGTGCTTTGTCATGAGCCAGATAAGTTTATCAACAAAAAACACGCTCTTTCAACACGTTATTTTATTGTAAATGCAAAAAGTTAAATTATGAAATTGAAAATAAAAATATCAAATTTGAAATATGGCAAAAAAAAGACACTAGTTAATCGGGGTTAATTTGCTAAACTCTTAATACGAGTAATGCACCCTATCGGATTTAACAACTTCTTATTCCCAAAATTATTTTTCATTTAATTATACACCAACCATATGCATGAGGCTTTTTTTTTTTACCAAGCAATATTTTTAAAAAATAAAAATAAGGGTTGCGTGCGGGACTAATTATGTTGAATAACCTTGTTTGTTAGAATCAAATTTTTTTATTGAATTGCATAATAATAATAATAATAATAATAATAATAATAATAATAATAAAACACAAAAAAGGGTAAGATTAATCTTTTTTTCAAACTCCAAAAAAGAATATCCAAGCATCATAAATGTGTTTTCTAAGAGAAAAAAAATAATCATGAATTCAAAATCTTGTATATATTGGATGATATATTTTTTTTATTAAAGTATTGAGATAACAAAATATTATATCGATGTGGGTAAATCCGAGTTAATCAGTTAAATATGTGACTCGGGTCATGAGAAGAAATAACCATATAAAAAACAAACATGAATAAATTACAATGTCCATTTAACTCAACATTGAAGGATAAAAATAAAAATAAAAATATTCAATCCAAAAAAGAAAAGAAAAGAAAACTCGAGTTAACCTGGGTCACGCACCCTAATGGATTTAACAACTTTTTATTTCCAATATTATTTTTCATTTTTTTAAATATAATGGTGTATTGAACTTTTTTTAACATCAAACAAAAATGATTTTTTTTCATAAGAAAAAATAGAGGTGGCATATAGGACTAAAAAAAAACAACTCTAATTTTTATAAAATTTGATAACAAAAGGAGGTTTTTTTTTCAAGTCAAATAAAAAAAATATTTGAAAACAACCAAACGATGAAATGATTTAATTTTTTTTTAAGTTTAAAAGGTTGAAAACACATTAATTAAAAAAAAAGGCTAAGAATGTAGCTCTGCCCACCCGTCTGGCTCATAAAAAAGGCATAGCTCGCATGCAAGCCATGTTTTTTTTCCAAATATTATAGAGCTATGTCATCCACCTTTTAATTTATATATATAAAAAAATGATGAAGATGACCTATTGTCTGTTAGCTCAATTTCCAGCCACTATAGATCTCTAGAAATTCGAGCCTTAGATTTTTTTTTCTAAAAATTTAATTTTCAACCTATGTTTTATTCAAAACACCATATACATTATAATAAATAATGAGTGTCGTAGTCATGTAAATTTAAAACCTTAAAATTAATTATTTGTAGTATAGAAAGTAAACATGTCATCTCATAGAGATAACAGTATTAAAACTTAATTATTCAATCAAGTCAATCTATTTAAGTTTAAATTAAAACAAACCAAATAAAGATGTAATTTTTAAATCTAAACACACATATATTCTGAAAGGAACTAAAATTAAGGTTTTGTTTAGGATTTAAACTAACTAAAACAACTTAAAAGGCTAATGAAACAAAAGGAATCAATTTTAAAAGATAAGAGGCAAATCAGTAAAATATAAAAACAAAAACAAAAATAAAAAATATTTTTCATAAGAAGTATTCCTCAAGGATAATTAAACATCAATCATTGAGTTTATATGTGTTTTTTAATCTATTTGTGATAGTAAATAAATCAACTATAAAAAACAACAAGTTTTTCTATCTATCTTTACTTTTTAGTTAACCTAACATTCATGCATTAATTAACTCTAATCACATAATAAATTTCATTACATGCAAGATTTAATTAAATGATAATAGGAAGATCAAGATAAGTGTGATTGATTCATGATAATTAAAACACATGGAGAGTTAATTTAATAAATCTTATGTTTTTCAAGTAACATTTAATCAAAAATGGTTTTGAAAATTATATACTCCTACTACTTTAAGTTAATTAGTCAAACATCCAATATAAATTAATTAACTAGCAATGAACTTAAAACAAAAAACATATATTACACATTATATAAAATTCAAGTCATCAATCATTAAGTTTAATCCTAGAAAAACATAAGATATTCATATATCATAATAATATATAGAATATTTTTAAGCATAATATATAGAATATTTTTAAGCACAAGTCCTCATGATTATTTAAAATTCAAGAGTACTAACCTCTTAAAATAAAATAAAAACTAAGCTTGTTACAAATTTAAAAAAGATAAAAAGATAAAAAAATATAATTTTAAAAACAATAGAATCCCTCATTGTATTCTTCTATTCCTAAATGTGATTCCCTTATTTTTTAGAGATTATGATCGGTTATATGGAATTGAGGAGGTGAAGAAGTTTCATCGTTAATAATTAATTTTTAATCATATTACTTTAAGGTTTTATTATGTTAATTTGATTCTAATAACTTGTGCATTTACTTCGACCTTTTAAAGAGATTTCCTGGTCATGTGGAATCCTTTTCATGCCATTAATAAGTTGCCATGTTATCATCCCAACATAAAAAGATGAGCTAGACTCATGCTAGTTTGTTTTCATAATTCAAGCATGAATTCAAGGATGTTGTTCTCTTTTATCTAGATAAGTTACCGTATAGATAAAAAGTTTGAGATGTCTATTTTTTTGCCCAACTAGAATTGAATGAAAATTCCATTTATATCTTCAAATATGGTCTAAAAAGTACACAGCTCCAATCTATTAAGTTTGGTCCAATCAATCCTAATCCCACTAGGATTCCTTATTCAAGTTGGATTTCTAATGCAATTAGGATTTGAATTTTTTAACTCGAATGACTTGTTCTAATATGCTCTTTCTAGTTCTTTACTTGAAATTATGCTAAAAATATTTTATTTAGCTCATCTTTACACTTTGTCTCCATAGCATCATTAAGCACAAAACTAGTTAAATGGGCTACTATAAAATATTAAATATTTATAAAAGACTAAGAATAAAGTACAAAAAATATAGAATAATATGAGTGTATCAATAAATCTATTTATGGCCTAAAAAATCCAAAATCAACCTGAAACCAAAAAACATTCCAAGCTCAGATATACCATTTTCAGGCAAGGAGAAGGTCAAAGAATACATAGGATAGACGGTCATCAAAACAAACTCATTAATACCAAAATAAATATTTTTTATAGCTGAAATCGGTGTTAACCGAGAGCTTCTCTTTACCACTAGAATTCGATCACTTTCTCTTTCATCTCTTAAACTAGAAATTGAAAAATATTGAAAATTATTTTTGGAACCAAAGGTGAATTTTAGAAATATTTGGGGATAAAAAATTTATAATTCTAAAAGTATGAGGACCAAACTAAACTTCTTGACCAAATTTTAAAATCACCACCTATTTTCTATACCTTTTTCACTTTGGTCTCATTCTTTCAATCTTGCCCTTCCTCAACGATTTGAAGCAATTGTCCTTCAATTTGACCACAAAAGGATGAAATCACCCAAAAAAAAGTTCTAAGACCAAAATGAAAAAAAATAAAATAAAATTGAGCAGTGAGTCAATGGTGATAATGTGAGAGACTCCATAGTGTTTTTAGCTACAACGAAATGCCCACAGGTTTTAGAGTTTCTTAGACACACACACACGAACACATGCGTACAAAAACAAATCAATTCTCAATACATACAAGTAAGTAAGATTATTATTGGGCATTCTTCGTATGTAATGAAAATAGATTTCTTGCTTTTCAAGAGTATAAAAATAAATCTTGTTTTTCAATGTAATAAAAAATAAATAATGTAGAAAATAAAATGACCATTATAAAATACACTAAAAAATAGGTAAATTACTACAACAATCCACAGTATCTATTTTATTTTTAATTTTGTCCTCAAACTTTTTTTTTTTAAATGTAGCCCTCTATATAAAATATACTAAAACAAATAGGTAAATTACTACAACAATCCATAATATCTATATTTTTTAATTTTATCTTCAAACTTTTTTTAAAAAAATTCTAGCCTTTAATGTCCAAATTAATGGTCAATTTCTAAAATTTTGTTGAGAAAAAAACAAAAGATGATCAAAGTATAAAATAAGGAGAAATTCTATGACTAATATCATATTTAGAAAAAAAATGTTGTTTAGTCCTCTATAGTCCACGTAATTGTTGGAATTGTAATCTTGGTTTGAAAATTCTTTTTCTTAACATTTTAATTCTTGGATTTGAGAGAGAAGAGAAAAGGTTGCTTAAAAATAGTAAAGAGAGAGAATTTGTCAATTTATCCATATTATAGTGAAAAAAAAACTGGTTTTAATGTTAAGGGTTTCATTTGACAATAAAAGTTTGATGATAATGTTTTTTTACCTGTAAAGATGCCTAAAAAGTACACCCAGGTTCTTTTAGATTTTTTTTAGTGATTTTCTTCTCCTGATTTTTCGACCACCACAATGATTGATGGATTTTGGAGATGAGGCTCAAGCGGTGACAAGTCGCTTACCACCACTATACAAAATGTCGCCTATTAAAAAAAAAAGTAGAGGATGAAGAGTCATTTGACTGCGAGGAAGAAAAACTAGCACGAGTCTAGGGTGAAAGGCTTATGCGCCATGACATTTTTAAAAGGCACAAGTCTTTCTTTATTTTTTTAATAATTTTTTCCTTCAACATTAAGTTTTTATTGAATTTTTTAGCCTGTTTTTTTTCTTTTCAATTTCATCATTTAACATTTAGTTGATTTGAATTGGTCTTCATAATTTATTTTGGTTTACTTTTTATGAGGTTATCATAATTTTAAATAAACATCTTGATATATGGTTGGAGTTTAAGATTTTGAGCATCAATCTTTGTTTTATGAATTAATTAAAAAATAGTTTTAAAAAAAACAATTTTATTAAACTTGAGTCCATGACATGAATCACTTGTTTGATATGTTAAATTAGGTTAATTGTGATGCAAATCTCGTGATCACACAACCCACGACAAGATCGACAACATATCTTGGAAAGCCGAAACATATTTAATAAAAGAGTGACACAATAAAAACATGTTCGAAGACACTAGCACTATTGGAATAATAAACCTCACCCTACATATATCGATTTGTGAATGATAAGTATTATGAAAATGTCATGAAGTTAGTTAATATTTTATAAGTCAATTTAATTCATTAGAGAGAAAAAAATACAAGAATCTCTTTCACAAGCTAAATAAATTAGACAACAATAGTATTATCAAGTCTGAATATTTTATCTTTATAAAGAGTATTTATACTCTTAAAAATAAAAACCCCAATAGATCTATTATTATGAGCTAAATTAATCCGCTTACAAAAACTGATAAAATTCTATACTATTAAACCTGAAAGTAGGGATAATATTAGGCTTTTAGCCCTTCTATTGGTTGCCAATGCCTAAGTGGCTGTTTGGTAGTGTGGCTGCCGTTGAGGTTCACTCGCAGCCACACTACCTAGTGTTTGGTTAAAGAAAAAGCAGGGTGTTTTGCTGGTAGGGCCCACTGATATTTGAGGCTGCACCGCAGGTTTTGAGAAGCAGCAAAATGTTACTTCATGCTGCTGACCCAACGTTAACAGTGGAGCATGGCTCCACTGTTCATTGAACAGTGGAGCCATGCTCCACTGCGCACTGTTCACTAATTGAACAGTGCGAGTGAATTTTAATTCACTCGCATTGTTTTGTTCACGTGAACAATTAGTTTTTTTTTTTTTGAAAAACTAGTGTGCAAAGTTTTTTTTTCCTGAAAAACTAGTACAGTTAATTAAGTGCACTCGTATTGTTCACGTGAAAAATATATATATATATTTTAAAAATTAGTTTAACGTAAATTAAATTTATTCGTACTGTAATCTCAATTTTATTCCTGATAATATTTTACTTAATTTTATTGCACGCAGGATAAATCATGATAACTGTAGTTATTATCGAATGAATTTTGTACATAATGAAATTGTTGATTTTTTTTTAAAAAAATTGTGTTTTACTCAAAAAACTAGTACTTAATATTATTTAATAACACTACATAAATTAGAAGGATATCGCATAATGACGTAGCATTTGTGAAATTTGATCGCAATTCCAATTATGTTATTGCATTAAAAATCATTAGTATTAATATATATATTTTTTAATTATTTTATAACCTCAATTTGAAAAGCATTTTTTTAACCAAACACATTAAACTATTTTTTCTTCAACCTCAATTTCAACCACAGTTTTAACCAAACACCTATTTTTTCAAACTAACCTCAACTGAAAGTACTTTTTATAAAATAATTTTTTTCAAACCACAACCACAAAAGCTACCGCAATACCAATGGTGCCCAAGATGATAATCGGCGGTGTAATATTTATTGCTGGTTCAATTTATAATCCTGGCAGAAACAGGCTACGTTTTGTTACCTCTTGTGCTGGAATCTCAGTTATAAGAATTTGACCACCAAGAATTTCATACTAGTTCGATTTCTTACATGTTCACGGGGGGATTGTTTCCAGCGTTTCTTCCATGGTTTATGTGCTCGGATAGAAAACCAGCGTCAATGTCTCTCATAGAGTAGAGTGTTTGAAAATGTTGTTCTAGTTATTTTTTTAAAGTGTTTTTTATAAAGATTCAAAAATACTAAAAAGATATTAATTTTAAAAAAAAAAATCAACATTTTTAAAAATGTAGGCTGACCTCATTCACAATCGGTTAGTTACTATGACCCCTGGAGCACACTAGAGAGTCTAGACTCATGGCCATCAGCTTCCTCAAGGTTAAGAAGTTTTTGTATCGGCATTCATGGGTTACGGGACTGCATTCATCTTCTACATGGTTGATGCTTGGAATTCGTAAATCTGTGAAGCTTATCTTGAAAAATGAGAGTAAATCTATCTTATAAGAGGCTGGTTATTCTGGTTTGTTCGTGAAAATGAGAGCTCATATTTGAACCCGCAATTAGGAAGGAGGGGGGGCGCTTAGGCCCTTGTCAGATGGTATTGGGAACAGGGTTTTCATTTCCATGATAAAATGATGGGAAGCGCAGTGCTCGTAGCAGTGCAGATTTGCCCGGTTTCTTTACTGTCAGTGAATACAAATCTCAGGAGGGTGTAAAACCCAGTTCTAGGGGCATTGCCAAAGCCTTGCAGCTTTAGCTAGCCAGTCAGACGAGATCGGCAGTTACACTAATAATAGGCACGACAATGCTATCAGAAATGATATATAGATCAGGTGGCTCCTCTCCTCTACCAACTCCTTATGGGAGGAACAAGCTTCAGGGTCACCTGTCAAGACTCACATTAACAAGCAGAATTGAAAGGATTTGCGGTCTCGAGGTCAACTGGAACCTTTCTAAATCAGCACTCAAGAAACGACTGGGTCTATTTCATTAAGCAGCAAAGGCAGACTACAAGGGCAACGTTGGTTAACATCATAATCAATCTTCCACAACAACTTCAAACTTCATCAATACATAATCTTGAACAGAACAAATTAAACAAAATTATCCCACAATGCCTTCTCAGTTCTAGAAACAGTACACACCTAAAAATTATCCTGAAAGAACAAAATGATGCACTTAGAACAGAGATGTTCCCTTTCCCTTCTTGTCTCCACCAATCTCAAAGTGCTTGCACCTCTGTGGAAATCATTGGCAGTAACAGAACACATTAGCACAGTTGAAATCAAATGGTTCGAAAATCACAAGAAGAAAAAGGCTTGCATGGCTAACCTTGATTGGGTGCTGAGACACATGTTTGCATGCCTGGCATTGCAGCCTCAACACAATTTTCTTGGTTGTCTTTGCCTGTTAACAAAAGAGAAATCAATATCAAAATTCAACTAAGCATGAAGACTAGATATCCATGCAAGGTGAAGAACAAAGAGGAGGCCTCAGAGCTAGTTTATATGTCTCTGTCATATGTTAGACAATCAGACAATGTAGGCAAATTCAAATCATCATAGGCCTCTAAAGAGAGAATTCAGAAATAGCAAAAATATAATTTATGGTGGTATAACAAGTACAATGCAAGCGTTTTCCATTTTAATATCAACCATGAGGACAAGGAAAGAAAGGAGGAAGCCTCAGAACTAATTATATGTCTCTGTCATATGTTAGACAATCAGACAATGTAGGCAAATTCAAATCATCACAGGCCTCTAAAAAGAGAATTCAGAAATAGCAAAAATATAATTTATGGTGGTATAACAAGTACAATGCAAGCACTTTCCATTTTAATATCAACCATGAGGACAAGGAAAGAAAGGAGGAAGACTCAGAACTAATTATATGTCTCTGTCATTCATTAGATGATCAGACAATGTAGGCAAATTTAATCATCATAGGCCTCCTGAGAGTATATACTCTGAAACCACAAAAGGATGTTCTATGGTAGTGATAACATGTACACTATCAAGACTTCACAATCAAACATTTAGCAGTATTTTTTACAGCCACCGAATACATGCAAATTACAATATAGTGACAAACAAAATTCAAATATTGATCTAAATCCTCGAGGGACTTTTAAGTATACCAAGTTTATGCAAGGAATAAGAAAACAAACCTTCTTGTGAAACACTGGCTTTGTCTGACCTCCATAACCAGATTGCTTGCGATCATAACGACGTTTACCCTGAGCAGCAAGGCTATCCTTCCCCTTTTTGTACTGAGTGACCTTGTGCAAGGTGTGCTTTTTGCACTCCTTGTTCTTGCAGTAGGTCTTCTTTGTCTTAGGAACGTTCACCTGTAATACACGTGTCATTAATCAATCAAAATAACAAAGAAAATAAATAAATTACCTTACAGAAAAATTCTCAAGTACCATAACAAATACAATATGCAACTGAAACATGCTTCCATCAAACAAGCAGGAACTCAAACATTAAATTCATTCTCTCTTACTATATTAAAAGTCAGCTAAAACCACCGGCTATGTCTCTCTCGTCCACCCATTCATCTCAATCACGCAACTCATAATACTCGTAACCTCCAATCCCACAAGCCCTCCATTCCCAAAAGTTTCCATTCATCTTAAAACCAAACCTTCACTAACATCAGAACTTTCATACACACAAATCATTAGAAACACAGCTAATCTTCAAGTAAAATGTGTATAGAACCAAATCTCTAACAACACGCACTACTCACTAGACAATACAGTTAACGATCGAGAAACAAATATTCACAAAACTAAATCTCTAACAAAAAAGATGACATAAAACCAATGAATCTAAACTTCATAAATCGCAGTTTCAATCATAACAGAACAAAACTAAAGCTTCCATCGTTAAACCGTAAACGACCTCAAAAATGAAAGAAAAAGAAAACCCAGATGTAAAAATCGACAAAAAAGATGTTATAGTATAGAGAATCAGAGAGAGGGAGCAGGTTACCATTGTTGGCGGAGAAGTGGTACACTTCGGCTGCAAAGGAAATGGAGGTGAATGAAAAAGCAGATTAGGGTTTAGAGCTATTTTAAACAGCAACTTATGGGCCAAATCATGGATCCTGAATTGAGAGGGACCATTGGGCCTGGGCCAAATTATTACCAATTCAGTTTTTTTGGTTCACTTGAAAAAATGGTGTTTTTTTTTTTAAAAAAAGAAAAAAATATGATATTTATATATTTATTACCGACAAACTCTTCTCTCTGTCTCTGTCTGCAAACTGGAACCAGATATATTAGTTTAGGGTATTCGTTTCTTTTACAAGCGATTAATTGAAGACTCTTTCTTCATTTAATTTTTTGCACGTGAAAACTTTTTTTTTCCATAGAATTTATTTATTTACAAGAGATGCAAGAGACAAGAGAGTGACTTCAGATAGCACGAGATTAAGAATATTTTTTTAAAGATCCATCTTAGGTTATATCTTGATCATTATAAGCAAAGAGCACAGAGGTACTTAAGATCCCAGCTAAAGATTAAAAGAAGAAGAAGAAGACTCCACCTGTACGCGCATGTTGCATTTCTTAATTTCATGTCTTAATTTGTTCATCTCCCTCGTCACGTTGCTTAGCTTTCAAAGGTCAGCAGGCTTTTTTTCTTATCTCTCTGATCATTTGATTTGATTTCTGTATCAAGATGACATGAAAAGGGATAGCGGAGAAGGCATTGCCTCGTGTCTTCTATATATATAATTATCAAAGCTCAAACGCAGTAAAATAATGCAAATATTGAGAAACCTATTCTTTCGTCTCCATATTTTAAACCTTACCATGCAAGTCCTATGCTTTTAAGAATCTCAAGTCTAAGTATATGGATGCGTAAAAGTACCCAGATTTTGTGTTTGTTCTAAGATCTTGCTGTAAAGAAAAGATGAAGGGGAAAACAGGGGCTGATCTCCATGCCCTACGTTTTGTTAACTAATCAATCATAGAGGAACCTGTAAAGGACTAAAATGGAGTCATTCACCGGCAAAAATCATCTTGTAATTGCTTGGCGATAAGAAGAAACAGCAGGAACTGACCGCCATGTATTATTATTAGCCGCGAGCTAGCCACCATGCTCTCCATACGGACAAAAATCATATCACGGGACACCTGTGAAAGCCAATCAGAAAACAGCGAAATGGAGAAACTATCCAGACTTCCAGAACTTTGACTGATTATTTGCCAAATCTAGACATATTCTATGTATAATTTACACAAAATGCCACCATCAAGAAGAAAAAAATAAAGAAGAAACAACATGGCCATAACTAATAACATTTGAAGAATCTGAAGACTACTAATATGAACAATCATAATTGATGCGGCTATCTAGAATTCGATAATTCGTCGACGATCGACATCAAAATTCATGATATAGAGCGGCGGCTTCGTTCGAGGAATCCATCCATAACTACTTTCTTCTTATATTCCTCCGAATCATAAAATGATTCCGCCGAAATCAAACCATTGCTCACACTGTCTTCACTCCTTAATCGAGGGACGAAGTAGAGCCAAGCAGAAGTACAGAGAATGGCACATAATTTACCCCATACCAGCATTAAAACCAAGGTCATTATAATGATTGACATACCAACGAAGGGGTGGTCACTTTTCTTCCCATTTTGACGATCGTTTTCTTTACGAGGCCTCTTAATCGTGACCCGGGACCTCGCCGCCGTGTTTGGTGTTTTTGTTGCCGGTCTTTCAACTGGCTGTGAGGGGGAGGATTCTGATCGGGTTATTATCGACACAGTTCGAATGGGCTTTTCCTTGACTTCGGGCGAGCCGGGTTGGTTAGTGCCGGTTCTTATAGCGTCTATTTTCCGGCAAAAGGACAATCGTTTCTTACACGTGGCGTCCTTTGTAGTTTCCACGTGATCCGAGAGTTTCCCATTTTCGAGGATGATGTCTTGCTCAGAAGACCTGTACCATGTCTGAAACAGGACGATAATCAGCTACCTTCAAGTGATGCTAACTTACGCCAAAGTTTGCTCAATTATGCTAAAATACGCTAAAGTTTGCTCAATTATGCTAAAATACGCTTTATAAACAAAAATGTTAATTTTTGTTAGCAGTATTCTTCACATACCTCTCCAGGCATCTCTTTGGGTGCTCGATCTGAACTGACTCTCGCCGGAGTTTGACGTGGCGTCTCGTGTTTGGTTAAGGGTTTTTGACGCTTTGGCTTCGAGGCACCAGAGGTTCGGTCACTGCCAGGCACGGTAGAGTCTATGGGGACAGTTTTGGCGCCTGAGTTCTTGACGCAAACCCAAGACCAAGAAAACAAACCTGTTTGTTTCTTCTTGGTCGGTTTTTTCTCGGGAGATGGAATGGCTTTCCTGGAAAATCCAAAACAACCGAGAAAACTAGTGAATTTTGTTCTTGTTTTTTTGGGTTTGGGTTGACAGGGGGCGGGCTCCATGGGAGAGACGGAGACAAGATCAAGTCGGCATGTGGAGAGTTTCGAATATTGATTGAATGCTGCTGGAATGGGTGGTTTCTTTCTTGGGTCACTGTTATTTAAATAAGCACCGTATTGTGGTCAAAATAATTAAATCTACACACTGTTCATTATTTAATTCTTTGTAATCTTAGTCTCTAGTGTCTAAAAGTTTGCTCGAGGAACAGTATGGATCATATTTTTTTTTTGTTTATTTCCAAATATTTTCGTTCTTAATTACACAAATCAAGATTAATTAGTATATAAAGTTTAAACTGATTGGTTTAATTACATGGAAATCCTTCTCATGTATCCTTATTAATTATACCCAAAATATAATTATATCTGCGATTACAAATTTATTCTAAACAATTATTCCAGTAGCGCACCTTGATGATCAAGTAAAGAAACAAATATAATAGTTAAATCTTAGTAGTTAAGGAAATCTTTGATGATTTTTTTCTTAATAAAAATGTTTTGTTTGGTATGACTTTAGATTTTAAGGTGTTCGGGAGAATTGTTGTTTTTTAAAATATAATGTATTAAAATAATATTTTTATTATTTTTTAAAAAATATTTTTAATTTCAACCCATCAAAACATTCTAAAAATATATAAAAAATAATTTTAAATATTTTTTTTTAAATTTTATCCGATCTACTATGGGGTTCCGTGCCTAGTGGTTTGGTCTTGCACGTTTTCACCTTCTACGTTGCCTTGTAAAACACTGCACTTGTCTCTAAGTATAATTTAATGGGCATGGCATGGACATAATTTGAGAATTTCTGTTATTTATCAATTTAAACGTGAATAGTTAAACAAAATTAAATTAAATATACTAAAGCTAAGTCCACAGTAATCTACCCATGGAGAATCAACCCATGAATCGTGTTTAGAGTGCGATTGCGATTATTTTTCAAAGTGTTTTTTATTCATAAATTTATCAAAATAATATATTTTTTATTTTTTAAAAATTATTTTTAACATCATCACATCAAAATGTTCTGAAAACACTAAAAAATATTAATTTAAAGCAAAGAAAAAAATAAAAAAATTTCTAATTTTTTTTAAAACGTTTTTAAAACACAAAAACAAATAGGTTAGAGTCTAACCTAGTGAATACGATCGCATAATCTAGGATACATGCATGTTATATTAATTACTTACCAATTAAATTTTTAATTTAGCTAGCACTCACATATTCTACTTTTTACACATAATTATTCTTTCTGTGAAAAAAAAAACACAAACTATATATTTTTTTTCCAAAATAAAAATAAAGCACTATATATTCTGTCTTGTTTATCTTGTCAAACTCTCGACGGAAGAGGATAAGGATATTAATCTGGAAGCTATCATCACCTGCCTTCTCACTCTCATTTGATTAGGCTGGTTGATCATTCGTATATAACGGTTTGAAAGAGCTTTAACTTTAGACATGGCTTCCCTTATTAATTAATTTTCATCAGTTTAGCTACCTGCCCGCAGGAACTATTATATATATATATATATATAAGTTCAAAAACTAAGTTAACAAGTTAAGCGAGATAATATTAATTAATTAAAATAATTTTATTTTATTTTTTAAAGTAAAAATAATATTATTTTGATTTTTTTTTTAAATCAAACTAAGTTTGAGCTAAGATAGAAATTGACCCACTGAATTGAATGAGTCAAAACAAATTAACTTCAAGTTGATTTTTTAAAAAACTTAACTTGACCAGGAGCTTGATCGGCCAGGTCCTAATTAATCTTTCAAGCTGGTCCGAGTTTTATACCTATATGTATAGCTAGTCACATTAGGGTAGGATTAATGATGCTAAAAAATATCCTCACGGATGAGTTCACAGGATACGTAGAAATCAACAAACCTAGAACCACAGTGTCCTGACATGAACACAAGCTCACTCGACGAAGTGAACAAACATGATAGTGTCGGACCACCGTTTTCGATCGGTGGGCCCATAACGTTTCTTCGAACAAACATCTTAGCTAGGATCGAGTTCCAATTGGGTTATCTTCGAAAAATGGCAGCCTAAACTGGCTACCGTGGAGGAAACTGTGCAGCAGCGAGTTAAGATGAAAAAGTCACAGTTGGAAATGGTGATGAAAGAGATGAAGTGGTTGGCAAATAAATCAATCACGTGATCATGTAAATAACATAAGCTAGTTGGATTAATAAGCACGTGTTATAGTTGAGTGATTTATGGTTAGAAGGTAGTTACAACAGTTAGACAATTAGTTAATGGAAGAGCTTGTATGAATAGGCAAAGCGGGCAAATTAATATATTATATCTACATGTTTAAGAGTATGGTTCCAATTGTTTTTTTACTCAGAAATTATTAAAATAATATATTTTTTTATTTTTTAAAAATTATTTTTGATATCAACGTATCAAAATTATCTAAAAACATCAAAATAATATTAATTTGAAGCAAAATAAAAAAAATAATTTCTTTTAAAAAATACTTTTGAAATATTAAAATAAACAGTATCTTAATAATTGGATTTAGTGGGACAAAAAGAGTTTAGATGGCTATATATATATATATTAGTTAAAGTCTGTATTAAATAATTAAAAAGGTGGCTGATGACCATAGGTTTGTAAGGAAAAAGACATCATCAATTACATCATATGATTAATTAGTTCGTGGTATAATTTCTTGTATTAATTAGCAATTTGTATGCTTGGTTATTTCATTTGGATATTGGCTAGGACTTTGTGGCACAGGACGCGGTTTTGCCAGGTCCATGGCGACTAGTTTCTATGCAAATTGATGCAATCATCAGCTCCAATTATTTATTTTTTCTCTTTAAACTCTTTATAATTTGCTGCATGTTGTCTTTGGAGGGTAGATTTATTTTTAAACAGAACGTGACATCATAGTCCATAGAATATACCAAAAAATAAGAAGAAAAAAGAAAGACCACAAGAAAATGTTATTTAGATTTCTTACGTTGATCTTTTCTTACTATACTATATAAATTATTATCTAGGTTTTCTTATGGTGTTTCACTTTTTATATAAATAGTAAAACATCTTTTTTTTAAACCCTTTTTATTTAAACATTCATCCTTGGGCTTTTTTATTTTATTTTTTGATTTATCATTTTTGGATCTAATTCAATGAGATAAGGTTTTCATATTAGAAAGTCAAAATTTAAAGTGAAAGGACCAACACATAAATATGGAGAAAATTCATGACATTTCTCAAAAATTTTAGAATTTTTATTTTGATTCAAAAATTTATTTTGTTTATTTTTCAGACTATGAGTTAGAGAGATGAGAGATAAATTTATCGAAAAATGATTGAGAAGAGAGGAAATTGTTGTTTGACCACAATCCGACCATTAAAAAGAAAATTTTTGTGTCAACGAGTATCATTCGATAAAGAAAATTTCTTTGTGGTGTTTTTAGACCTTTCACTTGTCTGAAAAGGTAGATCTGTGTTGAGAGAGATTTTTTTATGTTTAATTTAGTGTTTTTGGAGCAATTTAGGGTTCTTTAGGGTTGAGAGATTGATTTGTTTAGGTGCTAATAATGTTTATTTGGTGTTTTTTTGGTCAAAATATGAAAAAATAGATTTTTCAGATCCAAAAACCCCAACTTTGATTTTTCAGCCATCTTTTTTGTGGTCAAAATCTATGTAAGCGAATGATGTGTTGTAAAAGAACTTAAGAAAGAAAAAAAATAAAAAGGCTTAGGTGTGCAGTCTTGGATTGATTGGAAATAGTGTTTTATATATTTTTTTTATTTTTTTATGGGGTTATCGTTGTTTCAAACAATTATCACGATATTGGGTTGGTGCTTAATTTTACAAGCATCTATTTTTTCATATAATTAAATAAAAAATAGTTTTAAAAAATAAATTTATTTAACTCAATGGAGTCCGTATGCCTCGTAAGTTTGACGAGTTAACCCAAGTCGATCTAGTCACAGTCTCAATATTAAAAAAAAAAGATATCATCTTAAACTTTTTTAAAACCAAACTATATTTTTACGGGTCGTTCGGGTTATTTTTAAATTTATCAAATCAACCGGACTCTAATACAAGACATGAAAGATAGTTTCGAATTAAATTCCATATATCCAAACCAACTCTAATGCTAGACAGATTATTTACATTTGGATTTATATGATTAGGAGAAAATTATTTTTTATAATAATCCAAACTTAAAATTGAATAACAACACAACAGGAGAAGCACAGCTTTCGAGAGGAGAGCATAACTAATTTGCTAGTTAATGTAGACAGCGATTGGTTAGTAATGCTGACATATGTAATTAATTACAAAAACTTAAATTGCATGGAAAAAGCACTGTACATATTCCTCTGTGATTTGCAATGAATATTATGACAATAAAATTACAATCTTGTCTTTAATAAAAAACAATTAAGATGAATTAGACTTGAGGGGTGAAATAGTCTTTTTAACCAGGTTAATTTGCAATAGGAGGCCAAATCGCTCTTTTTTCAATTTTTTGTAACAGTTAAATCAATTGTCCTTAAAAGTTAAAAAATTAATAACCCTGGATGGAGGGGCTTTATAGAAACTTCACTTTACTATAAATATTGTAATGACTCAATTGACCTTACCATTATTTGTTTTAACTTTGACTTCAAGGGTTTATTAGTACATTCATAATAGTTTTTTTTTTGTTATTATCATTTAATCATAGAGATATTTTCATGTTTTTAAAAATAAAATAAAAAAAACTACTAACACGTGAGTTGCTTTGCCTCATTTGAGCAGTATACGTGGATGACTCAGGTGGTCAAAGTCATGCTTTCACTGTATCATTTGATTTGTTTAGATATTTTTTTTATGACGTGTGCATGGTGATTTAGTCTAGTTTGGTGTTAATTATTTTTTTTTCCTTTTATTCTTGATTTGTTTGTTGCCTCTTGAAAAAATCATAAAAATTGCTTTAGAAAAATATATATATTTTTTAACTTGTCATTATTTAAATATTTTAAAAGTATTTTATCCAATTTACATCTAATTTTTTACTTTCTAATGTCTTTATATTTTATAAGGTTAAAAGAAACTTTCTACTGCGAGTAAAAAACTGTTTGGATCCAGTTAGGGTTAATCAATAATTAAATGTTGCTGTAAATGAAGGATCTTAATTATTAGCATATATAGTGGCCCATTGAAACATGACAGATAGTATATAGAAATTTAAGGAGGTATGAATGTATATTTGATGGGCACCATGGGGACTAAAAGATCATCGTGGCCCTTCCTTTATAAACTTAAATTTGGTTATATCCAGAGCACACCAAGTCGCTGATCTAGCTAAAAATTGATTAACAATAACAAATATGATGAATCTTTTCCTTGTCTTTTCATAGCCCACATATTCCAATTATAAATATATAATAATTTTGTGTTTAAGCAAGCTCTATTACACTAGAGAGAATGATGTCAATGAAAAGATCAGGTTTTGTAATTTTTTATATAGATTAATATGGATGTTCAAACCAGATAGTGTATATCTTAATTAATCATACAAACCCTAAAATTAATAATTATATAAATTTTCAGTAATACTGATATCTACAAAACTCAAATTAATAATTTTTAGAAAATTTACTAGACTAAGATAGGCCATTCAAGTTAGATATATAATATGTGCATCCAAACCAGTGTTGATCACATACTAATTTTGTTGGTTTCTACCTACTCCAACACGCTCTCTCTTTCTCTAATAATAAAAGAAAAGTATAGAAAAACCTTTCAATTTCCTTTTATTCTGAAGACTGGATAATAGTCTTAGACATCGTCAATCGCCAGATTAGAATGAAAAGGTGGGAGCAACCATGTCAGGTGATGCCGCATAAAAATAATAATAATAATCCAGGGGAAACAGAGAAGGGAAGATCTTCAACTTCCTGAATCTCAACCTTTATTTATTTATTTATTTATACCCAACAAAGACTAGTTCAAGTAGAAATTATCAACAAAACATGGAAGAATAGGCTTCCATCAATTCATACTTGAGCTGAAGGATTTAGCAACCTTAATTAATGGATGCGGCAGTGCTTACTCTGGGTACCATGCATTTTAAATATTGTGTCTCAGACAAAACATGACCATAGCATTTATTTGACGGACCCCATCCTACTGTTTAATTGTGACATGATGGTTGTTGTTATCTGACATGATGATTGTTGTTATCTGGAGCTCTAGATATATATATATAAAAAAAGTAAAAAGAAAAGGTACAAACAAATCAAAAGATATTGAAAGAAAATAAAAAAATATGTTAGTGAGAAGAGTATATCAGAATACCTGAAAAATTGCTGAAAATTGGTTGAGAAACATCACATATACAAGATTAAAAGATTCAATAGTGTATTTTTGATTGATAAAGACTCTGTTGGCAACAAAAATTCAAATTGAATGTTTAAGGACTCAATTAATTTTTTCAAGGTTTACTTGAATTTATTGAGGGCTTAATTACAAGAAACATTGATTTTTAAAGTCAATTTAAGCTTTAATTGGAAGAAGTTGAGGTTTGGGGGTCAAATTTTAATTTTTAGGAGTTAAATTGATCAAAGGAAGAGCTTAATTGTATAAATATTAAAGTTTTATGGGCAACTAGGGACTTGATTGGAGAAATCCAAAACCAAGGACTAAACTGGAAAAAGGCGCGTGAATATAAGGGCTTAAATTGACCAAATCAGGGGCAAAATTAAAAAAAATTAAAATTTTGTTGGTCAATTGAGGGTTAAAATGCACAAATTCAGGATTAAGGACCAAAACGAAAAAGGTGGCCAACTTAAAGGCTGATAAATGAGTTTGTCACGGGTGAAATTGCATGAAATTAAAAGTTTGGAGGCGATTATGAGTTTAATTAAGAGAAATTAGAAGAATAGGGGCTCAATTGAAATTTTTCAATCCCAAATCAATAACCTTAAACGATGTGTCATTCATGCTTAAAAAAGAGAAGGTGAGTGACATGTTGTTCAGTTGACATGCCCTTGTTTTTGATAATTTTAGCCAATCGAGTTGACAACTTCAAACGCATGAATGTAGAGCTACAAAACTTTAAATTGAGCACAGTTGGATTTAAATAAAAGATGTGCATCCCCTCTACAAATTTCAAGTGGTCTCAGGCGACGATGACGTCGGACGTGCTGTGACGAGGCCTCGAAAGTGGGCAACCCAGTTAACACTGTCAATGCAATTATTATGTAAAAACCGATCTATTTTTTGTGTGTTAACACACAAAACCTTTTCAATGTGTCCTTATCAAGGGTTTACAACACTTCCCTCAAGATCAAGTAAAAAATCATGATATTTATGTGAAAATCAAAGTGATTGGATGCTAGATTATTGATCTTTGTATGATTTGCAATATTCATATACCTTCATTTTGATCAAATCTGGTTTGATTTACAACTGATGTTGCTGGGTTCATGTTTAGTGTTCTTCGTGTTTTTTATTTTTTTGTGTTTGATTCATTTTATTTAAGATTTATTTGAATTTATTAAGAGTTTAAATACAAGCAACATTGATTTCTTTTATATAACCCAATCTTTGCCTAGATTCTTTGAAGAAAACCAGTACCTTAAATAAAGAAAAAGCCTTCATTATCTGTGAAAGATACGCAGAACAAGTTTTAAATACTTGTCTTATGCTGTAAATTATTAACCAAAATCTCTAGTAAATTAAAATAAGCTAGGTCAAAAGAACAGTGGCGGATCCTTGAAGGGACAGCGGAAGACGGTAGCCCCTCTGTGTTTTGAATAACATTGCATTTTGGCCCATAGACTTTTAAAAATTACAATCTTGTTCCCAGCGTTGACCAAATTTATTTAATTAGGTGACTTTATGTAAACATGATAAGGATATGGGATGAGTAGGAAGGAATGGGTGTCGTAATCCATAATCCATAATATTCAATTTTGTTAGGAACGGCTCCCAATGGAGCCATGTTATGCCAACAGCCACCGCCATTTAATGCAGCGGCGAACCATGAAATCTACCCTTTTTTTTGCACCTAACAAATCTGTACATTTATAAATTTCGTCCCTGTGCCAAGTCCGTGAAGCTCCTCATTTATTGTTTTGAGCAACAAGTTTTCGTAGAGAAACTAGTTATATGACCCGCGCGATACTGTAAGTTAATTTTTTTATATAAAAAAACTAAGATTTAAAAGTATTAGGTCTTTCTACAAAGCTATACCCAAGAGTCTTGTGTTTGATTTGTAACGCTTGACTCAAGAGTAATATTTATAATATTAATAATAACATTAAACTTGCATGATTCAAGTTTAAGTGGGTCTGATCAATAATACCGGACCCAATAGCCTTGGATGTGGGTCTTGCCGTAAAGTCGTGTCATAAAAAGTGTGATAATTAAATAGATTAATTAAAAAGAAAAAAAAGAAAAAAAACCAACAAAAAGAAAAAAACTAATGAAAAAAAGAAAAAATATCTGAATTAACTGGGTTAACTCGTCAAACCTTGGATTCGTGTCATGAAAGTTTGATAACTAAATAGAAAAAAAAATTGACATGTTAACCCGGAATTAACTAGGCTACCCGTCAAACCAAGTTAACCCGTCAAACTCGGGATCCATGTCATGAAAGTTTGATAACTAAATAGAAAAAAAATTGAACATTAACAAAATAAATTAAATGAAAAAATTAATTAAAAAGAAAAAAAACAAACAAAAGGCATCAGCCTTTTACTAATGAGGAAAAAGAAAAAAAATCTAAATCAACTGGGTTAGCTCGCCAAATCAGGTTAACCCGATCAAACACTGGGATTCGTGTCATGGAAGTGTGATAACTAAATAGAAAAAAGATTTAATATTAATGAACTAAATTAAAAAAATATTAATTAAAAAGGAAAAGGCATAGAGAAAAAAAACCTATGGGAAGAAAAAAACTAATGAAGAAAAAGAAAAAAAATCCAAATCAACAGGGTTAACCCGTCAAACATGGGATTCCTGTCATGAATGATTGATAATTAAATAGAAAAATTTTAATATTAAGAAATTATAGACAAAAAAAAAACTAAAGGCATCAGTTTTTTTTATTGTGGACTGCACAAAGGGCAATCCATAGTAAAATGTTTAAAAAGAAAAAGAAAAGAAATAAAACAAAGGCATACGCCACAAGTTAATTTTTTTTCCTGCATAAAAAATATAAAAAAGGCTAAGATCTAAGAGTGTTAGGTTTTTCTGTAAAGATATACCTAAGAGCCTTGGGTTTAGCTCGCAACGCTTGACTCAAGAGTAATATTTATAATATTAATAATAATATTAAACTTATATGACTCAAGTTTAAGTGAGTATGGTTGCAATACCGGACCCAAGAGCCTTGAAAGTGGGTTTGGCTAAAGGTTGTGTCATAAAAATGTGATAATTAAATAGATCAATTAAAAAGAAAAAAACAAAGAATACATTTAAGCCCCGTAGGATATACAAATTAATGCCCAATTTGGATATACAAAATATTCCATGTGATACATGTCATTTATCTAAGTCTACTAGACTTCCTTTTATGCTTTCATCGTCTAAGGCTAATAAGATGTTTGATCTTGTTCATTCTGATGTTTGGGGACCAATTATTGAATCTTTTGATGGCTACAAATATTTTGTCTCATTTGTTGATGATTTTTCTCGTGTTACTTGGATTTATCTCCCGAAATCCAAGAGTGAAGTTGTGTATGTCTTTCAGAATTTTCACATGTTGATCATGACTCAATTTTCTACGAAAATTAAAATTCTCCGATCCGATAATGGCACCGAATACATGTCCAAAAATATGATGCAATATCTAGCTTTTCATGGCATTTTACATCAGTCCAGTTGTGTTGGAACACCTCAACAAAATGGGGTAGCTGAACGTAAAAACAGAGACTTATTAGAGAAAACTAGAGCCTTAATGATACACATGCATGTTCCTAAAACATTTTGGTCTCATGGAGTATTATCTCGCTACATATCTAATCAATCGGCTACCTAGCCGAATATTACACTTTAAATCTCCTCTTGAAGTCTTGCGAAAATTACAGCCAAATCTATCTCATCTACGAGTGTTTGGTTGCACTTGTTTTGTTCATATACAAACCTCACATCGGGACAAACTTGATCCAAGGGATGCTAAGTGTGTTTTTTTGGGATACTCGCAACCCAAAAAGGATATAAATGCTACCATCCTCCTTCAAAAAAATTATTTATATCAAGAGATGTCCGATTTGAAGAAAGCTCTCTATACTTTAAAGACATGAATCAACAAGATAACATGGCAGAATTGTTTCCTCTACCAAATATTGCTACGGACTTAACACCATCTCAGATACACTTGTTGCCGTGACGATTTTTCCACCGTTTCGGTGGTATGGCCATTAATGAAGGAAATATCAGTCCGTTAATACACACTCGAACACGGCTTCGTGCACTCTAAAGGTGATGGCAACCATAACAGGAACTTGTCTACCACAACGACGTATATACATGCGGATTCAAGAGTTATCACAAACTTTGAGAATGATTAAGCTAATCAGTCTCTTCAAGATCCTCTACAACACCCTCCTTTGTCATTTCCATTACCATAGATTCCGAGGGTGATTCAGCTAATCAATCTAATTCTCGCTAATCACTCTCCTCTCGCCACACCTCGCAGAATCCAACTCGTCACCGTGCTCCTCCAACAAAGCTACAAGACTTTGTCACCTATGCTGTTAGACATCCTATGTCTAATTATCTTACATATCAACATCTCTCACTGAACATACCGCCTTTCTTATCGCTATCTCCGATGTGCATGAACCACGAGAATTTTCAAAAGGCTAATTCAAATGATGAATGGCGACAAGCTATGCATGATAAGCTACAAGCCCTTGATCAAAATCGACCCGGAGTGTTGTTAAACTTCCCAAAGATAAACATGTTGTGGGCGGCGCTGGGTGTATAAAATCAAGTTCAATTCGATGGGTCTATTGACGTATACAAGGCGCGTCTTGTGGCTCGTGGCTATACTCAAACTTTTGGTGTAGATTATAAGGAAACCTTCGCACTGTTGCGAAGATGAACACAGTCGTGTTCTCGTCTCGTGGCCGTGAACAACGGATGGTTGATGTGTCAAATGGATGTCAAGAATGCCTTCTTGCATGGAAATCTTGAAGAAGAAGTCTATATAAAGCCGCTCTCCTGGTCACCCACAAGGTTCGAGACCCTAACTTAGTATGTCGGCTTCACAAGTCTATCTATGGGTTGAAGCAATCTCCACGAGCTTGGCATGCACAATTGAATGCCGCTCTTGAAGAAAGTGGTTTCAAACGAAGCAATGCAGATTCCTCCTTATTTATTCACCTTGGACCAACGACCAAAGTAATGGTCCTTGTCTACGTTGATGATCTTATTATTGTTGGGAATGATAGTGATGCTATATCTCATCTCAAGGTTACTCTGCAACAACGGTTTCCCATTAAACCAGTACCTTAAATAAAGAAAAAGCCTTCCAAATCCTCGTCCGGAAAAGTCGCCCGACGTGACGACCCGGGTGACGAGGGCACGACATTCATTATCTCGTGAAAGATACGCAGAACAAGTTTTAAATACTTGTCTTATGCTGTAAATTATTAACCAAAATCTCTAGTAAATTAAAATAAGCTAGGTCAAAAGAACAAGTGGCGGATCCTTGAAGGGACAATGAAGAAGACGGTAGCCCCTCCGTGTTTTGAATAACATTGCATTTTGGCCCATAGACTTTTAAAAATTACAATCTTGTTCCCGGCGTTGACCAAATTTATTTAATTAGGTGACTTTATGTAAACATGATAAGGATATGGGATGAGTAGGAAGGAATGGGTGTCGTAATCTATAATCCATAATATTCAATTTTGTTAGGAACTGGCTCCCAATGGAGCCATGTTATGCCAACGACCACCGCCATTTAATGCAAATGCGAACCATGAAATCTACCCTTTTTTTTGCACCTAACAAATCCGTACATTTATAAATTTCGTCCCCCGTGCCAAGTCCGTGAAGCTCCTCATTTATTGTTTTGAGCAACAAGTTTTCGTAGAGAAACTAGTTATATGACCCAAGCGATATCGTAAGTTAATTTTTTTATATAAAAAAACTAAGATTTAAAAGTATTAGGTCTTTCTACAAAGCTATACCCAAGAGTCTTGTGTTTGACTCGTAACGCTTGACTCAAGAGTAATATTTATAATATTAATAATAACATTAAACTTGCATGATTCAAGTTTAAGTGGGTCTGATCAAATACCGCACCCAATAGCCTTGGATGTGGGTCTTGTCAAAGTCGTGTCATAAAAGTGTGATAATTAAATAGATTAATTAAAAAGAAAAAAAAGAAAAAAAACCAACAAAAAGAAAAAAACTAATGAAAAAAAGAAAAAATATCTGAATTAATCTAGGTTAACTCGTCAAACCTTGGATTCGTGTCATGAAAGTTTGATAACTAAATAGAAAAAAAATTGACATGTTAACCCGGAATTAACTAGGCTACCCGTCAAACCAAGTTAACCCGTCAAACTCGGGATCCATGTCATGAAAGTTTGATAACTAAATAGAAAAAAAATTGAACATTAACAAAATAAATTAAATGAAAAAATTAATTAAAAAGAAAAAAAACAAACAAAAGGCATCAGCCTTTTACTAATGAGGAAAAAGAAAAAAAATCTGAATCAACTGGGTTAGCTCGCCAAATCAGAGTTAACCCGTCAAACCTGGGATTCGTGTCATGGAAGTGTGATAACTAAATAGAAAAAAGATTTAATATTAATGAACTAAATTAAAAAAAATATTAATTAAAAAGGAAAAGGCATAGAGAAAAAAAAACCTATGGGAAGAAAAAAACTAATGAAGAAAAAGAAAAAAATCCAAATCAACAGGGTTAACCCGTCAAACATGGGATTCCTGTCATGAATGATTGATAATTAAATAGAAAAATTTTAATATTAAGAAATTATAGACAAAAAAAAACTAAAGGCATCAGTTTTTTATTGTGGATCGCATAGTGGCGGTCCACGATAAAAGGTTTAAAAAGAAAAAGAAAAGAAATAAAACAAAGGCATACGCCACAAGTTAATTTTTTTTCCTGCATAAAAATATAAAAAAGGCTAAGATCTAAGAGTGTTAGGTTTTTCTGTAAAGATATACCTAAGAGCCTTGGGTTTAGCTGCAACGCTTGACTCAAGAGTAATATTTATAATATTAATAATAATATTAAACTTATATGACTCAAGTTTAAGTGAGTATGGTTGCAATACCGGACCCAAGAGCCTTGAAAGTGGGTTTGGCTAAAGGTTGTGTCATAAAAATGTGATAATTAAATAGATCAATTAAAAAGAAAAAAACAAAGAATACATTTAAGCCCTGTAGGATATACAAATTAATGCCCAATTTGGATATACAAAATATTCCATGTGATACATGTCATTTATCTAAGTCTACTAGACTTCCTTTTATGCTTTCATCGTCTAAGGCTAATAAGATGTTTGATCTTGTTCATTCGATGTTTGGGGACCAATTATTGAATCTTTTGATGGCTACAAATATTTTGTCTCATTTGTTGATGATTTTTTCTCGTGTTACTTGGATTTATCTCCCGAAATCCAAGAGTGAAGTTGTGTATGTCTTTCAGAATTTTCACATGTTGATCATGACTCAATTTTCTACGAAAATTAAAATTCTCCGATCTGATAATGGCACTGAATACATGTCCAAAAATATGATGCAATATCTAGCTTTTCATGGCATTTTACATCAGTCCAGTTGTGTTGGAACACCTCAACAAAATGGGGTAGCTGAACGTAAAAACAGAGACTTATTAGAGAAAACTAGAGCCTTAATGATACACATGCATGTTCCTAAAACATTTTGGTCTCATGGAGTATTATCTGCTACATATCTAATCAATCGGCTACCTAGCCGAATATTACACTTTAAATCTCCTCTTGAAGTCTTGCAGAAACAGCCGCCAAATCTATCTCATCTACGAGTGTTTGGTTGCACTTGTTTTGTTCATATACAAACCTCACATCGGGACAAACTTGATCCAAGGGTGCTAAGTGTGTTTTTTTGGGATACTCTGCAACCCAAAAAGGATATAAATGCTACCATCCTCCTTCAAAAAAATTATTTATATCAAGAGATGTCCGATTTGAAGAAAGCTCTCTATACTTTAAAGACATGAATCAACAAGATAACATGGCAGAATTGTTTCCTCTACCAAATGTTGCTACAGACTTAACACCATCTGCAGATACACTTGTTGCCGCAGACGATTTTTCCACCGTTTCTGGTGGTATGGCCATTAATGAAGGAAATATCAGTCCCGTTAATACACACTCTGAACACAGTTCTGCAGACTCTAAAGGTGATGGCAACCATAACAGGAACTTGTCTACCACAACGACAGATATACATGCGGATTCAAGAGTTATCACAAACTTTGAGAATGATTAAGCTAATCAGTCTCTTCAGAGATCCTCTACAACACCCTCCTGTCATTTCCATTACCATAGATTCTGAGGGTGATTCAGCTAATCAATCTAATTCTGCCAATCACTCTCCTCTGCCACAGCCTCGCAGAAATCCAACTCGTCACCGTGCTCCTCCAACAAAGCTACAAGACTTTGTCACCTATGCTGTTAGACATCCTATGTCTAATTATCTTACATATCAACATCTCTCAGCTGAACATACTGCCTTTCTTACTGCTATCTCTGATGTGCATGAACCACAGAATTTTCAAAAGGCTAATTCAAATGATGAATGGCGACAAGCTATGCATGATAAGCTACAAGCCCTTGATCAAAATCAGACCCGGAGTGTTGTTAAACTTCCCAAAGATAAACATGTTGTGGGCAATCGTTGGGTGTATAAAATCAAGTTCAATTCAGATGGGTCTATTGACGGATACAAGGCGCGTCTTGTGGCTCGGGGCTATACTCAAACTTTTGGTGTAGATTATAAGGAAACCTTCGCACTGTTTGCGAAGATGAACACAGTCGTGTTCCGCTCTCGATGGCCGTGAACAACGGATGGTTGATGTGTCAAATGGATGTCAAGAATGCCTTCTTGCATGGAAATCTTGAAGAAGAAGTCTATATAAAGCTGCCTCCCGGTCACCCACAAGGTTCAGACCCTAACTTAGTATGTCGGCTTCACAAGTCTATCTATGGGTTGAAGCAATCTCCACGAGCTTGGCATGCACAATTGAATGCTGCTCTTGAAGAAAGTGGTTTCAAACGAAGCAATGCAGATTCCTCCTTATTTATTCACCTTGGACCAACGACCAAAGTAATGGTCCTTGTCTACGTTGATGATCTTATTATTGTTGGGAATGATAGTGATGCTATATCTCATCTCAAGGTTACTTCCTGCAACAACGGTTTCCCATTAAACCAGTACCTTAAATAAAGAAAAAGCCTTCCAAATCCTGTCCGGAAAAGTCGCCCCGACGTGACGACCAGGGTGACGAGGGCACGACATTCATTATCTGTGAAAGATACGCAGAACAAGTTTTAAATACTTGTCTTATGCTGTAAATTATTAACCAAAATCTCTAGTAAATTAAAATAAGCTAGGTCAAAAGAACAAGTGGCGGATCCTTGAAGGGACAATGGAAGACGGTAGCCCCTCTCGTGTTTTGAATAACATTGCATTTTGGCCCATAGACTTTTAAAAATTACAATCTTGTTCCCGCCGTTGACCAAATTTATTTAATTAGGTGACTTTATGTAAACATGATAAGGATATGGGATGAGTAGGAAGGAATGGGTGTCGTAATCCATAATCCATAATATTCAATTTTGTTAGGAACTGGCTCCCAATGGAGCCATGTTATGCCAACAGCCACCGCCATTTAATGCAGCGGCGAACCATGAAATCTACCCTTTTTTTTGCACCTAACAAATCTGTACATTTATAAATTTCGTCCCTGTGCCAAGTCCGTGAAGCTCCTCATTTATTGTTTTGAGCAACAAGTTTTCGTAGAGAAACTAGTTATATGACCCGCGCGATACTGTAAGTTAATTTTTTTATATAAAAAAACTAAGATTTAAAAGTATTAGGTCTTTCTACAAAGCTATACCCAAGAGTCTTGTGTTTGACTGTAACGCTTGACTCAAGAGTAATATTTATAATATTAATAATAACATTAAACTTGCATGATTCAAGTTTAAGTGGGTCTGATCACAATACCGGACCCAATAGCCTTGGATGTGGGTCTTGCTTTGTAAAGTCGTGTCATAAAAGTGTGATAATTAAATAGATTAATTAAAAAGAAAAAAAAAAAAAAAACCAACAAAAAGAAAAAAACTAATGAAAAAAAGAAAAAATATCTGAATTAATCAGGTTAACTCGTCAAACCTTGGATTCGTGTCATGAAAGTTTGATAACTAAATAGAAAAAAAAATTGACATGTTAACCCTGAATTAACTAGGCTACCCGTCAAACCAAGTTAACCCGTCAAACTCAGGATCCATGTCATGAAAGTTTGATAACTAAATAGAAAAAAAATTGAACATTAACAAAATAAATTAAATGAAAAAATTAATTAAAAAGAAAAAAAACAAACAAAAGGCATCAGCCTTTTACTAATGAGGAAAAAGAAAAAAAATCTGAATCAACTGGGTTAGCTCGCCAAATCAGGTTAACCCGTCAAACCTGGGATTCGTGTCATGGAAGTGTGATAACTAAATAGAAAAAAGATTTAATATTAATGAACTAAATTAAAAAAAATATTAATTAAAAAGGAAAAGGCATAGAGAAAAAAAAACCTATGGGAAGAAAAAAACTAATGAAGAAAAAGAAAAAAATCCAAATCAACAGTGGTTAACCCGTCAAACATGGGATTCCTGTCATGAATGATTGATAATTAAATAGAAAAATTTTAATATTAAGAAATTATAGACAAAAAAAAACTAAAGGCATCAGTTTTTTTTATTGTGGACTGCATAGTGGCGTCCACGAAAGAAAAGGTTTAAAAAGAAAAAGAAAAGAAATAAAACAAAGGCATACGCCACAAGTTAATTTTTTTTTCCCGCATAAAAATATAAAAAAGGCTAAGATCTAAGAGTGTTAGGTTTTTCTCAGAAAGATATACCTAAGAGCCTTGGGTTTAGCTGTAACGCTTGACTCAAGAGTAATATTTATAATATTAATAATAATATTAAACTTATATGACTCAAGTTTAAGTGAGTATGGTTGCAATACCGGACCCAAGAGCCTTGAAAGTGGGTTTGGCTAAAGGTTGTGTCATAAAAATGTGATAATTAAATAGATCAATTAAAAAGAAAAAAACAAAGAATACATTTAAGCCCCGTAGGATATACAAATTAATGCCCAATTTGGATATACAAAATATTCCATGTGATACATGTCATTTATCTAAGTCTACTAGACTTCCTTTTATGCTTTCATCGTCTAAGGCTAATAAGATGTTTGATCTTGTTCATTCTGATGTTTGGGGACCAATTATTGAATCTTTTGATGGCTACAAATATTTTGTCTCATTTGTTGATGATTTTTCTCGTGTTACTTGGATTTATCTCCTGAAATCCAAGAGTGAAGTTGTGTATGTCTTTCAGAATTTTCACATGTTGATCATGACTCAATTTTCTACGAAAATTAAAATTCTCCGATCTGATAATGGCACTGAATACATGTCCAAAAATATGATGCAATATCTAGCTTTTCATGGCATTTTACATCAGTCCAATTGTGTTGGAACACCTCAACAAAATGGGGTAGCCGAACGTAAAAAACAGAGACTTATTAGAGAAAACTAGAGCCTTAATGATACACATGCATGTTCCTAAAACATTTTGGTCTCATGGAGTATTATCTCGCTACATATCTAATCAATCGGCTACCTAGCCGAATATTACACTTTAAATCTCCTCTTGAAGTCTTGCGTAAACAGTCTCGCCAAATCTATCTCATCTACGAGTGTTTGGTTGCACTTGTTTTGTTCATATACAAACCTCACATCGGGACAAACTTGATCCAAGGGCTGCTAAGTGTGTTTTTTTGGGATACTCTGCAACCCAAAAAGGATATAAATGCTACCATCCTCCTTCAAAAAAATTATTTATATCAAGAGATGTCCGATTTGAAGAAAGCTCTCTATACTTTAAAGACATGAATCAACAAGATAACATGGCAGAATTGTTTCCTCTACCAAATGTTGCTACAGACTTAACACCATCTGCAGATACACTTGTTGCCGCAGACGATTTTTCCACCGTTTCTGGTGGTATGGCCATTAATGAAGGAAATATCATCCCGTTAATACACACTCGAACACAGCTCTGCAGACTCTAAAGGTGATGGCAACCATAACAGAACTTGTCTACCACAACGACGATATACATGCGGATTCAAGAGTTATCACAAACTTTGAGAATGATTAAGCTAATCGCTCTCTTCAAGATCCTCTACAACACCCTCCTCGTCATTTCCATTACCATAGATTCCGAGGGTGATTCAAATAATCAATCTAATTCTCGCCAATCACTCTCCTCTCGCCACGCCTCGCAGAAATCCAACTCGTCACCGTGCTCCTCCAACAAAGCTACAAGACTTTGTCACCTATGCTCGTTAGACATCCTATGTCTAATTATCTTACATATCAACATCTCTCACCGAACATACCGCCTTTCTTATCGCTATCTCTGATGTGCATGAACCACAGAATTTTCAAAAGGCTAATTCAAATGATGAATGGCGACAAGCTATGCATGATAAGCTACAAGCCCTTGATCAAAATCAGACCCGGAGTGTTGTTAAACTTCCCAAAGATAAACATGTTGTGGGCAGTCGCTGGGTGTATAAAATCAAGTTCAATTCAGATGGGTCTATTGACAGATACAAGGCGCGTCTTGTGGCTCGGGCTATACTCAAACTTTTGGTGTAGATTATAAGGAAACCTTCGCACCTGTTGCGAAGATGAACACAGTTCGTGTTCTGCTCTCAGTGGCTGTGAACAACAGATGGTTGATGTGTCAAATGGATGTCAAGAATGCCTTCTTGCATGGAAATCTTGAAGAAGAAGTCTATATAAAGCTGCCTCCCGGTCACCCACAAGGTTCAGACCCTAACTTAGTATGTCGGCTTCACAAGTCTATCTATGGGTTGAAGCAATCTCCACGAGCTTGGCATGCACAATTGAATGCCGCTCTTGAAGAAAGTGGTTTCAAACGAAGCAATGCAGATTCCTCCTTATTTATTCACCTTGGACCAACGACCAAAGTAATGGTCCTTGTCTACGTTGATGATCTTATTATTGTTGGGAATGATAGTGATGCTATATCTCATCTCAAGGTTACTCCGCAACAACGGTTTCCCATTAAACCAAGCACCTTAAATAAAGAAAAAGCCTTCCAAATCCTCGTCCGGAAAAGTCGCCCGACGTGACGACCAGGGTGACGAGGGCACGACATTCATTATCTCTGGAAAGATACGCAGAACAAGTTTTAAATACTTGTCTTATGCTGTAAATTATTAACCAAAATCTCTAGTAAATTAAAATAAGCTAGGTCAAAAGAACAAGTGGCGGATCCTTGAAGGGACAGCGGAAGACGGTAGCCCCTCTGTGTTTTGAATAACATTGCATTTTGGCCCATAGACTTTTAAAAATTACAATCTTGTTCCCAGCGTTGACCAAATTTATTTAATTAGGTGACTTTATGTAAACATGATAAGGATATGGGATGAGTAGGAAGGAATGGGTGTCGTAATCCATAATCCATAATATTCAATTTTGTTAGGAACTGGCTCCCAATGGAGCCATGTTATGCCAACAGCCACCGCCATTTAATGCAAGCGAACCATGAAATCTACCCTTTTTTTTGCACCTAACAAATCTGTACATTTATAAATTTCGTCCCCGTGCCAAGTCCGTGAAGCTCCTCATTTATTGTTTTGAGCAACAAGTTTTCGTAGAGAAACTAGTTATATGACCCGCGATGATCGTAAGTTAATTTTTTTATATAAAAAAACTAAGATTTAAAAGTATTAGGTCTTTCTACAAAGCTATACCCAAGAGTCTTGTGTTTGACTGTAACGCTTGACTCAAGAGTAATATTTATAATATTAATAATAACATTAAACTTGCATGATTCAAGTTTAAGTGGGTCTGACTGCAATACCAGACCCAATAGCCTTGGATGTGGGTCTTGCTGTAAAGTCGTGTCATAAAAGTGTGATAATTAAATAGATTAATTAAAAAGAAAAAAAAGAAAAAAAACCAACAAAAAGAAAAAAACTAATGAAAAAAAGAAAAATATCTGAATTAATCAAGGTTAACTCGTCAAACCTTGGATTCGTGTCATGAAAGTTTGATAACTAAATAGAAAAAAAAATTGACATGTTAACCCGAATTAACTAGGCTACCCGTCAAACCAAGTTAACCCGTCAAACTCGGGATCCATGTCATGAAAGTTTGATAACTAAATAGAAAAAAAATTGAACATTAACAAAATAAATTAAATGAAAAAATTAATTAAAAAGAAAAAAAACAAACAAAAGGCATCAGCCTTTTACTAATGAGGAAAAAGAAAAAAAATCTCAATCAATCAAGTTAGCTCGCCAAATCAGGTTAACCCGTCAAACCTGGGATTCGTGTCATGGAAGTGTGATAACTAAATAGAAAAAAGATTTAATATTAATGAACTAAATTAAAAAAAATATTAATTAAAAAGGAAAAGGCATAGAGAAAAAAAACCTATGGGAAGAAAAAACTAATGAAGAAAAAGAAAAAAATCCAAATCAACAGGGTTAACCCGTCAAACATGGGATTCCTGCATGAATGATTGATAATTAAATAGAAAAATTTTAATATTAAGAAATTATAGACAAAAAAAAACTAAAGGCATCAGTTTTTTTTATTGTGGACTGCATAGTGGCAGTCCACAGTAAAAGGTTTAAAAAGAAAAAGAAAAGAAATAAAACAAAGGCATACGCCACAAGTTAATTTTTTTTCCTGCATAAAAATATAAAAAAGGCTAAGATCTAAGAGTGTTAGGTTTTTCGTCAAAGATATACCTAAGAGCCTTGGGTTTAGCCTGCAACGCTTGACTCAAGAGTAATATTTATAATATTAATAATAATATTAAACTTATATGACTCAAGTTTAAGTGAGTATGGTTGCAATACCGGACCCAAGAGCCTTGAAAGTGGGTTTGGCTAAAGGTTGTGTCATAAAAATGTGATAATTAAATAGATCAATTAAAAAGAAAAAAACAAAGAATACATTTAAGCCCTGTAGGATATACAAATTAATGCCCAATTTGGATATACAAAATATTCCATGTGATACATGTCATTTATCTAAGTCTACTAGACTTCCTTTTATGCTTTCATCGTCTAAGGCTAATAAGATGTTTGATCTTGTTCATTCTGATGTTTGGGGACCAATTATTGAATCTTTTGATGGCTACAAATATTTTGTCTCATTTGTTGATGATTTTTTCGTGTTACTTGGATTTATCTCCTGAAATCCAAGAGTGAAGTTGTGTATGTCTTTCAGAATTTTCACATGTTGATCATGACTCAATTTTCTACGAAAATTAAAATTCTCCGATCCGATAATGGCACCGAATACATGTCCAAAAATATGATGCAATATCTAGCTTTTCATGGCATTTTACATCGGTCCCAGTTGTGTTGGAACACCTCAACAAAATGGGGTAGCTGAACGTAAAAACAGAGACTTATTAGAGAAAACTAGAGCCTTAATGATACACATGCATGTTCCTAAAACATTTTGGTCTCATGGAGTATTATCTGCTACATATCTAATCAATCGGCTACCTAGCCGAATATTACACTTTAAATCTCCTCTTGAAGTCTTGCAAACTAGCCAAATCTATCTCATCTACGAGTGTTTGGTTGCACTTGTTTTGTTCATATACAAACCTCACATCGGGACAAACTTGATCCAAGGGTCTAAGTGTGTTTTTTGGGATACTCGCAACCCAAAAGGATATAAATGCTACCATCCTCCTTCAAAAAAATTATTTATATCAAGAGATGTCCGATTTGAAGAAAGCTCTCTATACTTTAAAGACATGAATCAACAAGATAACATGGCGAAATTGTTTCCTCTACCAAATGTTGCTACGGGACTTAACACCATCTCGCAGATACACTTGTTGCCGCAGCACGATTTTTCCACCGTTTCTGTGGTATGGCCATTAATGAAGGAAATATCGGTCCGTTAATACACACTCCGAACACAGTTCCTGCAGACTCTAAAGGTGATGGCAACCATAACGGGAACTTGTCTACCACAACGACGGATATACATGCGGATTCAAGAGTTATCACAAACTTTGAGAATGATTAAGCTAATCGGTCTCTTCAAAGATCCTCTACAACACCCTCCCGTCATTTCCATTACCATAGATTCCGAGGGTGATTCAGCTAATCAATCTAATTACGCCAATCACTCTCCTCTCTGCCATGACCTCGCGTAGAATCCAACTCGTCACCGTGCTCCTCCAACAAAGCTACAAGACTTTGTCACCTATGTTTGATTAGACATCCTATGTCTAATTATCTTACATATCAACATCTCTCACTGAACATACCGCCTTTCTTATCTGCTATCTCTCGATGTGCATGAACCACGGAATTTTCAAAAGGCTAATTCAAATGATGAATGGCGACAAGCTATGCATGATAAGCTACAAGCCCTTGATCAAAATCGACCGGAGTGTTGTTAAACTTCCCAAAGATAAACATGTTGTGGGCGATCGTGGGTGTATAAAATCAAGTTCAATTCGGATGGGTCTATTGACGATACAAGGCGCGTCTTGTGGCTCGGGGCTATACTCAAACTTTTGGTGTAGATTATAAGGAAACCTTCGCACTGTTGCGAAGATGAACACAGTTCGTGTTCGCTCTCGGTGTCGTGAACAACGAGATGGTTGATGTGTCAAATGGATGTCAAGAATGCCTTCTTGCATGGAAATCTTGAAGAAGAAGTCTATATAAAGCCGCCTCCTGGTCACCCACAAGGTTCGAGACCCTAACTTAGTATGTCGGCTTCACAAGTCTATCTATGGGTTGAAGCAATCTCCACGAGCTTGGCATGCACAATTGAATGCCGCTCTTGAAGAAAGTGGTTTCAAACGAAGCAATGCAGATTCCTCCTTATTTATTCACCTTGGACCAACGACCAAAGTAATGGTCCTTGTCTACGTTGATGATCTTATTATTGTTGGGAATGATAGTGATGCTATATCTCATCTCAAGGTTACTCTGCAACAACGGTTTCCCATTAAACCAGTACCTTAAATAAAGAAAAAGCCTTCCAAATCCTGTCCGGAAAAGTCGCCCCGACGTGACGACCAGGGTGACGAGGGCACGACATTCATTATCTGTGAAAGATACGCAAACAAGTTTTAAATACTTGTCTTATGCTGTAAATTATTAACCAAAATCTCTAGTAAATTAAAATAAGCTAGGTCAAAAGAACAGTGGCGGATCCTTGAAGGGACAGCGGAAGACGGTAGCCCCTCTGTGTTTTGAATAACATTGCATTTTGGCCCATAGACTTTTAAAAATTACAATCTTGTTCCCGAGCGTTGACCAAATTTATTTAATTAGGTGACTTTATGTAAACATGATAAGGATATGGGATGAGTAGGAAGGAATGGGTGTCGTAATCTATAATCCATAATATTCAATTTTGTTAGGAACGGCTCCCAATGGAGCCATGTTATGCCAACACCACCGCCATTTAATGCAAGGCGCGAACCATGAAATCTACCCTTTTTTTTGCACCTAACAAATCTGTACATTTATAAATTTCGTCCCCGTGCCAAGTCCGTGAAGCTCCTCATTTATTGTTTTGAGCAACAAGTTTTCGTAGAGAAACTAGTTATATGACCCGCGATATCTGTAAGTTAATTTTTTTATATAAAAAAACTAAGATTTAAAAGTATTAGGTCTTTCTACAAAGCTATACCCAAGAGTCTTGTGTTTGACGTAACGCTTGACTCAAGAGTAATATTTATAATATTAATAATAACATTAAACTTGCATGATTCAAGTTTAAGTGGGTCTGACTGCAATACCAGACCCAATAGCCTTGGATGTGGGTCTTGCTGTAAAGTCGTGTCATAAAAGTGTGATAATTAAATAGATTAATTAAAAAGAAAAAAAGAAAAAAACCAACAAAAAGAAAAAAACTAATGAAAAAAAGAAAAAATATCTGAATTAACTGGGTTAACTCGTCAAACCTTGGATTCGTGTCATGAAAGTTTGATAACTAAATAGAAAAAAAAATTGACATGTTAACCCAGAATTAACTAGGCTACCCGTCAAACCAAGTTAACCCGTCAAACTCAGGATCCATGTCATGAAAGTTTGATAACTAAATAGAAAAAAAATTGAACATTAACAAAATAAATTAAATGAAAAAATTAATTAAAAAGAAAAAAACAAACAAAAGGCATCACCTTTTACTAATGAGGAAAAAGAAAAAAATCGAATCAACTAGGTTAGCTCGTCAAATCAGGTTAACCCGTCAAACCTGGGATTCGTGTCATGGAAGTGTGATAACTAAATAGAAAAAAGATTTAATATTAATGAACTAAATTAAAAAAAATATTAATTAAAAAGGAAAAGGCATAGAGAAAAAAAACCTATGGGAAGAAAAAAACTAATGAAGAAAAAGAAAAAAAATCCAAATCAACAGGGGTTAACCCGTCAAACATGGGATTCCTGTCATGAATGATTGATAATTAAATAGAAAAATTTTAATATTAAGAAATTATAGACAAAAAAAAAACTAAAGGCATCGTTTTTTTATTGTGGACTACACATGGCGAGTCCACGGTAAAAGGTTTAAAAAGAAAAAGAAAAGAAATAAAACAAAGGCATACGCCACAAGTTAATTTTTTTCCCGCATAAAAAATATAAAAAAGGCTAAGATCTAAGAGTGTTAGGTTTTTCTCAGAAGATATACCTAAGAGCCTTGGGTTTAGCCGCAACGCTTGACTCAAGAGTAATATTTATAATATTAATAATAATATTAAACTTATATGACTCAAGTTTAAGTGAGTATGGTTGCAATACCGGACCCAAGAGCCTTGAAAGTGGGTTTGGCTAAAGGTTGTGTCATAAAAATGTGATAATTAAATAGATCAATTAAAAAGAAAAAAACAAAGAAAAAAAAACCAATAGGAAGAAAAAAAACTAATGAAGAAAAAAAATTCTGAATTAACTGGGTTAACTCTTCAAATCAGGTTAACCCAAAATTAACTAGGTTAATCTATCAAACCTGAGATTCGCGTCATGAAAGTTTGATAACTAAATAGAAAAAAAAAATTGACGGGTTAACCCAGAATTAACTAGGTTAACCAGTCAAACCAGTTTAACCCGTCAAGCCTAGGATATGTGTCATGAAAGTCTGATAATTAAATAGAAAGAAGTTTAACATTAACAAACTAAACTAAATGAAAAAATTCATTAAAAAGAAAAAAAGCAAAAAAAAAAAAATTTCCGGGTTAACTTGTCAAACCAGGTTAACTCGTCAAACCCGAGATCCGTGTCATGAAAGTCTGATAACAAAATAAAAAAAATTAATATTAACAAAATAAATTAAACAAAAAAAATTCATTAAAAGAAAAAAGCACAAAGAAAAAAGCAAAAATAAATAAATCATAAAGGCATTAAAAAAAAGGAAAAAAAAAAAGACAGCTCAAGTTTCACTGTGCAGTGCACAGTGAAGCACTGATGCATTTACAATGAAAATAAAAAGCATAGGGAAAGCTTACTGTACAGTGAAACACTGATGCATTTACAACGAAAATAAAAAGCTTGAGAAAGCTACAGTACTTTCCCCACGTCTTTTAGAGTATTGTTAATAAAGAGAAAATCACTAGTGAAAAGGAAAGAAAAACACTAGTGAAAAGTATAAAGTGAACTTTTGTATAGATTCTTGAAATACAAGAGTAATAGTATATTTCTGGGTATTGTTTTGTGATAATGGTAGAGAGATTGAGTGATTTGTAATTTGTACTCCTCTATAGTAAAATATCCTTGCCATGTTGCCCATAAATCTAGTGATGTGAACCATGTGGATATGAAAATTCAGAAACTCATGGTCAAATCAATCTTTTTCAAGAAAACTAAATCCAGGCTTATAATTGAGCTTAATACAACAAACTTGTATTGAGGCACCGAGACTATGGAAAACAAACCCCCACCTAACATCTATAAACAGACGCGAACGAGAAATATAGAAAATGCCACGAAGCTTAGTTAATTCTTCGATAAGTCAGAGTAGTTCCATGAGAAACCGAGTAAGAACAAACTCTTTCTCACAAGTTTTATTTCTAAATAATCAACCAATCTCTTGTTTATTTTTAATTTTTATCGAAACTAGATTCTAAATGATGACAACAGTGAAATAACATAAAAACTAAAAGATAAAGGGATGTAATTTGCTTTTAAAGCCTTGCTTTGTGTCGTACCCTTCGCGAGAGCACAATGTCGTGACAACCCTTTCTAGGTTGGTTAAGAGGTCTCTGGTTGGATAAGAAGTTGCCATCTAATATTATGGTTGCTAGAAACTTTAACTAGTCTTTATAAATTCTAGGCAAGGGACTGGTTACGTAAAATGAATGTATTAGCACCCCTAGTACACCTTACATGAGGTAAGTTGCGTTATTTTTCTTTGTTTGTGGTTGCTATAGTCTAATGATGTTTCTATTTCTACAAGTGTAGATGAGATTGCTATGACAAATAAACTCTAGTTTCTGAGGTCGAGAACTTGGGTTTGAAAGATGTCTAAAGAAAATAAGTCTATTCATAGCTTATTAACCACAAATGAAACCATATTTACTAATCCAAAGAGATTCAATGAATTTTTTTTTTCATTTCTCTTTGGTATTTCTGAAGTCTATGACTCTTGTACTATGAGACACAAGTTAAAGCATCTCCAATTATTGTTGAGGTTTTTTTCTATGATAAACTTGGAAATTTTGGCTATTGTGTCATTCCAAATAATATTTCAGATAAAACTCGTTGTAATTTTTATCCATATATTAGAAGTGAATGAGTTGTATTACTTCTAATAATATTTTGGATATTAATCTCTATTTAAGTTTTTTTTATCTTTATATTAAAAGTGAATAATAAATTATTATTCCTAATAAAATATTGTTTATTACCCTTTATAGGTTTGTTTTGTCCTTATATCAAAAGTGAATATTATATTTCTTTACCAAAAATAAGTTTTTAATATTTTAAAATATAGGCTAGAATTCTTTGGGATTTTACAAGCTGGTTCTTGAATCCATACAATACTTCGTGTATTTTTATACATGCAAAAATATTTTTTATTTTTATTTTTTAGACATGCTTAAATATATTTTTTTAGGATTTTTGGTTATATATAAGAAAACTGTTTATTTATATTTTTTAGACATGCTTAAATATTTATTTTTTTAATGATTTTTAGCCATATGCAAGAAAATAGTTTATTTATTTATTTATTTTATAAATAAATATTTTTTAAATATTTTTTAAAGTTTTGTTTGATAAAAAACCATTTTTCTTTAAATAAAACTGTTAAAGTAGGCATATGAGCATGTTTGTCAAACACGCCTTTAAGTTAAAAAAATTCCTTTATAAAAAAAGTTGAAAACAAAACAAAGCCTTACCCTTCTAACCCGAATTTGACCTAATCAGATTAACTTGAAATCTTTGGTTGGACCATAAATTGGACCAGAACTAAAACCAAAACGCAAAACAAATCAAACTTGTAAAAAACACAAAAAACATGAAATTTTTTGTCACAAACGAATCAAACCCAAAAAACTCAAGAACACGAATAACAAATGAAGAACATAAAAAACATGCCCAACAATATAAGTCAAAATCCAAACTACGTATGAATAAATTAAAGACATAGACATATTTGAAATCAATCACTGAACAATAATGAAGCATCAAACATCAACGATTATCACCTAATAATCACAATCTGATCAAACCAGATTTCGATACAAAAACAAAACCTTAGGATTAAAACTAAAAAATCATGATTATTGATGCAAACTAACCCTAAATTATTGATTAATGAACTCATGCGAAGACGTTGATGTAAATAAACAAAGAAAAAATGGTAAAAATCAAGTAGCTAAGACAATGTTCATACGAATAACATTGCACATAATCTACTTAGAAATGTTGTTCAACCAAGAACTGGCCTTTTTGGCCTCTCAACCTTTGGCCTTTTATTCCTAAAACCACATTGCCATAGTTACACATGTTTAAATCAAAATAAATAATAATAAAAACAAATAATAGAAAACATGTAAGAGGTTTTAATTTTTAAAACCATCAATGCTAAACAAATATATTTAATAATTTAATATTTAAATTTGTATTTTAACAGTTAATAGAACTTACACAAACCTAGAAAAAACAAGGGCATGCATCAAAACAAACTTCTAAAGCCTATTGCCACTTTTGAAAGATTCCAAAACTACTTCAATCCATAAAAAACAATCAGAAACATATCTTTTTAGCATTTAATAATATAGCCATATAAACTTAAAAAAAGATTGAACAAAGAAAAACTATTTTTATGCATTAATCAAAATCTAAGAATACAATATAACACCAAAACAAGTCTACAATATCATTGAAACATACAAAGTAGAGCTAAAGGTATGCCTCATGGACACCACCTTTTAGATTAGTGGAAGTTTATATCTTCAAAGCTCACTAATGACTATTACCCCTTTATGCTTTTGTTTTACAAAGCTTATCTTTACCACACTTAAAGCTTAAAAAATCTTTATAATAGGCTCTTAAACCTTCACACTTAGCATTCTTATTAAGATTTTCCTTCTCCTTTTTTCCTTTTCTTTCTCCCGATTTTTCAGGGGATATTTATAGGGTTTCAAGCTAGGATTTTGATAAATGTTTGATCATAATTGATCAATACTTAACCTTTTGATCCAAATAGGAGGGTTTTGGGTATGTTTTAATAGCTAAAAGCTCTGTACCTTGTTGGTTTTTCAATGGTGGTTTTGCAACAAACTTGGTTTTGAAGATTTTGATGGTTTTGCTAAACTTAGAGACCAAACATCCATTTCTAGCCTTCTGAACTTGAGAGGAAGGTGTTTAGCCCTCGACAAGAACCTATTGAAAGCTTGAGGTGTGAACATATAAAAAATCTAGTGATTTTGCAAAATAGATGTCACAGTTAAGGTTGACTGAGTTGATCAATATCTAGGCTTTGCTGTAGTAACTCTGATGTAAACATCATCGAAGACTATCTGAAGTTGGTAGAGGAGGTTCCCACCTTTTGTTTGGAACTAACCTTACTTATTTTAGAGGTTTGTAGCTTCATATTTATCCGTTTGAAGATGGCAACTCGATCAGCTCAAAATTACCTAAAATAAAAGAAGAATAGTTGGCAAACGACATGTCGTTCGCCCTTTATTCCAAACAAAGGTGTTTTGAACATGAACTAGACAATGTTTCATCTAGCTTAACCACCGAGATATTAGGGTTTAAATTTGAGATTTGTCCAAAATTCAATCTAATCCCTAATCTTTTGATTTCTTTTAATTGATCCATAATTGCCTTATAAATTTTAATTTCATGCAATTTTTCCCATACCAAACTCAATTGGCAACCCTAAAGTTTAACACTTTTTCCAATTCAGTATTTGGTTATCAATTTGTGCATTTTGACCGTTAATTGATAATCAAACTTCTAAATCTCTTCAATTTAATCCTTGATAAAAACCAATATCAGTCCCTAAAGTCTAGCGCCTTTTACGGCTTGATCCTTGGTTTTAAATTTCTTCAATCAAGTCCCTAATTCCTCATGAAACTGTAATTTATGCAATTAAACCCCTCATTTAACCAACTTAACTTTTTAAATTTGCGATTTAACCCTCAAACTTTAATGTCTTCCAATTAAAATCTAAATTGAACTAAAAAATCAATATTCTTACAATTAAGCCCTCAATAACTCAATAAAACCTTGAAAAATTCCAATTGACTCTGTAAACATCTAATTTTGGATTTTCCTTCCCAAATTCAATTTTTTAATTTAAGGGGCTTTCATCAGTCTATATTAGGCTACAAAGTTTTCTAATCTTGTATATTTAGATCCTTCTCAACAATCTTTAGCAATTTTATAGGATTTCTTCATGTTTTCTCCGCTAACATATTTTTATATATTTTTTTATTTTTTATTTCCTTTTTATGATTTTATGATTTTTTTCTCCTTTATAATTTTTTATATATGTTTGTAAAGACTTGTCAAGTGCTTTTCTTAGTAAGTTTGTAAAGACAAAAAAACTTATCTTCAAACATGATCTTCTTAAAGCTTTAATTCGTTTGGCCTGAAACTCTGTTTTCGTAGCGATCCCCCTCAAAAGAATTATGATTCAACTATTTTCATCGGGAGATGAATTCTGTCATCTTGGTAACTTTTATTTTTAGCTCAATTGACCTGAAATTCTAATGCTCAACAATTTCCTTCAACTAAAACCTTGTTTTCAACTTTTCCTATTTAGAAAAGAGTTTAATTGTCTTAGTAACCCTTGTTTATAGTTCAGGCGACCTGAAATCCTGAGTTTCAATGATTTCTTTCAACTAAAACCCTGGTTTTATAGTTATTAGAAAAACCGTATTCTTAGAGCTATTCTTATGTGCAATTTTTTTGGCAGTATTGTCATCTTAACGACTCTTGTTTTCAACTCAATTGACCTAAAGTCCTGTATCTCAGTAATTCTCTTCAACTAGAACTTTGGTTTTATAGTTATTAGGAGAACCATATTCTCACAACTCTTCTCATATACAACTGTATTTCTGGTAGAGTCCTGTAATTTAAACGACTCTTGTTTTTAGTTTAGTTGATCTAAAATTCTGTATTTCAGCAATTCACTTCAATTAGAGCTTTGGTTTTGCTATTACTAGGAGAATCATATTCTCACAACTCTTCTCTTATGTAACTGTTTTTTTGGTGAAGTCTTGTCATCTTAGTGACTCTTGTTTTCAGCTTAGTTGACCTGAAATCCTGTATCTCTACGATTTCCTTTAACTATAATTACCCAAAGGCATCTTAATTATTTTGATTGAATCCGAATCATTTTAAGAAGTATCTCCAAGTTTTTCTACAATAATTATCAATAAAAAGTAGAAAATATTGATTTTTACCAAACAAACATAGTTTGATAGGATCGTAAACATCAACATGTATTTCTTGTATGGGTTGACTTGCTTTTAATGTAGACTCATTTAAAAAGCTCTTGCAAAATTTCTTACCCACTAAACATCATTCACACAACTGATTAGGATGTATAATGGATGATAGACCCTTCAACATCTCTTTTTGTGCCATCATCTTCAAGCTATCAAAGTTTACATGCTCAAGTCTCATATGCCAAAACCAAGTCTCATCATTCACATATGCATTTAGGCATTTAAACACACCAGTCTTTATGTTTAGCAAGAACATTCTATTCTTTATCATGGTTGTCTTTGCAATCATAACTCCTTTAGTGTCAAGTAATGTCAAAGTACGATTTTTCATTTTAATCTCATACTCCTTTTCCAACAATTGTTCTAAGCTCAATATGTTGCATTTCATCGTTGGTATATAATAGACATCACTAATAAATTAATGACTTTCATCTTTCAATTTAATCAAAATAGTAACTTTTCCTTTAATGGCAACCTTTGAATGATCCGCAAAGGTGACATTACCTCTAATTACTTCATCAAGCCCTATGAACCTGTTTGTGTCTCCATATATATGGTTGCTGGCTCCATTATCTAGATACCATATATTCTCTTTGTCTTGTTTTTTCTCACAATGCATTAGTAATATGATGTCTTCCTTTTTTTCTTTTATCACTAGATCTGCGTCCTCCTCAACCTTTTTGGTTGGACTCCAAAGAATCCATAATATAATGACTTACCTTTTGACAATTATAGCATTTAACTTTTGATTTGTCAAACTTGGGTCTTGAATTGCCATTGTCAACTGAATCAAGCAACCAATTTGCTTTAAACGGTTAACTAGTTAACCTGTTAAGGCTACTATGACCTTCTTTTTTAAATTTACCTTTTCTTTCTTTTCCTTTACTTTGTCCATATTCTTTACCTCTTTAGGAATATCTAGAACCATCTTACTTTGATAAAAGTGTTTGTGCACTCACATCCTCTTGAATCTCATTGAAAAAACATCTATATTTTACGACTCCTTTATCACGACCACCATTTAATGAAACTTTTTTTGAAGCGAGCGTATGATCTTTTCTACCACACGTGTCTCTCCCATCTTTCATTTGATTGTATATAGCTAATACTCTTGTAAAGAATTTTGAAATATTATCTGATTTAAGCATATGTAACTTTCTAAAGTCACCATGTAGGCTTTGTAGGCATACCTTTCTCACATTATCAGCTCCTTGATTTGATTGTTGCAACTATTCATGCTTCCTTGGCGGTGGTTACGTTGGCCACTATCTCAAAAGTGGCATCATCCAGACATTGACAAATGATTATGAGTGCTTATTCATACTTTCTTTTTGCCTTTTGTATGACCTTCTTTTAGGCTAAAGTCAACATTGGTCCTTTTATAAGCTCTTCAAAGCCTTTTTCAATCATCTCTTATATATCTTAGGAACTTAGCCAAGCTTTTACTCGAATACACCAAGTTTGATAGTCGTCTTGTCAACCTATGATATTGAAGTGAGAAGTTTGGATTGACCATGTCAAATAATCAAACCTAAACTCTGATATAACTTGTTAGAAGAAGGATATGTGTGGTATAAGATTAAAACAGTAATGCAAAGTAAAAAACTCATGAACAAGAAGAAGATTGAGAGGAAGATATACTTTTATTAAGTGTTTCTCTTTAAGCTCTCTTAGTTATTCTCTCTCTCTCTCTCTCTCTCTCTTTTATGCTACTTAATAATGCTGAATTACAAGCCTTTTATAGACACAAAGTCCTAGACAATCAAGAAATTAAACTAGTAAAAGAAAATCCTAATCTGAATAAGAAATATATTCAGCTGACTGAACTGGTCAACCATTTCTCAACCAGAAACTGCTTCAATTTATTTTACCTAGTTTTTGTCTCAACTGGTCAACTTATTCCCAACTGATCGACTAGTTTAACTAATTTCCAGAAATCAATGTACTTTCAACAATCTAATTAATCATTGAACCAAAGATGAGTGGTAAAACGACAAATAAAATGGTGGAAAAACTTAAATTTGAGGCTAGTTTTCAGGTAAAAGCTAATGGTAAATCTCGAGGACTATAGTTACTATGAAAAAAGAATAGGATAGATGATGGAGGTAGAGTTTTATGGCTGTGTATAGTGGTGTATGTAAACCCTTAGAAGAAACTAAAACGTGAATGCTTTGAAGAGATCAATTTACTTGCTAATTCCATTTCGACTTCTTGGATTGTGATAAAGGACATTAATGAGATTATCTCAAATTCAGAAAGAATTGGAGGTGCTCTAGTAAATATGATGAGATGTCTTTGATTTGAAAATTAGATTCAAGATTTTGGGTTGATTGATCTTGGAAATATTAACCCTAGATTTATAGACGATATAGAAAGTTCTATGAGAGATTAGATAGAGGCTTCGACAATCAGGCATGAAGACTTTAGTTTTTTGATAAGTGTATAAATGTTTTTCCTTGACTTAAGTTTGATCACCCCCTATTTCCCTTGAGATAGATAGTTTGGATAACAGGAGACAATTTGTGTACCGTCTATTCAGATTTGAGGCTGGTTGGATCTCTCATGATACATTCAGTGATTTCATATAATTTAATTGGTCGAATAAAGTAAGTTTAATTTCTTCTTTTAGTATCCTGCAAGTTAAACTGTTAGAGTGGAATAAATAGGTCTTTGACAACATTTTTGCTCTAAGGTTTTTGGATAAACTAGGAGAAGTTTAAAGAGCCATAATTAAAGGGGATAATCTTTTTTCATGAGTTATAAAAGACATTGATGAAGGAATATAATCTTCATTTTAACTTAGGAGGAAATGCATTGGCTTTAAAAGTCTAGATGCTAATAGATTATTTTCGGAGATAAAAATTCATCTTACTTTGATTAAGATAGTGATTAGAAGATATAAGAATAGAATAAAAACACTCAAGGATAACAATGGTCAATATGTATGGGATGATAACTCCTTGAAACTTGTGGTTGTATATTTCTACAAGGTTTTATTCACCAAAGTAATGGATACAATTCAAAGTTTTCCTTTTCATGGTGTTTTCTTGATGCTTGATCAATGACATAGAGACCATTTATTATATTCAATGTCAGATAAGGAGATTAAAAAAGCCTTGTTTGATATGAAACCTTTTAAAGCTTTAGGGTCAAATAGGTTTCAACCATGTTTCTATAAGTCTTAATAAAGCATTGTTAGAAAAGTAGTTTGTAATTTCATAAGGCAACTGATAGGCGATTCAATTAATGTTATTGATATCAATTAGATATATCTGGTGTTAATCCCTAAAATTCCAACACCTGATCTCATCTACCAATTTCGCCCTATTGGTTTGTGTAATATTAACTATAAAGTCTTCACTAAACTTTTCATTAACAGATTTAAGAGCCTCATGTTGAAGTTGGTCCATGAACATCGAATAGTTTTGTGTCAGAATGATAAATTACAGATAATATAGTAGTGGCATAAGAAACCATCAACTCTATGAGAAATATGAAAGGTAGGCAAGGTTATATATCCATCAAAATTAATTTAAAGAAAGCATATGATAAGTTAAGATGAGATTTCATTAAAATTTCCTTGGAGGATGCAGGTTTCCCTCAGACAACGATGATCTTTATCATGAAATGCATTAAGATAGCTTCTCTTATAGTTCTGTGGAATGGTAGCCTTTCAGCTAGTTTTACATCTACGAGAGGAATTCGTCAGTGATATCCTTTATCCCTTTGTATTTTTGTGTCATGTTTTAAAAAACTATTTTAACTTATTTGTAAGATTATAGAGGCAGGAATATGGAAGCCCTTTCAAGTTGCCAATGAAGGTCCTTCTATTTTCCATATTTGCTTAGTTGATGTCAAGGCTAATAAAGGGAAACTTAGTCAAGTGCTATTCTGTTTGAATATTTTCTATGAGGCTTCTGGTTAGAAAGTGAGCAATGTGAATTCTAAAATATTTTTCTCAAAGAATGTCTTAGCTAGTTTATCATGACAAATTAATCGTGCTAGTGGTTTCTCCAAAACTAATAACCTTAGGAAGTTATTTCGTGTTCCTATTTTGCATCAAGGAATCATTAAAAAGACCTATAGCTATATCCTGGAAAACATGCAATAAAAATTTTCCAATTAGAAATGGAAAAGCTTATCTCTTGAAGGGAGAATTACTCTTTGCAAATCTGTTCTTACAATTGTTCCTTTATACCTTATGCAGTCCCTTCTCATACCAAAATCTATCTGCTATGAGATTGAGAAAACTTGTCATAGATTCATATAAAGGACAATGATGGAAATGACTAGATCTATTTTATCAAATGGCAATCAATTTATCAAGCCAAGATAGATGGAGAGTTAGGTATAAAAGTATACATCCCATGAACAAAGCTTTCATCATGAAATTCATATGAGGAATTATTAATGAGAACAGTAGCCTTTGAGCTAGAGTTTTGCATCGAAAATATATCAAAACAACAGATAATATTCCTCAAGTTCAAGTCAGAGGGAAAGATTCTCCTCAATGAAAAGCTATTTGGAAGGTTTGCCCCTAAGTTATTAGCGGGATTGACTGGGCAATTGGGTGTGTAAATAAGATTAATATCTGGATAGATAGTTATGTAAACGTGTTTGGCTTTTTATTTCAGCATATTATACAAAATGTTCTTGAGAGTGAGAAATGCTTATCAGTTGCTGACATGGTGCTTTATAATAAGTAATGGAACTGAGAGGCTTTTGCTAGACTTCTGTTTATGCAAGTGACTATAGTGTAAGCAAGCTACCCTCTTTAATCTACTGGTTCAGGTGAAAATTCCATTTATTGGCGTAACTTTGCCAATGGAACTTTTTTTGTGAGGTCAACTTATAAATCTCATAAAATTTCTAAAGTTAAACATTCTGAAGTGGATCTACTTTGGAAAATGTTATGGAAATGAAATGGTCTTGAGAAGATTAAGGTATTTATGTGGATTGTTGCACACAATAGCCTTATGAACAATGATAATAGATTTCAACGACATATTGTGGACCATCCCTATTGTCACCACTGTAACATGGATATGGAGACATTGTTTCATGCCTTGCGGGATTATCTTTTACCTCAAAATGTTTGGAATAGATAATTGATTATTTATCATCCAATAGTTGTAATAATGAAGGACACCCTTGGCCTTTAGTTTTTAAAAGCTATATAATGGCATATGTGGAAGTGAAAGAAATATAAAGTGTTTGGAGAGATCATTGATCTTCACTTCAATCCTTTAAATGTGATACAATGCTTTATGACTGATGTTAAAGTGAAATATCTTATAGATCCCTACACCAACGAAAACACCGAGTCATTCAAACGAGATGACATGCCCGCGCGCTGCCGCAAGCTTATAAAACAAAGGCACTTGATAGTGTTATAATTATGAACCAGCGTTAGATAAGTAATAGAAATTAAAGGTATGATGGAGCAAATATTTCATGACGAAAAAAAAGTTGTGTTGGTGATAAAAAACATAGAGACTGAACAAAATGATTTGTAGCAATCTACAAGTGTTTTGTGAGGAAAGATACGATGCTTTTGCCACATGATTTAGCTTTTCGGTTAATAAAAAGCAAAAAAAAAATTACAAAGCTAAATTTTCTACCAATTTAATATTAAAAAAAAACCAACAAAGATAATTTTGGAAGGAAAAAAACCCATGAGAAAAAATGTTGCAGCAATTGACAATGTTTTGTGAGGAAAACTATAACGCTTTTCCCAATAAAATAAAATAAAAAACCATTTAGAGAAATATTGTAGCAATCCACAGTGTTTTGTGAGAAAAACTACAACGCTTTTCTCATATGATTTAGATTTATTGTAATTATAATTCCTAACCAACTCAATATTAAAAAAAAATAATAAAAATTGACAAAGATAATTTTGAAAAAATCATAAAAACATCACATGGGAAAACACTGCAACAATTCACAGTGTTTAAAAGAAAAAAAATTACAAAACTAAATTCTTAATCAGCTCAATATTAAAAAAAAATCGACAGAGACAATTTTAGAAAAAAAAAAACAAAATAAACACCAAAGAAAGGAAAAAAATCATGTTGGAAACACTGTAGCAATTCATAGTGTTTTGTGATGAAAGCTACAATGCTTCCCTACATGATTTAGCCTTATTTGTAATGACTTGTAATTATAATTCACAAACAACTCAATATTAAAAAAATAAAATTGAAAAAGATAATTTGAAAAAAATTATAACAAAAAAAACCCATGCGGAGAGATATTGAAGCAATCCACAATGTTTTATAAGCAAAGCTACAATGCTTTCCCCACATAATTAAGCTTTATTACAAAGTTAAATTTTAACCAACTCAATATTAAAAAAAAATAAAATTGACGAAGATAATTTTGAAAAAAAATATTAAAAAAAACACAAAAGAAACTGGAAAAAAACCATGTGAGGAAAAACTGTATCAATCTATAGTGTTTTGTGAGGAAAAACTTGTATTTACTTGTAATTGCAATTTTTAACCAGCTTAATATTTTAAAAAATAAAATTGATAAAGATAATTTTAGAAAAAAATATAACAAAAACAGAAAAAACCATGTGGGAAAAAACACTGTATCAATCAACAATAATTTTCGAGGAAAGTAACAGTGTTTTCCTCACATATTGTAACTGTAATTTTTAACCAGCTTAACATTAAAAAATAAAATAACAAAAGATAATTTCAGAGAAAACAATAAAAAAACCATGCGGAGAAATACTGTAGCAATCAATAATGTTTTTAAGGAAAAAAATTACAAAACTAAATTCTCAATTAGCTCCATATTAAAAAAATCGACAAATATAATTTTGAAAAATAAAGAAATAAAATAGAAAAACTATGTGGAAAAACATCACAACAATCCACAGTATTTTAAAGAAAAAAATTACAAAGTAAATATTTTAATCAGGTCAATATTTAAAAAGTAAAATCAACAAAAATAATTTTAGAAAAAACAAAAGAAAAAACAAATGAAAAAAAATAAAAAAAGTTAAAAAATAAGTAATTTTGAAAAAAAAAAGAAAAAAAAAATTAGTAAAAAAAGGAGAAGAAAAAGCACCGTAAATTACTGTTAATCTACGGTGCTTTGTGTGTAGGAAACAATAGTTAGGTAGTATTATAACAATGATGAATGTAACATGTTAAAAAACGCATTTACCCAGCTGTTTCAATCTACCATGAATTACGGCTATCTACATTGGTTTTCGCGTGGAATTTAGGTTCAGTCAATTAATTAATTTGACCGCAGTCATGGAAGATTGGAAGTAGGAAAAAAAAACATTATTTTATAACATGAATTTTGCATCACTGAAAAAAACCTCTGAGCTCCGAAGTACAAAAGAAAGAATTGTTCTTGAAGACATCAGTTTGTCTCTGCAGAGAAAGAGAGATGGCAAGTATAGTGACAACAGTGAAGAATGCAGAGAAATTAGTGGAAAGAACCATGAAAGGAAACGACGCGTCACACGATGCAGCTCATGTGTGGAGAGTGAGAGACCTTGCTCTCTCTCTTGCTCAAGAAGAAGGCCTCTCTTCTGATTCAATGGAAATAGTAAAGCCCTTTAAACTAAACCTCTCTCTCTACTTTTAGAACTTGTCTGGACCTGTTTTACTTTTGGGTGCTTATAAATTGTGGAACCCAGTTTTTGATTTTTCTTGTGATTGGCATTTCTAGTTTCAAACGAGGCATTTGGCTTTTTTTTTTGCTGCTAGTTTTGATTTTGGGTTTTTGGTTTTGTTATGAGGTGGTTCAGTTGAGGGAGTTTTCAGTGAATAAACGATCCTTCAAAGGATGATACTTGTTGTTATGCTCAAGTACTATTTTGCAAAAAGCTAGCTTTTTGTATAAAATGGTGTTTTTTGGTGTGATCCCATTATTAATAATAGCGATGGAACGGGAAAGGAGAGCCATCTTCTTGATTACTAATAATAGAAAACTGAGATTTATCCCATAAAGAATTCAACTTGATTTCATTGACATCGCTTTTTTGTTATGGATTCCTTTCCTGTGATATTGTAAATTGTAATTGTTCTGTATAACGATACAGAAAAATCATATAAGACGTTGCCACACTGAAAGATGCCCTCAAGTTTTAATCATTGGGGTTGAATTGCATGTCTTGAATAGCTGCGGCTAGTTGGGAGTAAGGCTCTGCTGATTTGTCTTCTGGATATTGAGAATAGATTGTAAATTTTATAGTGAGAAACTAAGAGTTCTGTTAAAAAGAATGTAATTTGATCCAGTGTCATTATTTTAGTTCTTGATTCCTTTCCTTTGATAATCCCATTTCTGAATACACTTTCGTAATTTTAATTGCTATCTATGACACAATGGAAAATCATTTATCTAGAGACGGGGACATTTAAAGATGTCTCAAGTTTGGGTTAGATGTCTTGAGCAGTTGCAAGTAGTCAGGAGTAGATTTCTGTTAATTTGTCTTCTGGACATTGAAAAATAGTTTAAAAGCTTTTCATTATCGGACTTTCACTGGTTTTGTTAGTTGAATAGATTGGGCACTTACTGTTCCCACTATTTTTTTCCCCTGATCTCTGTGATTCTATTTAAATTTTGTCTTCTATGGCAGGTAGAGCTTGCTGCACTTCTTCATGATATAGGTCATCCTCATTCCAACTTCTACTTTCAGACTTGCAAATCATCTGGCTTCCAATAAGTTCAAAATAATGTAAATGTGAATTTTGAACATGGTTTTGAAACAATTAATCATTTTGTTTTTTGCCACTTACTGCAGGTGACTACAAATACTTAAGGTTCGTAATTCTCCTGGATTCTGTTGCCTTCCGTTCAATATGGTGCCAAAATATTTGTGTTATGCTTTTATGCCTTTAAAATAATTAGATCTTCATCACAGTAGTGTAGCTATTCCTGATGAAGTAATGCTCAGATGTGTCATGTTCTTTATGTTTTGTTCTATTGACTTATGATGCCATTTTTGGGTTTCCACAAAATGAACCCACTCTCAATTCTATTCATTCTCTACTGACCTATATATAGCTGCGTCACATAGGTGCTTATATATAGACATGACTTATTTTCTTGCCTCATAAATAGCCATATCACCTGCACACAACTCTGTTTGTTGATATTAGTTCAGAGTGCAACCCATATCTATGTCCAAGAACTGTCGAACTTAGTGACTATTTAATAGTGGTTTGACTTCGACTCAATCCTGTCTCTTTCAATATTGTTTTCTGAAAACACTTTTTATATTCTTTTTGCTCTTCAAGTTACCGTTTCTTTTGGTTTTTTGATTCCCTGATGGTTTAAGCTTCTATTTGGCCACGTAGAGATCCATCTGAGGAGAAAATTGTTGAGAATTTTCTGGAGGAAGAGGGACTAGATGAAGTAAAAAAGATGAAGATCCTGGCAATCATTAAGGGGATGGGTAAGTTTGATAGCTATTATCATGGTTCTGAAGCAGTGTTCTTGTTTGAGTTCATTTTATGCTTATATTCTTCTTAGCAGTAGTAAAATTCAGTCAGATAACTAATCATTTGCAGCTAAATTCTTTAAAAGTATAATTCAAGATGACTATTTGATATTTCAAAGCTGATTATTGTAAGCTTAAATGACTGTTTGATTTTTGTCACAAAGTGTTTCAGATTCTTTTGTGATTGTCTCAACTAAGAGGACTTTGAATTTCAAAGTCAAACATTAAATTTAATGTTAATGATCTGAACTCCAAACACTATTCTTAGAACTCTAGACTTATAGTTCCAAACTTGTAACAATGTATTCAAATCGTTATGGTATTTTAATATGCAAAAGAAAATTAAAATATGTGGAGTAATCAAATCATCTGAATGCTTTGAATGTATAATATAACTTTACAACTTAAGATTAAGGAATTTACATTCATTAGATGATTTTTCAATTGATTACAAACACACATTGGAATTCCTTGACATGAATATATATATTTGGTATTTTCTGTTTTTTTTTGGTAATGAAAATTGCAAGCCTACTGGATTACAATGGAAATTGTAAGCCTACTAATTATCGCTTATAAACTATTAGTGTACAAGCTATTTGCCTATAAATTACATGCCTATTGATTATTGTCCACGTGATTACAAGCCTATTGATAAACAGGTTTTGAAGATCCTGAAAACTTAGTTGAATTGCGTAGCAACTATTGTTGATTTGTTGAATTCTTTTGAAGTGCCTTGCATCCTTATTTAAACAGGAAGGTTCAAAATAACTTCCAGTAACTATCCACGTCTATTTCTCCTTGTTTTGAGAATGAACGACTGAAACCGCATAACTTCACTTGCAGTTGTTTTTTCAAGTTTGGATTGCATTTTTTCTATATCCTTCCGTTTATTTGTCCAAACTTCATGATCCACTTGGTTCAGCCCATAACCAAGTCTATCTTTGTTTTTATTTGGCCTAGACTTTGTTTAATATGGAAACATTTATCAAGTCCAGCCCATTATTTCATCTTTTTTACCTTTTGACTTAAATTACTTCTTTGATTAATTTATTATGTAACACAAAGTTAATTGATTTTGAAACTCATTATTGGTGTTGTTAGATATCGAATTTGTATATTTCTTAATCTTTGTTTGTTGTACAATTAAAGTCTATGCATGGGTGCATTCTTAATCATGCCTTCTACTTACTTATCTATTGATCTTTTGACTTAGTTACAGATTTTTCAAATTTTGCTTCCATATGCTGTGCAGTATTCATATAGCTTCTGTTGTACTGAAAATCTATATGAATTTTTAATTGTGGTTCCTCTCAGTCTATGTTGACATTATAATTTATGTTAGCTTTAAAGACTACAATAGCATAATCAACAAACTATTTTAATCCCAAACACCTCTAAATGGACTACACATTTATGATGTCGATTGCAAGCGTGAAAGGTTTTTATTGATTTCGTACTTCTCAGTCTATTGATTCTATTGCCTGTTAAAGTGGGATCTTATATTAGTGAATGTTGAAAGTAATTAGTGCAGTTGCTTTCCTATTTTCAGGTTTTAAGGAGGAACTTGCAGGGCATGCAAATGGTGAATTTTCTCCAGAATTCAGGGTTGTGCAGGATGCTGATCGGCTTGATGCAATCGGTGCAGTTGGTAATTTCTATTCACCTTTCACTATTTACTTGTATCAAACAGGGTCTTGGGTCTATACATTTTCATTTAGTTTCTTGTATTTTTAGTCATTTTGAATTTGCATATTTATTTGCTTGCTTATATATTGGCTGAATTTTTTCCAATAAGCCAGGTGTCTGCATTCTTGTGAAGTTGTAACTGTCACACATTCACCAAATTATAATTTGATTTTAGGAATCGCCCGATGCTTTACTTTTGGTGGAAGTAGGAACAGGGTGCTTCATGACCCTGCTATTCACCCACGCTCAGATTTGTCGAAGGAACAGTATGTGAAGAAAGAAGAGCAGACAACTGTGAACCACTTCCATGAAAAACTTCTCAAGCTGAAGGATTTGATGAAAACAAAGGTACACATTGACTGTCAGGTTTCATATTGAACTAGCTTTCATGGTTATTCGTCATTTCTTCTGCTAGCATGACCTTTGCTAATTGTTGAACGACACATAATAAATGTCTAGCCTCTATGAATCACCTCTTCGGTAATTTATCAAACTTGACCGTCTGATATCGATACACTTTCCAGGCTGGGCAGAGGAGGGCTGAGAGAAGACACAAGTTCATGGAGGAATTTTTGAAAGAGTTCTATGAAGAATGGGATGGACGGGCTTGATAAAAGGTAATTGTTTTCGATCTTAAATGATGTTATTGAACAAAGGAAGATGTTATTGAATTCCAAGTGAATGAGCCCTTGGCAAGTGCTAATATGTATGCCACAAACTTTATTTCAGCAATGGAGTTAATGATATATTTTAAGTTCATCCAGATTCAGAACAAGTTATGCAGAATTTTTTTTTCTTTTGAAAGATAATGCTTGTTGTTCTTCTGTGTAGTGCAATTGACTCTCATGACTTCTTAGATGCTTTTCTTGGTGCTATCCCCGGAATCTGGGGCTATTCCTTTAAGACAGCCTACAGTGTGGTGGGTTGAGAATTCAAGCTAGGGTGGTGTTCATAAACTGGAACAAGAAATCACAAATCAATTAATTCGTAATTAATTATTTGAAAGCATAGCATCAACCATAACACACCACCATATAATTCTTCAGCTCAATGATAATCTTAATGAACATATCTTTAACTCCCCCTCTAATCTCTCTCTTATCTCAACAAGCCATAAATTTTTTTAGCAAATACCAATAATATATTTATTCATAAGCAATGGAGAAACGGATCATAACTACTTGATATTAATGTATTTTTGAAGCTCAGACTCCTCACGCTTGACTAGATTCACCTTCAACCCATGCTTCATGTACAATGTCAGAGCAAGCTTAGGCACCACAGGATGATCTTTCACTACCTTCACATGGTAACGATATAAGATTGACGCCACAGAAAATCTCATCTGATAGTAAGCAAAATCTTTCCCTAAGCATAGTCGAGGACCGCCGTTGAAAGCAGTGAATTTGTAGGCTGATTCACTCATGAACCGTCCGTCGATGATTCTTAACCATCTCTCTGGCTTAAACTCCCTGCAGTCACTTCCCCATACTGCCTCCATTCTTCCCATTGCATATATTGCATAAATCACTTTTGTCCCCTTCTTTAATTCAGTCCCATCAGGAAAAATGTCATCCTCAACAACCTACAAAATATTGAAGCAAGAGAAAATGAAACAGTATTTGTCATCCACCATTTCCTTCCTCGCCTTGAAAAACAAAAGAAAATGGCATAATTAATGGTCATGGCATTCTCGGGTCAAAATTCACTTTGTTCATGGTGAATAAAAGGTTGTATTCATGGCTTTTGTAATTGGTGTGAGCAGTTACCAGGAGGGTTGTGAGGAAAAAAAGTCTCTTTTTTCAAGAGGTTGTAAAGCTGTTTTAGCTTTTCAATGAGATTGATTCTTATAATTAATCCAACTAACCCCGGTCCCTGGTTCAATTCTCACCTATTTCTAGGACCTCGGAATTTCCTTTTTTTATGCTCACCAAACAGAGCTTAGCCACGTTACACTAACATACTGTTTGGTCACCATGATGGAGTTGACCAAAGTACTTCATGTAAGGGAAATTTGACAGATATTTGATTAAAGAAACAAGAATTTGTCCATTTCACGCAAGCTTAGTTTTCCAAGGTATGTATGCTTGAATTTGTGGTATATTACGACAAGATTTTTGATTTGTTGCACATAAAGCTCGCAGTTGGATATTGATTGGGTATGAGTCCATTAATGGCACCTGCCCATCACTTGAAGAAAAGAAAGGACTCGGCTTGTCATGAAGGAGGATTATTCTACATCTTTAATGGTGAGATGCTCTGGAAAAGATCTAAATGCATAATCTCTAAGAAATGTTGCAATTTTATAAGATTGTGTAAGAAATTACTATAATTGCTACATACGCATGAAAAATGAATTCTTATTAGTAAAAAAAAAACCCATAAAAGGATTCTTCTCTATATCACTTGTGAAAAAACACAAGAATATAAATTTCTTTTGGAAATGTTTTGAAGAAAAATATTCAATGGAATCAACATTACTCGAAATTAAAGGAAATATTAGTATTTGGTCAAAAGGAAGTCGTTTGTTACTTAATTACCTCTTTGTGGTCCACTGGTACTGAAGGGTATAACCTCAAGGCCTCAGATAGAGCAGCTTGCAAATAGTCCATCTTCTTTATCTCCTCTGGCCTAAACACTAATGGAGTTTTGGTGTCCAAATCTTCTCGCTCACTAATTATCTTGCATATTTCAGCAAGAATCTTCTCCTCTACTGTTGGATGTGAATCAAGAAGCCAGAAGAACCAGCTCATTGCCACTGAAGAAGTGTCTCTGCCAGCAAGAATGAAGTTTACACAAATATCTCTTAAAAATCTGTCTGAAAATGGCTTCCCATTCTCATCTTTTAACCCCATAAACACTGTTAAAAGATCTGATCTTTGCTTCTTATCATTCTCACTTTGCAGGGAGAGTTCTTTCTTTCTTGTCCTTATGACATCTTCTGCAAACTCATCCACATCTTTTATTGATCTTTTCAGCTTCTTTTCGGACCCCAAATCAAGAAACCTCATAACTTTCCATATGCATGTTGGTGTAACGAAACGTAGGAGAGTAGCTTCTGTTGCATCTTCGAAGGCTCTAGCAAATGGTATATCAGGCAAACCAAGGCGTAAGCATCCTGGATCAACCCCAAATGCTATCATGCAAACATTATCAAATGTTAGCCTCAATAGAATATCCTGCACATCAATCGACATTGAGTTGTTCACCGCATTTTCTAGGACTGGCAAGAGCCTAGAATGAACAAGTTCAAGCAATGAATCAGTAGTCAATTGCCTGAACTTTGTTGAATGAAACTCAATGCTTGCTGTCTTTCTTTGCCTTTGCCATTTCTCATCATCAGCATTGAATATCCCTCCGCCGAGAAGATCACCTAGCGTGTCGCGAAAATATTGGCCTTTGGGGTAATTAGGGAACTTGGTCTTGAGAAGATGCTCAAGATTTCTTGGATCCGCAGTCACTACACAATTAAGACTACTAAACCATGGACCTTTGAATCGAAAAGTCCCATTTCGATCGCAAAGTACATCAGAAATCCATTCGTACATGTTGCATTGAAGACCAGACACCAAAGATGGTAGCATGCCTAGAACTGGCCATACGGGCAGTCCACAATGCTTTTTCTGCCCAAGAGAATGTATAGCAATGAAGACCACAAGAGCAAGGAGGAGCTCTAAAATCTGAATATCTCGCAAGAAAAATAGTCTCCTCGAAATGAAGTATCCGACAACATTATCGGACAAGGAGGAGGAAAGGGAAGTGAGATTATTGTTGATGCTAGGATTGATCATGGTGTGAATCATGATAGGGAATAAGACTAGCGTCCATATGATAAGGCCTTTTTATGGTTATAGCTAAGAGGGGGTCATGTGTTACAAGGGAGCAGTATGTTTGTGCTTTCTTGGCGTGCAGTTTTTGGCCCAATTGGTATGATTTGGTGAGCTGAAAATGCGTGGGCTCCTGCTGCTCTGTCTATGTGACTAAACTGATCAATTCTTCTACTTCTTATCTGAATTGGATGGTTTTCGTGATTTGATATTTTCTTTTTGTTGGAAATGTTATACTTTTGGTCTCTAGTAAATGAGAATGCGGAGCAGTTATTGCTTGTGTGTCGAACAAGAGTTACTACAAATAGGGGTGACACTCGTCTGAGAGGAGGAGGATAGGAAGTTGTTGGTGACTGATAACCTAACCTAAGTGCAACTATTTACTCTATTTTTTTCCCCATGTTTACCAATGCAAGTTATTTATTACAAAAACAAATTTAAGGTAATAAAGACAGATTTTGGTCACCAGCAGCCATGTCCATGTTTGCTGCACCACGTAGTTAGTCTAGACAGTGGATTTTGGTTTGGATTTTGAAACAAGAATCACCAGCAGCCATGTCCTGATGTCCATGTTTGCTGCGAAATCCCAACTACATAGCTTAATGTCCATGTTTGCTGCGAAATCCCAACTACATAGCTTAATATATATATATATATATATATATATATATATATATATATATATATATTTGTTTAAATCTTGATATTCAGAAACTTACTAGACTCCGACGACTAATTCTGTTGAGCTGGATTAACATATTAAAATGTAAAACTCTTCCTATGATAATATATTTTATAGGCTCAAATTCAAAATTTTATTTAAAAAAATCAACCACCAAACAACTTGGTAATATAATACCTTATTGAATAAGCAGCTGATGTATCAAAAAAATAAAAATAATTCCATTACCATCCCTTTTCATATTATTGTAATTGAGACAAATATATACACTGACAATTAAGAATATAGTGGTCGGTACGAGGTACAAATTCCACAATAATTTGGTGGGAATTTAAGGCTTTCTTCAAACAATATTCCAGGCCACATAAATTTTTTTTTTCCTTCTTCGCTCCCTTCATTTCTCGGATGAGTTTGAAATTAGCTGGTACTAGTTTTCATACCAAATGCTTCGAATGTGAGCTGTTTAAACGCATGTAATTAAACATCGCAAAAACTTGTTCTAAAAAATGGAGTAGCTAAATTTTACTATTTTCTTTAAAACTAGCGAAACTTTTTGACTTAAACAGTGGACAAAAATATATGCTCTTGGAAAATGGAAAACTTAGCTTGGTGGAAATTCCCGTGGTAACCTCAGATTAGTCTCCAATTGATAACCATTTTCACATTTCAGTCTTCAACCTATATTTTTAATCAGCAGAGTCCCTAACATACCCAAAATTCTTAATTGGATCCTTCTATCTACAGTCTCCAACCCATGCACAATGTTAAACACATTTGTTAATGCAAGGATCAAACGAAGGATTTCTAGATACTTTGGGAACCCAAGTGGTAAAGAAAATATAGTTTGGGGGCTCAATTAAGAAAAAAAAGTCATTGATCAGGGACTAATTTGAAGTTATCCCTAATTCTTTTCCTTCTCTTTTTTCATAAACCAAGAGATGCTTATGTTGAATAAAAAATTTTCTACTAATTAAAATTTTCCATGTGTTATATATATAAAGTAAAATTGAAACAAATGACATGAAAAATAAAAGAGCCTCTATATATTTCTTGGCCAATGAAAAGATGACACATAGGATAAGATATTTAAGATATCTTATCATAAATATAAGATCTCATAAATAAAAATCAATTAATAAAATAATATTATGTGGCATTGAGAAAGAACTTGAGAATTTCTACAAATCTTTATAAATAAAAGGTCTTACCCTAAACAAAAAAAAGGAGAATTCTTGGAGATATAATTTTTTTTAAGACAAACTCTTTAAGTAAAAAGTTTTCTCAAAAGCTCCAAAGTCTCTTTCATCTACACTTGAAATCTATAAGGAACGAAGCTTTGTTGCATCAAGCCTAAAAACCCTATAAGAGTTCTTCAACAACACTTTAAAGACAAATCAAATGTACTCTTCAAATTATCAAATCACTAAAGCCCGCTCCACAATACACATTTAAACTCATGTTCTTGCAAAGTATAAATCTTGGTTTGATAAATAAAGTCACCATAAATCAAATTCAAGAGAAGAATCAAATGATTTTTTATTATTTTATATTTTCAATAGAGATTGTACTCAGTTATATATTTTTAATAAAATCAAATATTTTCTCATGTGCTTGTTTAATTTTAGTATTCAAAATTATATCTATAAATGTTTTGCGATTTCACTGGGGAAATCATTACCTCTCATCTCTTCCATTCAAGAATGAATTTTAGTAATCTCTTATAGCCAAACTTCAGCTACCACAATTTCATAAAAAGATCACTTGGATGTTGTTGAGGATTCTATAGCTGAATCCATAAGGAATATTCACGGTATTACTAACGACATCTTCACCATGAATCAACTAAAAAAGCTTATTAAAAAGGCCGTCATGGACCAAATCGAGAGTTTAGTTTAACTTTTGTATTCTTATGCGAAGCCATATGCTTAAAGGATTGACCTACTAAGGATGCCTCTGAATTATTAACCACCAAGTTTCTAGTAATTTGATGACAAAGAGAATCCAAGGAAACATGTAGTTTACTTTATGGAGACTTGAAACAATACCGGAACTGATGGTGATCTCATGTTAAAATACTTTGTCTATTCTTTAAAGGGCAATGTTTTCAATTAGTACACTGACTTGGAGTTTGACTTAATCGATAGTTGAGAGCAATTTAAAAATGAATTTTTTTTATCGCTTTTACATCACTCATCATGTGGTCAGCATGATTACACATTAATATATGTTATAGGCAAAGGAGCCTGTCATCAACTATATTAATTGGTGGAGAAACCTTAGCCTTAATTGTAAGAACTGACTCACCAAAACTTCAGCTTTAAATATGTGTATTCAAGGGATGCATTGGGAACTGACTCATCAAAATATCATAGTCAACAATAAAATAATAAACATCTCCTGATTTCAGAACAACAAAGAAAAAAAGAGAGAGGTATATTTCATTAAAAGGATGAGATGTGATCCAACTACAAGGAAAACATAAAAAAATAGCAAAGTCCTATAACAACATGATTGGCAATGCAACACTTTTTTTAGATCAGTTTCTTCGACAGTATTTGTGTCTCGTCATTGTTTATCAACCCTTATTATGCTTATGATGATCTAGTAACAATATGGTAGATGACATTGTCCTCCATAACCTTAACTTACCTCTTGCTCACCAACTTTCAAACTTGATAGTTGAAATTCTTACAACTATTTACATCTCTTATTTGGATTATACCACATAGGGAATGGTGGTTTAGGGTAATTGTTCTTGATAGCATGATAATTTCAATGTTGTGTCCAATTATACTCTTTCTTCGACAATAAAATTGGATCGAAATAGGAAGCATACATGGAGTAAACCCTTCCTTAATCGCAGCACATCAATCCTTATGGTATTGAAGTTGAAAAATATCATGTTAGGAAAATATTTTCCCATTAATACAATCTCAGCATTGCAGAAGGCCAAATGACTTACATGAGGTTTTTTCCTTGTTAAAACCTCTATGTTTATTGAATGCCTTATGTTCCATTGTTTTCCGTTATCTATGACCCATACTTTCATGAAATCATTTTTTCTATCAGTGCAGGGTATGACAAGTTTTCCTTTGTATTCAACGAGCCCAATATCTTTGCTATCAATGCCCTCAAAGACTGGTGGAGGAAATGAAAACAAGCAATAACTCTCTATTTTCACATAAAATGCAAACATGTTTCTTTTTCAAGTAAACCAATGAAGTGAACTATTCACAGATACTTTTGTTACATGATAAAGGGACTCTTCTTGTGGCAGCTTCACTTCATCCAACAACTTTCATCTCCAAGTCTTTGAGTCAAACAACTCAGCTCTAATAAAGTGATATAAATAGAATTCTTTATCATATAGGAGGAATTTAGACTTTGAGAATCTCATGATTTTGTTATGTACAAGTTTTGGATTTTTAACCATCATGTTAAATTCCATAGTATCATATTGTGCTTTTATATTCATGATCTTCTACCATTGTTTAGTAGTAGGGTTGCACACATAATAACATGGTCTATGATATGCATGGTAGGGTAACACTCTTTGATTTGTTGATGCCACAATCTCTACTTGGTCAAGAAGGAAATCAAATGACATTTCAGGATGGGGCTTTATAGTGTTAATTGAAATAAAGGAAACTTGATATTCATTTCTGATCATGTTTTGTATAAAGAACCCAAAGACAGTGTTGATTCTTTGGCTATGTAGCTTTGTGAAATTGGATTCATAAGTAAGTTTATTGCACTTCTTAGAAAGAAGCCTATATTTTCACACAGTCTCCATTGCTGAATGCATTAAAACTTCATATATGATATCCAAATATAAGTCACGAGTTAAGTTTATGATGATGCAAAGTTTCTTGTTGTTGGCTTGAGGAAAACCATAATGATACTTCTAGATTGGAAGTTGAATAAATCTTCTTTAACACTGCCAAATTTTTGGCAACTTTTGAATCATAAAGGGAAAACCTATATTTCAACCCGTGAACATGCATGCTAAATGTATGGGCATGTTTTCATATGACGAACTCGCCTTTAAAGGGTGACACATAATCATTACTCTTCCATGATGGACATGAATTTTAATTCTTGCTCAAATTCTACAACAAAAATTTTCTGAGTGATGAGCATTGTGTCACCCGTATGTCCTGAACTCAAGATGCTATATGAAGGGCTTGCCTTGATGCAGAACTTGTGTAGGGAGCATACATCTTAAATATAGGTTCTAGTTCTTTTATGTAAAATAATGGGTAGGTTTACTACTTGGTCTCTAAAAAGGGTCTCTTGTTGTTCCAATGATCATCCTCGTGAAGGTAATATAAGAGGCTTAGTAGGTAATGAGATGACACATATACCAATCATTACCAGTCTAAGCACTTAGCGAAGAGTTGAGGTTTACATAAACTTAAACCTTGACTCAAGTCATGAGGTAAGCTACTAGTCCCCCACTTAACCTAAAGCTTTTTCAGTGTGTGCTCTCACAAATAATATCAGTGATACATGAATGCCTTTCATCCATATCCAATACATTATTCATGACATGAAGTAAAAAGAATGCATGTTGAAGCTCTTAAATAAAGTAAACCAATCATAATAGAAAAATAAACAAACATCAAATAAAGCATAAAAAACAAAACAACTCAGTCTAAGGGTCCCTAGTGAAGTCTCCATCCTGTCGTATCCCTTTCACGAGAGCATCATGTCGTGGAAACCCTTTGCGGGTATATTCAGGAGGTCTTTGGTTGGTTTAGAAATCGCCACCTAGTATTATAATTACTAAGAACCTTAACTAGTCTTTTAAAGATTCTAGGCAAGGGACTTATTATGTAAAGGGAAGATGTTAACACCTCTAGTACGCCTTACTTGTGATAAGCTGCATTGTTTTTCTTTGTTTGCCATGGTCTGTTGGTTTTTTTTTTATTTCTATTAGCCTACTAGGACCGATTTGCTACAATGAACATACCTTGGTTTCATAGGTCAAGAACTTAGTCTAGAATGATGAAAAATGCTTAATTATCATTGAGGCTTTTTTTTTGGATAAGCTTGGAATTTTTGGCTATTGCGTCATTCCAAATAAAATTTCAGATAAAATTTTATGCAAATTTTTTTATCCTTATATTATAAGTGAATGAGTTGTACTACTCCCAATAATATTTATGATATTAACCTCATACTGGTTTTCATCCTTATATTAAATATGAGTAATTATAAATCATTATCAAAAAACTTTTTATATATTTCTTTTAATAAAAAAAATGTTGTTTTTTTAAGGCCTTGTTTGGCAAGCTTTCATTTTCCTTTAGAATGAAACTAACAAAATAGGTCTAAGTGTGTGTTTGCTAAACATGCCCTTAAACCAAAATTTCTTTTATCAAAACAATGGCAAACCAAATAAGACTTTAACCATTGACCTAATTTTGACCCAATTAAGTTGACTTGAAACCTTTGGTTTGATCATAAACTGAAGTACACTTGGTTTGACCAAAAAAAAAACCAAAACCTAAACCAGAATCTAAAATAAATCAAACTTAAAAAAAAACACAAAAATTCAAAAAAATCTTTATCAAAATAGATCAAAACCCAGAAAAATAAAGAACATGAAGAATATCTAAGAACATTGAAATCAATTCCAGCAACACGAACTCAAATTCGAACCAGATTTCATGAAATAAAAAAGGCATAAAAAGGTTGTAAATCATTCAATGATCAAGAATTAAGAGCTCATTCACTTCGATTATCAATGAATCATCACTATTTGGTCAGAGAAAGTTTCAGTTCAAAACCGAAACCCTAAGATTAAAACACTGAAATACAAGTTATTGATGCGTTTTAGTTCAAAACCGAAACCCTAAGATTAAAACACTGAAATACAAGTTATTGATGCGAAAGAACGCTAGGTTATTGGTTAAAGATGTCATACGAAGATGCATATGCAGATAAATGAAACAAAACAGGTCAAAGCCACATAGCTAAAGCAATATTCTTGGGAAGAACATGAAGAACACTAACCTAGATTTTGCCTAGAAAATCCAGCATACTATTAAACCTAAAATTAGTCTTCTCGGCCTTTAAACAGACAACTTTTGGTCCTCGCAAACCACAGTACCAATACCAAGCATGGTTAAATCCAAAGAACTAACAAATAATATCAAATCATTAATTACATGCATGAAGTTTTAATTTTCAAAATTGTCAAAACTAACAACATCCATATTTGACAATTTTAGAGCTCAACATTGACATCTTGACACTCAAAATAACTTAACCAAAACCTAGAAACTTATAACATGTATTAATATTTTTGTAGAATGAGTGTTTCTCAATCAAAAGGTAGTAGTTACAACCCCTGAGGTTGTCGGAGATGCCACATTTATTTGCTTAAAGATGCCTACTTGATAAGTTAAAATTGTCAAAGGAAGAAGGTGAACAATAGCCAAACAACATTCTTTCAATCTCTTCATTAGCCCAAATTGAAGTTAAAAACCAATTTTTCTTGTAATTGAAGCTTCAATAAATTCAATTAAACCTTGAAAAATTTAAATTGAGATATTAAACATTAAATTTTATATTTTTCTTCCAAACTGAATTTTTATTGTTAATAGGGCTTTAATTAATCAAAATTGAACTGCCAATTTTTCAACTTTGGATATTTTAATCCTCCCTAACCTATCTTTGTCAAATTTCTGGACATTCTTCATATTCTTCCCACTTATGTATATATTGTTTTTCAACTTTCTTTAATTTTTTTTATATTTTATATTTTGAATATTTTTTTATATTTATATTGAGTCGCAAAATAGATAACAGCAACAACATTTTGTCATTTGAAAAATATTTTGAATTGGAATTTCTGTTGATGTTTATATTGGATATCAATTGTAAGTTTACAATCAATTTTGAATTAATTTGGTATCAATCGTAAATGTACATGCATATAATTTTGCTAAAGTAGTTCACAATAGAAATGATAATTGGTGGCAAAGAAGATGCTTATAATCATGTTTTTTTTTTTATAATTGTTTAATAGTAGTATTATAAGAAGGATTTATGACATTAAAAAAATAATTTTTTGTTTTTATTTTTTTTATAATAATTGATATATCATTATAGGCGTCAAACTACATCATAAATAAATAATCATTCCAAATTGTATATTAATAATGGACAAAAGTAATAATATGCACTTATTGTACAATACTATTGAACAAGACATTAAGCATTCTTAGTGCAGAACTATAATAAGCAAGAAATACAAGGGTTTCCACTTATAATATTTAATGCAAATCATTAAGAGTTAAGAAATGTTATAACCTAGTTTTCATCCCCATTTATCTCTTAAAATATTAAAAATATTTCTACAATTAGAAAAATGAAAAAGAAATTCAAAAATATTTTTGAGGTTGACTAGACAAGATGTTCTTAGCTTTCAACTGGATAAAATGAGTTTTTTAACGGTGTGATTGAACTAATCGATTGCAATTGAAAGAATGAAAAAAATAAAACACCAAAATTGTCAACTTGACATAATCTGGGTGGTTGAATACAATTAAAGGTATAAGTGAACATTTTTTTTTACTCTTATAACTAATTTTCAGTTTCAATTTAAAGTTTATTTTTCAAGTTGATTTCGAGGCTGTATTGCAAAATAAAAACTTATGAGGGATTAGATTTGAAAAGGTGCTCACATTCAAGGACCAACTTAACTTTGTCAGTGGTAACCGATGTTATTTTGGGTGCTATACACACACACACACACACACACCAAGTACAACTGATTTGTCTGATTTTCTAAGAGTTACATAGATATAGAAAACCCTAGTTGTTCTCTTCGTCTTTTCCTCTCGACTTAATCCTCATAACCATTATCGTTGGGATTGATTTAGGCGTTGTTTATGTTGATTCCTCTATCATTTGGCAAAATTTAGGCATTATTTTGGTTTGTTTTTTACATTGTCCCCTCACAATCTAGGTGTTCTTCACAACTGATGGTTATCTTTGAGTTGAGATGAGCTCTTGTTATCCTTTATTGTGCCTCAGCTCCCTTTTCACTTGCAAAATAGCATTTTGATGGTCTCATATCATAGCTTGGTTGTCTTATTTGTTTGTAGCTCTCAACGATCTAGATTTACATGTTTAAATCCCAGGGTTGTGGTTGTTTGAGTATATGGTTCCAATCAATTCCTTCTCTTTATAACAAACCAATTTATAAGGTTAAGAAAGAAGGAGGATAGATATTTTAGAGAAAGAGATTTGTAAATAGTGATAGGTTTACTAGAGAGAAATTAAAGCTTGAAAATAAAAGTTTTTATAGGTTCTAGGTGAGTGATCTTTAAGGGTTTTTGTTTTGTTCAAACTTGAGGATAGGGTTTGAAAACCTTAGGAGTTCAGTCTATAATCCAATTAGTTTAAACCATCATCAAACTAGCCTTGGTATAAAGCCTCCACTGTTATATTTCTAATCTTTATACTTTCAAATGTGTATCATTGGTTTGATGTGTTTTAAATGTTTTTAATGCATGCTAAATATGAGAAATGTTGGTGTGTTCATTATTAGTTCTTTACTATCATGTGTTTTAGAAAATCATAGGTATTCAAAATGTCGGTGTGTGGAAAGCTCACTCTTTGTAAGCAAGGTTGTGTGATTATGTTACTAAGTTCTAATATGAGATACTACATTATATAGACATGTTCACTTTGTTATGAACAAAACCAAATCCTTGAGTTAGTTAGATGCTAACATTGAGGATCTTTGTGAACCAATTTTTAATGATTGGAAATTGTTTCAATTAAGATTTAAGGTTTTATATGTCACACTATCTAAAATATTTTTGTATACTACCTTATCCGTAGGACTGTTTTTATATGTACTAGACAATATGTAACCGTAGATGAACCTGTGTATTGTTTATGGTATTCTTTTCTTACATCTTGTACTTGTAGACATCATGTCTAGTTTCTTCCTTTAAGTTATTTAGCCCTAAAAACCAACCAAATTAGGTCCTTTAAAAGACATATATTTCCCCTTGTTGTCCCTTCAAAACTACTTCATTAACTGTTTTCTTTCCTTTTATTTCAAAAAATTGCATTCCTGGCCGAAACCCATTGAATCATCGCATCTTACACCTAACTTATTCTTGATAATTTGTATCCTGTTTTATTCAACTATCTTGGTTCCCAATCCTTTTCGAACAATGTTTTTTGGTCCAGATCATTGTCCCTTAAGTTTTTATGTCTTGGAAATTTCAAAATCATCTCATTTAGCGTGTTAGGTCTCGGCTCACATTGAAAAGCCCATTAGATGGACATACCATTTGAAATAAAAACCCACTCTTGTTTTATATAAAAGATTTCTAAAATAATTTTGTTATTCACTCTAATTGTCCAAGGTAAATGGACTTCATGTAGGCCATTGCTTTGGACATTATAAAAAAGAAAAAGTAACCTTTCCTTTGCTTTTTTATTTTTTAAAAAGGGTGGTGGAGTCCAATATGGTTTTTAGGTTATTCAATTTTAGAGCTTAAGGAAAATGGATTATACATGGACCATTAATTTAGGCCCAAAAAAGATTAAACCTTTTGCCCATTTCAAAAGAATGCAAAAAACCCAATATTCACCAAAATAAAGTATTAGTCCATTAAAATAAAAGGAAAAAAAAATTACAATATTGCATTTAAACATGCAAAAATAGATATCCAATTCCAATATCCATCAAAATATAAATGTTGGCCCTTTTAAAATATAAAGGGTAATAAAATGGCATGAGGTGGTTTACTCATCAAAATAAGAGGCCATCAAAATCAAAGCTCAATCACAAGGTAGTGTTAAAATAACACAGATATAATGATAAATGAACCTCTAAAAATGAAATTCCAAAGTCTAAAAGGGCTATCATGTCAATAAATTTAATTCCAAGGAGATGAACCTTTATAGGTCACTATTTGGGTAAGACTAGGACAAACCATCTTCATTTAACAAAATACTACGAGTGAAATCAAGGTGTTATGGGATAGGTGAACTTTATTAAGGCACCATTTATATACCCTTCATAGGATTTGAGTTGGGCTTAATAAACCTAACATAGGCTCAAAGATCATTCACTAACATATCTTGATAGACAATTAGTCACAAGTTGATATTAAGAGTGACCAACCTTGGAATTGTCAATTCACTATGTGTTATCCAAAGATAATAATTAGAAGTGAAAAAAAAGGTAATAAAATGGTTAGGTTTAAACTTTAACCAAGGGTTTAACTTGTAGAAGCGGACCCATTATCACCCTGTATATATAACACCAATAAATTAGGGACAATAGTTGTTAGGAATAGCAGACAAGTTAGCAATGTAGCTTATCTAATATAAGATGTCTTAGGGTCATAATATCTTTTATTTAGTAGCATTGTTACCCACTTTTAACCCCATAAAAAATCCAAAATACAAGAGGATATACAAGAAGAAAGCCTAGAAGATTGCCCAAGTTGGAAGTGAAAGACCAAAATGACAAGTGGAAAAGTTGGAGGACCAAAAGTATAAGATTATAAAATTGGCAACCCAATTCTGATTGAGAAAGGAGCCTATTAGTGAAAATATTTTTATTTAGAGTAAAGAAATACAAATTTGGATAAGTAAGAACTCAATGAGGATTTTGAAAGACTTAATTAATTTTATTGAGGACTTAATTACGAGAAAAATTGATTTTTGAAGTCAATTTAGGCTTTAATTGGAAGAAATTAAAGTCTGGAGATCAAATTGCAATTTTAAAGAGTTAATTTGTCAAATCAGGGGCTTAATTGCATAAATATTGAAGTTTGATGAGCAATCAGGGATTTGATTGAAGAAATCCAAAATCAAGGATTAAATTGAAATTGATCAAAGTAGGAACGAAATTGAAGAAAATTAAAAATTTGATGGTCAATTAAGGGTTATAGTGCACAAATAAGAAACCAATGACCAAAATAAAAATGGTCCTGAACTTTAGTGCTGATGATTGAGTTTGATGGGGTGAAATTGAATGAAATTAAAAGTTTGGAGGCAATTACAAGTGCAATTAAAAGCAATTAGAAGAATAGGGACTTGAGTGAAAACTTTCAAATCCAAAATTAAAAACCCTAATTTCTAGGGTTTAGCCTAAACAACGTGTCGTTCAACCACTATTTAGCTTTTTCTTCGATAGTTTTGGCTGATCGAGTATGCACTTTCAAGAAAATAAATGTGGTGTTTTCGACCACTTCTAGGGCTGTAACCACCACCCTTCAATTGAGAAACACCCCTTTTACAAAGATTAGTCACTCCTATCAAACATTTACATCCCATTTTCTCCAATAACTTCAATAACATCTTTTCCCCAATTAGCCTCACTACATTGGCAGATTTTAGGTACGATCGAGTTGACACCTTGATGCAAATGAATATAAAGCTAAATACCTCTAAATCAAGTAAGGTTGGATCCAAATAAGAGGTCTATACCCCCTCTACCAACTTCAGGTGGTTTTCAATAACGATGACATCGGAGTTGCTCCGACAAAGCCTTGAAAGTGGGTAATTCAGTCATTAATGACTGTGATACCTATTTTGCAAAACCACTAATTTTTTTCATGTGTTCACTCTTCAAACCTTCTTAGTGGGTTCTTATAAAAGGTTGGCCACGTTTCTCTCAAGATTAAAAGGCCATAAACAAGCTCCTTAGTATCCAAGTTTGGAAAACCACCAAAACTTCTAAAAACTAGGTTTGTTGCAAAACTACCATTGTAAAACTAGCAAGTATATAACTCACAGTTGTAAAACATACTTCAGAACTGATGCAATCCAAGCATTAAAGGATCCATTGTCCCGATTGGTCCAGTTAAAAGGCTTAGAGCTAAGAGGTTCAAAGAAGCTTTCAATAAACTTCTTCAAGATATGTGGGCTAAGGTGGGCTTCAAGAGAATATTAAATAATAAGGAGCAAGCCATGATTAATCTGATTCATGTTCAAGAAGGGCTTATTGGTGGAACCAAAACCATTACACAAGGATTGAGAGAAGAAGATTAGATTCGATCAGCTTGACCTTTAGCTACCTTTTTAATCATATCTGTAGCTATATGTCTAATTTTATGGTGATTATATTTGGGTTGGAAACTAGACTTTCATACCTTTCCAACGGTATATGGAATGCTTTCTAATTCTTTAATATGAGAGAGAACCATTCGTTTGAAGCTAGGCTTTGCTGCTGCCAAACAGAATGCAGAAATAATCGAAATTGTCTTATTAAATTAGTTAGACTATTAAACCTTCTTTATTTTATGAGGAAACACTTGTTTGGGTTTCAAACTTGTTTATTTTATTTATTTTAATTAGTTTTGGCTAGTTATTTAAATTGGGTTTATATGTGACCCATTAGGAAAATTAGGGTTTTTAGCTTGAGGTATAAATACTCTTGAGAATAATTTTTAGATCAGTTTTGTTTTGGCTAATAATATTCTAATTTTTATCGACCTTTGGTTGTCAATCTTGGTTTTTGATTGAACTTTCAACTCTTTAAAGAATTGACCAATCTTTGTTGTGAATTTATACTCATTTTGCTCGTCTTCAAGTGTAGGAGTTGTGATTGGGCTGGTTTATAGTCTTGATGCCTTGGAGCAGGTTTTTCATTGTGATAAACTCATCATATTTTCAGCAAACTTGGATTAGATAGATCTTGGGTTCACAAATTCCATTCAATTCCGTAAGGGTTCGCATTAAGAACCTTCTTATTTTGATCAAAGGGTTAATTTTTTTAACAATCTATGTTTGAATCCATAAAAAATCTAAAAAAAACCCTATATATACCCCTTGAAAATCAGAGCATAGAGGAGAAAAAAGAGAAAAAATATTGATAAAGAAACTCTAAGTGTGAATTTATACTCCTTTTGCTCGTCTCCAAGTGTAGGCATTGTGATTAGGTTGGTTTATAGGCTTGTTGCCTTAAAGCAGGTCTTGCATTGTGATAAACTAAACCTATTTTCAGCAAACTTGGATTAGATAGATCTTGGGTTTCTGAATTCCATTCAATTCCGCTAGGGTTCGCATCAATTGGTTCAGAGCAAATGTAATCACAACTTATATCCTTCAATTTGTGTCTTTTGTTTCTTGATTAGTTTCGGCCACAATTATTAAAAAACAATTTAAGGTTCTTGAATCCTCTTGAATTGTTGAACACAAAATCATAAGGTAATGTTCTTTTTGAATTCTTGATCTTGCCGCAATATATACATAAAAAAAGTGTCTATTCTTGAATTTTTTTTCCCTTGATTGCTGAATTGGTATATATAAAAAAAGGTTTGATCTTGAAAATTTTGATTGTTTCCGCAAAAGAAGAGGAAGAAAATCAACATTCTAGAGTTTGGCCGAGAGCTAGGGGATAGAAAATTGGTCATTGGGAATTTGTGTTGCTCTTTATCTTTTTTTTTTCCAAGTTCTATCATTGTTTGATTTAATTTCCAATTTGGATAGTAAATCTATTTAGTATTGTTGTTTTTAATTAGTTTATTTTGCATCTTAGAATCATCATATTACTAGCAGAAATTTGCATTACTACTCGTGTATTTATGATTATAGTTTCGTTTCTCTAGTTACATAAATTTCTTGATTCTTGAGTCTACCAAATTTAAAAATTCATTGTATAATTGGTTGCTTTTTTTTTTTTTTTTTTTTTCGAATTATTGCTAAGTGATTTCAAGAACTAAAGATAGGTAATTTGAGTGGGAAAAGGCGCAGGGAGCATATTAAAGTGAAAAACCTATAAATTTGTGTGAAACATGAGTGTGTGAGCTGTTATTTTTATTACTAATGATTTTTATGCAGGTTTTAAAAAAAAGAAATAATGTCTTCTAACAGTGTGCCATAGAAGAAGGGTGAAATCCCAGAAGATAGGCTTTTGAGAATACAATAACAAGTGGAATTTATGTTTAATGAACTGATGACTAGGATTGAAAAATTAGAGAATAGGTCTGATGGGGGACATCGTAAAAAGGGTAGAGAAGCTAAGAAGAAGGAGAGTGTTGCTGGAAACTCTACAGATAAAGCCAAGGATGATCTTAACCATGGTAGTGGGTTCCGTACACATAGAAGAAGGAGGTATGAGAATCAGCCAAGGAGGGGACATATTTGGCCACATAAGTATTTGGAGTATAGAGGGGATTTTGATTATTTGGGTGATGTAGACCAAAATTTAGGTAGTATTAAGTTAAAAATCTCAGCCTTTAAGGGAAAAACTGATCCAGAAGCTTACTTAGATTGGAAAAAAAGGTGGAGATGATTTTTGACATCTATAGGTACTCTAAAGAAAAGAAGGTTAAGTTAGCTGTAGTGGAGTTTACTAATTATGCCATGGTTTGGTGGGAGAGGTTGGTGGTAGAAAGAAGAAGGAATAGAGAAAGATCAATTAGCACATGGGAGGAGTTGAAAACAATAATGAAGAAGAGGTATTTTCCTAAACATTATTATAGAGAGTTGTTTAATCATTTATAAATGATTACAAAGGGTAGTAAGAGTGTGAATGAGTATCAGAAAGAATTTGAGGTGGCTATGATTAGAGCTAATGTTAATGAAGACGAGAAAGAGGAAGTTACTATGTCTAGGTTTTTGAATGGCTTGAATAGAGACATAACTAATGTTGTGGAGTTATAATCTTATGTTGAATTGGAAGAGTTAGTGCATTTTGCCATTAAGGTTGAAGGACAATTGGAAAGGAAGGGTAGTACATAATCTTGAGCTTATTCGGGAACTTCTTCGGGTTAGAAGTTGGATTATAAGAGAGAGAGTAGTACGCCATTGAAGCCCTTGGTTACTTTTAAAGTTGCTGAACCTACCTCTATAAAGAAGCAGGTTTCGGCCATTGATAAAAAAACTTAAAGAAGAAGTCCAACTGAAGCGTAATCGTGATTGTTATAAGTGTTAGGGATTTGGACACTATATATCAGAGTGTGCAAATCGTCGAGTTATGATTCTAAGGGATGATGAAGAGATTGTGTCCACTAGTGAGGAGTCTGATTGTGATGACATGCCACCACTTAAGGATGCTAGTGATTTAGAGTATGCTATTGGTGATAAAGTTTTGGTGATTAGAAGGTCACTCAGTTTTCAGACTAAGAAGGATGATGTGGAGTAATAAAGGGAGAACATCTTTCATACTAGATGTCTAATCAATGATAAGGTATGTAGTATAATCATTGATAGTGGTAGTTGTACTAATATTGCTAGTGTTACTTTGGTTAGAAAATTGGGATTGAATACCATAAAGCATGAGAGACCTTATCAGCTTCAATGGTTTAATAAATGTGGTGTTGTTACGGTGAATAGACATGTGATGATTTCTTTTTCAATAGGCAAGTATAAGAATGAAATGTTATGTGATGTTGTGCCTATGCATGCTACTCACCTGTTACTAGGGAGGCCTTGACAATTTGATAGAAAAGCCAAGCATGATGGGTTTAAGAACAAGTATTCATTAGAGAAGGATAATAGGATTTATACACTCAACCCACTAACACCAAAGCAAGTGTATGAAGATCAAATTCAGTTGAAGAAAAGCTATAAGGAGGAGCACTCAGATTTGGCCAAAGTGGAAGAACAAACCGAACAACATGGTGAGAATATGAGGAAGAGTGAAAAATAAAGTGAGCCATAAGTTTAAAATAAAAAGGGAAAAACTTTCAGTCCTTAGGAAATTAGGGGAGAGTTATGGCCAAAAAGAAAAAAATAGAAGAGAGGCCGAGAGTGGAGAGAAAATGAGTGGAGAGAAGAAGGAAAGGGTAAGAAAAGAAGAGTGTGTAGAAAAAGTGGGGAAAACCTTAATTTCTTTGCAAAATATAGTGATCTTAAACATGCTTATCTTTCTGAATTGCCTATGATTTTACTTGTGTATAAGGAGGCATACTTTAACTCTAATAATTTGGATTCTTGTGTTCCTAGTGTTGTTAAAGTTCTTTTACAGGAATTTTATGATGTCTTTCCTGAAGAGATTCCTAGTGGCTTGCCGCCAATTAGAGGAATTGAATATCAAATTGACTTTTTTCTAGGAGCATCTATGCCAAATAGGCCGGTATATAGGTGCGATCCCAAAGAGTCTAAGGAACTCCAACGACAAGTGGAGGAGTTGATGTTGAAAAGATACATTCGTGAGAGCATGAGTCTTTGTGTAGTTCCCATGCTTCTTGTCCTAAAAAAAGACAACATTTGGTGAATGTGTGTCGACTGTAGAGCTATCAATAACATCACTATAAAGTATCGACATCCTATTCCTAGATTAGATGATATGTTCGATGAATTGCATGGTTCTAAAATGTTTTCGAAAATTGATTTAAAAAATGGTTATCATCAAATTAGGATGAAAGAAGGGGATAAATGGAAAACTATTTTTAAAACTAAATATGATTTGTATTAGTGATTGGTTATGCCTTTTGGACTTACAAATGCACCTAGTACTTTTATGAGATTAATGAATCATGTTTTCGTGTTTTCATTGGTAAGTTTGTAGTTGTCTACTTTAATGATATATTGATTTATAGTAAAGAGTTTGATGAGCATATGGATCATTTGAGACAAGTTCTTGATGTGCTTAGAAAAGAGTCCTTATATGTTAATTTGAAAAAGTGTGACTTTTGCATGGATATAATTATTTTTCTTGGATATGTTGTTAATACAAAAGGTATAGAGATGGATGAGGCTAAGGTTAAGGCTATTCAAGAATGGCCTACACCAAAATCAATAATAGAAGTTAGAAGTTTTCACAGTTTAGCTAGTTTTTATAGGAGGTTTGTTAAAGACTTTAGTTCGATAGCCTTTCCATTGACCGAAATCATCAAGAAATCCAAGGGTTCAAGTGGGGTAAAGAACAAGAAAGTGCATTTAGGTTGTTAAAATCAAAGTTAATTTTGGCACCATTACTATCTTTACCTGATTTTAATAAAGCTTTTGAGATTGAATGTGATGCTTCAAGAATAGGTATTGGAGTTGTTCTAATGCAAGAAAAATGACCCATTACTTATTTTTAGTGAAAAACTGAATGGTGCAGCTCTTAACCATCACACTTATGATATTGAGTTATATGCCGTAGTGATAGTATTGGAGACTTGACAACATTATCTATTGCCCCAAGAGTTTGTTATACATACTGATCACAAGTCATTAAATCATTTGAAGGGTCAAGGTAAGCTAAATAGGCGACATGCTAAGTGGATTCAGTTTATTGAAACTTTTTTATATGTGATTAATTATAAGCAAGGTCAAGAAAATGTGGTTGTAGATGCTTTGTCATGAAGATATGTTCTTCTTAATACTCTAAATTCTAAATCATTAGGATTTGAGTATATTAAAGAATTTTATCTTAATGATAATGATTTTAGTTCTATATATGATGAGTGCAAAGTTTCGGCCAAGGATAAGTTTTTTAGGCATGAAGGATTTTTGTTTAAGGAAAATAAGTTGTGTGTGCCTAATTATTCTATGCGTGAATTGCTTGTAAAGGAAGCTCATGGGGTGGTTTAATGGGGCATTTTGGAATTGTTAAGACTTTGGATATTTCATGAACACTTTTATTGGCCTAACATGAAAAGAGATGTGTAAAGAATTTGTGATAGGTGCATAACATGTAGACAAGCTAAGTCTAGAGTAATGCCTCATGGGTTATACATACCTTTACCTATTCCTAAGGAACCTTGGGTTGATGTTTCCATGGATTTTATTTTGGGTTTACCTAGGTCTAGGAAAGGAAGAGACTCTATATTTGTTGTTGTGTATAGATTTTGTAAGATGACATATTTCATTGCTTACCATAAAACTGATGATGCAATAAATATAGTCGACCTATTCTTTAGAGAGGTCATTCGACTACATGGTGTTCCTAGGAGCATTGTTTCTGATCGAGATGTTAAGTTTTTAAGTTACTTTTGGAAGGTTTTGTGGGGTAAGTTAGGGACTAAGCTTTTATATTCTACTACTTGTCATCCACAAAAAGATGGCTAAACTAAAGTTGTTAACTGAACTTTAACTCAATTGTTAGGGGCTATCATTCAAAAGAGTCTTAAAAATTGGGAAGATTGTTTGTCATTTATTAAATTTTCATATAATCGTAGTGTGCATTCTATTTCTAATTATTCACCATTTGAGATTGCTTATGGTTTTAATCTTTTGACACCATTAGATTTGATTCCTTTACCTATGGATGAAAAGGTTAGTCTTGATGGCACTCAGAAAGCATAGGTGGTAAAAGATTTATATGTAAAAATTCGACAACAAATAGAGAAAAAAAAATGAACAATATACACAAGGCTAATAGAGAACAAAAATTGGTAAGATTCCCTGAACAAAGAGGATCAAAGTTGATGCCTCGAGGAGATGGTCCTTTTCAAATCATAGAAAGGATTAATGATAATGCCTACAAAGTGGATCTACTAGGTGAGTATGGTGTTAATGCTACATTCAATGTTGCCAATCTTTCTTTGTTTGATGTAGGTGATGATTCGACGTCAAATCCTTTTGAAGAGAGAGGGGATGATGTGATCCAAGCACCAAATGATCCATTGGAGTTTCCGGTTGGTCTAGTTACAAGTCTTAGAGCTAAGAGGTTCAAAGAGGTTTTTAATGGACTTCTTCAAGATACATGGGCTAAGGTGGACTTCAAGAGGATATTAAATAATAAGAAGCAAGCCGTGATTAATCTGATTCATGTTCAAAAGGGGCTTGTTGGTGGAACCAAAACCATTACACAATGATTGAGAGAAGAAGACTAGATTTGTTCAGATTGACCTTTCACTACCCTTTTTTTTTAATCATATCTGGAGCTATAGGTCAAATTTTGATGAGATTCTAGTTAGGTTGGAAACTAGACTTTCATACCTTTCCAATGATATATGGCATGTCTTCTAATTCTTTAAGACGAGAGAGAACTATCTCGTTTGAAGTTGGGCTTGTTGCCAGGCAGAATACGAAAATAACCAAACTTTTTTATTAAATTAGTTAGGCTATTAAACTTTCTTTATTTTATAAGGAAACACTTGTTTGGGTTTCAGACTTGTTTATTTTATTTATTTTAATGAGTTTCAGCTAATTTTAGCTTGGGTTGATTATTATTTAAATTGGATTTTTATGTGACCTATTAGGAAAACTATGGTTTTTGGCTTGAGGTATAAGTACTCTTGAGAATAATTTTCAGATCAGTTTTGTTTTGGCTAATAATATTCTGATTTTTTGCTGACCTTTAGTTGTCAATCTTGGTTCTTGATTGAACTTTCAACTCTTTAAAGAATTGACCAATCTTTGTTGTGAATTTATACTCATTTTGCTCGTCTTCAAGTGTAGGAGTTGTGATTGGGTTGGTTTATAGTCTTGATGCCTTGGAGCAGGTTTTTCATTGTGATAAACTCATCATATTTTCAGCAAACTTGGATTAGATAGATCTTGGGTTCACAAATTCCATTCAATTCCGTAAGGGTTCGCATTAAGAACCTTCTTATTTTGATCAAAGGGTTAATTTTTTTAACAATCTATGTTTGAATCCATAAAAAATCTAAAAAAAACCCTATATATACCCCTTGAAAATCAGAGCATAGAGGAGAAAAAAGAGAAAAAATATTGATAAAGAAACTCTAAGTGTGAAGGTTTAAGAGACTAGTACAAGGATTTCTTAAGTTTTTAAAAGGAAAGCAAGCTTGTGGAAGCAAGACTTGACAAATAAAAGGAAAGAGGGTAGTAGCTACTCTAGAAGCTTGAAGTATTACTTTCTAATCTAAAAGTGAAGTCCATGTGGCCTACTTGAGTTAATTTTTTTTTTTAATCTTTGGTTTGTATTATGTTTACAAACAAGGATATAGAGTTTGGAATGCTTGACAAGTAGTGTTATGGTTGCCTCTTTTGTTACTATGATAGTTTGATTATGTTTTCTAAAATTCTTTTGGATGTTTTTCATGTTTTAGATGTAGTAAAAGTCTTCTATTTTAGTTGTTTCTTCTAGATAAAATAGAGTTGTTTTAGTTTAACTTAAGTAATACATGTTGAAGCAATGATGTTTATCTTGGATTTGCTAAGTCTGGTCATGACCAAATGAGTTTAGAAAACTAATTTTGAATCTATATTGCATGGAATGTAGGCTGTTTTAAGTTGATAGTTTTTGAATTGGGTAGCTTTTCCAAGATTTTGATGATTTGATGTTGTTTCTTAGTTTTTTTTTATTCAAATATGCTTGGTTATGGTAATGTGGTTTATTGGAACTAAGGAATCACGTTTTAGAGGATTAAAAGGCCATTTTTTGGGTTTGGCAACTTGATCTTTATTTTTGGGTTTATTGGGCAGTGTTCTTCATGTTCTTGGGAAGAACATTACCTTAACGCTATAATTTGGACTAGTTTTGTTCAATTATTTGCACAGAACCTTTTGAGGAACTTGATTAGTCAATAATCTAGAGTTTATTTATATCAATAATATGTTTTTAGTAGGTTTTAATCATATGGTTTTGGATTTGAACCAAAACCTATTTTTGGACAAAATTATGGTTTATGAGTGATAATCAAAGTGCATGAATTCTAAATTATTTATTTTTAGCACATGATTGATGTTTGGTTTCATAAAATAAAATTCAATTTTTATGATTTAAAGAAATTAAGGATTAAGGGTAAAAATTTGAAACTAGAACATAAATGGGGACAAAATTAAATAGGTAAGGGGAAATGTTTGGCGTATTCAAAGCACACACTAGCATGTGAGGAGAGTCGCCACACTTTGATGGCACTCGTGACCTCTTCTAGACTCTAAAGGAGGTCTTTTGCCTTCTCTCCTGAATCGTCAGAACTAGCTTTTCAATTTATGGTGGCATGTGTTGTAGTGAAGATTATGGTATATATCCAATGACCCATTTTTCTTTTCTTTCTCCTCCTATCTATTTTATATCTTATAACCTCGGTTTCTATTCCTTGCTTTGTCAATTTTCTCTTATATCAATTTTAGTCTTTATTCTTTTAATTGTTGTTTGTAATTTTTTTCTAGATTTTTTTTTCAATTTCATCATTCAACATTAAGTAGGTTGGGATTGGCCTTCAATTTGTTTTTAATTTGTTTTCTATTGAGTAATTACCTATCTCATAACTCAGATTGTGAATTTAAAAGGTTAGTCTGGGTTGACTCAAGATCTTTTTACTGTCTTTTTTTAATTTTTTTTTAATTTCAGCTTTTAACATTTAGTTTGATGGTAATTAGGTTTCATAATTATTTTTAATTGCTTTCTATAAAGTTATCCAGTTCTCATGATAATGGTTGTGAATAATATGGGTGGACATGATTTTACTCCGTTGTTTTTATTTTTTGATTTTGTATTTCAACAATATGTTGGTTGAGAATTGAGGATCGTAATTGTTTTTAATTTTCTTTCATAGGGTAATCTTGTTTGCAGGTTTACATGGGTCAACTCAAGTATTTTTTTAAATTATTTTTTTAAAATTTTTGTTCTTCAACATTTAGTTGATTGGGAATCTGGCGTTTTGATTTATTTTTAGGTTTTTTTTAAGGGTTATCACGATTTCATGACCCGGGTTTTACAAGTTAGTCAAGGTTAGCCCAAATCTATCCGATATATCATTACCTTAATATATATATATATATATATATATATATATGTCATCTAGTAAATCACCTTATCATTTAAAAAAAAAACAATTCATGCAATATGCATCAAATTTTTAGTTCTTGATTTAATTTGTTTCATGTTACAAAACATGCTAGCAACACTTTTACATTTTTTTTTTATGTTTAAAAAAATATTTTGACTCTTGGCTTATTTTAGGCCAAGGATATAGTAGCTATCCCCATAAATAAAACTTCAAGTTGAACATAGAAACCAAAGTAGAATTTGAAAGATTCACTAAAGAAAATGAGATAAGATGGATTTTTTTCTTTAAAATTAGCACATTTAATTAAAAATATTGATAGGATAACACAATTAAAAAAATAACTGATGAAATTGTACTTGTCGTGATTGAGAAGAGAGGAAAGAAAGAAAAAAAAATCCTAGAGACATTGAAGCTCCAATTACGACATCACTGGTATTATTGGAAAGATCTCAGTGAGACGAATCTAACAACACCTAAGAAGGTCACCAATGATGACCCGATTAGTCCATTCTTGCAATCTAAAGGTGGATGATGACTCACTTGCTTTTGATGATAAGTGTGACCCACTTGGGTCATTGTTGGTGACCTTTCTTGGGTTGTTGGACTCGTCTTATCGAAATCTTTTCGATGATACTAGTGATGTCGTAATTGAAATTTTGATGTGTCTCAAAGATTTTTTTCCTTTTTTTTTTCCTTTCTTTCTCTTTTTTCTCTCTAGCCCATTTGATAATTTTTTTTTATTAGAGGTCGCTCTTCTAACAAGTTATAAAGGTCGTGTTTTTCAATCGTGACAAGTACAAATTATACTATTTTGCTATTTTTTTTTAAGTATGTTATTTTGCTAGTTTTTTTTAAGTATATTAAAAAAAATAATAATAATGGACCGGATGCGACATGAGATTTTATGAATCATAAAACAAATTTAACAAACTCCCAAACCATAGATCGGGTGGATTGGCCTTCATTTCTTGAGACTTTTATAGAGTGGACCCATATATTATGCCGTCACAACATAAAAAACATATATGGCTTCTCAAGTATCAATATTTTATTAAAATAACCCCATGATATCATGAAATTATAGTTACATCCAAAATTATCAAGATATTACAAACGTCTCATTTTATACTTAAAATATCCTTAAGGTTAATGAGAATGATTTTAAAACTAGAAAGAGTATTTTGAATATGATGGTTTTTTACAAATACTTATTTAAATATGATGGGGCTTTTTTTCACACTTTTATCTCCAGATTTGTTTTTAATTTACCCTATTACTTTTTGTTAAATAGAACATTTTTAATTTAAATTTATCCATGATTGAGTCCCTTTTATCCACTATTATAATTTATCCATGAGTTGAAAGGAGGCCTTAATAATTGGTAAATTAAAACTAGAGGACTCAATTTAATTGAAAAATGGAGTAGAAGATTGATTAGATAAAAAAAAAAAAATTGATATTTAATTGAGAGACCATGCGTGATTTTAACCACTAAAATTAACTTTATACATCTTGCATATAAATTTAGCTGATTTGTAGCAATCCAAGAGGCATATAAATATTGTATAGTTGTACTAGATTTTAAATGAAATTATATATATGCTATTTCTTTGGTTGAAATCAAATGACCAAAGCAATTGAAGAAAGGCATGCGATTATCTTTTTCTTTGAACTTTTGATAGTGTCACCGTGGTATTAATTATTTTTTAAAATATTTTTTATTTAAAAAACTACATTAAAATAATTTTTTATTTTTATTTTTTAAATTTATTTTTAATATCAGTAAATTAAAATAATTTAAAAATATAATTATTTTTTAATAATATTAGTCAAGTACCGTGTGGAAAGCTAACATGTCCATGTACATGTTTGGTTATTTTCTAATTAATAGGACATGGAATTGGATGTCCCTTGGAAATTCATTTCATTGCACCGTGTGGAAATTCATTTCATTGCATATGCTTTGGAAAGGAATCTATTTATTTCCTCATAAGAGACAAAGTGTCTCTTTTAATTAATTAAGTCATGCAGAAATTTATGGCCCGTTCACATTGTAAAATAGGAAAAAGGTGCACTACGCCGTCGTTCCATCTTTAATTTAGTCAAAAATCTTTCAATCTTTAATTTAGTCAATTTGTAAGAGCTGTACCCCAAAATTTCTAATTGGATGAAAAGACGCTTCTAAATGATTAATGTGGCTCCAGATTCAATTGCATTGTGATCCACACAGTGCATTTTCTTAAAACTTTGTTGTGGTCATTAGATGTACAAGGTAATATATATATATATATATATATATATATATATATATATATCATTGAAAATAATATACAACATTAAAGTGATAAATTTTTTTTAATTTTTTTACCTGAATATTTGTTTCTTATACATAACATTCTAAAATAACAAGTTTTAATATAAATTAAGTGTTAGTTGTTCCAAAATACTGAATATTTAGTATCTCAAGTTTTAATTGTTCCAAAACAAGTTTTAATTATAAAAATAACATTCTAAAAATTAAAGAGAAATTTCTTAGTCTCATATAATAAACCAAGATCATTAGTTATAAATAAGTTGTCATTAACATATAAAATCAGAAATATAAATTTGTTCCTCCTGAACTTCAGGTATACAATTCAATCAAAAATCATTTTTCCTTAAATCTAAAAGAAACAATATTATTATTAAACTTGAGATACTACTACTTGAAAGCTTGTTTAAGTTTGTATATTGATTTTTTTTAAGCTCACACACCATGTGTTTTTTTCTTTCAATTGAAAATCCTTTTAGTTAATCAATATAAAATCCTAAATTTCCATTTGAAAAAGTAGTTTTCACATCCATTTAATATAACTCTAAGTTAGAATATCTACCAAAGCAATGATAATTCTTAGTGAATCTTTTCTAGATACTATTAAAAGAATCTCTTTGTAGTCAATGCTAATTGTTTATAGTAAAACTTTGAGTAACAAGTCTTGCCTTGTACCGTTCAATATTATCATTTAAGTCTTGTCTGGTATTAAAGATCTATTTACATTCAAATATTTTAAAATCTTCAAGTATTTCATCATGATCCCAAATTTTATTTTCTTTCAATAGATTTTAGATCATCTTTAATGGAATTTCTCCATTTATTAGAATTACCACTATTAATAGCTTGTGAAAATCAAACTGCATCATCAATTCCTAAATCAAATTCTACCTCTTGTAATCATTCAAAATAATCGAATTTTTTTTTATTGAGACCTTCTTATTATTATTTCTTATGGTTCATTAACTATAGGTTCATTTATTTTCATTATAGAGTGTATAATTATTTATTTATTGTTCTTGGTAATTATTAAATTGTTCAATAGTTTGAGGAACAACAACTTTGGAAGATGTAAAAGGCAAATGAGCTTGTACCCTAACTTCTTGAATTTTCATATTGTAGGTGTTTCACTTCCACTAAGTTCATGATTTTCAATAAACCTAGCATTTCTAATTTCAACAATTCTTGTGTTGTGGTTATGATAATAGGATTTATATGTTTTAGATTTTTCTAGATAACATATGAAGAAACCACTAGTTGTTCTTAAATACTGGTTCTTTTCATGTGGATTATAAATTAATACTTTTGACAAGTAACTTCAAACATACAAATGTCTTAAGGTGTTTAAGAACTAGTATTTATAAGGTGTTTTTAAAACTACCTTACTAGGAACCTACTTAACATATACATAGTACTTTTTAATCTATATGTAACGCCCTCATCTTTTAAGACTATATTAAACATAAAATAACATTATAGGTTATTGAAAAATCCAGGATTTTTTTATACATAAACAATTAGATGTATGCACATAAACACGGTTAGCTTCAATATCATATTTCAATCCTTATTATATTATCAAATATTCTACTAAAAATTCAACAGAGTTTTTCTATACTTGAATGGTATCAAGTTATCAACATAAACTTGAACACTTTTGAAACCATTTTACAATCCTTGATTCAACCTTTCTAGATCATATTTCATTATTCTAACATCATTTCAATGAGAATTTTCACATATCATAAATGCATAGATGTTAAACTTAACTTTATAAAAATAAATGACTAAATAAGAAAGATTTGCATTAAAGTTTAAAGATCATGATATACCTACTAAACAAAACTTAACTAGATATTACATATGTAACAGAAATAAGATCACTTAGTTCACAAGCATAAATCTATAAATTTATTTATTTACAATCTAGAATTATAGATTATATAGTATTTACTATTTTTACATAAAATCTAAGATAGAATATCCATATGCCATATATTGTTTTTGTATTCAATTGTGTAGTACCTGAAACAAACAATACAACACTTATAATGCATTACATTTAACAAACAAAATGAAAACATAAAGCATGATGCTAATATTATCATTAAAAACTTCTTCTTCTTATTTAAAGCCTTTCACGTAATTTCTCTCTTTCTGAAATTCAAAAATCAACTAGACTCTTATTATCCTTATACTTAATCGACTTCATCCATCCCATCATTTTAATTATTGATCTATCATTTCTTAACTTGTTCTTTAAATTACTTGGCTTCTTTTGCAAATCCCCTAATAATATCAATATGTCAACCGCGCTGGCGCTACTATCTTTTCTTATAAATAGTCATTACAACATCTAATAGACATGCACCCAGGCATCACTAACTCTATATATAATAGTTAGTCAATTTAGTGATCCATCCATCAGTAATATTGATGTCACTAGTCTTCTCACGATCATCTAGTCAAATTAAACATCCTAGTCATCAACCTTGTTGATGACATTAGTTTTAAACTGGCCAATTAGTTAAATTAAATGTCTCGGTCATCAACCTCGTTGATGCCACTAACCCTAAACAGATCAGTTAGTTAATTAATCATTTATTGGTACATATAATTAAATGAAAACATCCCAATTATATTTAACTCTTTCATTTTATTAACAGAAATCAACATTTTGTTGACAACTATAGCTATCATGTTCGTCCCTAAATGTTTCAACAATAACTTGGCATGTTAGCCGCGATGACGCCACTAGCTCCTTTTAGGGCAACTAGTTAAACCTCTCAGTCCTTGACAACACCCCACACACACACACATGCATATGCAGTTTTAGAAGCCTAAAAAATTTTGATAGTTAGAATAAGGTGCAGAGCACTTACCTAAAACTTGTACACGAACTGTTGCTTGTTGTTGTTGTTGTTGTTGTTGTCCTATCCTAGTAGCCTCCCCTATATCAATAGGTTTTCTAAACCATTAGGATATAATAATTCACACTAAAAACCTTATTCTAGTTCCTAATCATTCATGTCTAAAAACCATCATTAGGATAAGTTTATAAATTTAGCATATCCATCCTCACTTTATAAATCATATTCATCATAAAAATTCTCAAATCAATCAAGCATTTAACTACATTCGTCCATTCATGTGTGTGTGTATGCATTTTCAATTACAATTTAAGACATTATACCATAAAGGAAATCTATTTTCTATTCTGATTTTTTAGCCGAATTAAAACTCATGACTTTTCATGAATTTTCATTTTTATCATTTATAAAAAAAATCTCCAACATACTTAGTTTACAAGGAATAGCCCTTTCCTAACATATATTTTGCTACAAGTTGATTCCTTTTTTTAATTGACTAATTTGACTGTATGACCTTTATAAATATCCGATTTTGTTTCAACTTTTCCATCTCAAAATCTATTTGAAGATGGTTAACACACCTATAAAAATATGTGTAAATATCTCATATCTTTATTTCACAAAATCTTTACTTCTTTCTCTTTCTTGGCCTAAACTGCCATGAATCAATTCCATACGTTTCCATAAAAATACAATTTCCTATTAAAATCATCTAGACACATCACATAATCATAATATAACACATTCAAAACAACAACATAAATCATTGTATTTTATATTTGGCTGAATCCAGCAAAAAAACAAAGGCATAAGTTTTCTTCAAATCTTTTAACAATCTTACGAAACTCAATTATTTAACACTTCACTTAACACAATTCCTAACATATATTTTGCTACAAGTTGATTCCTTCTTTTAATTGACTAATTTGACTATATGGCTTTTATAAATATCCGATTTTGTTTCAACTTTTCCATCTCAAAATCTATTTTAAGATGGTTAACACACCTATTAAAATATGTGTAAATATCTCATATCTTTATTTCGCAAAATCTTCACTTTTTTCTCTTTCTTGGCCTAAACTGCCATGAATCAATTCCATATGTTTCCATAAAAATACAATTTCTTATTAAAATCATCTAGACACATCACATAATCATAATATAGAACATTCAAAACAACAACATAAATCATTGTATTTTATATTTCGCTGAATCCAACAAAAAAATAAAGGCATAAGTTTTCTTTAAATCTCTTAACAATCTTATGAAACTCAATTATTTAACACTTCACTTAACACAATTCAATACAATTATCACAACAATTACATCAACAAAATCAACCTTTTTTTTTTAGTTGAGGCCAAACCACCCTATAAAAGTTCAAGGTTTTCTTTTTCAATTTTCATGCAATTAACCTTCACAACCACACCTTAAATGTTTCAAATAACATAACTAAACATGAATTCCTTAACAATTAAAAAGAAACAAACTCATTCCTCTTGCATAAGTATAAAATGAATTCTTATATAAAAGAAGGATAACATGTTTTTATCCTAAGATTAACATTAAAAGCTATCTACCCACCAAACTCAACTTTACATAATCAAATCAACACATAACATTCTCTAATCTATACTAAACGTCAAATCAAGCAATAGACAAAGCATCATACATCTTTTTAGCAACGACTCAATGATTTTTATGCAAAGAAATTCAAGTTTTCCCATCGTTTTCTTTAATTTACACTATATTTCTAACACTTCTAACCCTAGCCTTTAATCTCTTTTTAACACAACAATAATTTCTTTGAATCTCAAATAAACCCTTAATCACTCTCAAATACCGAAAACCTATGAAATCAATCAAAATAGTTGAGGTGCTTTTGGATAGTTTTGGATGAAAGGAATCACTGAGATGTAGGATTTCAGGTCAAGAGTTGTTGAGATGATATGACTCTACCAAAAAACAGTTGCATAAGAGAATAGTTGTCAGAATTCGGTTCTTCTAATAGTTGTAAAACCAAGGTTCTACTTGAAAGGAATCGTTAAGATGAAGGATTTCAAGTCAATTAAGCTAAAAGCAAAAGTCGTTGAGATTATAGAAATATGTCAGAAAACAGTTGCACAGGAGAATAACTATGAGAATAGGGTTATCCTAATGGTTGTAATTAATTTAGGGTCTGTTTGGCTAAACACTAAAGTAAAGACAAACTAAAGCTAAAGAAAAAAAAGTAAACTTAGAGGCATTGAAAATACCTTAAGGCAATGTTTGGAAAACACGTGTTAAGGGCCAAAACATGACATCGTTTCCTTTAAAAAAATAGGGCGTACCAAACATGCCTTTAAGTATGGGTTAGGCTTAGCCCAACCATATAGGCTGAACTTACTAGGCCCATACTAGCGTGTATAGGTTGGGCTCAAGCCCATCCCAACTCTATTTTTGTTGGGCCAGTAGATGGCCCAAAAGCTTTTTTTATGTGCTGGACGCAGCCAATCCATATTGGCTGGGCTTGGGTCTCGCCCATTCACCTTTGTCACTAGCCTAACCTAATGACATTACCTTTGCTTGAAAATGCTAGCAGCAGAACATGAATTATTTCACATTTTCTATGGGCAAAAGAGGTACTATCTGTTTTAAAAGGATGGAGAAAAAAATGAAAGATTATTTGGCCTGAGGAGTAATCATTGGTGGTTGTGCTTATGTTCTTGGTGGTTTAAGGTGTTGTTGCCGAGAGGGAGAAAGAGGAAAGGGAAACATTGGGTGTTTCAGCTGGAAATTAGTCTTTTTAGGTCCTCAGTTGTTACCAAAGCTTTTAGTTGATGGGGGGAGGTGTTAGGTGGTGGTGGTGCTACTGAAACTATTGGTTGAAATGGAAGTATAGAGGGATGTTATTGTTGTTGTTGTTCTTATTATTATTATCTGTTTTTTTTTTCCTGGTTCTTTCCCCCTCTTCTCTTTCTGTTTTCTTTCTTATCTCCTTCATAAATTTCACATCTATTTATAAGGGATGAAAAAGGGATATGAGGTGATGTGAACCCTAACGAAACCTAATGGAATTTCGAATCCAAGATCTATCTAATCCAAGTTTGAGTATGAAATTGAGATTATCACAATAGAAGACTTGCTCTAAGACAACAAGACTATAAACCACCTAATTACAATGCCTACACTTGGAGACGAGCAAAAGAAGTATAAAATCACTAGCAAAGATTGATCAATTCTTTAAAGAGTTTAAGTTCAATGAAGAATCAAGAAAGGAAAAAATTATCCCTATCATCTTATAATTTGATCAAAATTACACTTGTCTAATATTTTTTGAAAAATTACAGTTTACATCCTAAACTTTGATGCACACATAACAATTTACATCTTATACTTGGCATGCCCAAAAACAATCAACAAAAATTATTTGATTATTTACAGAATAAAATATTATAAATATCATAAAATTTCCATGAATAAAAAAACCCTAGCCGTCTTCTTTCACCCATCTTTATCCTTTAAACACCTAACCTAGCTGTCAACTTCCATTTCTTTATCTACAAAATTAAAATTTAAAAATATGATAATCTCCCTAATGTAAACAGCAAAGAGCCTTCACATTGTCTTCCTTCCGTGAACAACAAGTTGTTGGTTATGATGATCCTTATCATTCTCTGTTAAGTTACCCCTATTATTATATAGTTTGATTGAAATTGCACTTGTCTACCATGTTTTGGAAAATCACAATTTGGATCCTAAACTTTAATGTACACATAACAATTTAATCCTATACTTAGTGTGCCCAAAAAAGTCAGCAAAAATTATTTGATTATTTATAGGTTTGCTATTATTTTTATTTTATGACTAAAAAGCCTTTATATTAAATATTATAAATTTTTCATGAATAAGAAATTCCTAGCCATCTTCTTCCACCCATCTTCATCCCCTAAACACCAAACCTACCTGTCATTTTCCATTCCTTTATTTATAAAGAGTTAAAATTTAAAAATCTAATCATCTCCCTACCGTAAACAAGAAAAATCCTCCACATCATATTCCTACCTTAAACAACAAGTTGTCGGCTATAATGATCTTCATCAATCTCTGTTAGATTTGAATCACAAAGCACTATACTCACCTTCCCTTTAACACCACCATTCTCTTTACTAATATCACTATTATGAGGCCCTAATTTTTATTAGTTGGCAACCACCCCCCCCCCCCAAAAAAAAAAAAGGCACACACACATATAATGTTTTTGTTAGCCTTTGACCTAAGCCCAATGCTTAGCTTGTTAGTGCTCACAAAAGAAAAAGTTTTTTTTATACAAAAATATGCAAGAAAATTATCTTAGAATTTTCCCATATGCAATTTAAAACATAATTTTTTGTTTTTTTAATATAAGGATTTTTGTTGTTTTTCTATTTTTTTTAAAATAATTTATTTAATACCAGAAAAGTGTTTTACATATAAGTTCACAATCCCAAATACTAAATATAAAAGGATAAAAAAGACCACAATTAATTGCAAAATGGTCCTACAAAAATCTAAAAATTAATTAAAATTAAACTAAAACGCGTTGGTAAAATAAAATAAAAAACAAAAAATAAGACCATGAAAAAGGGGTTAGGGTGTGTTTGTCACACATGCTCTTAGCTGAAAAACACAATTTAGAAATTGCCTTAAAGAACTTTTTGCCGAACACACTTTAAGACTAAAAAATGCATTTTTCTCTTTGATAAATCTTGGCTTTGCCAAAAATAGTCTTAGGCCTTAAAGGCTCAGCCCAATCATGTAGGCTAGGTTTCTTATCCTAACCTAAGATCCAGAAACACGACCCATATATATGTTTAGGCTTCGATTGAAACACGCAAAGTAAGCCAATAACTTCACTTTGTAAGAAATCAAAATGGCAACCTTTGAACACCAAACCCACAAATCTAGACATTGCCTTAAACCTAAAACATGGCTAAAACCCCACAAAAATAGCCTAAAATCAAAAACTAAAGGTCAAGCACACTCATATTGACTTGCTTGAACTATAAAAGCTTCAAGATAACAAACAATGAATGCAATTCAATACTTATACCAATAAATAAAATAAGTTATTATAATATGATATCTAATTATATTATTACATTGGTTCTAACACTAATTTTCATTCAACATTATCATGAAAATGGCTTTGACTAAACACAATATTCAACCCACAACAACCAATGGTCATAGTTTTGACAAATCATGCTTATCAACACATATATACTTTCAATCAAACAAAGTTCCAATGACTAACCTAACCATCAAAACTGATTTGGATATCATTTAAACTGACTATTAATCTTACAATAATAGTCTACCATATCTTAAAACCACAAGCTATGCATTCACTATTACATTAAATATATTTTCATCAAAAGACACATTGTTCATCAAACCAATAACTAATTATGATGGATGAATTAAACATCAAAGTAACGATTTAAAAGGAATTAAAGAGGGGTGTGCTTATTAAGTTATACCATCTTATCAAGGGTAAATGGTATACCTTTCGGTCAAAATACAACCTTTTCTTTTAGATGTTCTTGCTCATTTTATTCTTGTTTCTAACTCTTTTTAACCTATGTTTCTTTACTCTTCTTCTTTTTTTTCTTTTCTCTCCTTTTTTTTCTCTCATTTTGCTTATTATTTTTCTTTCTTTATTTTGTTGACTTTTTTTTCTTTCGATTCCCTATCTTCATTTTTATGGAAAGACACTCTTTTTATAGGCCAAAGTAAGACCAGGAAGTTATAAAACCACCTATAATTTTTTGTTGGTTTTCCAAAGATGAGTTAGTACAAAAGATTCTCCTTCTTTCTTTCTCTTTTACAACCTTCTTCGAAAGTTGTGGTGTCTGGTTTCCTTTTATGTTTTGTGAAATGAATCTTACCAAAAAAAAACAACCTCAAAATTAGCTCTTTTATGGGTGACCAGTTTCTTTTCCAATCAAGACTGACTAGGTAGGGTACTTTGATGAATCACTCATATAGATTTGGATGTAAATGTGCCATCAAAGAACCCGAAACATGTAAAGGAGATGTAGATATATCATTGGGAATAAACCATGCTTGGTTTAGAGGTTTAGAACTCCAAATTCATTGATTGAAAAATTGATCCTTGATCAACTCAAATTTTTCAAGGTAGGGGAGGCGAACTAGGAATAAGATATTGGTGAGTTCTTCGAGACAAATAAGGTATAAATATTTTATGATCCTCGTAAAAAAAAGTGTTTCTTAATTAGATGTATGGTTCCAATTAAAGCTCATGAAGAGGTCGAAGATATCATATTTATTCGCTTGAAGGTGACTCTTTGATCAACAATCTTGGTTGAAGAAGAAGAAAAGTGGTTTTGTAAAGTGTCATCAACTCCCTTCATTAAAGCTTAAAAAGCATTTCTCCTGTTTTAAATCCCTAAAACTTAAGGTTTTAATTAGGTTTTTGTGAATTTTCATTATAGTATTTGGTTTTTAAAATTTAGTGCATGCACCATTAATTAACTCAAAAACTTTTCAATTCATGTAATCACTCCTTTAACAATGTCGATTGGAACACTTTGATTGATGCACCTTTTATAAATTAGTCATTGCTTTCTAGATTGTGCAGTTTGATACCTAATTGACCATTAAAATTTTAAATATTTGATCCATGATTCAATCAATTTAAGTCCCTAAATGGATGCGCCTTTTGCCTTTTAGTTCTTGGTTTTGAATTTCTTCAATTAAGCCCCTAATTGACCTTAAATCTTTCTTTTCTTCACAATTAACCCCTTGAATTGATCAATTAACTTATTAAAATTTAAAATTGGTCCTTAAAACTTCCAGGACTTGCAATTTGACCTGAATTAGGATTCTAAACTTTGTTTTCCTTCAAATAAGTCCTTAATTAAGTCAATTAAACCCATTTAATGTTTAATTTCACTTTTGATTAAGCCCTTGATTAAATCAATTAGGCCCATTAAAAGTTTAATGAAGTCTTTAAGCTTAATTATTTTGCAATTCTTCCCCAATCTTTAATATCTTTCTTCAATTTGGTTTTACATTCTCATTATTTTCTTCAATTAGGCATTTCATTGCTGCAATTGAGTTCCCAACCTTTGTCATTTAGTCTAATTTGGTCATCTAACTTCTAATTTATGTGATTAAGTCCCTTTTCAACCCATCTTTTTCACCTTCAAATTTCTTGTCCATTTATGACCTTAAAATTTTTTTAAAATTTTTTGTTTGGATTTTTAAGTATTTCAAAAGGAAAAAAATTATATAAAAGAATTTTTAGGGATCCGAAATTGTATTATGACAACATATATTGGGTACTATGATCATTTCATCATATTTGAAATATTCCTTTGACCCTGGTTATAAACTATAATTTTTCAAAACTTGGTAGGCAAATACAATTTTGACTAAATTATCAAATGCCATGGGTAATTTTTTCTATAAAAAGAATAATGTTTTCCAAGAATCATTCATATAAATTATCATAATATATAGTGGAAGAATAAAAAAAACCCATCAATTAAAATCTAGGGTTAATGAAAATTGAGGTAAACAATAATCTTTAAATGAAAAACCATAAGTTCACTTGATGCTTTAATACCATATATAAACAATTCTTTAATTGTAAATATGAACAATCAAATATAAAACATAATGCCAATAATCTTAGAACTTTATGATTTTTATATTCAAATAATTATTTAAAAAAACATACATTGATCCATAACAAGCTCTTTAAAATAAAGAAATCCTGAACGAATAAAGGGTATTTCTCTTCTAATCCTCAATTATTTTTATATATGTTTCTGATTGAGGAAAACATATGATTAAAGGGTAGAGATAGGACTAGCTTTCTAAATAAAATCTTTATATATCACGCATCCGTCAAGTATATAGTTAATAAACTACTTATCAAAATTGACCAATACAATTTTATTATAAATATTTATTAAATCATTTAATAGTTCATTAACTCATTTATATGGGCTACATCTTACAAATAATTCATGTATAGAAGTAGGGGGCTTATTCTCCAGTAATTTTTGGTTAATCTAATATTGAAAAAGGTAATGACGTCAAGGAGTTCAACTAAGTATTTAAAGTATCAAAAGTAAGAAAATAGAACTTAATAAAGATTTCATTCTACAGGATATATATTTGAATTATGACTTTTGATTTATAATTAAAAAGTTATTTTTCTTAAGTAACTTATAATAATAATAAAATAGTTAAAATGATTTTAAATTAAAAATATATTTGTTAAAATGATTCAAAAGAAACGTGTTTTGAACAAGGAATGTAGTATGAGTTAGAATCATAAGTTAAAATTAAAGATTTCAACTTTTTAATATTAAAGAAAAAAACAATTTACTCAATTATATAAAAAACATTTGATTTAAATTCAAAGTTATTTCTAACCAAACAAACTTATGACTTTTCTTTGAGTTAAAAATTAATAAAGAAAAACTACTTAAATAAAGTAACAAAAATAATACCAAGCATAACCTAAGTATTGGTTAAAACCCACATATATATGTGCTCTCTATTTTCAAATATGCTTTAAATTACACCCTTTACCTTCAAACGTGCTAACCCTTTACTTCCAAATCACTTATAATACATGGCAATTTAAATTTGTAATAAAGTTGGTTGGAGGAGCTCAATTCACCTTTAATGGGGTTATTTGATTTATTTTAAAATTACGGGTTTAATCTGAATCAATGAGCAACAATGGAGGACCTTCAAGAACTTTGGCCATTAAGTCTTTTAAAACGGTCCAATTTATTTTAAAAGAAAAGGAGCACACTACTTTTCTTTTCTGCTTGCATGCCTCCTCTTTCTGGCCCCCACCTTTGGCACCTTTCTATATAAACTAAGATTTTATCTCCGTCTCTTCTCCATACTTGCTAGCTAGCTCTTTCTCTCCTCCTCATCCTAATACTCAGTTTCATATTGCAAAATGGCAAATTTAAGCAAATGGTTGTTTTGTTTCCTAGTTTCTACTACGGTGATAGTAGCAGCAGTTGGGAGAGAGATTTCTGACGGAGAAGAAGCAAGGAGAGAAGCTGATAGAGTGACCAATTTGCCTGGGCAACCACAAGTAAGGTTTCAGCATTATGCTGGTTATGTAAAACTTGGACCCCAGAATCAGAGGGCATTGTTCTATTGGTTCTTTGAAGCAAAAGAGGACGCTTCTCAAAAGCCTCTAGTTCTGTGGCTTAATGGAGGTTAGCGCAGTTCTAACTCTCTCTCCAGCTTAATTAAAAACTGAAAACTTTTACACTGATTTCTTGGGTGGATAGAGCATGCTTGAATCATCACGGATCGATGACTGTCCTTTACTATAGTGTCTTGGATAATGTGATTATGTACTTGGTGTTTTTTTAACCTAATTGTTTTTAACTATGAAAACAAATGAATGGTTTCCGGGCTGCTCGGTAATACTTTAATGTAGACAGAGAAAAGAGATCGATGGAATTCATCGTCTTCCTTCTCTAGTCACATGCTAAGAGAAGTACTGAATATTGGATAGAATTCTTTCGATTCACTTTCTTCTTGTTGATAAGGTTAAATAGTATATTTTTACTAGCAACTTTTAGATTATTTTATTTTAATCTTGGTTGACGATTATTTTTTAAAATATTTTTAATTATAAATATATTAAAATAATATTTTTTTATTTATTTTATATTTTATATTAATACATAAAATATTAATCACATATAAAAGTAAATATTAGAGTTTGACGGCAGGGTATTTATGAACGCAAGTCTGTAAATAGTAAATACCATAAGAGTTTTCAAGCTCATCATGTCATTTATTCCCCTTCAATTATTCTCTGCCAGCTTCCCCCTAGGTTCCTTTGCTCCTTGTCCTTGATGCCCTTTTTTCAAAACTTCTTTCTTCTCTTTTGTCTATGGAGGACAACGTTGGGTCCCATGGAGTGTAACCGTTACCATGACGTATGGCCCATGAAAAGGGAAAACAAGAAAAACAATTATTAGAAGTTTATAACTTGGATATATAATCTGCAATTTCTCTTTACAGATAATTAGAGGGACTTTCTTTCCATGTTTGAGTACGTTTGAAATTTTATTAATTTTTAAAAATTATTATACAATTTCGCCCCTTTTCTCTTAGAATTGTTATCATTAGTGGATTGTTAGCTAAGCTACGACAAGGATTCATGTTGATTTGAACATGGATGATGATGATGATGATGCATGTCCAGCTTTGCTTGGTCTCTTCCTTCGACTTTAATTTCCATTCAAGCGAAGACCATGATTTTCAATTGTTTACTAAGAAATAAGAAAAAAGAAAAAAGGAGAGTATTTGGGAACGTTTGTTGAAGAAATTGATTTAATGATAAAAGAAGTGTTTAATCCATATGATCAGGACCTGGGTGCTCCTCCATAGCTTATGGCGCAGCGCAAGAACTTGGCCCCTTTTTAGTTAGGGGAAATGGAACACAGCTTATTCTCAACAAATACTCTTGGAACAAAGGTAATGTTATATATATTGAAAGAGCTTGTTATCTGTTAATTAATTAATAATTTCTTAATATATTAGTAAATATAACAATTGCAATTGCAAATTTTCTTTTAAAAAGAAAAATCTTTCTGTAAAATGAGTATATCATCCTATATATTTCCACTTAATTTCTTGCTGATTAATTTTGTTTGCTGATCTACATGTTTGATGGTGTTCATAATAATCAGCTGTTTGCTGATCTACATGTTTGATGGTGTTCATAATAATCAGCTGCAAATATTTCTGTAAAATGAGTGTATCATCCTATATATTTCCACTTAATTTCTTGCTGACTAATTTTGTTTGCTGATCTACATGTTTGATGGTGTTCATAATAATCAGCTGCAAATATGCTTTTCCTGGAGGCTCCTGTGGGCGTGGGATTTTCATACACAAATAATTCCGAAGATCTATCTAAACTAGGTGATAAAGTTACAGCCGATGACTCTCATACCTTCTTAATCAATTGGTTCAAAAGGTTTCCAAACTTCAAATCACATGATTTTTATATAGCTGGAGAGAGCTACGCAGGTAAGAAGATCCTTTACAAATACATTTTCTTCATTATATATATAATTTGAACTAAAAGTTCATTGTTTTTTACTCTTGAATCTTTTTTTTCCCCTTTTAACTAGGGCACTATGTTCCCCAACTAGCTGAGCTTATTTACGAAAGAAACAAAGGAGCTACAAAAAGTTCTTACATAAATCTCAAGGGTTTCATGGTATGTAGTAAGTATTTAGGTTTAACCTACATGGAAACACAGAAATATTAATGCAATGGTGTGGTATGTTGATTGAAAAAAAAAAAAAATAGATCGGAAATGCTGTGATTAATGATGAAACGGACTCTGCGGGCATTGTGGATTACGCGTGGAGTCATGCAATTATCTCAGACCAGCTCTACCACAACATAAAGGAATGTGATCATCAAGAAAGCGTAACAAACGAGTGTGTTGTTCATTACAGAGGGTTCGCAGAAGCTTATTCAGACATCGACATTTATAGCATCTACACTCCAGTTTGTCTCTCCGAATATTCTACTCGAATTTCATCGAGACTTGTCGTCGCACCTCGCCTTCTTTCAAAATTACATGTAAGAGCACAGAAACATCAATCTTTTAGTCTTAACTGATTAGCTAGGGCGAAAAAACCCAGGAACAAATAGACTTCAAATGTTAATATACATAATATTGAGAAATAGTTGGTTTTTTTGTAAAGGAAAAGTAACATACAGCAGTAATTGCTCTATAATGGTATCAGAATTAATTAATGGGCAACTATAAATGTGATTGTTTCTTGATTTCAGGACCTAGTGCATAGGCTACCATCAGGATATGATCCATGTACGGAAGATTATGCAGAGAAGTTTTTCAACAGAGAGGATGTTCAGAAAGCCCTACATGCCAATGTTACCAAATTATCCTATCCTTATACACCATGCAGGTACTAGCTATAAGAGTATAAAATTTAATTTAAGCTATAACATACAAGTCAAATACTTGGTTTTTGTGTTTTATGAATAGAGTTTTGGGTGTTTTAGCTAAAAAATATTGATGTCTCCAAGCTCTATGAAATTGAATCTTTTATAGGCATCCCTATATTCATTGCCATTGATGATCGATGGTGATACAAATAAACATACAGGTAGATTTCATTAGGTGGGGAAGGGATTAAAATTGACCAGTGGGAACCTGTAGCTTTCAAGCATTTAGTGAGAGCTTGTCTCAAATATTAACTATAGCTCTCTTTCTTCCTGCTTTCTCTTAGAAAAAATAAACGAGAAAATGTAGCAGATTTTTGATGAGCACCAGTCTCTTTCATTTCCTTATGGCTTCCACCCACCTTTCTCCAATCATTCTAACTGGTTGTAGGTATGAAAGCACATACATAACAAAACAAAAATAGGCAATATAAGATCACACCGCCGAGTTAAATATATGGGACCAACCTTAGTTGAGGTGAAGACAAGACAAGCTTGTGTTCTTCCATGGTCCATATCTTAAATTTTCAAAAGAACGTCGTCATCACAAGATGGTAATTCTATATTTATTTGGTTATTGTTTTCTTAATCACATTAATTATAAACAATTGATTCTTTCTAGGGTAAAAATAATGCAGAGTTAATTTATTCCTAATGGTTTTTTTTTTATCCATTTCTTTTCCTGTGATCACCCCCTTCTCCTCTCTAAAATGAAACTGGAAATGTATATATATATGTGCCTATACAAATTAAGTACTCCAGATTGCATTTATGACTAAAATGTTTTGATTTTTGTTGTGTGTGGCATGAACAGCAATGCAATAAGGAAGTGGAACGACTCTGCGGAAACAGTACTGCCTATCATTCAGAAGCTTTTAAACGCTGGATTGCGTATTTGGATCTATAGGTATGCTGATGGAACACCTTTTCGATATTATCTTGTGAATTTATCTAAAAATATTTTAGGAAATGCATGCAAATATTAATATGTTTTAAAATTCATAAAATTCTGCCGTTATAGAACTATATCATGAACCGTCGAAAATTAGATGAAAAACAAGAAAATTATTAACTTTTATAAAATTCTCTTGTTTTAAAATAATGAAAAAGAAAAGGCTATTGTTCTTTCTTAATTTTTTACCATGTTCATAACAACGTCAACAACAATGGTACTGCAGTGGAGACACTGACGGGAGAGTACCAGTAACATCAACAAGGTACAGCATAAAGAAAATGGGGTTAAAGGTGAATGAAGAATGGAGGGCATGGTTTCATAAGAGTCAAGTGGCAGGATGGGTTGAGACGTATGAGAGAGGGCTCGTATTAGCAACCATACGTGGTGCAGGCCACCAGGTTCCGGTCTTCGCACCTCAGCAGTCCCTTTCTCTCTTCTCTCATTTCCTTTCAGCCAAAACTTTACCGGCTTCTTCAAGGTACTAGTTCCCACAGTATTGGTACTCGTGATAAAGAGGATTAGAATGTGACCAATCATTGACTGTCTAGCAGATTTCGGACACCTTTTTCTCCACTTTGGGTTGTGTAATTTATCAGACAATCTTTTCTCTTTATCTCATTATGCAAAACTCAGGATTTTAATTTTGGGCTGCTTTCAAACATAGATTTCTCTCCATGGCTATTGAAAAAAAGAAAAAAAAAAAGAGTTTAGAGAGCGTTAAAAAGATGGGAAAAACATATAAAAACTACATAATATATATCAAGTTTTTTCTAGCACCATATTCATGGAAGAACAAAGAATAGGAAGGTTTCCCATGTCAAGAAACTATACAAAGCAAGTACGATTTGAAGTCTGTCCATGTATAGTTTATATTAAAGAAGAAAGGTTGCTTTATATTTTCAGATCGTGTTCCAAGTAAATTGTTTTGTAGCCTGCTGTCGGAAACTGTGCACTGTCCAAATATTTTTAGAAAATTATAACCATCAGGTACTCGAGCGAGATTAACAATATTATAACCATTATAAGTTCTATTTTATCTATTTTTGCACTGTAAGAATATTTTTAGATTAATTTTCACGTCTGAACTCCCTACTAAAATAAAATAAAGAGCCTATTAGCAACTAACTAGTTTGTTGTATATAATATTAAAATCTATTGAAAGTAAAATTTAGCAATGAAATTAATAATAAATAATTTTAGATGCAAATAATACATGTTAATTTTTTAGCAACGGATTATCAGTTGCTAATTTATTTAGTAATTAATTATCCATTACTAAAATTCAGTTGCTAAATATGTAAATCAGCAACGAATATTCTATTGTTAATGACCGTTGCTGATCTGTTGCTGATTAACAATAGAAACTTTGTTGCTAATCTGTTGATGATTTATCTAAAGACTATTTTTTAAAACATGAATTTTTTCAATTATTTTTCCCATCTATTGAATTTTTTTAATTATTTGTGGCTATTTAAAAAATTATAAATAAATATATAAAGAACATAAATTAATACTAGAAATTATTTTATCAAAAATAATAAATCAAATAAAAATAAATTTCTAAATTTCATCAAACTTACATCAAAATAGATAAATTATAATTTAATAAATATGTTCTATCATAAAAATGATGGTCGGAGTGGTGATGGAAACAAACCAAAACAATGCTGAGACTAGGTATTTTTACTGATCAAACTCATAACTACTTAGTTATCAAAATTTTAATACTATACTAACAAATCAATTTAACCCAAATATTTAAATTATTGAATAAAATTATAAAATATAATTTATATTATAATTTTAAAAGATATAATATGTATCCACCACTTAGAAGTTGACATGACAGCAAAGTTCAATAAAACCGCCAAGTTGAGTTCCTGCCTACACGTATCTGAGAAATTTCCTCGAACTGTCGTCTGGCAATCTATCGCCTATGCCCTTGCTAGGCAGGTGTTCCTCTTGGAATCCATACACAGGATAACGAGAGTAGTTGCGTCCCCACCCCCTCGTCAATCTAACGTATTTAGAGAAATTATTAACCCTCCAGAATATTGTTCAAACCCAAAAAATCAAGGTAAAGACACTACGTACACTAATAGAACCTAACTTGTCCCGTTGCCCGCAATTCACTCCTGGCTTAAATAAATAAAAAAAGTTAATTTCAACGTGAAAAAGAGAAGCAAAAATATCAAATTTAAATTGAAAAGTTGATTCACTGAAAAGATTCATTAATAACCAAAGAACAAATTAAAAAACTGAGAGATAAATACGGATAAAAAAAATTATAATTTCATGTCACGTCATTTAATTATTTTTATTTAATTAAAGGTCAATATTTCTTAGAAAAAATTAAAAATAAAATCCAATTTCTAATCAATATATAATCATGCATGGCATCTTATCAAAATGTTATGGTACATCTAGTAAGTGGTCCTGCTTTCAGTATTTGTGAATTCGAAATGAAGAGAGACGCAAAATATTAAAGAAAAAAATCCAGTCCCTGGCTAGCAATAATTGGCCTTCTACGTACCCCTTCTCTTTGCATCTTTGTATTGTTCTTCTTTTCTGCGTATTTAGTTCGATAGCTAGGGTGAGCAAAGCTGACTATGAGCTTACTCGCGATGTCTTAGCCCAACAAGAAGCAGACAGAGTCATTAGACTTCCTGGGCTGCCTGAGGTAACATTCAAGCAGTCTGCAGTCATGGAAGAGCTTTGTTTTATTGGTTCTTAATTTGAAGCCATTGAAAATCCTGAAGAAAAACCTTTGCTTCTATGGCTCAATGGAGGTGATTAATTTTTTAAAACTTAGTTCCATTTAGGGTTAGGAAATTTAAAGTGTTTGCATTTTTTTTCCCTTCCAGACTCCATAGCTTTCCACTACTGAATCTCATGTGTGTATATATTCCTCAGTGTTCTGCTGCGAGTCGGATTATTTTTTGAGATTATGATAATTCTAAAAAAAAAATCATAAATTTTATTTTTCAACCAATCCAATATTAAATAAGAGTGAAATAAAAAAAAACAATACTAGGTTTGATGGGTAAATCCACTAAACCCGTGAATTGGGTAACCCGATTCAATATGTCAAATCTACAAACCGGGTAATAAACTTCATTAGGATTAATAACTTGTTTTTTTTTATATTTAAACTATTGTTTATTTAACTATATAATACCAAAAATAGACAATCGCAAAATCAAGCGTCAAATCAATATTGAGATTTTTTTTAAAACTATGATAACAAAACAAAAACAATTATGAAAACTCAATTCTCAATCAGTCTAACATCAAGGGATGAAATTGAAAAAAATATATATATAAAAAAAGAAAAAAAAAAGAAAAGTTAAACTCACCATATACATCAATAGGCCCATGAACTTTCTAAAGCTTAGTAACATGTTTTTGTTTTCGAAACTATTTTATTAATTATATAATAATAAAAAAAAATAGATAATCACATAATTGAGTTCAATTATAAAAAGAAAAAAGAAAAAGTACCCTGCAAAACCCGCAAACAAGGGCAACCAGGGTTATCTCACCAAACTTGCAAATCGAATTATTGAGTCCATAAAGTTTAATAACCTAATTTTTTTCACAATTATTTTTTATTTAACTAAAGTTTTTAAAAATTAGACCATACCGCAATGCTGAAATATTTTTTCTGATATTAACCCGATGCTAGGATATTTTTTAATATTACAATAACCATATAAAGACAAATTAATCACATAATCGAGTTCAATTAAAAGAAAAGAAGAAGAAGAAAAAGTACCTCGCAAAACCCGCAAACAGGGGCAACCAGGGTTATCTCGCTAAACTCACAAACCGAGTTATTGACTCCACAAAGTTTAATAACCTATGTTTTTTTAATTATTTTTTATTTAACTAAATATTTTGAAAATTAGACCATACCACGAAATGATGCTATAATATTTTTCTGATACCAATCTGATAATGAGATATTTTTTTTGATACTGCAATAACCATATAAAGACAAATTAAAATAAATTATCCACTCTAAATCCTCATAAATATATCATATAAAAACTAAATTAAAAAAATATCAATAACCAAAGAAAAAAAAAGTTAAAATGCAAAAAACAATAAACATAATAGTGCATTACTATTTATAATTCACAATGCTACTGAGTATGGGTGGAGAAATAATGTTTTTTAGACACCTTTTAGCTTTATTTATAATAATATATATAGACTTGTTTGCATTAACTATTTTTACAATTAACGAGATTAAAGAGTGTTTTCGGATCAATTTATGTATACTGAGAGTAAGTCGTCCTTCCAGTCCAATCAAACATATATCTACACCTTGTAAATCTGTCATTTGAGAAAGAGTGGTGTCATGCATTACAGTGGACAAAGTGATTGGTCTCCAAGGCATATATATTCTTTAAAATTCACTTACTAATTTTTGTCAAGGGTAAATAATTTACTCTAAAATATAATCAGAGATGCCTTTGCCATATTTATAATTAAGTTAATTGGAACCAGCACCCCTTTTTCTTTAATGAAATATCAAAATCATTAGAGACAATTTATTAGAAACTTAATATTTAGAAAATTTTCTTTATATATGTATATATATATATAGCTATATTTTACAATCATTTAAAGATGAGATTCATTGATTGAGAGGATACACTTTGACTATTAAATTAGAAAGAAAAAACAAACTACATCAAATGGCATATAAAATTGATCTAATCATGCACTAATGATGTGTTATTTAGCATATTTTTTTTTTTGGAGTGCAGGCCAAATAGAGGTTGATCAAAATTTAAAATTATTATTTTTTTGCTTAAAATTAAATATTTTTTATATTTTCAGATTGTTTTAATGTATCTATATAAAAAATAAATTAAAAAATTATTATTTTAATGCATTTATAAGTGAAAAACACTTTGAAAAGCAACCGCTATTATACTTCTAAACACCCCCTTATGATGTATTTGTTTTTGTGGTAGAAACCGCGTTTTATAAAATTTTTATTTTTTTTTGCTTGAAAATAATGTCTTTTTTATATATTTTTGATTTTTTTTGATGTGTGATGTTAAAATAAATTTTAAAAAATATAAAAATATTAGTTTCATATATTTTCGAGTGAAAAACACTAGAAACAACAACTACCACAACGTCATTAGAGCTTGTTTGATATTGTGGTAGCAGTTTCTTTTCGATTTTTGTTTGAAAATGCATTGAAATAATTTTTTGATTTTTTAAAATTTATTTTTAACATCATCACATCAAAATAATTTGAAAATATAAAAATAAAATTAATTTAAATTAAAAATAAATAAATAAAATATTTATTTTTTTAAAAAAATACTTTTAAAATATAAAAACAAAATATGATATGTCCATGATGGTAAGAATTTTTGACTGGGCACGAGAATAGGAGTTCAAATCTTTCATCCCAAGTGATGCAAAACCTAGCAAAACGAGTCAGTGTCTGAGACATAGTGATGTAAGAGACCCAACTTGTTCCTAATTACTGACAACGGCTGTGGACTGTATTAAATAGTTGTAGACCCAACATGTTTTAAAAGAACCGAGACAACCATACATGAGGGCGGAGCAAAGACCAACCGACACAACCATCCGTTAAGATTGATGAATTGCAGATCAAATGAACATAGGCGGCACATCTGCTGAATGGATCTCGAAATGCCTTGTAATTGGTTAAAATAAAGATCAAGATCTGTAGGAGAACTCGTGTTTTCCACTCCTAAAATTAGCCCAGGAGCAGGCTTTATGTGCAATCACAATCACAATCTTTAGATTTATTGACAAACCGGGTAATAGAATTCATTGGAATTAATAACTTGTTTTTTTTTATATTTAAACTATTGTTTATTTAACTATATGATAATAAAAATAAACAATTGCAAAATCAAGCGTCAAACCAATATTGAGATTTTTTTTTAAACTATGATAATCTTATAGAAAATAAAACAAAAAAAATTATGAAAACTCAATTCTCAATCAGTCTAACATCAAGGGATGAAATTGAAAAAAATAAATATATAAAAAAAGAAAAAAAAAAGAAAAGTTAAACTCACCATACACGTCAATAGGTCCATGAACTTTCTAAAGCTTAGTAACATGTTTTTTTTTTAAAACTATTTTATTAACTATATAACAAAAATAAAAATAGATAATCACATAATTGAGTTCAATTATAAAAAGAAAAAAAAAAGTACCCTGCAAAACCCACAAACAGGGGCAACCAGGGTTATCTCACCAAACTTGCAAATCGAATTATTGAGTCCACAAAGTTTAATAACCTAGTTTTTTTCACAATTATTTTTTATTTAACTAAAGTTTTTAAAAATTAGACCATACCGCAATGCTGAAATATTTTTTCTGATATTAACCCAATGCTAGGATATTTTTTGATATTGCAATAACCATATAAAGACAAATTAATCACATAATGGAGTTCAATTAGAAAAAATGAAGAAGAAGAAAAAGTACCTCGCAAAATCCGCAAACAGGGATAACCAGGGTTATCTCGCCAAACTCACAAACCGAGTTATTGACTCCACAAAGTTTAATAACCTATGTTTTTTTTTAATTATTTTTTATTTAACTAAATATTTTAAAAATTAGACCATACCGCGATATGATGCTGTAATATTTTTCTGATACCAATTTGATAATGAGATATTTTTTTTGATACTGCAATAACCATATAAAGACAAATTAAAATAAATTATTCACTCTAAATCCCCATAAATATATCTTATAAGAACTAAATTAAAAAAATATCAATATCCAAAAAAAAAAAGAAGAAGTTAAAATGCAAAAAAAAAAAACAAATAGTGCATTACTACTTATAATTCACAATGCTACTGAGTATATGGGTCCAGAAATAATGTTTTTTAGACACCTTTTAGCTTTATTTATAATAATATATATAGACTTGTTTGCATTAACTATTTTTATAACGAGATTAAAGAGTGTTTTCGGATCAATTTATGTATACTGAGAGGAAGCCGTCCTTCCAGTCCAATCGAACATATATATACAGTGGACAAAGTGATTGGTCTCCAAGGCATATATATTCTTTAAAATTCACTTACTAATTTTTGTCCAGGGTAAATAATTTACTCTAAAATATAATCAGAGATGCCTTTGCCATATTTATAATTAAGTTAATTGGAACCAGCACCCCTTTTTCTTTAATGAAATATCAAAATCATTAGAGACAATTTATTAGAAACTTAATATTTAGAAAATTTTCTTTATATATATATATATATATATATATATAGCTATATTTTACAATCATTTAAAGATGAGATTCATTGATTGAGAGGATACACTTTGACTATTAAATTAGAAAGAAAAAACAAACTACATCAAATGGCATATAAAATTGATCTAATCATGCACTAATGATGTGTTATTTAGCATATTTTTTTTTTGGAGTGCAGGCCAAATAGAGGTTGATCAAAATTTAAAATTATTATTTTTTGTTTAAAATTAAATATTTTTTATATTTTCAGATTGTTTTAATGTATCTATATAAAAAATAAATTAAAAAATTATTATTTTGATGCATTTATAAGTGAAAAACACTTTGAAAAGCAACCGCTATTATACTTCTAAACACCCCCTTATGATGTATTTGTTTTTGTGGTAGAAACCGCGTTTTATAAAATTTTTATTTTTTTTTGCTTGAAAATAATGTCTTTTTTATATATTTTTGAATTTTTTTGATATGTGATGTTAAAATAAATTTTAAAAAATATAAAAATATTAGTTTCATATATTTTCGAGTGAAAAACACTAGAAACAACAACTACCACAACGTCATTAGAGCTTGTTTGATATTGTGGTAGCAGTTTCTTTTCGATTTTTATTTGGAAATGCATTGAAATAATTTTTTGATTTTTTAAAATTTATTTTTAACATCATCACATCAAAATAATTTGAAAATATAAAAATAAAATTAATTTAAATTAAAAATAAATAAATAAAATATTTATTTTTTTAAAAAAATACTTTTAAAATATAAAAACAAAATATCGTATGTCCATGATGGTAAGAATTTTTGACTGGGCACGAGAATAGGAGTTCAAATCTTTCATCCCAAGTGATGCAAAACCTAGCAAAACGAGTCAGTGTCTGAGACATAGTGATGTAAGAGACCCAACTTGTTCCTAATTACTGACAACGGCTGTGGACTGTATTAAATAGTTGTAGACCCAACATGTTTTAAAAGAACCGAGACAACCATACATGAGGGCGGAGCAAAGACCAACCGACACAACCATCCATTAAGATTGATGAATTGCAGATCAAATGAACATAGGCGGCACATCTGCTGAATGGATCTCGAAATGCCTTGTAATTGGTTAAAATAAAGATCAAGATCTGTAGGAGAACTCGTGTTTTCCACTCCTAAAATTAGCCCAGGAGCCGGCTTCATGTGCAACAGAGGCACGTACAGAATCTGAAAGCAGTTTTTATGCCAACCCAGCAGCGACTTGGTAATGTAACTCTGCTGGTCCTCCTTCACTGGGTCCAGGTCCACGCATGAGAGGGGCCAATCTAAAAGTCTATTGATTCTATGTGCTGATAACATGTCATATCTATTTAGCTAATCAGGATTCAGAGCTGTTGATGAGACTAGCCAGCCACATTTTCCTTCATAATTTGATTATTAGGACCTTAGCTAGGTTCACTGAAAGAGAACCAATGGTGTTATATATTATATCTCTAGTGGCCATGGAGAGGCAGAGGAGTTAGGCCCTTTCTTTCCCATGAGCTAATAAAGTTCAGTCCTCACACATGGAACAATGGTAGGTAGAGCTAGCATTTCTTGATTGTTCATGTTAATTAGGCAGCAGCATCAGTCAATTTGCCTTATAATTTTTGTCCCCAGTGGCCAATTTGTTGTTTGTAGAATCTCCTGTTCGGGTTGGATTTTCCTAATCCAGTACTTCTAGTGATCTTAAACAACTTGGTGACACAGTTACATATGTTGTCCATGTTTTAATTGTATTTTATTCTTAAGAACAATGCTGACTTTATTGAAAATCACTCCCTAAATGTCCCAACCATTGAATTCATGGGATCCGCTGATAAGATCTACTTGTTAAATGAATATTTTAATGCAATAATTTCATCAAATTATCCAGACATTAACTAACCAATTCTTGTAATGATGATATTTAGCTCAAGATTCATATGTATTTCTTGTGAACTGGTTTCGAAAATGCCCACAGTTCAAGTCACATGAGTTCGACATTGCGGGAGAAAGATATGCAGGTAATGGTTAACAACTCATTATCTGATTTCTCCTTTGATTAAGTATCATTTCCTGATTATATTAATTATTTCTCAGGGCCCTACGTTCCACAGCTTGCCGAATTCATTTATGATAGCAACAAGAAACATCACATAAACTTCAAAGGTTTATTGTGAGTTTTCAAAAATCCATTCCATTCTCCCGTTCATGGATGCCCATGACATGCTTTTGGAATTGAGAAGTTTTTTTTTCTTCATAATCTTGCTTCATGAAAACAAAATAATTTTAATTGGTTGGTACAAAGTGTTGAAAGTAAACTGATCTCTAGAAATTAGTTGAATCGATCGACCGATTGGGAACATGTCGACCAGTTGATGCTAAGCAATTTGGTGGAATAAATTGAAGTGATCGACCGATTGAGAAGTGGTCGCCCAATTCAGTTGGCAAAATACAATTCTTGTTCAGATTAGGATTTTCTTGTATTAATTTAATTCATTGATTATCTACGATTTTATGCCTATAAAAGACTTGTAATTTATCATTGTTAAGTAGTGGAAAAACAAAGAGAATAACTAAGAGAACTTAGAGATAAACACCTAATAAAAGTATATCTTCCTCTCAGTCGTCTTCTTGTTCTTGAGTTTCTGACTATGTATTACTGTTTTTGATCTACCACACTTATCTTTCTTCCAACAAGTGGTATTAGAGTTTAGGTTTGATTATTTAACATGGTCAATCCAAACTTCATACTTCAATGTTCTAGGTTAACAAAGAACAACTATGAACTTGGTGTATTCGAGTAAAAACTTGGCTAGGCTTCCAAGATGTATGGGAGATCGTTGAAAAAGGCTTTGATGAGCCTATAGATGGAGTAACATTGAATTCATCTCAAAGGAAGGTTGAGCAAAAGGCACAAAGGAAGGATCAACAAGCACTAACAATCATCCACCAATGATTAGATTATGCCACTTTTGAGATAGTGGCCAATGCAACAACTACTAAGTAAGTATAGAAAGTTTTGTAAGAATCAAACCAAGGAGCTGACAATGTGAGAAAAGTACATCTATAAAAGTTACGTGGTGATTTTAAAAAGTTACATATACTTGAATCAGAGAATATTTCAGAATACTTTGCAAGTGTATTGGTTATATACAATCAAATTGGTTATATACAATCAAATTGGTTATATACAATGTGAGAAAAGTACATCTATACAAGCGTATTGGTTATATACAATAAGAGAATCTAGGTTTGACAAATCAAAAGTTAAATGCTATAATTGTCAAAAGGTAGGTCATTATGATAAGGATTGTTGGAGTCCAATTAAGAGGGTTGAGGAGAATGCAAATCTAGTGATATAAGAGGAGAAGGAAGTCACCCTATTACTAGTGCATGATGAGAGAATGCAAGACAAAAAGAACATGTGGTATCTAGACAATAGAGCCAGCAATTACATGTATGGAGACAAAAACAAGTTTATGGAGCTTGATGTAGCAATTAGAGGTAATGTCACATTTACGAATCATTCAAATGTTACCATAAAAGGAAAAGGTACAATTTTGATTAAATTGAAAGATAGAAGTCATCAATTTATTGGTGATATCTATTATATACCAACACTAAAAAACAACATATTGAACTTAAGACAATTGTTGGAGAAGGGGTATGAGATTAAGATGAAAAATCATAATTTGATAATACTTGACACTAAAAGAGCTAGAATTGCAAAGGTATTTATAACAAAGGATAGAATGTTCTTACTAAACATAGAGATGAATGTGCCTAAATGCCTAAATACATGTGTAAAGGATGAGACTTGAATTTGGCATATGAGACTTGGGCATGTAAACTTTGATAGCTTGAAGATTATGGCACAAAAATAGATGTTAAAGGGTTTATCATTTATAATACATCCAAATTAGTTGTGTGAATGATGTTTAGTGAGCAAACAATTTCACAAGAGTTTTTCGAAAGAGTCTATATCAAGAGCAAATCAACCTCTACAAGAAATACATGTCGATGTTTATGGTCCTATAAAACCATGTTTGTTTGGTAAAAATATGTATTTTCTACTTTTTATTGATGATTATAATAAAAAAAAAACTTTGGTATATTTCTTAAAATAAAAATCTAATATGTTTAGTTGTTTTAAAAAGTTTCTGTTCTAGGTTTGGGCATGGGCTTGAGTTTGGGTGTGAATTAACTATAAATGATTTTTTAACTTATAAAAAATTATTTTTTATCCATTTTTTTATTTAGTCATCCCATTAATAACATTAATTTTGATTTCAAAAATTAGTATAAAAAAGAGTTGAATGTGAGATGTTGTTCATAACTTACAATAGCTCTTTGCCTTCTTCTCTTTAGATTTTTCAGCTTCGTTTACCTATGTTCTTGCTTAGTTTTTACTCTATTCTATAGCTTAGGTTCCAGTATTTAAATTTAGAGGGAGATTTTTTAGTCTCCTTGTTTCTTTAGGATGAAATCTCATTGAATTTCCAAATCTCTCATATAATTTTTTTTAACCAAAAAAAATCAAATGGATTAACAGTAATAAGTGAGTTAGATTTAGATTTTTTGTATACAAAGATATTGTTTTAGGATAATAAAGATAGTGAACTAATTTGATAGGTTTTATTGGGAAGAAGATTTTTTAATCCTTCACTTTTGCTTCTTGGTTTTAATTTTACTTCAAATGAGAGAGCCAAAATAACTATTCCGACTTGAACCCGGGTCATCCGGGTGAGTGCCGAGTTTGCTAACCACCCAGACTTGAAAGGAGTTCTGGGCTCACCCCCTTCATCGCTCACCCATCTATGTTTGGATCAGCAGGTTTTCAGAAGCACAGCACTTGTGCATGCACGCCAGAGATTGAGAAAGAGAAAACAATGGAAAAGCATGGCATTATGGATGCAAGTGAGAGAACACCAAAAATTTCGAATTCTATTACTTCTGAAGATACAATAGCCTAACGTGATCGTGTCAGCGATTGAACACGCTCTTCTGCTTTACAGTAACTCAAAAGATTAAACCGTGATGCTGCAACAATTAAATAGCTTTGAAGAATTAATGAACACTAAAATGGTCGACAGCTGGGCCTAAAACTCAAACACAAAGCCTTGATTTTGCTTCTTCCTTGTGCTATTATCGAGTTCCTCATCGGTCGAAGAATCCAGGGCCTGCCTGTGAAAGAAGTTCCTTGCCGGCATCCTTTCCCATCGCAATCATATCATCAAAAGCATATGGACCTTTTCTTGAAGTTTCCAGTACTGAAGAGAAAAGGTGGAAAAACTAAAGTGTCATAAAAAGGCAGAAGCTACATTAAACTGCACATGCTTACATATATCTGCATATCAAAACCATTTAAAATCATAAAAAATTAATTAAAAATAAAAAAACAAATTTCAAGAATTTTCAAAAATACTTTTTCAACGCAAAAACAAACATAACATACCACGTATACCATCAGGAGAAGCAACCAGCCCTTTAAATATGCAATCACCATTTTCATCTTTTCTAGCATATCCAGCGATAGGAGTACGACAGGACCCGTCTAAGGTTTCAAGAAAGGCCCTCTCACATGCAACTGCTAGTCTTGTTTCCTCGTGGTTCAATGAAGCCAAATAATTAACCTGCAAAAGGCAGTAACAAAAGAACATCATAAGTTTTATGAAGCCAAGTTATTAGCCTGCAAAACCCGCACCAGAATGGGCCATCAACATAAAGTCTCCAGGTTCTGATATTAATATATATCCTAATCTATGGCAGTTATGTGGGGCATGCAGAATTTGGATCAACTATTACATGTATGTAAAGCTTAGATTATCTAAGGTAACACACCATTTTATCATCATTGCTTCGACACGCAATTCCAATTGCACCCTGAGCAACTGCTGGAAGCATGTCATCAATTGGAAGAATGGAAGTTACATTTTCTGTCATATTTAAGCGTTTAAGTCCAGCTAATGCCAATAGTGTTGCTTTTACAACTCCTTCATTAAGTTTTCTCAGCCTTGTCTGAACATTGCCCCGAAAATTTTCTTCAACCTACAAAACAAAATCACCTAGAAACATACATTAGAAGCAATATAAGGATATCAATGATCAAGAGATACCAGAGAACCCTGAGAATAAGCTCAACAAGCTAGAAAACGTGAAAAATCCTGAATAATGACAACTGCCTCAAGAACGCTTGCTTTTCTAAACTACAAGAATATAAAAAGCTAAACAATATTTCAAATAAATTTTCATATATCCCAATGTACCTCTCTCTCTAGAACTCAAACAGAAAAAGGAGTTCTACTGTCAATCACAACGGTTGTTGACAGTTGACAGTTGACAGTTGACACTTCATATGGACCACAAATAGCATTTTTCTCTTGCCTTGAGCAAATCAAATCAATGGAATGGTTTTAAAAGCAAGATTGCACTTCAAGTAACGCTTACAAACGACAGCTCCATACTAAATAAACAGGCATGATAGCTTTCATAAGCGTAAAATTAAATTTCATGTAAGAGCATCTGAGCAATTTCCTATCATTTCCCAAGAAGAATTATATTCAGAACATGTGGCTCAATAAACTTACACTGAGTGATGGATATCTGTGGAGTATTTGTGACTTTCTTCTGAGGGAGGCAGTTCCAATGATACTACCAGCAGGAAGATCCGCTAGTGAAGCTGCACTCAAGGAAATAAATGCATCCCTAACATCCTCACGTGGAAGGTTACAGGGGAGGATTGTCTTCTCTGGTAAATATGTAGGAACATCTTTCATTGAGTGAACGGCAATGTCAATGTCACCATTTATCAGTGCCTCGTCTATTTCTTTCGTGAACAATCCTTTCCCACCGATGTCTGCAAGTGGTTGACTTTGTATCTTATCTCCTGTTGTCTTTATTATCACAATTTGTATAGCTCCTTCTTCGGCTAGATCTGAATGCGAAGCCATGAGCTTGTCTCGTGTCTCATGAGCTTGAGCAAGTGCAAGCGGGCTGTCAAACATTTAGAAAGAAGATCAAGAAGCAGAACAACGTAACTAAATCCAAAATATCTGGCACAAGATCATAAAAAGAAACAAAATCTAACTGTCTTTGCCATTCAACTAGCATGTTAAGGTCCTGGACCTACCTATATCTAGTCACAAAGTAATGTCAAACGCATCATTTTCTAACAAAACTCATTGAATTTAAGTGCAAAAACATACAAAAATGAAAGCTTTTGTATAACTATAACCAAAACATACAAAGATTCAAGAATAAAACACCGATATCTAATACATTTAAAATAGAGACAAAATCAAAACCACATTTCACAGACAAGCTAATCTAGAAGATGAAACTGAGTAAAAATCGACTTAAACTGCATCTCTGATTAAACTGATCAGCAAAGTCAGCCGAATTTCTTTTACCAAGTCAAAATCTAAATCAATAACAGCAAATTCAATAACAGAACTTCCAGTTCAAAGATCATTAATTTGAAGAACATCCCGACAGTCTATAGAAGCACATAGACCAGAAAAGAGCAACCTTAAATCTCCCAAAAACCCAGGAGCCAATTTCACTCATACACCAAAAAAATCCAAGTATTAAACAAAATTAAGTCAAACATTAACAAACAAACCGAAACCCAGAATTTAGATTTGACCAGAAAACCTTTTGAGTACCTTCCTCTAGTGCCAATTCTAATGAGAGCAACTTTAGCTTCCTGGGTTTGCTGCTCGACAGCAACAGAAGCCTTGACAAAACTCAAAGTCTGTTTCTTTTTTGAAAAAGCTTGAGTTTTTAGAGAAAACCCAGTGAAAGAAACAGACCCACTAGTGCAAAAAATGGCTGGACTTGATGGACGGGACATTAGAGCTTGGCTTGTACATAGAGAAGATAGAGTCTCCATTGACAAGAGAGGGAGAGAGAGAGAGCGAGAGAGAGAGTTGTTGTTTAGCTTTCAAGGGATGGTTTTGTTGTCTGTTGGATTGCGGTGGGTAGGGGTATGTGAATCCTCTGCTTGAATGCTAATGGATCCTGCCTGGAATTGGATAGGATAATGGGATTACATGCCTCTTTGTATCCTACTGCTCCGTTCCTCTACAATGTTTGGCCCATCATTCCTTTACGTTTTCTTCCCCCTGTTTTTATTTTATTTTAAAAAATTTTTTTTTTTTAAAAAAAACACTTTTACCCAATTATAAGACCTAGCCGGGTGTAACGGTCAACATATCGAAAGTCTATCTTTTTTCATATCAGTGAAAACAAAAGGAATTTCTTCATGCTTTGGAAAATTATATTCACTTCCTCAGTCAAATTAAAATTTAAAATTGTGTGAAATAACGCTACTATCCTCGTTCATAACACGTTGCGAACTAGAAAAGACGACATAACACTCGCCCTCACTCTTATTTCTCTCTCTCCATGACATTCTCTCTGCACAGGAATGGAAAAACACCAAATCGATTTAAACAAATTAGGATTTTTGAGATTATTCTCATCGTATTCAACAACTCTAGTCGCTTCTCTTGCTGCTAATGTTGCCTCTGACGCTGCATTGCTCTCATCGTAATGGCAAAAGTTAAATGGAGGCAGAGATACTAAAAGTTAATAGTCAGTTCATACCGTCGAGGAAGTCGACGTAGCAGTTCTAGCTTGTCTTCCATATGCAGTGATAGAGATTTTCTAATTTCCTTGTTTCCACCGTTGAAGGAAAAACAAAAAAGGGTTGCCATTTAACTGTTGAGTTTGCTGCTATCATAGGAAAAGGCGCTTAACTAGCAGTGTTAGCAACTTCTCTTCGCTTTTCTATTGTTTTAGAAGTTGTATGATCATAAGAACTTAAGTCAATCCACCCATCTCACAACACAAATCTTTAGCAAGGTTAACCTTCAAATAAATTCTTATAACTGTGCATTTTTGTTTATGATTAGGGAATAGTTGGTCAGATTTTTTCCTATACCAAATGAAATTCCATGAGTACACTGTTGCATTTCTAAACGAGTTGTTTTTTTTTATTATTATTATTTGTCTTCAAAGACAAATTTAGTTCACCATACTATATGGCTAATTATAATAAGTTTGGTGAGAAATTTGAAACTTGATACTTGCCAGTGAAGTAACGTATATTCTACTCCAATGATCAAGGAATTAAAAGTCTCAAACTTAGGAAAAGACAGCTTATTGATGAATAATGTATGAGAAAAATAAAATTTCCCAATTCATGCAAAGTGTTTCATACACGAAAAAAAATGCACAAGTTGTAGCTGTTTGCTGTTTAGGTAGTGTTTGATGGTTAAAAAACGAGGATAGATGATTTTTAGGGATATCATTAGAATAATGGTGATCATTGCTGAAAAGTTTCATCCTGGCTAAAGCTGTTCTGTGATACTTCAGGGTAAAAAGTCAGTGTGGAAAAAGCTAAAATTTGTTTTTTCCAAGAATGTAACCCCTTCCCTAGCTAGATCCATTAAACGTAATAGTGGTTTTACTGTTACTAATGATCTGGGGAAATATTTAGGATTCTCGCTTTTGCATCGACGTGTTACCAAGCAAACATATAGGTATATATTGGATAGAATGCACCAGAAGCTGTCGAGTTGGGAGTCCAATAATCTATCCCTAGCATGAAGAATTACGTTATGCAAATCCAATGTTATCCACGGTTCCTTTATACCCAATGCATCCATCACTATTACCTAAAGCTATATGTAATGAGATTGAAAAGCTATGCCGCGAGGAGAACAAAGGCAGAGATAGGGTTCACCTGGTCAAGTGGAAAATATTGTGCAAGTCGAAGAAGGATGGAGGTCTAGGGCTTAAAAATCTGCACCTATTAAACAAGGCATTTATTATAAGAGGCTTGGTTGGGGTATAATTCATGATAACACAAGTCTTTGGGCGGAGGTCTTAAGAGGAAAGGACATCAGATCGAAGGACCTCATTCCACAGGTCTAGGCAAAAGGTGAAGACTCTAGTTGTTGTGGAAAGCTGTGTAAAATATGGCCTCTAGTTGTTGTGGGATGGTCTATTGGAAGAGGTGAGAGTATTCGGTTTTGGAGGGATAACTGGTTAGAGGGTCTTGGGCTGCTGGAGCAATATGCTACATGAACCATTCCGGAGGAGCTGATTAATTCTTTTGTTATGGAAATGGTGATTGATAATGAGCGATGGAGGTGGGAATCTCTTGCTCACTTGCTCCCCATACAGCTAGTGATGATCTTGGCTAATTACCTTCCCCCCTCAAGTGCTATGGAATGCGCAAATTAATAAAGTGAATCCTAGTCGTCACAAGGACTCTATTTGGCGATGGGTTTGGAAATGGAAAGGTCCAAAAAGAATCAAAGCATTCTTATGGATAGCTGCCCAAAATAGTTAATTTGTTAACAAATGAAGCTAGAGTGCGTAGGCATTTTAGAGAATCCTAGCTATTGTAAGCAAGTATCAAAGTCTAAAACAAACACTAACTGATCACCTGAAGAACATGACCTATACAAGTGATAAGGTTGTTATAGTATAGAACTCTAATTGTTGTATTTGGTTGAAACTCTGCAAAGCATTGTCTCTTTGTATATATAACCTCCGATTCAATGAACAAAGGCTATGCCTTTACGTTTCAAAAGCAGAGACTATCATCCTACATGGTATCGGAGCAGTTGCACTGAATTTTCTTCTCTCCGTCTAGTTCCTATTTAATCACCAGGAGTGATTCCTCAAACACCACCCTCGTAACAATTAATGTTACAGCTCAAGCTCCGTTGAAACTCAACAGCACCAACTACCTGTCATGGCGACTTCAGTTTCAGACACTCTTCATTGGCTATGACCTGCAAGGCTACATAGACGGCACCAAGCCATGCCTATCACAATATCTTACCACCACCACAGACAATACCACCACTCAAACCTTAAATCAAGAGTATCACACATGGATACGTCAGGACCAGCTAATTCTGAACGCAATCATAGGATCCATTACACCAACAATTATTCTATTTATTGCTCGAGCCACAATAGCTCGCGAAGCATGGAATATCCTTGCAGCCACATATGCCACTCCGTCACGGGGTCGCATCAAATAGGTAAAAGCCAATCTAAAATCGGCGACCAAAGGCACACTCGAGCATTACGGACTTCCCGCAATCAGTCAAGGCTAGAGCTGATGAACTTGCATTCTTAGGGGCACCTGTAGACAATGAAGATCTGACGGACAAAATCCTAGAAGAACTAGGAGATGACTACAAAGAATTGGTAAGAGCGGTGCAAGCCAGAGAGAAAACCATTAGCTTTGATGAACTTCATGAAAAACTATTGATGTTTGAAGCCTCACTCCAGACAACTACCAAGGCTGTTAATTTTCCCCCACCGCATCATCTCTCCAATCGCACCAGCGGCAGGTATCCCTTCACCAACGTTGGTCGATCCACATCCAACACCTCGGGTGGAAATTGGCGCTCCTCTGCTAACCAACAACACCGCTACACAGGACAGGCTATGGCCACTCACAACACAACCACCAACAACCGATTTCAACCAAGGCCATATCTGGGGTATTGTCAAATATGTAGCATTCAAGGTCACAGCGAAAAAGTGTCCCTCATTCCGTCTTGTTCCCCTCAACAACCAAACTTTCAGCCCCTCTCCGTGGCAACCGCAGGCTAATCTTGCAGAGACTAATTCCCCAAGTCCTTCTCCATAGCTCCTGGACAGTGGGGCTTGTTAACTTTTAAGGTTTAGGGTTGGATGTATACTCCGCATATTCTATTCTTCTCCTGTGGAGGGATGCCTTATATAGGCAAATATATATGTCGGTTACATCTTTCCTATTCTGAAAGGAATACAACAATGTATATCCTTTCGGACTCCTATAGAGTATGTCTTTTATACATGGAAAACTACCCTCTTATTCGGCTAATTACATGTTAACACTTCCCCTCAAGTTGGTGCGAAGATATCTTCTAAGCCTAACTTGTCTAGAGACTTATGAAGAGCTTCTACAGGGACTGCATGGGTTAGAATATCTGCTAGTTGCTCACTTAATCTGACGAAAGGGATGTCCACTAACTTTAGAAGTAACTTTTCCTTGATGAAGTGTCGATCTACCTCAATGTGTTTAGTTTGATCATGCTTTGTCTTGGATTATTAGCTATCTCTCGTCTTTGCCGATTGTCACGGTATAGTAACATAGGATCCTTGGGTTCAAAACCTATTTACGTGAGTAAGGTCCCGAGCCATAACAGTTCGCATATTTCATGTACCATCCCTCTATATTCTCCTGCTTTGAGGACCTTCTTGTCACATTTTGTTTTTTACTTCGCCATGTGACAAGATTTCCCGCAATAAATGTAAAATAGCCAGAGGTGGATCTCCGGTCGCTGAGATTCCCCGCCCAATCTGCATCGATAAATCCTTTCACTTCCATATTTCCATGTCTTTTAAATGTCGGTCCTTTTCCTGGAGCCCCTTTTAGATAACTCGGAATTCTCATTACAATTGTCATATGATCTTCACTTGGAGCATGCATAAAACCGACTTACCACACTAACCGCATAGGCAATGTCGGACGAGTGTGAGATAAATAAATTAACCGCCCTACCAATCGTTGGTATCTTTCTTTGTTTGTTGGTACCGATCTGGGTGAATGGCCAGTCGATGATTTTGAACAATAGAAGACTCTACTGGTTTGCATTCTAGCATACCTTTTTCAGATAATAGGTCTAGTATATACTTTCGTTGTGACAAGTATATACCATCTTTAGTTCTTGCAACTTCAATTCCCAAAAAATATTTCAGTCCTCCTAAATCTTTCATTTCGAATTCGGTTGACAAACATTCTTGTAACTTTTTTATTTCATCTGTGTCATCACCGATTCACGATCATATCGTCTACATAAATAATGAGCAAAGTAACTTTACCATTCTTCTGTTTGATGAATAGAGTGTGATCAGAGTTACCTTGGTGATAACCAATTCATTTCATAGCTTCTGTGAATCTCCCAAACCATGCTCTTGGCGATTGCTTCAAGCCATACAATGCTTTCCGTAATCTACACACTTTTCCACTTGATTGTGAACTGTTAAACCCAGGTGGAAGCTGCATATAGACTTCTTCTTCCAGATCCCCATGAAGAAATGCGTTCTTCACATCAAATTGCTTCAAAGGCCAACTGAAATTTGCTGCTAAAGACAACAAGACTCTGATGGTGTTCATTTTTGCAACTGGAGCAAAAGTTTCTTGATAGTCAATGCCGAATGACTGTGTGTACCCTTTTGCTACTAGCCTTGCCTTGAACCGATCAATTGTGCCATCTGCTCTATGTTTGAGGTTGAATATCCACTTGCAGCCCACTGGTTTTTTTCCTGGAGGGAGTGATACAATACTCCATGTGTCATTTCTTTGTAATGCACTCATTTCAGCCTCCATTGCTTCTGCCCATTTCGGGTGTTGTAAGGCATCCTCAACCTTTGTAGGTATTCTTATATTCGCCATCTCACTTATGAAGGCTTGATGCTGTGGTGGTAGTTTGTGTGTAGAGACATATTGTGTGATTGCATATTTTGCTTTGCCATTCGGTGAGTACCTATCAGGGGCCTTCCCACGGTTCTGTCTAGGAGGGAGAGAGTAGCATGGGGCAGGTAATAAAGGAAAAGAGGAGGGGTTTTCAGTGTCACTTACCTCATGGATATCCGGTCGATCTTGAACATGGATTTGTGGAGAGGAAGGGGTTATTTCATCATGCATGTATTCTTCTTCTGCATCACTGCTGTTGTGTGCATTGTACTCTATGTCTTCTTTCCCTGCACTGTCCGTTGTATGTGTTCGGAGCCGGGCTCTGTATTTCCTTCCCGGCAAGATTACTAATTGTGCGTGTACTAGTTTCCATTTCTTCCCCTGAAGCTGACTGCTGCTGCTCTGTATTTCCTTCCCCTGAATCAGACTGAAGATCAATCCAGTTGTAGGCATCATATTGCAGCTCCCCCTGAGGACTAGAGCTGGATGGAGTCATGTGGAAAAAATATTCTGTTTCAGAGAAGGTAACATCCATACTGACATGCATCTGGCGAGAAGAAGGATGGTAGCACCGGTATCCCTTTTGGTGAGGATTGAAACCAAGAAAGACACACCGTACTGCGCATGGTTCCAGCTTTGTGCGCTGAGTTTTCTGCGGGGTGGACATAAGCTACACGTCCAAACACACGGGGTTCTAAGTGTAGGAGGGATGGAATCTGAATGTGTTGAGTGAGAGTCTGCAGGGGAGTGTTGAAGGAGAGGACTTGGGATGGCATCCGGTTGATGAGATACACAGCATAGGTTACTGCATCAATCCAATAATGTTGAGGGACATGGGCACCAATGAGAAGAGCTCTAGTAGTTTCAAGAATATGCCTGTTTTTACGTTCTGCCACACCATTTTGTTGTGGAGTGCGCGGGCAAGTAGTCTCATGGAGAATACCATTGTTTTGAAAGAAACTCAAGAGTTCAGAGTTAAGATACTCTCCACCATTGTCTGATCGAATAATCTTCACCGGTAGGGAGAACTGAGTGCACACCATGTGATAAAAAATTGGGAATATATTCTGCACATCACTCTTGTGTCGCATAGTATATAACCAAGTCATTCCGTGCAATCATCAACAAATGTAATAAACCATCGAATTCCGGATTGGGAAGTAATTGGAGCGGGTCCCCAAACATCGAGTGGATCAATTCAAAAGGCTTTGTTCTTTTATTCAAGTTTACGGGATATGAAGTTCGATGGCTCTTGGCCAAGATGCAAACATTACACTTAAGAGAAGAACTTGGATCCGGAATGTCATCAAAAAGGGAAGGAAATAATTTTTTTAAGTAGCCAAAGGATGCATGACCCAGCCGACGATGCCATAACCAAATTTTCTTGTGATTATTACCATTGTGACTCCGAACTTGATGGACATGACACGAAGCAACATCATCTACATAGTATAACCCCTTCCTCTTAGTACCACGTCCAATGATCGCTTGAGTCCGGATATCCTGAAGTAAGCAAAACGTGGGAAACATTAATACCACACAGTCCAATTCTTCGTAATTTGACTAACGAGACAATAAATTATTTGAAAGTGCGGGGACAAGTAAACAATTATGTAGTGAAAGATTAGGAGTGAGAACAATTGATCCTGCTCCAATGACTGGGGTAGACTCTCCATTGGCTGTCATGACTTTTTCCTTAGATGGGGGAGTCATGTATTGAAATAATGATTTGTTATAAGTCATATGATCCGTGGCACCCGAGTCAATGATCCAACTCGTATCATGAACCGTGGATGTCGACAAAACCACTCCAGTTTTACCTGTCGCTTGCCCGATCGATTTTCGCTAAGGAGAGTAATTCACCCGGTTTAGTGTGGTCTTTTTGGCTTATTGCCATGGCAAAAGAAACTGGAAGGAATTTCGGTTGCGGTGGTTAATTTTGCTTGACTGGACGTTTATTGCTTCTTGCTTTACTTTGCTTTCGTTTTTCTAGAAACCAGTCGGGGTAGCCATGAATCTCAAAACAAGTGTCTCCGGTATGGCGACTTCCATTACAATGGCTGCGGGTAACTTATCTTTTTCTCGCTTCCTCAATAGCTCGAAAAGTGCGCAAGTTAGAAGGGGTGGTGGATTTAGAAATCATTGCAATTGATGATCCTTCACCAGCGTTCTTTGCTCCTAGCATGGTGACTTGTCGCTGAGCCTCTCGTCGAATTGTATTGAAACACTCTTCAATACTTGGAACAGATTTTTTTCGAAGGAGATCATCACGCGTATTGAGTCAAAAACTTCATCCAAACCTGCGAGAAAGTCATAGATCCGGTCCTTTTGAATTTCTTCTTGTCTGGTTCTAAGATCTGCAAAGACATATCATCTTAATTGGTCGTCGTTTATCAATTTCCCGCCATACACTATTCAGCTCTGCGTAATACAAGTTAACTGGACGCCCATTCTGTTTCGTCCTTGTGGCTTTGCGGCGTAGCTCATAGAATTGCGACTCATCGCCCCATCATAGAAGGTTTGAGTGACACTATCCCAGATTTCCTTGGGCGATGACAGGTCTATAAATAAACCAATAAGATGAGGCTCCATGGTTTTCAACAACCATCCTCGTACCACTTTGCATCTTCGATGCACCACTTTGAGTGACCAGAATTTCCTTCTTCCACTCTAGCATTCTCGCCGAGTTAAGTAGCCAAGTTTGTTCAATCCAGCGCGTGCGGTTCAAGCATACGTGACCAGATTTTGAAGTTTGTCTCATTCAATTTAAATCCAAAGGGTAAGGTGTTTAGGTTAGGTGTTTCAGCAGAGATTGATGTCCGGTTTATGGGGATAATAGAAGTATTTGTGTCATCCATGGTTGGTCCCTTGTTTCAAGACCAATTCCCAGGTGAAGATTAATGTGACTACTGAAAAGTTAAAGGAAGATTTTAGCTTTCAACCTAGCTCTGATACCATGTTAACTTTTAAGGTTTAGGGTTGGATGTATACTCCGCATATTCTATTCTTCTCCTGTGGAGGGATGCCTTATATAGGCAAATATATATGTCGGTTACATCTTTCCTATTCTGAAAGGAATACAACAATGTATATCCTTTCAGGACTCCTATAGAGTATGTCTTTTATACATGGAAAACTACCCTCTTATTCGGCTAATTACATGTTAACAGGGCTTCCCATCACATCACGGCAGATCTCCAAAACTTGGCTCATCACTTGCCCTACACTGGTACAGATGATGTTATGATAGGGGACAGTAAAAGTTTAAGAATTACACACTTGGGCTCCTCTGAACTTCAATCATCCACTCACTGCTTTAAACTTACCAATATATTATGTGTGCCTGATATTAAACGCAATTTACTCTCAATATATCAATTTTACGTTGATAATAATGTCTCTGTTGAATTCTTACCCTGGTGTTTTCTTGTGAAGGATTTGTTGACGGGGGAAATTCATGCAAAGGGTAAAACCAAAGAAGGTGTGTACGAATGGTCGTGCGTTATCACCCCTCATGCTTTTTCAAGTCTAAGACTCGCTCCTATAAATTGGCATTCTCGATTAGGTCATCCAACTCTTTCTGTTTTAAAAACAATTTTGACTATGCATAATTTAAATTCATCTTTAGTATCCACAGATTTTGTTTACAATGCGTGTCAATGTAATAAGAGTCACAAGCTACCTTTTTCTGTCTCCACTTTGAATTCTCATAAACCTCTTGAAATAATATTCTCTGATGTATGGACCTCACCTCTTGTGTCTGTTGATGGTTTTAAGTACTATGTTATTTTTGTGAATCACTTCATTAATTACATATGGTTTTATCCGCGAAAGAAAAAATCTGACGTAAAAAACACCTTCATTCGCTTTAAAACAATCGTAGAAATTATTTCAAAGAGAAAATTATGACTCTGTATTCTGATAATGGGGGTGAATATATTACCTTAACAGAATTCTTTTCTATGCATGGAATATCTCATCTGACAAGCCCCCCACACACTCCTGAACACAATTGCTTTGCTGAACGCCGCCATAGACATATTGTGGACACAGGCCTCTCACTTTTAACTCATGCATCTTTACCACGTATTCTTTGGTCTTACGCTTTTGCTACAGCGGTCTATCTTATTAATCGCATGCCTACTACTACATTACAAAATCTTTCACCTTATGCAGTTATTTTTCAACATTCCCCGAATTATGAAAAAATTCGTAGTTTTGGATGTTTATGTTATCCTTGGCTTCGCCCATACACTGCTCATAAATTAGACCCCCGATCCAAACCATGCATTTTCCTCGGATATTCTCTAACCCAAAGTGGTTATTTATGTTTTGAACCCGAGTCCTCAAAAATCATTGTGTCTAGACATGTGTCTTTCATCGAGAATATTTTTCCATATCATTCTTTACATAAACAGGAGTCACAAAGCCAATCAACCGCAGTTGACATGTGGATTCCACCAGTTATCACCATCTCATCGTCCACCTCTGCATCTTCTACACACTCTTCTACGGCTGCACTTGATGCGCGAACTCTCACTCCAACCTCTTCCCTGGATTCTTCCACCATTCATATCCCTAACCCGGCCTCCCCAACTCCAGCACCATCAATACCCACACCGTCAGAACCTCTCCCTTGCCACCCTATGACAACCCGTTCCAAAAACAACATTCACAAACCCATTCAAAAACTCACATTCACTACCACACTAAACACTCACCTAAAAGAACCCACTACCCTTGCACAGGCCACCAAAGATCCAAATTGGCGATCTGCCATGCATGAGGAGTTTAGTGCTCTGTTACGAAATGGAACTTGGACTTTAGTCCCCCCTGTTTGTGCTTCTAACTTGGTTCGCTGTAAGTGGATTTTCAGGATCAAACGCAACTCAGATGGCACAGTGGCTCGTTACAAAGCCAGACTCGTGGCCAAAGGGTTTCATCAGCGCCCTGGCCTAGACTATCATGAGACATTCAGTCCCGTGGTGAAACCTACGACAGTCCGTCTGGTTCTCATCATTGTTGTCAGCAAAGGATGGAAACTTCGCCAACTTGACATTAACAATGCATTTCTTCAAGGCACCCCGGCTGAAGATGTCTACATGGCCTAACCTCCAGGGTTTCATGATCCGGACAAACCTGAGTTTGTCTGTAAACTTAGAAAACCCAATCTATGGCTTGAATCAGGCACCTTGTGCGTGGTATCATGAACTACGCAACTTTCTTCATACTTCAGGTTTTTCTAATTCCTTAGTCGATACATCTCTTTTCATCTTCCATCAAAACTCTCACCTCATTTATTTGCTAGTTTATGTGGATGACATCATTATTACAGGGGATAATGAAAATGCAGTTAATAAATTCATTCACTATTTAGCAGATTTCGGTTCTCCTTAAAAGACCTGGGTCTTTTGACATATTTTATGGGGGTTGAAGTCCAACCTCATCCCGCTGGTGGTATGCTTCTCTCCCAAAGAATGGTACATTATGGATCTTCTCCACCGAACCAATATGGCCCATGCAAAACCTATATCTACTCCTCTGCCTCCTGGCTGTAAACTGAGCTTAGACATGGGTGCTCCTTTGGTTGATCCTACACACTACCGTGCAATATTAGGCAGCCTTCAGTATCTCTCTCTCACTCGGCCTGATGTTTGTTTTGATGTAAACAAACTCTCTCAATTCATGCACCAGCCCACCAATGTCCACTGGAAATTGGTGAAACGCCTCCTTCGTTATTTACTTGGCACTGTCCACCAGTGTCTGCTTCTTCATCGTCATTCTTCATGTTCAGTCCATGCCTTTTCTGATGCAGACTGGGGGGGAACAAGGAAGATTTGTCCTCCACCAGCGCCTATGTAATCTATCTTGGTCAGAATCCCATCTCCTGGTCCTCCAAAAAGCAGCAAACCACAGCACGTTCATCCACTGAAGCTGAATATAGAGCAGTTGCAGACACAGCAGCTAAAATTAGTTGGGTCTATTCTTTACTGTCCGACCTACACTTTCCAGTGAGTCATACTCCAGTCATTTATTGTGACAATATTGGTGCCACCCAGCTGAGTTCTAATCCTGTGTTTCACTCAAGAATGAAACACGTTGCTATTGATTTTCACTTCATTCGACAAGGGGTTCAATCCAGTGCTTTACAAGTTTTTCATGTCTCTTCAAATGATCGGCTAGGCCGATGCGTTGACGAAATCCCTTCCCCGCTCACAGTTCTAGGTTCTTAAAGACAAGATTGGACTAATTGACCCCGTCCATCTTGAGGGGGCATGTAAGCAAGTGTCAAAGTCTGAAACAAACACTAACTAATCACCTGAAGAATAGGACCTATACAAGTGATAAGGTTGTTATAGTATAGAACTCTAATTGTTGTATTTGGTTGAAACTTTGCAGCATTGTCTCTGCTGTATATATAACCTCTGATTCAATGAACAAAAGCTATGCCTTTACGTTTCACAAAATAAACTATCATCCTACAGCTATCACCTTTGCTTGGGGGAAATAGAGAACACGATGCACGTCCAAGGAGACTTTCCTGTCGCTACTAGTGTTTGGAACTCGCTTGTTAAACCATGGCATAGGCAGACATTTTCTTGGTACTCATGGATGTTTAGAAATCAAAGAATATTTGCTGCTGATTTTATGGTTCACATTTGTCCCATGAACACGATGAAGAGTCTAGTAGTAAATATAAAGTGTGCCAATGATAGAGATGGCAAATCTTGTAGCAAAGTCAAGCAAGTGGGTTGGATTGGATGTAAATATCCTCCACGGGAGTGAATGAAGCTTGATGTTGATGGCGGTAATAAGGGAAATCCTAGGTGCTCTAGAGCAGGTGGACTGATCCTTTAAGACAGTAACTAGTTTCTAGGCTGTTTAATATGGGTTGCATTGCTACTATGAAGTGCTTATGCTCACTATCTGTCCTATTTGTACACAGATGTTGTAATTGTATTTAAAATGTTACTACTGGCAAGTTCTTTTCCTATGAGATTTTGAGTTAGAGCGGAGTGGAGATTGAGACAAAGAACATGCGCATTCTTAAACAATCCTTGAGGCAACCTGTCTAATCAAAGTCCATAGCGTCAAAATGCTTCTGGGAAGCCACAACCCTGTTTAGCAATAGAAAACAATTTTCCAGTTTAGTTTTGTTTTTCTTTTATTTATCAAAAATCTACTTCTCTAGCTTTAAAGATGGGAAAATTCTTTCTATCATAGACCTGATCACCCATTGCTTTGTATAATATCCATGCTTATAATTTGTAAACATTACTTATTGCTCAACAACTTAATCGTGATTTAAAGTGGTTGGTTAATGCTAACCACACTTTTTTTTAATGTGGATCTCACTTGAAAACTAAGTTCAAACCTCAATTTGTGAAAAGTAATTTACAATTGTTTCGTGTCCATGCCCGTGTTCTCCTCTCTGTCTCCACACAGAGGAGAGTGAAAATCCACTCTCCACTGTTCACGTGAATAATAGAGACTCTCCACTGTTCCGGTCAGACCGGGTCCGGTCCAAAGCTAAATGCATTGAACCGGGTGCGACCCAGTTAAAAAAATCAATTTTTATTTTTATTTTTAATTGTGTTTTATTCAAAAAACTAGTATTTAATATTATTCAATGACACTACATAAATTAAAAGGAGATCGCTTGATGACGTATCATTTGAAGAATTTGATCGCAATCCTAATTTTGTTCCTTGTAATATTTTACCTGATGTTGTTGTGCGCTTAAGAAACCAAGGAAACTGTAGTCCTTGTCAGATTGATTTCGTACGTGATGGAATTGTAGATAGTTTAATGGAACAATAAAAAATATTTTATATAAGTATTATTTATTTCATGATGTAATAATAGTAGTTAAATCTACAATATTTAAATTAAAAACCATCAATATTAATATATATTTTTTTTAATTATATTATAACCTCAATTTGAAAAGCATTCTTAATCAAATACATTAAATTACTTTTTGTTCAACCTCAATTTCAACCACAATTTTACCAAATATACATAAATACAAAACCAACCTCAACCAAAAGTACTTTTTATAAAAACAACTTTTTTCAAACTATAACCACAAAAGCTACCACAATACCAAACACACTATCGTTGAACATTGATTGAGAAGGGCAAATCTTAAACATTAGAAATATAATTGATATTCCAAAGTGGAGAAGATGTTGTACATGACAAAGTGTGAAGAGAGAATCCCATGGACATGAATAAATCCTTCAAAACACAAAAAACATTACCACCTCAAGCATATAAAAAACAAATTACAAATATAAAGAAGGGAACAAATATAGAAAGAAAGAAGACTAAACTAAATACTCCAACTACTATTGGTAGTACTAAGCCTTCTCAAGAAACTTGGTGGCCTTAAAAGGCCTGCCTTTTCAGCTTTTTTAGGTAAAAGAATTGTGTTATGGTCACACTAGCTCGTAGCTTTCCAAGTTCTTCATAAATCCTCACAGCCCATTAAGAATAGACCCTCACAATAATCTATCAAACAAGACTAAAGCGTTTCTGAGAGCTGAATCTTGCAAGATTAAGCCCATCATCACAAAGAAGATAAGACTCCTAACCTCATCCAACACAATTGAAACATGAATACCACTAGACACTACTTAATAAACGGGGCTTATATATTGCCCTTTAAGACATTCCAAAATAACAAAACCAAAAGTTAATCTAGTTTATATACTCAGGTGCGCTCTCATGTCGAAAGCTCATAAGAGTTAGGTTTTCTTACTATTTAGATGCTATAAGAGATAATCATTGATATAATGTGATGACTTCACCCTATCATGACCATATATTTCCATAAACACTCTATAGGAACAGACTCAAGAGTTCTCCATGGACCAACTTAATCTAATGATTTTCTAAAATTCAAGATATATAAATAAAAGGTTATTTAGTGTTTGGGATAATGGTTAATTAATATGTTCACATACTTGGACTTCTTCTTTTTAATTTAAAAAACTTCATAAAAGTTTTGGATACTTATAAAAATAGTCTCAATCAGGGGACTCAAAGACCCTCCGATGATAAAGTTAATATCTTTATGAGAAAGGTATTAAATAACTTAAAAGTGCCTTAAATTTTAGGAACAAAGATGTTTGTTCTCGAGTCTTAAGTTTATTAATGTTATAAAATCTAAGTATTTTTATCTTAAGAGATAAGAAGTTATGAACCCTTTACCTGAATGGTTTAGGGGGTATTTATACCCTCTGAAGTCTGAACCTTGTCGTTTTTATAAAAAGGAAAAGCTAGATAGTCCTTTAATTTCGATGATATTAATAAAAAAACAAATATCTCTTACATATCATTAATGAGATAATAAGTATGATAAGTCTTTTAAAAGACCTTATATACATCTATAAGTATAGGAAAATCATTACCTTAGTATGAATAATTATTTAGATGAAGAGATATGGCGATTTATTATGTCTTTAACACTTATATTATAGATTATTGTCTGGGATCAAGCATAAAGCCTTAGAATTTGGTAATATCCAAGTTCTTCAAGTCTAACATGTTTGCTAGACCCATGTTACTTTATACTTGGTTAACTTTCAAATTCAAGTTCAGACTCACGTTACCTTGAACTTCACTGACCGCCAAGTCCAAGAACCTTGAGTATGACATGTTTGTCAAACTCATGTTACCTTGAACTTGGTTGACTACCAAGTCCAAGTGCCTTAGGTCCGGCATGTTAGCCAAACCTATGTTACCTTGGACTTGGGTGTTGGACTTGACGGACTGCCAAGTCCAAATGCCTTGAGTCTGGCATTGACCAGACCCACGTTACCTTAGACTTGGCAAACTGTCAAGTCCAAGTATCTTGGGTCTGGCATGTTGGCCAAACCCACGTTACCTTAGACTTAACTGACTGCCAAGTCCAAATATCTTGGGTCTGACAAGTTTGTTAAACCTATTTGATTTAAGAAGATTTTTAATTATAAAAATCTTAACAAAAATCTTACCTTAATGTAGTTGCAAGTGAAGTTAAGAAGAGCAAAAAAAATAAAAATTGTAAAGTATACTAATTAAAAAAAAACTGAGAAGAAAAAAAAAAGAACGGAGAAGAAGACATACCTAAGCATGGAGGAGAAGAGAAGTAATTGAGGAGAGAAGAGAAGAAAAAGAAATGGATATTGATGTTTTTTACATATGGGGAAGAAGAAGAAGAAGAAAGGAGACGAGTCTGTTGTGAAATTAGGGATTCTATGCTTTTTATTGGAGAGTTTTATAGACGGATAATTAAATATTAATATTTTTAATCATTTCATCGGCGATTCCGCCTGTAATATTTAATTTAAATTTTTAATTTAATAAAAAAAATTCAGAAACCGCCAAATATCTCCGATGATTTTTCAATCCGTCGGTGATTCCGTCTGTAATATTTAGTTTAATCTAAATTTCTCAGAAAACTGCCAAATAACATCGACGACTTTTCAATCCGTCGGTGATTTTGTCTGTAAAGAACAGTAATTAACAGTGCAATTGAGAAGTGAATAGTTCCAGAGCTCTCTATAAAATATCGATGGAATTTTCCGTCGGTGATTCTCTTTGTAATTAAGAAGATGAACAGTGCTCACAGTTTACCGCCGGTTTTCCCGAGAGAATTTATTCCGTCGGTAATTTTGTTGGTAAAAAATGACACGTCATCGCTTTTTTGCTTTTTTTTAATTATTTATTTTCCACTGTAATTCACTCAGTATATACTAAGGGAATATATCCGTCGGTAAAATTCATCAGAAATTTACCGACGAAAATATTCCCTCGCTATTTCCATTTGTATTTATCAATTTTCTAGTAGTGATCTATATAGAGAGATCACTTGTGTTTATAAAAAAGCTCACATGACGGTTGTGTCATTGATCCTTAGACTTGAAATCACTAAGTCATCTTATATAAGGAGTATTATTTTTTGATCATACTACACGTTGTCCTAATCAAGTTAAGGTACCAAATAGGCAGATGTTAGGTATAACATGAAATATATTTGTATTTAAATAATCAATAGAGGATTCATCACCCTAGATGAATTAGGAAAAATATTTCATCTATTCTCGAATAGTATTGATTGTAAATCCTTACGTAAGGTGAAATGAGATTTAAAAAGAATTGCAAATCTTATTCAAATAATCAATGACTATGGTGTTGAGAATATAATGATTTGGCAAACTAAATCAGAACATTGTTGATGAAAGGATAATAATTGCATTGAGAAACTAGTCACTCAAAGGTTAAGTCAAATTAGTTATGACTTTCCTTATATTTGGGGAATCATGCAGGTTGCTAGACATTGTTTGTACTTTATCTTCGAACATAAATCAATCAATTGTTGAATTGATAATAAATTAATTTGTTAAATTTATTTAATCTTATTTTATTTAGGAATATGATTTATATATATTTGGGCCAACATATTAGAAAACCTAATGAGTCACACATATTAGAACCATTAGTCAGGAATTAAAATGGAATGATTAATCAAGTTTGACTTAATTGTAAATAAATTTTAAAAATTAAGAATTAAAATGAAATTAATACAAAGAATTATAATTTTAGATATAGAAACAATCAAGTAAGTGTTTGATTAAATAAATTTCTAAAATTAACTTAAAACAATATATGTGATATTATTTAAGTGAAAATTTGATATTTTTCTATTTATAGGGTTTTCAAGTTTCTCTATAAATTGAAAATTATATCTTTTATTTTCTATAAGTAAAGTAAAATACAAAAACACCTAAAAAAATACAAAAAAGAAGAAGCTAGCACTCAAATATAACTTAAAAATAAATACTCATGAAAAATCAGATTATAATACAAAAACAAAAACTTAAAAAAGTTAATTTTATCACAATTTCATTATTTTTTGCTATATAATCAATGAATTCAATGCTAAAAATCTCTAGAATCAATGCATGTAAGTTGTTTCAGACATTTAAACTAATGATGGTAAAAAAAAGAGGTTGTGAAAGTGCATTCGGACGCAAAAAAATATGAAAAACTCTAATTATTCGTTTTAACAATAAAATAATTTTTAGGGCTTTATATTTTTTTTGGACTTTTTTTTTAAAATTTGGATTGAAGTGAAATTAGACATGATTATTGCAAATCTTAATGAGCCACCTGGTACGAGGAGACTTTGACAAATTTGCAACATACTTTTGTACAAAATTGACAACAACTATTTCCTTGCACGTCTTGGCTTTCTTAACGTACCTCTGTTCGTATAAGTCAAGGAGGTGGGGCTTTTTTTAATATTTTCTTCTTTCTTTTTTCTTTATTTATTTTTTATTATTTAAAATTTTATTCTTCAATATTTATCTTATTTTAAATTTTTTTCTAAAATTTTTTAGTTTATGTTTTGTGAAATTATCATAATCTCAAATAAATTTAATTTAATACCTAGTTTATACTTAATTTCACGAGTATCTTTTTTTTTTTGTTATAGTATAATTAAGTAAAAAATAATTTTAAAAAATAAAGTTCTTAAACCCAATGTAGTCCATCAACCAAATCATAAATTTGACGTGTTACGCTACGAAACCTAAGTTGATATATCATTATCTTAATATTAACAAAAAAATCATCTTGATTTATATTTAAAGTCAAACCACATTTATTACCGATTGTTTAGGTTCTTTTTAAATCTACCAAGTCAACTGGATTACATCAAGACAATCTTTATACGATTTAATTTTAAATTCGAGTTAGGTAAAAAGTTGGGTTGAAAGGTTTCAAAGTTAATCTATTGTGATAGTTTAAAAATAATGTCAAATAATTCTTTGTGCCCTGAACATTTTTTTATATTAATTTTTTAAAAATTCAACTTGTAATGTAGCGCGATCGTGTAAACTAGTTACTACTAGTCTACTAAAATAATTAAACAAGTTTATGGTACTTCACTGTTTATATGAACAATGAAGCACCTTAAGTTTTTCTTTTAAATAACCTTTTTTTTTATTTTTTTAATTCTAACTTTCAAAAAAATTTCTTTCTTCAACATTTTATTGATTTTGAATTGGTCATTATAATTTGTTTTGGTTTGCTTTTTATAAAGTTATCGCAATTTTAAACAAATATCCTGACATTTGGTTGATACTAAATTTTTGCAAATATCTATTTTTGTTATCATATCATTAAATAAAAAATAAAAAATAAATAAATTTTTAAACCATATGGAGTTCATAATCCAGGTTGCAGGTTTTGTATGTTAATTGCAAAGCCTGAGGTGATCTAATATATCGTCATCTTAACATTAAAAAAAATAAATGTTATATTAAAATTGTTTTAAAGTCAAATCATATCTTTATTGATTGTCTAGATAATTTTTAGACTCACCAAGTCAACTGAGTTACTTAGAGTCAACTTATATGTAGGTTAATTTTAAACCCGAATTAGGCAAGAAGTTAGGTTAAATGATTTCAAGGTTGACTTGTTGGATAGAGTTTAATAACAATATCAAATAATTTTTTTTTATTCCATCTTCTAATTTTCTTTCTTGCGATTGAATCCTTTTTTGCTCTTTTTTTTTTTAATCTTATCCTTTAATATGTGATTGATTTTGAATTAGTATTCATAATTTATTTTTTGTTTTCTATAAGGTTATCGCATTTTCAAACAAATATTTTGATATTTGATTGATGCTCAATTTTGCGAGTATCTATTTTTGTTATCATATCATTAAGTAAAAAATAACTTAAAAGAACTACTTCATGATCTGAGTTGCGGGTTTAATAAGTTAAGTCTCAAAACTCGGGTAGATCTAATATGTCATCATCTCAATATAAAAAAAATATTATCTTGAAATTAAATTTTTAAATCCAAATCATGTTTTTTATTAATCGTTCAAGTATTCTTTAGACTCATCAAGTCAATTAAGTAACATTAAAACAACACTCATACAATTTAATTTAAAACTCTAACTAGATACAAATTTAATTGGGAGTTTTTATAGTTAATTTGTTAAGTTGGATCTAACAACAATACCACATAATTCTCCTGACTAAATATTTATTTAGGTTAATTAATTTTATTTTTTTATTCAACAGCGGTACTTTTTTTTCTCAATCCTTTTCCCAAAAATAACAATACCACATAATTTGTTTTTCTTTTCAGCTTTTGGATTAAGTATCTAACATATATTTTATTGTGAACAAAAATAACTAGTCGTCGTCTCCTTTAAAAGGAGGATTTTCACTTTTATTTCAGTGAATTGAATTTTTGCACGAGACAATCATTTTTAAAGAAATATCTCATGGATCATGAACCTCCTGCCTAAAATATCTAGTTCCAAGGAACCAATAGAAGCTACAAATCTACAACCTCCATCCCCCCCACCATTTGTTATCTTTTGTGTGAGGAGAACAAAATGCCTGCTGGTTGCCTGCCTTCTTTATACACGCCATTTGCTTCAATGACAACCAGAATCTTAACCCCAAAAACCTTCACTTCCTTCCCTCCGACGTCGTCTAGGAAAACGTGTAACTATTCTATGACATGTAGGGCTACTTCATCGTCATCGTCATCGTCTTCTTATTCATCAATCACAGACTTTGATCTCTATGATCTTCTAGGTATAGATAGCTCAAGCGATCATTCACAGATAAAAATAGCTTACAGGACTTTGCAGAAAAGATGTCACCCTGACATAGCAGGGCCAGCAGGACATGACATGGCTATTATACTCAACGAAGCTTATTCACTTTTGTCTGATCCAAATTCACGTTTGGCTTACGATAAGGTCAGTTTGTTATTATCCATACATTAGAGAAACTGAGGTTGAATTTTCCGACCGTGGATGTGTTGTGTTTCTGTGGTCCATCATCGACATAGAAACGATAAAATATGAACAGATTTTAATCATGCATGTCGAGAGTTGTGGCCCAACCATGGCTAATGAGTTCTTCTCTTGGCCCGATAGGTTTTTGATGTCTTAGGGCTTACTTGTTAGTGCAACCCAAATGAACTTTTTTGAGGATTTCTAACATGATGAAATTTTTTGAGTTCTTATCCTGGCCCGATTATGTACATAATTAATCTCAAGCTCTAACATTATTAAGTCACCATAGCTACAAGACCACCCAATTTTTTATCATGAAGCACTTGTTAAAGAGAAATTTTAGACAAATTTCTTAAATTACGGTCAATTTAATTACGAACCAAGTTTGTAGCAGGACATGATTGAGTCATTCTTTAGGAAGATGAAGCAAAGTGTAATGCATTTTTAGATTCTTGTGTTTTGCCTAGATGTGAGAATATCTCTTTATTTGATTTTCGTGTTCATTTGCTGTACAGGAACAGGCAAAGATGGCAGAACTTCGTGGCTACTCTGGCAAACCAATATATTCAGTATGGTTTGGCTCAGAAAGTGAACAAAGAGCGGTTTTTGTCGATGAAGTGAAGTGTGTTGGTTGCTTGAAATGTGCCTTGATTGCAGAGAAAACGTTTGCTATCGAATCACTTTACGGAAGAGCAAGAGTTGTTGCACAATGGGCTGACCCTGAGCACAAAATCCAAGCTGCAATAGACGCATGTCCTGTCGATTGCATCTCGTAAAGATCATAAATCTTTCAAATAGTTGAATACATTGATTTCTGCTGCTAGAGACACAAGACAGTTATAACAAAATAAATTCATTTTGTTTTTAATTTTCCTGAGACAAATGCAGGACTGTGGAGAGGTCAGACTTGGCAGCACTAGAGTTCCTGATGTCCAAGCAGCCTCGAGGCAGCGTACGAGTTGGTGGAGGCAATACAGCCGGAGGGCGTGTCTCAAACATTTTCATAGATGTGAAAAAATTCCAAAACAGATTTGTTGATGCCATGAACAAAGCCAACCCTCAGAACTCCATGGTAACTTGATCACACCATTAGGATAATAAACATTAGTTATGAACCGATGGCAATTGACATCAACTATAACATGATTAACCATAGAATATTTTTCATTTCAGGAATCTGACCTGCAAAGAGAAGCAAGAATATCTGCTTTCCAAGCAATTAGATCAATCTCAAATTGGCTTTACTGGCAATCACCAAAAGGAAGAGCAGACTCACCAGAATCCTGTCAAAAGCTGGCAAGGATCGTCAGAAAATCTCCTCAGCCAAATATCAACAAGATTCGGGAGGCTGCTGCAGCAAGAAAGAAAGCAAGAGAGAACACAAGGCCCTTTCGTCAAACCCCATCACGTTCCTTATATTATGACGAGTATTGGACTCCATCAACTCAGTTTCTTCCCGCCTCAGTCAATAGTTCTAGCTCCAGAGCCACCCCAGAGACGTCACATGCTAAAGAACCAAAGAAGCTTGAGAAAGATAACAGGGGAGAAGAGAAAAGGCAAACAAATCCCATAAGATGGGAAATACCAATGGTGCCTGCAATAATTGCAGCTGTTATAATACATTTGCAAGTAGGAGAAGGGACGGTTGGTAGATTGAATGAGCATGTCGGTGGTTCGTTCGCATTGGAGATTGTAAATAGCTCTTGGTTACAAGTTACATTAGCTGGGATTACATGGTATTTGATTGGTTTAGCAATGATAGGAGTAGTTGAAGCAATTCGCAAGAGGTAATAGTACAAAAGTAGAGTAATACTTCGTACTTTGAAATGGATTTGATGTAAAATTCATTGCTGTGGATCTGATATATACGTAAATAGACAATTAAAAAGAGCAATATGTTCTTTGTATCACACCCCAACAAATAATTATGGAAATTAGAGAGTTTATGGAAAAGGAGTTAAAGTAAAAAGGTTGTTTTGTTATTTTTTTTAATTGAATATATTTTTAGTTTTATCATTTAATATCATTTAATTTTATGTTAATTATTAAAATTAATTTTTATAATTTGTTTTATTTTTTTATAAAGTTATCGACGCACTTAACACAGTTCTAGAAAGCTAATATAAATTAACTCGAGTTTTTTTTTTAATTTTATTATTCAATACTAGTTTGATCAGTGATTTCAATTCATAATTGTTTTTTTTTCTTGCTTTTTATGTGATCATTATGATTTCATGACTTAAATCACGAATTAATCCGATTGATTTAATTTTTTTAATTGATTTTTTTTAATTGTATCTTTTAACATTGAGTTGATTGGGAATTGAGTTTTATAATTTTAAAAAAAAAATTTATATAATTATTCCGATCTCATAACTTAAGTTTAATAGGTTAACTGGGATTTAGGGATTTACTCAGTAAAATTTTTTTTTTTAATTGAATTCTAACACACACGTATTCAAGATAGTTCCAAGATTTGCTGGGGAACATGCCTACTCCTCACTTGTTGGATCTTTCACGAAATAAATTAAAAGGCCAAGGTGCCTTTGCAAAACTCAGTCATTTGCTGTGCTGAAGATTTCTCACAACCAACTGATTGATGCAAGATTCATCAGTAACATCACTTCACTTCTCTCAAACATTTAGATCTCTCTGATAATTTGTTTGCTGGGGAATTCTCTTCGTAACTTAACAAAGATCGAGTCCTTCATCATCTCACGTAATGGTTTCAAAATCGCTCACCTTGACATTTCTCATAACGCAAACCTGAACTAGCAAAGCGGCAAAAATGTCTGCAGGTTCATAACCACACCTTGCAATTCCTAGATTTATCTTACAGTTTACTTGTTGAGAGCATTCCCTGTTTGCTGCTACACAATGTCTCTTCAGAATTGCTGATAAGAGGAAACAATTTGAATGGTTCATCCCCAAGAAGATATATAAAACATATGCTGGTGCAATTCTGCATAGCAAAACAATAAGAGAGAGAGGGAGGGAGGGAGGGAGGGAGAGATTGCATTTGGTGCTTTAATTAAAATTCTCCTCTCCCATTTGTTACCTTCACCAACTTTGCCACCAAAACTATTGTTACTGTCAAGAACCTCTCATCGTCTCCACCACCACCTTCTTCAATAGATAGTAACTAATAAATAAAAAAATTACTGAAACTCATCTCCACAATCCAATAAATCCCACTCACTTTCTTCCAAAAACCAACTAATTCAGTGACTCCATCCTCTCAACCACTTAAAATCATCAAGATTTCTTAACATAATTACATGAATCTTCAATTCCGTTCTTCCGGTTGAAATACTTTTCCATCAGCATGTTTGCTTTTACAGAATGCACAGCGTGTCCTACCTTATCTGTCCGAACACTAATAACTTATCAAAGAAAATCCCATAGGATCTGGGAATGTTGAAATTAATCCTTTTGCTTCAGCATGGAATGACAAGTTCTCCATTATATATTCGTGCAGTACTACAATAATCGGGGCATCTACCTTCAGTAGAGTAAGGATTAATCAGGATGTTGCTTTTAGCAAGTCGATTGATTAATCTTGGAACTACAGAGTCCACAGCAAAGCAAGATGAATATGACCCGGCCCCCAAGCTGGAGAGAAACCTACAACCATTTTCTTTCTTTTTCCTCGTCAACTTTTGAAGCTCAAGTCATTCTCATTGTAGATTAAGCTAACTCTAATCATAATTTCGATTCTCGGATTTGGCTCAGGTTGATGACACTGAATCAGAGATTTGTATTATTTTTATTATTATCTTGGAGAGACTCAGAACTCAGGCTACGCAGACAAACCAATAAACACTCTGAGAGGTTTAGCAAAGAAAGTGAACACAACAGTTTTTGGCTCAGAAAACATTTGCAATAATCAGTTCATGGAAGAGTTACATGCTTCTCATATACTTTTCTTTAACTGTCTTACCATTTTCTATTAAAGTCAAGTCTCCTCTTTTGGGGGACAGGTTTGGTAGATTTCTCGGCTATTTGTAAAAAAAAAAAACTCCAACAAAATAACAGAACTTCTTGAAACATAAAATGCAAAATTCATTATTGTTGTGCATTCAAGGTTATTGCTTTCTTATCTCTTGAGCACTGTCCTTCCATCAACACTTTCTTGACACCTGTGAATCACACGCTGTGGAAGCTCATCGTCGACTGCTCAATTGCATTTTCATACATGATGTGTGTGTGTGTGTGTGTGCGTGTACTACATACTGACAATTACCAGAGACAGAAACAACTATTACAAAACATGTATGAATACTGTTTCAATTCTAGAATAGTTGCCGAGTTCAATGCGTCTTAAATGTCCAAAGCATGGAACTGGTTATCCACACCAACCAGTATTACAACATGAGATTTTGATTTAACCAGGGCACCCCCCCTTTTGTTCTAAAAGACAAGTTTGACACCAGCATGATGTTTTCAAGGCAATCTCCTACAGTTCAAACAATTAGCAAAAGTACTTAGTAGCGGTACTTTGTGGAGTAGTCTTTCGGAGCAATGACAAGACCACGACCCTTCCTTGCCCCCCGGTAGACAGTCTCAACAATGTCAATGAATTCCTGCTTGTCTTTGAGAGCCCAGTTGATCTTGTTGTTATTACCAGTTCCAAGATCAATCATAATATGCTTGTTCCTGAAGAAGAACATGACAGTAGATGGATCATACAACTCATACATTGTGTTAAAATCAGGAACCTCTGTGATGTCCACCAGGTATATCACAGCAAAATTCTTTATCGTTTCTGCTACTGATGCCAACACTTCGTCCATCTGAAAAAGAAGAGATGAAAATGTTTAACGAGGCAATAACTGGAAATACTATCTCCCCAATAAAGAAAACAACTTAACTCAACATCATGAAATTTCAACATCCAGAAGCACTATATATATATATATATATAATGGAAGCAGTTACAAGCAAGTGTTGTCAACCTACAGAATTATAAAAAAGTTGGGGGCTAGAATCACTGAGATCCTTTCATAAAAGGTATATCTTTAATCAATCATAATGACCAACCGGGGCATGGTAACCTCTAACAACTGAGATTCCAGATAGGCAAAACTTCTCACTTTGCACAATACCACATTCACTAGGACATCTGCAACAAGTATCTGTTGATTCTAAATTCATTACACACTTCCACACAAATGAAACACCTAAAAAAAGTCAAAAGGGAAAGGTACATTTAACAGAGGTTCAGAACCAAACCAATCCAAAAGCACCAGTCAAGAAGCAAGCTCTTTTTAATTAAGGTTAAAAAGTCGAGACAATAATAAACCAACAAGGTAATTTGCAAACAAGAATCTAGAAGGCATACAATGACTTTTGCATTCTCCACTTAGTCTCGGGTATTGTAGAAAGGAATGGAAGAGGCAACAACAATTAGATTTTTGTAAACAGTTCAAAATTGTAGACTGTTGCTCAACAAATGTAAGGCAAAAACAAAGTTTAAAGGGAAGGCAATAAGACTGGAAATGCTTTTACTAACTTTCTCCAACTGAAGGTCAACATAGATCAACAAATTTAATTCCCACTTGCACTTTAACGGGATAAAACACAGGATCTACTATGAACCCAGTTACACTTTCACGAGATAAAACACAAGATCTACTATGAACCCAGTTTTCTGCCATCAATATAACATTCAAATTCAAAACATTTTTTTTCAATGTGTCTCAAACAACCTCAATGGCCTTCACAGATACTACAAATTTAACAAAAACCACAAAAAAATGATAATACTAAAAATAAAATGAAAATCTTCAAATAACATATTGTTCAATGGTCCAAAAGCATTCTATAATTAAGGTGGTTCACAAGATTAGAGTCATTAATCAACATCTAGGATTGCAAACATTCACACACTTATAAAGACATTTTCTTTCTAAACTACACGTAGGAATCCAACTTTATTAAGATGTAAATCAGCAAAAAATTAGCAGTTCAATAGCAACTCAGGAGTCAAATTAGCTTAAAGTTACATATCAAAATAAAAAAAAGATCATCAAAATGCACCCAAGCATTCACAAACAATCCGCAAACACTGCCAAAAAAAGGGTCTCCTATACACAGACTCAAAATGAACCAAAATGCCGAGTAATAATAAAAAGTCGCAAACACTGCTAAAATAAAGTCTCCCTTTACACATACTCAGAATGAACCAAAATCCAGAGTAATACCTTTTATTGATCAATTTTCCAAACTTTTCCTAATCACCCCCCCCCCCATAAACTAAACAGCTAAAGTTCACTATTTGAGCTTAATTGAAACCAAACCCAACTTGAAATATAAATCCAAAATCACGGGACATCACAAAACAAAGAAAAATACCCACATATGCGGGAAACCCACCACATATGCGAGAAACCCACTTCACAAATCCCACTAATAATACCCGAAAACACAAAAAGAGCATAATTTTACCAAACACCAAAACACAAACAACAAAAACAAATATTAGGGCTTAAAAAAATGAGGGATTCTCAAACCCACCATAATTATGCAATTTTATGAGAAATCCATTCACAAAACCCACTATAAGTCCCAAAAACCACAGAAATATATAAATAAAAAAAAGTTGGGAATTTGTTGTAAACCTGCATACAAGTCTCATCCCAATCATGACCAAATCGAATGACTACCAATCGCTCTTCTTCAGCTAGAATCGCCTGGTCTACAGCCCATCCTGAGTGCAAGTGAGGTAGCAGGTACGACATCTCTCTCTCTCGGACTAGATTTTTCTACGCTATCTTCGATTGAATTAAAACGAAACAGTCCGTGATTCTTATGGGGATTTTTCTCCGTGCGCGTTCACTGTACTCACACGCGTGACCAATAAGACTGCAGCTTTCAAGTCTACTTGGGCCCAACTAGCAAGAACTGACCTTACTTAGGAAGTAGACCAAAGCCCATAAGCCGGGTATCTTCTATGTTGTTTATTGTGTTTGGTCCGAGTCTCGGAGAGAAAATGCACGGAAGCAAGAGAACAAAAAGGTAAAACTTTCCTAGTTTGAATCTTTTCTCCTCCTATTCTACTAAAAACAGATTTTACTTAATTCGAATCAGATTTTATTTTTCTCACATTCCATGATCCAATTTGCCATTACATAATATGACTATATTTGTAGTCTTAATTAAAATATCAAAACAGGAAAGAAGGAAGAAGAAGCTGAGAGAGGAGGGTTAGGCACCTGCATGCAGGTGTCATCCCAGTCATGACCGAATCTGATGATGACCACACGTTCCTCCTCCGCTAAGATGGCTTGATCCACTGCCCATCCAGAGTGCAAGTGTGGTAGCAAGTACGACATTTCCACCCAACCTTTGAAAGCTAAAAGGCTGAGAGGTTTATCAGGAAAGAAAAATACCAAAGGCTAAATGCAAGAAGATGACGATGCATGGTGGTGATTTGGGCTTCCTTGTTTTAATTTTCAATACAGTGACCAGAAGGCTCTGGAACAAGCTGGGGCTTTCTTACGGGTTTTTTCCCTTCTTTTTCATGTCAGATTCCTTGGGAACTTGGGAAGCCACGTGTATCTTCTTAATTGCTTGTTCATAACGACATGAAAATATAATATAAACTGTAAAATTATACATAAGTGTTTTTTAATTAATTATATAGATAATTTGAGCTAAATGGTAAATAATAGTATAATATAGTTAAGATAAAAGTAAAATAAATAATATAAAAGTTCAACTATTTTAAAATATTTAGTTGAAGTAAAAATTTATGTATAATATAACTTAAAAATCTCTTATAGTATAGTCATGTTCATAGAATTTTTTTTAATTAACAATCAACGATCTTAAAATAAATAATTTGTTAGTGTATTATATAAACTAAAATCAATATTATTATCTTAATTTTTTTCGTTATTCATCAAGATCATTATTATCTTAAGGATTATTAGTGCTAACTATTAATACCGACACTAATATTCTGAACATTAATACTCTACCAATACCAATACCAATATCGTCAATAATATTTAACTTGCACTAAATTTTTCTTGAATATTTATTAATATGTATACTATGTTGTAATCCCACATCATGTCTAATACTATTGGAATTTTTTTTATTAACATCGATGTCCGGGCCAACTTGCGCGCACCTCAACTAATCCCACGAGCCCTAAAGTACGTTACCTCCAGTAGCACTGAGGTTTATAACACTCGAACTAGTGACATCTGGAAAGCAAACTTAAGGTCTAACCAGTTGAACTAAACCCCTCAATATTACTATTGAAATTTTATTTAAATGTCATGTGATCAAGTACAGTTAAAGAATCAATTCAAATTATTCATCTAAACAATTCATAAAAGATTGTTAATCTAGAATTAAATTCTATACTGCAATGAAGTGAAGCAATCGTACACTATCAAACTTTAGCAAACAATTATTGATACAAAAAGGGAAAGAAACTATTATACAAAATTACTGATATATAGTCGGTCGACATGTTATTCAATCCATCCGGTACTGAAGACAAATGGTTGGAATGCTTGGTTATTATGCACTCTATCCAATACATTCATATCTTGTCAAGCATGAATGATGAAACAATAAATGTATAGTTTATTGAAGTGAAGATTCTTATAAGATCAAGCTCAATAAATCGGGCATAATCACATTCACAGAGATTTGCATGAGTTCACATGACAAAGGACAAAAGTAGGGCATAATTACACCATGGACACAATTGCATGCTAGAAACAAAGATTAGAGAGAGAGAGAGAGGAGGGGTCAGCCCTCCTGGGCTTTGCAAGAACTCTTGAAGACACATATATAACAGTCAAGTGCTGGCAGAGCTTGGAGCAATTTCCTTTTCCTGGGCTTTGCATTTGTGTATACAGAATATTGAATATGGGTCAGGGACTGAAAAGGACTCTTAGCTAGATGCAGAAAGAGAGAGCTGCTCATCCATTTGGAAATGGAATCTTAACCCTTCTAGACTTCAAGTGTCCAAATTCACGTTCAATTTTATTAGATTTTGTTTCAATTCTTTGAGAGAAGAAAAAACCTCTAATCAATGCAAGTTTAGAGGCTCTGCATACATGAAAACGTAAAAAAGATTGAAAGGCAACGTTAGCTCCACTTGCTTGCAGGCATAACTGGGAAAGCTCAGAATTCATTGCACTCACAAAAGGTAGCCAAATATTCCTTTTCTCCATCCACTAAATTCCCAACTAAACCATTGCGTCTAAATTCAACCTAGGATTCCATATTGAATAATGGTTGGTTTTCAAGAGAATTCATACATTAATCTTTGGAAATAATTAAATTTGAATAAGGCTCAATTTAGTAATAGAAATCGTCACACTGGAAGCCAAATCGAAAACGATGAAATGTGCCTCCAAGTATCAATGAGAGGCCCAGTCAAGCAGAGAAAATTTTGGTTGTGACAGCCAAATGTTTGAAATACCCTTTAAAGGATCTGGTAATTTGATTCATAGCAAAATCCCTAGCCAATGTGCCTATTGATATTATCCAGTTAAAGCCTTGAAGGCTATTCCTTCTCCAGAGAAACTACAGTTTAAGAAATTTGAGTAAAAATGTAGCATAGTCGGCCAGAGCAGTGGAAGGAATATATTCCATCATGGGAATTAAAGGTTGACATAAATAAAGAAGGATCAGAGAATAGATGTCTATGAGGAGGCAAAATGCAAGTGAATTATGATGAGCTATTGTATTTGCAACCTTCATTGAATACGATTATTCATTTCAGCTATAAATAGGCTTCAAACACTTGGTATTTGCATTGCAGATATACGAGAAGAAGAGTGGTCAAATATGAAGATAAGAGTGCTGTTTTCTAGCCAAGGATGAGTTGCTCGTTAGCCCTTGAAAGATGTTTCAAATTTAGGCTGCATATGCTCAGAACCTTTTTCTGGCTTCAGGCAATCATCTTGGCTAAATGACAGGCTCTTCTCATTCATATTAGGCTTTTCTCTTCTTACCATGACAGTCCTCCTACGACATGATCTTGGTGTCAGTTAATATTTGAGATCCTATATGCTAGAGGGAGAATTGAGAGGAAGAGAGGTTTTGCATGAAGACCAGAGTCTAATTTCGCAGCTAAGATGATTTCCTTTTCTTCAACTGGGTTCAGCATATATATATATATATATATATATATATACACTGTCTAGAACCAATGGATCCTAGGAAAACTCCTTGGCTATGCTGAAAGGCTCTTCTCTCAAATGTCAGGCCTTCTTTTCTTCTACCATAGGATCTTGACATCAGCTTGCAATCTGATTAACTTTCATACTTCATAGCAGGCACATAGCGCCGGCAAAATGCACAGACAAATGTTGTGTTAAAAAAATAGATGGTGGCCGAATCCCTGCAATGTTTCATTACTAGGTTTTAGGATGCGCGCAGCGTTTCTTTCTCCATCTTGTTTTGCAGGTCATTCATAGTCAAGATTTGCAGTAGCCTTATAGCATTGAACAAATTACTGTAGTGTGGTGATCTAGACATTTATAAATTTTAGAATTCATTTCTTCATGTAATTAAAAAACTCTAATCAATGGATATTAATTCCAAAATTCCTTTTGCTTAACAGCTCTATTATCAAGTCGATACTGCATGAAATGCATGCAGAAGGTTGCAGACTAGCATGCGAGATAGGAAAGTGAAGGGCTTGTCCAAGAAAAATTTCTTGGATAAATATAGATAGATCAAAAACATGTTCGACGAAAAATCTGTTACTATGTGATTTCCTCGATTAAAGTTTCTTACGCGTGCATGAAAGAGAGAAAGAAGCAGGCATGTGTTGATATGGCAAGACCAGCCTGAACCAAAACTGTGATTGTTAGTCAGCTTGATGTTTTCGTTCTGTTATTAACAGCAAAAACAATTGCTTCCTAATTTATTTCTTGAATAAATATAGATAACTACAAGTTTTCATTTGTAGTTATTTATGAACATCCTTTTTAAGAAGTTCTCAAGTCGAACAGTTGTTCCTCAAGTTAATACGAGGGACAAAGAAAGATTCGAAGCTAATGAAGGATGCTTGTTAATGAGGATATATTACTAGGGGTGAATGAGGAGTCATGCAACGACCAGCTAAGGCTAGATAAAAAAAAAAAACTCAGGAAACAAACAAGCAGCAATAATAAATTGCACAAACCTCCTGCTAATCGTGGATTTAGTTATTGTTATTAGCCATATCACAGATTACGCAGCACAAAAACTATTTCCCAAAGGCAAACCATGTCATCATGCACTGTGAATAAAATGTTATGCTCAATAAAACCCTAAATAAACCTCTAGTTGTTGATCAATAAGTTAATATAGGGTATTAGTATAACAAAGTGTTAGTGTAACTAATTAGTTGGTTACATGTGGTATTGATATATGTAAATATATTTAATTTAATAATAAAAGCTTATTTATCTTTAATATTGATTAAGTATTTTATTAATAAATTACATATTTGATCAATGAATCTAGAGTAAAGATAAAATTCTCGAGACAAAAATGTTTAGCAAAAATAATTTATAAAATTGTTATAATTATGGAATTCTTATTGCATCAAAGCATTGTTCCTAAAATGTTTCTGGTCAATACCCTATTAAGACTAGATATTAATTAGAGATGTTGAGTTTAATACATATTATGTTTTTTCTTTTGTGAAAGAAAGAAATTATTCTTATAAACTGAGGTATGAGGGATACCTAGAGCTAATATGTAAGTGCTTGTCAGATGATATGTTCACTGAATTAACTCGTATGAGAATTCCATATGGAGAGATCAATTGTGTTTATAGAAAAGCTCACGTGATGGTTGTGTAAGTGATTCTTAGACTTAAGATCACTAAATTATCTTATATAAAAAATGTTATATTTTGATCCTGTTACACGTTATCTTAATCAAGGGTAACAAATTGACAGTTTTTAGGTATAACATGAACTATATAAAGGTATTTAAGTAATCAAGAGAGGATTCATCACCCTTGGTGAATTAGGAAAAAAAATTTATTTGTTCTTAAATAGTATTGATTGTAAATCCTTGCACAAGGTGAAATGAGATTTGTAAAGAGTTTCACATATTATTTAAAAGAATCAATGACTATATATAGTGTTAAGAACAAACATGATTTGACATAGTAGAAACACTCCATGTTATAAAGTTTAAATTGAAACATTGTTGATGGAAGGATAATAATTACAGTGAGAAACTGGTTACCGAAAGGTTAAGTCAAACTACTTATAACTTTCCTAATATTTGGAGAATCATGACAAGTTGCTAGACATTGTATTTGATCTTTAAATATAAATCAATCAATTATTGAATTGATAATAAATTAATTTGTTTAGTCTATTTAATCCTATTTCATTTAGGATTGTGATTTATATTTGTATCAACTTATTAGGGAACTTAAGGTCATACACATAAAAATCATTGGTCAGAAATTAAAATGTAATGATTGATCAAGTATGACTTGACTGTAAATAAGTTTTAGAAATTAAGAACTAGAGTGTAATTTATATATGAAATTACAATTCTAGACCTAGAAAGATTAAGTAGAGACTTGATTGAATAAATTTCTAAAATTGTTTTAAAATAATATATGTGATATTATTTAATGGACAAATTGATATTTTAGTATTTATATAATTTTTTAAATTTTCTTCTAAATAAAAAGTTCTTGCACATTTTGGACTTCAACAAGTTTATTTCTACCACTGCATTTTACTTTTGGTATAATTGAACTACACTTTCTCCATTTTTGTAATTGGTAGTGCACTGAGCTTTTGGTTCATTGGCAACCTTTTCAATTAATTTTCAAAGAGTTTGTAAAAAAAAATGCATTTTCTAAATTTTTTATTGTAATTGGTATTGTGCTCCAGAATGTTTTTTAATTAAAAATACATTAAAATATTATTATTTTTATATTTTTATATTTTTAATATTAACACATCAAAATCATTCAAAAACACATTAAAAATATCAATTTAATATTTTTTAGATAAAAAATAATTTTAAAAAAATTTTAAAATACAAAAACAAACCCTACCGGTTCATCAAAGGCTGCAAAACTTCACTGTTACTTTTTAATTAACTATATTGGCAGTCATTTATCCTATACGAAGTTTTCATCTATCTTTGTCTTTATGCCTTTAACCCATTGAACATCTCATTATCAGCAAAGATAGTCATGTTGATGCAAAAACCTTTACAAAGTCAACCAATGCAAAACTACCTCTCCTATCCTATTGTGGAAAATGCGTTGACTTTAGTTTGCTTTATAGGTGGGGAGCCTCTCAATTTGGTTTATGCCGAGAATTTGGAATAGTGACCCAATTGTGAAGTGTGGGAAAAAGCTTCGGATAGCAGAAAACTTTATCTATCTTATAACAATTGAATCAAGAAAGGTGTCACCTTCACCTCTTGCTATAAGATCTAATGCGTTTTTTATTCTAAAATATTGAGGTCAAAACCATTTCGACATGGGAGAGGGTCAGTGAGTATATTCAATTATGGGGCAGCTAAATGAGAAAAGTGATCATGGTTGAAGAGAACCAAATAGTGTTACCGTTTGTATCTAATCTTTGTTCTCTGGTTAAGTGTAAAAGGGCAGCATGAGAAACCTGAATTCATCAAACCATTTGAGCAAGAACTTGAGAAGAAAGGTCTAACATGATGAAAAGGGGTCTTGTTTATTGCCAATGATGATTTGCCTGAGCTCACATTGAGGTGTCGAGCTTAGTTAAATATACAAATTTGATCTCTATTGAGGTTCCCTGCAGGCAGTCATCAGCTTAGGTAACTTCACAGGCTTTTCTTTTTCATGCTACGCCTTCCCTTTTTCTTATTCCTCCACACGTACATGCCCTTGATTGACATGGCGTCATTTCATTGAGATGATGGTCTTGCTTGAAGATAAGAGTGTTGTTCGGTAGCCAAGGACGACTTGCCCACACTATGAGACAAGTGGTTAGAATTAGCAACTTCTTAATTGGTTATGGGAAGTCTCCTTGGCTATGCTGACAGACTCTTCTCGATCATGCTAGGCATCTTCTTTTCATCCCTCAACATTCTGCGTTGTAGTCTGATCGATAGACATTAACTAGAAAACCACAGAAAATGGCAATGTGAAAACAAAACAGGACCAATTAAATATTTAGTTTGTTTTGATACTTGAATTTTATTTTTATTTTTTTCATTCCTTAAAGGAGATTGACTATACAAATATGTAGTATGGCCACAGAGCTGCTGATTCCCACTTGCTTGCGGGCATAGCTAGAAAGATCAGAGAACTCATTTGACTGTCAAACTTTAACATTTGCTTTATCCGCCTACACTGAGAAATGGCGCCATGGTGTTAAAACTCAGATGGGAGCCCGTGTGGAAAGATGGTAGGTTTTCAGTACTTGATAGCTTGCAGAATTAGTACTACGGAATTTATCTTCATAGTAAAGGATTACAAACTATTTTTCTTTGTTTTGAAAGCACTAAATACAAGCAAGGCTCACTTTAGAGTTAATATTTGTTATAACTTGGGCCAAATCGAATATGATGAAATGTGAATCCCGATATCAAAGAGACCTTGTCAAGCAGAGAACATTTTGATAACGTTTGGCATTAGTTTGATCAATGTATAAATTTAAGACGATAGCCTTACTTGAAGATAAGATCATGTTTGGCAGCCAAGGAAGACTTGCCCGTCATCGTCTTAGCTGGTTCCAGTGTATTACTTAGCACCTTTTGTTTGGTTTTGGGGAAGCACCTTGACTAGCTGACAGACTCTTCTCAGTCATACTAATCTGTTTTCTCTTCACCATTATGTTAGCGTGAGCTGTGTTGCTGTAAATACATGATTGTATGATTTATTTCCTTTATAGGTTTCAGCACATCAATATACTTAGGCCTAGAATCAAGTTATAATAGGACTAGAAGTTACCTATTATTAGAATTGTAAAACTAGTATATATATACCAAATGTACAAGCTGAAATTTATGACAGAAAATTTCAAATATCAACATGGTATCAGAGCAGCAGCCATTGTTCATTGCAATCTTAGTTCTCTAGGGTACCTGCCGCCACCATAGAAAGATTTGACAGCCTTCTCAGTCACAAGTTTTTTCTTCCCTGTCATCTCGAAATCAGAATTTGCACAGTACAACAAGAGAAATATACTCTTCCAATCACGTACCTGTCTTCCCGGAGTCTTCGTAAAATTAAATGGGGATACTGACTCGTCCATCATTCAAAGATCACAACCTCCAGTGATAGGTCAACAAGTTCAATCATATAATGCTCCATTCTTCACTGGAAGAACCCTAGATGAGAACAATTATCCTTTATAGTCCCAACCAATGAAGATGCGTATTGGCACCTGCAACAAACTCGGATTTCTCACTGATGCTACGGCGAAACCAGCCCTGGAAGAAGCCACTTTTGACATATGGATTGCTGAGAATAATAGGGTCAAGAGTTTGCTTATCAACTCCATGACCCCCTCCTTGATGCAGGGTTTCATCCGTCTTCCTACAACCAAGGACACATGGGAGGTAGTGTCGAAAACCTTTTATGATGACTTTGATGAAACTTGCTTATTTGAACTGAACCGATGATCTTTCTCTACCAAATAAGTGTTAGAAATAACTAGGGGAGAAGCAAGGAAACTCTTATATTACGTATTTAAAGAAAAATATAAATCATATCCTGCGACCTCATCTAATAGCTTAAACTATTAGATTGAGATGGTTTTTTGACATGGTATCAGAGCCTTGATGACCAAGCAGTCATGAATTCCAATTTCACCATCCCCATTTATTTGATAAAAATTAAGCACAAAGTAATATAGGTCTGTGCAAGTTTCAAGCCCAAAGGACTTTCACTTGAGGGGGTGTGTTAGAGAATAATATAAATCATATCCTGAAACCTCATCTAACAGCTTAAGTTTTTAGGTTGAATTGGTTCTTTAACACTCAAATGAGAGAAAGTTTTGATGGACTTACTTAGATTACAATACTTTAAACATGTATATTTATACTAATTTAAGAAAATTAAAAGATTTAAAAGGATAAGCACATTTTTAATAGTTATACATATACCTAAGAGACACTTGGAAGAACAAAAAACACTTTAACTTCAAAATTAATTCTAACACTCCCCTTTCATTTTGGAAGTCTCATAGATATTGAAAATTAGATTGTGTTTAGAGATCATCTTATTACGATTATTGCACCATTCTCATCTTTTGTTGATAATAAAAAATTAATTGTCTTGTCATGGCTCCTCGGCAATTTCTCATTTCCTCCAAGAAGAGTTTCTTTTCTTTTCTTTATGTGTGGTCTCTCTTGTACCACATTATCCCTTATCTTTATTACCACTTTGTTAACCCAAGAAAGAAAAATAAAAGATTATTGAGTTATTATTGCAAAGCTCACATAAGAAAAATTTGTTATTGTCGAACTTATCTTTTTATTTTAGCAATTGTATTTGCTTAAACATCCAACACAAGTGGTGCTTTTAGACCCATTTTAGAACATAATCAAAAGAAAAAAGCTAAATCATAATTTTTTTATTTATTATCATTTTGAGTCCAACGCCCATACTTTAAAAGTGAGGATTAGGCCTTATTGTCGAGTTTAGATCTCAAATCACTATCTTAAATCTTAGTAGTCTATCTTTGAAAATAAAAGCACATATATTATTTTAAGGAAATTCTTAGCTAGTAAGTACAATAGTTATATTTTTATCATTAAAAAGAAACATGAATCAACTTATCTTATATAGTATGTTTTATAATAAATTTAATCTTTCTTTTATTATAATCAACCATTTATCTAGAATCTCTGAAAACTAGTTAGGATTTTTAATTATCATAAAATTAAATGACAACTTTTTTTTTAATTGTTTTTACATATAGTTCGTAGAGATATCTCTATAACAATATGTTCATGTGGCAGCTATATAACTTTTGATGATATGTAATCAATATGTTATATTGGCCATGGTTGACCACTTTCTGTTTAACCGATATATACTAATACGACTATAGTTTATTCTCATATAGTTGTCAGCCATTCTTTAGCACCTTATATTTAGTATCAAATTTGCACTCAAGCGGTAACAAGGATGCCATTAACCAAATAATGTTGAACCTACCGGAATGATTTAGTAGTTACGAAATGATGTTGTTACATATAGGTGATTTCAGTTTCATATTTATATGAATCACAAATCAAAACAATAAGAAAAATCATTTATTTCCTCATTAGTAAAGGTTAATTGTCATAGAATTAGATTTTTTACTTGTTTACATCTATGCTAGTATTGGGTAGCTTGCACAAGTTTTTCCTTGGGAAAGAAATTCTTTTTTTTTTCCATTGATTTTGTGCTTTTGTGCCTTATCTTCACAAGTCTTTTCTTTTACTTTGTTTTTATGTTTTGTGTTAGCCAATTCAATTTAATGGTTGCTTACACTACCAGATATTTTGTCAATAATTTACGGTGATATTACCGATAGGCACTATTCCGTCTGTAATTTGATCGGTATCTACCGATGGAAGACTTCGATCGGTATATTCTGACTTTGCAGATGAATTACGTTCGTCGGCATTTCACAGAGAGCTTAACTAGAAATGTCACAATCACCGACGACTTTGCGGACGGCTTTCGTTCGTCAAAGATTTCACAAAGAGTGGTAGAAATGCCACAATCACCGACGACTTTGCAAACGGATACAGTCCGTCGCATTTGTTGGCAGTTCATAATCACTGACCAAATCACTGACAAACGGTGCGAATTCCGACGGAATTACCCATGGACTGCAAAAAATATGAGGGTAATTAAAAATTCTGGTGCGAAATTTAAAATTTACCGACGGATTTTCAAAACATCACCGATGAAATAATTAAAATTAATATTATTTAAATGTCTGTCTGTTATTCCGTCGGGAAAACTGCGTTATAAATCCCAAATGCGCCCCTTCAGTTCATTTTTTCATCTCGCTCCGTTATCAATCTTTCATTTTCATTTTTTTTCATCTCATCTCCTTCAAATCTTTTGTTTGTTTAGCTTGCAATCTCTACTTGAATCTTCAGCAAATTAAAAGGTATGTATTTCCTCTACTTCATTTTACTTCAAGATTTTTTTTTCTTTATTTTAGCTATTGTTATTTTTGTTATGTTTTTTGTTTTGGTGTATTTTTATCATGTAGATAAAGTCTTGAAATAAACACATTATTAAGGTAAGCATTTTTCATTCCTAAAGTTTATAGTTTTTTTTTTAATTTATTCAATATATTTTATTGTTTGTATTGCCATAATAATTGAATACTTTGTTGAATTTTAATTGTTATTGTGGAATTTACCTTGTAATTAGTAATTGAATATGTAGGAATAAATTTAATTATTTTCTCTCAATTTTACTCTATTATTGCATGATATGTGTTTAATTGTTTTCATTAATTTTAATTATTAGTCTATAGTTTTTTTTATAATTTATTCAATATATTTTATTGTTTGTATTGCCATAATAATTGAATACTTTGTTGAATTTTAATTGTTATTGTTGAATTTACCTTGTAATTAGTAATTGAATATGTAGGAATAAATTTAATTATTTTCTCTCAATTTTACTCTATTATTACATGATATGTGTTTAATTATTTCCATTAATTTTAATTGTTAGTCTATAGTTTTTTTTATATAATTTATTCAATATATTTTATTGTTTGTATTGCCATAATAATTGAATACTTTGTTGAATTTTAATTGTTATTGTTGAATTTACCTTGTAATTAGTAATTGAATATGTAGGAATAAATTTAATTATTTTCTCTCAATTTTACTCTATTATTGCATGATATGTGTTTAATTATTTCCATTAATTTTAATTGTTATTTGTATAGATGTTAGGTTATATACAAGATTTTTGAATGAGGTCAATTGGTTGTGGCTATTGTCAATATTTACAGGTTTGAAAACTTTGAGATGTCTCCAGTATATAGGAGGTGTTGCCGAAATTTTTTTTAGTCATCGAATTTAATTATGTAATTGTTCGTATAAAATTGTGTAGATGTGTAGAACGAAATCAACATCTCGTCGCTTAAACTCGTAGGATCGCAGCTAGTTCTTCTAGCAACTGAGGATGACATGTCCTTAGGTTTCAATCAAGAAGAGGCACCTGCGCCGTCTACCGATGCTGCCTCTTCCAGCGCGGTTTTACAGCGCAGAGGCGAGGTGCCTTTATTGCAGAATCAATTCATCCGCAAGTACGAGGCACGGTGAAAGGACGACCTTTCAATGTAAGTTTGTTTCAGTTTTAGTTTTTGTTAATTATAACATAATTTATGAACAATATTATATATTTCATTAATTTAATTTATTTTCAGGTTCACAGACATTGAGGCCGCCCGAGTAATATCATCGGCGTTGAAGTCATCGATGGAGATTTTATTATTTCAATGGAGTCAGGTATCTAGACATCCTGAATGGATACCTCAAATCGATGCATGGTTTGACAGATTTGAGGTTGATGTTAATTTCTAATTTCTAGCTTATTTTTAATTAATTATTAATATAATTGTAAATAAATTATTATTTTTATTTAAAATTAATTATTTATACACAGGACAAATTCACCTAGGACAGTGCGCATGACACTGTTGTGAGGATGGTGTGGGAAAATCATGTGGTAACTAGGTAACATCGAAAACAATACAATATTTTTTTAAAAAAAATTATGTTTTAAAATCTAATCTCTCACTATGGAAGTAGGTTGCGTGATTTTGGTATGAAGCACAAAAGAAGGCAAAAAAAACGCGAGAGATAACGGTCTTCAAAGCTGGAACGACGTGGCGGTTTGGAGGGATTTCAAACCGCTATACATCCCGGCAGATATATGGCCACAATATATTGAGCACGTGACATATGAGCGGTTCACACAACGCTCACAGTCCGGTGCTGGCAACCGGAACTGGCCAATTCATGGTTCGGTGACAACGCACACTGGCGGCTCACAAAGTGGCGATACATGTGCGCCCTTTTTTGGCCGTATAACAACCAGCCTCCTCCTCCAGCTCCACCATTGTGCTAATTTAATATTTTTTTGGAAACACATTCAATTTGTAATGAATATTATTTAACTTTATTTTTTACGTTTAATAAAATTTATTTTCATAATTGGTTTTTTTACTATTAATTTATATTATTTATATTATTTATTCTAAATAATGTTTTTTTAAAAAAATTAAAAATACCCATCAACGGATTTACAAACGGAATGTATCCGTCGGCATTTCATAGAGAGTTGAAAAATATTACTGGAAATGCCACAATCACCAACAGTTTCACTGGCGGATACCGTCCATCGGCATTTTACCGAGAGCTGCAAAATATTTACTGGATATGCTACTATCACCGATGGAATAAATCCGTCGGTATATTTCGAGCGGGAATTTTTTTTTGGCGCGCAATTTCCGTTTGTAAAACCGTCGGTAATATTTTTTTTACTGACAGACTTAGCGACGGAATGTAGTATTACCGACAAAAGATATGTCAACGGACACTTTCCGTCTGTGATTTAGTCGGTAAAAAAATTACCGACGAAGTCTGAATCTCATACCGACAGTTTCTGTCTGTCGATAAATCTGTGAAATCTTGTATGTTATAGCTGTTACAGAGAGTGAAAGGTTTGGAGTTCACTTCAATCCTAGGTTGCAAGGCTAAGAAAGTCCTCAAAGAAAAATAGGCAATGCATTTTGTAACTTTATGATTCTTCCATTATAATCTAAGACCGATTAAGATATTTGTATGATGATTTTGATTTAATGTAGTTCTATTAAGTATCTATTAATAAATAAGAAAAAAAGTATTAATTGTGAAGTTTTCTTCTATATCAAGACATTAATGGAAGTGACTTGTGAAGAATAAGAATCTCTTCCCCAAGTAGAATTGTGGAGGTTGGTTAGAAAGGAAAGTAGATCAACTTACAAGTTATATAATGAGGTACATGAAATTTGTTCTTTTTGCATTGGGTTTTCTTTCTACTTTAGTAGTGATTTCAATATTATGAGCAATGAAAACTATATATATGTTCACTCATTAAAGAAAATACATCTTCACTCATTAAAGAAAAAAATTTCTGAATTGATTTACAGCATATTTGAAACTCTCTGAATTAAATTCAATTCAGAAGTTTTAATCAAATCTCATGTTTGAAAGAATTTTAAGTGTTAAAAATTGAATTTCAAATAAAATTCAATCTCTAAAAAAAATACAAAAGTAAATAAAAAAATCAACCATTCTGGTTCACTGTACTAAATAGGAGAAATTAACATTAAAAATAGTTTCTAAAATACTCATCTATCCATCTCTTTTTTAAGAGACCTTTAAAGGAATAATATGAAAGTGATAATAGTAATATAGAAAACAAAATAAATTGCATTCTATCATTTCCAAATATGTTAAATCAATTTATTTATCACTTATATTCAAATTAAACACTATAGTCAAATTCAATTTAACTTTTTCTTATTTTATCAATTGATTATAATCACTACATTGAACATTTGGGTCATACTCAATAATTTTGCGTTATTTGAATTACAAATAAGTTCACTTTTAAGGATAAATGAATATTAAGTTATATACTATATTTTAAAATGAATTAATTTTGTTTTCAGGTATTTATGTTTGAGAGTTTGTTATTTTCTCTTAGAACATACTTCACAACAAGTTTTATTATTTGAATTTTTTGTGAATTTTTTGTCTAAAAACTTTTTTAGAATTTTGTTTTTGAATTTAAAATTTGTTATCATATAACTTCATTCTAAGTAATTGTTATAACTCTTAGAAAAGATTTAAAGCACCTCATTATACTAATGATCATTAAATTATTTATTTTGAAAATAAGATTTAAAAATATGAATAATTTTAATATTTTACTATCATAATTTGATTTGATATAATCCAGAACTAAAATAATGGTAATATAAAAATAGATTACAATCATAAGCTATTTTACAAGTTGGAGAAATTGAATATTCAGAAAAATCATTATGAAAAGTCTTTTTAAGAAAACCAAACAAAGAAAAGAAAAATTAATTAATTGATAATTTGTGAATTATATAAAGAGGGTAATAAAGATAGCATTAGATCATTTACTTATGTTACGCTGCAGATTGAATCACATTTTTTATTTTAATTTTAAAAAAAATCCAAGCACTGATAACATATTTTCAAAAAGAAAAAAAAATTGTGCGAGATTAACTCGATATGACCTAATCAACTTGAAAAGTTCAAAAGCAACCTGAACAATTAGAAAAAAAAAATTTGATTAAAACAAATTTCAAGGCGACAATTTAAAAAAAAATATTGAGACAACAACAATTTAGATAAATCTTGGTTAACCCATTTTAACATGTAAAACTCGTGAACTAACTCGTAAAATCATGATAACCTCATAAAAAGTATATAAAAAAAAACATATTGAAGCTCAATTCTCAATCATTCCAATATTTAAGAATAAAATTGAAAAAAAAATAATTAGAAAAAGATCCAAGTCAACTTGAGTGAACCTGTTTAACCTTGATCATAAGACCAGAATAACTCAGTAGAAGATTAAAAAATAAAAAGAGGTGAAATTGAAAATAAAATTGTAATTTCATGGCTTATTCAAAATAATAATAATAATAATAATAATAATAATAATAATAATAATAGGGACCAAATATGAAGGGGAAATAAATTGCATAGGGCTGGTTTGATTTTTTAAAGGGGTTGACATGAAATTCAAGGTGGGGAGAAGGAAAAAAATGTCATCGACACAATCCCGATGCGTGTTTGTGGCATGCATCATTCCATTATGTCGTAGGCATCAAGACATTTCAAACGTCGCCCTGGAAGATGATGTTTGGTGGCTGAACGGTCACGCACGCGTTGCCTGGATAGTGCGGGGCCGTCTATAAGCTAGCTCGTGTGTAGTTTTTTTTAATTATATTTAATTAATGTAAATTACAATAATGCCTCAATCACCTTTGAAATTTACAATAAAAACCAAAGTAAAATGACAAAAAAAAAACCCTTGGGTGAATGTTATGTTGTTATTATCTTTAAATGTATCAAAGTAATTACACTATTCTAAAAAAAATAAAAACATCCCTAGGTAATAAGCATTATATTATTTTATTCTAGAGTTAAATTAGTAATTTTACTATATATATATATATATATATATATATATATATATATAAAGAAATGATCCATCTAATCTCATACAATTTATAAAAAACAATTATGTTACAGTGAAAAGATTTTCTTGGCACTAATTCCTACTTCAAAAGCTTTTTTGTTTGAGGGCAATTTTATAATTATATTATTATAATAAATAGTATTCTGAGTCTTAACGCCCAATTACTTCTCGATGGGTATTATTTCTTAAGAAAATTAAATTAACCTAACAAGTTAAGAAACAGTATTGAAATTTAAATAAACTACTGTTAAAAATAAAATGGTATCAATAAATCAGTTATTTTGATTTGTAAATAATAAGTATTATTTACAATTTTATATTAACTTATAACATAAAAAATCACCTTTCACTATTCTCAATAGAGTAAAGTACAACTTATTAAATATCCTATTTTTCAAAAACTTTTTTGGTATGTTATTCTTTCCCAAAATATTTATGAAAAAAATATTATTTTACAAAAATATCCCAAAATGGTTGCACCAAAAAAATAACAGGCAATCTCTGACACCATTTTTATCCATGTGCTTAGCTCACAAGTGAGAAAGCACACAGAGTTAATGTGGCATTTGGGATGAAATTATTTCCTCAAGCATTAATGTTTCAGATTAAAAAAAGAAATGCATTAATGTTTTTATTTTGGATGAATGGATGCCACTTGTCTTTTAAATGGAAATGGAAGTTACAGCTCTTGCGCGGTAAATTCGACAGCTGTTTTTTTTTTTCCTTTTTTTTCTTTAAAATTATAAATAAAATAGGCAATAGCAATTACAAGTATTTCCTTTTGAAGTTGGAGGAAATCAAGCAATTATAGATACAATACAAAATGCATTTCAAGGTTCCGTAAAAATACTCAAAATAATCCAGGATAAAAATATTATAGTTTTTTTTTTTTAAGGAGAACATGTTGTTTTGTTTGGCCCACAGTGAAACGCGTACCACGAATCTAGGAAATAACTATAATAATTATCAACTTAAATAGATAGGATTTCCTAGGAGATTAGTTGTAGTCAATTTAAGTCTTTATAGCATTTTGTTTTTAATTTAATAAGATAATTATGAATAGAATTTCAAGAATAAAATGATAATAATAAATCAATTGTTTTGATAACTAAAAATTTTGGAAAAAAAAATTAAAAGGAAACTAATGAAAAAAGTAGATAAATATTATGAAAATTAAGTCATGTTTATACTTGACATTGGAAACAAATGAAATGGCTATTCCTTTTAGTATCAATATTAGTATATTGGCTCGCGCTCCGTAGCGGGTCAATATTAGAATGTTTTAAGAGCCTTGGATCTGGTATGGCAGATCTAAGAGCCTTGGGTCTGGCAATCATACCAACCCAAACAACTTGGTGAGTTTTGTAGCTGAAAAATAGGTGTTTGTCAACTTTCTCTCCCCTTCACTGTAATCCAGTAACTCTCTCTCATCTCTCAAACTCATGAACTTAAATGAAAGAAAAATAGAGTTTTGGACCTAATCACATAATTTCAGCAACCAAAAGATGAACAAAAATCCCAAGATGATATATTTTCTTAAAAAATATAGCGACGACAACATAATGGATCGATCTAGATTTTGTTGCCCAACTTGTCAAAACCACGATATGGGTCATGGACTCCAAAATTTTTAACTTTTTTAGACTATTTTTTATTTAATTATATAATACGTAAGCCATGTGATGGACTAAACTTTGTTTAAAAACTTTGTTCTTTCTAAAAATATTTTTTGTTAATTATATAACAAAAAAAATAGACGTTCGTAAAATTAAGCACCAACTGAGTATTGAAACGTTTTTTTCAAACCATGAAAAACCTAAAAATATCAAAACAAAACATATTACATTGCTTAATTCAAAACAAATAAAATATTAAATGATGAAAATGAGAAAAAATTAGCAAGAAAAATAAATAAAGGTGAAAAAAATCAAATCAAATAAACAAAAAACTAAAAGCACTTGTTGTTTGTTGTTACAGATTCCGGCCACAAAAGGTGGCTAGAGAATCGAGTAGTCAGCCCTTAGGTGTAAAATAACTATTATTTTCAGATAAAAACACTTAAAAGCACACCATAGAGTAGGGCTAAGCATTTTTGGTTCGATCCGGTTTTGAATCAAAATAAACAACCAAACCGAATTTTTTTTAATTTTTTGAACCGAACCAAAATGAAAACCGGTTCAAACCGATTAATTTCGGTTCGGTTTTTTTCCCTTCCAAACCGGTTGAAACCAAAATTATTCCAACTTGTTCATAATCCTAAAAAATCCCTACGTCGAAGAAGGCAACTAAAAATCTTCCTTGTTTGGGCATTTTGATGCTCTGTGCCTCGACCGCCCACAATTAAAACAAGAGCCTCCAAATCCAAAGCTTCTGCTACACACAATAAAGAAAAGATGCCATGTTTGTTGGCTGAAACTTGTATGAACAAATATGTCCAAACCTTCAGCCACACAAGCCAGCAAAAGATAAGAAATACAACAGTGAAAAAAAGCGGGGAATGAAAGGAAAAAAAATCCACCACTTGGCACTTGCCCACATCATGCATACACCCCATAAAGCCTGTAACTTTAGGTTTATAGAGAGTACAGGGAGGGGAGAAAAATCAAAGCAGAGAGTAAAGGGAGAGATATGTAGAGAGTAAAGGGAGAGGGGAGAGATATGTAGAGAACAAAGGGAAGGGGGGGCTGATGGCTGAATGTTACTTTAGGGTTAAAAAACATTCTATTTATACTTGCTTTTTTTTAAGTGCTGGCTGGTTGAACCTGTTCAGTTCGGTTCAGTTCAATCGATTTCAGACTTTAGAAACCGAAACCGAATTAGAAATTTTTTTGTGATTTTTTAATCGGTTAATTCAGTTTTTTTTCGGTTATTTTTTTTTTGTTTTCTCGGTTTAATCGGTTTATCGGTATTTTTGCTCACCCCTACCATAGAGACCTTAAAAACATGTTTCTGGTAAAATAAATCACCATTTAATCAATTAGAAAAATAAAAAATCAACTCAAGTAAAAATAAAATTTGAAGTCCGATCTACTTTTTGTGTTGGATAGATGGAAAAGAAATATAAATAGAACTCTCATGAGTAAATGGAACCCATTGATACCAATAATTGTGAGTTTTGTAACCGAAAAATATGTGTTTGTCAATTTTTTCTCCCCTTCATTGTAATTCAGTGACTTTTTCTTCTCTATCAAACTCAGAAACTTAAATGAAAGAAAAACAAATTTTTGGACCTAATCACATAATTTCAATACTATATGGACCAAAAATTATTTTTGACAAAACCCAAAAGAAAGAAATTTGGAAAAGGAGCCGACACTTTGTTTTTTTAAAGGACCTTTAAATATTTAACTAATATAATTTTGGTTCTTTGATTTTCAATTCTTTTATGACAATAAAATTGGATCATTTTTTATGTACACGAGCATGAAAAAAATGGTGTGTTTAGTTTTAGTGATCAAGATAATCACATAAAAAATAGATAAAAAAGTATCAATTTCAAATACCAAATAACACAATATTAAAGAATCTAATTGAAAAGAAAGGGAAAAAAAAAAGATGACTGAAGGGTGGAAAAAAGAAAAAGGTGATACCTATTTTCATAAAAAATAAAGGCATAGTATTTTTTTTTCTTCAACTTTAGTCCCCTCACTTTTAATTTCTTGTAAGCAACTAAACTGAAATTTTTTCCATGAAATTAAGCACTTAGCAACCATAAAAAAGACAAATAAAAATAAATTATCAATCTTAAATTTCAATTAATACAACATTAAAAAAAATCTATAACAGAAAAAAAACTAAAACATTATTTTAATCAACAATAAATGCTCATAATCCACAATAAATGGTAATGGTCTCACAATTCACAGTAATCCACTCTTGATTACTGTTTTTTTTTTTGTATAATAGATATTTGAGAAAAAAACGAGACCACGTAATTTTGGGGGCGAGTTGCATAATTAATTCAAGCGATAATCTATAATTAAGTTACAGTTTGGTCTCATTAATTAATTAGTATTTCACATAATCTTTTTATAGAATATGGAGGTTTCGAGAAGAGAAGAAAATATATAAAAGTTGAATAGAATTGATGATTTTTTTAGAGATGGTAACCTGTACTATAAGATAATAATATATGGCATATTAATTAATGGGACCATGTAGTAACTTATAAGAAATTAATTATGCCAAGCTGATGTGTATCATTCAACAAATTATTTTGTAAATATTTAATTATGTTGAATAGATATTTAGATGGTAGATGTGTGAATACATCTTTATTTGATATTTTAATTTATCAACTGACAAAACAAATAATGGTATAGTTTATATTAATATTTTCATAATTTGAGAATAAATTAGAATTTAAATTGAATGCCATCTAGAACTTTTATTTTATTTTAAATAAATTTAATTAAAAATTAAATATGTTGAATAGGTATGTTTAGATGAATAAATATGTGAATATATTCATGGCTAAGTTTCTATATGATATTACTCAATAAATTAATAATATTAGTCAATTATATTTAAAATATTATTCTCAGTTATTTCTATATATATATATATATATATATATATTAATTAATGGGATTGTATCTTATCCTTTGTTGCATAGTTATTAAACCCGGACCGGCCCGGCGGGTTGACCCGGGACCTGGTCGACCCGGTGGACCGGTTCGGGTTTGTTAAAAGACCGGCCAGGTGCAACGACCAGGCAAAACCCGGTCGACCGGTGGGTCAACCCATGACCCGGCGACCGGCAAACCCGGACGAGACCCAGTGTTTTGAAGTTGGATCTGCTTAAGATGATTGCAATTTGCAAGTCGATCTGGGTTTGGAGATCTTGAGGCCTTTCCTTGCTTTGCTTCAAAACAGGGTCGAATACGTCCCTTTGTGGTGGATCGACCTCTTTTTTTTTGTCTGTTTAAAGACAAGCATACAAGCATTATTGTCTTCCAAAACAAAACCGACGAGCCTTTGCCAGATGTTTATTCACCCACTCCTTCACAGAGCGATGACTAAGAGCGGGGAATCATGTACTAAAAGCTTTCTTCTTTCCAGTGGTAGTAGCTCTCCGCCGTGATTCTCATCCTCTTCTTTCTTTTATCCAGATTGGAACTGGATTTGAACGTATTTGGATCCTAAGTCGGCTCCACTTTCTGGAATCCATGTTTAGCATCTAGTAGGCTTTATTAACACTGAGAGAAAGAGGCAACATGTAGCACTGTAGCAGTACCAGCACCACAAGCTTTATTATTGTCAACAAGTCTTTAACTTTGTGAGGGAAAAGATGTAAAAGAGAGAGGATAGATGAACCACGGGAATTTACAGGGAAAAGATGTAAAAGAGAGAGGATTTGTGTGATGTTTTTAAGTTTTAAAGTATGGGAAAGTGAAGGAACAGAGAGGGTAGATGAACTTTGTGTTTGTGAGGTGACGGTGATGAGATTAAAAGTTATTTCTCTCTCTGCACAAAACAATAGGGTAGATAAACATCGGGTTCCACAAAATAACCTGGGTTTTATGGGTTGACCTGGGTTAACCCATAAAACCCGAGACCCGGTTCTTTAACCGGATCAATTTCCGAACCGGGTTTAATAACTATGCTTTGTTGATCCTCATAATAAATCCCATAAATCCAATAATTAAAAAATATTGGGAAGTAAAAATCTTACAGGACGATCATTGGCATTATTACTCATGAAAGAAAAAGAGCACGTATATCTGGACCCTGATCTGCTCGATTCCAGCCGTTGATAAAGTCAACTTCGATTTTATCCTGTGTGTAAATTCTGTAACTTCCATTACCATTAAAAGCATGGTCTGGACCTTAAATTTCTTCCTCCTTAATTAATATTATTTTTTTATCTATATATATACTAAATAACATTAATTTCCTATTTTGTCCATTCTGTATTATCCAATATTTGACAGTATTAATTAATTATTTTCATCTCAAGAGTCAGAAAGGAAATCTCTCAATATCAATCCAATCTCTCAAATTTGGAAACCACATATATGTCCACGCATGCTGGCCTTAAATGGAATCATTTCACGAAAGCTATCCCATATGTTATCCAGACAATAGCATAAATACGAGAAGAACAGACCTACTTCTCAATATTTTGAGGTATTGCTTTTGCTTTTTGAAAATATGGCAGGAGGAGGTTTTGCGGCGGCTCAAGGTGACGGGAGAAAATACGAAGGTGGTGTCACTGCTTTTGTGGTCATCACTTGTCTGGTGGCAGCCATGGGGGGGCTCATGTTTGGCTATGATATTGGCATCTCAGGTGAACAAAAGATCTTGAGTCTTGATGCAGTAAGAATGATTTTCATGAATATACATATTTTGTGTTGATTTGATGATGATCGTTGGCTCTGTAACATCTTGTAGGAGGGGTAACAGCGATGGATTCATTTCTCAAACCATTTTTCCCCCATGTGTACAAGAAACAGCATGGAAATCATGAGGAAAATATGTACTGCAAATTTGATGATCATGTGCTAACGATGTTCACATCTTCCCTCTATCTTGCGGCCTTGATAGCTTCCTTCTTTGCTTCTGCAACAACGAGGAGATTTGGTCGTAAGATGTCTATGATGTTTGGAGGCCTGGTTTTCCTTGGCGGAGCTATTCTTAATGGCGCTGCTGTCAATGTTGCGATGCTTATTGTTGGTCGTTTGATGCTTGGTGTCGGTGTTGGATTTGCTAATCAGGTATGATTTTTTATTTTTTTTGTTTCTTATAGATAGATATTTTGAATATGTTAGGCTAAATTATACTTTCGTTAAAGAACCATTAGTCTCTTATTTTCACTTACCTCGGAATTTAACATTCAGTCCAGAAACTAGCGGCACAGAATTGTAATAATACAATTCGGCCCAGTGTTATCCAAACTGAACCAGAGACCTCAGTTTCCCAGGAAAGGTGACGGGTCATATGTTCATCATAAATAAATTGTACAGAATTCTCTTGAACTAGATCTATGGTTTGACCGACAGCCTTTTGACCAAGTTATACACACACACTACCTAGCTTCCAAAAATTCTGGGATTTTTTCTAAAATTAGATTGGATTTTTTCTAATCTCTGTGCAAAATTTTAGCTTCAAATACTAAAAAAATAAATTTTTTGCTACACTCAAACTTGTCATTCAAAAACCAGTTCAAACCAGGTTTTATTAGGTTAAAAACTTAAGCTATCCTATTTAAAAAACAAACCAATTTAGTGATTGGTTCACTAATTAGATCATCTGCTCCGATTTGGTTCGATAACATTGCTTTTGACCAATAATTTAGAGAATCCTACACAATTTTTTTTTTCTGCAAGAAATGATGTTCAGGTGTCGAAAGCATGTTTTTTTTTTTTAAAAAAATGTACATCTTGGATCATAGACTCATTTGGATCGAATAAGCTAACTTTATTTTAACTAGATAAAAAAAAATAGGAAACAACTGTAGATGATCAAATTTACAAAGAAAAGCGATTAAAAACCGGGACGAAAAACATTTTTTTTCAAAAATAGACATATGATGTATCTCAATTCACAACCTATTAAATACAAAAGAACAAAATGGGGTAAGAAATTAAAGACAAAAAAAACATGGTCATAGTCAATCCGAGTTATCGGGATAAACACTTGAACCTTGGTAATCAAGGTCAAGCCAACTCGAGGATATCACGCCAAACTTGCAGCCTTGATTATAATATTGGAATAACCCGATAAAAAATAAAAAGAACTATAAAGACCTTTTTTAAATAAAAAAAACTCGTGTTAACTTTTTAAATTTGTGACCCGAGTAATTAGAGCCGAAGCACCCTAACTGAAAAAATCATGAATTTCAATTCTAAATCGATTAAATATTGAATGATAAAATTAAAAAAAAAATTAATTATACAAAAAAATTCAAGAAAAAATAGCAATTAAAAAAATGATGATAAAAAAAAATTTATATTTGATTGAAGGGTGAAACTGAAAAAAAAATAATATATAAAAAATTGGGATGGAATGGTGAAATTAAAAATAAATAAAAATTATATAAAAGGGACAAGAAAAAAAATTAGAAATCAAAAGAATAAGGAATAAAATTAAAATACCTTCAAAAAGAGGATCAAACTGTAATTTTTTGAGAAGAAAAGAAGAAGAAGAAGAAGAAGAAAGGTCTATTGGTGAGAAACTAAACCACCAACGCCGACATGTGCCACTCCATATGTAAGATGTCACAACGCCACTTCTAATTATGGCAAGGTGGAAAGATGTTTCTGGATCCTAGGAGGCATCGTATGCACCCATTAAAGGGTATAACTGTCTCTGAGCTAACTTAATAATTATGCAAAAACCATTGTGAAAATACCAAAAGCCCCTTGACTTTAGTTTTTTTTTTTTTGCTTTTAAGGGTATTTTTTTAGTTTTACTATGCATTTTAATTGTTTGTTTTTTTATATTTGGTTAAATATCAAACTACCCCTAAATTGATTTAATAATTACACAAAAACCATTGTGAAAATACCATAAAGTACTTTGACTTTAGATTTAATTTTTTTACTTTCAAGGACATTTTCATAATTTTACTGTGCATGTATGTTTTTTTATATTTGATCAAATATTAATTTTTTCTTAAACTAAAATTATAATAACAAAAAAAAATTATTATAAAAATATAAAAATGGTCACTGATACTTAGATTTAAATTCTTTTACTTTTCAAAGATATTTTATGTTATTTCACTAAAAAGTAAAAAAAAAACTTATTTATTATTGATAAATTTAATAATCACAAATGAATGATGTGAAAAACGTGTGTAACTACACTTTTTTCCAACCAATTATAGCTCTTTTTTATATTATATTATAAATGAGCCAATGTCTTCAATCTGTTTCTATTCGTTTTTGTAGTCTGTTCCGGTTTATCTCTCAGAAATGGCACCGGCGAACCTTAGAGGAGCACTCAACATTGGATTTCAAATGGCAATCACAATTGGTATTTTGGCAGCCAATCTCATCAATTATGGGACTTCCAAGATAAAAGCTGGTTGGGGATGGAGAATTTCTTTAGGCCTTGCAGCAGCCCCGGCAATTCTTTTTACTATCGGCTCTCTCTTTCTACCCGATACCCCCAACTCCATTCTTGAGAGGGGCAACCATGAGAAAGCGAAGAAAATGTTGCAAAAGATTCGAGGCACGAACAATGTCGACGAAGAATTTCAGGATCTTGTTGATGCTAGTATGGCTGCAAAGCAAGTTGAACACCCTTGGAAAAACTTCACAGGCCGAAAATATAGACCTCAATTAATCATTTGCACCTTCATCCCTTTCTTCCAGCAACTTACAGGAATTAATGTCATCATGTTTTATGCACCTGTTCTCTTTAAGACTTTGGGTTTTGGTGACGATGCCTCGCTTATGTCTGCTGTCATAACCGGCGTAGTCAATGTCGTGGCCACAATGGTATCTGTTTATTCCGTTGATAAGCTAGGAAGGAAGGCTTTATTTCTTGAAGGTGGCGTGCAAATGATTATATGTCAGGTATTCGACAACCTTAATGAAATTACTCCTAGTCAGTCTTAGCACTTGTGTATAAACGAGTTTAATGTAGACTTTGAGCTCGACTTAGTCGATGATGTTAAACTTGATTGCAGGTTCTTGTTGCAGTTATGATAGGGCGTGCTTTTGGGACAGAAGGGGAGGGAGATATGTCTAAGAGTGTATCCTCCTTGGTGCTGTTTTTGATATGTGCGTATGTCGCAGCTTTTGCATGGTCTTGGGGTCCTTTGGGATGGCTAGTGCCGAGTGAAATTTGCCCTCTGGAGATCCGATCAGCAGGACAAGCAACCAATGTCTCGGTTAACATGTTCTTCACATTTGTAATTGGCCAATTCTTCCTGTCCATGCTTTGTCATATGAAGTTTGGTCTCTTCTTATTTTTTGGTGGATTTGTTATTATCATGACCATTTTCATATATTATTTTGTGCCTGAGACCAAGAATGTCCCAATTGAAGAAATGAATCAAGTGTGGAAAGAACATGGGTTTTGGAGCAAGTATGTCTCAAACGATGATGTCACTGGCAGGACAAGCAGCCCACCCTAGACAACACAATATTTTTTTGTGTGTTATGATGAAGGCAGAATGACAAGACACAAATAGGGGAAAGGACTGTTTTTTTTTTTTGTTCTTTTTTTATTGAAGGCAACTCATTTTATAATTTTCTCAGATTTTTACTGAACTTTCAATAGAAACTGCTTATGCTTAAGCGTATTCATTCGTTTTGGGTATTTCTTTTTTCATGTTTTCTTTTATGTCATGCAAACTTCATTAGTCTTCAATTTGTATTTTCGCACCAGTACACATACTTCTGACTCACATGGACTGAAGGATGAGTGTTTATTTTTTTATAAATTGAAGGATGAGTCACTAAGTTAGATTAGAAGCTTTTAATTAGAAGTATAAATTTACTATTGATGAGTCAATATTATTGTCCTTTGAAAGAGTTCAAAATTATAAATAGAATGTTAGTCTAATTGAATATAGAATATTTAGCAAGTTGTCAGATTTAATATACTTAAGTTTAGTCATGATCGAGCTGAGCTCAAGTACCATAGGGTCTTGCAAGATTTCAGACCCAAGATACTTTGGTTCAGCTATAAAAAAAACCCAAGTTACCATGTGTTTGGCAAGATACCAAACCCAATATACTTGGGCTTATCCATGAGCTGAGCCCAAGTCACCGTGGGTCCGATAAGATGTTAGATCTAATATACTTTGGTTTAGCTAAGAGCTGAGCCCAAATCACCATTGACCCGACAAGATGTCAAACCCATTTTTTCTAGGTTTAGCTACATGTCAGACTTTGACATCCATGTTAGGACCATATGCTTTTATCTACATGAAGTGTTCATGTAGGAGGTAATCATCTTCCTACATCTATAGATGTATGAAAAGTTTCTTAAGAGACCTACCACATTTTCTATCTCATTAATGATGTGTAAGAGATATTGCTTTTCCTCATTAATGATATGTAATGAATATTTATCGCTCATTAATTCTATTAGAAGCAAAGAACTTCCTAGTCTTTCCTTTTCCTAAAAGCAACAAGGTTAATTTTTTCTACTCTAAAAGTTCATATATTAATCACACCAAAAAAAAAGAACAAACACTTTTGTTCTTGGAATTTAAGGCTATTTATTTCATTTATTGTCTTTTCCATTTAAAGTTTTTGACTTTATCATCAGAAGGTCTTTAAATTTCACTGATAAGGATGATTTTTGTAGGTACTAAAACTTCTATTATTGGTCTTGTACTTCCTAAGCTAAGGAGAAAGAAATTCAGGACAATAACATTTGATTAACCACTATCCAAATATTAAATAAGATATTCCTTGAACATACTGGATTTTAGAACATCATTAGTTGGTGTCGTTTGAGAGGAATCTTTCAAAAGGCCTTTAATTATCATACTAGTTTATTGATATTCCTACTCATAATTAATGATAGAGAATCAAGACATCCCTAGAATAGGACGTGTAACAGATCTCCTTGCCACTACAAACACTCCTACATAGCTAACACTTTAACAACTTATTGATCAGGAGAAGCTCATCGCTCAAGTAGTGTTGACGAATCAACAGACAAAAGAAAATGCACCTTAACAAGTTATTGCTTCCTCTCAATCACCTCTCAAGTACCAGGTTGCACCTTGTGCCCTTAGATGGTTACACTACCTAGAGGAATATGGGAAAAATGAGTCTATATAAGGATTTCAGCCTTAGAGGTCATCTAACCATTCCAATAAGCATACTCATCCTCATGACACTCGAGCACGAAGTGGATTTTCTGGACGTTTATTTGGACAATGTGGGAAATAAGTTATCCATGTATCACGCCACTCCACGCTAGAAGCTTAGGGGTAATAATAATAAAATTGCCTTTAACAAGCTTTCTGGTGACCTAAATATCAAAACTTATAACTCCCTAGTTGTTAAGAGTTGGCTAAAGACACTTGGTCGAAAGAAACAATGCTTTCAACCTCATCATGAGGCGTCTTTGGCAACCTTTCTTGTCCCTTGAGGTTTGAAACCTCCTGAGGCTTCTACCTTTACCCTTTTTAGTGGAGAAAGGTTGAGCAACACCAATTCTAGATCGTAGGTCAATCCTAATGGTCATAGATCCCTGGTAAACGTCACCAGTCTCAGGTCTAAAATTAGAGTCTTTCTTAAGGGACACGATCTTTTTTTCCTTTTTAAGATGTCATTCTTAAAAAAACTTAAAGCAAGAAAAACAAAGAAGAAAAGTTTTATAGTTACCTAGTTTTTGCTCCTCTTAAAAGGTTTTTTATTTTGGTTTTAAACTCCTAAAACACGCATAAGAAATTTTTGGCAAAAGTAAAAGATGGAAGTAAGGAAAAAAAAGGTTTATATACAAGTCACCACCCTCTACTTCCAATAGTGAATGAAAGACATATGACACCCTATTATAACTCTAGGAAGGCTAAACGCCTACTGCATTTATAGCACGTTGTCGACTAGTCTTCTTAAAAGATTTGTTTTGTCTCCCTCTAACAACATTTAAAATTAACATAGGAAGACACCCCATCTCTAAGGAAGACAAGATAAAATTGACCGATTGTCTTCCAATGAGCTTCTCAAGTCATTTTTCATCAAATGTATAAAGATTTGGGAGGGAAACTAATGAATCAATATTGTTGACTCAATAATTTTATGCATTGAAAGAGTCTAAAACCATAAATAAGGTGTTAGCCATGAGGTGAGCCCAAGTTATTGTTAGTCTAGCAAGATACCAGATCCAATATACTTTAGCTCAGCTATGAGATAAGCTCAAGTCATAATGGTTTTGGCAAGATGCCAGACCCAAAATACTTGGGCTCAACTATGAGCTGATCCCAAGTCACTATGGGTCCGACAAGATACCATACCCAAAATACTTGGACTTAGCCATAAATTGATTTCAAGTCACCATGCGGCCAGCAAAATGCAAGACCTAATATACTTGGGTTTAACCATTATGTAAGCCCAAGTTATTATGAGTCGGGCAAGATGTCAAACCCAATATGCTTGATCTCAGCCATAAGCTGAACCAAAGTTATCATGGGTCTGGCAAGATGTCAAACTCAATGTATTTAGGTTCAACCATGAGCTAAACACAAGTCACTGTAGGTTTGGTAAGAAAACAAATTCAATATACTTGAATTTAGTTGGCACAAGATACCAGACCCATTTTCTCTAGGTTTGGCTACATGCCAAACCTAGTTAGACTTTGAAATAATAAGCATGCTAGATTCATCAAACTACCCATGAACTTTTGAAACCTTAACAAGTAGGAAGAAAAACAACAATAAAAGGATAATATACAATAAATGTTTAGTGTCATTTAACAATTATTTATTATTGTTTTACAACATATTCCATTGTGTTTTATCAACATTCTCATTCCATGTAAGTGGGGTGATTTGAGGCCTATATATTTTAATGACTTGGCTTACTGAAAATGGATGATTTTCTTAGCAGTTTACAGGTTGGTCCAGTACAATTACTTGGAATAACTGGAAATGATCTAAAATCAAATTTCTTTCTTTCTTTTCTTTTTTTAGATTGATCTAAACTCAAATTAAATTTATAGTATAAAACAAAAAACCCAATTTAGCCATTGTATTCGTGTTACTTTGGTAAACAAAACCTTATAAAAAACTCATCAATTTTACTCCTATATTTGTCACATATAGTCAATTCAAATCAAGTGTAAACAAACTATGATAAACTTACTTTATTAGGAGAGACCATATGTTAATGAGCACATTTGAATCCAAATTAAAAGTGGAATCCACTCACTTTTGAGGATTAAACTTTGTTGGAGTTTAATCTCCTACATAAACTCTTTAGCATGAAATATTAACATGATTTCAATAAATTATAGGTAAATAAGAAATTGATCTCAAATAACCATTGATTGACATGTTTTGAAAAAACTTATAACCCTCTAAAAGCTATATCCCATATAGAAAAGAAACAAATTTTTATAGTGGTTTTTTTAGTGGAAATGTGAAAAGTTAAAATTGAGTTCAAAAACCACCAAAGAATTTTTAGGCGAGAGGACCTAAGCTAATAATATATTGAATTCCATAAGTTTTGGTACCTGAAATTCTCTATAAAAAAAGGTGAATAAAAGTGTTTTAGGGTTAGTTTTCCTACATAAATTTTGTAAAATCTTTAATACTTTTCTTCACCTAAATTTTTAGTTTTGCTCCTTTATTTTAAGCTTTGATTTTTCCTCTTATTTTCTTCCTAATCTATAGCTTCTTGTGGAGACACTAATTAAAGTTTGTTTTACCTTGTTTAGAAATGCACCTAAACTAGAAGGAGTTGTTGAAATCATGGAATACTCATTGAAATTAGTCTTTTTTCACCAAATAAGAAGTAATGAAGCTTTAAAAATAAAGAATTGATCATTAACAACAACATCAACAATAACAAATTTAAGATTGATTATATGTTAAGTAATTTAACGAGTGAGTATATTTTATTGGTTTTACTTAAATATTTTTTTAATATATGCTTATAATATGCTTAGAATATGCATAATTCAATATATGATGAGCATGCATATTAAAATTGTATTTTAATATTTTATGCAAGTTTATATATTTGCTTAACAATTATGTTTTTTTATTTATTTATCATGATCTTATATATTAAATGATTATAAACTAAACATTTAGGCTCACTTGTCTAAAATTAATCTAGTCATTTTTGGATAACACCATATTGTTTATAAATCATAATTCTGTTCGATCTGGTATAATTGACAAAATGTTTAGAAGTAAAGATAAATTCGATGAGATGATCTGGGGCTCGTTTGTCAATAACAGAAAGCAGGGTCTAAATTGTGGGATATTCCAAAAAAGAAACCCGAATTGTAAGTTCTGGTCGGTTCAAGAGCTCCATGTCTTGAGCCTGAATGGATACAAAACACATGGGCTAAACCGGGGGATTTTCCAAATGAGAGTCCATGTTTCGACGTCGGGTCGGGTTCAAGAGCTCCATGTCTTGACCCGAACAAGAACTACTAAAAACCCGACAAAGAACTTCACTTTCTCTTTGAGAAATCTTTGGCTGCGTTTTCTTAACAGTGAGAGAGGGAGGGAGATCAAAGAGAGAAAGAAACCCGAGAAAAGAGAGATGTCAAGACAAGCAAAAAATCTTGTATCGTTTTTCTCTTCAAAGATTTCATCTTTTTCTTACTCACAATGTCGCTCTTTCACGGCGGCTCTTCCACCACCACCAGCAGTATTTGTTAACAAGAATTGTCAAGGAATCACTGGAAAGAATGTAACTTCTCATCCTGAACAAGTTATTGAATATGGCACTAAGATGGTTTATAAAGTTTCTTCTTGTTTCTTTGTTTTTTTTTTCTTGAATGTGTTTGTGTGATTTTATTTCGTTTTTTATTGGTTTTAGTTGGTGGAGTGGCGTTATTTTATAAGTTTGATAATGGGTTTTTCTGTTTTGGTCTCTAATGGAGCAGAATCGGCATAGATGCATATTTGTGATGGTTTTGGAGGTGGTTTGGTTTTTCATGTTTTTTAATAGGTTTCTGAGTGTTTTGTTGAATGAACTTTAGTTCTATTATTGCAAATTGAGCAGTGAATGCAAGTTTCTGTGCAAAACAATTAGGTTGCTTTTCAATGTAGTTATGAAGCTAATACATCATTTACATGTAACAAATTGTTGTACTGTCAGAAATTTGATTGAGTTAAAAGTTCCAGCCATCAATTTTTCAGGATAGCCTATAAAAGTGTGTAGATTATATTAATGTTTCATGAATCTTCTCCTGACGTCAACCTACTGGTGGTTTTTGTGCTTGTACATGGAATGTGCAGCTCTATTGAGTTTTGGTCATTGGGCATTGCAAATTCTTATACCTTGATGAGATAACATATATGTTTATCATTGTGTTGGATGTTTGCACGCTATCAACTTTATTTTAGCTAAGAGATATGTTCTTTTTATTAAGAGATATCTTCATTGCCCCATTGTGACTGCTGCTCTTATGATTCTATGCAACTGAAACAGGAAAGCGGCACTAAAATGCCTACAGTTGCATCTTCATCTGGACTTACTGCTGGAGGTATTACAGTGAGATCTAGTTTTACTAATTTATGATCATGCATATGATATTCTGTGCACCTAAACTCATCAACATGAATCATATTGGTAAAGAACCTTGTACAATCTTAGGACTAAATTAGGAATTTTGAATGGATAGATTTAGATGAGAAAAGAAGAGAATTTAGTTTATAAGAGAAGAAGATAGGATAGAGAAGCTGCGAAGAGAAAGAGAGAACAGAAATTTCTATGTTTCATTCACATTTCACCGACTCACAATCAGTACATTGATTCTATGCATTTTAACCTGGACTCTTAGAAATAGAATACACCCTATCCATGTCTTGCCACATCATCACTAGAATTGGTTTGTTAGTTCTTATAGTTGAGTATGTTTACCATTTGTTACTTCTTAAGATATCAATCAAATGCATAAAAAAATGAAATAAAAACATTGATTTGACCAGCATCATATGTGTAATCTTGTTGTAGCTGTAACTCTTATAGAAACCATTGTTTGTAGGATAATCTGATGAAGAATCCATCTCTTAATAAATATGCGAACATTATCTCTAAGTTCACAAACAGTCAATCTCAGCTTGTTCTAATTTTTATACCTTTTATTTTTTTGGTTGCCTGCATGTAGGGTCATGTCCACCTCTGTATGCTTGTACTTTCCAATATTAGAGTAAAAGTAAAATTTACGATCATCCTGTACTTTGGATTCACAATGAACATTCTTTGTGATCCTGAGAACCTTAGGGTTACTGACCAGCTCAATCAGTTTCAATTCCAATAGTATTATAATTTCATCTGTTTATGAATCCTGGATGGACTTCATTTCGTTCAGAGTGGTATTTTCTTTGGACTTATTGTCTTTGTGATCTTGTGAATCTCAGGACACCAAGAAGAAAGACCACCAAAAGCAATGACCACCAAGATATGCATAGCGATTCGATCTTTTGAAGATCTAGTTCCTGGAAACACTATTTCAGGGATTCCAACTGATGCACGGAAGATTAGATTGCCTGAATCACGTGTCTTATATACTGTGTTACGATCACCTCATGTTGATAAAAAGTCCAGGGAACAATTTGAAATGCGAATAAAGAAACAGATTTTGGTCATGAAAACACAAAGCCATGAATTGCGCAATAAGTATTTTTGGTTAAAACGCCAGCGAATATTTGGAGCTCAATATGAAATTCAGTTTCATTGCAAGACCCGTTTGGATAAGGACGAACTCCAGAAACTGCTGCTTTGAAGTAAGATTCTAGTGTACTGTCATTGTATCTAGGAAATATAATTCTTTGAAATATTTGTAAACTGGCTCTCGCTAATTATTGCTGTTGTATTTTTGTTTACAGCTAGGTATCAGGAGAAAAGGGTAATGCCCAAAGCAAATATCAAGACTCTAAAGGAAGCTGGGGTGACAGATGTGTGAATGTCCAGCAAAGATCCGGCCTGCATTCTTGATGTATTAAAAGAGAGATGTCTTGTGAATTGGTTCTGTTAGGATATTCTTCCAGCTTGCTAATCATTTTGTTTCCTTTTGAACTTAATTCTGGAAGGATGTTTCAAATTCAATTTTCATAATGGCCTGCTTGATAGGCCTGTCTGGGAATTTCTATGTGAACTATAATTGTGATTTTTTCTTGTTCGTTAGAAATATGCACTATAAATATTGTGATGGATACGCAATCTTTTCTGCGTTGCCCTTTACAAACAGGCTTTGCACTTGATCTACGAATTCAGGCTTTGTATGATGGCGTTAAGAAACAGAATAAAAATGTTATGCTAAAGTAGTCTCCATCACTTGCTAAAGAGGCAATACAAGTCCCTTGACTATTTTTTTTCCTGTTATAATCGCTATAAGCCAACTGTTCTTCATAGACGTTTCTACTAATACGTGTACTTGCTCTGCTATTCTATCCAAGCCTGGCTGAGAAATGGCTAATAGTTTTATGTGCAGCAGCCTAGCTGAGATCCTTCTTCTTCCTGAACGCTAGGTTGCTCATGTAAATTCTACAGCATGGCAAGATGCGCTCGGCCAAATTGAAATGCTGATCACCTAGGAGCACTTCCAGTGCGATGCTTCAGACACATTTGATGCAATTTCAAGTTAGCCCCTCCAGTCGATGCCACTCATCTGACATATCTTCTATGTAACTTGGACAAGCTGAACCACTGGAACCGAGAGATCTGAGACTAATGACCTCATGCTTTGCAGTGTGCTCCAAACATTATCCTTAATGCTCCCAATTTCTGCCATTACTGCCTCCCAAGTGGAAGCAAATGATACACAGGCCCGTTTGGTGTATTTGGGAAGTTAGCAACTAATGTTCTGCCTTTCACCGAGGACATGCCAAGATTGAATTATGTTTTGAATTCTCATTACACTTGATAAAATGTCTTGTTTGAAGACTTAACTAAGAAGGAAGGATTGACTTGCCGATACACCGACTTGAACATATATTCGGGCTCTTGCCTTACACCATGAGGAACATAATAAGCTCTCTATATGGCTCTATATGCTAAGTACTAGAAGTTTTTCATACAGAGAAGAACGGTTAGCAGAGAAGAGATTGAGGGTGTTTAGTAAAATCAAACCCTTTTTTTCAGTATTTTTTCCTTTTCAGTTTTCCTTTTCTAATAAAAAATTAAAAAACATGTTCATTTTTGAAAACAAAAACAATTTTTTCCACAAAAAAATAAGAAATAAATTAAAATTACAACTATTTTTCATGAAAAAATCAAAATCATAGTTTATAATAGTCATTTTAATATTTTGTATTTGTGATAATCTAATTTTTAGGCTATTAGTTTTATTTTATTCAAATTAGAAAATATCATGAAAAAGATATATTGTTAACTCAAAAAATATCATTATATTAGATCTATAATAAAAATTAAATTTATGACACTAACTAAATATGTAAATATAAAAAAATTTCAATCTCTTGCTAAAAAACAAAACACTTGTATATATATAAAAAAAAAACTGTATTCTGTTTTATTTTGAAAATAGTGAAAAACTTGTATTGAAAATCTATGGAGAATCTCTAAAATATGTTTTCCAAACTAAGTACAATTTTGAGAAATTAAAAAACTAGTTTTCTAGATAGAGAAATATTGCATTTTAACATGAAGTCCTAATTTTCTTTTCTTTTTCTTACTCTATTTTTTTTTTAAATGGTGTATTGTTTTGTTTTTAAACCATTCTTGTGTTATACTTTAATTTAGACTAAGCTCAAAATACCACTAAGTGTTGCATGAATGGGCTTAATTACAAAGTTTAAATAGTTATTCAAGATTATTTATTGCTAATGGACTCAGTTGTAAATCTTCAAGTTGAGAAAAACTATGACAGGTGAAAGAAATATACATGAGAGATAATTCTCATAAAAATAAGGAAAGAGGTTGAGAGGATAGCAAGTAGTTGACACCAAGGGAGCTTTACTAAATAGATTGAGAGATATTGTTTCTTCATGATGGAGATAAAATCTTTTAATGATATCTCAAGTTGTTAGAAATTACATTTACAATTTGACTTTACAATATATTTTTTTCCATAGGTTTTGGATCAAACCTAACCATAGACATCCAATTATAAAATAGATCCATAAAATCCAATATCTCCCACTTGTACATGGTTGGGATAACATTTCACAACTTATACCTTAACATCGTTTTATTGTCAATCCATATGTATATATGTGTGTGTGTGTTTTTCTATATCATTATTTATTAGTATTCAAACAATATAGATGGAATAAATACCTAATAAAAAAAATGATACAATGCAAAGCATAATAAGATAACTAATATAAAGATCAAAATCTATGTAATCCTAATTCCCTAACATATGCCTTAAATACATCCCTTGGTATAAGTTTAGTTAAGGGATCTATCACTATGTGACTCGTAGATATGTGTTGCAAAATCACTTTATTTTGTGTCATTGTATCTCAAATGATGTTATATATAATATTAATATGTTTAGTTCTACCATGATACTTAAGGTTCTTATTGTATACCTAGGCTTCCATACTGTCATAGTATAGCAATACTGAGTTAATTAGTTGCATTGGCTATAATAATAAAGATAATGTAGAAACCTCATTAGCCAAATTGCTTCTTGGATGTAGCCAAATATTTTGCAAACTCTATTTTTATAGTGGACAGAGCTATACATGTTTTTTTACTAATCTAAGATATGACATCATGATTGAGCAGAAAAGTATAGCAGTAACATTGTAACCAATTAAACACAAACTTGATCCTTGATAGTATAATACATTATCCATCATTTCTTTAAGGTAATAAAGAATTTTTTGAATTGCTTCCCGATACATAAATCCTGGATTTGATAGACGTCGACTAACAAATCCCATAAAATTACAAATATTAGTCTTGTATATATCATTACATACATCAAGCTACCAACTGCCCTGACATATATTATGTATTTCATTTTCTTCTTTTACTCATGAGTTTTAGGGTAATTTTCAAGACTTAAATTCATGCTTTTAATGACAAGAGTGTCTATGGGCTTACAATGTTGTATAAAAAATCATTTTAGGACCTTCTTTTTATAAGTCTTTTAGGGAAAAAACCCAAAAGTCTTTTAGATCAGTCTTTAATGATTTTTATGTCCAACACATAACTTGTTTTACCTATGACCTTCATTTTAAAGTTTAAGGATAACTATAAATTTGTCATGGCAGTCATCTCCTTGTCATTCCGAGTAATCAATATGTTATCCATATATAATGACAAGATAATGAAACTCTTATTATATTATTTAATATACATACAATAATCTTATTCAATCATCATACACTCATTAGTGATGATGGCTCGATGAAATCAAAGATTCCATTGTTTGGATGATTGTTTCAATCTATAAATAGATATATGGAGTTTGTAAAGTTTGCGTTATTGACATTTGACAACAAAATCAACTGGTTGATCTATATAAATCTTTTCATCCAATTTTCCATTAAAAAATACAGTTTTAACATCTATTTGATAGAGCTCCAAGTCCAAAGTCGTAATGATTGTTAGGATTAAATGAAATGAGGCAAACCTAACTACTGAAGAAAAATTTTCGTCATAGTTTATACCTTCTTGTTATGTATAACATTTTCTACCAAACAAGCTTTACATCATTCTATAAAATTATTTACTTAACATTTCACCTTGAGAATCAATTTGTTATTCATGGCCTTTTGACCTAGTGAAAGGTCAACTAAGTCCCAGACATGATTAGTCTTTATAGACTCCATGTCATCTTTCATTGCATTCATTCATTCCTTATTTGAAGGAGAAGAAATAGCCCCTTGAAAAAAATTTAGGCTCTTCATCATGTATAGCTATAATGAAAGCTCTTCCTTTAGTTCTAAAACTAATAGGAGGAATGGTCGTGTTTATGATTCTTCAAAGCTAGGGCTCCTTATACCTTTTATATAATGAATGTTTCCACTAAAAGACAATATACTTCCACTATTTTTAAAAGTTTAAAGAACTACCTTTTCTATCTCAACTAGCGTAGTATGAGTGTGAAGTTATGGATCATCTGTTTTATAAAAAACAATGTATCTCTAAACCTTGTTTTAAAAAGAAAAATCCTATTCAAGGAACTTTGCATCTCATGACATAATTTCAATCACATTTTCATTTGATGTCTCTCCAATAAACACATATTCTTTTAAGTGATTAGGATATCTAATAAAGATATATTTTTTTTCTCTAGGGCCTAACTTTCCATACTTATGAGAAATGTTATGTACATAAGCAGCTGAACCCCAAGACCTTAAATGACTCAAGTCTAGGGTTTTTCCAATCCATAACTTCTATGGTGTGGAAGGTACTAATTTATAAGGAACATGGTTTAGAACATAGGCAATAGTTAATATTGCATCTCCTCAATAAGAGATTTGCATATTAGCTTACACCATCATCAATCTAACCATGTTTAACAAAGTACGATTCCTCCTCTCTGCAACACCATTTTGCTGTGGAGTTCCAAGAATTGTTAGCTATTTGATACTTTTTTCTTCTTCATATAATTCCCTGAATTATTAAAATAAATACTCGCATTTTTTATTAGTTCTGAGAACCTTGATTGTTATATTTAATTGATTCTCAACCTTATTTATATATCACTTAGAACAATTTAATGCTTTATATTTATTAGAAGATCAAATAAACATGACCTAAAATGAGTGTTATCATCTATAAAAATGATAAAATAGTATTGACTATGCTTATCTCTTATGTTCATTAAGCCACATATATCTAAATGAATCAATTATAGGGCGTATTAGCCCTAATTGCTTTTCCAAATATTTTTCTAGTTTATTTTCCTTCAAAAAATATTCATAAATTGGTAGATTAACTTTTATGACTGGGCCTAAAAGGTTTTCTTTAACAAGTTTATCATTCTTTCTTATCTAATATGGCAAAGCCTAACCTACCATTTAACAAAGTTATTATGAGCTTTATAAATAAAAAAGAGCAAAACAAAACTTTCATTAATACTTGAATATTCAACATCCAAACTAAAAAACATTCAGAAAATAACCACAACCATAAAAATTTATTCTGCGATACATCTTAACAAAATTATTCTCTAGGTAAAAATAAAAGTCTAATTTAAGCATGACAAGAATTGAAAATAAGTTTCATTGAATATTAGGAGCATAAAGTATATCATAGAGATATAAAATGTGTCCTCCTTGCACATGACCAGTTTATAAGTGTCAGTACTATGCATGACAATACTGAACTTGTTCTTCATGTACACCATTTTGCTTCCAATCACAATTCAACGATACTCTTCGAACCCAATTTGATCTCTTGCTACATGGTTTGTTGCTTTTATGTCTATAATCTATAAAGGATTAGATTCAACAACAAATACTATTGAAAAACCTAAATATTCAGAGTAAGAAATCAAACATCATTGTACTTGCTTCAGGTGCACTCACTAGAAAAATGTTGTTGTTTCGTGTAATTGTAGCAAGTCATCTTGGACGTACTTGTCTTTTTTGCCACCTCGTTAAACTTTTTTTAGGTGCCTTTTCTTTTTCTTTTAGATGCAGGCCCAATGTTTTATTTAGAAGGTCCATTAGTCTACTTGTATTTGGCCTTATTTTCCAGCTAGGGCTAGATTTAACAACAAAAATCTTAAAGGATTTAACAACTTCAAGCATTCATCCTCTAACTCCAGATGATGTGCAATATCCTTCAATATTTGAACATTATTATTGTGCTTCATGTTAACTCGTATGCGATCCTAAGAGTTAAAAAAGGAGAAAATTACAGCTTGAAATTGTTGTTCATCAATCAAGTTATTTCTTATAATTTTCATATCTTGAATTATATTTTACATTTCCTAAAAGTGTTGTTTCATAGCATGATTAACGTGCTTTTGGTAAGTTTCAAAATACAATTTAATCAACACAATCTTGTTGTATAAACAACATCAGAATTTTCTTTTAGAGCTTATCACATGCTAGCAATGAGAGATTTTAACCATGTTATCATTTTGCATACTACTCAATAATGTATTATGATCAATGCAATCATTCTTTGTTCATGTCTGATAAGCTTTCAATTCCCTACTGTACTATCTTTTTTGGGCTCTGCCATCATGATAAATAAGATCTTTAATACCTTATATTCATCTAGCACAAACTGGATTTTACAATGCCATAAATAATAGTTATCACCGTTAAATCACCCTTATTGCGGCCAGCTATGATTTGTTTTGAGACCATCAATAACTACATTTAAACAATGCATATTTAACATGATTAAGAGATACACCACACACACACACACAGAGACAGTTTTGTAGCATTAATCTTTATTAAAACACAAGTCATACAAAGGAAAATTTGTAAAGCTCATAATCACATTATATAACTTGTGTGAAACTACAATTATTTAATAAACTATGAGCAAAACATCAAATAAATAGTTTCAAGGTTTCTAAAATATTTTATTTAAACAAATACAAACTCCTACTTGATGAAATATGCAAAATATATAATAATCATGTAATTTATCTCAATGTTTTGTATTTTTTAATAAAATTATCGAAAATTTCTCTATTTAACATAAATTCATTGAGATAAGATATTTATACTACTTCAAGATATCAAATCATTAGATATATAATCTAGGAACAATATTATAGGAGAGTACATATCATTCTGTAATTTATTTAATTTTTAAAATATCTTAGACATTCATTTTTATAAAAATACAATAAATAATGTAAATATCAAATATTTATCAATCAATAGTCATAAATACAAACAAATACCACAAAAATTATAGACACTCCCATTGTTTTAGAATTATTTAATGTTTTCACATACTCTCAAAAGTGTTATATATTAAGAAAAAAAAATATAATGAGAATCAATAAACATCATTAAAATATCTATTACATGTGCTAATTGGGTCAAGTCAAACATCAAGATGATTTTAGGAGATGATTAGGCTTTAATTAGTATAATCCATACAAGAACAGGAGTTTTAAAGGCCTAGTAGCTTATAGATTTGGTAAGAAATCTTGGTAGCTTGCTGATTAGACATAAGAGGTGGTTTTGAGCTTATTTTTTCTTTCTAAAGTACAGTTTTACATTAACAAACATATCTTTTGATCCAATTATTGGATCTAGCTAAAACAATTTCATATATAAGATTATAAAGGCCTTTTTTTACTATAGGATTAAAATTTTATAGTGATCGAATATCGGGAAGGCTTTTTGATAAAGCCTAGAAGCTATCATACGAGAATTGCATTATTTTTCTAGTTGGTTTAGGATTATTTTTTTCTATTTTATTTAGAACTCTTTTGTTATTTTTTTTAGCTTTGTTAAGATGTTTTATTTAGAGATTTCTTATTATTCAAAAATTATATTTTGTGTGTAGCGAGGTTGCTTACTCTTGGTTTATCATCGAACTCTTCAGAACTTATCAAAAGTAATTGTCTTTGTGGTGTTTATCCTTGTTGCATGTGTGCGGTGTCATGATCGTCCTCCCGAGTCAGGATCTTCATAGTAATAGGGAAAAGAACAAGGGATTCTTGTTTCTTATCAGTGAAACAAGGATGGAATCACCATTTGATATTTTGATCACTAAGAATCCTAATTGGTCCTAGAGTCTGGATAAGAGATTAAATGTGTATAAGAAGAACATATCACCCCAAATAAACTCTAATATAGGTAAGCTATTTTGTTTATTTGTTTGATATAAAATAAAATAATGTTATGTTTTTTTTTTTGTAATTATTGGTCTGTAAACAAATAGATATGTTGTGGGAAGAAATGAAGGTGTTTCAAGACATAAAAGAAAGAAGAGTAGGTGACTCACAAACCTCAATAATGTTTCTAAAGAGAAAAGAAAGTAGAATAGATTTAGCAAAATTTCAACTTTGTAAAAAATGAATAGTGCAAATGAGTGTGATTGCATAGTAAATGTCCATGTTGTTTTAGTTTTCATTGTTAATTTATTTTAAATGTTTCAAAGATATTATTCTTTTATATTTTTATATAAATAAATTGTATTTCCATGATGTATTTATAAAATTAAAAATCACTTGTTCTCCGCAAGAAAAAAATAACTTCTAAGATAAATAAAAATATATAGATTAAAAAGAAAGTCGGGGTTAAATATTTATACATGCATTTGTTTTTTGTTTTTGGAAGAATATCAGCTCTTTGTTTCAGTATTTAATTAGCATTAATATTTTTTTTATTTATGAGTTCATATATTTTTTAAATTTATCTTATGAAGTGTAAATAATATATATATATATACGTACATTCCTCAATTAAAAAGAATTATAACGCTTGAAAAAGCATCCATAACTTTGGCATGTTTTTATTGAATTAATAATTAATTGCAGGTTACAGGACTAGTAATATTCTATGCCGAATAATTTAAAATATACTTAGAATTTATCTTACGAGTGTTTGATTCTAGATGCAAGTATATATGTAATGTGCATGGCAAGAACAAGAATTGTGACAAAAGGGCAATGGAGAAATCTTCTGCAGTTCTGCTTGTTTTAGAGAGTCTACTTTCTTAAATTCACTTTTGCATGCAGTACTGTTTGCCAAGGAAATCAAATTGTTGAGGGTAAAGCTCAAGAGGTGATCCATGGTTGCCAAAGCCCTCTAACTAGTGTCTGCTTCTGTAATTTCATGTGTCCAAAGCTTAGGATCCATCATCGCCGGTGCATATGACTTGACGTATCAAAAGTTTAGGACACATCTAGACACTGGCGGACCCAAAATGAGGATGGCATTACAGTACTGATGCAAAGAACAATGTTTGATGAAGTCTAGGATGTCATGTCCGAATTCCACAACTTCAGGCTGGTGGATATAAATTGGGTCCTGCACTACTTTATGTCTTAGCCCTTGGGGTATTCATGAATATAGACAACTTAGATTAGTGCATTTATCGAGTACATACTTGATTCATTAAAAAAAAATTTAGACCCGTCAATATATTGGATTAGGTTAAAGTATTTATGTGAATATTACATATATCCATGAATTATGCTTATATTTCTAATTTTTATGGGTTCACATTTAGAAGTGAATTTACAATATAAATTATAGGTGTCAACCCACTTTTAAATATCAGGTATGATTTTTATAAATTACACCACCATTAAATTTTAGTTATCTTCGTCTCCCCTCCAGCAAAGAAACAAGTTGTTTTCTTGTTACATTAAAAAATTTTAATAAGAAGCCTCTAACAAGAACTTTGAAGCTGAAATATTTCTAAGTAAAATAAAAATAAATATTTAATTCATAAATTATCAATTATAAAGATGAAAGGAGTATAAAGTATATATATTGGGTTAAGTTGATCGGGTTTCAAAAATTCCAACCCGCCACTCAACTTGTAATATTCATTTCTTAGATTTGTTTTACCTAATATTATAATATTTATATTATCTAACTTTACAGGTTAGGTTGTGTTAGATAATACAAATATTACAAATATGTTGGTTTTTTAAACACCATTACTGAGCATTACATGATTGAAATGGAATATGCTAGTTTTTACTATTAATTTTATAACATTAAAGGTTAATTTTGAGATATTAGAAAAGTTCTGCTAATAACATGGCCTTTTCTTTTCTTGAGGTGATGATGGCCTTCTGAATTTCGTATGAAAAATCTAAAACTATTAGTTCTGTTGGTTTTCTATGATATGCTGCAAATAAGTACATGCCATTATGTTATATGGGAATTCATTTAAAATATATAGTAATATATAGTGCTCCAGCCTCTAGGGAGATCAAGGATCATCATAGACTATGACATGCATGGCAATGATATTTATGCTTGAAATAAATCTAATTAGCCTTTAATCACTGTTGATAACATGGTGCTGTTTTGCAAATACTTTATATTTGCAAATTTACAGCTCAAATGGGCACTTTTTCTCGGCAATAATAAGTAAATAAATAAATAAAAATGGTAATAATAATTTTGATAAAAATAGATGGGAATCTCTCCATTGAATAAAGAAAAAAAGAGGGAATCAATGAGTAGGCTGGCCATTAATATTGTGGTGCATATAGCCCAAGTGGGATACAATGGATGTTGACACGCATCAATGAAAGACAAACACAGGGGGGCCAACAAGTTGCTCAACCTAAGTCTCCCATATTTAGAATCGAAAACATGTGCTTTCTGACTAAGGATTGCCACACTAAACAGAAAAACCAATCAATGTTTCACTACAAGTTTTCATTGCACAGAAATCTGTAGAACAAGCAGTACATTTATACAATAATCTCTAATTAAAAGTAATTAAGATAAATTAAGAGATCACACTTACCCTTTTGAAGTATTGCTGGATGCTTGCGGTGTTTAGTTATTTTCTTCATTGCTAGGACTCTTATCAGAATTTTAGTTATCATTTGCTAAATGACAGGAAATAGTGTTAGTTCCACAAACTGCTTATTGGCATTTTATTGCATGTTCATCACTCAAACCTGAGAAGAACATCCAAATTACAGCATCATTTCCTAAAGCTGAAATTGCAAGCACCCAAGATTTACGTACAGGGTTAATTATTTTGGCTCATTGTAATTTATCTTCCATTCACAATTTTACTTGATTGTTCATTATCCAATCATGATTTATCAAGGTCATAACATCATATGGAACATAATGATACATATAATTATAAATTTGAGCATACAAAATCTAGCTAATCCATGCATGTGTACTTTACATCTTGAATGACAACATTTTCTTCAGCTTGATTTGTAAATGTGTCCGGCTCATCACCATTAATTGTGGCCAAGCTAGATGCACGCAGCACAATATGTGCCCCTGTATATATCTGCCAAAATAGAAGCCTGTGACCTACGCCTACAAAATAGATCATGCATATGAAACGAGTGTGGTGGTATAAGAAATTTTCAAGCCAAAAGTTAAAGATGGGTTTGCTTTGTACCCATCAGGAAAAAGACCTTCGGTGGAGATCATATCAGTATTATTGAAAGATATATGTATAATTCAACTACATGCATGATCATGCGTATAAATATCATCACCTAGCCACCCTAAGGCTCATCAAGCGTAGAAAATCAGTTTCACTTCAACATCTATAACCATGAATACGAATTACCATGCAAGAAAGTCTCTCTCAAGGGATTGTTACACCTTGTAATTACCTTTTAGGTCATGGGTTTTGGCCAACACCTCTTGCCTTTCTTTTCTTAGTAAACCTAGTTTTCTGACCATTTTCAAAACGATCCCAAATTGGCAAAGTTCAGGTAGGCTGGCAGATCAGACTCAGAGAGTGGTTAAATGTCACAGCAACCTTTTGTCCATGATCCCATTACAGGACAATAAAAGGAAGAAAATGCCTTCCATCAAATTACAATCCATGCCACTAGCCACGCATGAAACCTTTGTGTGATTTGATTTGACCATATCTATACCAATGAATTATTGCATCACCACTGGTTTGAATTACAAAACAAAAGGTTTATAGATTAACAAGTCCTTTTCAACTCTTGTCTGTCAAGGATCGTGCAGAAGTTCTTGCATGAGGTCATTTTGGTAGTTTTGCTCAAGTAAAGAGCCAGTCTGCATATAGATTAGTACTAATAAATTTTATCCCAACAGTATTCTGAAAAACAAACTCTCCATTTTCTACAAGCAAGAGAAAGAAAGATAGGTAATATAGAAAGTTTTCTTTCTTCTGTGATTATCATCTTGGGTAGAGAATTATGCCAAGTTATAATTAATTTTAGGTTTCAGAAACTTGCTTCACATTTGTCATTTCTTTGTGTCTTCTAGCTACAAGTTCCTCATCATTATTACAAATTCACTTTTCATTTACTTTCCATTATAATTTTCATGCCTTTTGTGGTTTTTGGAACTAATCACTGTGTGTTAATTTCTTGCAAAACCAGAAAAACAGGTTTGTGAGAAAAGAGGGTCACTGACTTCCTTACTTCTGTTCTTTCCCTTAGTAAAAGGCAAAGGAATTATGGGGCGTGGAAAGATAGCCATTAGGAGGATTGAGAACCAGACAACAAGGCAAGTCACCTTCTCAAAGCGTCGAGCTGGGCTTTTGAAGAAGACTCATGAACTTTCAGTGCTATGTGATGCTCAAATCGGGCTCATCATCTTTTCCAGCACTGGAAAGTTGTGTCAGTACTGCACCGAGGGTTTGAGGTCCTCTATTCATCACTACTCACTACCATTCCAAACTTTATTTTTCTTAGCTTTCGTTCTGTGTAACACACTGGTTTTTTATGCTCTTCTACTTGATTTTTCTTACAATGTTGGACCTCTTCTGGTCCCATATAAAAATTACTTCTTCTTTTTTTTTTTCCTTTTTTGTTTCGTTATGTTTTTGTGTCTTAGATTTTCTAGTACCCGATCTTCATGATTTTCTTCATTTGATGACTTGAATCTGTTTCATACATAGAAGGCCCCTTTTGTTCCCAGCATTCTGATCCAACTGATAAATACCAGCCCCATAACTTTCATTAAAGATTTTAATTGACCAGCATGAGTAGGACTTGACTTTCTGTGCAAGCTTCTGACAAACTAGGGTTTTCCACCGTCGAAGTGTTCTCTTTTCTTTTCTTACTTTTTCCTTCGTGGGCAGCTTATCTTTGATGCCATTTTTTTCCCTTTCAATACCAGTTCAAGATCTTGTAAATTGATCATCCTAAGGAATGATTGGGTCTCTTAATCCTCTGTAAATTGTGATCTAGCTAGCCCTGGAAAAAGAGTTGGAAATCCAACCAACTGCCTACCTATGATGATCACAACCATGCATCGTTTAATAAATATATCAACTTCTGATTGTTAATTTTCTTCTGTTCTTTAGAGTTCATCTTAGTCAAAGAGCGGAAAATAGTACAGAATGTGCATGAAATGTGTGGAATATATGTTATCTCAGTCTCAGATCATCACTGGTTGGTTATGATTGCAGTCCCTTGATGAGGTCATTAATTAATATTATATAAGGAGGAAAAAAGTAGCTTGTGGTGTGCCTTAAATTGGGAGTCATTTTTCATTTCCCATTTTTGAGAACTGCCTTAAATCAATTCCCTTATATATAGTCAGAAAGAGAGAACAGACTGAACCCTTGACTTGTTCATGGTGGTGATGTTTTAGTACCATATAATTATAAAATCACACGCACATTTTTCATATGACAAGAATGTAATGTGTTGCAGGATGGAGCAACTCATAGAGAGGTACCAGAAGATGTCTGGAACTCGCATTCCTGAGCACGATAGCCGGGTAAAATTAATATTCTCAACAGACATGAAGTTTTAAGATGAATTAATTTTACATTTGATGGTCTTTTCCCTTCTTAATTCTTAGGAACAACTATTTGGAGAATTGGCGATGCTGAGGAACGAGACTCGCCGTCTTCAATCTAACATGCGCCGCTATACAGGTGAAGATACGAGCTCTATTCCTTTCGAGGAGTTGGATGAAGTAGAACAAGAACTTGAACGCTCGGTTATCAAGGTCCGAGATCGCAAGGTAACTAAACAATCCAGAAATGGTGAGAAAAAGTATGCCTTACATTTTTTTGAAGTCAACTCTTGTGATATGAATTCCTAGCTAGATTTTTATCCTTCTAAGGTTGTTTATATATGTTTCTTTCATTTCCATGCAGAATGAGCTCTTGCACCAGCAGCTGGAAAATCTTCGCAGGAAGGTGAGTCTCTTAGTCTCAAACACACAATCCCACTTTGATGCACATTAACTCTACAGCAGGATCTGATTTTACTGTTGTTGTAACTGTTAGGAGCGTATGTTGGAGGAGGAAAACAGCAATATGTACCGCTGGGTAAGGGTATTTTCCCCCATATATTTCATTGAGGAACTTTTTATATGCTGGAATCATATGAATTATACAGTCTAGACCATATTCTAATTTCTTACCTCCGTTTTGTAATCTTTTTGTTTGGTTGATGGATCATATTTTAGATTCAGGAGCATCGTGTAGCGCTGGAATATCAGCACGCAGCGATGGAAGCAAAGCCGGTGGAACCTCAGCAAGTCCTGGATCAATTCCCATTCTGTGGAGAACCCAGTAGTGTGCTGCAGCTTTCAACCATCTCTCATCAAATTGACCCATACCATCTTCAGCTTGCTCAACCCTGCCTTCAAGGTTCTAGTGTCTAGGTGAAGAAAGAATGGCTAGTGAGAGTAACAATATCAGCCTTAGCTGCTGTTTCCCTTTTATAACTCGAGTTGTTTTGTGATTTGTGCAGAATTGTCAGATTTGGAGAAGGGCTTCTCACATGGAAGTGTTGGGCATAGTACCTATAATATTTTAATTCGCCATGTTTTTAAGACAGACTTAATTCCTGCTTAATATTCCTTTGTATGTTTGCACTACTGTCTTAAGATGCACTTTATCTTGAAACTATGGTTTTATTTTATGAAGAATAGTGCTGTGTTTCTGATCCAACTCTTTTTTCTCTACGGCCCTAGCATAAGGAAGGGATAAATGAATTCTATAATAACTTGAAGTTAAGACAGTGTATGTTTAGTGGCCTAGAGGGATATGAAATTAGACTTTGACAGTTGTGCTCTTCTGTTAGTTAATTGAAAAGCTTCAGAGGTGAAAGAGAATCTTGTGGTTAAGAAAACGGAGAGAATGGTAGCGGCAAGCAACCAAGAAAAGTAACAAATTCTGCACACAAGAACCACCATTTAGAATTTTAGCAACCTGAATAAGATTTATTTAAAGAAGAATTAAGTAACTCAAATACCCTCTATACCATACAAACAGTGTTCTTGACCTTCCTTAAGAACACCAAATTGCATTTGGCTTACAATGAAACTTAGCATTGTATAAATTTGCTCTGAGCTAGGATGTGATTTATCATGTGCAATGAATCTATGATGAGCTCCAGACATCTCGAGAAAACTATACCCAGGAGTCTTCTTCACCCCTCTACTCTCCATGGCTTCTCTCATGATTCTTGCTTCATCCCAGCGTCTGCCAATGGCATAAACATTTGACAGGCCAACGTATCTACCATCATGCTCTGGATCTAACTCAATAAGCTTCTTCCCTATTAATTCGGCAAGATCTAATTTTCCATGGTTCATGCATCCACTAAGTAAAGCACCCAACATTGAAGCCGTCGGTTCAACTGGCATTTGACACAAAAACTGATATGCCTCCGCCACTTGACCAGCACGAGCCATAACATCCACCATACAAGCATAATGCTCAGTCTTTGGTGTCATGCCATTTTTACCAAGACCCTCGAAGAAATACGAAGCTTGCTTTACTAATCCACCATGAGCACAAGCACTCAACAAGCACAGAAACGTGATCTCATCCGGTTTAATCCCAGCTATTTGCATCTCTGTATACAAATCAAGCGATTCCTTAACCAAACCATGAGTTGCAAGCCCTCCAATCATAGCATTCCAAATTAACACATCGCTCTTTCTCAGCGAGACCCCACGAAACACAGCGAAAGCCTCCCCAACTGCCCCACATTTTGCATACATGTCAATAAGAGAAGTCCGCAAAACCAAATTTAATTCGAACCCATTATCAACCAAATATTGATGCATCATCCTCCCTTTATCAAGAGCACCCAAATGAGCACAAGCACATAGCACACTAACCATAGTAACCTCATTAGCCTTGGGGCCTGAAGTCCGCATCTTCTCAAAAACTGCCATAGCATCCCCGTAATTCCCACTTTTAGCATACCCATCAATTAAACAACTCCATGACCTAACATCTCTTTCAGGCATCAAATCAAACAAACCACGCGCCAAATCCAAATATCCACACTTTGCATACCCATCAACCATCGAATTCCACGACACCAAGTTTTTCACAGGAGTTCTATCAAACACCTTCCGAGCATACACGATATCACCACAAGAACCATACATATGAATCAACGAATTAGCAACAAACCTATCTATCTCAAACCCAGATTTTATTACATGCCCATGAATTGAAACCCCTAGTTCTTTCCTTAAAAGTCGCGATGTCGCCTTAGCAAGAAAAGGGTATGTTAAATGATCAGGGTAGATTCCAACTTGCAACATTTTGACAAAAACTGAAATGGATTTATTTGGGTTCTTGCTCTTTGAATAACCCCTAATGACGGAGTTCCATTCAAAGATAGTTGGGTCTTGGAGATTTAACAAAGCCCTGTAAGAATAATCAGTGTTGTTTGAATCAGATAAAGCAGAGAAAGAAACGATTCTTGACATAAAAAGGTCATCTTGAGAGAGGCCAAAGGTGATTACTAGAGCATGAAGTTGGTTCAATTGCAGCATTGATTTGCATTTATCAAGGAAGGTGATTAGGGTTCTTTTTAAATTTAGATTAGGATTTCTAGGTAGCATGATGAAGGATCCAACATTTACAGGGAAGTGAAGGCCTGAAAAGCCTCAAGCTTGTAAGAACATTATTTTATTTTTAAAGGCTCGGAAGAAAGGTGAGTCCAAGGCAACTTGGTCCGACCTCTTTGATATCCATCAGAACTCATCCTACAAAAATTCGGTTCTTATCCAACCTGATGGGAGACGGGTCCGAGCAACTTCCCGTCTTCTCCAAACTGTATTTTTATGAACAGTAAAAAGAAGAAGAAAAGACAATTTTTTGTTTTTATGATATATTTAGTTTGTGCTCTTTTATTTTTTATTTTTCTAAATTGATAAATTAAACAATATTTTATCAAATCAAATATTTATTTAATGTCAAGATATTTTTTTAACATTGTGAATATAATGTAACATGCAAACCTAAACTCATTATGAGGTTTAGAGTGTATTTGGTATTCCGGTTACTGTTGTGATTGTAGTTTTAAAAAAAGTTGTTTTATAAAAAGTACTTTTAGTTGAGATTGGTTTGGAAAAATATATGTTTGGTTAAAACTATGGTTGAAATTAAAGTTGAACAAAAAGTAGTTTAATGTGTTTGGTTAAAAAAATGCTTTTCAAATTGAGGTTATAAAATAATTAAAAAATATTTTTAATTTAAATATTGTAGATTTAACTACTATTATTACATCATGAAATAAATAATATTGATATCAAAAAAAATTTATTATTCCATTAAATTATATGCAATGTCATCACATACGAAATCTATCCAACAATGACTATATTTTCATGGTTTCTTAAGCACGCAACAACAAAAACTGAATTTTTTGTTACGTCATCAAGCGATATCCTTCTAATTTTTTGAATAAAACATAATTAAAATAAAAATAAAAACTGAATTTTTCCCAACTGGGTCGGACCCGGCAAGAACATAATTGAAATTGCTATTAAATTCCACAAATGCTACGTTATCATGCGATATCCTTCTAATTTATGTAGTGTTATTAAATAATATTAAATACTAGTTTTTCAAGTAAAACTCAATTTTTTTAAAAAAAAATTACAATTTCATTACGTAAAAAATTCATTCGACAAGAACTACAGTTTTCATGATTTTTTGAGTGTGCAATAAAATTAGATAAAATATTATTAGGAATAAAATTGAGATTACAGTACGAGTAAATTTAATTCACCTTAAACTACTTTTTTAACAAACAAAAAAAAATATTGTTCACGTTCACGTGAATAGTGCGAGTGAAATCAATTAATTGCACTGATTTTTCAGGAAAAAAAAACCCTAAACTTTTTATGTGAACAGTACGAGTGAATTAATTCACTCGCACTAGTTTTTTAAAATTATATAAAAAAAACTGTTCACTTTAGTGAACAGTGCTATAGTGGAGCATGGCTCCACTGTTCACTAAACAGTGGAGCCATGCTCCACTGTTGATGTTTTTCCTAGATGAGAATTCTCTGAAACCTGCGGCGCCATGTGGGTCCTACTCACTAAAAGCACTTTTATTTTGGTTATCAAATGTTTATTAACGTGGCTGTCAGTGAACCTCACTCGGAGCAACGTTACCAAACAACCACTTAAAATTGTATGAACATGGAATGGTGATGTTGAAAAAAAAAGGGTTAAGTGTCTGAAACGAATAATTGTTCAAGTACAAAAAAAAAAAAAGGCTAGAGTTAGTTGCTTTATATCAATCCAAGTGTAATGCCATGAAGAAATGAATAGTGTTTTACGTTACGTTTTAGTTTACTTTCCTAGATTATTGTCTCGTGGGTTGAATTAATTTTATTGAACGACATGTTTTTAAAATATTGATACAATAAATTATTGTATGAATTTTTTAAAAAAATATTGAGACGATAACATTTTTGATCGACTTGTGTTAACCTATTGAATCTGCAACCAAGTTCATAAGATCGTAATAACTTTATAAAAAGAAAATCAAAATAAATTACGAAGATCAGTTTCTAATCAGCCAAGGAAAATTTGAAAAAAAATAAATTAAAAAAAGACAAAAACCTATTCGTGTCAACTCAAGTTAACCTACCAAATTTGCGACTTGAGTCATATGACTAGGATAAACCTATAAAAAACAAATAAAAAAAATTACAAAGCTCAATTCCCAACCAATATAATATTGAAGGATAAAATAAAAAAAATCAATTAAAATTTTTTTTTAAAAAAACAACTCAAGTCAACTTGAGCTAACTTGTTAAATCCGCAACTTAGGTCATAAGATCGGAATAACTTCATAAAAAGAAAATGAAAAAAAAAACTATAAAACTCCATTTTCAACAAATCTAGTGTTGAAGATTGAAATCGAAGAAAAAAACTAAATACATGAGACTAGAATAATTTTAAAGAAAACAAATTTAAAAGAAATTTACAAAACTCAATTCTCAAACATCCTAATATTAAAGAATGAAATTGAAAAAAAAAAATTAAATAAGAAAAGAAGATTGAAGGTGAGGATAAAACATTTTGTGACAAAACAGAATGATAAATAGTTGTTGGAGGGTGAAATTGACAAAAAATCAGTAAAAAAACAAAAATAAACTAGATTAACCTAGATCAACTTGTTAAACTCGTAACTCGGGTTATAAAATTAGGATAACCCTTTAAAAAGTAATATAAAATTTTATTATAAAACTTAATTTTAAACTAATTCAATGTTGAAAGATGAAATAAAAAAAAATTAATTAAAAAAAATTAAAAAAAATAACTTGAATCAACTAAAAGTAACTTATAACTTGAGATTGAACTTTATATAATAATAATAATAATAATAATAATAATGACAACGTGTATGCGGAGGCTTTGGGATAATGATAGATGTTAACTCGTTAAAGTTTAAGGCCTCTTCTCAATCTGCCAGTTCAAGATTTGAGCAGCAACATCATCTCTATCTTTCCATACATTTCATGTAGGCATAACCCAAGTCCAATCCTATCAGGTTGCTTGCTTTCAAGTTTTACCCCATCATTCATGTCAGGTTACATGGAGCAAGGTGTAGAGTTGCCAACAAATTCATGATATGGATAGAGCTTGTTAAGATCATTGTCTTTTTGGCTAGACAGCAAACTCCCTGGAGATTCCCATTTTGTGCTTGCAAGGAACCTTACACCAAACAGAAAATCTAAAAGAGTACAATAGCATAACTGCTCCGTAGTATAGTCTTATCCGTTCAATACAATCGAGTGGTCGATTGTATGGAGCTGAAAACAAGAAAGGAAGAGGGGAAGATAAACCCAATTAAATAGGATAGATTTGTTATTCAATTTGGTAGGGTGAGGCCATATTCATTTGAAAGGAAGATTATGAGAAAAAATAAACAAAACCCGGGTTTTGCTATAAAAAAACTAAATCTATGAGAACCATATTCATCCCTGAAGCTCTGCTATAGAGGCCACACAGTAACGTTAAAAGAAACCAGTTTGTAGGGTTGGCTTCTTACATGGACACAAAGGATGAATTAATACAAACATGCGCACCTGGGCATTTCCCCTATTGGGAAATGGCATACAAATTGGCACAACAATCATGCAAGTGGTGCACACATCGGTCTACTTTTCTTTTTAACCCAGCAGTCTATGACTAGTAGAAGAGGATGGTCCAACAAACGCTAGCTGTGCGTAGCAGTGGAGACCTCGGTGCTGCAAACAGGACAGACCTGCAGTCATAAGGAAAATATTAAGCAATAGATTCATACTATCCTTCAAACTGTAATTACAAAAATATGTTGTTGGTCTAAAGCAAGATCCCTTAAACAAATGATTGGTGCCTGCATCACTTTAAAATAGGCGCCCTTGAACTTATGGTTTGTTCCAATTCTTTACGTGTGTGATTGAAAAGGAAAAGGTTTATTTGTTCTTTATCGATAGCTAACAAATTATGTACGATGTAGTGAAGTGAAAACAAAAGCAAAGACGAAAACAGTTGAGCCATGTTGAGATAACCAAGTGCTGTTAGGTTGGTAGGGTAAGAATTTCAGTCACCAGAAAGAAGTTTGAAGCAAAACAAGAAAGAAAAAAAAGGACAAAGGCAAGTAACTACACCAAGTTCACACACACACAAAAAAAAAATACCTTGTTTATTTTCAACCAATTGTTTATGCACTCTGAATGGTAAGAATGCTTGCATGATAGCAGAGTCAGAGTTTCACCATCCTCGTAATCCAAACGACATATGACACAGCTGAAACACAAGCACACATTTCAATCATCACATAACTACAGTTGATAAGAAAATTGGGCATTTGTGCTTACGAATCATTGCTTCCATTCTGACTGCTTCCTGCCTTGTAGTTTATCGAAGGCAAAGAAGCAATTATATCAGCTGAAAGGCCTCTGCTTTCAGTTCCAACAACTTCACCCAATGCAAGCAACTCCTGAGATAAATGAATCACACTATAAGAAATAAAGTAACGTAGAAGCATCATGGGAACACTCAGTCCAAGCCAGCTTACCTCGTATGAAAGTTCATCCGGATCAACCTCCTCCCATGTTTCCTGGGCAATAAGAAGCCAATTAAGCCCCATAGGGGACAATAGAATTAAGTAGGAAAGAAAAATTAGAGGACTCAACACAAATATTTGCATTTAGATGCCCACTCAACCAATAAAAACCTGAGGAAAAGCTAAAACAAGGAACAAACCTAAACCAATAGCATCCTTCCATGGAGATTAAAACACCCATATTAAAGTTGTGGACTAGAGAATACCACTTAATAGACTGAAATTTAACAAGAAAAGAAATGGCTAATGAAACACCTCTAGACTGGCAAGACACTTGGATGTCATAAAAGCATTTGTGGGCCTGAGGCTAAAATGAAAACTAGAGCAAGACAATAACCAAAATCAAGCAAACCACTGAATCATATTATCTTTGACAAAGAGCAAGCAAAAAGCCATTTGTAGTGCTCCATGACTATTTGCTTCAACAAAAAAGGAAAGTGTCAGAATTAAAAGTCTTTTGGTAGCATCATGCAAGTCAAACCTTGGCTGAACAATTGCACAGTTCTTAGTTCATCAAGTTGCTCTGCACCACAATGGTATCTACCCTTCTCCTCTTGTTATACCTAACCTTTTACATCATTGACAACAACCCCTTAAGAAGTGCCAGTCGGAGCAGTCCCCGAGCTCCTATACTACAGCAACAACCTAAGTTGTTGTAAGCGTAGCTTGTAATTGCTTTTCAGTTTCCACATAGTATTTCAGGATTATAGGCTTGGTCTAGATTAATTTAGTTCTTCTAATAGTTACCTGAAATGATTTTTTGCAAGTGCACATAATGTATGTCAGCAGCAGCAGTTAGAACTGTTTTGAGAACACAACAAAAACCATCAAAGAGGGCTCACTAGAAATAATCACTGATATCACCTTCATGATTGTGAAATCGACTGTCACCTTTCCAATACTAGTATCACTAAACTAAGGGGCATATTACTTAGGAAAAATATACACAGCATAGGTTTATATATAATCCATTGCTTGTACCCGCAAAAACGCAATGCCAAATTCACTTTCACAGACTACAGTCAAGGAAATTTGTAATAGCATGACACACCATAGAGCCAAATTGTTAAACTGAAATCCTTACTATGCCAAAAAGGTAGGAAGAAAATAATATAACAAGTTACAGATAGTGATACCTGAGAATTATCCCCAAGATCTTCTTCGCTATCCTCCTCAGCGTCTCCTGTAACTACAAGCTATTAGCAAAAGAAGCAGAGGTTGCATAACACACACGCAGACCACAGAAAGACAGACTTGCATAAGAAACAACACTCATTCATTCACAAAAAAAGAAAAAAAAAAAGAAAAAAGATGGGCATCAACAAAAAGACATACAAAAACAATAGTTCGTTTTATAATTTTCAAACTTACTACCATTTAAGCTAGCAAGGGCCAGCAGTCTAGCAGCTATGTCCCTTTCTTCAGCTTCCTGCAAGGCTCGAGCATAGGCCTCGTCACTGGAATACACGGAAGGGTCAATTTCAACTTCGGTATTATCATCTCTATTGTCAGCATGAGCATGCTCGTCAATTGCATCACCAACCACATTTGTGTCATTGTCTCCATCAGTCTCATCATCATCATCATCTCCATCAGTCTCATCATCGGGATCACCAAAATCATCCCCATAGTCAAGTAAATAACTTCCAGCTTCCCAACTTCCATAATCACTCCCATCATTATTCATTCTTAGCATCATGTATGCTCTTTCCTACTCCATGATCAAGCACATCAGATCAGACGGTTAGAAGAAAAGGATAACCATAGTAAGAGAAGTAAAGAACATAACCAAATTTCTTGGTTAGAGAAACCAAAGGCTAAAACTTGATAATAATGCCTCTATGGAAAAACAGAATCAACTGAGCCAATTCATCACATTAGAGAAGAACTTAACCAAACGTTTTGCTGATTGAAACTTGAGTGTATTTTCATAATTAATAACATAACTAACTAAGCCAAACAATCAAGCACCAATTCATTTCAAAGTTTACTCCATTTGGGTTCTCAAAAGCAACAAACTAAAATCCAAACAGCATTTCCCCCCTGATTTATCAAAATACGAAAAAGCCATTAAAATTCAAATTTTGATGATATTGAAACGTCTATTCAAGAGATTATAACACCAATTATAAAGACCCAAGAACCTAAAAACTGAAATTCATCTCCTTGGCTAAGCCAAAAGGGAAAATAACACCTGCTAAAACTCAAATTGAAAATCCAAACTTTCACTCAAGTTTTCACATAGCACAAAAAATAACAAAAACCCACCAATCATTCGGACCCAATAACCTAAAAAACCAATTCATTCCCTCAACTGAAACCAAAATTCAAACTTTAACAAAAAAAAAAAAAAAAAAACTGACCGTGAGATCAAAAAACAACAAGAACCCACAAATTATAGAGACCCAAGAAGCTTAAAAACCAATCCATTTCAATAAACAAGATAAAAACATTGAGAAAAAGAAAGAGACCTGTTCTTGAAGGGTCCTGGCAAGAGCAAGGTCAGCATCAACTTGACTAAGATTAGTGAATGGAGTTCTTCCTGAAGTCTGACTTTGAGGACCACCACCCTCTCTCTCTCCTTCACCTTCACCTCCTCCTCCTCCTTGTTGCTGTTGTTGTTCTCCATTAGAACTCAAATTTGGGTTCTCTTCAAGTTGTTGTTCACTGTTGGTGTTGTCTTTTGAGTCTCCTGAACCTAATTTGATGTTGTTGTCGTCCATTGTTGTCTTTTTCAAGGATTGATTTAACAATCTTGCTGCTGCTGCTTTCGTTAATTAGAGTTTGATATGTGAAGGGGGTGTTTGGTTTTGATCGAATCAAGAATTATTCAAGAATCAGAGAGAGAGAGAGAGAGAGAGAGAGAAAGAGAGAGAGTTTGATTGCTTTTTGGTGTGGGATTTGTCGAAATACTTGAATACAAAATTAAAACGGATAATTGAAATGGTAAAGTCCTCCAAGCATGAATTGTTTTCAATTTCACCTCCCATTATTTATTTTTTATCTTTAGCCACTTATTATATTAAATTATTGTAATTGCTATCCATCTCACATAATCTACTTTCCACATTATACTGCATTAATACCAATTATTTGATTTTTTTTTAAATTTCAACTAAGTTTTGACTTTGATAAGAACATTATTTTTATGTAAGACTTTCCAATTACATTATTGTGCAAACACTAAAACGAAATCATCATCCATTTGTGGAAAAAAATTAACCTCTTTTTTTCATTGATATTGTCAAATAGATATCAAGAAGCTAATTTTAGTTAATATTATTTTGAATTAACCTAGATAATTTGATTTAATGTTAACATGAAAAGACACGAGGTGAGGTTAGATAAAAGGCATGTTTATTTTTGTGTTTTAAAAATATTTTTTAAAAAAATTAAATTTTTTAATTTTTAATTAATAATTTTTTTGTTGTTTTTAGGTTATTTTAAAGTGTTGATGGTAAAAATAATTTTAAAAAATAATAATAAAATTATTATTTTAATAAATTTTTGAAAAAAAACACTTTGAAAAATAATTGTTATCATATTCTCGACACCTCTAAAAGATATATGGATGGTAAAAATTCAAAACTGTAAGTTTAAGAGCCGATTGAAAAACATATCATAAAGTCATAAAGTCATGAAGTCAGTCCAAAATAAAATTATTAATTAGGAACAAAATGGAAAACTTGTTGAAAAGGCCAAAATATTTCAGCCATGTCAATTTATAAAAACAGGAGTCAGGTTGCTTGTGGACCGGAGGGAAGCGTGTGGATTCCTCTATCCTCTTAAATGCCCGTCAGTTTAGATAATCAATTACTACTACTAAATTAAAACACATGCACAACGATTTTATTTTCGGAAATTACTACTACTAAATTAAAAAACATGCACAACGATAATCAATTACTACTACTAAATTAAAATTATTAGAATCGCAAAAGAAAATTTTAATAAAAACAATAATATTTTTGTTATTATGTCGCAAATGCACTAAAAAATACAAAAATAATATACTTGGAGTCTTTTTTTTTTTTGTAATCATGAGATAATAAAAACAATTTGTGTAGAAAAGCTAAAAACCAAAATTTAAGGAAAAAACATACAAGAAAAAGACTTGATAATTTTATAAAAATACTACAGTTTTATTCTTAAAAATAATATTTTTAATATATTTTAAAGTTATTATTTTCATGAAATTTAATGGAAAAAATATATATAATGACCCAAATATATAGAGAAAAACACTTGAGCCTGGTTGGTGTAATAGGCCTCATCCTTTTAAAAAAAAAGGTCACGCGCGCATGTCAGGTTTCCATGTGTGAACTATATTTTTCTTTGGCAAAAGGGGTTGAAAACTTAGGTTAAGATTATTTGGACTCAAAATTTTATTTTTCAATGTATTTTCACTTGAAAATACTTAATTAACATCCTTATCATGTAAATAAATCAATCTCTCAACTTAAAAATACCTTTAAATTGTTTCAAAAATATAAAATCAAATCAAAAAATTCTTTTTCTCTCAACTATGATCTATTTTTTCTAGCATGAGGAAGGTCTAAAAATATCTCAATGAAATTTCTCTTGTTGAATATAACTTATTGACACCAACATTAATTATTTTTTTGTTGGAATATGAAAAACCAATAATCTCTTTTCTCTCTTAAATCTAGGGACTGAAAAATAAGTTTTCGGATAAAAAGTAAAATTCTTATAACTAAAGGGACTGAATTAGAGGAGAAAGAAAAATAGGTGGACTATAAAGCATTTTTTTGTGAGTTTGAGATTGGTCATGTGTCTTTTCCATGTTTTATATTTTGATCCTTTATCTTTTAATTTTGTTTTTTTATCATATTTTAAAACTTCAGAATCGTTTGGTATACAAAGAAAGAGTGTGTTTGTTTACACGGCAGCCGTTGCGTTTTGAAGAAACCACCAAAAATTGAGTTTGGTTAAAGTGTTAAACTAGTGTTTTCAAAACATGGAACCCACCAAAAAATAGGTAGAAACACAGTTTCAGGAGAAGTATCTTGCACCAGCTTATTCGCCTTTGTTCACTTTTGTTAAGTGAACAGGTGTGCAGAGTGAATTAATTCACTATGCACACAAAAGTGAACACGTGAACAGTAAAAAAAAACAATTTTTTTTTATTGTGTTTTATTCTAAAAACTAGTATTTAATATTATTTAATGACACTACATAAATTAGAAGGAAATCGCATGATGGCGTAGCATTTGCAGAATTTGATCGTAATTCTAATTTTGTTCCTGATGATATTTTACCTGATTTTGTTGTACGCTAAAAAAATCATGGAAATTATAGTCCTTGTCGGATGAATTTCGTATGTGATGAAATTGTAGATAGTTTAATGAAACAATAAAAAAAGTTTATATAAAGTATTATATATTCCATGATATAATAGCAGTAGTTAAATCTACAATATTTAAATTAAAAACCATCAATATTAATATATATATCACCAAACACATTAAATTATTATTTTTTCAACCTCAATTTCAAACACAATTTTAACCAAACATATATAAATATCAAACTAACCTCAACTAAAAATACTTTTTATAAAACAATTTTTTTTAAAATCACAACCACAAAAACTATCATAATTCCTAATACATTAACTTCAAGTTTTATGTTCGAGCACTTCCATTTATAAATATGGAATATTTAAATTTGATTGTACTGGTATGCACAAGTTTTCATATGTTAGTGTTTCTCCTTTTCAATTTAAGTTTATTCATTTAAAAGTATTTAAAACTATTGATCTATGCTTAATTATGACAAGAAAACAGAATATTGACGATTTATATCCCAAATACTTGATAATTACTAAGAGTTGTTTCTAGATAATATATAACGAGATGATATGCCAGCGCGCTGCCGCGGGCTTATAAAACAAATACACTTGATAGTGTTATAATTGTGAACTAGCGCTGGATAAGTAATAAAAACTAAAAGTATGATGGAGCAAATATTTCATGACGGAAAAAAAAGTTGTATTGGTGATCAAAAACTTAGAGATTGAACAAAATAATTTGTAACAATCTACAGTGTTTTGTGAGGAAAGATACAATGCTTTCGCCACATGATTTAACCTTTCTGTTAATAAAAAGTAAAAAAAATTACAAAGCTAAATTCTCTACTAACTTAATATTAAAAAAAACCAACAAAGATAATTTTGAAAGGAAAAAAACTCATGAGGAAAAACGTTGTAGCAATTGACAATGTTTTGTGAGGAAAACTACAGTGTTTTCCCCAATAAAATAAAATAAAAAACCATTTAGAGAAATATTGTAGCAATCCACAATATTTTGTGAGAAAAACTACAACGTTTTCCTCATGTGATTTAGCTTTATTGTAATGATAATTCTTAATCAACTCAATATTCAAAAAAAAAATCGACAAAGATAATTTTGAAAAAAATCATATGGGAAAACACTGCAACAATTCACAGTGTTTTAAAGAAAAAAATTACAAAACTAAATTCTTAATTAGCTCAATATTAAAAAAAAAATCGACAGAGATAATTTTAGAAAAAAAACACCAAAAAAAGGGAAAAAATGATGTTGAAAACACTGTAGCAATTCACAGTGTTTTATGATTAAAGCTACAGTGCTTCCCCACATGATTTAGCTTTATTTGTAATGACTTGTAATTGTAATTCCCAAACAACTCAATATTAAAAAAATAAAATTAACAAAGATAATTTGGGAAAAATTATAAGAAAAAAAACCATGTGGAGAGACACTATAGCAATCCACAATGTTTTGTGAGGAAAGCTATAGTGCTTTTCCCACATGATTAAGCTTTATTACAAAGTTAAATTCTAACCAACTCAATATGAAAAAAAAAAATCGACGAAGATAATTTTGAAAAAAAATATTACAAAAAAAGAAAACACAAGAGAAATTGGAAAAAAAGAGGAAAAACTGTATCAATCCATAGTGTTTTGTGAGGAAAAACTTGTATTTACTTGTAATTGCAACTCTTAACCAGCTTAATATTTAAAAAATAAAATTGACAAAGATAATTTTAGAAAAAAACATAACAAAACAGAAAAAAACCACGTGGGAAAAAATATTATAGCAATCCACAGTAATTTGCGAAGAAAGTTACAGTGCTTTCCTCACATATTGTAACTCGTAATTTTTTACCAACTCAATATTAAAAAATAAAATAAAAAAAGATAATTTCGGAGAAAATCATAAAAAAAAACATGCGGAGAAACACCGTAGCAATCAATAATGTTTGAAGGAAAAAAATTTACAAAACTAAATTTTTAATCACTCAATATTAAAAAAAAATTGACAAATATAATTTTGAAAAATAAATAAAAAAAAAAAAACTATGTGGAAAAACACCGCAATCCATAGTATTTTAAAGGAAAAAAAATTACAAAGCGAAATTTTTAACCAAATTTCAATATTAAAACAATCGACAAATATAATTTTGAAAAATAAAATAGAAAAACTATGTGGGAAAACACCGCAAAGAATCCACAAAATTTTAAAGGAAAAAATTACAAAACGAAATTTTTAACCAAATTTCAATATTTAAAAAGTAAAATCAACAAAAATAATTAAAAAAAAAATGCAAAAAAAAAAAAAAAAGAAAGTTGGAAAAAAAATGCACTGTGGATTACTATTGTAATCTATAGTGATTTTGGTATGGGAGAACAGTGATTCCCCCCACACCATTTAAATATATGTATAATGTTGTGTTATCCTTTTCTAATTAATATATATTTGCTAACAAGGTATATATCAAATAACTTTACCTAAGAGCATAGCACAACCTCGAAAATGGATTACATTCTCATATAAAGATAGATGATTGAAGCATATAATTCTATATATTTAACAGATCGAGTAGTTCCATTAATGTAGGTAACCATATTGGTGGCTGAATCATTATTGCATGCTGAAGTGGAATTGTTCCAGAGTTCATTGTTAAGGCCACCAATAGCTGGTAAGAGTTAGCAACCGAAGAAGAAGAAGAAGAAGAAGAGGAGATTAACAGGATTGAATCATTATTTTCTCATGTTATTTCTATGATGCGGACCTTCTTTTGATTATGTGTTTAAGCAATCTTTAATAAAATAGATAATGATCTAGAAAGTAAAAATCAGGTTTTATAAAATCATGACTCAAAGATATATAACCTTATATCTAAAAATTAAAGGTATTGAAAAAAAACTTGGACTCGAAGATAACCTTATATCTGAGAACTCTAATTATATGAATGACACCACAAATTCAGTTAATCTTCAATAAATCAGTGTATGATTTTTTTCTCTACAAAAAATGGTTGTTTTGTCACAAATAAACACAAGATGAAAACTCATGTTTATTCTTCAACTTGCTACTCATATCTGCAACTCATAAAATATATAATATAATCTTCTCTAATGAACCCCAATAGACTCATTTTGGGCTGCGATCTAATAGGTCTAAACTAATAATCAACTAATATAAATATTTCAATAATAAAATAAACCCTAAATAATGTCTAATGAGATAGAACAAACTTAAATTAAAAATAATTATTAAACATTAAATAAATAAATAAAATAGGATAATAAAAACAAATTCTTTATGTTAAAATTTCTTTATATAGTTTGAATCTCTAATTTTTGCATATTCTTGGCAGATTTCAGTCACGACTTCAAATACATTGTTCTCTCTCATTTGGATGAATTATTAGGTTTACAATATATGTTTGAAAATCTTGAAAGATGCTTAGTCTTCAGCCCAACTTGAATTACAACAAAATTATATATGTAGGTCCAAATATGTCCTAAACAGTAAATAAAGATTTAGTTGATAGATTTGACAAGATTCTTCTAGTAAGTTCTATCCTATAAATTAATATGTTTTTGAATTTTATTTTATTTAAAAATTTATAATAATATAATTAAATGCATCTAGTAATTTCTTATAAAATCTCAGCTTAATTTAATATACCGTTTTAAAAGATATGTTTGATTTTACATAATTAATTGACAGATATTTTAATATCAAAATAGAAATTCCCGACATCCAAAGGAAAAGCCATGGCCTCTAGAAGATAAAGAAAAACAAAACGTAAATATAAGCAAAACGCTGCGTAGTTAAAATTTAAATGTGCAACGGTCATCTCCTCTCTTTCAGTTTGAAATCAACCCTAAAGATCATTCTACTTGCAACAATTCCCCTTCCATCAAAGCTTCATTGTCCTCAAGGAAGAAGTGGGGAAACCTCAGAGAGAATTCGTCCAGAAACTCCCACGATGTATTTGAAGGTGAAAGATCTTTCCATAGGAACAGAACATGCTCTGAAGCACCAGCCTTATTGTATTTCTTGGCATTATCCCATACACTTCCAATGTTGGAAACACAGATGACAGTCTGGACGCCACCCATAAAGGATCCAGAAAGTAGGAGTGTTAGAATGACAAGTGCACCAGATGGGTTCATCTCCTTGATAGAAGCCTTAGTGGGGAACATAACACATGCAACATAGTTAGGCTTGGTAGTGCCTTCCATGAAGCCAGGGGTGTTGTTGAATTGCCTGCGAGCTGCCTTAATCAATTTAAGAGCTGTATTTTCCACTCCCTTCAATGTCATGGTAGGAAAGAAAAACAGAAGCATTGCACCCGCAATCGAACCAATGAAAACGTTAGGATTTATAATACATCAACTGTTGAAATAGATGCATTACTGATACAAACACCAAAAAAGGCCATGGACACCAGTGTAGCAGATCCAATGGTAAATTCCTTTCCAATGGTAGCATTGGAGTTGCCAACTGCATACAAAGCATTAGTTCTCTCACGAATACAGTGACTCATGCCAACCATATCAATAATTCCCCCAAAATTGTCACTGATCGAATCATAGATCTCAATGGCTGATTCAGTAGCAATGGTGCTTAGCATTACAAGAACACCCACTGTAATGCCATACATTGCCTCAAAGCTAAAACTAACACAAATGCTAGCTGCAATGGCAAGAATGGAAATGATGGCAGATTTGTATCCCAATACTAGGCCAAAGCTCACATTAGTGGGCAATATGCATTGCTAGTATAATATTTTGTGACAAATTCAATAATGAGACCAGCCCAAAGAACCACAAAACCACACAAGAAGAGTTGCCAATTCTTGACAACTTTCTGGGTTCTGAAGTTGAAGCTGGTAAAGGAAGACCGGATCGGAGAGCAATCCAACTAACAATGGCAACTCCAAAAGTCATCAGAACAATGGAGATGATTAGTGATTCTTCGGTGCTGGTTCAATTCCTTCACAACCTTGGTCTCAATGAGGTCAGTTGCAAATAAAATGGTTATAAGACAAAACATAATACCCACAGAATTGACAATGAGAGGATATACCATTAGAGTCAATTCATGATTGATTCCAAAAGAGGAGATGGAAGCAACAACTAGGGCAGCACAAGAGGACTCAGCGTATGAGCCAAAAAGATCAGATCCCATGTCAACTATATCACCAACACTATCACCTTCATTGTCAACGATCACAACAGGATTCCTTGTGTCATCCCAAGGAATGTTCCTTTCAACCTTGCCAATAAGATCAGTACCAACATCAGCAGCTATGGTGTAGATACCTTCACCAACTCTGCCAAGGAGAGCCATGGAAGATCCTCTACGTCCATAACCAGTTATAAACTCAAAAAGGCCTTCACAGTCATCACCATAGTATAACTTGAAGACGTTGATGTTAATATAAAGCAACAAGAGTCCTTTTGCAGCAAGGAGAAAACCCATGACTGCCCCAGATTTAAATGCAGCGATAAAAACCTTCCTGATTCCTTTTCTTTCCTCCCTAAACATAGGTTGCAATTTTCATTCCAAGAAATCCAGAAACCACTAAAGTGACAGCCCCAAGCACGAAGGATATGGTGCTGAAGCCAGCGCAATGGTAAGAGCAGGCTTGCACATCTTCAATGGGTCATATGTACAAGGCTGAGGTTTCTTTTCCCAGTATGACTGAGCGATTTCTTTCATCTTTCCCAGTATCATAGCACTGATTTCCTCAAGGCTAATTACCTTAGTCTCTCCGTTCACTATCACCTGTAAATAATTAAGGCTGGCCATCTGATGGGGAACCGCCGGATAATGAAGAGTTGCAGCCAAATCAAGAACCGGAGAAAGATGGAGAACTGCAACCAGCCATCATTAATGAAGATTTCAGAGATTTTGAATTTGATCTTTATAGCCTGCTGAATTTAATAAAGTTAATCTGGTCATAGACTGAATCTAGATATTTTTCTTTATTCATGCATTTTAATGTTATCTCGAGTTTCATTGGCTTGTTGCTATATTTAGTTGGCTGTAATCATAAAGGAGAATACATTGATTTTGCAAAAGTTATTCAGTTCAAAATTATTGTTAAATTTTGAAGGCGCTCTTCGTCTTGTTGAATGATATCAACAATCTTCGTCTTCGTGAACAAGATCACGATCCAACAACATCTTGTTTTGCGTCAGGTGGTATCAGAGCCAGGTCTTGTGATGGCTGGGCAAGATAATGATATTGGAGAGCATCTTACAAGGATATAGTAGAGTGTAGAAGGAATGGCTAGGAACATTGAAATGTTGAATGAAATTGTTAGAGGCTTGCAAATCAACGCCCCACCCCTACAAGTCCAGAGAGCAGCCCCTATAGTTGCAAGGGAAAGACCGAACTTGCGTGAGGAACATGTTGTCCCTCTACATATTGAATCTGAAGATGAAAATGAAGAGGGCTTTGGAGGTGATTCAGACCACGTGCTAGAAATGGGAACCAAAGAAGGTGAATCCTATAAAATGAGGACTGATCTACTTTTTTTCAGTGGTGTAGTAGATATTGAGCAGTTTCTTGATTGGATATATGAAGTGGAGCATTTCTTTGATATTATCAGGATTGAAGCTGAACGTAAGGTGGATTTTGTAGCTTATAAGTTACGTGGAGGTGCTGGTGCGAGGTGGCAACGTCACCAGGATTTGTTGAGGACTAGAGGACAACCTCTTATTTGGAATTGGACTCAAATGAAAACACTCTTAAAGGGTCGTTTTCTTCCATTAGATTATGAACAAGTCCTTTTTCAACGATTTCAGAATTGTTATCAGAGTACACATTTAGTGTCTGCCTATACTGAGGAGGTTTTACGTTTGCAAGCTAGATGCAATTTGAATGAAAATGAAGACTAGCAAGTTGCGCGTTATGTGAATGGATAGAATTATAGTGTTCAAGACTATTTGTCCATGCAAGGTATATGGTCGGTTGATCAGGCTCAGAATTTAGCGTTGAGGGTAGAGCGCATCATACAATTAAAGAAGACATTAAAGGTTCTTATGAACCCACAGTTTGATCCCAGTACTAAAGCTTCATCAAGTAGAATTGAGAACAAGCCCGCAAATTCATGGGGTAAAGGAGGTGAAATTAAGAAGCCAGAGCTAAAGGAAAGGCAAGGAGCGATGCAAAGAATTCGATGTTTCAAGTGCAATGAATTAGGCCACAAATCTAGCGACTGTCCCAGACGCAACTTTGTCAATATCACTCAGCAAGAACTTGAAGGAGATTAGGAGGAGCATAACACAACTGAAGAGGATTGCAACTATGAAGTGGTTGAGGAAGATGGTGAGGAAGTGGTATGTGTTGTAAGGAGACTATTATACACTCCAGCACAAGCAGATGAATCACAGCGCAAACGGATTTTTGAAGGCAAGTGTTCTGTAACCATTAGAGTGTGTAAGCTGGTGATTGACAGTTGCAATTGTGAAAATCGGGTTTCACAAAGCCTTGTTGAGCACCTTAAGCTTAAGACACAGCCACATCCAGTCCCTTATAACATTGGGTGGATAAAGAAGGGGCCTAACATGAAGATTACTCAATAATGTTATTTACCATTATCTTTGGGAAAGACTTACAGATTTGACATTCTTTATGATGTTGTGGAGATGGATGCTTGTCATGTTTTACTAGGCAGGCCGTGGCAGTTTGATGTTGATGCAACCCACAGAGGAAGAGACAACATGTATGTTTTTTCTTGGAATAACAAGCAGATAGTTGTGGTTCCCTGTCATCCCAGCAAAGATTTCACTAAAGATGGAAGAGAAGACTCTACTGTTTGTAGCTCTTAACGAGAATGAGTTTATGGAAGATATGAAGAAAACCAAATCTTGTGTTTGTTTAATAGTAAAATGAATGGAACAAGACATACCAACCCCACCTGAAAAGGTTCATGGTTTATTGGCAGAGTTTGAAGATGTATTAGCAAAGCCAACACACTTGCCTCCAATACGAGATATCCAACATCGCATTGATTTTGTTCCAGGAGCTAGCTTGCCGAATCTTCCCCATTATCGTATGAGCCCTCAGGAGCATGACATCTTGAAGGAAAAGGTAAAGGAGTTGTTACAAAAAGGGCATATCAGAGAGAGCATTAGTCATTGTGCAGTGCCTGCTCTGTTTACTCCAGAGAAGGATGGAAGTTGGCGAATGTATGTTGATAGCCGTGCCATAAATAAAATAACTGTAAGGTATCGATTTTCCATCCCTCGACTTGATGAATTTTTCGATTAGCTAAGCGGTGCTAAGCTATTCTCAAAGATAGACCTGCGGAGTGGTTCTCATCAAGTCAGGATCCGTGTCGGAGATGAATGGAAGACAGGTTTTAAGACAAACGATGGATTATATGAATGGCTAGTCATGTCATTTGGGTTATCCAATATGCCAAATACTTTTATGCGCCTTATGACTCACGTACTTAAACCATTCATGTCACACTGTGTCATTGTTTATTTTGATGATATTTTAATATATAGTAAAAATATCGATGAGCATCTTAATCATATTAGGCAAATTCTGGTTGTGTTGAGGCAAAATGAGTTATTTGTAAACTTAAAGAAGTGTAATTTTCTTACAAGCAGATTAGTATTTTTAGGATTTATCATAAGTAATGAAGGGGTCCATGTGGATAAAGAAAAGGTGAAAGCTATTAGGGATTGACCAAAACCAGAAACTATAACTGATGTAAAAAGCTTCCATGGTCTAGCAACTTTTTATCGCAGGTTTATCATGAATTTCAGCACCATTGTAGCACCCATCACCGATTGTTTGAAGAAAGGAAAATTCTAATGGGGAGAATTTGCTGATCATAGTTTCAAATTGATCAAAGAAAAGTTGACAACAACCCCTGTTTTAACTCTGCCTAATTTTGCCAAGACCTTTGAGATTGAATGTGATGCAAATGGAAATGGCATAGGAGCTGTTCTGTCTCAGGAGTGGAAGCTAGTTGTATTTTTTAGCGAAAAGTTAAGTGAAGCTCGACAGAAATGGTGAACATATCAGTAAGAACTCTATGCGGTGTTCCGTGCTCTAAAGACATGGGAAACATATCTCTTACCTAAGGAGTTCATTGTCTACTCCAACCATCAATCTCTCAAACATTTTCGAGGTTAGAAATATGTTGATCGTATGCTATCTAGGTGGGCAACCTATCTTGAAAGATTCAACTATGTTATTGTTCATAAACCTGGAATTACTAATCGAGTTGCAGATGCACTAAGTCGTCATGCCACTCTTCTTGTTACCTTTTCTAATGAAGTTCCAGGTTTTGTACAACTCAAGGAGTTCTATAAACATGATGCAGATTTTGTTGGTGTTTGGAATAAATACGTTTTGAAGCAGCCCCTGGATGACTACTTGGTCCAAAATGGGTATCTATTCAAAAGAAGCAGATTATGCATTCCTAGGATTTAAGTGGGCATGTAGGGAGAGATAAAACCATAGCTGGTTTGGAAGAACGTTATTACTAGCCTCAGCTTAAAAAAGATGCTGGAAAGTTTGTGCAAAGGTGTCCAGTATGTCAAAAGTTCAAAGGGCAATCACAAAATTCAGGTTTATATATGCCTTTGACGATTCTTAATGCCCCCTGTGATGACATTTCGATGGATTTCGTGTTTGGTTTACTAAGAACTCAGAGAGGCAGTGATGCAAAGATTAGTGGTGGTTGACCGATTTTCCAAGATGTCGCACTTCATTCCTTATCGGAAGACAACAAATGCTCATCACATTGCTAAATTGTTCTTCACAAAAATTATTCGTTTGCATGGTGTTCCCCTCTCCATCACTTCTGACAGAGATAGCAAAATTTTGGCAGCTTTTTGGTTAACTTTGTAGAAGAGGTTTGGAATAACTTTAAAGTTTTCCAGCACAGCACATCCCCAGACTGACGGCCAAATAGAAGTGGTAAACCGATCCTTGGGAAATTTAATTAGATGCATATGTGGAAACAAGAAGGGCCAATAGGATTATGCTTTAGCTCAAGCTGAATTTGCTTATAACAATTCAGTTAATCGTTGATGCAACCATATTATTCAATAGTTTCACCCACATTTAACTAGTGTTTTGCCTATGTTTTATATATAAAATGCCTTGATATTCTTTGTTTTATGTTTTGAAGGCACTTTTGGATGAAAGATGCAAAAAGGAGTAAATTGGAGATAATTGGCAGATTTGACCTTCAGTCGATGTTTTGTGCGGAGCGTGAGCTCTAGAGGTTGAAATGAAGTGATTCCAGTGGAATTAAAAAGGTAACATCCATACCTTTCTGGACATCTAAGGCAAGAAAATAAAATAAGGAAGAGCATGGAAATCGCAGCCTTCAAAGTCAAATCTCGCAATCTACCAGTGTTGACCTTCGGCCATTCCAACTTCAATATCTGGAGCTACAGACGTCCAATTGATGCAAACGCAATTGTTTTGGATTCATGACTCAAATATATATAAACGCTCCAAATTTCAGCCAAAAACGATGTTATATGAGGGAGATATGATTTTTCAAAGATGACATCTGAATTCTGTCAGCAAACAGGTTTCGTGAAGAAACGAGTCCAAATTACGTTCCGAAGCATCTAAACCAATATCCAAGTTTTTGTTTCAGCAATTTAGCTCCTCTAAGTCAAAGCTTGAAGATTTCATGCAAGGCTATTTCTCCTTTTTTAGAAAAATAGTTATTGAAGTACTTAAATGTAAACAATCTACTTAATAGAGGACTATTTTGTAAAATAGAGACCTAGGGTTTCCTAAGATATAAAAAGAATGAGAGAAGAGAAGGGGGGCAGCCAGCCAACAAGAGAAAAACGCCCCCTTCCTCTAAGAAACCCTAAATTATGCATTCTTCCCTCTTTTTGATTAGTTGTTCAACAAACATGCAAGGCTAAACACTTTTTCTTGGTTGCAAGGACACGGAAACCTTCGGATTTCAAGAACTCGTGAGATTTATTTTACCTTTTCTTTTCGGTTTATATGATGAATATGTTTGTTCTCCTATGCTTATTTTCCTATGATTGTTTATTTTAATTGCTAGAGCGGACTTTAAAGTTATTATTGTAGACAATCTATTGCTAAGTTTGATATCAAAACCGGAGTTGTGGTATATGAACTTGTGAAGCAACTGAGTTTAGTAATTGTGGCGGATCAACGTTATTAATCTTAGGGAGAACATTCAATCAAATCAAACATAGACTCATGCGACGCTTATGTTTTCTTGATTAATCAACTTATCTAGTTCTTAAGGCTGCCATTGAATTAAATTACTAGTGCGGACACCGTGGTTGTTTGATGGTTAGGGCTAGTTATACGGCGGATCCGTTAACTAACCAATGTTAAGAAGAGATAAATATTCAGAATATAAATTGATGTTTCATTTCCATGATCAGTTCTGATTTCCGTTGGTGGATGTGTGCTTGCGACCAAGGTTTGTTTTCTTGATTAATTTCGGTTTCAATTGATTTTGTTTGCTAGTTTAATTTCTTCCATAGTTTAGATCATCACAAATCAAAACCCCCCAATTGCATAACATATAGCATAAAAATCTAAACTAAATCTTCCTCGTGGGATCGACCCCCTTGCTTGCTCTATACTATCTTGTGTGTTTTAAGCTAGGGTAATTAATTTGTGCGACCGCGACATCGCAACAATCGTTCTACCGGGAGAAGTCCGTTCTCTATTGTTTATACTAAAAGTCCAAGGCATTTGGTGGACTTAGTTAAACTTCCTTCTTCTACAAGCTCTGGTACAGCTGCATTTGATCTCCCAGATTCCTATTTACAGACGTTCCAAGAAGTGCAGCAGACTTTGGAGTAGAGCAATCTTAAATACAAAGCATCTGTAGACAAACACCGGAAGCATCAAGTGTTTAAGGTTGGAGATTAGGTGATGATTTATCTATGAAAAGAAAGGTTGCTAGCGCGATATCACGACAAGTTAATGTAGAAGCGTTATGGACCTTTCAAAGTTTTTAAAAGAATCAATGCCAACACTTATGTGTTAGATTTACCCGATAATATGAACATATCCAAGACCTTTAATGTAGCGGATATCTCTGCTTATCATCCTGAAGGCAATTTGTATGACACTCAGGGGCAAGTTTTCTTCAAGTGGAGGAGAATGATGGGGAACCGCAGGATAATGAAGAGTTGCAGCCAAATCAAGAATTGCAGGAAGATGGAGAACTGCAACCAACCATCATTAATGAAGATTTCAGAGACTTTGAATCTGATCTTTAAAGCCTGCTGAATTTAATAAAGTTAATCTGGTCATAGACCGAATCTAGACATTTTTTTTATTCATGCATTTTAATGTTATCTGGAGTTTCATTGGCTTGTTGCTATATTTAGTTGGTTGTAATCACAAAGGATGACACATTGATTTTACAAAAGTTATTCAGTTCAAAATTATTGTTAAATTTTGAAGCTACTCTTCGTTTTGTTGAACGATATCAACAATCTTCATCTTCGTGAACAAGATCACGATCCAGCAGCATCTTCTTCTGCGTCACCATCTTTGTTCACAACCTTATAAAGTAAGAAATTTGTAATTCTTTGAGCTTTTAGTCCCAGCAGAGCAAGGGACAACAATTCCATGTGGTGATGCACTAAATGCCCCGATGGCAATTAATCAAATCATGATCATATTGAGGAGCATGAGCAGTAGCACCAACAAATAAAGAAATCACATGGACTCCATCATAGATAGCTAGATCCATTGCAGTAAGAATAATAAAGTTATAACAACCTGAACTCTAACAAATCTTGTTAGCAGCAATTCTTGCTTTTGAGGCCATACCAAGAGCTTCTTCACTTGCGTCTTGGAAAAGGCTCACATTATGGATCAAAGAATCCTCTGCATGAGTTGTTGACATGTTTGTTCCATGATCTTCGGTATCTCTTGGAGATGCAGATTTTGGTTCATCAATAAGTCTCCTTCTAGGACTTATATAGCCTTTGTCAAAAGTTCTAGCACCGATAAGTTTCTTGTTGAGACACGTCCTTTTCCGGTTAGCGGGGACGTCGGACAGACCGAGGATCCGATAAACTCCCGTGTTCAAGTCATATTCCCTGCTGAAAGAAAATGCATAGGGTTCCTTGTTTGCCTGAATTGTGAGGAGCATGTGTGGCGAGCCGCAACAACAATATATGATGGTGGCAAGGGATATCCAGCGGGGGGCTATTGTTTGGATGCCAAATAGGCCATCGAGGGGCGATGACGAAACCCAAACTTGGGATTCAAGAAATTGCTATATAATAAAGGTTATGAAGGCATTGATGACTGCATCCCAAACGAGAGAGGGAGAGAGATTAATGGGATTCAATCCTTGTTTTCTCGTGCCCTTTCTCTCTGTAATTATGTTACATATAACAGCAGTGGCTTACTAAAAAAAATGAGCCTTTTAGCAACTAATTATTCCGTTGCAGATAATGTTAAAATCTACTGCTGATAAAACTCAGTAATGAAATTAACAATAAATAATTTCATATGTAAATAATAGATGTTAATTTTTAGCAATGAATTAATTTATTTAGTAATAACTTATCCGTTGCTTTGAAATTTGGTTCTTTGAATGTGTAAATCAGCAATGGATATTCCATTACTAATGATAATTGTTGTTGCCAATCCATTGCTGATTAGCAATGGAAACTTTGTTGCTAATCCGTTGTTGATTTATCCAATGATTATTTTATAAAACATGAATTTTTTAAATTATTTTCCCCATCTATTGAATTTTGTTTTTTAATTATTTGTGGCTATTTCAAAAATTATAGATAAATATATAAAGAACATAAATTAATACTAGAAATTATTTTATAAAAAATAATAAGTCAAATAAAAATAAATTTCACAATAAATTTCTAAATCTCGTCAAACTTACATCGAAATAGATAAGTTATAATTTAATAAATACGTTCCATCACAAAGGTGGTGGTGAAAATGAACCAAAACAATGCTGACCATCATAAGGTGGGACCGATATATGGTGGTTGAGGCCTAGGTCAATATACTGGATTAGATAGGGGATACATAGGTGTCGTCATCTGTGGAGCCACATGTGACGGCATAGATAAAACCATAGGTGTCGACGTATCTTGGTCCATATTTGATGCCCAAGCTTGGTATCCCATATTACTAAGAAATTTTTTGATTGCGAGTCATCTCTTGTTGTAGTGATAAAATATGACCATCTCTTTCCTTTATTTGCTCTTTCAATGCCCGAATTGATGAGCTAGGAGGTGTTGACTCCATCGTATAGGATTGTGATAAAGTACTCATACTAACCATGGATTTCAGCATACTAAGTGTATTAAGGATCACTCCACCAATCCTGCCTCAGATCACTCCACGCCTCTCGCCTCGATCACTCCACGCCTCTCGCCTCAAATCAAATCACGAAGACTAGCCCAGAATCAAGGCTCACAACGGTTACAATCTTCACAACCACAATTATAGCTAGCTTTCCTAAAACAACTTGTCTAATTCTATGTATATATACAGCTCTCAATTACTTGTAATTGTGTGGAAAATATAATACACTTATTTCATCAATACACTGTCCTTATTCAAAACTTCAACATGGTATCAGGAGCGTCACCCTCTAACGAGAACCCGATCCTTACTACCCACCACCCCGTTTCCACACCAACATCTCCAATTGAGACTCCCTTGATTGCTTTCAATATCTCCGCCTGAGATCAATGAAAAGCTCACTCCTTCCACCTTTCCCCAATGGCGCGCACGGTTGAGGCTCTACTTATTGGCTACGATCTCCTTGATTTCGTTCTTGGTGATCATCCATGCCCCTTGGCAAACAACACCTCTACATTCTCTTCTCACAAATCTCATTGGGTCCGGCAGGATAAACTCATCCTTAACGCCATTTTGGCTTCTACCACCCCCACAATAACCCCCTTCATCTCAACTGCCAAAACATCACAGGAGGCATGGCACAAACTGCATACTATGTATGCCGCAAAAAATCGCGCACCGGAGCTCTTCACTCAAAGAGGAGCTTACGCCGATTAAACGGGAAAATAAAACAAGTTCGAGGAATACCTTCATATTGTTAAGACTCTTGCGATGAGATTGCCCTAATTGATCATCCCATTTCTGGCCGATGATCTCACTCTCTACATCCTCAATGGCTTGGGACCTGATTTCCGTGAGATTGCTGCCCCGATCCGTGCTCGTGAGAAATCTCTCACTTTTGAGGAGCTTCACGATTTGCTTGTCGGCCATGAGGCGTATCTCGTCGTCTTGAAACCGCTCCAACACCCGGTGGCAACGGCTAATTTTTCTAGTCGCTCTGGTGGGCATCGGCAGAGTATGGCTCCCTCACATGGTCACAATAGCTCTCGTGGATTCAACAAATATACTGGCCCTAGGACTTCAAATGTGCCACCAATCAGAAAGCCACCCTCTAATGGATGGAAGTCTATGGGTCCACAACGTTATCAGCCCAAATGTCAGCTCTGTGACCAGCTTGGCCATGTCGCCAAACAATGTTCGAAAGTCCATTTTTCGAGCCCACGCCAACCGTGTCTCTACCTCTCATCCAAAGGACAACAAATGGTTAATTGATTCCACTTTGCTTCTCACAATATTACAGGTAATTTGTCAAATTTGTCAGTCCACTCGGAATATGATGGCACTGATGAAATTGTTATCGGTGATGGTTCAGGTTTGCGTGTCTCACACATTGGCTCTTTGGTTTTTCATTCCCCCACTCATACTTTTCACTTAAAAGATACACTTTGTGTTCCCAGCATTCAGAAGAATTTAATTTCTGTCCATCACTTTACTACTCAAAATAATGTTTTTGTTGAATTTCACCCTCTTTACTTTCTTGTCAAGGATCAGATCACGGGGGCGATACTTCTCAAAGGTGCATGTGAAAATGGTGTGTACCCGTTTCCGGACTCACTGGTGGACTCTTCCTCTAAAATTTTGGCAAATGTGCATGAGCGGACGACAATTGATGGGTGGCACAAGCGACTTGGACATCCCTCCCATAAAATTGTAACCTCTCTTGTTCGTTCTTTCTCTCTTCCAATTAAAAAAGACACTCAAGGGTCAACACTTTGTACTTCCTGTTCTATCAATAAAGCCCATCAACAACCGTTTCATTCCACAAGTCTCCAAAGTCATGCACCTCTTGATCTTATTTACACAGATGTTTGGGGCCCCTCCCATACTATTGGCCTTGATGGGTCATGCTACTACTTAATTCTGGTTGATCACTTTACCAAATATATGTGGTTTTATCCCATGGTTGCCAAGTCCAGTGTTAGTACCATCTTTCCTCAATTTAAACATCTTGTTGAAACAAAGTTCCAAGGCAAAATAAAATCTGTTTACTCGGACAACGGTGGTGAGTTTATGGCCCTTAAAAATTATTTTTCTATCCATGGAATCAGCCACTACACCACCGCTCCTCACACCCCCCAACAAAATGGGGTTGTCGAGCGACGTCACCGTCATATAGTTGAAACAGGACTCACACTTCTCAAAGATGCTGACTTGCCACTCTCATATTGGCCTTACGCCTTTCAAACCACAGTTTATCTCATAAATCGTCAACCAACCACCCTTTTACATCATAAATCTCCTTTTAAAAGTCTGTTTAACCAATCACCAAATTATCTCAAATTAAAAAAAATTGGTTGTCTGTGTTTTCCCCTAACCCGACCCTACAATACTCATAAACTCCAACCCAAAGCATGTCCATGTGTTTTCTTGGGCTACTCCCAAACCCAGAGTGCATATCGGTGCATGGACTTACAAACCAAGAGGATTTATCTTTCACGGCATGTTCTTTTCCATGAAACCCAAACGGCCATCTCCTTCTTCCCTGCAGCCACGCCTGTTCACTCATCTGCCTTATTGCCACGCCCCATCGAGTCGCCACTCATTCCGCAACCACCACCAGTGTGAATGGACGGTACACCTGCTTCCTCATCACCTTCAGGTATTTCCCCTAATTTCTCATCCTCTAGTTTACCTAATTTTCGAACTCCTCTCTCGTCACATGTTCCCTGTCTGCCGCCCCCGTTCTCTCCCGACCTCAAACATCACCCAATCAATCTCCTTCTCTCCCTGCACCCATAACTCATCAATCCACCAACAACACATCTCACACCCATTCCATGATCACACGATCTATGAACAACATCTATAAGCCCAAGCAACTCCATTCTGTTTCCAAACACCCAATTCCACCTGCCATTGAACCCACTTGTGTGAGTCAAGCAATCCGTGACCCGAAATGGCGCAGTGCCATGTCTAATGAGTTAACAGCTCTCATGCGCCATCATACGTGGGACTTGGTTCCACCACCCACTCACCGCAACCCCGTGGCCGCAAATGGATTTTTAGGGTCAAACGCAAACCGGATGGGTCTGTTGATAGATTCAAAGCACGCCTTGTTGCTAAGGGCTTTCATCAACTCCCCGAGTTGGATTACAAGGAGACTTTCAGTCCGGTTGTAAAACCGACCACCATACGTACTGTTCTTACAATTTCTGTGATGCAAGGGTGGTCCTTGCGTCAACTGGATGTTAACAATGCGTTTTTACATGGGAAATTGCGTGAAGTTGTTTATATGCTTCAACCTCCTGGTTTTAAAGATTGTTCAAAACCTAATCATGTTTGCAGGTTACATAAGACAATCTATGGTCCGAAGCAAGCACCCCGAGAATGGTATTCTCGCTCTAAAGACAAAAATTCTAGCACTCGGGTTTACAAATTCCAAAGCCGATAGCTCTTTGTTCATCTACAATACGCCTCTGCTTTTCATGTTTCCCGTTGGTGTATCTAGATGATCCGATAATCACCTGCGTGGACGGTGTGTTTGTGAGTTCCATCATTGATCAACTTGGAGTTGCCTTCTCTATCAAAGACATGGGATCCCTTTATTTTTTCCTCGGCATGGAAGTCATTCCAACCACGGCTGGACTTTTCCTGTCTCAGCACAAATACATACATGACATTCTCAAAGAACACAAATATGCTTGGTGCCAAAGAGGTGTCCACTCCCTTGTCCACCACAGTAGCTCTCCAACTTATTGATGGCACCTCCTCAGTGGACAACACTGAGTTCAGGCATGTCATTGGTGGCCTTCGCATCTCTCTCTTACACGCCCTGACATATCATTTGCGGTCAACAAACTGTCACAATTCATGCATAAACCTTCCACTACACACTTGACAGCGGCAAAGCGACTTCTTCGCTATTTGAAGCACACCATTTACCATGGTATCCACATTAGCAAAAATTCCCGCTTGAACCTCATGACCTACACGGATGCTGATTGGGCCGGCAACTATGATGATCGCAGCTCAACATCTGCTTATATTTGCTTCCTTGGCTCCAATCCGATATCCTAGAGCTCTAAAAAACAACGGGCTGTTGCACGATCATCCACAGAAGCGGAATATCGAGCCCTTGCAAATGCAGCCTCTAAAACAATCTGGTTATTGTCCCTATTTCAGGAACTTGGACTCAACCTTACTTCGCCACCAACATTGCTTTGTGACAACCTGGGTGCTACTCAACTAAGTCTCAATCCCATCCAACACTCTCGGATAAAGCACATTCAAATTGACCTGCATATTGTTCGGGATATGGCTCAGAAAGGACTGCTCAATGTTCATCATGTCCACAGCCACGATCGGCTTTTGCGATCTCCTCACCAAGCCCTTGTCTCTCAACGAATCGAGCACTCCGCGAACCAAGATTGGTCTTGCGATGGCGCCCTATCTTGCGGGGGGCGTATTAAGGATCACTCCACCGATCCTGCCTCAAATCACTCCACAACCTCTGCCTCAAATCAAATCACAGAAGACTAGCCCAGAATCAAGGCTCACAATGGTTACAATCTTCACAGCCACAATTATAGCTAGCTTTCCTAAAACAACTTGTCTAATTCTATGTATATATACGACTTCTCAATTACTTGTAATTGTGTGGAAAATATAATACACTTATTTCATCAATACACTGTCCTCATTCAAAACTTCAACAAAGTGCACCATATATTCTACCCTTTGTAACTTCTCTTATAGCCACACACCAAGCTGCTCCATCAAATGAAGGATGATTTTCCCGATCAGTTCATATCTTAAAATCATCTCTTTTTTTGTAATTCTCCTACAATAAAATTAAATGTAATAATAAATTAATTTTAAATAATAATTAAATTACATAAAAAAAATACTTACAACAACTTTTTTAGACTTGTTATCTATAAAGATTTCAGGCTTCTTTGCACTCGATGCAACACCGAGAACACATCATCCCATAGAGGTTCTTTTCCACCTGTTTTTTCTTGCTATCAATAAACAAAAAATATTAGACAATATAAATATAAAAATCTGAAGTCTACTATAACAAATATAAACAATCCTCACCATGCTAACTCGATAAGATGCAAATGACACCGTATCTCCAGAATGAGTGCTTAATTTATTATATGTTTCAGTTAGCCGATTATTTCCTGCAGATTTTGATCTCCTTCGAAATTCATGGGTGGACCAAATTTCTTTAATCATTTGATTTCAATTGTCATTGTTTATCCAAACTGGACCTTTATTAATACAATCCATAATATTTGTGGTATTTCTATCTGATATAGCTCTCTTACGAGCTCGTGTCAATTGCTGGTTCAAAACAATTCTTGTCTTATCTTCCCAAATCTTATGTACAATTGGTTCATCATCCTCAGAAAATATATATTTTTTCTATAACAAAAAACAAAAACAAAGCTCAACATAGTTGTTAACTAGCCTATATAATTATAATCACACAATCAGTAGTAAAAAAGATGAAAAAAAAAATTGTTAAAATAAAAACTTCTTAACTACATCATAAAATTGAATTTAATGTCTTATATTCTGATTATTATAATATTTTTTTGGGTATATACCTTACCATTTCTTAATAAATTCCTAAAATAGAATTAATTTACATGTTCTAACCTAATTGATGTCATTAGAGATGCAAAAACAATTATATATTAATTTATATTTTCAATCAATGAAATGGTCAAACAAACTTAATGCCTTCGCTGAAAATTCCTTTAATTGTATCTAAGAGGTTCGTACTTCATTTTGGTCTTCACTTCCATAAAAAAAACTATTTTTACACATTAATACTCCTTGCATCTAAGATATGGTGTGCATAGAAAATAAGAATGTAACATCTTCAAATATAATGTCATGAAATCTCAAACATTTCATTACTAATGTCAAGTATTGAATAATATATCTAAGATTATAGATTTTTTTTTTAAATTTCGGCAGAGTTTTCTCTATTTTTGTTGGTACAAAGTTATCGACAATACTTCTATTATATGTCATTGCAACTTTTATCTTGATCCAATCATCCTGGATCACATCTTAAACAATCTCTGAACACTTAATTATACTTATCAATATATTCAAGTCTCATAATATCAATTAATAAGTCAACATAAAAGTATTACTAAAACAATTTGGAAGATAATCAATTTCATCACTACAAGTTCATCAATTTAAAAATGTATAATCTCATATCTTAAACTCTTTAAAGAGTTCATCCCTATAAGTTGAATCAACGTTTTTCCAATTATGCCACGGTCCTTTAAAATTTGACCTCATAATAAGTCCGATCTGGAGAAGGAATAGAAAGGGAGATATGGGTTAATTAGGTTTCTGGAGAAGGTATAAAAAGGGACATATGGGTTCTTCCGGAGAATGAAGGAATTTTTCTTGTGTGAGGTTCTCTTTTATTTTCAAGGTATAGATGGACCAATAAATAATTAACACGTAATTATTAATTATTGTTTTTTTTATAAAAGTCAAAATTTAATCCTTTTTTTTATCAGTAACCATATTAGCAATAACAAATCCGTTGCTGATTCTTAATATATTAATTTATTTTTTAATATCTGATTTTTCATTGCTAAATCCGTTGGTAATATTAAAAAATTAATATATTAATTTATATATATATAATCTGTTACTAATCCGTTGCTAAAATTACATCTAAATTATTTTGATGTTAACATCTCATGCTAATGACCTTAGTAGTAGACAAAGGAAATTCCTATAAAACAGGAGTTCCTGACACTAAGCCTGCACATGAACTCTACAAGATAAAGAAAAACAAAACGTAAATATAAGCAAAACACTGCGTAGTGAAAATTTAAATGTGCAATGGTCATCTCCTCTCTTTCAGTTTGAAATCAATCCCAAAGATCATTCTACTCGCAACAATCATACCGCAAAACCACTCCTTACAAAGTACAAAGAACAAAACTAAATGTAATACAAAGATTTTGCCAAAGGATATGTGATGTAGTGCAAGATTTCGTGAGAAATGTTAATACCATGCTTATATTAATTAGAAATTTTAATATCGTTGGAGAAAATTCTTAATTCAATGGGGATACTTTACAAGAATTTTGAGATTCATGAGCAAGATCTTACTCATATATAGACCTAAATTTATTAGATAGACCAAATTCATACGCTAGATACTCAAATTATTATAAGCATAACTCCATTGCAACAGAGCTTCATCCACAGCTCCATAATCTCTAAGTTTATTAGTTATACAAAGAAGTTCCTGTGCCAATTTCTCTGCCACCACATCACCCGCCTCTTCAAAACCAGCACTCCGCGGCCTCTGCTTCTCCAACTGCCACCTACAATTCCCAACAGTTTGCATAACAGCACTCAAACAATTACTCGTACCCTAATGGAAGTGACCTAATGACACGTGAAGTCCACGTTGATGAAGAATCATCTGAGCCCTCAGGGTTTTGCACAGATTGGCATAGAAGGCTTAGTGTACGTGCAAATGCGGAAGAAAGAGCCATCCGATTGACTTCTGCAAGTTCCATATGGCCATCTCTAAAGTTTCCACCCATGATGTTGACAGCCAGGGGCGGAGCTAAGATTATTTGACAGGAAGCCCGAAACTAATATAAAAAGATATAATTGTGCATAAATTGTAAAAAAAAAATTGCATGATTTAGTTTTATTCAAAGTAAGAGGTTTAAAGCAATATCAAACTGAGTCAAAGTTATGAAGTTAATTTCATCTTTATAATGTATATATTCATCACTTTAATTTTGTTGGTCTTTGTACCTATCAAATATAAACATACAAAATATATAAGAAACATTAGCTAAAACGATGTATTATTTATATTTGATAAAACGATGTGTTGAAGCAATAATCAGAACTAAAAATAAATTTTTACATGTAAACCACACTAACATATAAAAGAAAGATTAACATATTAAAAAAAGAAATTGATATATAAAATCAAATCTAACATAAAAAAATGAGATTATTGGTTTCTAAATAAGAAAACTTACACTGAATCAAAGCTAGGTATGTGTTCTTCAAAGAACTCAATTTGGCTAGAAAGATTGTGTCTAATTGTATTTGGACCTGGTGATAGTAAGGTATACATGAGAAAAAATTGATAATTTTGGTGGCTCTACTAAAAACAAAACATAAAAAAATCCAAGCGTAATCGAAACAAACCCATAAAATATATCTAATTAATTAGAAAAAACAGTTACTATAACAACAATTAAAAAAAATAGTAAAACTAGCTGATCTAGAAAAAAATTAAATATAGCATAATTATATAAAATAAACATCATCAAATTCTGTAAAATGGAGAGTTTTACCTGGTAGCTTTGTTAATTCCCTAGTAGCTTTGCTTTAGCCTTACCGCGTTGCTTTATATTATTATAGTTTTAGGTTAGGGTTGCAGAGGGCTACAAAGTTTTTTCTTTTCCACTTTTACGTAAGCAACTAGTGCATAAAATTGAAACTTGTAAAGTGGAGAGTTTTAATAGCTAAGGAAATAATAATTTATTATTAGGAGGGCCATCTCTTTAAAAGATTACACTAGCCATGCATTTAAATACTATATATATATATATATATATATATATATATATATATATATATATATATATATAAAGAAATTGCTTTGGAAGGGGCCGCCCCGTACCTGCCCCATATAAAAATCTAACGGCAAATAACAATTTTGTGCATATAATTGAAATGTTATGACAAAATGTACATGATCTTCAATATTTTGTATGAATCATGTCCAAAGATACGTGTGAACTTTTTAGGGTTGGAACTCAGTCCATATCCTTATTTATTTTCTAGATATTTCAGGATTTTATATCGAACTCGACAAAAGTTGACAGGACTTGAACTTAAAATTAACATGCCGCCGAATATATATATATATATATATTAGTTTGGTGCCCCTCCTCCTTATTAATTTACATATTTCCCTGTACAAGGGACGGACAGAACGTGTTTGAAGGCCGTCTTGGAGAAATGAGAGGTGGGAATTTTGAGCCTGAAGAACGTTTATTTTACAAGAGGTGGTGTCTCGTTGTGGTGCGTGGCAATAGTTCTAATAGGAAAGGTTGCATGCAAACCACTTGGCAATTATGTGTAAAACGCAAAAGACACCCATCATTCGATGGCAGTCATTGCATGTGATCACTCTTGGATTCTTATTACCTATAATATAATTATTTAAATGGTATGGTGTTTTTACCTTGTACTGTGTTTTCGATGTTAATCTTTTTATATATTTTTCAATTTGATTATCAAAACTGTTTTTTAAATGATATAATCTTAATTAAAAAACAATTAATTTTAAATTCTTATAATTAAAAAATATAATTGAAAGAGAAAGCATCGAAATGAATTCAAATATATGCCACTAACTAAATAAACAGTCTCAAATGTATCTCTTGCAATTAAATAATCATGAGTGCATGAATTCAATTTGAAATATTAAATTAAAAAAAAAACTAATTGATGAGATAAGAGACTTACGAGAAAACAACAAATGAGGAACAAAATATCAATTAATTATGTTATCCGAATGGCCTTAATAATATAAAAAACCAGATTAGAGCATTAAACTTTAGTAAGAGAGGATGACAGTGAAAATTAAGAGGGGAAAATTATGGAACATAAAAGATGGAACCATGGCCAATATTTTTCTCTCACAAAAAGAGGAGATTCAAAGGATTTTGATTACCTTGTACGAATTTCACTTTTTTTTTTCCTTTCCTTTTTTCGTGATTTGAAAAAGAATATAAATCTGGTCCTCGTTTTTATCAAAACCTCTTGCTGTTTAAGTGAATATTTAGTGGACGAAATCAACAATCCAAAAAGGGGTCATAAAAAAGAAAAGAGAGAGTAGTTTAGGGCGTTAATTAAGCTTAATTAATTATATCGACGATAGACGTGCTTATTGAGTAAGAAAAAACCCAAAAGTACCAATTCTTGCAAATATGGCATATATGGAGATATACTGTAAAGTATATATTTACCTATGTAAAACTAGATATTTTTTAATAAATCCCAGTTGTTCATAAAAAGGAACTGATAATTACCAGAAATTATTTTTTTTAAAAAAAGAAATCAACTCCATTGAAGGACTAGAAGTTGACCATGTCGTTGATGATGATGGAAATGCCAAAGGAAGAGATGATCCAATGGAGGAAAAGCTATTAAGAAGATAATGAGGTGACAAATTCATGGGAAGAGGGAAATGATCCATTAAAACCCTAAGTACCCAAACAGTGACCCAAGTCATTAACATAACCATGAACCTTAAATGATCACTTGGTCTCCACTTCTTTGAGTTCTCTACTTTTAACTTTGATGCCACTTAAACAAGTGTTTTTCCAGCCACGTTTACTGTCGACATGTAGAAAGATCGAGTTCAAGAGAGCTGATAGCTTTGGGTTGTAGTTATATTGAACAAGCTTAAGATCACTCGCCATGGTTTCACGATCACAATTTTGCATACCACTGAAGGATTTTTCTATTGGTATTTAGATATTGATTTTGTCAGAAGAGCATTTACCAATGACATCATGGACAATACATGTTTGTCAAAAATTTTATTGTCGATAATTTTTATTTTATTAGTCATTCCGTCAGTAATATAATCGATCTTGATGACTTTTTTAAAAAAATAACGTGCCAAACAAAAAATATTTACTAGCATCATTTCATCGATACTTCCATCAATGACTTAATTCATATTGCTGACAAAATTAACCTGACGATGATGTACATATAGTCAATGGTATTTTCTATAATTTTTTTCAAACCCTCTTTCGAGAGATTTAATTCATCACTGATTCCGTTTGTAATAATAGTGGCATTTTATGTATTTTTTTTAACTCTATGAAACTTTTCAATAGATTTAGTCCGTGGCTAATTCTGTTAGTAATTTATTTAATATTTTTGGAAATATTTATATAAAAAAAGCAAAAAAATAAAATAAAAGAAATAAAACTAAAATAAAAAAACCAAATATTTATTACAAGTTTAAAAATTATCGGTTTGAATACAATTTATCTAGAGGACAAAAGCTGAAGGAGGAGGAGGAGGTGAATCTACGCCGGGACCGGATGGGCAAGAAGGTGGACATGTACCACCGAGGTTAATTTGATATATAACTGACTCCATATACAATCGCCTAAGTTTGATCATCTCAGCATTAAATTGTTCTATCTTAGTAGTAAACCGAGTCGTCTAAGCTTGAACTTGTTCTCGTATAATTGCCAATAAAGTTAGAGATTAGGAGACTAAACAAGTTAGAGATTAGGAGACTAAACCCGATTGAGAGGAACCAATAGTCTATACATTACAGTCCATCCACACATCCTCGACCTTAATGTTTGAGATACCATAAACTTAATTTCTATTAGGTCCACTGGACGATCCAACCTCTAACCACAACTCCAAATCGAGTTTCAGATGGGTTGAAGGATCGTCCCTGTATCTTTCATGCAATCGAGTGGTATATGTTTCTTAGAAAAAAAACCAGTCAGCTAATTTTTAAAAAATAATAACTTAAGAAAAATATTGTTGAAATCCAACTATTCATGGACTTCTAAGCTTGGCTATCCACGAGCTGCTGCACCCTTTTCTGATGGTCATTATTTTTCATATGAGTTTCTACAAAAAGCTTCATCGATCTTGGTTTGCGTCGAAGAATCGTAACCTACAAAAGGAAGCTATTGTTAGCTAAATATTTTTCATATAAAACAACAATTTTAAAAAGTTGGATGTAATAAAAAAAATTATTATCTTCTTTGCATGTGAAACAAACAGAATGGATCTATTGATGTGAGTGGTAATTGAACCATGAATATCCTTATTCTGGTTTTTGGCATCGGACTGTGATCACGACATGAAACACTCAGACATCACACACTAGATATAAGCTTTCCAAATAGCCTCTAAGACGTGTGGAGGTTTAAAATCCCTCAAAATGATTGTGTCTCCCTAGCCTGAAAGACCTCTTTCTTTAGCATATATATATTTGCTTCACAATAGAGATCACACAATCTATATGATAGAAATAAATTATCGGTTAAGAAAATTAAAATTAAAATTTTAACATTTAAATAAAAAATAACATTTTCAATTCAATCTTACTTAGTTGCGCAGTGAGTCTTCCAAACCCTCGTGGCAACAGTGTTGTCATTCCTATCTTAGTAAAAGTTTTCCTTGCACATCAAATTTGTAAAATAATTAGCTAATTAAAATTAAAAAACTAATCGATAAAAAAATATTTATGTATAAACTAACCTTGAACTTTCTAAACAATGCATTAATCATAAGTTTTCATTCAAGATTTTTGGAACAAACATAATTCCTAAAACATACATCCCTCTCAAAATGGACACCTTCTCTGCGAGGTGGTATCGCACTCGACGAGCTTGCATCAAGAGAGGATGTTTGTGCCTATGCCTTAGGTGTCTGGTCATGGTCGGCACTAGTGACTCATGGTCATTAGAAACGCCTGTCGAAGAACTAACAACGCTCTTGTCCATATTATTCACTAATGACCTTCTCCTAGGAATCTAAACAAATTAAAGCATGAAAAAAGGTAATAACATTCCTATTAAAAAAAATCGGTAGCACCTCCTCTATTTGAAAGACTAACTAAAATTCATATACCTACAAATACACATTAATAAATAAAGTCATAAACCGGTTAAGATTTCACATGTTTAAAGCTTTTGAGCTCGTGTGAATAATCTTCGTCTTCTTCAAATTAAATCAAGTTAAGAGCACCTTAAAAGAGTTTTTACTTTTTCTTGTAGTTAAATTCACTAGTGTAATTTTGCATTATTTTTTAGTGTATTTTTAATATGTGAAATTTTGCATAAACAAAGACAAAGATGATATTTTGTATTTTTCATACCAAATTTACTTCCATCAAGGAATGTATCACGCCATCCTTCCCCTGATTTCTTTTTCTACATTGTTACTTCACTAAGCTTTCCTTTTCAACTCTAACTTGGAGGGACATTCAAAGTAGTGACGCAAATCACTTTTAACAACTAACAAACTCTTGAGAGCTCTCCATGTCAATGTAAATAAGCACCTCAACAATGATGTTGTCTTGTTATAATATGAGTATTATTGTATATTTAATATTTGTAATTAAGAAAACAACTAAAAGAATTCTTGAATTTATGATACCAAAAATCATTGTAGTTCTAAATACAAAACATATTTCACCATGTTTTTTTTAACTCAAGTTTTTTTCTTTTAATTTCATCCATTTTTACATTGAGTTTATTTGGGATTGGATCCTATGGTTTGCTTCAGTTAGCTTTGCATAGGATTCTCGCGATGTCGAGAAAAAATCCAACATTTGGTATATGCTCAATTTAGCAAAAACAAGATTGAATTTCATTGATTTAAAGTGATTGAAGCTTTAGTGACTGCATTTAAAACTTACAAATATGCTAAATGAGGAAATGATTTGAATGAAAATGGAAAATGTTAAAAAATATTTTGGTCCAGCCCACAGTGTAGCACGAGCCATCAATTTAGTATAGCTTAAGACCCAACAAACCTTCAAATAAGTAGGAAAAAAAACATGAAAGAAATTGCAATCTAAAACAATTACAAGAGAAATTATAAGTATATATGGTTTGAAATTTGACATTTTAACTTAGAAGAGGTGTAAGTTTGGATCTAATTAGAATAGAGCATGGAATTTATGAATCATATGGACCAGTACTGATAGGAATTGGTTTGGATGTTTTCTGTTGTTCGGATTTTGAACAAAGTGAAATTGAAAATACAAAAGTGAAGATATTCAAAAGACGGATAAACACTTGCAAACAAATAAAAAATCAGAGTGTATTGATTTATTTTTTTTAATTTGAAATGTTGCGCAACATGTAATTACAAAGCATATGTACATAGCCACAAATGTCCAAAACAATTGTTCTCATCCTGATGGTGATTTCATGCAGTATGTGTTTCGACTCCAATGACAGCATCATCAGGGATGTACTTGCTCCAGAACCAATGTGCCTTCCATACAGTGTTCATTTCTTCAATTGGGACATTCTTCGTCTCAGGCAAGAAGAAGTAAATGAAGATGGTCATGATAACAACAAAGCCAGCAAAGAACAAGAAGAGACCAAACTTGAAGTGGCAGAGCATGGTTAGGAAGAACTGGCCAATGAAGAAAGTGAAGAACATGTTGACTGAGACATTGATGGCTTGCCCTGCTGATCTAATCTCAAGAGGGCAGATCTCACTAGGCACCAACCATCCCAATGGACCCCAAGACCAGGCAAATGCTGCAACATAAGCACATATCAAGAACAGTACAAAGTTGGCTGTGCTACCTGACATTTCTCCTACACCATTTGTTCCAAAGTTGATGGCTATCATGACTGCTACAAGTATCTGCAATCAAGTAAGCATATTCAATGAATCAGCATGGATCCAACGTTAATATAGTAAACAAATTGGTTAAGGTTATCATTAAATACCTGGGAAATTATCATCTGAATGCCTCCTTCCAGGAACAAAATTCTCCTCCCAAACCTATCAGCTGAGTAGATGGAAACAGCTGTACAGACAACATTAACCATGCCCGTGATGACTGCAGACATAAGTGAAGCATCATCTCCGAAACCCAAGGTCTTAAAGAGAACAGGTGCATAAAACATGATGACATTGATTCCAGTAATTTGCTGGAAGAATGGAATCAATGCGCAAATGACAAGTTGAGGCCTGTATCTTGGCTGCAAGATGTTTTTCCATGGATGTTCCACTTTCTTTGCAGCCTCACTTGCGTCCACGAGGTCTTGGAATTCTGCTTCAACATTGTCCGCGCCCCGAATCTTTTGCAACATTTTCTTCGCTTTCTCGGGGTAGCCTCTCTCTAGGATAGAATTGGGAGTGTCTGGAAGGAAAAAAGATCCAACAACAATCATTACAGCGGGGACAGCCGCAAGAGCCAAAGAAATTCTCCAGCCATATCCGTCTTCGATCTTTGATGTTCCGTAGTTAATGAGATTTGCAGCAAGGATACCGATTGTAATGGCCATTTGGAAACCGATGTTAAGTGCTCCTCTAATCTTTGCTGGGGCCATTTCAGACAGATAAATTGGAACAGACTGTATAGAACAGAGAAAATGAATATCAATATTCAATGTTATAAACATTTCAAGTAGGGAAAGACAACACTGAGAGAAACAGTTACCTGATTGGCAAATCCAACACCAACACCAAGCAACAAACGGCCAATGATAAGCATTGCTACATTTTTTGCAGCACCGTTAATAATGGCACCAACAAGGAAAACTAACCCTCCACACAACATGGAGATTTTACGGCCGAATAATCTAGTTACCGTAGAGGAAAAGAAGGAAGCTACCAAAGCAGCAAGGTAGAGGGAAGACGTGAACAATTGCAACAAATGGCTATCAAATTTGCAGTACATATTGTCATGACGTTCTTCCTTCTCTTTATTGTACACAGATGGGAAGAATTTCTTGAGAAACGAGTCCATAGAAGTCACACCACCTGCAACGTTGTACAAAATAATCCAATCATCAGTATACTTTAAGACATAGACGTGATTCATCGGCACTACAACAAGATAATTAAAAGGTGTTCCATTTATTACCTGAGATACCAATGTCATAACCAAAAATGAGACCGCCCATTGCAGCCACCAAACAGGTGATGATAACGAACATTGTGACGCCACCTTCATAGTTCCTCCCCCCACTTTGCGCAACGAAACCTCCTCCTGCCATCTCTATGCAATCTGAAATTGTACTTTCTTTTGCCCTCTAGATTGACAAAAGAAATGGTTTATCTCAGATGCATTACAAACTATTGATTACTCAAGCTAGCTAGCTTTATAGAGTTTTCATGCCAGCAAACTAGGTGGATAAAATTTGACATTTTTCCGTGTCTCATTGTCCTCCATTGATTTTTTGCTTTCCTTGTGCCATCTCATGCCATGTTGTTGAGTGATAAGCTTAATTGTAGGATAGAGTCTTTGTCCAGCTCAAAACTACTAGCAGATTACAAGCTAAAAGGATCCCTAACCACTGGAACAATTTCTATATTTGTAATTGTCCTTAATCTCCAGAGATATTGAATAAGTAGCTAGGTTTGGATAGAACTTGAATGGTAATTAGGGGGGGGTGTTTATTTTGAGATAAGCGTTTTTGAGCACTCCAGCTTGCACAGCCTGTTTCTTAATGGATTTCAGAATGTAAAAATAGTAATACCAATAAGTTTCATTACAAATATTTACATGGGTGCCATATCAATATTATGTCTTTGACTCTTCTATATGGTGACACAATCCTCATCTTTTTCATCCCTGGATATAAGTGAGATGTTGTCTGAATTATCATCGTTCTTATGGTTTCATTCCTTTTCTTTCTCTTTTTTGTATAAAGATCATTAATAAGGTATCATTACCTTTAAGACCATAAACACTATCTCCAAACCAATTTGTTGAAGAATAGACACAAATAAAAATCACAGAAATCAGGTGAAAATGTTTGGGTCGGTGTTGCACATGCAATAAAAGGTTGAGAACAGAATCTTGGCAAGGCATTCAAGAAGTACTCAATGCCAATCACTATCAAATTTAATAGTCGTATCGAAATAAATTTCTGTTGGTATTTACACTAGCAGTTCATTAGTACGCATGTTACCGAGCTAACTCACGGACAAAAAGAGTCCATCGAAAAAACTCTCGTCGGTAATTTATGGACTGTCGGTGAGTTAGCGGTAATAAATATACCAATGAATTTACAGACGGATAAAGCACAAAAAAAATATATTACCCGTTTTATTACGTCGGTATATCTATCGGTAAATATAACATATCGTAAGATGGAATACTATCCGTAATTTTGTTGGTGCGTTAACGTAGAAGTGACATTTACGAACTCTTTTTCATCTCTCTAGAATATACCAACGGTCTAGTTTCATCGGTAACCCCATCAATAATAGTGGTATTTGTAGTAATTATTTTCCAACTCTCTAGAATATACTGATGGAATTGTGCCGTATTTTAAATATATATATTTTAAAAAATATATTGAACAAAAGTAGAAAAATAATTAAATTAAAATAAATTATTATAAAAATCAAATAATTTATTACAAATTTAAGCATTTGTAAATTCAAATACAACTAATCTAAAATAGAGGTGACGCTGGAGGTGGAGGAGGTTGGTTGTTGCCAGGACCGTGGGGTCAATTAGGGGGTGCACATGAACCACCCATCTGTGATCTCATCTCCATTACCAATCAGCAGAGTTCTTTATAATCAGTAGTGAGTTATTCATATTTATCATTAAAATGGGTCATCTAATCTTATACCCGTTATTTGAGAGACCATTGTTGAGATCCTGCAAAGACAATACAAAAAGAGAACCAAACCCTAGATGAAATGCATCCAAGAATGTCTAAGAGTGGCAAGAAGGTGAATAAGATTAAAAGAAGAAAGAGAAGTTTTTCAACCTTTGCAGATTCTTATGTAAACTTCATGTCTATGCTTGCCTACAAACTTAGACACACTTGATTGTCAATATCATACAAATGCATGTATTCTAACCGGAGAAGTATTTGGCTCTTCTTGTTTTTTCAAAAAACTTTTCCCAACTCATGTATTCTTAACTCATCTTGTTAACCCAACAGAGTCGTCATTCTATCGTATGTGTGCAGTGTCGCAGCTATCGTCCTTCCAAGCCAGGATTTTTATGGTGATGGGTGGAAAGAACAAAGAATTCTTGTTTCTTATCAGTAAAAAAAAGATGGAGTCAACACCTAGTATTTTAATCACTCGGAATCCTAACTAGTCTCAGAGTCTAGATAAGGGGACTAGTTGTATATAGGGAGGACATATCACCCCTTGTACAACTTCTCTAAGGTAAACTTCATTGTTTGTTTATCTGATATAAACTAAGATATCATTGTGTTTTCTAACCATTGATCTGTCTAAGGTTTAAGAAAAGTCATTCTCGGTAAGGAGTTTCTTATATTATCAGGTTAAAATCCAACCGTTCTAATGTCAAAACATATAAATAAAAGAAAATGTCTTATTCAATATCATGAATACGTCTTACGTATAAGTTCATACTCTCATATATTAAAAGAAAACAATATAATTTTCTTAGTGTTTTTGAAATATAGACCAAGTTCTCATGACTTTAATAAACTAGTTATTGAATCCAAAAATACATGCAAATATATCAACAAAACTATTTTTCTTGAATTTTTGTATTTAAAGATGCTAAATCATGTCTTGTATTTTTTTTATGCTATTATGACTTCTTTTCTTAATTTCTAAGAGATTTGGTGATATGTACATAAATAAAAACATATTTTTGTATTTTTTTAATAAGAGAAATTGTTTTCTTTATATAATTTTCTGAAATTTTCAAAGAAAATTGAGAATATTTAATACCGGATCAACATCTTACACTATAAGTTTATAGCCAAAATATTAAATAATATGGTTGGAAAACATTTTTTAGGCCCAAAAGTAATTTTAAAATGGTCCTTGAATATTTTCAGAATTTTTTGAAAATTATTTGGGATTTGTTTGGAAAACAAAACACAAAAACAAATAAGAAAATATACATTGCTGGAAAATCAGTAGGGCTTGTTTGGCAATCATACCCTTATCCAAAAATCATAGGCTTAAAAAATGTTTTAAAACCATGTTTGGCAAACACGTCTTAAGAGCAAAAAAAGATGTTTTTTCATTTGCTAAAATTTCATCCAGCTAAACATGACTTTTAAAAGATGCAATGTGCAAACCTAAAACATAATCATGCATCAAACAACTAAAATGAACTCTGATATGAACAAATTGACCATAACAACAACAAAACCCTAAACCCAACATTTAAAAGTTTTTAGGGATCAAATGAACCAAGATAAACTTTAAAAAAACCCCTATAAAGGTGTAAAATGGTCATGTGTGTGCTATAGCTTCGATCGAAGCTCAATAAGGAGGCTAAAACATCAACACCTGATAAAACCCAAATCTATATTCAAGAACATTCAAAGCCTAAACCCAGAAATGCATCATTTAAACCCAAAAAAGGCAACAAACTGTAACCCAGAAAAAAGCATAAAAGCTTAGCAATAAGATCGAAAAATAGTAGCAATAACTCAAGCACACTCATGTACACTTCAACGAACATAAGAAAACATCAACAAAAGTAGAAAATGAATGCAATAGTACTCAACTCAAGCTTCATAACAAACATACTTTGAAATCTAACAATCTGAAAACATTAATCTGCCACATCTTTCAGGTTTCAAAAACTTGAACTCATGTTTGTTAAAACCCAGAAACACACCAAAATAACAAAAAAAAAAATGTAGGCTTAAAGTTAAACCTCCTAAATGATCCAACAAAAAACAACAACCAAACTAGTCATACAACTTGATAAAACACTTTTTAAGCTAAGTTATATCATTATGTTAACATTCATAACACATCAAACTAAACATTAATTGAACATGAACATGTGTACACATGTTAAATCATGGAATAGAGTGATATCCTAAACACAAAACTCTATTGCATCTAAACTAACAACAGTAGCACATACTCAAAAATGGATTTAAACATGGATTTATAAGCTAAAAAGGAAAAGGGGTGTGTGCTCATTAACCTTCACCCCTCCATTAAAGTTTGAGGGTATACTTTATTAAAATGATATAGCTTTCTCTTATGGATTGTTGGCTTCTTTCCTTTTGATTTCAACTCCTTTTTTCACTTGAAACTAGTTTGGCTTTTATTCTTTCCTTCTCTCTCGATTTGGTGCCCTATTTCTCTACCTTCCCTCTTAATAACTTATAGGATTTCTTTATCAATTCTTTAGGTGTTTCCTTTCTTTCTTATCTCCTTTTTTTTTTCACCCCCTCTCCTTAAAGAGTAACTGCTCTTTTATATCCAAAATCCCTCCAAAAGTTGTTACTAAAACCATGATGGTTTTGCATAAAAAATGGTGGTTTAAGGAAGATTCCTCCCATCATTTCATAACCTCCCTAGAAATAGGGGTTTTAGTTCATTTTTTCATTTTGTGGGTTTAATTTGATCAAAAGAAGGCGACCACGAAGTTAGTCAATCAATGGAGTTTTTCTTCTCCAGTCATGGTTGACTAAGTATGCTACTTAGGAGATAACCGTATCCTTGTTCTACCCAAACCATGTAAAAGGGATGAATATCTACCTTTAGAAACAAACCACACTTGATTTGGAGGTCCAAAACTCCACATTCATTACTTGGAAGATTGGCCCTTGATCAACTTTAATTTATCAATGCAGAGTAGTTAATCAAGGACAAGATGTTGTGTTATTCATTGAAACAAATGGTGTGTAAACGTTTAATGGGGGTGGCTCATCCTTGTAGAGGAGATGTTTTTTAGTCCATTAGTTATGGTTAGATCCTTTGAGGAGGTCGTAGATGTCACATTCATTTGCCTAAAATGGCATCTCGATCAACCTTTCCAGTTGGGAAAGACAATAAAACAGGGATAGATGACATGTCACTCAATCTCTTCATTAAAAGTGAGCGACATGTTGTCTATTTAAACCCTAAAAATTAGGGTTTTCTAATTAAGATATGAAAACTTCAATTTAGTCCCTGCTGTTTCAATTTGAGCAAAAACATATTTAATTGAGAAAAAACTAACTAAATTTATGCAATGAAACCCTTGTCAAAAATCAATTGAGATCCTTCAAGTCTAGTACCTTATACACAATAGTGCTTGGTTTTTAGTTGTTTAATTTAATCCTCAATTAAACTTTAAACTTTGATTTTCTTCAATCTAGTCCCTGAAAGGGTTTGGTACAACCCCCATTGTTTCGTGCTTTTTGTAGAAAAGTCCTTGGTCTTAATTTTTTTAATTTAGCTCTCAATTAGCCTTCAAACTTTGAATTTCTTATAATTGAATCCCTGACTGCATAAATTTAACATTTTAAAGTTTTAAATATGTCCCTAATCTTTCAAACTTTGTAAATTAATCTAAATTAGGCCTCTAAACTTGATTTTTTTTCAATTGAGTCCTTAATTGAATCATCTCAACACATTAAAAGTTTAGTTAAGTCCTTGAACTTAATTACTTCTTCTAAGTTTTTCCCAATTGATCTTCAAACTTAATTTTTCTTCAATTAAATCTTTAAATAAGTCAATAAAATTTGTTAGAAGTTTATTTAAGTCTTTAGACTTAATTAATTATTCTAATTTTGGTCAAGTTCGGATTTCAAGCTCAATTTTCTTCTTTTCTCCATCCCATCTTGTCAAAACATCCTAATTTGGCTATTCTTCTAATGTTTTGTTGTTTTTACAGCTTAAAAGCTTATCTTCTTGTGTCTCGAAAATATTTGGTACGAGGCACAAAAGAAAGCCAAAATAATATGCGAAAGAAAGAGAGCTTCCAGGCTGGAGGAGGTGGCAGTTTGGAAGGATTTCAGATCGCCGTATGTCTCGGAGGTCGTGTGGGTGGAATGCATTAAGCACGTGATGTCCAAATTTTTTATGTCATGATCACACTCCAGTGTGGAGAACCAGAACTACATGTTCACGATTTCATTACCACGCACACTAGTGGCTTTGTTCCGTTCATTTTGCATGCGAAGCAATGATAAGATTCTTTTTTAATTACATCATTTTTTTATTTGTTGTTTTTTATAAATTTATTTAACTAACAACAATTTTCTCTTGTAAGCTACAATTCTTGGATGCAAACCAAGCCCGATGAAGCTTTTGTGGAAATGCATATGCAGATTAATGACCATAAAAAAAAGGTGCCACAACTCGCGGATATTGTTGTTTTCAACAATTTTTTTTCGTAAGTTATATTTTTTTTTGAATTTGCTGACCTTTGTTTTCCAAGAATACATATAACACCTGGTTGAAAGAGAGAAACGGTGATAATACTTCGACCTATCCAAATCTCAATCCGGATTTGTGGTTAGAAGTAAGATCGTTTAGTGAACTCGATAGAAATCAGTTGCACGAACTCTCTAACATTACGGTCGAGGACTTGTGGTAGACCCTCAGTGTTTTAGCCGTTGGATGCTTGCAATCGGTTCTGAGCACTCAAACTCTAGAGTTTGAGGTGATTTTAGACTAGCAAGTTCAAGCTCGAACGACCCATCTTGCTGCTGATTATGAACGACTCAATGCTGAGATGGTCAAACTCCACCGATTGATAATGAATACGAGATCACAAATGAGAGGTATATGTGCTCCCTCTTATTGACCCCACGATCCCGGTGAAAAATCGTCTACTCCACCTCCAGCGTCACCTCTATTTTAGATTAGTTGTATTTGAATTTACAAATGCTTAAATTTGTAATAAATTATTTTTCTACTTTTGTTCAATATATTTTTTAAAATATATATATTTAAAATACGGCACAATTCCATCAGTATATTCTAGAGAGTTGGAAAATAATTACTACAAATACCACTATTATTGATGGGGTTACCGATGAAACTAGACCGTTGGTATATTCTAGAGAGATGAAAAAGAGTTACTGTAAATGTCACTTCTACTGTTAACGCACCAACAAAATTACAGATAGTATTCTGTCACTGATATGTTATATTTACCGATAGATATACTGACAGAATAAAACGGGTAATATATTTTTTTTGTGCTTTATCCGTCTGTAAATTCATTGGTATATTTATTACCGCTAACTCACCGACAGTCCATAAATTACCGACGAGAGTTTTTTCGATGGACTCTTTTTGTCCGTGAGTTCGTCGGTAACATGCGTACTAATGAACTGCTAGTGTAAATACCAACAGAAATTTATTTCGATACGACTATTAAATTTGATAGTGATTGGCATTGAGTACTTCTTGAATGCCTTGCCAAGATTCTGTTCTCAACCTTTTATTGCATGTGCAACACCGACCCAAACATTTTCACCTGATTTCTGTGATTTTTATTTGTGTCTATTCTTCAACAAATTGGTTTGGAGATAGTGTTTATGGTCTTAAAGGTAATGATACCTTATTAATGATCTTTATACAAAAAAGAGAAAGAAAAGGAATGAAACCATAAGAACGATGATAATTCAGACAACATCTCACTTATATCCAGGGATGAAAAAGATGAGGATTGTGTCACCATATAGAAGAGTCAAAGACATAATATTGATATGGCACCCATGTAAATATTTGTAATGAAACTTATTGGTATATATTACTATTTTTACATTCTGAAATCCATTAAGAAACAGGCTGTGCAAGCTGGAGTGCTCAAAAACGCTTATCTCAAAATAAACACCCCCCCCTAATTACCATTCAAGTTCTATCCAAACCTAGCTACTTATTCAATATCTCTGGAGATTAAGGACAATTACAAATATAGAAATTGTTCCAGTGGTTAGGGATCCTTTTAGCTTGTAATCTGCTAGTAGTTTTGAGCTGGACAAAGACTCTATCCTACAATTAAGCTTATCACTCAACAACATGGCATGAGATGGCACAAGGAAAGCAAAAATCAATGGAGGACAATGAGACACGGAAAAATGTCAAATTTTATCCACCTATTTTGCTGGCATGAAAACTCTATAAAGCTAGCTAGCTTGAGTAATCAATAGTTTGTAATGCATCTGAGATAAACCATTTCTTTTGTCAATCTAGAGGGCAAAAGAAAGTACAATTTCAGATTGCATAGAGATGGCAGGAGGAGGTTTCGTTGCGCAAAGTGGGGGGAGGAACTATGAAGGTGGCGTCACAATGTTCGTTATCATCACCTGTTTGGTGGCTGCAATGGGCGGTCTCATTTTTGGTTATGACATTGGTATCTCAGGTAATAAATGGAACACCTTTTAATTATCTTGTTGTAGTGCCGATGAATCACGTCTATGTCTTAAAGTACTGATGATTGGATTATTTTGTACAACGTTGCAGGTGGTGTGACTTCTATGGACTCGTTTCTCAAGAAATTCTTCCCATCTGTGTACAATAAAGAGAAGGAAGAACGTCATGACAATATGTACTGCAAATTTGATAGCCATTTGTTGCAATTGTTCACGTCTTCCCTCTACCTTGCTGCTTTGGTAGCTTCCTTCTTTTCCTCTACGGTAACTAGATTATTCGGCCGTAAAATCTCCATGTTGTGTGGAGGGTTAGTTTTCCTTGTTGGTGCCATTATTAACGGTGCTGCAAAAAATGTAGCAATGCTTATCATTGGCCGTTTGTTGCTTGGTGTTGGTGTTGGATTTGCCAATCAGGTAACTGTTTCTCTCAGTGTTGTCTTTCCCTACTTGAAATGTTTATAACGTTGAATATTGATATTCATTTTCTCTGTTCTATACAGTCTGTTCCAATTTATCTGTCTGAAATGGCCCCAGCAAAGATTAGAGGAGCACTTAACATCGGTTTCCAAATGGCCATTACAATCGGTATCCTTGCTGCAAATCTCATTAACTACGGAACATCAAAGATCGAAGACGGATATGGCTGGAGAATTTCTTTGGCTCTTGCGGCTGTCCCCGCTGTAATGATTGTTGTTGGATCTTTTTTCCTTCCAGACACTCCCAATTCTATCCTAGAGAGAGGCTACCCCGAGAAAGCGAAGAAAATGTTGCAAAAGATTCGTGGCGCGGACAATGTTGAAGCAGAATTCCAAGACCTCTTGGACGCAAGTGAGGCTGCAAAGAAAGTGGAACATCCATGGAAAAACATCTTGCAGCCAAGATACAGGCCTCAACTTGTCATTTGCGCATTGATTCCATTCTTCCAGCAAATTACTGGAATCAATGTCATCATGTTTTATGCACCTGTTCTCTTTAAGACCTTGGGTTTCGGAGATGATGCTTCACTTATGTCTGCAGTCATCACGGGCATGGTTAATGTTGTCTGTACAGCTGTTTCCATCTACTCAGCTGATAGGTTTGGGAGGAGAATTTTGTTCCTGGAAGGTGGCATTCAGATGATTATTTGCCAGGTATTTAATATGATAACCTTAACCAATTTGTTTACTATATTCACGTTGGATCCATGCTGAATATGCATACTTGATTGCAGATACTTGTTGCAGTCATGATAGCCATCAACTTTGGAACAAATGGTGTTGGAGAAATGTCAGGTAGCACAGCCAACTTTGTACTGTTCTTGATATGTGCTTATGTTGCAGCATTTGCCTGGTCTTGGGGTCCATTGGGATGGTTGGTGCCTAGTGAGATCTGCCCTCTTGAGATTAGATCAGCAGGGCAAGCCATCAATGTCTCAGTCAACATGTTCTTCACTTTCTTCATTGGCCAGTTCTTCCTAACCATGCTCTGCCACTTCAAGTTTGGTCTCTTCTTGTTCTTTGCTGGCTTTGTTGTTATCATGACCATCTTCATTTACTTCTTCTTGCCTGAGACGAAGAATGTCCCAATTGAAGAAATGAACACTGTATGGAAGGCACATTGGTTCTGGAGCAAGTACATCCCTGATGATGCTGTCATTGGAGTCGAAACACATACTGCATGAAATCACCATCAGGATGAGAACAATTGTTTTGGACATTTGTGGCTATGTACATATGCTTTGTAATTACATGTTGCGCAACATTTCAAATTAAAAAAAATAAATCAATACACTCTGATTTTTTATTTGTTTGCAAGTGTTTATCCGTCTTTTGAATATCTTCACTTTTGTATTTTCAATTTCACTTTGTTCAAAATCCAAACAACAGAAAACATCCAAACCAATTCCTATCAGTACTGGTCCATATGATCCATAAATTCCATGCTCTATTCTAAATAGATCCGAACTTACACCTCTTATAAGTTAAAATGTCAAATTTCAAACCATATATACTTATAATTTCTCTTGTTTTTCTTCCACAAAGAAATACCCGCATGTTGTTAATAACTTTTTTTAGTTTGCAATTTCTTTTTTTTTTCAGTTTGTTGGGTTTTAAGCTATGCTAGATTGGTGGCTCGTGCTACGCTGTGGGCTGGACTCCAAAATATTTTTCTAACATTTGCCCCTTCCATTCAAATCATTCCTAATTTAGCATTTTTGTAGCTTTTAAATCCAGTCGCTAAAGCTTCAATCACTTTCAATCATTGAAATTGAATCTTGTTTTGCTAAACCAAGCATCAACCAAGTGTTGGATTTTTTTCTCGACATCATAAAAATCCCATACAAAACTAACTGAAGCAAATCATAAGATCCAATCCCAAATAAATTCAATATGAAAATGGATGAAATTAGAAGAAAAAAACACGGTGGAACACTATTGCAATCTACAATGTTTTGTATTTAGGACTACAATGATTTTTGGTATCATAAATTCAAGAGTTCTTTTAGTTTTTTTTTTAATTGCAAATTTTAAACATACATTAATATTCATATTATAAGAAAAGAACACCATCGTTCAGGTGCTTATTTACATTAACATAAAGAGCTCTCAAGAACTTGTTGGTTGTTAAAAGTGATTTGCGTCACTACTTTGAAGGTCCCTCTAAGTCAGAGTTGAAAAGGAAAGCTTAGTGAAGTAACAATGTAGAAAAAGAAATTAGAGGGAGGATAGCCTAATACATTCCTTGATGGAAGTAAATTTGGTATGAAAAATACAAAACACCATCTTTGTCTTTGTCCATACAAAATTTCACATATTAAAATACACTAAAAAATGGTGCAAAATTAAAGTAGTGAATTTAACTACAAGAAAAGGTAAAAACTCTCTTAAGGTGCTCTTTGCGTGCATAAAAATCTCTAATTAATGGTCAAATTTGGATCTTGGTTTGGATGAAAATATATTCATACGAGCTTATAAGCTTTAACCGTGTGAGATCTTAACTTGATTTGATTTGATGAAGATAAAGATTATTTACACGAGCTCAAAAGCTTTAAACATGTGAGATCCTAACTTGATTTGATTTGATAAAGATGAAGAGCATTCACACGAGCCTAAACACTTTAATCGTATGAGATCTTAACTTTATTTGATTTGTTAAAGACAAAGAGTATTCATACGAGCTCGAAAACTTTAACCATGTGAGATTTTAACTTGATTTGATGAAGATGAAGATGAAGATGAAAAGTATTCATGCGAGCCCGACATGTGAGATCTTAACTTTATTTGATTTGATAAAGATGAAGAGTATTCATTAGAGCTCGAAAGCTTTAACCGTGTGAGATATTAACTTGATTTGATTTGATGAAGAAAAAAGTATTCACACAAGTTTGAAAGTTATAACTATGTGAGATCTTAGCTTGATTTGATGAAGGAAAAGACTTTGATTTTTAATTTTCTTGATTTGATTTGATGAATGAAAGAACTTGGATACCGTACTTCCTTGATTTCATTTGAATTTTTAAGAGAGAACCTCCATGTATTTGTATTTGGTTTTTAGTCTCTCATTTTTTACTTCTCTTATCTATCTTCTCTGTTGTCTTTTATACTTGTATGCTTGTTCCCTTTGATTTGATGGCTTTGTTGTCTATTTATTGACTGGCCAATTGCAATTTACTTTAAATTTCTTTTATCTATATGATATTTTAGAAAAAATTATATGAAAGTTACTTAAAATACTCTTAGTTAGAAGGATATGAAAGCAAGAACCATTAAATGTATTTGGACTGGAGTTTTTAAATTTAATCAAAACCAATAAATTTAATTTGTTTGTTTATGGAGATCTTTGGGTCATGGGCGACTTGTAGAAAATTTAATGTTTACAAATTCCCCCTCAAGATTAATTAACTTTTTTAATTTTGGTACAATAAGTAAATTTATCTTGAATTTATATCTTCTGACTTGGAATTGTGGTGGGATCAAAAGCGTATCCAGTTTAAAAAAGTACTTCTAAAGAGAAGTTTATCTCCTAGTATAATAAGGAAACTTTCTTTATATATACAACATTAATGTCCCTAAATAGTGCCAAAAATATAACGAAATCATATGAGAGCATTAAAATAACTAGGTATAAATCTCACATCATTTTTTTTTCTCTCAAACTTTTTTTGTTGGTTTTTTTTAGGAGAGAATTTGTTTTCATTTTTTTTTCTTTTTTTATTATTTTCTTATCTTTCTCTTTGAATTCCCTCTTATTTTTTTCTTGAATCCTAACTTTTAAATTTATGTATTTTATAGGATTCAAGAATTTGGAAGTATATTGGGACACTTTTTAGCCAATAAACTTGAAGATTTAAGTGAACCTTTTCAAAGGGACTTGAAAGCTTTAAACATGTAAGATCTTAACTTGATTTGATTTGATAAAAATGAAAAGTATTCATACAAGTCCAAAAATTTTAATCGTGTGAGATGTCAACTTGATTTAATTTGATTTGATATGATATATACATAACATGGTGAAATTATCTTTTCAGATATATTAAAAGGAAAAGTTAGTTACCTTAGCTGAATTTCATTTACTTTCCAAATGAAAAAAAGTAAACAGAATCTAACAAAATGATATTCATATACCTCATCAAATTGCTTTATCTTCACTCAACAAATAACTTGTTTTTCTCCATATGTCCATCCTCTCTTCCTTTATTTCTCATTAAATTGCTTAATTCAATCATTTCTTGTTTATTTTTGCCTCGCAGTCAAACTAGACCCTATCTTCTCCTACAATTCCTTCTCTTTTTAGAACATTCTTACTAGAATATGAAGCCCATTGTTTGGAAAACAAAAAACAAAAAAAAACCCTGCCAATTCCATATTTCATGTACAGTTACCTCGACACATTGCTAGCACACTTTGCATTTTCGATCACTTTCTTTCCCAATTAAGTTCCTCCATATATCAGCATTCAATTGTGAATTATTTGTTTTTTGTTCTAGAAACATTCAGCAAATGAAGGATACAAGAATACAAATACAATCATCCATTTCATGATGAAGTCAATGTTAACATAATAGCCAAAATGTCATGATGGTATTAAGCCAGCTATACAATAGTTAGAATTAAATTACCTAAACATTGATCATCAAACCTTTCTTTTCTTCTACAAGCTCTCCAACCTAAACTTTCACAAAGAAAGACTACCAGATCCATGAGCCCTTAATTATCTTATAGTAGATTCTTGAGAATTGAAGACAGGAATTGATTTCATATATTCCCCTATCACCATCCATAGGTTTAACCTTTTATTACCACCAACCTTTTATTCCATATATTAAACAATGAAACTAACTATGCATGTTCTATTAAAAAAGTTATCATGGTTATTCACAACATCAAAATTAATTATAGATATAATATTATGTCAAAATATTAATCCAAAGAACGTCATAAGTTGCCATTGGATTTGAACAGATATGATGTGCAGATACTAAAATTGCAATCGTATACGAAACCTATTGGGGATTGGTTGTATAACCAAAATAAAGGGAAGAATCCATAAAAGTATGTAGTTGTTTGCAATGAATAAATTGTCAAACATTAGGCAACAATATTTAAAGGAGTGTTCATGTCATTCATAAAAACAACTCACTCATAATGCAATTGGTTGTGTCCACGTATGTAGCATCACGGTGATCCTGCTCCCGGATTGAAATCCTTAGGTGTGGGTGAAAAGAACAAAGAATTCTTGTACTTTATCATGTAAAAAAGATTTGGAGTCGCCACCTGTATTTTGATCACTAGAAACCCTAACTGGTTTTCAGAGTTGCCACCTAGTATTTTTCCTATTACAATATGTAATTTTTTTAGATTGCAATTTCTTTCATTTTTTTTTTCTACTTATTTGAAGGTTAGTTGGGTTTTAAGCTATACTAGATTGGTGGCTCGTGTTACACTATGGGCTAGATCAAAATATTTTTTAACATTTCCCATTTTTGTTCAAATCATTCCCTCATTTAGCATATTTGTAAGTTTTAAATTCAGTCACTAAAGCTTCAATCACTTTAAATCAATGAAATTGAATCTTGTTTTACCAAACCAAGCATCAACCAAGTGTTGGGTTTTTTCTTGACATCGTGAGAATCCCATGCAAAGCTAGCCGAAGCAAACCATAAGATCCAATCCCAAATAAACTCACTATAAAAATGGATGAAATTAAAAAGAAAAAAAATTTGAGTAACAAAAAAAACACGATGGAACACTATTGCAATCCAAAATGTTTTGTATTTAGGATTATAGTTATTTTTGGTATCATAAATTCAATATTTCTTTTAGTTATGTTCTTAATTACAAAAATTAAACATACGATAATATTCATATTATAACAAAAGAACATCATCATTGAGGTGCTTATTTATGTTAATATGAAGAGTTCTCAAGAGTTTATTGGTCGTTAAAAGTGATTTGTGTCACTACTTGAAGGTACTTCCAAGTTAGAGTTAAAAAGGAAAGCTTAGTAAAGTAACAATGTAGAAAAATAAATTAGGGGAAGGATGGCCTTATATATTTCTTGATGGAAGTAAATTTGGTATGAAAAAAAAAAGCCATCTTTGTCTTCACAAAATTTCACATATTAAAAATACACTAAAAATGGTGTCAAAATTACAATAATAAATTTGATTACAAGAAAAAATGAAAACTCTCTTGAGGTGCTATTCACGTGCACAAATTCTCTAATTAATGGTCAAATCTAGATCTTGCTTTGGATGAGAAGATATTCATACGAGCCTATAAGCTTTAACCGTGTGAGTTCTTAACTTGATTTGATTTGATAAAGATAAAGATTTTCACATGAGCTCGAAAGCTTTAAACATGTGAGATCTTAACTTTATTTGATTTGATGAAGACAAAGATTATTCACACGAGCTCGAAAGCTTTAAACGTGTGAGATCTTAACTAGATTTGATTTGATAAAGATGAAGAGTATTCACACGAGCCCAAAAGCTTTAATCGTATGAGATCTTAACTTGATTTGATTTGTTAAAGACGAAGAGTATTCATACGAGCTCAAAAGCTTTAACCATGTGAGATCTTAGCTTGATTTGATTTGACGAAGAAGAAGAGTATTCATGCGAGCCCAACATGTGAGATCTTAACTTGATTTGATTTGATAAAGGTGAAGAGTATTCACACTAGCCCAAAGCTTAATCGTGTGAGATCTTAACTTGATTTGATTTGTTAAAGATGAAGAGTATTTATATGAGTCCGAAAGCTTTAACCATGTGAGATCTTAACTTGAATTAATTTGATGAAGAAGAAGAGCATTCACGCGAGCCCAAAATATGAGATCTTGATTTGATTTTATAAAGTTGAAGAGTATTCACTAGAACTTGAAAGCTTTAACCATGTGAGATATTAACTTGATTTGATTTGATGAAGAAAAAAAGTATTCACACGAGTTTAAAAGTTATAACCATGTGAGATGTTAGCTTTATTTTATTTGATGAAGGAACAAACTTTGATTCTTAGTTTTCTTCATTTGATTTGATGAAGGAAAGAACTCGGATCCTTTACTTCCTTGATTTCATTTGAATTTCTTAGAAAGCACTTCCAAGTATTTGTGCTTGGTTTTTAGTCTATTATTTTTTTTCCTTCTCTTATTCGTCTTCTCTGCTTGTATGCTTGTTGCTTTTGATTTGATGGGCTTTATTGTTTATTAAATACTGGTTAGGTGTAATTTACTTTAAATTTCCTTTCTCTAAAGGATATTTTAAAAAAATTGATATGAAAATTACTTAAAATACCTTTAGATTGAAGGATATAAAAGTAAGAATCATGAAATGTATTTGGACTGGATTTTTTTAATTTAATTTGGGCCCAAAACCAACAAATTTAATTTAGACCCAAACCCCAATAAATTTAATTTGTTTGGTCATGAAGATCTTTAGATCATGGCCTAGACTTGTAGAAATTTTAATGTCTATAAATTCCCCTTTAAGATTAATTTACTTTTTTATCTTTTTGGCACAAAAAGTAAATTTATCTTCAATTTATCTCTTCTGATTTAGAATTATGGTGGGATAAAAAATGTATCTAGTTTAGATAAGTACTTCTAAAGAGAAGTTTATCTCCTATCTCCTAGTATAATAATGAAACTTTCTTTATATATACCACATCAATGTCCCCAAATAGTGTTGAAAATTTAGAGAAATCATATGAGAGCATTAAAATAACTAGGTATAAATCTTACACCATTTTTTTTTCTCTTAATTTTTTAGAGGTTTTTTTTAAAAAAAGATTTTTTTTCATTCTTTTTCTTTGTATTTTTTTTTAATTATTTTCTTATCTTTCTCTCTAAATTTTCTCTCATTTTTTCATGAATTTTGACCTTTAGTTTTATGTATTTTGTTGGATTCAAGAATTTAAAAATATCTTGGGACACTTCTTAGACAATAAACTTGGAGATTTAGACGAACCTTTTCAAAAGGACCCTCAAAGTCTTGGAGATCCCATGAATCTTTTTAAGAGGGATCCTTGTAAGCTTAAAGATAAGGTGGTGATCCTTTCAGGTGATCCCTAGTGATAGGAAACTTTAATGAACCTTTTAAAAAGGAATTGCTTGGACACTTGAAACTTTAGTAAATCCTTTTGGAAGATTCTTGAGAACTTGAAAATTTTGTGAATTCTTTTGGAAGAACCTTGAGAACTTGGAACTTTGAGGACTCTTGAATAGATAGATGGTTGGTCAGCATTATCTTGGACTAATATATATAAGAAAGATCTTAATCCTTCTTTTTACCTTTTTTTGTAGGAATGACTTCTCCCTAAATAAATTGTATGATTGTCATTAAACATTAACATCCATTTAATTGATGAGTTGTTAATTGATAAAACACATTTACTTTTCAAAAATTAAAGTGAAATACCATTAAAGTGGCAAGATAAAAAAGCTTAGGCATGCAATACATGAGCCCATAACAGGTCCTTCCAGTGTGAAAGTGATAACTCCACTTTCAGAAGTAGATATGAAGACCGTTAGTGAGTACCCAACACAGGGACAAATGGTGTCTGATGATGTTACTGTGTCACATCATCAACCATCTTTATATGTTCCTTCTAACCATAATAATGAGTAGAATGCTCCACAAGCCTATGTTGCAAGCTTAATCAACAAAAGTAAAGATATATGAGGGAATAAACTTGATTCATGAGAAGGAATTCAGTATGTTAGAGGATTTTGGGATTGGTTTGTAGAAGCCTACCAAATGTTGTTAAAGAAAAACAATGAATTGGCATCTGCATTAAACTCAACCTCTTTTGATATCATCGCGCAAATAATATGCATTGTGCACTGATAGGGACTTAGTGTCTTTTAAGAACACCTTTAGGATTTTAATTTGGAAAATGTGTAACATCATCGGTTTATTTAGTTTGGAAGAGTACTGTGAAGAGGTTGTCCCTAATTTTAAAGAGTTCTCATATATTGAAGGTGAATCCTCACTGCCCAGGACTTCCCTTTATTTATTCTAGGTTTTTGCTTTGATTGCACAAGAAAAGAATTCTGATAGAATTCATCATGCAGATTGGCTTAATTTTTAGTTTAATTATGAATCATTCACACAAAATCCTTTTTGTTATGAGAGTACAAATCTATTTCAAGGCCAAAACTTAATGCATGTGTGAAGCAAAAAGAGTCAAGTGATATAAAAAAATTTTTTAAAGATATCTCGTATCATATAAGGCACTTAAAAAGATCTATTAGAGAAGAAGATCCATTCACTCTCTTAGGCATTAATTGAGCACCTGAAGATTATGAAGAGTTGAAACTTGCTGCTTACCTAAGTCTTTAGCTTTGGCAATTTCTATTTTTATATAATGAAGATTTCATTCGTGTTGGCACATTTAAGGCTAATTTAAAGATGGCATCATACGTCACTTATAGCTTTATTCATCCTATTTTGGCATACGTATATAAAGGTCTATCTCAAACTATTAATTATCTATTGTTAGTACAGAATATGAGGGACTGCACTAACTCTATTTTCTAAGCATTTCTTCTATGCTTGGGCTGGATTACACTTTTATTGTTGGTATATGTTATTATTGATAATGATTACTTTTTTAAATGATTAGGATATTTAAAGGCACTTTAAATGCATTTCAATGTTAGGAACCTAATGCTGCAGATTGTTGTAAATTGTTACGTGGTCCACCTTAAACTCAAGACTTTTGTTTGGCTCCAGTTTCTTGGCCTAATAATCTTGGACCTCGATGATTGATAAAAGAGAAATGAAACTTTAGAGTTTATGACGAGTATTCATCCTATGTATCTATCATATTGCAAATGGAGGAAATATATTTTATAGATGTATAATCCTCATTGTTTTACTCGGCAACATGGGTTTAAACAAAGATTTATAGGTACTCTTTTCTTACCATAATGTCTTATTGATCCATCCTCTTTAAAACAAGCTTAACTTTCTCTTACAGGGCAAGGAAGTGGTGCAACATTCCATATAAAAGTTAACAACTTGGTATCCCTAGAAGTTTATCCAAGCTACATAGCTTGGTAAGATAACAAAGTGTTTCCTTAATTTATCAATATTTCTATAGGAGTCCTTTCTCAAAGTGAAAATAGCAATTTTGCTTTGAATTTGAATGAAAATACTAGGATAATATCAAGAAAAAAAAAGAAAGAAAAGGCTCCCACCAAAACAGTTCCACCTCTACCTTCTATTCAAAAGTATGGTCGTTCTGAACCATAGGAACAGTCCTCTATAAACAAAACACAAGAAGGTTGCTTTTCACTTCAGGTCTCTAGTCAATATAGAATAGATAGTGAAAACAAAGATTCAAATCTCCTTTCTCCACCTTATTGTCTTAAAGAGGTGGATGATCCTTCTACTATGACACCTATTATATATATCTTGATAGCACTCTTCTTTAGATTTCTACTCACATTAGGCATAGTAGTAGGGATAAGAATTTTGATCTACCTTCTTCATTTTTTTCTTAAAGAGGTGATTGATTTTTCCATAGTTGTTTTTTCTTTTGACAAATAATTTTTTATCTTTTTTTTCTTATATGTATATTTCATACTTATCTCAACTAATTTCAACCCCTTTTAACTATTTTAGGGATTTAAGATTCAAATCTTCCAAGTAGGTTGGATAATATCACTAAGGTGATTGTAGCAGTTATAGAATCCTCTACCACACCTTCAACTCCTTATGAAGGTTAAGCTAGCAACATTGATAGGGGGATTTTGGTCTCAAGTTGTATTGCTCGTGAAACTAAAGATGATGGTGAAGAAAAGATGACTTTTGAGCTTCTTATACATAATATTGTGTCTCAAAAGCATGCATATGTTTCTGAACCCAAGTTGATGCTTATTTTTTCTTTAATGTTTGGCCTACCTATGCCTTCTCTCATTTATGATGATATTATGAGATTTATCATGTTAGTTGGATTATTAGAGATTTTTTTAGAAAGAAATTGAAGCATGCTTTATTGAGTGAGCTCTCTTCTCTTAGAGGTTGGTAGACCTCTAAGTCATCCAAACATATTAAGCACTTGAAGTACTTCCATGTTGATCTTATAACTTCTATAGATATGATAAAGATCTTTTTAAAGGATGTGGATTCTTATTTCACATCATTAGGAAATTAGCCAAAGTATGATTGATGCATAAAAGGATGAGAAAATCACTACTTGTGGAGATCACATATCTTTATTTAAAGGTAGAAATGATTCCTTGCAACTCAAATTGCATGAGACCACCAATCAAATGAAATCCATAGAGGAATAGATTTCAAGATTACAACAATAGAAGATAGTGTTAGCATCATAAATTGACTTAATTTGTGATCAGCAGTAGAAGACAGATGATGAAATTAAGTCCAAAGAGGAAAAACTTTTAAAGTTAAAAAGCATCCAAGGTTTGTAGTGCTAATGATATTGAGAAGAGAAACCAAACCAGATGGCATTTAAAGCAAACTTTGTTTGGAATGGCAATCACAAACCGGGGAAAAAACTGTGTTTTTACCTTTTATTAATTTTTTCTTCTTCTTTTCACTTTATATTCAAAAGTGAACATTTTTTTGAGAAAATATTTAGTTTTATCTTTAAAAAAAAATTACAAAGATGGTTATAAGTACTAAGATGAATGTATCTTTTCATTTGTTTTCTTTTATAGCTTGAATTGAACTTTTAATATCAAGGATGAAAAAAAAACATGAAAAAATTGAGTTTTTTTTATTTAGGTGTTCACAATTTATACTTTTGTGAGCTAGGAGTAATATAATAGAACATGATTTGTTCTTGATTTGATTTGATTTTTTTTTTTTTTGGATGACTAAACTTAGGATAAATGCTAAGCTACCTAGATACCTTCATAAATGAAGGATTAAGTCTTAACGTAGTTCAAAATGATTTTTTTTTCTTATATGTCATTCATAGTTTATACTCTTACAGGCCAGGAGTATTTCATTTTTCTATGTCTAATAGTTTAGGCTCATGTGATATGGAGCTTGAAAGACCTTCGAAAATGAAATTTCTTCAAGAGCTTCCCATTGATGGATCTGATTCGTAGATCATTTTTTTCAACAAGTTTGTACGTTGTACATTGACTCATTTGAGTTGTGATGGTACATAAGGAAATGACTTTGCTGCATATATCTATGAGTCACATGACGGCAAGCTCCTTAACTAAGCCTATACCAAGATATGTATTTAAGACTCATGTTAGGGAATTAAGATTATGTAGGTTTTGATTTTTATATTAGTGATCTTACTATGCTTTGTGTTGCTTATACTTGGATAAACATTATTTTTATGAGGTATTTATTTTCACTATATTGTTTAAATACTAAGAAATAATGGTATTAACACACATACACGCGCACACACACATATGAACATATATATAACCATATGTATAGTTTATAAATAGATTGATTGGTTCACTCACATGAACAATCACTTTGGCGCTTAAGTGAGCAAAATGAGACATGAAAAATATCATCTTAATTAAATATCAATATGAGGTCTTTGTGACCATATTTAGATGATCTCACAATCATCACCCTAAAAAAGCTAAGTATGAGTTCAATTATTTAGTGTTAGGCATGGTTAGCATTTAAAGAATTCAAATTGGATACTCTAGGAGTGACCAGATCAAGGTTTGTATAGTATCTAGAGAACTACATATGCTTCTTTTTTTTTAATTCTCTACCATAATATGAATGTCATACTACATGTGCTAAAGCAAGTATAAAAAGAGGTGAATGAATGGATCCCTACTTCCTCACCATGTGAGTCCTTAAGGATATATTTTTTTTGTTTGTTATTTATTACTTTCCTTAGCCACTTTTGGTTATATCATGAAGATAAAAAAAGTAATGTTTTCTACTTTAGCAGCATATCACATATGATCATAATTGATTCGACCTTATAAGACATTGCTAGGAAAACAATTTGACTTTAACTCGATGATACGAGTACGAAGGGAAGACTTTTGAATTACATTGAGATACTATAACTTAGTGTCAATAAAGATTGCTAGTGTAGAGCTTCCAAAATTATAAGAGATTTAGTAGTCGCTTTCTTCGTTAATCAGTATGTACAATATTGACAATAAACTGTATCCCACATCCTCTTGCATTGCCAAGTGGTTTGAAAACTATGGAACAAAATTGTAGCTTGGAGAGGTTTGAGCTGGGTAATGCCGTTTGGCCTTGACGACCTTCAATGTCAATGGTCGGGTCTTTTGCGGGGCAACCACCGTAAGTTTGAAAGATCTGTTTGGGGGGGCTTTATGTTTAGCATTATCTGGACTATATGGAATGCTAGGAACAACTTGATTTTCGAGGATCAAAAGCCAATATGGGAAGATATCCTATGGCTTTTGTTTTACTTTGTCATGCGGGATGGATCAGGAATCTCAACTCTTCCTTTTGGTATACTGGTACTGATCTATACAGGAATCATGAATGTATTTCGGCATGGTCTCGCTTAATTTCGATTTAGTGTGGGTTTGTTTTTGCTTGGCCAAATAGTAGGGTTATAGGTTTTTTTGTATTTATTTTCTACCGTAATTAGGTCGATGCCCTGGCTACAATCTATGTAGCTAAAGCTAAAGTTTTGGTCACACTGTTCATGCTTTCTCTTTTTTTAATATATCTATTCTCGACTTCAACAAAAAAAAAAGTACTAGATGTTGAAAAAAAATTTATCTATTTAATAATTGGGTGCCCTTATTATTGGTTAAGCCAAATTGTCATAGTGAATTATGATAAATTGACATCTTATAAAGATAAAAAGAGAGAATATCTCTCCATCAATTCATAAAAACTAAGAGAACGTTTCTTTTCCTAAGAGAAAAACAAGCATAAGCAAAAAGCCGAAGAGTTCTAAGTGAGAAGAGTTCACCCTCGAACAAAAAGGCCTCCATCAATTATGCTTGGTATTGAAGGATTCATGAAGAGTGGAATATTATTTTGACTCATGTAGTCACAATATATATATATATATAAATGAGGGACAATGGCTTGAAGATTGGATAAACTACCTCCAACTTCCTGCCATGTCTTTTGGCTTTCTGATGGATATTGGCATGTTCAAGAATAGTGCACAAGTCACAACTGACAAGAAGCTCTTACAAATATCCGATTGAATTTATTTGTTTAATTTATAAGGTCTGTGAGAATTCTGATATAATAATTCCATCTAATTGTAGCTAGATTGCAGAAGCAAACTAGTGTAGACTATTATGCAGAATGCATTGTTTCAACAATCTAACTTGAGTTGGATAAAGATAAATTAACTGGAACTAAAGAACAGTGAATACTTGAATCCATCCTATTAATTTCTTGACATCTTCACTTAGCATTCGCATTTGACAAAATTATGTTCAAAAGTATCCCTTGCCCTAATTTTATTATTTAAATTATGTTTTTTTTTTGTATTTTCTGATAGTTTTAATGTATTAATATCAAAAATTATTCTGAAAAGCTATCTGCATGCAGCATAAACATACAAGCACCATTAGACTATCACTAAATGGAGATAAAATGATTTCCATTATCCATATAGGAATATACATGGTGAACATATATGGTCGTCATTCTGTGGGAGGCTTACATTGCCTAGTCCAATCGCTGCATCAAATGAAACCTCCATAATTTTACTTAAACAAGTGGATGATCTATAAATTAGGGACTGATCAATCAAGGAGATGAAAGTGTCTAATAAAAATGTGGATGTGGTTTGAATCAATCCCAGCCACCAGCAGATGGAGGATGATATCATCTTATTAATTAATCCACCTTAAATCTAACTCGTGAAAACTTAAAAATGGAATTTGATAAAAATAGATGAAAACAAAAGGGAAGGAACCCTCTCTTGGCGCCCACAGACTGGGGTAGAAAAACTATATGAAGGGTTGCCTTATTTGGATTGAAAGCATTGGAGAAGCTACTAAGCAAAAGATAGTCTGAAGGGTTCTTTTTTTTTTTTTTGCGGTTTCATCCACAGGTGGTTATGTAAAGAATTGCCTTGAAAGATCCTTTTATTCATCGCCTGGAATAAAAAGAAGTGCTAACAAAGCACTCCTTACAACTGCCTTTTGCACCCTTTGCAAATTCACATCCAAAAGAGTGAGAGAGTTCACAGAAAAGATGGCTGGAGGAGCTTTTGTTGGGCCAAGTACGGGGGGAACTATGAAGGTCGTGTCACTACCTTCGTTATCACCACCTGTTTGGTTGCTGCCATGGGTGGTCTCATTTTCGGTTATGACATTGGTATCTCAGGTAATAAATGGAAGATATTTTAATCATCTTTGTTGTGGTGACAAAGATTATTGATGAATTATATCTGAAGGCACTAATGACTGGATGATTCTGTACAATGTTGCAGGTGGGGTGACTTCTATGGACTCATTTCTCAAGAAATTCTTCCCATCTGTGTACCACAAAGAGAACGAAGATCATCAAGAGAGCATGTACTGCAAATTTGACAGCCACTGGTTGCAATTGTTCACATCTTCTCTCTACCTTTCTGCTTTGGTAGCCTCCTTCTTTTCCTCTACGGTTACCAGACTATTCGGCCGTAAAATCTCTATGTTGTCTGGAGGGTTGGTCTTCCTTGCTGGTGCCTTTCTTAATGGTGCTGCCGCCAATGTAGCAATGCTTATACTTGGTCGTTTGTTGCTTGGTGTTGGTATTGGCTTTGCTAATCAGGTAAACTGTTTCTCTCAGTGTTGGCTTTGAAATGGTTATAACGTTTGAAATTGATTTTCGTATTTTCTCTGTTCTATACAGTCTGTTCCAATTTATCTATCTGAAATGGCACCAGCAAAGATTAGAGGAGCGCTTAACATTGGTTTCCAAATGGCCATTACAATCGGTATCCTTGCTGCAAATCTCATTAACTACGGAACATCAAAGATCAAAGAAGGATATGGCTGGAGAATTTCTTTGGCTCTTGCAGCTGTCCCCGCTATAATGATGATTGTTGGATCATTTTTCCTTCCAGACACTCCCAATTCTATCCTCGAGAGAGGCCACCCCGAGAAAGCGAAGAAAATGTTGCAAAGGATTCGTGGCACGAACAATGTTGAAGTAGAATTCCAAGACCTTGCAGCCGCAAATGAGCTTGCGAAGAGAGTGGAACACCCATGGAAAAACATCTTGCAGCCAAGATATAGGCCTCAGCTTGTCATTTGCATAATGATTCCATTCTTCCAGCAAATTACTGGAATCAATGTCATCAATTTTTATGCACCTGTTCTCTTTAAGACCTTGGGTTTCGGAGATGATGCTTCACTTATGTCCGCAGTCATCACGGGCATGGTTAATGTTGTCTGTACAGCTGTTTCCATCTACTCAGCTGATAGGTTTGGGAGAAGAATTTTGTTCCTTGAAGGAGGCATTCAGATGATTATTTGCCAGGTATTTAATGATAACCTTAACCAATTTGTTTACTATATTAAAACTCTTCTAAGTATGACGGATTCACATTAGATTCATGCTGATTCAATGAATATGTTTGCTTTGATTGCAGATACTTGTTGCAGTCATGATAGGCATCAACTTTGGAACAAATGGTGTAGGAAACATGTCAGGTAGCACAGCCGACTTTGTATTGTTCTTGATCTGTGCTTATGTTGCAGCATTTGCCTGGTCTTGGGGTCCATTGGGATGGCTAGTGCCTAGTGAAATCTGCCCTCTTGAGATTAGATCAGCGGGGCAAGCAATCAATGTCGCAGTCAACATGTTCTTCACTTTCCTCATTGGCCAGTTCTTCCTAACCATGCTCTGCCACTTGAAGTTTGGTCTATTCTTGTTCTTTGCTGGCTTTGTTGTTATCATGACCATCTTCGTTTACTTCTTCTTGCCCGAGACAAAGAATGTCCCAATTGAAGAAATGAACACTGTTTGGAAGGCACATTGGTTCTGGGGCAAGTACATCCCTGATGATGCTGTCATTGGAGGCCAAAACTTGAAGGAGCTGACTGCGTGAAATGAGCTTGTACAAACAGTAAAGGTAGCACCGCGCACGGATTTGATTGTGAGCGGTGGTTGTAATTGTTAAAAGTTTAGGTTTTTTTTTTTTTCTTCTCGTACAAAAGCCTGTTATCTAGTTCTTCTTCTTCATTGAAAATAGAGACCTCGTCTCATTTGCTCATTTCTGGATATGTTTCCTCTCTAGTTTTCTTACCAAATCAATAAACCTACAGTTTAAATTACAACATAAAATCTGGAACTCATCCAACTTGTTCAATACATCACAATTTAATTTCCCTCTAGAAAATTTAATATCATCGTCAATCTTACATTCATCAGATTAAATATTAAGAAATTATATTTCACCCCCAGCCAACTAATGTCACCACTCCCTTCAACATCAAGAGCAAACGTAAAGATAATTCCAACAATACTGCAAATAAACAAATAAACCAGGAGAAGGAAATCCTCAATAATTTAAGAAGTTCAAGATCTTCTCTTGAAAATGATGTCCTATCTTATTCATCAGCTCAAATTATACAATTGGATGTCTATACAGGCTGTAATATTAGAAAATGTCAATGAAAGCTGGACATTTGCTCACATCACATGATTCTCAAAACTAGCCAAAATGTTGAAGGAATATCCATGTCTATGCAACTGATATGGACTCCAAGAGAGCATCAACATATTCTTTAAGTTTTGCCTTGGTAATTGCACCTTCCCTTCTGCTTTCAGGCACTTCCTTCCCATCTTTAAAAAGAACCAAAGCAGGCAATCCATAGACTTTATACTCTTTAATTAATTTGGGGTTCGCGTCATGATCGATCTTAACAACCGTCAATCTATCCCCATATTCCTAAAAGTTAGAGAAACAAAAACCATATCAGAAAAGATTAACCATTTCTTGGCCCTATCAATAGAAAGCGCCTCTTAATCACATCTAGATAGGACCCTCCAACCAGCTCTGGCGCACCAAATGCTATCCACATCAAACTAGAAAAATCATGAGAATTAATTCCTTTTGCTCACATCTCAAAAATACATGAATTGGGACAGTGAAAAAGAAAACCCTTTTGTAATCGAAGGCTAATGTATAGTCATGATTGAATAATATAGTAAGAAAGAAAGATACCTTAGCCACAGATTCCATGGCAGGAGATATTAACCTACAAGGACCACACCAGGTTGCCACAAACTCAACAAGAACTGGACGGTCAGAATTTAAGACAACATTTTGAAACTCACTTTCGTTAATCTCTGTAATAGCTCCACATGTTATTGTAGTAGACTTGTGAACTTTACAGAAGCTAGCTGACCTTCTTGAAGAAGAGGATAGTTTTCTTTGACTTTGAGTCGAACCTAACAAGAAGAGCTTCTTTGGAGAAGATAAAGAAGCTGTGGAAGTAACTGTACGAAGTGGAGGAAGAGAAGAGGTGGATAAAGGAGTAGAAGTGCTTGAGAGGATAATCTTGTCCATGGTGGAACTTGAGAGGGAGAGAGAGTTGCAGGGATTTTTACAGCATTGGTGGATGTTGCGTACAAGGTTTTTGGAGGTGCATAGAGATCAAAGAAATTCTTTTTAAAACAAAAAAAAAAGCCAATGGATGAATTTTTGCCACGTCAAACAGCATGGTCACGTGGGGTTCACGTGGATGTTGGGTGTCGCTTGTTTGTAATTTGCCAAGTTATGATAAAGTGAGCCATTTCATTTTCTTTTTCTTTTTAATTCTTCCCAATTTTAGATGATTGTAGAAGGAGTAAGATTATTTTTTAAAATATTTTTTATTTAAAAATATATTTAAATAATATTTTTTTATTTTTTATATCAAAACATCAAAATACTCTAAAAATATTTAAAAAATTAATAATGTAAAACAAAAAAATTATATTTTTTCAAAAACAATTTTGCACTACAAGTACAAATGGTGTCTAAATAGATTTGTTTTTTACATTTGTAATTTCTAGTATGAAATGTAAGAAGAAGTTGCAAGAATTTTTTTTAAAAAAAAAATGTAACAATATATATATATGCTTATGATTCTAAATAATTTATGCATGTAGATATTGTGATATTTAGAGTGTTTACAAGAATACTTTCTAATGGGTCATAGTTTTTAAAAAACCTTCCTCATTTAAAGACCATTACACGAAAATCTTAATCCAAAATAGGGTTATCTTTTTTTACGCCCAACTCTAAGTTGGGCCATGGCATACCCACGCCCAACTCCACGTCAGGCCAGGGAGCGTCCGCATCCAATACCAAGTTGGCCCAAAACATGTCCGCGCCCAACCCCACGCTAGGCCAAGACATGGCCGCGCCCAACCCCATGTTGGGTCAAGGACGCGCCTGCACCTAACCAACCTCATGTTGGGTTATGGTGCGTCCACACCCACCCAACCCCATGTTGGGCCATGACGCAACTGCACCTAATAATTCTTGGGTTTAGCGTATGAGTTGAATCCAACTCCTCTTAGGTTCATGGTATGGTTAAAAGGTAACTTCACACTGAGCCTTCCATACTCTAGGTCTAGACAAGTAATTATGATGCCCATCACATCCCATTAAATACGAACAAACGGTTCGTGCTTATATTAATTAGATGTGATGGCATGAGTAGTAGAATAATATAATTTTACTATTACGAGATTACATATGTACCCCTCCTACGTTGTATGAAGCATGTCAAACCATGTAATATAAAAAGAAAGCATGAGTATACAGAGAGCGGTTCGAAACCTTATACTCTGAGACATAACACAATCCTTCTTCTTCTTCTCTAACTTCTACATTTTTTTCTCCTTATTCCTCTCTATCTTCATAAAAGCTCATTAATACCTGCATTAATGTATTTTGCCACATAAAATATATCGTACTGACTTGATCTTCGAAGGGTCCCCCATCAACACTCTCAGGGGTCTCTAAGGGACTTTGAGTAGGTATTTATTCAAGAAGAGATTCACACCCCTCGAAGAAATCCATTAAAGAAGAAGCCTATGCAATTTTAAAGTGAAGGTCGTAGAACACAGTGTAAATAATATACAAGGATCTCTAAGAATAATTAATTCCAGAATATTTCCTATGATTTTTGTATTCTCATCTCTTTGTATTTTGTTTTTCATTGTTTAGTTGGTTATCAAGATTCAATACACTAAACAATTTTGTTTCTTTGAAGAAAAGTTGTTAAGATAGTCATTATCACCAAATTTGTGACACCTAGTAATAGCAACCATTTTTTTATAAAAAAAAATTTTCTTCACCTTTTCTAGATGAAGAAAATATTTTATTTAAGCCTTATTGTATTTAAGGACTATAAAAATCTATTTCCTCGTTCACCTTATAAATTTTATTAGAGTTGCATTTTTTTCACACAAAAAAAAAGGAGTTAAATTACCCCATCTTCATGAAATTATTTCGCATTTCCTTCTATATAAGCCTTACATTAAGTAAATTTGTTTATATATTGCCAAAAATAATTTATAAATTATTCTTTTATAATCTTATTCATTGAATGGATGGAAACTCATAATAAATCTTATTCATATGACAAAGGAGATCATTTTAAAAAATTAATTCAATTTATTATTGTACTTTAAATCAAGTCTCTAATTTATGATTATAAATATAGTTGATTTCAATTTATTCATAAATATAAGGTTAGTGGTCATTATATACTTTTTAATTGGATTTTTTTTATTTTAATAGAAAGGAATACTTTTATGTGAGAAACTCAAATTCTACTTGATTTATAAAAAACAAAAAACAAGTAAATAAAATAAAAAATTAATTTCACATGACAAATATTATTTTATAATAAATTAGGTTGATTTTATGTTTCTATACCCTGACCTCTATTAAAATATCTAACAAAAGTATAGATAGCTACGAGCAACTAAACTTATAAAAATATATTAAAAACAGATTGTAAAATATAAAACCAAATTAAGCTAATTTTTAAAAATAATTTTCAATAAAATTAGCTTTATTTATTTTTATGGGCTTTTTTATAGGCTGCGCCATAGATATATCCAAAACCCAATTTATTAATTGAAAGGAAAGAGACAGACACCTAGAATATCTAATCTTCAGGCTACTAAACTCTCTTAAGTCTCTTAAAGGGGGAAATAATAATAATAATAATAACAACTCTCCCTTCTATAAAAATTAATACCAATCATGTCCTTCACCGGAGCTCCCCCATTACCTGCAGTGACCGCCGCAGCAACCACCACATCGAAACAATATTTCTGCTACCAATGCAACCGCACAGTCTCGATAACTCCCTCTTCCTACGATGATCCATTTTGCCCGATTTGCCACGATAGCTTCATTGAAGAATTCGAAACCCAAAACCCTCAAAACCCGAATCCATTCTCCGACTCGTATTTCAACGACCCATTTGACCCCTTCTCTTCTCTCTTTCCTCTCCTCTTCCAAAACTCTGGCAATTTCTCTCATCCTGAATTTCCAACCCGACCCGGATTCTCCGACCCGAATGCGTTTAACCCCCTTGAGTTCCTCCGTTCTCACCTCCAAAACCTTCATTCTGGTGGGGGTCGGGTCCAGTTCGTGATTGACAACAATGGACACGAACCTGGTCTTCGATTCCCAGATGGTAATTTTGGTGATTATTTTATTGGGTCGGGTTTGGAGCAACTGATCCAACAGTTGGCTGAGAATGATCCGAACAGGTATGGGACGCCTCCGGCGTCGAAAAAGGCGATTGAGGCATTGCCCACGATGAAGGTTACCGAGGAGATGATGAAATCAGAGATGAATAATCAATGTGCTGTGTGTAAAGATGAGTTTGAGGGAGGAGAAGAAGTCAAAGGGATGCCATGTAAACATGTGTTTCATGAGGATTGTATAATACCTTGGTTGAACATGCATAATTCGTGTCCAGTTTGTCGGTATGAGTTGCCTACTGATGATCCTGATTACGAGAATAGATCTCCTGGAGGGCAAGGGAGTGGTGGGGGTAGCGCTGGAGGAATGGAGAGAAGGTTCACTATTTCAATTCCGAGGGCGTTTGGTGGAAGTGGTGGTGGTGGACAAAGCAGTTCTTGACAGATTGGATTTTGGATTGGCGATCATTGGTGAGTGTTATTATTATTATTATTGGTGTTTGTGTGTGTGTTTGTTTACATGCTTATATTGTGCTTTCTGAGCTATTCTTTGGTGTAAATGTTGTTGCAATTGTTAAATTTGGATTGGTTGCTTAAGGGGTTTCTGGTTTAGTGTTGCTATAGAAGTATTTTAATAGATTTGTGGAGTTAGAATGAATAGACTGGATATCAAGAATTTGGCATGATCTTTTGGTGAGTGGTTTTGCTTTTTTTTGTATTTCTGTTTTATCAGGTGTTTTTGTTGTAAAGTGTATTACTTTATGTTTATCTTATGACTATTTCTTGTAAAAAAAAAAATTCATTAAATTCTGAGTAACTAAGGGGTTATGAGAAGAGGATTTTAGGGTTTAAATATCATAAATTTGAGAATGAGTAGGTTTTTCCTGTATTTATTTATTTACTTTTGTTTATTCTCGTGCCTATTGTGTTCTATGAGTTGTTTTTTTAAATGTGTTGATTTTGTTGAATATTGATTGAGATTATGGAGTATTTGGTTCGAAATTATTTGGAGTACCATTTAGAAGTTGGAATGTTTGTATTGGAGGAACAATAGGTTTTGTTTGTGTTTATGTTGTAAATTGTTGCTTTGCATGAATTTAGATTGAGTAATTAAAGGAATATGAGAAGGGTATATTATGAGATTAGAATTCATAAATTGGAGAATGGGTAGTTTTTTCAACTTCTGCAAAATATTGACGATTTTAACTTGTTTTATTATGTTGAGACAATGTGTCTAAATTTGGTTGCCTTTTTTTTGGAACTGGGCTTGAGGGATTAGGGGTTCAGTAGTTTGTTATTGCAAGGTGTGTTTTCTTAAGGATAGTTTAGAAGAATTAGTTTGAAGAAGCTTGTTTTGAGAAATTTAGATGGAATGATGAAATCAAGTAGGGGATGGTCATGATCAACATTTTTAGTTTGTAGAATGTAGCAAAGTATTTTGTATATTAGCTGTGTGTCATTGTATTTCAATTTACCTAATATTGGTTAACTAGGAAATTTGGCTCAGTTTGGCTAGATATGATATTCAAAGGCCCTTATTTATTTTTACTGAAATGTGGCCAAAGTTCATATTTGACTAATTATTTTTTATTGTGGGAGGTAATTTTAGGGTAATTTGATCTTTGAAATTAGAGCAGTTGCTAGTTGGAGAGATTGTTGGGGAATATTCGATGATTGTAGAACTGAGTTACAGGGAATCTTTCGCAACAGTTGCATAATTTTGGTAGCTTTTTAATAGAAGGTTGCATTATAGAAGTATGAGTTTCTGCATGCTATATGGCTGTCTGAGTTCCTTGCTTCTTAATTATGAGGTTGTATTTCTACTATGAGTTTTTTGGTTTCTTGTTTCATGACCTTTGTTGTCTCTCAATTTGCTATCTCGATGCTATTGAAGAGACTTTTCCTCTTGAAGATGATGCCAGTGGATGCTTGTTTGGAATATATCCTCATGTTAGTGACCTTTATTTACAAAACCATTTTTTTGTTATTTTGATCTTATGTTGCATTTTTGTCGAATTGAGCTGAAGTGATTAAGGATTTGCTAGTTTGTATTTGTAAGTTGAGTAGTTTTAGGATACTTTAGGAGGCACTAGTGAGAAGAGGTGCATTTTGTATGAGTTGCCTACTAATGATGCTTATTATGAGAGTAGAGTGCGTAGGGCACAAGGGGATTGAGGGAGTGAGGCAGAGAGTTGGACAATGGAAAGAAGTTTCATGTTTCACTATCGTGGTTGCCTGGAGAGAAACAGGGGTATAGTAGTGATGTTGGTAGGCTAGTGCGGTACAAATTAGTGCATGGAGATTTTTTGTGAATTGGAGAGATTGTTGGTAAGTGTTGCTTTTGCTTTTTTTATTTCTTTTAGCATGTTTATGTTTTAAGAGTTGTTTGTTGCCAGTTTCTTGCTTTGATTAAGTTGAGATTGAGAGATCAAGGGGTTATGAGAACAATATTTTTGGAATCAAAATTTAGTCCTTTCCTTTGTGAATATAGAGGATTTTAGTTTTTCTCTCTTTTTTCTTTTTTGGAGTGTGCATGCCTATATGTTGAGATATTATGTTGTAATTTTGATGCGGGACAAACGAGATTAAAAAGAAAAAGTCAAAAGAAAGAAGAAGCCAAGAAGAAAAAGCTAAAGAAGAGAAGAATGGAGGTGAAGAAGAGAAAGAATGGGGGTTGGAAAAGTCTGCAACTTTGCAAATTTTATTTGAATCATCAAAAACTGTATAATATTTAGAAACATAACATATAAATACTAAAACCCTAACTAAAACAAACAATTAAACTTATAGTACACTAAAAAAATATCTAATAATAACTAAAGCAAGCCTAACAAATAAATCCAAATAAAATTCAATAACACAGGAGTTGACCTATCCTCTATCATCGTAGATCATACGAATGTGTGAACAATGTCTTGTGTCTGGTGTCTCCATCAACTCTCTCGGGGTTAGAAGAACTTGACCTCGTCAAGTATAGTTCAAGACGACTCCAATAACACTCGTAAAAATCAAGATCACGTTGTGGTGATGTTGCTCTAATAATCTCAATAGAATCTGACTCACCTCAACTTGCTTGCAAACTAGGGTTCACTGAATCTCATCATCTTTGATAGAAACAACTTGTACATCCAAAATAACATCAATAAATTCCTTTTGTGTCAATGATAAAGATAATGGTGTAAGAGTTTCAAAATGATCATCAGGTATAGGATAGTGTAATTTATATATACCAAGTCTTTTGCATTTAAAGTAGAGCTAATATCAAAATTTGATGGTAGTTTAATCACTTAAATATTTTACTCAACCATTTGTAACACTTTATATGGTATAGCACTACTCGTCGATAATTGTTGATTGGTTTAAAGATGATACCATATAGATCTAACTAGTTAGGTGTAGCGCAGGCCAACTTTTTATTTTCATAAAAAAATATCAAAAAAATAATATTATATTATAATATTTATAAATTATTTTTTAATGGATTTTATTGTTAAAAAATTCTCTTATATAATACAAATATATTAAGTATATGATGTGAATAAAAAATTTATTGAGAGCTCCATCAACTTTAATATGATAATATTAGAGAAAAGCATTAAAAAATTTAAAAACAAATTCAAAGAATTTTTTAAACACAAAAACAAACATGTCTTAATAAGGAAATTCAACACAACCTCAAATGAAAAAAAATATTATGATCACCCAATTTTTAAACAATATAAAAAAAACTCCCATCAATTTATTTTCTCTTTACTGTATGAAAAAAAATTACATGAGAGAAGAAAAAAGATTGAAAGCATTGGGTCTTGCTAGGGACATGACCCAAAACTATTTTGGGTTCTTCTGGGGGTAGGACCCAACTCAAATGTGTTCTGTTGGGCAGGACCCAACGTAATATATTCTCCTTGGGTCTGGTTGCGCAGCCAAATCCAATCTCAATATATTTAAAAACAAAATTTAAAAAAAATACAAAAACCTCAAAAATATTATTTTGAAGTAAAGAAAACAATAAAAAAAAATTGAAATTTTTTTCAAAGCATTCTTGAAATGCAAAAACAAAAATGCTTTAATAAAGAAATTCAACCCAACCTGAAATGAAAAAAAAATTATTATCACCCAACTTTTGTATAATATAAAAAAGTCACATTAATTTATTTTCTCTTTACAGTATGAAAAAAAATCAATAAGAGAAAAGATAAAAAATTTCAAGAGGGAAAAAAATAAAATTGGAAATATCTTAAAATATTTTTAAAAAAATATATTGAGATAATATTTTTTATTTTTTAAAATCTCTTTTTTATATAATCACATCAAAATAATACAAAAACATCTTAATATGAATTAAGGAAAAAATATTAATTTAAAGTAAAGAAAAAAATAAAAAATTATCAAATATTTTTTAAAGCATTTTTTAAAAACAAAAACAAACATGCTTTAATAAGAAAAATCAACCAAACCCGAAACAAAAAAAAAAAAACTTATCATCACCCAATTTTTGTAGAATATAAAAAAAGTCCCATCAATTTATTTCCTCTTTATTGTATGAAAAATAAATTTAAATCAGAGAAAAGAGCAAAAAATCCCAGACCCAATATCCTTGGGTGTGGTCATGAGTTCCGACCCAATATCCTTGGGCATGGTCAGCGCCTGGACCCAACACCTTTTTGAAGTGTTTTGGATCTGGCTGGCCAGCTACACCCAACGCTATTACACCTTTTGGAAGTGTTTTAGGTCTGGCTGTCAAGCTAGAACCAGCAGCTTTTGACAGAGAAGGCAACACCCCCAGGCATGCGGGCTGCAAATCTGCTTGCCTGGGTCTGCAGTCAGGCGCACCTGTCTGACCCTAACGCCCAGAGCATGGTAGCCCCAACACCAGGTGTCTGCAGCCCCACCATGCCCCACCAAAATCGAAACTAACCATTTTCTCCTCATCCATCCCTTCAATGCCAAATGCATCCCAATGAAAAGACAACCCCACCCTCCCCTTACAGTCTTTCCAACTCCCTGTGGCAAGGGCAATTTTGCCATTACACTGCTCCAATTCACAGTGCTTTGTATCTAGGTAAACGATGAATAGAGACACTGATGCCTTTTAGTATATTGTATAATATCTATAATGAAACAATCTTCAATATTAAATGATTTATGACACTCAACTTGAAATTTATATTGTTTATTATTTGCTTGAATTCGTTTTATAATCTCAACATGCAACTCATGAACTCTACATGTAAAAAATTTGGTTGGCTCAAACATGTTAGTGTAAGGAGACATTGGAAGAAGACCTAAAGGCATCCTAGGTTTATGACCATGAACATCTTATGACTGAGAGTATGAAATGGAACAAACACTAATTGTATCCTAGGTAGATATAAATTGGACATAACCGAGTGAGTCAAGGCTATCGTTATCCTCTTTATCATGAATAAAGGGTAATGAATTCAAGAAGCTCAACAAACTATTCAAAATTTATGATATGCTGGATGTCAAGCATAAAGGGTAAGGTATTAGTGAATTTAGAAGGTTGCACAAAATCTATGCATGCTGGATGTCAATTACAGGAGGTGAAGAATCAGGGAGTTCAAAGGGACAACTATTTTGAAACTCTTCCAACACCACACTTACATATTTAGGCAATTGGTAGAGTCTCTTGAAACCTCTTTAGCTAACTTCTTTTGCAACTAAAGAAGACTTAATAGACTCTTCATTAACCTCATCTTCAAACTCTTTTGGATTTATTGTGTTAACCACATTCATCTTCTCAGGTGGTTCCGTCGAGATTTTTTTGAAATTTTCTTTTCAACTAAACCAAACATAATAGGCTTTTCCTTAACCTCATTCTCAAACTCATTTAGACTTATGCTTAGTCCTTATTCTTTCACACTCTTCTTTTTCTTGTTTTTATTGATAGATCTTGGTGGCAATCCAATAAAATGGATCTTTCTACCTTTAAAAGTAAAAGGACATGAATTTGATCAACCAAATGGTGACGTCTAAGTCTAAATCATATATCCATTGTCTACCCAAAATGACAAATTCTTATTCCTATATTCATTGGAATCACATCACACCAAATCTCACATGATAGTCTATGAATTTGATACTCTTATTGATTCTTATGGAAGTATTATTAACCCATAACACATTATATGACTTATGATGGAGAACAAGTTTTAGTCCATGGTAATTGTAAAATAAAAACACAATGCTAAAATAAAAATGAATAAAAGTAAAAGTAAAACTTATTCAATTCTTTTTTATATTAATTAAGACAATAATACACTATGGGAATTGTAAACATGCATTGCTAGTCTTTAAGTGTAAATCAAACAAAAGTCACAAATTTCCATAAACCTTGCAAGCTCCAAAGATAATAAAAAGGACTAATAAATAGATATAGATGACAACTTTGATAGGTGAGTAGAATATGAGCGTCGTATGTAAGATAGGATTTTTTTTTCCAAACGCAAAAAGGCACTCTATTGATGATTAATTGAATAACATGTACAAAACCAAAGAAGTAAACTTCAATGAATCAAAAGGTTGAGTAATTTACCGATAAAGATTCAAATTGTCAAACTCAATTGCGGCTGGACCTCTTTGAATCATGTAAAATGTTTTCAATGTATCACTGATGTCGTTTGACTTGTTTGGTTTTGTCAAATTTTTTTTCTCCTTTTTCTTCGATCACTTTTCACTCTTTTTTTTTTCACCTTTTCTTTTGACTTTCTGACTTTTCTTTTTTAACTTTTTTTATTTTATAAATCAATATAAAACAAAATTACAACTAAATTGACAATAAAGCAAAAGTAACAAGACTCTTCTAAAACCATTCTTCTTCACGCCTCTCACAGCCATAAACATTTGGTGCAATCAGAGGCTTGAATCAATTGTGCTCTGTGGTGGATTGTCGGTGTGATGGAGTTGCTAGTTGATTTGCCTGTTATTAGAGATTTTATTGTCTTCTATTGTGGTTACTGGTAATGAGTGGGTGTGGTGGCTAGTCTTTGACATAGTGGTTGGTACCAGGTTGGTTGGCGACATGGTGGTTGAGGCTAAAGACTGGCTATTGTGGTTTTCTGTTTGGTAGTGGGTAGTGGATAGGGGGGCTAAAGTTGGGTTTGTGTTGGCAATGTTTATGTGTGGGTTGTGGCTTGTAGTGTTTAGTTCGATTTGGTAGTGGCTGAGGCAACTGTGGTGGTAGGGATGGATTGGGTTGAGTGGTGTGGCTAAGTGGTATGAATGTGCTGATTTTCTGGTTATAGTGTGGCTGGATGTGATGGGTTTTTTGACAGTGGTGGCTTGAAGATCAGCTGGAATTGGTTTGATGCTACTGTAAAACTGAAGATTGTTGATTTCTTGATGAGGGAAGTTGTTAGGTTGTGATGGGTGGCGGTTTTGTGGGCGACTACTGCAGTGGATGGGTGGACTACTGGTGGTTGGCTGATGAATTTAGGGGAAGATGAATAGTGGCTAGGGTTTTGGGTTTTAGGGTGTGTGTGACTGGGTGAATTTTTTTTTTTTAGATTTTGACTATAAACAGAAAGACAATTTTTTTTTCTAGATCATTATTGATGATGATCCTTCACAATTGTTAGGGATTAGAAACTGTGTTGAATTTTTAAGATTTGCACAAGCTCTAATAGATCCGTTAATTATAAGAACAATTAAAAGTTTATGCTTTGATAGCAAAGCTAATGTGGGACAAAAGAGATTAAAAAGAAGTAAGAAGAAAGAAGAAGCCAAAGAAAGAAAATAAAAAGCTGAAGAAAAGAAGAATGGAGCTTAAGAAGAGAAAGAATCGTGTTTGGAAAAGTTTGCAACTTTGTAAATTTTATTCAAATCATAAAAAATTGTCTAACATTTAGAAAAATAACATATAAATATTAAAACTCTAACTAGAACAAATAATTGGACATATAGCCCACTAAATAAAAAATTTATTAATAACTAAATCAAACCCAACAAATAAACGCAAATAAAATTCAATAACACTGGGGTTGAGCTATCCTTTGTCATCATAGATCATGTAGATGTGTGAATCATGTCTCGGGTCTGGTGTCCCCATTAAATTTTGTTGCTTTCGTTGGATTTGGGCTAAAGATATCAAGGGGTTTTAGTGTATGATTATAGGATGAGGTCTTTTATGATATTTTATGAAATATGAGTTAGAAATAGCATGATTTGTGCTCGAAAAATTGATGGCTGTTGATGGTTAATGGAATTGAATATTAGAATGGGGTTTAGTGTTTTGTAATTTGATAATTAATTGTGCATATGGAATGCTGATTGATATTAGATGAAGATAGCGTGCATAAATTCATAACTTTAATCTTATATGCCTTTTTAAGTTCCTGAGTTATAATCACTAATACATTGCCATAGATCACATTGGTCTAATACCTGTTAAAAAATAGTTTGGATGTTGGGTGATCTCTGAAATCAGAGCAGTTTGGCAAGGTGGAGAGACTGTTGCATGGATGATGGGTTACTGGGAAACATTTTACTGAAACAGCATGATGTTAGGTACACTTTATGTCACAGAATGACTTGTGAGAAAAAGTTGAGAGTTTAACAGGAGGTTGCATGTCACCAAGTTTTCTTCTGTCTTTTTTTTTTGGTTCCTCTTATTTGTTTTTTCAATACCTTTGGTTGTCTCATGATTGTGGATCTTGAGGATATTGAAGAGCATTTTCCTTTAATGTTTTTATCCGTCTTCTGGAAGGAGCATTTGAGTGCTCGGTTCGCAGTATGTGCTCACAGCAGCAAGCATATTGTGTTCATGTCTGTGTGGCTCCACCATAAAATCGTTCTTTAAGCAGTGCATATTATGTAGGCTGTGACGCTGGTGTCCCTTGTAATTTATTTTTCAGTCATTATGTGGGCACTAGCTGAGAATCGAAATCCATATTTGTGTCAGACTTGACCCCCAAACAAGTTGAATCTTGGGATCTTTGCTTAGGCTGGGTGATCACAGTGGAGTTTCTGGTCTCCTGAACATTGAAACTGTTGTGAATAACTTAGGACTTTGAATTGTATGTCAAAAGTTATTTTCATAAATAACTATGACAAAATGAGTCTGAGTTAGAAGTATTTCTAATAAAAAAATGACTTAAAACAACTTTTGTTTTTTTTTTAAAAAAAATAGAGGTAGTGCAAGTTAGAATCCATGTCAACAGTTTTGATTTAAAGCAAAATTTTGACTCCATTTTTTAACAAAGTTTTGATTTAAGTCAAAAGCAATTCCTAACCAAACATGTTCACGACTTTTCTTTCAAAATCTTGAAGTCGTGCCAAACATAAGCTTAATCCTTGCAGCTTAATGTTTAGAAATTTCCAGCTGCATCTTGCACTTTGAAGTTCTTATGTTTGTAAGACCTGCTGTTTATAAATCAAGTTTTGTTGAGAACTGGGTAGTTTTATCTTGAAGTCGTGCCAAACATAAGCTTAATCCTCGCAGCTTAATGTTTAGAAATTTCCAGCTGCATCTTGCACTTTGAAGTTCTTATGTTTGTAAGACCTGCTGTTTATAAATCAAGTTTTGTTGAGAACTGGGTAGTTTTATCTTGAAGTCGTGCCAAACATAAGCTTAATCCTTGCAGCTTAATGTTTACAAATTTCCAGCTGCATCTTGCACTTTGAAGTTCGTATCTTTGTAAGACCTGCTGTTTATAAATCAAGTTTTGTTGAGAACTGGGTAGTTTTAAGTGGTGGTTTGAGATTATAATTGGTTTGTTTTTTTTTTTTCCTTCAATTTCCATTACTTGTCCCTTGTAATTTCTGGCAGAATGCAACTTGCAAATTACGGATTTCTAGATTTGGGATTTGACCTGCAGTTTGAAGTAATGGTTATTATCTTCATGCTTTTAAAATACCACCATGCTTAATCCGTCGGATGGTAATGCTAACTAAAGTCATTGTAAGCATGGCCCTCGTTTCTTTTTTATCTAGTTCGATGTTTTCTTCTAATAATAATTTTTCTTTTAATTTTTTGTATAGTACCATTATGGATTATTTTGTCTTCATCTTCATGACAGACTCTTTTTGACCTACTTTTGTAGGTGTGGAAAGAATTTTGCAAAGAAAGATTTTCTTTGTGAACATGGAATCTGGAAACTGGAAAGCAAGTTCCTGTATGTTGACATGAATATATTTTAAGATTTGCTGATATTTACTTCTGGAAGGTCCGAACACAGTAGTTTTTGTCATATATTCAAAATTGCTTTTCATGTTGTATATTAACTTTTATAGGTTCTATATCCTGAAATGCCCCTTTTCCCGTTATTATTCCTTTTTTGTTCATTGAATGAGTTTAACATACTAGGAAGGGCCAACCAGAGGCTTCGGCCACCGGCAGCGTATAGATAACTCTCTCAGAATCTGCAGAGTGTCTGCGAAACTCTCTTACTCTATATGACAAGTCAGAAGCCATCTATGTGTATTGTACCTGTGAATGTATTCAAGAATAAGAACCATTGATGCCTGCACAGAAAGTAACACGGTGTTTGAGTGGAAAAGGAGGATGGTGGATAAGGAGAAAAGTAGTGAGTCGAATAAGAATAAGGTGGTAAAAGATATCATTGAAGTTGTGCAAGCAGGCAGTTTCAAAGCCACCAGTAGTGATTTATTAGATCTTGAAAATCTTGATTTGGAAAGCAGCCTCTTGCTTCTGGCAAAAGGTAATATCAAAATTTGTATGCATGTGCGGGGCAAGAAAGGCATGCAGAATCAATGAACAAAATTTTCCTACGAGGTTCAAGTACATGACAGCAGGAATTCTTTTATGGTAATGGGTTTTCATACCTTGCCGATCACTCAAATATTCATATGTTATCCGATCTATGTTATTTATAAACTTCTATATTAATTATACAATATTAATATAATACAATATATTAAAAGAGCTCAGTGCTCCTGTTACTGTTTATCTAAACACAAAGCATTGTGGATTAGAGCAGTGTAATGACAGAACTGCTATTATCATAGAGAGTTACAAGGACAGAAAGGGAAAGGTAGGGTGGAGTTGTCTTTTGACTGGGATGCATTTGGTATTGAAAGGATTGTTGGGGAGAAAATGGTTTGTTCTAGTTTTGGTGGGGCTGCAACCCTGGGATGTGGACACCTGACGCTGGGGCTGGCAAACATTAGGTGCTGAGCCAGATCCGCGAGCATGGCTGAAGATCCTGGCGAGACCCAAGGCTCATGGATTTTGTGTTCGGACCCAATACTCCTAGGTCATGCAGCAGGATCCAGTGTTCTTGGGTCTGGCCTCAAGATCCTAGGCTAATGGGTTCTGCGTCAGGATCTAATTTTCTTGGGTTATTTGTTAGGATCTAAGGCTATTGGGTATTAGGTTTCTTAATATAATTATTTCACTTATAAATGTCATTGTTTTTATTATAGTTGAAAGTATTAATATCAAATATATTATGATTTATGTTCTAAATATTATTAGTTTAATTATAATAAAAATAATAATATTTATACCTCAATTAATAATATTTTTTATATTAATATTTTGAATTATAATTGAAATAATAATATTTAGAACACAAATAATGATAATAAAAATAATAATTTTTGTATCACAAATAATAATATTTTTGATATTAATACTTTGAACTATAATAGAAATATTAATATTTATAACATAAATAATATAATTTTAATATTAATACATTCAATTATAATAAAAATAATAATATTTATAGCATAAATAATCATAATTTTTAATTTATCCTTCAAATCAATTATAAGGTTTTTCTTTGGTGGTAATAATATTTTATTTCAAATTTATTAATGGTAATAAGAACAACAATTTATATTTTTACCCTTCAAATGGATCTTGCTTTAGGATTTAATTTGCTTGGTTCATGCTTCAAGATCTAATGGTAATGGGTCGTTCGTCAGGACTCAAGTCTAACGGATTCTACCTCAAAACCCAAGTCTAACGATCTAATTCGCTTGGGTTCTGCGCTAGGACCCCATTCCCTTGGATCCGACGCTAGGACCTGATTGTCTTGGGTCCTGCGTCAAGACCCCATTCTATTAGGTCCTTCATTAAGACCCAAGGTTCAGACCCCATTCTATTAGGTCCTTCATTAAGACCCAAGGTTCTTGGGTTTTAAGTTTTTAAATATTATTATTTTTATTTTAAATATTATTATTTTTATTATAATTAAAAGTATTAATATGAAAAAAGTATTATTTGTGTTATAAATATTATTATTTTTATTATAATTAATATTATTAATAAATTTAAAAAAATATTAATAATATTGAAAAACAATCATAAATTTGATTTGAAAGGTAAAATTAAAAATTATTATTATTAATAAATTTTAAAAAACTATTATTACTATCAAAGAAAAACCATAATTGTTTTTTAAAGATTAAAAAAATTGGGCAAATAAGTTAAATAATAATAATATTTATACCACAAATAATACTGTTTTTTCAAGATTAATAAAAATAATAATATTTTTACCACAAATAATAATACTTTGAACTATACTAGAAATATTAATATTTATAACACAAATAATATTATTTTTAATATTAATACCTTCAATTATAATAAAAATAATAATAATTTTAGCACAAATACTAATACCAATAATAATATTATTATTAAATTTTAATTTTATCCTTCAAATCAACTATATAGTTTTTCTTTGTTGGTAATAATATTTTATTTCAAATTTATTAATGATAATAAGAATAATAATTTATATTTTTACCCTTCAAATGGGTCCTGCGTCACGACTCAATTCGCTTAGGTCCTTTGCTAGGACTCAATGCTCTTTGATCCTGTCTCAGGACCAAAGTCAAATGGGTCCTGTGTCAGGATTCAAGGGCAATGGGTCTTACATTAGACCCAATTCACTAGGGTCCTATGTCAAGACCTGATTGTCTTGAGTCCCCTATCAGGACCTAAGCTTAATAGGTTTTGAGTCAGAACCCAAGGTTCTTGAGTCTTAGGTTTCTAAAAGAATTATTTGTATTTAAAAAAGTATTATTTTTATTATAATTAAAAGTATTAATATGAAAAATAGTATTATTTGTGTTGTAAATATTATTATTTTTATTATAATTAATAGTATTATAATAAAAATATTATTATTTTCATTATAATTAATATTATTAATAAAATAATTAATAAATTTGAAAAAAAATATATTATTAATATTGAAAAAATATTATTATTTGTATTATAATTTTTTATGATATTTTTTATGAAAATAAAAAGTGAGCCCGCGGCGTAACGCGGGCACCTACCTAGTTATAAACTAAAAGAGTAAAGGGTTTTACTAAAACCTTCTCACAAAGCACTATTCATTAGAATGGTGTTTTGTTTTTTTTTTCTTTGCTTTTTTTTTGTTTTTTTATTTTCAATTAATGTTTTTCTATTTAATTTCATTCTTTAATATTAGATTTTTTTCTATTTCAATTAATCTTTTTTTATTTAATTTTTTTATTTAATATTAGATTTTTTTCTATTTAGTTACCATACTTTCATGACACGAATCTCCGGTTTGACGGGTTAACCTTGTTTGATAAGTTAACCTTGTTTGACAGGTTAACCCAGTTGACTCAGAATTTTTTTTTTTAATTAGTTTTTTTCTTCCAATTTCATCATTTAATATTGATTTGATTGAGAATTAAACTTCATGATTTGTTTTGTTTATTTTTTATTAGATTATCCTGATCTCATAATACAAGAATAATGCTTGACGGATTAACTCGAGTTGTTTTTTATGTCTTTTATTTAATTGATTTTTTTTTTCAATTTTATCATTCAACATTGGGTCAGTTGGGAATTGAGCTTCGTAATCTATTTTGATTTGTTTTTTATGAGAATATCTTGGTCTTAATATCAAAGTCACGCGTTTTGGTATTTTAATCCTAGTTAAATGAGGTTGTTGTTTTTTTCATTTTTTTTTCTTAGAGGTTATATTGGTCTCATTACCTGGGTAACGAGTCCTTCAACATCGGACTTGTTTTTTATTGGGTTGTCCGTCGCCTCATGACCCGGGTCGCGGGTTAACCTAATTAACTCATTTTAATTTTTTTAATTAATTTTTTTTATTTTATTAATTAATATTATATTTAATTAAAAATTAGACTTTATAATTTATTTTGATTTGATTTTCCTTCCCTTTGCAGAATTCCACACAATTCAGAATCAAACTTTCTTGCATCATCTAGAGCTGTGCAGTGTGCAGTTTTGTATGCTTAAAGTGGATGTCAGGTTCTTACCACTCCGAATTCCTTAAATATTGAAATCAAAGATATGAAGTAATAAAATTAACCAAATAAATATCTCAGTTTATTACAACCTAGGATTTCATATGATTTGGGGATGGAATGCTCTCCACCTTGCCACAATAGCAAATCCTCATCCTTTCAAGACAAGGAAATACTGCAACAACTTGATCACCTTTTCCTCGTTATAGATTTGCTCTGAGCTTGCCAGTTGAAGCTGGCAACTCTATGATTATGAGCACTTGACAAGTTCAGAGCTTTGGATTCCCAAGATTGATCATTTCTTTGGTGGGTTTAGCTGCTTTTAATTACTATATGATCTTTGTATGTGTTCAAATTATAATGGAGTTGGATCTATGATGGCTTCTTTTTTTTCTTTTTTTTTTCTTTTTCTGATTTATTAAAGCATCCACGTTATTGCTTTCAAGACAGTCTTTAGCTAGGCACCCAAGCCCTCTCTGTCTCCACTCGCTATTCTCACATAAAAACCCTTGAAAAGCCTCGATCTTTATGTAAATATCTCCAAACCACTGGTTTCTCCGATTCCTCTATCCAATCTAGGTATTGTTGGTCTTCATCTAGCCCATTTGGTATTGTTATTTCATTACTGATTGTAATTTGAGGATTTGATTGGTGGAAATTTGATCATCATGGTGGTTTTTGGCATGGAAGCTAGTGTTGGTACATGTGCCTTTGTTTCAGGAGATTTTTATGGTTACGGTTGTTTTTTAAAATGTTTTTTATTTAAAAATATATTAAAATAATATTTTTTATGTTTTAAAAATTATTTTTGATATCAGCGTAACAAAATAATTTAAAAACACCAAAAAAATATTAATTTAAAGTAAATAAAAAAATAAAACTATTTTAAATTTTTTAAAAAATATTTTTGAAATGCAAAAACAAACAAAATCACATGTAAAAAACTCATCAAGCCTAAGCCACTGACAGTCGAATATCAAGAATTTATGATACCATTGATGCCCAAAATTCCACTCCTGTTGGTAAGTTCTTATGGCTACTCTTCATTTTTTTTTTCCTTGTTGTTCATTGATTTATTTTATTAAATTAAAATTAGGAGTCAGAATTTGAAAGTTTATATATATATATATATATATATATATATAGTCAGTTTAAAAGTTAATTATCTCCAATGTTAATTTAGAATTGATCCAATGTTAAGATCAATCATGGCAACAATTAAGGTGGTTAAAACTTGTATTGTGATGCCATTCATTATTGTTGTTATTAATTTTTTTTAGTAACATATCTATTGCTTATTTTAATGAAAACATGTATTTATTTTAACTAGAATCATTATTTTGTTAAAAAAAAAAAAAATTCATGTTTGTTAAAGCAAGTTAAAAAATATATATATATATATATATATATATATCAAAATAATATGCTCATATTTTTTATGTTGCTAGAAATTAAAAAAATTATAAATGTGATAAAATTATTTTCACAAAATATTTAAAAGTTTTAACAACAAAATACTAAAATAATGATTTTAATCGAATTTTCATGAGAAATTTAATAATAATAATAATAATAATAATACTAATATATCACATACATAATAATTGAAAAAAATGTTAAATGTAAATTAGAAGTTATAATATTATTTAAGAACCATGTCAATATTTGAATTAACATGTGAAATTATTTCGGAGTGCAAAAAAAAATAAAGGAAAAGAAAAGACCAAGCCCAAGGCCTATTCCACCAGAAGTGTGATTTTATGTGATCTATTAACAATTATCATCAAACTTCTTCCATCAAATGGAATATTTGGACACCGAACATAACTATTTTGGTTGTCAAAATCGTGATAACCAACTACTTTCTCTCTTTGTTTTCATTTTTCAATGAGGTTCTCTCTCATCCAGGGACTAAGAAATATACGAAATAAACTTTTGAATCATAATGAAAATTTCCAAGAATTTAGGATTAGGTGTGACATTTCAACCCTTTATCTTTTATTTTAGTAATTTTATTATAATTTCAAAACTAATTATAGCAAACTAGGCCATAGAAGGACTCAATTGAAAGGAAAAAAAAGCTTTAAAAATGGAAACAAAAAAGTTGGGTCACTAACAATGAATCAGCTGAGTTGACATCTAACTCTTTCAGATGTATTACTAGAAAGGAAAGAAGAGTGTTCATTTGGAGAAGCAATGTGACGGTGGCCATTTGTCGGTGTTGTTGTTTTTGTAAAGTCAATAACTGATGACTAACTTCTTGTAGACAAACGGATCTTCAATTTTAGAGACGAAGTTGCAACATGATCAAGTTATGGACTCAAGTTAATAGGCAAACGGGTTTTTTTTTTTTTTTTTTTTTATGGAGGTGGTGGTGGAGGAGGAAGTGGATTTGGAAGAGGTTTAGAAGTCGGACAATCCTTACGTCATGTTTGTTTTTGTGTTTTAGAAATGTTTTTAAAAAAATTTAAATTTTTTTATTTTTTTCTTTGTTTCAAATTAATATTTTTTTTTATATTTTTATATCATTTTAATATGTTAATATTAAAAATAATTTTTTAAAAATACTTTATTTTATATATTTTTTAATAAAAAAAAACTTTAAAAAATAACCGTTATCATATTTCAAATATACTCGTAGTGCTATCTATGAAGACAATAGTCAAGTTTTCAAGTTCCACGGTATTTATGATGTTGTATTTATGATGTTTTGGCTTGATAGGCTAAGCTGCTTGGACTTTTCAAAACTAATTCTGGCAAACTAGGCAAAGTAGCAGTTGTTGTGGCTACGAGAATGATTAATTTTTAGTGTCTATTAGTTTTAATGCCTGCGCTAAGCAAACTTAGGTTAGATTATAAAAAAAAAAATCTAAAAAAAAGTTTAGGCCTCGAGGAACTTAAGTTAGTTTTAATGCCATTTGTCTATTTGTACGATAGGTTTTTTAAAATAAAAATAGAAAAAGTTTTTGAAAAATTAAAAAAAAATCAGGATGCTTCATAATGTTTTCCAATTCTTTTATATAAATAATAAAACATCATAAATAAATAAATAAAAAATCCTATTGGCATGAAGGATTCACCGTGTCTCTAAAGACATATCACTATTCACTACAATAATATAATTATTATTTCTACCTTCCAACAAACAACCAATGAACTTTCTATTTGAAGTAATACATTCTTTTTCTCAAGATTTCTTAGTCATTAAGTAAAATTACATCGAGTCTTTAATAGTTTGATTGTTTTTCACTTTGTGTATATTTTAAAAAAAATTACACTTTGCATCTCATAGTTTATAAGTTGCATAATATTTTGCATTCATGAAAAAAAATCAACAAAAAAGTTAGAATTATTTAAAAAATTATCATTTTATTTTAATTAATTACTAAAAAAACCCTGCTATATTAAAATAAAAAGATTGATACCCTTCTTCTCTTTGCCAAATATAAAACTCTAGCCATCAACCATCACTAGAAAAGTGACAAATACAAACAAAAACACCAACATCATTTTTCTGTTGGTAGATTACGGTGAACTTTATCGACAGATTATTCCCTCATTGTATTCATCAGTAAACACCGACATAAATCTTCTATTGGTATTTACTGGGGGGGAATTACAGTGGGAAAAGAAGGAATTAAAAAAAAGTCAAAAAGTAAAATGTCGTGTCACTTTTATAAACAAAATTACTGACGGGTTAATTCCGTCTGTAATATTTAATTTATGACCTAGCGAGCGACCCTCCTCTTCTCTTCCCCCATTTCATCTTCTTCCATCATTTTTCTTTGCAACAAATAGCACACCCCCCCCCTCCCCTAATTTTATCACAAATCAACCCACCACTACAAATTCAGAAACTCCAACACTTGGTTTGTCAGCGTCCTTGTTCTTCTTCAAATTTTATTGAAAAAAAAACCTTATTACAGTTGGTTAATGCATCCTTTGGCAAAGCGGTGCAACCATTGTTTCATTAAAAAAATTTAAAAAAAATAAAAACAAAATTTATATTTTTAAATTGTTTTGATATACTAATGTAAAAGAAAAAATTTTAAAAATAAAAAATATATATTATTTTAATGTATTTTTAAATAAAAAACACTCTAAAAACAAACGAACACAAAACAAGAACTAAGCAGCACTAGAAAAGGATGGCAAATGCCTTATCTCAGAAATGGTTGATTTGTCCTTTCTCTGTGAAACGATTCGTAGAACAACAAAAACAAAAAAAAAAGTAGCAGATCAAAAAAAAAAGGTCGGTTTAAAGAAGAAGTTGTGTTGAGATCATTCCTCCTGCTATGGATTTGAAGATTTGATTTGAAAACCCTAAAAAAAACCCAAATTGATTTTCATTGGTTATAGAAAGCTAATTGAAGGGAGAGAAGAAAGGGAAGAGATTGAAAAAACAAATTGCTATGGTATTTGCGTATTTGAATTGTATTATATAACGGTAAATTTATCTTTTTATCTTATTTTAATTTTAAGTTGACTAAGAATGTAAAGTATAATATTTCAAAACACAAAGGCAAAACAAAAAACGATCAAATTATTATAAAAGTTAATGAATATTAAGATTCATATTTCTTATTTAGTTTACGATATTAGAATTTTTTGGTGTCTATATAAACACATGTCCTTTTTTGTTTGCCAAAAAGTAGTTTTTTTTTTTAATTGATTTTCATGAAAAGTGGATTATTTTTCAATTGGAAAATATTTTCTAGTGTTTGGCTATATCTTGAAACATGAGCTAAAAAATCACTTATTAATGTTTTAATTTTTTTTAAGTTTATCAAAAAAAAAATAAGGATCAAATATGACAAATGAAAAAGTCGGAGCAAAGTGAAATTAAAAAAAAATCCATCATTATAAATTATTTCAAATAAAAAAAATAATGAAATGAATGGGGACCAAATCTGACATATGAAAAAGTTCAAGGATGAAATTAAAAAACATCATATTTTATAAATTATTTCAAATAAAACAAATAATAATCAAAAGAGTATGGACCACATATCAAGGAAAAATAAATTGAAGAGTTGATTTGAAAATTTAGAGGACTTGGTGCAGAAATCAATGAGGAGAGAAAAAATAAGGGGAAAAAAAGGTCACTGATGCCAAAACAAAAATTAGTACATTACATACACCACCTTGGAAGAGAGGGACCATCGAGTAAGTAAGCTCGCCTTCAAGCACCGTACAAGATCTCACGTGTCACCTGAATATAACGGCATAGCTAACATGTTGACGTGTCCAATGCACGCAGTTATCACTTTTTATTTTTAAATTATATGTTATATTTATCAAAATAATAAATTGTCCCTCGGTCAACTTTATTATTGTTAAAAAACCAATACAAAAATTAAAAAAAAACATTAAACCCTAATTTAATAAATTTTGATTTTAAAGGTAATTTAGTCATTTCACTTTACTTTTTTTTTTTTTTGTTAAAGATCCGGAAAAGTGTTTTTCAAAGTTGAGAGAAGGAAAAGACATTCATTTGAAAAGGCTTAAGTTTTTCTTTTGACTAGAAACCATTTTTCATTTACTAACTTTTCTAAAGTTAAACAAACATAGAAAAGTTTAGAAAGTGGTTTTCAAGAAAATATTTTCCACGAAACAAACCCCCTTTTTTTTATTGGGTTTTCACTAGTTCCGTCACTGCTTTCTATAAGTATATACCCCTTTTATAAGTTTTTTATAGAGAAAATTACCTTGAGCATCCTATGGTTTACTCTATTTTACACTTTGCCTCTATTATTTTATAAATTATATAAACATCCTGAACTTTGTATGTGCATAACACTTTAAATGGCGCTAAAAATCGACAAAAAAGTTTTGATTATTTACAAGTTTTCCATTATTTTTCATTTAAAGACTAGGAGCTCTTGGTGCAAAAAACTTCTCATTGTTTACAAGTTTGCCACTAGTTACCGTTTAAGTTTTTTTAAAAACATTATTTATGCCTAACCTTTTATATACCGTGACATAATCAAAATACACTCTTTCCTCTCATAAAAACACACATTTTCTTCTCATCAAAACCTGCAATTTTTTTCATATCAAAACACACAAATCTTCTCATAAAAAACACCATTTCTTCTCATCAAGCTAACACTCATTCCCATCAAAACCTGCAAATTTCTTTATATCAAAACACACATTTCAGCTCATCAAAACATATAAATCTTCTTATAAAAAATCACAATTTATTCTTATCAAAACACACCATTTCTTATCATCAAAACATGTTCCCTTTCTTCTCATCAAAACAACTATTATTAAAAAAACAGCACCCCTTGTTCCCATCAACCATTTATTCTTATCAACAAAAAATCTCTATAAATTTATAAATTCAAAACATGAATTCTTATATTTTAAACAATAATACAAATTGTACCAATTATGATGGATTGAAATTCAAGAATTAAAAATGTATGAAATGTGGGAGGGAATTGTTTGGATCTTAGAGACTAAAGCTAGCAAGAACAAGTTATTCTATAGATGTGATGATAGGTCGTGTGACAACACATTCATTGACTAATGCATACCTATTAATGAAATTGAATTAACTAAGTGAGGGTCTACATGTCTTAATGATGTTGAGTTAATGCTAGATGAAGTGAAAAGAATAAAAGATGAGTTATGTCAAGTTCAGATCAAGAATCATAACATGAAGGCTAGCATTGCAAGTATAAAGTAGATGGTGGTAGCTAATTTAGTATGTGCAATGTTAATGTTTGTAACTATTATAATGTTTATGTCGAACAAATGATATTAATGCATGAAATAAATTCAGATATAAATATTGCATTAACAATAAGGAACACCATCATTAAGGCAACATTAACATTAACATCAAGGCATCATTAACAGTAATACATCAACAATGCAATATGTTCAAAAGTCGCATACATCAAGGCAACACTAATATTAAAACATCCATTAACAAATATGTTTCAAAAATTACATACATCAAGGCAGTATAAAACGTCCTAAATGTTTATAGATCACATCATAAACACACAAACCAACTACAGACAATAATACTCATCCATAAGAACCCTTTAGATGGCAACAATCAATCCCAATGAATGGTCTACATCCATTAACAAGTCTTTCTTTCATCATCTTCAAACATACATAAACCCTTTGAAATTTCCTTAGTGAATATATTTCAGAGTTGTAATCAGGGTCAAATCCTATAAACACATCATACATTGGGTTATATTATTTTAAAAGTGGGATATATCTAAGTAGTCTCTTATAAGACTCCTTATGACTTCCTTCCACAAACTCTTTAGCTTTAGTCCTAGATCTCTATAATTGCATTAGGTGTGGCTTAATCCTAAACTTTTCATTCAATATTATATCAAGTTCTTTATTGGATATGTTTGGGTCTGTATTAATAATTGAAAGCAATATTTTGTTATCCAAGTAGAATTAGTTGCTTTTATATTTTCAAGCCTAATACAACCGTGTTGGTCTCGCAAAGACTTAATCATAAAATTCTTACTACCAAGAACCAAAGAAGCATGTATTTTCCACAAACACCCATTACTCATACATATAGCTCTAACCTTTTCCTTTTAATTAATATATCTTTTTAGATGATATTAGTGAGTGATATTAATGAAAACTTGACATTTAGCAAACTTAATTGATCAACCAATACCTACCTTAAATATCTTACACTTAAAGCCAATTGTAGGATCAACAACCTTCCTTTTCTTTTTCATTTCATCCTTATCACCTTTATAATTACTACCAAAAGTTTCATAACCTTCAAATCAACATCATCTTCATCACTACTTAACTTCCATTTATTTTTTGAGTATGTTGCACCATCCAATGTTAGATAATAAAAAAAAAACATCTCCTTGTAAACTATCAATGCATTCATCTTTATTTGCATTCAAGAATTCAAACCCGTCATCATCTAAAGGAATATAATCATCATCACCTTCACTAAAATCCTCATCCTTGTAGTCTTTCTCATATTTAGTATCTTCATCTTCATTTTCTATATTATAGTTTGAACTTCTCACACTAGCACCATACCAATACTCATATTAGAACTACTAGCACCACACCCACACCAGCAATTTTTCATAATGTAAGAAGCAATTCCATGATGTACAATAATGTTGGGTATTTTGTTTCTAATAAAATTAAACACGAATTAAACATGTTACAATAAAAGAATAAAAAATTTGAGTTATATGAACATTAACTCTAATTTTTAATTTGGACATTTTTTTAGGTTATCAAGAAAACAATCCAAATTGTTTCTCCACTTTAATAAACCATTTTGAGTTTTTGAAGATTGAACCAAAAATAACTTAGGGATCTACGAGTTCCATATTAACCCAAATTTTATGCAATTTCTTTATGTTTAATCTTATAAACCAAATAATATTCTAATGAAATAACAATAATTAAACAACCACTAAACCCACTAACTTGATTATTGAAGTTTTGATTTGAGAAAATAAGTGAGATGACATACCTTTTTGTTGTCTTATTCTCGAGACAGCAATATAAGAGAGAAATCTCACCACCTGTGACGCAAACCGATGTAAAGAGAATCGGCAACAAACCCCTAAAACTTTGATTTTGTAGAATTTATATTCAATCAAGCTATGACTTTTACAATGTGTAGAGAGCTTTTGTTTAGATTAGAAATCGTATCACATACAGAGAGAGAGAGAGAGAGAGAGAGAGAGAGAGAGAGAGAGAGATGGTTGTGTTTACCTTTTACCACATTATCCTTTATCAATTGCTACCAGCTCATTATGAAAAAATCATGTGAAAACAAATCTTCCCTTTAAGATTAAAAATAATATGAAAATAATATTCCTCCTTTTATTATTGGTTTCATCATGTATGAAGATTATGTTTATATTGGAGAGTTCACTCATACAAGTCAAGTTTTATTTGTTAGAATCCATCACTTCTTATATCAAGTTAGTGATGAAGTGTTGTATGAGATTTTTTAACCTTATAGCTTTATGGATGAGATTATTACATATGATAAGGCAATCTTGGTTTATTTTAGATCTCAATAAATTATTATCTTTGCTTGAACTAATCTCCATGAATATTGTACATATGAAGTTTGTTGCAAGTTGGGTACTTGGTTTATTAAAGTTACTATTAGATCTTATTTAAACAAGGTTTATTGTGTACTTAATGAGGCAAAAGTTGCAATAGCTAAATAATATGAGACTAGAGCTAAATGATGGCAAAAGTTGTAGTTCTATTAAGGATTTTTTGGAACATTAATCTTGTGATGAAGAGAATTTAGTTATGAAGAATCAAGTGCAAGTTGATCAAGTAATTGAGAAATAAAAGATGCACCCTAGTGATTTTATTTATGAAGAAGCCAAATATTTAAGCTTTGTACAAGTAAAGTTAAAAGGAGCAATATGTCTATACAAAAACAATTGATTTTGTCATTCCTCTTTACAAACACCTTGAATTTTTCATATCTAGAGTAATGAATAATATGTATCATGTCTATGAAAGTAACTTGAGACTTTGGATTTGAGCTTTTAAATGGAGGGTTTCTAGTTCTCCAATATCTCAAAACTCGTTTTGAATAGTTAGAGCATGATCCAACATATCAACAATGTAATTTATTTATTTGTTTGTAATTCTTATATGATTTTATTATTATCTAGGTAGGTTTTTTAAGATTTTGTTAGTACATAATAGTCAAAGGAAAGAGGAAAAAAAGAAAAAACTTATAAAAAGAGGATAAATCCCTAAAAAAAAGGTTGAGAATTAGAAGAAAACCCTATAAAAAAGGGTTTAAATAAATAAAAGAAACATACTCAATTCTAAAATTCTAATGCATTATCAACTTCTTTGCTTTTTACAAAGAATGTGGTGTTTATATAGATACCAAAAACCCTAATATCCTAAATTAAATAGAAAATAAGAACCCTAATAAATACTAGCTTTATAAGAAAACCCCTAATATACTAAATAGGAAATAAAGTTCTAATAAATATTAGCTTAGAATAAAACTATATAGGTGAGGGTTCAAATATAAAAAAGAAACAAAATTCTAATTCATAATCAACATTATATCTGCATTCTATAAAGAATACGTAATTTATATAGACACCAAGAAATTTTACTGTTTTAAATTAAATAGAAAATAAAAAGCCTAATAAATTTTAACTTTAATGACTATGATGACAACAATAACAAAAGAAAATACTAAGAATGTATCAAAACAATAATAGATTTCTATACATAATAAATTATAGATAATTATACATAACAAAAGAACTACATCTTTTAGTATGGAGTCTTTGCTAGGGTTTTTTTTTATCTCAGAATATTTTGCTTCTATCATTGAAGCCTTTGTTGTATCTAGTGCTCTCTTTTCTTTTCCAATATTAGAGGGTTGTTTAGAAACAAAATAAAATTTTAATTTTTAAAAAAAAAATTGGAGTTAAAAAAAATGAAACTTCATGTTCAAATATGTAATATTCCTCTATCCATAAAACTAATTTATCAGTTTTTCAGATTTGTACTAGTTTTAGAAAATACATTTTAGAGGTTTTTCACAATTTTTTAATAAAACATTTTCACCATTTTTGAAAAATGAAGAAAAAACATATTTTTTATATATATAGTTAGTTTCTTAAATTTTTTGAGTTAAAATATTGCTTTATTATGATAATTTTTAGTTTTAATAAAATAATTAATATTTTATAGTTAGATTATCACGAATACAAAATATTAAGATTACCATTATAGATTATAATTTTTATTTCTTATGAAAAATAGTTATAATCTTAGTGTAGTTTTAATTTTTTTATTTTTTGATGAAGAAAATTCATCTTTGTTTTCAACAATTAAATTCATAGTTTTAATTTTTTCATTAAAATAGAAAAAATAGAAATAAAAAAAGAAAATATCCACACCGTAGAACTTCTTTTATATATATATATATATATATATATATATATATATATATAAAGAAGCATGGGTTTCTCCCAGATTTGTGGGGCATGAGCTACCAAGTAAGGTGAATAGAAAGAGTGAGGGAAGGTGCCAAAACATGGTGAAAATAAGGTGGCTTAAATGATTAAGCAAGAATTATATGAGTGACGTGTCCCATCGCTATTGGAAACTCGAGAAATTAGCAAATCTTCTGGCATTTGTATTCAAAAGGATCAAATCCTTTGGAGTCCCTTTCATCAATGGCTCCAAAAACAGGTGAGGTGGGCTCTACCTGTTTGTTATATATATATATATATATATATATATATATATATATGTCTCCAGTTCCATCACATCTTATTATATTATATGCAATAGTATTTTTTTTTCTTTTTCTTTTTCTTTTTCTTTTTCTTTTTCTTTTTCTTTTTGGGTCCCCGTAGAATCCACTTGTGTGGGTCCCATACACGAAAATCATCTGTCTACTTGGAAAAACGTTGTGCTCAAACTCGTGGGTATTATTCACCGGAACAGTATAATGATATTTTTGTTTATTTATTCAAGAACTTTTTCACTAGTTTCCGGTAATGTTGAAGTCTTTTGATATGATCTATTTATTATTTTTAAATTGATTATAAATAAATATTAATTTTTTTTATTTTAATTGCATTGTAAAACGACCAAAATACTATTAGAATAAAAAAAATTAAACCTGACATTAAGGGGTATTTTTGTATTTTCACAATTGTTTTTTTATTATTACGATTTAAGCTGAGGGGTAATTTGGTATTTGATCAAATATAAAAAATAATAAACAATTAAAATGCACATTAAAACAACAATAATACCCTTAAAATCAGAAAGATCTAAGTCTGGGTCAAGAAGTGTTTTCTATTTTTCATTTTTGTAATTAGAAAGTTAGCACAGACACACTTTGATATTTAACTAAATAAAAATAAATAAATAAATGATATACGCGTGTGGTGTCTCCTAGAATTCAAAAATGTCCTTTCGCCATGTTATTGAAAGCATTGTCATGTTCTCTTTCTGTTGGTGCAGTGCATGTCGACAATGGTGGTCCAATTTATTGCCAGTTGGCCCTTTTTTTTTTTTCTTCTCTCTCTTCCCCTAAAAATTATAGTTTGAGAATTTTGGTTATTGATATTTCAACTTCATTCCCTATTTTTTTGATTTCTCATTTTTTTATGATTCTTTTGTAAAAGTTTTATTTGTTTCAGTTTCATCCTTGAATCTCAATTTACCAAATATTATATTCTCGAATTTGGTTCTCAGTCTTTGGATTTTTAATTTGTTTTCCTTGGTCTTTTTGTAAAAAAAATTATTGGTTTTCAATTTCATTCTTGAGTTCAAATTAATAGTATTATGTTTTCCAATTTGATCCTCATTATTTTAATTTTTTTTCTTGGCTCTTTTGTTTTATAAAAGTTCTTATTCTTTGCAATTTCACCTTTGAATTGCAATATTATTTTTATTTTTTATATAAATTTTGATTCTTATTCTTTTTAATTTTTTTGTGCTTTTACTAAAATAATTTTTTTTTTAATTTCACCATTTAATTAAATATAAGTTTTATTTTTATTTTTATTTTGATCTTCATTCTTTTAATTGCTATTTTTTAAATCTTTTGTATAATTAAAGTTTTTTTTTTTAATTTTATCCTTCAATATATGATTGATTGAAAATTAAACTTCATGATTTTTTCATATTGGGTATTTCGGGTTTAACAACTTGGATTACAAGTTTGAATAGTAAACACTATTTTTTTTACAAAAAAAAAAAGGCTTTATAATCTCTTTTTTTATCAGATTTATTTCAATCACATGATCTGAGCTGTAAATTTAACGAGATATCTCAACTTAATTTAACCCTAATTAGAATGATTATAAATTTATGGTAACCATTTTTTAATATTTATTTTTAAATCTCATTGAAGTTGAACATTATTTTTTACACGAAACAATAGTCCACCCTGCAACAAATTAAATGCAAATTCCGAGGGTAGTTGGTATACTATTTGAACTTGGAAGTAAAGTTGATGGATTTTTTTTTCTTTTTTACATTTTTATCACATTAGTAATGGTAAATTTACCCTGTCAATGATTAGATGGGAGAGATAAATCAACTCGAGGTTTGTGTAATTATTATGTTTTAGAATCTAAGTAGTCGGTGTGCTCGCACGATCCCTTGAAACACTTTTCAAAATTATCTTTATACACTTCTATAGTAATTAAAATAGATATTCATAAATAGAGACAATGATTTAAATTTTAAGAAAAAAATATATTTTTTGTAGCTAAAATTCCCTTTTGTTATTCATATATTATTTCTATAACAAAACATATATTTTTTATTAGCTGTATTGTTTTTAGTAAAAACTAAAGATAATTATAAAATATATTCTTAAAAGATTTTAATGGTTTTAATTAAGGGAAAAAATTTAATAAAAAATCATTTTCCTTGTTTATATTTTTCTTTTTTATTTTGAAAAAAATATTTTTTTTTATCAGAAGCATTATTTTTTCTAAAAAGAAATATCATAATTTAAAAAGCATGTTTCAATTAAGAAACAAAGAAATTGTGACTCGATATTCTTTAAGCTAATGTGTAAAAAAAATAAAAGAATAGTTACTTTAATAAAATTAATTAAAAAACAATAATAAATAAAATAAATCTTTTATTCTAATCAATATTTGTTAGGCAAAGTTTTTAAAAACAAAAATGAATAAGTATTAATATTATAATCAAGAGCTCTACTCTTATTAACAAAAACCTAAAATTATCTTCTCGTATTTTTTCGCATAATGGAATGACTTAATTACTCTTAAAAGTAAAAAAAATATATTAAATTGGCTTCTAGAAGCTTCTTAGTCTTTTCACTTTTTTATGTTACGAAAAAATTTGATCTGTCTCATGACGTAGTGTGAGTCACCTATCTAGTTTGAATACTATGACATAATCGGATAGATTTTTTGGGCCTACAAGATCAAGCACGTGTTTTTTTTAATGAATGGACATGTTGCTTTAATTTAATGGATAACATGTCGTTTGCTTGTTCAAATTTCAGTCACATCCGGTGATAACAAATCATGATCCATGCTTTTTTACCCCTAAAACTAAATTTAAAACATGTTTTTCACATAAAAACACCTACACAACATTGTAGAAACCTCAATAACCCTATTTTCAACTCCAAAACACCGTTTAATTAGTCTAAAAATCCAAAATCAATCTAAATAAAAAAAATCTCAATTCAGATCTACTTTTTTCAGTATGGTTGAAGGCCAGAACCAAAAGTAAAGCATCGATGAACTAAAAGTGTAATATCATAATTATTCACTTGCACCTTACACTACAAGATTTCACAGTTTTACCGACGGAAACATTCCGTCGGTGTGTGATTAGAAGTTCATCAGTGATTTTTTACCGACGTCATCACCGACGGATTACATCCGTCGACTTTCCCTTCGTCGGTGATTCCCCATTCCGTCGCTATATCGGTCGGAAAAACAAAAAAACCATTTGCCGATGGTTTTACAGACGGAATTTGCGCGCCAAAAAAAAAAAAGATTCCCGCTTGAAATATACCGACGGATTTTTAGTCCGTCGGGATATTGTGATTGACCGACGGAAAATAACCGTCGATAAATTTATCGGTGAGTGCATGAAATACCGAGTAATATGTCCGTCTCGTAAATTCGTCGGTAATTGTGGAAGCTATCATTAAATGCCGACGGATTAATTCCGTCGGTAAGTCTGTCGGTGAGTGTTTAAAATACCGACTGAATTCATTCGTCGGTAAAATCCTTGGTAATAGTTTTTTTCTTAATTTGTTTTTAAAAAATTATTTAGGATATATAATATAAAACTATATAAATTAATTGTAATACAAACCAATTATGCAAATAAAATTTATATTAAACATAAAAAAAATAAAGTTAAATAATATTCATTACAAACTGAATATGTTTCAAGAAAAATATTAATTGAAGTTTTAAAGGTAAATAATGTTGATTACAAATTAATATAAAGATGATGGAGCTAGAGGAGGAGGAGGAGATCCTGGCGGAGGCTGGTGGTTATACGGCCAAAAAAGATTAGGCGCACATGTTCCGCTATTTGACAATTTCATAATCATTTTATGAAGCTGTTCATAAGCCGCTTTTTGCTGTGCATGAGCCGCTTCATACTCCGCTTTTTGTTGTGCTTGAGACGCTTTGAGTTGCTCGACTCCGCTCTTTGTTCCGCTCTTTGTTGTGCATGAGACGCTTTGAGTTGTGCGTACTCCGCTTTTAGGTTATCGTATTTCTCGGTGAGTTGCTGCAAAGCCACGAACTCCTTAGATTGGGAGCTCCCAACGGTTGAAACACTATGGGTCGACCGCAAGTTGTCGGCCGTAGTGTTGGAGAGCCCGTAAACCCGATTTTTATCGGGTCCACCTGACGAGCCAACCTCCATCCACAAATCCGGATCGAATTCCGGATGGGTCAAAGTATCATCCCCGTATCTCTCCCTCAACCGATTATTATAGGTCTCCTGAAAATAAAAAAAAAGTAATCATCATATTCAATACAATAAACATAATAACTTACATAATAACTTACAAAATAAAATGGTTGAACAAACATGCCACGAAATGCTGAGCACAGTTATCAACTAACTATTGCGCCCCCTTCTGGCGGTCTTGACTCCGCACGTGCGTCTCCACAAACAGCTCCATCGGGCTCGGCTCACGTCCAAGAGACGCAGCCCTATAATGAAAAAAAAGATATATTAACAACAACTGAATTTAACGATATATTTCATTTAAATTAATCTTACCATCCGTTTCGCATGTGCAAAGAACGGAACGGAGCCGCCAGTGTGCGTTGTCACCCCGCCATGAATTGGCCGATTCCGGTTGCCAGCCACGGACTGTGAGCGTCGTGTGAAGCGCTCGACGTCACGTGCTCAAGATAGTGCGGCCATATATCTTCCGGGATGTATATTGGTTTGAAATCCCTCCAAACCGCAACATCGTTCCAGCCTTGAAACCCCTATCCCTCGCGGTTTTTTTTGCCTTTTTATGTGCTTCATACCAAAAATCACGCAACCTACTTCACGCAACCAAAAATTACATTTCGAAACATAAATTTTTGTCTAAAAAAAATCCTGTATTGTTTTTGATCTTACCTAGTTGCCGCGTGATTTTCCCACACCCTCCTCACAACAAGTGTTATGCTCAATGTCCCACAGAATTTGTGCTGTGTATAAATAAACAAGTTTAAATAAAAATAATAATTTATTTACAATTATATTAATAAACTGAAAATTATAAATTAATACCAACCTCAAACCTGTTAAACCATGCATTGATTTGAAGCATCCATTCAGGATGCTTGGATATCTGACTCCATTGAAACAATGGAATCTCCATTGACGATTTAAACGCCGATGATATTACTCGGGCGGCTTCAATGTTTGTGAACCTGAAAATAAATGAAATAAATTCAATAGTGATTACTTCATAAATTATTTTGTATTTTTTAAAAAAAAAACTAAAACCTTAACAAACTTACATTGAAAGGTCGTCCTTCCACTGTGCCTCGTACTTGCGGGTAAATTGATTCCGCTGCGAAGGCACGCCGCCTGCGCCTTGTGAAGTACCATTGGAAGAGGCAGCATCGATTGACGGCGGGTGGTGTAGGTGCCTCTTCTTGAGAGGCACCTAAGGAAATATCATCCTCGGCCGCTAGACGGACTAGTCTCACCGCACCCGAGCGACCAGCTCGGTTTTTCGTTCTACGCATCTACACAATTTGATACAAATAATTATATAATTAAATTCAAATGTAAAAAAAAAAATTCGACAGCACCTCCCCTATACAGAATACTACCCAAATCCACAAACCACATATTAACAATAGCCACAACCAATTTACCCAATCTATACTAATTATTCCAACATATTTTAGAGACTCTCCAATGCTTAAAAAAAATCTTTTTGAGAGAAAATAAAATGATATTTTAGAGAGAGACTCTAAAAATAAATATACAGTAGAGAATAAAGATTGAAATTCCTCTCTTCTAAGGATCCAATAGGTCTTTATAGCCCATCCTCACCTTTTTCTTGATCGCATCCCAACCTTTTATGTGTTAAAGAGAAAAATATTTCTAACTTAATTAGAGGGAAAAACATCTCTAACTTTATTAGAGGCAATATATATATATATATATATATATATATTATACACGTGTGGGCTCAGCGCTTGGCTTGAGCCCAAAGGTGCTAGGGTTGGAAGTTTGTTGGATTCATTCATGTTTAGGATCTACACTTGGCTAAGCCCAGTAATGCTGAGTTTGGTAGATCGTCGGACTCATACATGCTTGGGCTCTACACTTGGCTAAATCCAATGATGCAGAGTTTGGCATATCACCGGACCTATACATGTTTGGGCTCAGCCAAGTGTTGAGCCCAAGGATATTGGGTCTGGCAGATCACCGAACTTATACATGTGTGGGCTTAGCTTTTCGCTAAGCTCAAGAATGTTGGGTCTGCCAGATCACCAGACCCATATATATATGTGAGCTTAGCGCTTGGCTGAGCAAAAAAATATTAGGTTATCACCTGGTCTCTAGTTCCTTTAAATCACCAAATAAACAAAAATAAAAACAAAAGATGTTTATCCATCAAGTGGCTTAAATGTATTTCATCATTTGTTTGTTTATATATATATAAACGAGATGACATGCCTGCGCGCTGCCGCGGGCTTATAAAATAAATGCACTTGATAGTGTTATAATTGTGAACCAGCGCTAGATAAGTAATAGAAACTAAATGTATGATGGAGCAAATATTTCATGACGGAAAAAAAAGTTGTGTTGGTGATAAAAAACTTAGAGACTGAACAAAATGATTTGTAGCAATCTATAGTATTTTGTGATGAAAGATATAGTGCTTTCGCCACATGATTTAGCTTTTCTGTTAATACAAAGCAACAAAAATTACAAAGCTAAATTTTCTACCAACTTAATATTAAAAAAAAACCAACAAAGATAATTTTGGAAGGAAAAAAAACCCATGAGGAAAAAACGTTGTAGCAATTGACAATGTTTTGTGAGGAAAACTACAATGTTTTCCCCAATAAAATAAAATAAAAAACCATTTAGAGAAATATTGTAGCAATCCACAGTGTTTTGTGAGAAAAACTACAATGCTTTCCTCATATGATTTAACTTTATTGTAATTATAATTCTTAACAAAATCAACAAAGATAATTTTGGAAAAAATCATATGGAAAAACACTGCAACAATTCACAGTGTTTTAAAGAAAAAAATTACAAAAATAAATTCTTAATTAGCTCAATATTAAAAACAAATCGACAGAGACAATTTTAGAAAAAAAAAACAAAAAAAACACCAAAAAAAGGAAAAAAAATTCATGTTGGAAACATTGTAGCAATTCACAGTATTTTGTGATGAAAGCTACAAAGTTTCCCACATGATTTAGCCTTATTTGTAATGACTTGTAATTGTAATTCTCAAACAACTCAATATTAAAAAAATAAAATTGACAAAGATAATTTGGAAAAAAATATAAGAAAAAAAAACCATGTGGAGATACACTGTAGCAATCCACAATGTTTTGTGAGGAAAACATTACAAAGTTAAATTCCAACCAACTCAATATGAAAATAAAAAAAATCGACGAAGATAATTCTAGAAAAAAATATTACAAAAAAAGAAAATACAAAAGAAATTAGAAAAACACTATGTGAGGAAAAACTGTATCAATCCATAGTGTTTTATGAGAAAAAACTTGTATTTACTTGTAATTGCAATTATTAACCAGCTTAATATTTTAAAAAAAAATTGGCAAAGGTAATTTTAGGGAAAAACATAACAAAACAGAAAAAAAAAAAACCATGTGGGAAAAAACATTGTAGCAATCCACAGTAATTTACGAAGAAAGTTACGGTGCTTTACTCACATATTGTAACCGTAATTTTTAACCAAACTCAATATTAAAAAATAAAATAAAAAAAGATAATTTCAGAGAAAATAAAAAAAACAATGTGGGAAAACACCGCAGCAATTCACAGTATTTTAAAGAAAAAAATTACAAAGCAAAATTTTTAACCAGCTCAATATTAAAAAAATCGACAAATATAATTTTGAAAAATAAAAAAATAAAATAGAAAAATAATGTGGGAAAACACGGCAAAGAATCCACAGTATTTTAAAGAAAAAAATTACAAAGCGAAATTTTTAACCAGTTCAATATTAAAAATATCGACAAATATAATTTTGAAAAATAAAAAAATAAAATAGAAAAATTATGTGGGAAAACACCGCAGCAATCCACAATATTTTAAAGGAAAAAAATTACAAGGTGAAATTTTTAACCAGCTCAATATTTACAAAGTAAAATCAACAAAAATAATTTTGGAAAAAAATAAAAAAAATAAATGTAAAAAAAAGAAAAGTTGGAAAAAAAAAAAGTACTGTAAATTACTACAATAATTTTGGTGCAGGGAAACAGGGATTTCCCGACGCAGAGTATTGGTAATACACACACGAGTGAATTATTTTTTTCTTGTTGGGAATCTTTCTTTTGTCTTACCTTTAGTGACACTAAAATGGAAGTCATTAGAACTATAAAGGAGTCTATTAAAGACATCAAGTTTCTCTTTAAATGCCTTGCAACGTGGTTAAATCATGCCCTTATCCTTCAAAAGTGTTGATTATATTTACCAACACCACCGAGTTCAATGACTAGTTTTCTTTTCCTTTTACGTTTCGATCGAGTGAAGTCAGAAGAGTAAAACACACTTATATGCAAAGAAAAATAAAATTAGTAAAACACAGATATTTTTTATTTTATTTTTAAAATTTATTTTTGACATTAGCATATCAAAACGATACAAAAATACCAAAATAAAATTAAATAAATAAATAAATTATTTTAAAAATACTTTTAAAACGTAAAAATAAACATCCTAGTGGTACCATATTCCATCTTTTATATATGGTATCATGGTTCCTTTAAATTATTAATTTGTTGCTACTTATATGTTTGTTTTCAACAAACAAGCAATAGAAAATGCAGCTGTGGATATGTGATCCGCACTCCGTCGCGGATTAGATATTTTTATTTCCTATAAAAAAATTATATATGCAGGTTTTTTCAACTCATTTCTATAGTTTAAAAAATCTAAATTCAAATAATTTTTTTTTATGTATATATGTAATCAAATAAATTGAAAATTATATGTGCAAATAAATAAATAAAAAATAATTAACGATACCTAAAAATAAAACTTAAAAAATCGAGAGACAAGTGTAGATCAAGATATTTAATCTTGAAAGACAGGACATTTACCTGGTTGTATTTGCTAAATTTATTTCTTAAAATAATTTTTTTATTTATGCAAATAATAATAGAAATAGAGATATAAATTAAATTGATTGAATAAAATAAATGGAAAAAAACATCATGCAAGGTTGCACATATTAGAAATATTATCTGAAAATATTTTTTTATTTTCAAAAATAAAGTTCATCCATACAAAAGATAAAAAAATATATAAATGAATCATAAAAACTCTTCAAATTTAAATGCATAACTAAGAAAATAATTGTCATTTAAAAGAGGCTCTCCAAATAAAATAAAAGAGAAAATAGGTACTAATTTAAATATATATTAAAAAATTAGAGAAAAAATCATAAAAGAATCATTAATTAAAAAAAATAGAAAGAAAAAAAAAAGTCAGGAATTACTAGGTCTGACAAGCCAGACCAGCCTACATGGCCCATTTTGTAAGGGCTCGTGTGATTGGGCCCTTAATTATTATTTTTGTTTGCAGCTAGGGCAGATAAAATCGTCTGCCCCATATCTTTTTAGAAAAAAAATTAGACGATGCGTAGGCGTGGGATTGAAAGAAAAAATCAGACATCCGTCTTATTTTTTACCCGAAACACCTATAAAACACCCTAGGAACTATAATAAACCTATTTATGGCCTCAAAAAACCGCTTAAAAAACAAAATTCCAACCAAGCTTATATTTGTTTTTTCATGAACTTTAAAGGTACAAGAATACATAATATGAACTCCTCTTATCAAGTGGAACCATTTAACACAAATATAGTCTGTTTTGGTGGTCTTTATCAGTGTCAATGACACTTTTCTCTCTTCATTACCGGAATCTAACGATCTTTCTCTCTTCTCTCTCAACTAGGGACTAAAAAATAACAAAAATAAACTTTGTACTAAAATTGAATTGGAAAAATATTGAGGTAGTGAAATTATATAATTTGTGTGATTTTTAAAGGCTAATGACTAAAGTGAATCTTTTGTGAAACTTATAGCATGTCATCTATGTTTAGTGTCTTTTTAATTTCTGTTCCTCTTCTTTTAATCTCATATTTTTATAAAAAAATCAAAATTAATTGATTTTCAATTACAACTAAATCAACTGGGAAAAAAAAGTTTGAGAATCAAATTGAAAAAATATAAAATTTTGCATAACTTCTCTGCAGTAATGTATTAGAGGATAAAGAATATATCCTCACACAAAATACTCATATCTTTTAGAATAATATTTAATAAGAAAAAGAAACAACACCAAATGCAAAATATCAATTTTGAACTGAACCATTGGGAAGGGCCATGCCCTCACACCATTACCCGAGGAATATATATATATATATATATATATATATATATATATATATATATATATGTTTAAAACACCTGTTGTTTTGGGGTCCTTTTATATATAATTTTTATAAAATCATGATCGATTATTGTAATGGCCTCACCGAAGAATGTTCTATCCTTTTTGTGTAAAAAAATCATATATTTAGTTAAAGAGAGATTGTGATTAAATAACTTTAATTTTCTGAAAAAAAGCTTCTAAAGTTCTAGTATGAAATATCTTATACATTTAGTAAAATTGAGACATATGCATGGGCGGATTGAGCGTGTTGGTAATATGGGCACTTGCCCACACTGCCAAAAATAAAATTCAAATGAAGTATATATCTGGCTGAAATTGGTAACGGGTTTTAACAAATAGAAAAATTAAAAAAAAATTAAAATAGATTTGTTTTGAGAATGAGAAAATAATTCCTAGGAATTATAATGAAATGAGACATGAAAGTTAAGAAAAAATTGTGCGAAAAAAATATTGGTATAAATCCCGATTAAAAATTGATAACATTACTGTGAAATTGTAGTAAGTTTGTAAATAAAATAAATAATGAGAATAAAATATAAATATATTTTAAAATAAAAAAATGGTCTTGAGAACTTAGTAAAATAACTCATATGGTTCTAGACTAAGAAAATATGGATTTTGACGTAAAATCATACACTAACTAATTTTACACTATTAAACATAACTCTCAATGTGAACGTCGGATTGGGTTGAAATTTTATGAGGAATCTCTTGATACATTGATCTATGTTGGGTTAAAATTTTAGGGAATCAAAGTTTGTAAAGGCCATATGATAATAACATAAGTCAGACCAAAAATAACATGTAGGCTCATTAATGACATTTTCATTAATAAACTGGGAAAACTTGAAATTCAACTTTTTCTTCCTCTTTAAAATGTCAGCCAGTGTTGAAAAAAATTAGAAGATAAAAAAAAAATTGAGAGCTTTCTCACTAAAACCCTGAAGAGAAACCAAGATTTAAGGCAAGATAAATGAGGGAGTGAGAATTATACACATCTAACTCAAGAATTAAGAGAAAAATCAAGTGAGAGAAAAATCAAGTGAGGGAAAAAGGAGTAAAAAGAGGTAACTCGTGGCAGTTTGTTAATATTTGAAGTTCATATTATTATCGGGTAAAAAATTATAAACTTGATTGTACAAGTTTAAGTAAAGATTAACAAAGTTTATGCAAAATTTTTAAATTTTGATTTAGGGTTCTTGAATGTTAAATTGAAAAAAAAAATTTGTAAAATTATGATGTTCTTAGAATGTAATAGGACGCAAATGACTCTAAATAAAGCATAATTAAAAAAAAAATTGAATGTTTATGGTGAAAGTAGAGTCGGTCATTTAAAGGGGGATACGATCTTTTGGAACCAGAGTAAATATTAGTTAGTTATATGTATTTAGTATGTTTTGTTGTGTTGACGAAGATTAAAATAGATTTAATTATATTGTTTAATTGTAGTTGAATCTTCAATGTAACTTAGAAAAAAAACAGTGAAAATTGAATTCTTTGAAGCATGTTTTTATAATATATATAATTTTTTGAATTTTATATTAAAAGCTTATAATTTTTTGATTTTTTTATCTTAATTAATTTAGTTATATACTTATATTATTTTTCCCTTCTATTAAAATTAGATCCTGTATCCATACATGGACACATGTATAAATGATCATCATTTATTAATTTAAAAAGACCTGCTGCACCAGTAATAATATCTTTTCCCTCCTTTACTTTTAGCAGAAAAGAAAAAAAAAGGCATCATTGTATTGTAGTGGTTAGACAAAAACAAATGAAGAAAAGCATAGGTTAGTTTAAATAATTGACAATTAAGTAATCAAAGCAGGCCACAAAACCCGAAATCAAGATGCGGAATATATACCCTCGTGTGCCTATAAAATTTTCCCATTCAAACCCTAATTTGTTTTTATTATTACGTCATAGAAACCGCGTTAAATGGGCCCACTAATCGATGATTAACAACATAAGGTCAAAAGCATATTAATAAAAAAAATCAAATTTGTTGATTGATCACAAACAGCAATCAATGACATCACTGATTTACGAAGATAATCACTGAAATGTGTTGATTAATTATATAATTAGTAAAATCTTGACTTAATCTCAACTACTTTAGTTAGAGGTGGTCCATATTGATCCATGAAACTAAGGCAAGGGATTTTTGTTGCAAAAATGGTGTGCTAATGATGCAATGGGGCCATTGATTTGGACTCCAAGAAAGTTTAATTAGCTAATTGTTTGCGGACAATGCTGCACTTTTTTGTAATGTGCCATTGTGATTTGTGTGGCCTATGGTATGGTAGACCCCCACTTAAAGGAAATTGATAAATAAATAAACAAATCTTTGTAATATTATTCCTTTAATTCCTAATTAACCCCAATTTAAAAATAACATAAATCTCGATTCCAATGGACCCTATTTTAAAAAATATCTTAAGCTCCCATCCCGATATAAATTTAATACTCAAGTGAGGATTTGGCCTAATTTAAACATTTAGGTGGAAGAGTCCATGGCCCATGAGCTATCAATCAATCCATTCGAAGAGCTAAATATAGATAGCAAGAGCTTGGGGCCACCTCGTCCATGTTTAAGAATAAGAAAGAGAGAGAGAAAAAAACCGTAACGGGTGATGTTCTAGATTTATTTTTTAGAGGTCACAAGTTTCACATACCTTAAAGCCATTGAAAATTTACATGGTTGTTAACTTTAGGACTCGTGAGATTAATTAAGGTGCGCACAAGCTGATCCGGACACCCACGTTAATAATAATAAAAAGAATAAAAAAAAAAAGAATTGACTAGGTATCTTGACGTTAATTTCGTGGGTCTTGAGAGATTAGTCGAGGAGCGCATGAACAAGGAATTGACTAGGTATCTCGTCGTTAATTTTAGAATCTTAAGAAATTAGTCGATGAACATATAAACCGACTCGAACACCAATAATTATATATATATATATATATATATATATATATATATATATATATATATATATATATATATATATATATATATAAAACATTGCCTAGGTATAAGAAAATAAATGCATCATTCTGCCTTGTTGGTGACAGAAGAAGTTACCTTTTCAAGTCCTTCCGGCTCCAACATGCTACAATATTTTAAGTAATGGAGGTGATGACTATGCTTTTACTCGAGTCAACATAAATCCTTCGTATATAGGTCTAACTAAAATGTCTCTAGCCTAGGCATCCTTGGTTTTGCTAGATTAGTCAGATATCTATTTTTTAAATTATTTTTTATCAAGAAAAAATATTAAATTAATATTTTGTAATATATTTTTAATGATTTTAATGTGTTAATATAAAAAAATATCTATTAAACAATAAGATATTCATATATCAAGACTATAACCAACATCCCACTATATATCTAGTTGTATAAAATCTTGGTGCTCAATCATGAATCTCACTTTTTTTTTTAGAAATTACACTTTAATAAGTAGTCTACTCTCAACTAAAATCCTAAAGTAATATAGATTTTTTAGAACGTGTCTAGGATATTATGGTAAATATTGTTTTTTAAAGTATTTTTTTTAAAATACATCAAAATAATATACATATATTTTAGTTTTTAAAAATTTATTTATAATATCAATACATCAAAACGATCCAAAAACACTTAAAAAATTCGATTATCCCAACTAATCCTGCAAAAATTATATACCTAATGAAAAAAAAAATCACAATGCTTTCCCTACTTCCTAACAAAACTTCTCTAACCCCATCACAAGCACAAGCTAAAAGCACATGGATCAAATCTCAGCAAATTGCCTTGCTTTTTTTTTCATTATACTAGAGAAGACGACAAGCAAGGAACGAAAAGGGCTTTAGAAGAAAGACAATACAAAGATTAGTCCACGAATTGTAAGAATCTCACGCATACCATCCATTCTTAAACACAATAATCACAAATTGAAAAGAAAAAGAAAAAGAAAAAGAAAAATTGACTAGAAAGACAATAATGTCTCGTTCATTACCCTTCCAATTAGGCAATAGACACATGGGTAGTTTGGACATTTTGACAATGAAGGGTTTCTGTCAAGTATCAATAAGCTAGAACATGGACCTACTGCATCACACGAACTCACAGCCATTAGATTGTTGGGACCCGAGATGCAAGGGTCCAAAATCACTGTCTGCAAGATGACAGGCTTGATGGCAAAATGGTAAATAAAGAGGTTTCCATGTGACATTTCCAAAGACTGACTTGCTCACTGACTTACTTCATTAAAGCAAAGACAGACTGGTCTTACGCGAGCGTGCAGACACGCTCCAGCGCGTATCACGTTTTGCTGTTTTATTGTTTTTCTAGTATTCGAATCCGCTTACATCTATCTTAATTAATCTAATTTCTTGAATTTTAAAATTAATAATTATAAAAGTTTTAGATTAAATTTTTTTTTGTTTTTTTATAGTGACACGTTGCTTCTATTTGCTTAATATTTTATTTTACTTTCTTTGAGGTTGATGATTTTTATTCCCCTTTTATTTTGTAAAAATATCAACGAATGCTGTACTTATTGATTTAATTTATGTTACAATAAAGATTTAGCATGTTTCTTATTTTATTTGCTCCACTCTTGTTGCTACTTTAATTACTATAGATTTTCAACTTCTATTTTAAATTTCAAAGTTTGTGTTGTAGATTTGATTAATTTGAGAGCGTCTCTATTTATTTTCTTTCAAAAATATATTTTTTAAAAATTAAATATTTTTTCTTTAAAATAATATTTTTGATATTTTCAAATTATTTTGATGTGCTAATATCAAAAATAATTTTTAAAAAATAAAAAAATTATTTTAATATATTTTCGAGCAAAAAAACACTTTAAAGAGTAACTGCTACTACACTTATAAACACCCTAATAATATTAATAAAGATATTAAAATTTAAATGAAATGAATCCATATAATGATAATATCATATTTTAGAGTGAAGCATTTCCAAGTACGAAATGAAATGATCCCAACATCTAAGATAGGAGTACTTGAGATAAGATGGACCACAAAATAGGTTGGTTTGATCCCAACAAAGGGAACTAATATGGCAATTATTTTTATAACATGTTTGGAATCACGATTAGCCACGTGTTTTTAAAATTTTAATTTTTTAATTTAAAATTATTTTAATATTTTTATTATTTTAATATGCTGATATTAAAAATAAATATTTTTTTAAAAAATTATTTATATAAATTTTATAAAAAACTATTTTAAAAAACAATCACAGTATAATACCATCCTAAAAGATAAGCTACTAGAAAGACATTAGCTACTTAAAGGATAACCATAGGATCATTTAATTCCAAGTGAGACCTCGCTTCACTATTTTCACCTCAATCTCTACCATACCATGATAGTAACACATACTGCTTATCCAAATTGTAAATGTATACTTAGATCTTGTTTATTTTTGTGGATGAAAAATATTTTTTGTAAAAATATAATTTTTTTATTTTAAATTAATTTTTTTAATTTTTTTAAATTATTTTAGTACGTTGATATTAAAAATAATTTTTTTAAAATATTTTTTTAATTTATTTTAAAATAAAAAACATCTTGAAAAAAATCTGATAACACCATCCAAGCTGCTACAATTATACACCACCACCAAACAAGACCTTAAATCTTGACTTTCAAAATTTTCCCTCTTTTACGATCAAGTGGCGAGATATGAATGGATAATGAGAAGTTAACAGCACGTAGCTGGAACCTTCAATTCAAAAAAATAATAAAAAAGAGTGGGTCCCCTCTGAAACACCACCACACTTAAATTCCTCTGCTAGATAGAAGCTTACTGTTTCGCGCGTGGGCTTTACCCTCTTCATATCAAATTAGGGCAGGGATTGTTTGGGTAGCGAACAGGGGAGGGAAGAAAGGAGGTGACAAACTGTATACCACATGTTCTAAATTAGCTTATTAAATTTTACCGGTTCGAGTTTTGTAATTTTAGGGTCATAAAATTTATATGGTTGTTAATTTTAAAATCCATGAAATTAGTCAAGGTACACGCAAGCTAGCTCAAACATCCTTATTAATAATAATAATAAAAAGTGACAGGAGATTGAGGGGATGGAAATATATATATTTAAAAAAAAGAAAAAAGAAAAAAAAAGAATTAGTATAAGATGCATGAAGCTCTATTAATACAGGCAAAAATATTCACTTTTTTTTTTCTATTTATGGAGAGGATATAAGAGAAAAATCACCACTTGCAATTCCAGCTTAATTAGCATATCTCTATATATTTTTTTTTCAATTCATATTAAGCTATGATTTCTCTCTTTTTTTTTTAATTAAAAAAAAAAACAACTCATTTCCCTCCTCCATCCAACAAACAAACACAGCACAAAAGAAAGAAACCGAGGGGTGTGAGCTGTGGAGGGGTTGTGTGAATGGACCCCACCACCCATGTGCCCTCCTTCCTGTCTCCACCAGCTCCTGCCGCTCAATGATTAGCTAGCTCTCTCCTTCTCCCCCCTTCCTCCTCCTCCCCTCCTCCAAAAACCCTCTTGCTCTCAAAACCCGCAAAATCCATCCTTTCTCTCTATACAAGCCCACCATTTTTAGCTCCCCTCGCCCTTCTTCACACCATGTCAGACAACAGTGGCGCTGTAAATAACGGATCTTTGATAGACCCACAAAGAAACCAGCCACCTGGAGGTGGTGGTGGAGGAGGAGGAGTTACTAATGGAGCTTTAGTTGCTAAAAAACCACCTTCTAAAGACCGTCATAGCAAAGTTGATGGTCGTGGAAGGAGGATTCGGATGCCGATCATTTGTGCTGCTAGAGTTTTTCAGTTGACTCGTGAATTGGGTCATAAGTCCGATGGACAAACTATTGAATGGCTACTTCGTCAAGCTGAGCCTTCGATTATTGCTGCTACTGGTACTGGAACTACGCCTGCTAGTTTTTCTACTGTTTCTGTTTCGGTTCGTGCTGGTGGGAATTCAAATTCTATATCTTCTCTTTCGAGCAATAATATTCATCCGGTTGGTTCTTTGGAGCACAAGCCTTTGTTAGGCCCAGCGCCGTTTATACTTGGGAAAAGGATGCGGCCGGAGGAGGATGGTAATGGTGGTGGGAAGGACGATGATGGGGTTCCTGTGGGCCCCACAATTGGGTCATTAATGGGCCCCACAGCAACAGCCGGGCCTGGTGGGTTCTGGGCTTTACCTGCCAGGCCCGATTTTTGGGGGTTTGCTGCTGCTGCACCGCCGGAAATGGTTGTTCAGCCGACTGCGGTGCAGCAGTCTTCACTGTTTATGCACCAGCATGCTGCGGCTATGGGAGAAGCGTCGGCGGCAAGAGTGGGGAATTATCTTCCTGGTCATTTGAATTTGCTGGCTTCTTTGTCGAGTGGACATGGAAGTTCAGGAAGGAGAGAGGATGATCACCGTTGAATGTGGAGAAATGGGATCTTGGTAGTGTTGGTGTATGGTATATATTATAAGAATGTTGTTATGTTAAATTGGTGCGTTTTTTTTTTTTGCTTGTGTGTGAAGATGGACGAGAAGAATTTTAGTGAAGATTAGGGTTAGGGTTTAGGATTTGGGAGAATTTAAGTAATGAATGCATGAATTTAATTAGGGGTTCTTTGTAGTAAGTTTGTTTGGAGATTAATTAGGGTTTTTTAGGGTTCAAATTGTTTAGGTTCTTGGGGGTTTTGATGGAGGAGGAATGGAGTGAAGAATTATGGTTTTGTGATTCAAATTCTGTGGCTGAAGCTGCAAAGGTTTTTTTTTCATAATGGATTAGGGGAGTCTGGCGCAAATCTATATCAGGCTTTGTGTTCTTATTTTGGGAGAAACTTGTCAAAGTTTGAGTGCTTTATGCTATTAGTGAGTTCTTCCTATTTTGGACATTTAGCTTTCTTTTCCATGGTGTGACACAATGCTTGCAAATGTGGGTTTGAAGCAATGTCATGTTTTGTCTCAATAGCTGGGTGATCAAAACAATGGAAAAGTGGAGTTTCTGGGTGTCATTCTGCTTGCATTGTATTTAATCCGACTACGCCCTGTAATTCTGGACTTCTAGTCTGCCCAAATTCGTTGAATTTTCCTTTGCTCCCATGGAGGATGAAGAGTTGATATCGTTTGATGCAATTTGTGTTATGGTTCGATGACAACGGTGGTGGTTCTTTCGGTGCTTAGCTTGTGATTTGCCACGGTGGTTGCAAACTGTTTCTTGCACTCTTCCGCTTTCAGGGTATGTGATGGTGTGTTGATCTCAAAGGAGACTGCTGTGTGTTCTTATTAGGGGGCTTTCAGGGTATGTGTTGGTGTATTGATCTCAAAGGAGACTGCTGTGTGTGGGGGAAACTCTGGGTGCCTCTTTGTAAGACGGCTGTTTCGAAACTTATCAGTATTCTTAGCCATTTCTCTGATCAATTAGTGTGATAATAATGTGTTCCACGTATGTAAGTGGATTGTTTTTCAGGTGACTGTTGTGTGAATAAGAAACCCAAGTGTTTCTCTCAATTCAATCTGTTGCTTGTGTGCCATTGCCTTTTGCTCAATGTATATATCAACTCATTATGCTATCAATAATTATAATCCACATTACTTAATCTGGCTTTCTCGGCTTGTTCTTTTCATATTTGAATCTTCTACCCAACAATCCATGGAGTTCTTTGAAGCGATTATTGCTAGTAACTTTGAAAAGTTTGCGTGGAAGAAGGGAGTTCTACCATTCACTAATTAATGAGTAGGTGGGAATTCATGCTAGCAAGCTGTGTTTGTTGACGGTTGTGATAGATTGTGTTACAGGTCATATCATATCATTTTCTAGTTAAACTGGTTTGTTTCGCCTGGGATCCAGATTTCCTTCAAGGATTTCATTTTCTGTGCAAGTCATCGCAGGTGTTGTATCCGATATTATCATCCCAAGTCTTCTTCGACAGTTTATTGGGATCCATGTCTTATATCAATTGTAAGATGCTACATTTCATCTTTTTCCTGTATCTTAATGCAGACTGGTAGTAGTCGGGTAAATCATAAAGAAAGCTAAATGATGTAGGGATTTTACTATAGCTTTAGACATAGATTACTGTGGATTGTGATACTGAAATTACATGGATATGTTGTGTAATTAAGAGGATAATGGAGGGCGTTTTAGTATTTTTACATTCTAATTTTTATTTTTAATAAAAAAACTGTTGGTGCGTTTCATACGCCCCAGCGAGTGGGCGGCGCTCGAGCCATTAAGAAGGCACGTGAGACACTTTCTAGAGGTCAAATTTGGCCATCCGCCGTATAAATAGATGCGCAAATGTGCTCTCTTCCACATGGTGCGACGTGTGTAGATATCATGGTTGAATTGTCGCCGATAATTGATTGTTTGCATTTTTTCTCTCTCCTAACAACTAAAGTACACAATTGCTCTTTTTTTTGTTGTTTGCTTGGGTCTGGCATGAGTTGCCAGACCCAGGCACCTTGGAACTAGCTTCGTTGCCAGACTCATGACACTTGAGTCTGACATGGTTGTTAGGTCCAAGCACCTTGAGTCTGACAACCATGTTTGGTGCCAGACCCATGACACTTGGGTCTGGCATGGTTGTTATACCCAAGTCGCGTGAGTCTCGTAACCATGCCAAACGAGTGTTCCTACGTCCTAGTGAGTGGGTGGTACTCGAGTCATTCAGGAGACGCATGAGATATTTTCCAGTGATCAAATCTTATAATCCGTTGTATAAATAGATGCGCAACTGTGCTCTCTTTCACATGGTGCGGTGCGTATAGACATCGTGGTTGGATTGCAGCCGGTGATCGATTGTTTGTGTTTTTTTTTCTTCTCTCTTAACAACTAAAATGTACAATTGTTTTTTTTTATTTATTGTTAGCTTGAGACTGACATGACTGCTAGACCCAGGCATGGGTCTGGCATTGGTGCCAGACCCAGAGCGCATAAAACATTCTCTATACTCTTAATATTTTTTTTTTATATTTTTAAAAAATTAATATTAACCCACTAAGAAGCGCGGATCAATATAGTAGTTTTTGTATTTGGAGTATCATATCAACATTATTAAGGAAGAAGTAGTTGAAAGTTGAGTTTATAGATTCGAGTGTATATTTTATGAGGTGTGATTTGAACCGTATTTGTTTGGTTTTGTTCTAATTATAATTTTGAAAATATTTGGTTAATCAACTCAATTTTACATGGATTCATCAAAAACTCTTTCTTGCAACTTTGATTATGAAAAATCTAAAGTTTATAGCTTTTGTTTTGTTTTTTTAAATTTACCTTTTCAAACCGCGTAATGAATCTCTGGTTGCTCCATTTATTTGAGGTCTGCCAGAACAAACCCATCTGTATTTCCCAGCCATGAATTTATGTTTAGATGGCATCTCTCATTTGTGAACTCTTGGCCATAATTATTTTATTTGAAGTCATGTTGTCAAAGGCCGAGCATCTCTTATTTGTGAACTATTGGCAATTATTATTATTATTATTATTATTATTATTGTATTCGAAGTCATGCTGGCCAATGCTCCGAGTGATTTAGGTTCAGCTTCCAAGAATTCCATGGCTGGTTTTGAAGGAGTGGTCGAGTTGCGTGTGGCAATCAATATTGAAGATAAGGGATAACACAGGATGACATGAATCAAACTTTGATGTTGCATTTGAGGACAAGGAGGGGAGTAGTAGATGCAACAAACTAATTAAGATTAGTTTGATGTTGTGTATTAAAATAATATATTTTATTTTTTTTAAATTATTTTTGATATCAGCATAACAATATGAAAATATTAAAAAAAATTATTTTAATATATTATTTTAATACACCACATCAAATGTGGTCCTACATTTTTAATGCTCGGAGAAAAATGGTATTATCCTGTCACATTGAATCAGCTAGACTTTAATTTATTAAATTGACACAAAAAATTTCCATGCATGCACGGTGAGGACTGAGCCCAAATATTAATGGGCCCCAAATATTAATGGGCCGCATATGAAACCGAAGAATTATATGATCAAATAAGCATAAAATAAAAGACAGAATGCCCCCATGCAGGATCGAACTACAGACCTTCAGTTTACAAGACTGACGCTCTACCACTGAGCTATAGGGGCACCTTACGTCAACGGTTCGAATGGTTTGTGTTCTACAATCATCTAATATAGGTAAGCCCCACCCAACAAAACCGGGCCACACGAGGGAGTAAGAGACCTCAATTAAGTGGAGTGACCGCACAAGAAAAACGTAGAGGGCAACAAAGACAACCATGGCTTCGTCAAAAGGAGGAGCCACCAGTCCAGCTGCGGCGAGAGCATCAGATATGGAGAAAATGAGTATAGAACAACTAAAAGCAGTGAAAGAACAAACAGATCTTGAATTCAATCTCTTACAAGACAGTCTTAACAACATTAAGACAGCCACTGGTCGTCTTGAAGTCGCCGCCACTTCACTTAATGACCTCTCTCACCGTCCCCAAGGTAAACCCTTTATTGCTTTCTTGTTAAAGTTTTTATTTTTCTTGCTTGTCTTGAAGGTCGAAGATTGGATCTTTATGATTTCTTTGTGTGCTTTTGTGGGTTTTGTTTTGTGGGGTTTTTGTGAAAATTAGGAAAGAAGATGTTGGTGCCATTAACTGCTTCACTTTATGTACCTGGTACACTTGATGATGCTGATAGAGTTCTTGTTGATATTGGTACTGGATATTTTGTTGAGGTTAGTTGGTAAAAGTTTGATGGCTTTTTTGAATTTCATTTAGTGAATTAGCAATGTATTGGATTGCGTTAACCTGATTAAATTCTTTGTTTGTTTGTTTGTTATGATAATAGAAAACAATGAATGAAGGGAAAGATTATTGCGAGCGCAAGATTAACTTGTTGAAGTCTAATTTTGATCAGCTTATTGAGGTATGTTTTCGATCATATCTCTGTGTTAAAGGATGTTGAGAATTTGTTTACATTTGGAAATCTTAGCACAGGACACTTAGTTTGGTTACTTAAACCTGTTCTGCTAGTTGGGGAGTGCCATGGTATTTTGAAAAGCAACCTTTTTAGCAGTTTGATGGAGTTCTTAACTGATTATTATGGTGCTAAAACCTGCATTAGTGCGCATCATAACTGTGGATTGAACCACACAATGCTAATAGTCTGCCAGTCTTTGCCTGAAGTTTTTGTCAGCTGAAATCCATTTGCAACATATTTAGTTGCACCATTCTACGCCTGGTTTCTCCATGTCCCTTTCATGATGTTCGTTCATGCCTTGACATGCAAGAATTACAGCAATTTCAAATGATTGTGTTGTGATCATGTGATTTGAATTAGAATGAATTCTAAACCCCGTGTATACTGGTTTTCTGACAATGAACCATGCCAGCATCTGGTCACTGTTGCTTTTCACATAAGATTGGAGAGCTGAGAGGTTTCCTGTTTAGGACCGTGCTTGATGATAAGTTTTGATTTTCATTAATCCCTTGTGTCAGAAGAAGTATTTTGGGAAGAAAGTAGTCAGTCCATCAAGTTAAACATTATAATCCTAATTGAGGGGATTAAAATGCATTTTCTTTTCTTTATTGGAAATTGAGCCTGCAATCTTTGTCTTGGTTTGATATCATTATCACTGCTGCTTGCTAATCTTTCAGTGATGGGAAGGCTAAATTTGAAATGCTTAATTGCAGCTTGCAACTAAAAAGAAGACTGTAGCAGATGAAGCAGGGGCAATCTTACAGGCAAAGCTGAGGCAGTTGGCTCCTACAACTTAGGATTTTCAGAATATCTGCCCTCTTGCTGTTAGATTCTTGATTTTCTAGCATTTTGTAAAGATACTGCTCTGTAAAACTGCATTAAAGGTGATGTTGCTTGTCACCAAAATGGATTCCTTCTCATTGAGCGGAGGAGAAGTTTTCACAATCGAAATGGCATCAAACTTGGATATACCAATTACATGGAGAATGAGAAGTTAGAGAGGATGATAGGTCGTTCTGGTATCCTCGGTGGTTATTCATTTGAAGTCATGTTGATCTGTTTAATGACTTTTTATTTCTTCAATTGGTGTGTTTTGAGTCTTGTGACATTGCTTTGCTGCTAGTTTAATTCCGCTGATTGATCAATTGTCCACGGTATTTCCTTTGTCTGGTTGAAGATGAATATTTGATACTATATTGATTTCTTTCTTTTTCGATGTCTTTGAAATTTACCTTTGTGCTGATCTTCTTACCAAGCCTGCGTGCCTGAGACTTTTCTTTGATATATATATTTTGGCATCGTGGGACCAGATTTCGACGCTCACACAATTTCACTGGCCACAAGTGATATATTCGAATTGCCAAATCAATCTTGCTTTATTTTACTTGGCTGTAGTCACTTGATCACCGGTGCAATATGAGCCAAAGTTCAAACCTGAGACCGTTCAATCATATTCCTTAATTGCTTATTAAACCGAGGTTGGTTTCTAAACCAATTCCGGATGAAGTTGAGTGCAGGCATGTTTAACATGAGAATCCAATCAATCCATGTTCAAGTTTGGCTCCTATAGTAACGAAGTGAATAAAGGTTGAACCTTGTTGTTTGCAAACCCTAAAGAAAGACATGGATGCAGTACCCACTAACTTACCAAAACAGTGAAGGTCCTTTACAATGGGTTGACCAATGAACCTCTTCTGTTTTGATTTTCCTATCTTGCAAAGTTTGGATTTCAATCAAAGATGGGATTTAATTTCGGTGTGTGGAGTTAAACTGATTAGAGAATTTCTAAAAAATCTCAAAACAATGTCAGGATATGCATTTTAAATTCAAAACCCCATCGTTCCATTTTTAAAGGAGTAGTTTCTGGTTTCAAATCAAGCACAGAATCCATTTTTCTTTTCCATTTAATGGAGAAGTGATAAAATAAAGATACAGAGATTTGGGATAATCCCTAGTTGAATAAACTTCCAAGAAAATTTCTGTCCTATAGTGCTACAGATAAAACCACCCCTCTTCATTGCTTCTTTTGTACGTGTGTGTGCAAATTATGTCTCTCTCATCATGTGGATAGTATATCGTTTGGTGGAGTTAATGTTGCTGTTCATGGAGGCAACTTCCACAAGTGACAATGGACACCAGCGGTAGAGGAATGTGTATGTGAACCGGGGAGGGTCAGGTTTGCTTGACATTTAGGAATAAAGGTTGATGGAAAACATCATGTTGACATTATTATATACTGTCCTTGTTGTTCATACCCCAATCCTTACAGATGTTGATTGATTTCGGTAGACGTGCATGTAGGGCATGGTAAACCTTTAATCTAACATGATATGTCTTTAGTTTTTGTACATTTTGTGCCTGGTTGGTGCTGGCCTTTGTCGTAAAAGAACACGAATCGTGTCAAAGAAAAACTGTAATGTTCTCCTAGCTCAATGCTTGGGTTCGAGTCTTGACATAACCAGGTAATAAGGGGTTGGTGCTGGAACTGTGACTAATCCTCATGCCACTTGAGAATTCGAATGTGTCGCGTGGGACCTGACGCCATGCTCTTTGACGAGGTGTGAAGACCACTATTTTCTTATCATCCATCCCCTAAGAAAAAGACGAGAGAGAGAGAGAGAGAGAGAGAGAGAGAGAGAGAGACTGTAACTGCTAAATTATAGGACTAGGTGGGAACATTTTACTGCTTTATTATTGATTCTTGCAGTAGGCGAAGGATGTGTTGTACCTCTCTACATATAGTAGAACAAAGGGAATTCCAGAGGCAGCTCATGCTATTATTATTATTACTACTACTACTGTTCTTTTCTCATACTTTTGTGTGCAATTGGATTTGAATTTTGGTTAAAAGAGTGTGAATTTTAGTATGGAAAGATCGAGAGTGATGAAAACTATTGCCGCGGGAAGCATAGCTCCACAGCCAATTTTTGACATCATTGAACCCACTCATCCTTACATTTCTTATCCACAAAAATCAACTGTTAGAGATGCATCCTTTTCTTCTTATCTCAGACCGACGCCAGAACAGCTTAATCGAGTTGATGATTCTGAGATATGCATTTTTGATGCGCAGAGTTATTACTTCAACGAAGGTGGCAGCTGTGATCCCAAATTGAACAAGAGAGTTTCTGCAGTTACTAATCTTGAACGCATATCCGAGCGATATGATTTCTCTTCGGTTCCTAGATTCTCTTCTGCTTCATCTTCTGTTGTGGATGGATATGGTAGGAATTATAGAGCTCGCTCTTTCCACGCAACGCCAACAGCTTCATCTGAAGCTAGTTGGAATAGCCAGACTGGCTTATTGTCGAATCCACCTGGTGCTATCGCTGTCTCGATGCGAAATCCACCTCGAAACGATGACAAGAAAAAGGGGCGCGGCACAAAATGGCTTCTTGGGAGAAAATGTCCATGTTCAGGTAAGAAATCTGTTCAAATTGAGGAAAGGCTATCAGAAGCAAGAACCCCATCGCGGATAAGCCACACTAGAGTCTCTTCGGATCTCAAAAAGAAGATTCAGAATCAAATTCCTACCACTGTAGAAAATCCTATTGAAAAAAGTTTGGCTGCACCGGACTGGCTTGAAAGGCGTGAAGTAATTCCTAGCACTCATAGAATCTCATTAGACAACAAGCTCGAAAGACGTGAAGTGATTCCTAATTCTCATCGAATCTCAGCAGACAACAACCGATTCCCTTCAAGCTTAAGCCACCAACTTGTAGTGGCCTCAGCAAGACCATTCAGTACTGATACTACTGCTGGGTTCAGTTTTCCTGTACAGAGCCAAACCCCACCTCCTACAAAACTGGTGTTGCCATCAACTACTTATAACCCTCCTCTTGAGGATCCACCTCGCCATTCGTTGGAAGTTTTTCGGCCAGCTGATGATCCTATTCCAACCAAGTCAATTTCTGATCTTCACCGACGTCAAAGCTTCACAGTCATAGATGATGACATGGCAAGTGATGCAAGTTCAGACCTGTTTGAGATCGAGAGCTTCTCAACTCAAACAACATCATATGCAATGTGTCCTAATCTTCGTGATTCTCTTGATGATGCTTCAAGCTTTAACGCAAGGCGATTAGCTGCAACCAATGGAGGGAGTTTGTATTGTAGACGAAGTCTTGATGATCCTAGAACACCATCAGTTGCAGCAACAGAATGTTATGAGCCAAGCGAGGCTAGCATAGACTGGAGTGTGACAACAGCAGAAGGCTTTGATAGAGGAAGTGTTACAAACTTCTCAGTTAGTGCATCAGAAGTTGATGAAATGACAATGATGCGCGGCGGCGGCGGCGGGGGAGCAGGGAAGAAGAGAGGAGGGAATGGAGGGTTGTTGATGAGCTGTAGGTGTGAGAAGGCGGTAAGTGTGGGGCCACATCCGGTAAAATGTGTGGCTACAGAGGGACAAAGAGTAGTGAGTTCCACACAGAGGCATGTGGGAAGTAGGGCAGCTATTAAGAACAAACCACCACTAGCTAGCTAGGTCTCACTCTGTTCGCTTGCCATGACCTTTTGCAGTATAGGAAGCAAGCTGTGATGGTACGTAAACAACTTGCTTCCCATGTTCGGCAGATACTCTTTTCTTCCTTTTGATTGAGTGTTGATCAAGCGACTTAATACTTTTGTTTGAGTGAATAATAAATGAACAATTACAATGCATTTGAAGTTCTAACACAGCCCTTTTTTATGTGGTTAATTATGTTCTTTGTTTTTCTTTTGAGAAAACCTATAATTCATCAGTTCTAGGTTTTTTCCGTTATAAAAAATTTTTAATTTCTTTTTTAAATTAATATTTTTTAATATTAAAAATTGAATGACACAGTTAGCCAAGCAAATCGCCTAATGTGACATCTTGTCACCTAAACACACAAACAATTAACACTGAAACTCTAAAGAGGTAAGATCATCCTTTTGCATTGTTTAGAAACACTGTAATGAATAAAAACTCTTGAAAGCAAAAAATAATAAAATAGTATCTAGGTGGTTTTTTTTTTATTTTTTTAAACATAATTAAATTACTTAACTGGAATAAAAAAAACTACAATTTTCTTGTAGGGGCTTTATAATCTTTTTACTCTTGGTTTTTTGTTGTTGTAATACTTATGTTGAATAAGGGGTAATTTGGTCTTTCTATTTTTTAAACACAATTAAATTACTTAATGCCATCGGAATAAAAAAAAACTTAAAACTTCACTGCAGGGGCTTTTTGGTCTTTTTTCTCTTAACTTCTTTTTTTGTAATACTAATGTTGGATTAATGGCAATTTCATCTTTTATCAATGATAAAACATTAATAAAAAGAAAATGTTACTAGTGAACGCCGCCCATGCTCTTTGGTTATCGCATGCAGGTAGCATCATAAGATCATCAAACACCACCCCATCTGTGACATCTTAGAAGCGCATCGACACCCTCTTTCTAGCGGTGCGATTTATGTCGGTGAAGATGCAACGGTTTATCGCCAATGATTTTTTTTTCTCTTTTTTCTCTCTCATACCTAAAAAATTACAAGTTGACCTTCTTTAGTATTTCAATTTCAGTTCTTATTATTTTGATATTTAATTTTTATTCTTGGCCCTTTAATAAAAAAATTATTTATTTTTAATTTAGTCATTCAATTTTAATTTGTTGTATATTATTATTATTTTTTAATTTGGTCCTCATTCTTTTAATTTTTTCTTTTGTTATAGTTAATTTTCTTTTCAATTTAACCATATAATAAAAAAATTTGGTTGCTCTCTATTTTATTTTTTATTTCAATTTTCATCCTCATTATTTCTATTACCTTTATTTTATTTTATTTGTTTTTTTTTCTGTAATTGATTTTTTTCTCAAATTTCATCATTTACCATTTGACTTGCTGAAAATTAGGCTTCATGGTTTTTCCATGTATTAACATGCCCATTTCAAAGCTGTTGATTAATTTTTTCTCATCGAGTTGACGTTAACATTGTCTTTTTATATAAAAAAACAACAAAATAAAAAAATATAAACGTAAAAGATTAGGACAAATGGACTAAAGCGAGAAGCAAGAAAATGAAGGGACCAAGAAAAAACCAAGTTGCTTAAGGATTAAGCAATTGAGAGGATGAGACAAAATTAGTTTGCCTATATTTAGTTAATAAAATCTCAAAAAAGAGGGAGGCTATATATAAAAAAAAAAAAAAACAAAGGAGATGACACTAAAAATACATAAAAAATACAAAAAAAGGAACTCTCTCTCTCTCTTTAACTAAAAATAAACCCTATAGCTTTTTTTACAACAAGACCTGCCAACCTCCATCAACCTTTCACCTTCCCTCACACTCACTAGCACACCATACAAAGAGAAAAGAAACAAATACAAAAGGTCCCTTTTCTTCTTTAGCGGTTGTGACCCATCAACCAACCTCTTTTCTAGTAGAACAACAACCTTTCCTTTAACCGCACTAACAACTCAACAACAACCTTTCTTCTCCATAACCACAAACCACAACCTTACCCATTCATTGTTCTCACCTTTGCACCACCATTGGAACCAACAAAAAAACCCACAGTTCATGATCTCTCTCTCTCTCTCATGATCTCCACAGATTCTCCTCTACATAACCCATGGACACCACAAGATCTCCTCCTTTAGAAACCATCTCTCCAAAGAACGCCACACCCAACAACACAATATTGTGAGCCACCATAACCTCAACCACAACCAGTGTGAGTAGCTTCTCCATCAGCACCAGTAGCCTCTCTTTATCATTTGTCAACTTCTTTGTGGGCAACCACATTAACCATACACCATCCATGATTAACTCCTTTCTTTTTTACACTTTTCTTCTCTATTTCATAGCAAAACAACAACCTCATCACACCCATGGTCAACACACAATATTGATAGCTTGCCTCACTCCATGGAAATGATTGGTGGTGATGAAAACCAATAGAAAAGGAAATAGATATATATATGGAAAAAAGGAGAAAATAAAACTGATTGTTTGTGTGAGTTTTTTCTTTTTTGCAAGTAGAGTGACCTTGATCACCGGTACAAAGAGAAAGAAAAGAAGAAACCACTCCAGATTCACCAAGTTTTTCCATTTTAGTAGCAATTAATGACGCTTGAGTCCAAGAGCTAGCAGTAGCGGTGACGTGTAGAATCCATACATCGCCATTGTTCCTACATTTCTAGATTCCTATAGTGTTGTTCCCGAGGTTTTAGCAACTTCTCCAACCAATTCTAACTTTCAAAAATTATTTCTTTAATGAATTGTTGTAATCTTGATTGATATTTGGGGATGGTTGTAAATATATGTAATTATAAGGTGTGTGAGTAAATTAGGAAAAAAATGATGTGTGAATGTTTTTTGCATTTTTCTCCTAGCACGTGTTAAATAAATGATAAAAAAAAAAGATACTTTTTTTAGTTAATCAAATGTTTTAAACCGCATATGACCAAGTTTCTCCAAAACAATCATGTTTGCATTTAATAAAAGAAATACAAAAAATATAAAAGAAAAAAACCAAAAATATATTGCATGATTTAGAATTTCTTGAAAACATCAAAAAATTCAAAAAATAGTTTTTATATTTTGCATGCATCATGATTTGTTGGGCTTTTGAAAAACATATTTTTCTGCTTTTAAAAATACATTAAAAAATAGTTTTTATATTTTGCAAGGCTAAAAAAAATCCCTAGTAGAGTTGCCTCTCAACTTTGTTACTTTTGAAAAATATATTTTTCTGTTTTACAAGCTTATTATATAAAGTCTTTCTACAAGGCTTTATACCATGAGCTTTATAAAATATTTTCAAGAATTTTACAAGGAGGATTCCTCAAAAGAAGCCAGCAAAGTTCTAAGCCTAGTAAGGCTTCAGTTGATTAAAAACCCAACAATATTTTAACAAAGAAAAAGTTCATAAGATTTCATCAAATAAGGACCCAGTAAGGTTCTGAGCCCAATAAGATTCTATCTAATAAAAAAAACTCAACAAGGTTTTAAGAAAGATAAAGTCCAGCAAAATTCTAGCAAATAAAGACCTAATAAGGTTCTGAGCCTAGTAAGACTTCAGTTAATCAAAAATCCATCAAGGTTTTATCAAAGAAAAGTCTAGCAAGACTCCATCAAATAAGGACTTAACAAGGTTCTAAGCTCAACAAGGCTCAATTTGATGATTAGAAGTCCAACAACGACAATCCAAAAAATATGAGAAGATGATTCATCTAAAAAAGAAACGCAAGACATTTTCTAAAAAAAATCCAATACACCATTAAAAAATATCATCACTTAAAATCAATCATTTCACTTATGAAAGATCCTAGATATTTTTCACAATGGGCCGGTCACCCTATCATAAATCATGGGTAGGTTACCTGGTCACAATCCACGGGCATGTTACCCAAACACGGACCATTCATGAAAAATCCTAGTAATTTTTCACACAATGGGCAGGTTACTCGATCACAAACCTTGGGCAAGTCACCCAATTAGAGACCATGAGAGTTTTTCTGATCACAAATCACGGGTAGATATTTTTCACATAATAGATATGTTACCTGATCAGAGACCATGAGCAGGTCACCTAAAAAGGAGACAAGTGTCATAATACAATTTTTTACCCCTTTTCAAAAAAAAAAAATAGAAAATAAAATGTTTTAGAAAACAAAAAAAATAAATATATTTGATGCATTTGCTTTATTTTTGTCATTTTCGACGCCATTTTGAAAGAATACAAAATTTGAAAATTTATTTTCAATGCATTTAGCTACTAACACATCCATTTTAAAATCGATGATTAATTTTTGTCATCAAGTTGATGTTGGATTTGTTTTTTTTTTTAAATAAATCAAAATATAAAAAATAAAAAAAAGGAAAAAAATAAAAAAATAAAAAGAAACCAAAGTGCAAATTAAGAAAATGAAAGGACCAAGATAAAACCAAGTTACTTAGGGCCCAAATAATTGGGAGGAAGAGACAAAATTACTTTGCTTATAAATAGTAAAAGAAAAATCTAAAAAATAAAGGAGGCTATCAAAAAAAAAAAAAAACCCTAAAGGGGAGGATACTGAAATTACATATAAAAAGATAAATACAAAAGAGGAACTCTCTCTCTCTCTCACACCTAAAAAAAAACCCTAGACCCTTTTTTTTCAATAAGACCCATCAGCCTCCATCAACCCTTCACCTTCCCTCACACTTCAGCCACCATACTCACCAAAGATACAACATAAAAAGAAAAAAAACAAACACAAAAAGGTCTTTTTTTCTCCTATGACAGTCGTGGCCCATTAACCACCATTGTTCTTGCACTTCCAGAGTCCTCTAGTGTTGTTCCTAAGTTCTAGCAACTCCTTCATCAAATTTCTAACTTTAAAAAATTATTCTCTGATTAATTATTGTAATCTTGATTGATATTTGGGGATGATTTTAAATATATGTGATTGTAGGGTGTGGATAAATTAGTGAAAAAAAGATGTGTGCATGTCTGTCTTTTTTAGCATGTCTTAAATAAATGGAGCATGTCTTAAATAAATGGTAAAAAAAGTGGATAAATTTTTTTTTAATTAACCAAATGTTTTTTAATTGCATATGGTCAAGTTTATTAAAAAATAATCATTTTTGAATTTTTAATAAAAAAATACAAAAAATATGAAAGTAAAAGAGAAACAAATTCAAAAATAGGTTTTACATTTTGCATGCTTCATGGACTTAAAAACAAGTTTACCTCATGCTTTATTTTGCATGGCTTGAACCATAAAGGTATGGTTCATCTTATTAGGGTCGATACATTTTAATCAATAAACATACTAATGGATAGTAAAACATAATAAAGTCTTAGGAATAATCATAAAAATAAACAATACAATTTATCTTAAGAAAAGAGTATAAGGGGTTATATTGTCTTGCTTATACATAACCAATCCCCTTATTTAGACTCTGAAGAGTAGTTAGGATTTCTAATAACCAAAATACTATGTGGCGATTCCAAACCTTTTAAACTATGAAAGGGTAAGAATTTATTATTGTTTCTACACACCTAAAATTTTAATTTGGGAGGACAATCACCACGACATCATATACATGTGACATGTATATATTTAATTTTGAAGATATTATTATGATTCATCCACACACACAAACACACACACACACACACACACACACACACACACACACACACATATATATAGATGAAGTTTATTTTTTAAAATAAAAAATATTATTTTTTGGATAATATTTCAAATATGTGTAGTTTTGTATAATTTTTCCCCTTTAATTTTGTTCATTCAATTTCGTGTTTGTGTTTATTTTTATTATCATTTGATTGAATAAAGAAAATACTTTAATAAACAGATTCAGTAAACTATGTAAATATTTCATGTTGCGAGATCAATATCTTGATCTATATCTGCATGTTTCCTGATTTTTTTTTTAATTTTGTTATTTACACAAAGAGTTCTCAATTTATTTAATCAAATACTAGCATAAATTTTTAAATTTATACTTAGAATTTGTTTTTATGTAAAACAACACATTAAAAAACTTGTATATCTATTTTTTTCGAATTAATGCAACGTTTACTAGTAACAAAGGGCAGAAAGCCCATGGTTTTGGACATTAAAAACTTCTGTGGTTAACTGAAACCGAACCTTTATTCAAAGCCATAAATGAAGGAAAGTGAACAACAAAAACCATTAGCAAATGAGCACAAACCATCCCTAGTTTTTATATTTTTCCATGAGTAAAACAGAAACTTGCCTGTCAAGTCAGACCAAAACAAGGGGCTATACAGGTTTTTTCATCCATTACCCTATTACCCTACTATACTAAAAAGAGTTAGTCTTCCTATTTTTTTTTATTTTACAAATATTTTTAAAAATAATTAAATTTTTTATATTTATTTTTGTTTTAAATTAATTTTTTTTGATGTTTTTAGATTATTTTGACGTGTTGATATCAAAAATAATTTTTTTAAAATAAAAAAATTAATTTGATGCATTTCCGAACGAAAAATATTTTGAAAAACAACCGCAACCACACTTTTAAACACTCCTATAATTGGTTCAACTTTAAGTTTATAATTATATTCGACTCAATTTTTGATATTTTATAAATTATATATTTAACCAATTTAATTTTTTTAAAAAACTTGAGCGGGTTAGATATATAGGTTAAATTATTTTTTTATGAATATTAAAAATATCAACAGATTAGATTTATAACGTTAATTTTCATGGGTTCGATTTAATTAGAATTAAGATTTTGGCTCAATAAATTAATCAAAAACCTGTTATTGTTATAAGATGTAACAAATAATTTATATTTAATATATCAATTGAATCAATCAACTAAAATAAAAGAATCAATTGCAAAAAAACAGTTAGAATATATAAAAATAAATTAAGTTTGTTGCTATAGAATATATTAGTTGGGTTGGGTTGACCATGTTTTAAAAATCATGACCTGCCACCTAACCCATGAATCCATTTTTTAGGTTTTTTTACTCTGCTACCATCCGTAATATTCATAGTATCTAATTTTGATAGGTTGGGTCGAGATAGATAATATTACAAATGGGCTGATTTTTTGAACACTCTTGTTGCTCATATTTCTTATATGAACAATGAAGTTCTTTTTTTTTTTAATTTCATCATTTTTTTTTAAAATTTCATTCTCACTTTTTTTAATAGTAGTTTAGGTTCCTTTTAGATCAGTTAAGTTAACAGGATCACATCGATGTAACTCTCACACGGTTTAATTTTAAATTCGAACTAGGCAATTAGTAAAGTTAGAGGTTTTTGTGCTAATTGTGTTATTTTTTTCTCAATTTCATTTTAAGATTTTTTTTACGAAATGATAAGGTTATTTTTTAACTAACCAAGTCAATCAAGTTATTTTGAGATATCTCTCACACGTTTTAGTTCTAAACTTGGAGCGCACAAGAAATTAGGCATGGAAGTGTTTTTTCTCTCTCTCTTAATTTCATCAATTTTTTCTTAGTTTTAAAATAGACTCATGAGATTAAATTTTAATAACAAATATGAAATAGTTATTTACTATTTGATCCGACATGCATCTTTCTTGTAAACTAGTGATCACTATATACATAAGTGACAACCCACACACCCTTTGTGTCCAAATTCATTTCCTTATCTAAAAAAACATTCAACAGAAAAAACCTCCTTTTGTGGCTTCTCTTGTACTTTTGTTGTCACAACTTGTTCGTCCTCAAAACACAAACATGGTTTTTGTATCCACATTACCTTCTTCTTCTCTTAGACCTCTTCTTGTGTTGCTGCTGCTATGTCTTCTTCTTCTTCTTCTACCACAAAGCAGAAACCACTGCCAAAGGATAGAATCAAGTTTGTGTCAGAGATTGAGATTGAAGATTAAATTCTCTACTTTTTAAGTATATAAAAAACAGAACTTTTTAAGTGATTAAAACAAAACCACCACATAAACAGCACTACAACAGAAAGCAATAAACCACAAGAAAGAAAATATTCTACTTGAATTTTTCTAGTCAAGCAAACAATCGGTAAATTTGAGTCAACTTACAGAAGAACTCTCTTCGTATTTCACTCATATATACACAAGACCAGGCAATGAGAAAGCTTACAGGAAATCCAATGGGTTAAGAGTATCATGGCGTTGCAGATATGGAAGAACACCTTAGTCATAAGATACAGATGCATAGCTATAATCACCAACTGATTCTTTCTCGGGATCAACCAGCTGTGTGATAAACTTTGGAAGTAAACTCCGGTATGGCTTGCTATTGCGAAGTCTTTCGAAGTAGGATGTCATTAGTCCATTCTTCCTTGCAATGTTGGAGCGAACCCAGCCAGAATGGTTTCCTGGTGCACCAGTAACTATCACTGCTGTCTCCTCACTAGCCAAATTAGCCAGAGGCACCATTGCTTCTGGCTCAGTAGCTGATGAAGCATCAACCAAAAAAATATGACTAAAATGACCAGCAGCTATCCCTTCATTACGCAGCCGAAAGCTACTAACAAAAGTAGACAAGATTACTCTAAATTTCCGGAGCTCCTGAAGAGATGGACACGTAAAACACTCCCCTTTGTAAGCACACGATGGTAGGATGTCAATAGGCACCCCATCTATCTCTCGAAAAGCAGCATTTGCTCGAAACATATCTGACTCTGGAATGTCATTGTTTAAGCTTTGCATCAGCAAATCACATGTTCTGTTAATGGGTGCACATATAAGAATCCGAAGCTTTGACGAGCTTTGATAAATTTGGAGCACTGCTTCCTGGATTACCAATCCAGTCCTTGATAGTTCTGAAAACTTGTTTAAACAGAGTGGACCTTCAACAATATAAGGCGGTGGTCCTTGGAAGCTCAAAATCTCACGAACTGCAGAGCTTTGATACACATCAAGTTTATGATTGCAAAAGTGGAGAGGTGTAGAGATTGGGAATATCTTTTTGGAGACACCATCAGGGAAAAGAAAACTTTTAAATAAAGGATCTGAAGCCGCTTCAATGGCGTGGTGAGCCCTTTTCAAACAAACTCTGTTAAATGAGAAGCTAACATCATATTCACCGGTTGAATGATGCTGCAAAAGAAAATCTTCGCCAAATTCAACCACTACACGAGTGCTCCTCTCCACACGATATATAATACCCTGGTGTGAATTTGAAAACATTAACGATGTCAATAAGTTGACTACACTAAATAAAGCTCAAGTTAAATAACGCTTGATTTCCACCATTTGCTTCATCCCCAAAGTAAAATGGCATACTTCATAGCATATGGTAACTAGAAAGTTGAGGACGCTAACCTGACATGGCTCGGTCTTTTGACCTGAAGGTCGTGCAAAGGCAAAGTCTCTGGACAAAAGAAACGGCCGCCTCTCACAACAAGAGTCAATCTCAAATTCTACAAAGATCTTATCATCCTTCTCATAAGTTTCATTGAGGTATTCACTCCTGCGTGACTTCTTAATGATTTCTGCACGTTGCAACTTGAGAGTAATCTTCTCCAATTTAAATTCACTCCATTTCTGATTCAAACAAGGCACACAATGATCCAGATCTCAGTGCACAAACAAGAAATTTGGAACCAGAAAATTGTACTCTATATATAGAATGCAACAAATAAGAACTTCTAAACTCTTCACTCAGCACCTTAGGAAGCCCTTCATTTTGCCTCCTTTAAAACTATAGCCATGGAAAAAGTTTGGTCAGCCTTCACTCATATTTCATTTTGTAGATTACTTCAAAATGTCACACTCTCAATGATCATCATGAACAACAATTCAAATGTTGAGGCAACAAGTTTTCATAAGAAGCTTTTTATGTGAAAATAGTGCTCTAATGTACATCAAAAGGAACACATTTAATCAGTACCTCAATGTAGAAGTCTTCGGCATACAGAAGTGCTGCAAAATAATCCTTGTATGTCGAAAGAGACAGCGGTTCATTAAGAACTCCAGGCACCTTGTCTCTCTTGATCAAGTCCTCAATATCCTTAGGAATCGCATATACAGGTGACATACCCTTTTGAACCCGCATGTAGCTGACCTTTGTCTGCTCGTTAATTGAATCTGGGGAAACCTGAGACAGGGTTGGTTTGAAGGATGGGGGCTGTTTAGAGGATGATGAAGATGGTCCTGAAGAAGATGGGGATGCTTTAGGCAAAGATGGAGAAGGTTTAGAAGATGAAGATCCTGGTTTAAGGAATGATGGGAGTGGTTCGGGAGACGGAGATGGATGGAAAGCAGTAGGATGAGTTTTACTTGTTGACCTTGAACCTAGTACTACATGGAGATCTTCTTCATGTTCTTCTACACCAAGCACCCACTTTAAGAATTCAAGACACCCAGACATGTTGACCGACCTTCTACAACAAAAACACACCCAAATACTTAAAGTTGCTGTTTGGTTCCCAAGAAAATAACAGCAAAAGTTTCGATCAGGGATTGCCTTCTCCACGAATTATTTCCCTAGAACACCATGGGTGAAACTCCCCTAGTTCTTTGATACTTGCTAGCTAGAAAATTAGGGGACTGGGATTTTTAGAAGAAGAAAACATAAAACTTGAAAAGCACGCAGTATCGTATCTGGACTAAACTCTAAACAGAAATCTTGTGAGATGATCAATATAAGTGATGAGATGGAAATGGAATAGATGAGCATAGCTTTTCATTTTCTGGTGAACCAAATGATGATAGAAATTAGGATATATGCAGGCATCAAAGAAAGGGTGATGGAACAAAAAAATATATTAAAGAAGGACTGACTTATTATTTATCAGTAGTGGAGTAGAGCTGCATCTGATACTGAAAGTTGAAAAGCCACTATCATGCATTGATACTTTTTTTTTTTTTTTTAAAAAAAAAGAAACGTTACCGTACAATGTAAGGATACAAAACCAAATTGTATTTTTATACGTGAAACCCACCCCTAAACTGAGGTAAAACCTTAGTTTTCTGAAAATATTTTCTACAAGCTTTTTTTTTTTGCGCGTTTAATCATGATTGATTGATATCTAAGTTGAAATTACTGAATTTATTGGTTGTTAAACAAAAACAATGAAATAATTAGCATTCAAGTAGGATTGCTGAATCAATTAATATCCAATTACAATTACTGGATTTATTGACTTCTAAATGGAGATGTTGAAATAAGTAGCATATAAATAGGATTGCCAGATTGTTTGATATTTAATTGGATTACCAGAGTTTTTAGCTATAAAATAAAAAAGCTAAAATAATTGACATTCAAATAAAATTGCTGGATTGACTGATATATGATTGGAATTACTAAATTTATTGGTTTTCAAATGAAAATGCTTGAATAATTAGCAACCACAAGGGTTTGCTGGATTGATTGGTAGCTGAATGAGGATTTTTGGATGAATTAGTATCCATGATGAATAATTTGATTAATTGAATATCAAGTAGGATAGCCAAGTTGTTAAATCATTCAAGAAAGATGACCTCAAAAACAGAAGAAGATATTGAACATAGAAATCTACCTGAGTAGTTGTGAGTGATTAGAATAAAAAGAGTAATTTATAATTAGGAATGAATTCGTTGAGAATTATTTGAAACCATGTTTAATTCATATTGACAATTAGTATATTATCATGTTAATCCTTGTTCCAGGTCTAGGATTGTCAAGAGTAATCTTTTGATTGATTAGAATAAAAAGGGTAAATTATAATTAAAAATGAATTCATTGAGAATTATTTGAAATCATGTTTAATCCATATTGACAATTAATATATTCTATTGTTAATCCTTGTTCTAGATCTAGGATTGTCAAGAGTAATCTTTTGTTATTACTTTCATGTTTTAGTTAATAGGAGGAGTTTGTATATAATTTTGTGTTTATAGATTATGAATTGTAACTCCTTAAATACTCTTCTGGGTACGTAAACTAAAGTATATGAATTCTAATGTTGTACTAGAAAAGAACTTGTATTTAAAGTAGTAACAATGTGTTTCTTATGCCCATTTTCTCATCATTTAATTTTGCTTTGTTTTAGTAGTGTACTAAATTAATTATGTTAAAATGATATGGAGGGATGTTGTTAAGATATTGATGAGGTGCGGTTCTTAATGAAATGGATTGATGATTGATTTTGATTTGAGTATTATTATATTGTTGTTGATACTTGGAATTGTCAAATATTAGGAGAAACTTTATTGAAATTTTAGTAGGGATTATGATAATTAAAAAAGAGTAAAGTTATAAAAAAAATTACTCTAGTTTCAATAACTATGACTTGATATTTTGTTAGAAGTTTTTTTAAAAAAAATTAGAGTTGTTACATTAAAAATAAAGGCTGAACCAATAAAGATAACAAAAGTAAGCATTCCTTCTTTGATTAGCTTGTTTGAGAAAAAATTATTGCAAAATAGAAAGGCGATATCTTTAGATAATTAATATTTTGTCTTAATATTGAAGTTATTTATTTGTATTAAGTTAATTTAAGTTTTACATTACATGAAAATAAAATTGATGAAATGATTTGCAGGTTCACCTTGCATCTTCAATCACCTCTACAATAAGTAATTGTTTGAAGAACCATTGTTTCAATAGAGTCATCTTCATGATTATCTTAAATGGATGAATATGTTAGATGCTTGGTAGAGAAATTTTAAGGTTAGATAATTAAATAATCTCTACTTTGAGTTATTAGCTTTTAAAATTTTAAAAACTAATTAATGTATGAAATCAATTAAGAATTTAGTTGGATGAGAGCAACGAGGTGCTTGTCAAAAAAGTGTGGAAATACTACAATGCAACTAGTTAAGTTTAAATCAATTAATGTTATACTATTGTAAACTTCTATTCTATAATTTCTTTATCTTAATTTTTTAACAATTTCTATAATAGATTGCGTTATTTATAACATAATGCCTATAATTTTTTTTTAGAAAAGCCAGTTCTAATGACATTGAGAAGTGAAAAAGATATAAACTAAGATATGACACATAGAGTAATTGGGCATTGTTTCAACAATTTATGAAAACATAAACTTTTAGAAGGCGCTCCCGATCCGGTACACAAAACACATATAAAGAAATTTATGGTTTGATGATCTAGCATAGCGGAGGAGTAATTTCTTGTGTCAACCATATAAAACGTCTTGTAAGAGATAGTTGTATATTTATTTCTAAGTTTTAATTAATAATATGAGATGTAATTAAATAATGTTTTCCATTGACTCTAATGGAGATATATAAGGAAACTCATATAAGGAATGAGGATAGAGGGAAAAAGAGAAAGAGAGTGTTGATACAAGAGCGAAAGTGTTCGTTGTGAGTTTATATATATATATATATATATATATATATATATATATATATATATATATATATATATATATATATATATATATATCATTGCCTTAATAATGTTTATTTGCATCAATAATATGAGATGCAATTAAATTTAGGAATTCAACTTGTTTTTTATTTTTTATTTTGTAGGAGACTATATAACACCAGTATGACTATGAAAATTGATGAAGACATTTCCATACATTCTCTTTATGATCCTCAACTGTGTTTGAATGTTGTTGCAAGTGATGGACCTAATAGGAATAAGACTTGTAGTATTAGGGGTGATTATTTTCGGTTTGGTTTGGTTTTTATAAAAAAAAAATAATCAAACCGATTCTAAGCCTAGCAAGGCTTCAGTTGATTAAAACCCAACAATCTTTTAACAATGAAAGAGTTCAATAAGATTTCATTAAGGACCCAGTAAGGTTCTGAGTCCAATAAGACTCTAGTTGATAAAAAAAAAACCCAACAAGGTTTTAAAAAAGATAGAGTCCAACAAAACTCTAGCAAATAAAAATCTAATAAGGTTCTGAACCTAGTAAGGCTTAAGTTAATCAAAAACCCATCAAGGTTTTATCAAAGAAGAGTCTAGCAAGACTCCATAAAATAAGGATTTAACAAGGTTCTAAGCTCAACAAGGCTCAATTTGATGATTAGAAGTCCAACAACGACAATCCAAAAAATATGAGAAGATGGTTCATCTCAAAAAAGAAAGGTAAGACATTTTCTAAAAAAAATCCAATACACCATTAAAAAATATCATCACTCAAAATCAATCATTTCACTTATGAAAGATCCTAGATATTTTTCACAATGGGCAGGTTACCCGATCATAAATCATGGGTAGGTTACTCGGTCACAATCCATGGGCATGTTACCAAAACATGGACCATTCATGAAAAATCCTAGTAATTTTTCACGCAATGGACAGGTTACCCGATCACAAACCTCGGTCAAGTCACCCAATTAGAGACCATGAGAGGTTTTTTTTATTATAAATCACTGGCAGGTCACCCAAACACAAACCATTAAAAAATCATAGATATTTTTCACATAATAGATAGGTTACCTGATCAGAGACCACGAGCAGGTCACCTAAAAAGGAGACAAGTGTCACAACACAATTTTTTACCCCTTTTAAAAAAAATAGAAAATAAAATGTTTTAAAAAACAACAAAAAAATATATTTTTGATGCATTTTCTTTATTTTTGTCATTTTCGACGCCATTTTGAAAGAATACAAAATTTGAAAATTTATTTTCAATGCATTTAGCTACTAACACATCCATTTTAAAATCGATGATTAATTTTTGTCATCAAGTTGATGTTGGATTTGTTTTTTTTTTTTTAAATAAATCAAAATATAAAAAAGGAAAAAAAGGAAAAAATAAAAATAAATAAAAAGAAACCAAAGTGAAAAGTAAGAAAATGAAAGGACCAAGATAAAACCAAGTTACTTAGGGCCCAAATAATTGGGAGGAAGAGACAAAATTACTTTGCTTATAAATAGGAAAAGAAAAATCTAAAAAATAAGGGAGGCTATCCAAAAAAAAAACCTGAAGGGGAGGATACTGAAATTACATACAAAAAGATAAATACAAAAGAGGAACTCTCTCTCTTTCACACACCTAAAAAAAAAAACCCTAGAACCTTTTTTTTTCAATAAGACCCATCAACCTCCATCAACCCTTTAGCTTCCCTCACACTTCAGCCACCATACTCACTAGTATACAACATAAAGAGAAAAGAAACAAACATAAAAAGGTATTTTTTTTTCTCCTATGACAGTCGTGGCCCATTAACCACCACTGTTCCTGCACTTCCACAGTCCTCTAGTGTTGTTCCTAAGTTCTAGCAACTCCTTCATCCGATTTCTAACTTTGAAAAATTATTCTTTGATTAATTATTGTAATCTTGATTGATATTTGGGGATGATTTTAAATATATGTGATTGTAGGGTGTGAATAAATTAGTGAAAAAAAGATGTGTGCATGACTGTCTTTTTTAGCATGTCTTAAATAAATGGTAAAAAAAGTAGATAAAATTGTTTTTAATTAACCAAATTTTTTTTAATTGCATATGGTCAAGTTTATTAAAAAATAATCATTTTTGAATTTTTAATAAAAAAAATACAAAAAATATGAAAGTAAAAGAGAAACAAATTCAAAAATAGGTTTTACATTTTGCATGCTTCATGAACTTAAAAACAAGTTTACCTCATGCTTCATTTTGCATGGCTTGACCCATAAAACTATAGTTCACTTATTAAGGTCGGTACATTTTAATTACTAGATATACTAATAGATAGTAAAACACAATAAGATTTTAGAAATAATCAGAAAAATAAACAACACAGTTTATCTTAAGAAAAGAGTATTGGGGGTTATATTATCTTGCTTATACATAACCAATCCCCTTATCTAGACTCTGAAGAGTAGTTATGATTTCTAATAACCAAAATACTATGTGGCGATTCCAAACATTTTAAACTATAAAAAGGTAAGAATTTCTTATTGTTTCTATACACCTAAAAGCTTAATTTGGGAGGACGATCACCACGACACCATATACGTGCGACATGTATATATTTAATTTTGAAGATATTATTATGATTCATCTATATATATATAGATGAACTTTATTTTTAAAAATAAAAAATATTATTTTTTAGATAATATTTCAAATATGTGTAGTTTTGTATAATTTTTTTCTTTAAATTTTAGTCATTCAAGTTCATGTTTGTGTTTGTTTCTATTATCATTTGAATCAATCGACTAAAATGAAAGAATCAATTGCAAAAAGCAGTTAGAATATATAAAAATAAATTGAGTTTGTTGTTCTAGAATATACTAGTTGGGTTGAGTTGACCATGTTTTAAAAATCATGACCTGCCACTTAACCCATGATATCCATTTCTTAGGTTTTTTTTTTTTACTCCATTACCATCCGTAATATTTATATTATCTAATTTTGATAGGTTGGGTCGAGTTAGATAATATTACAGAGGGGCTAATTTTTTGAATACTCATGCTGCTCATATAGGACTCATATTTCCTATATGAATAATGAAGCTCATTTTTTTTTTTAATTTTTTTAATTTTATTCTCATATATTTTTTTAATAATAGTTTAGGTTACTTTTAGATCAATTATGTTATCAGGATAACATCGATGTAACACCTACACGGTTATATGACAAGGTGATTTTAACTCCATTTGCTGAATCCTGAATGCAATGGCAGGGCCAAAATGTTACATCACACGCCTTACATTCAATTTGTCTTCGCAGTTCAGGCAGAGACCATTTTGGAACACTAAAAAATGAAAGCAAAACATGAATTTGGTCATGAAATGCCCTGGTCTGCATTTGCTTCGATAATTTTCCAAGCATCCCTTTAGGCAACTGACTGGCCTCTTATATGCCTGACCAACATTGTAGTCAGAAGCAAGATGCTGGAGAAAGCTTTTAACCTTATATTCGTCAGCAAGGCAGATGAAGACCAATCAATAACCCACAAAACATAAAAAGTGCAGAAACCGAAACAAATGCTCAAAATTATTGGCATAAACAGCAAAACAATGAAAACCCAAGATCAAAATTTTAAATTCTCTCTTTTTAAGTATATAAAAAAATAACTTTTTAAGTGATTAAAACAAAACCACCACATAAACAGCACTACAACAGAAAGCAATAAACCACAAGAAAGAAAATATTCTACTTGAATTTTTCTAGTCAAGCAAACAATCGGTAAATTTGAGTCAACTTACAGAAGAACTCTCTTCGTATTTCACTCATATATACACAAGACCAGGCAATGAGAAAGCTTACAGGAAATCCAATGAGTTAAGAGTATCATGGCGTTGCAGAAATGGAAGAACACCTTAGTCATAAGATACAGATGCATAGCTATAATCACCAACTGATTCTTTCTCGGGATCAACCAGCTGTGTGATAAACTTTGGAAGTAAACTCCGGTATGGCTTGCTATCGTGAAGTCTTTCAAAGTAGGATGTCTTTAGTCCATTCTCCCTTGCAATGTTGGAGCGAACCCAGCCTGGATGGTTTCTTGGTGCACCAGTAACTATCACTGCTGTCTCCTCACTAGCCAAATTCGCCAGAGGCACCATTGCTTCTGGCTCAGTAGCTGATGAAGCATCAACCAAAAAAATATGACTAAAATGACCAGCAGCTATCCCTTCATTACGCAGCCGAAAGCTACTAACAAAAGTAGACAAGATTACTCTAAATTTCCGGAGCTCCTGAAGAGATGGACACGTAAAACACTCCCCTTTGTAAGCACACGATGGTAGGATGTCAATAGGCACCCCATCTATCTCTCGAAAAGCAGCATTTGCTCGAAACATATCTGACTCTGGAATGTCATTGTTTAAGCTTTGCATCAGCAAATCACATGTTCTGTTAATGGGTGCACATATAAGAATCCGAAGCTTTGACGAGCTTCGATAAATTTGGAGCACTGCTTCCTGGATTACCAATCCAGTCGTTGATAGTTGTTTTGAAAACTTTTTTGAACAGAGTGGACCTTCAACAAGATAAGGCGGTGGTCCTTGGAAGCCCAAAATCTCACGAACTGCAGAGCTTTGATGCACATTAAGTTTATGATTGCAAAAGTGGAGAGCTGTAGAGAGTGGGAATATCTTTTTGGAGACACAATCAGGGAAAAGAAAACTTTTAAATAAAGGATCTGAAGCCGCTTCAATTGCTTGGTGAGCCCTTTTCAAACAAACTCTGTTAAATGAGAAGCTAACATCATATTTACGGGTTGAATGATGCTGCAAAAGAAAATCTTCACCAAATTCAACCAATACACGAGTGCTCCTCTCCACACGATATATAATACCCTGGTGTGAATTTGAAAACATTAACGATGTCAATAAGTTGACTACACTAAATGAAGCTCAAGTTAAATAATGCTTGATTTCCACCATCTGCTTCATCCCCAAAGTGAAATGGCATTCTTCACAGCATATGGTAACTAGAAGTTGAGGACGCTAACCTGACATGGCTCGGTCTTCTGACCTGAAGGTCGTGCAAAGGCAAAGTCTCTGGACAAAAGAAACGGCCGTCTCTCACAAGAAGAGTCAATCTCAAATTCTACAAAGATCTTATCATCCTTCTCATAAGTTTCATTGAGGTATTCATTCCTGCGTGACTTCTTAATGATTTCTGCACGTTGCAACTTGAGAGTAATATTCTCCAATTTAAATTCACTCCATTTCTGATTCAAACAAGGCACACAATGATCCAGATCTCAGTGCACAAACAAGAAATTTGAAACCAGAAAATTGTACTCTATATATAGAATGCAACAAATAAGAACTTCTAAACTCTTCACTCAGCACCTTAGGAAGCCCTTCATTTTGCCTCCTTTAAAACTATAGCCATGGAAAAAGTTTGGTCAGCCTTCACTCATATTTTAGTTTGTAGATTACTTCAAAATGTCACACTCTCAATGATCATCATGAACAACAATTCAAATGTTGAGGCAACAAGTTTTCATAAGAAGCTTTTTATGTGAAAATAGTGCTCTAATGTACATCAAAAGGAACACATTTAATCAGTACCTCAATGTAGAAGTCTTCGGCATACAGAAGTGCTGCAAAATAATCCTTGTATGTCGAAAGAGACAGCGGTTCATTAAGAACTCCAGGCACCTTGTCTCTCTTGATCAAGTCCTCAATATCCTTAGGAATCGCATATATAGGTGACATACCCTTTTGAACACACATGTAGCTGACCTTTGTCTGCTCATTAATTGAATCTGGGGAAACCTGAGACAGAGTTGGTTTGAAGGATGGGGGCTGTTTAGAGGATGATGAAGATGGTCCTGGGGAAGATGGGGATGCTTTAGGCGAAGATGGAGAAGGTTTAGAAGATGAAGATCCTGGTTTAAGGAATGATGGGAGTGGTTTGGGAGACGGAGATGGATGGAAAGCAGTAGGATGAGTTTTATGGGATGATTTTGACGAAGAAGTTGAAAGTGGAGGTGGAAATGGAGATGATGTGAATGACAACGTTGTAGCTTGAGGGGATGCATTCGACGAAGTTGTTGAAGGTGCAGGTGGAGAGGGTCTAGAAGAAAATGTTGCCGGTATATGTAAGGATCGAGGTTGATTAGAAGATGATGTTGGGGGGTTAGGCCATGAAGGTGTTGGAATTGAAGAAGGTGAGAGAAATCTTGATGAAGATTGAGGTAATGCAGGGGAAGATGTAGGTGGATCACAGGAATATATAGGTGCATATGTGTAATTATTGGAACCCAGAAGTCTATCAGAGACTCTTCCCACAGACCTAGTGAATCTTGATCCAACATCTGATGAATTACTTGTTGACCTTGAACCTAGCACTACAAGGAGATCTTCTTCATGTTCTTCTACACAACAAAGCACACACTTTAAGAATTCAAGACACCCAGACATGTTGACTGACCTTCTGCAACAAAAACACACCCAAATACTTAAAGTTGCTGTCTAGTTTCCAAGAAAATAACAGCAAAAGTTTCGATCAGGGATTGCCTTCTCAACGAATTATTTCCCTAGAACATCATGGGTGAAACTCCCCTGTTCTTTGATACTTGCTAGCTAGAAAATTTGGGGACTGGGATTTTTAGAAGAAGAAAAAATAAAACTTGAAAAGCACGCAGTATCGTATCTGGACTAAACTCTAAACAGAAATCTTGTGAGATGATCAATACAAGTGATGAGATGGAAATGGAATAGATGAGCACAGCTTTTCATTTTCTGGTGAACCAAATGATGATAGAAATTAGGATGCAGGCATCAAAGAAAGAGTGATGGAACAAAAAAAATATATTAAAGAAGGACTGACTTATTATTTATCAGTAGTGGAGTAGAGCTGCATCTGATACTGAAAGTTGAAAAGCCACTATCATGCATTGATACTTTTTTTTTTAAAAAAAAAAAAAGAAACGTTACCGTACAATGTAAGGATACAAAACCAAATTGTATTTTTATACGTGAAACCCACCCCTAAACTGAGGAAAAACCTTAGTTTTTTAGAAATATTTTCTACAACTTTTCATTTTTGCTGGGGTTTAATCGTGATTGATTGGTATCTAGTGAAAATTACTAAATTTATTAGTTTTCAAATAAAAACATAGAAATAATAAGCATTCAAGTAGGATTGCCGAATCAATTAATATCCAATTACAATTACCGAATTTATTGACTTCTAAATAGAGATGTCGGAATAAGTAGCATATAAATAGGATTGTCAAATTGATTGATATTTAATTGGAATTATCAGATTTTTTAGCTTTAAAAATAGAAAAGTTAAAATAATTGACATTTAAATAAAATTATTGGATTGACCGGTATCTGGTTGGAATTACTGAATCTATTGGTTTCCAAATAAAAATGCTTGAATAATTAGCAACCAGAAGGGTTTGCTGGATTGATGGATAGCTGAATGAGGATTTTCGAATGAATTAGTATCCATGACGAATAATTTGATTAATTGGATATTAAGTAGGATAGCCAAGTTGTTAAATCATTCAAGAAAGATGACCTCAAGAACTAAAGAAGATATTGAATATATAAATCTACCTGAGTAGTTGTTGAATGATTAGAATAAAAGGAGTGAATTATAATTAGGAATGAATTCGTTGAGAATTATTTGAAATCATGTTTAATTTATATTGGCAATTAGTATATTATCATGTTAATCCTTGTTCTAGGTCTAGGATTGTCAAGAGTAATTTTTTGATTGATTAGAATATAGAGTAAATTATAATTAGAAATGAATTCATTGAGAATTATTTGAAATCATGTTTAATCCATATTGACAATTAATATATTCTATTGTTAATCCTTGTTCTAGATCTAGGATTGTCAAGAGTAATTTTTTGTTATTACTTTCCTGTTTTAGTTAATAGGAGGAGTTTGTATATAATTTTGTGTTTATAAATTATGAATTGTAACTCCTTAAATACTCTTCTTGGTTTGTAAACTAAAGTATATGAATTCTAATGTTGTACTAGAAAAGAGCTTGTATTTAAAGTAGTAACAATGTGTTTCTTATGCCCATTTCCTTATCATTTAATTTTGCGGTTTTAGTAGTGAATTAAATTAATTATGTTAAAATGATATGGAGGGATGTTGTTAAGATATTGATGAGATGCGGTCCTTGATAAAATGGATTGATGATTGATTTTGATTTGAGTGTTATTATATTGATATCGATGTTTGAAATTGTTAAATATTAGGAGAAACTTTATCAAAATTTTAGTAGGGATTATGATAATTAAAAAAGAGTAAAGTTATAAAAAATTTACTCTAGTTTTAATAACTATGACTTGATATTTTGTTAGAAGTTTTTTTTTTTGTAAAAATTAGAGTTGTTACATTAAAGATCAAGGCTCAACCAATAAAGATAACAAAGTAAGCATCCCTTCTTTGATAGAGCTTGTTTGAGGAAAAATTATTGCAGAATAGAAAGGCGATCTCTTTAGATAATTAATATTTTGTTTCAATATTGAAGTTATTTATTTGTATTAAGTTAATTTAAGTTTTACATTACATGAAAATAAAATTGATGAAATGATTTGCAGGTTTGCTTTGCATGTTCTATCACCTCTACAATAAAGTAGTTGTTTGAAAAACTATTGTTTCAATAGAGTCAGCTTCACGAATATCTTAAATGGATGAATATGTTAGATGCTTGGTAGACAATTTTTAAGGTTAGATAATTAAATAATCTCTACTTTGAGTTATTAGTTTTTAAAATTTTAAAAATTAATTAATGTATGAAATCAATTAAGAATTTAGTTGGATGAGAGCAATGAGGCGCTTGTCAAAAGAGTGTGGAAATACTACAATGCAACTAGGTAAGTTTAAATCAATTAATGTCATACTATTGTAAACTTGTATTCTATAATTTCTTTATCTTATTTTTTTTAACAAATTTCTATAATATATTGCGTGATTTATGGTATGATGCCTACAAAAAAAAACAATTAGAAAAACCAGTTCTAATGACGTTGAGAAGGGAAAAAGATATAAACTAAGGTATGCCATATAGAGTAATTGGACATTGTTTCAATATTTTATGGAAACATAAACTTTTAGAAGGCGCTCCCAATCCGGTACACCAAACATAAACAAAGAAATTCATGGCTTGATGACACTAGCATATTGGAGGAGTAATTTCTTGTGTCAACCATGCAAAGCGTCTTGTAAGAGTTTATTATATATTTATTTCTTAAATTTTTAATTAAATGTTTATTTGTGAGACTTTTAATAAACAATTTAATTTACAGGAAGAACAACTTTAATGTGAATCGACTCTAATGGAGATATATGAGGAAACTCATATAAGAAATGAGGATAAAAGGAAAAGGAGAAAGAGAGTGTTGATACAAAAGCAAAAGTGTTCGTTGTGAGTTTTTTTTTTTATATATATACATACACACACCTTAATAATGTTTATTTGCATCAATAATATGAGATGCAATTAAATTTAGAAATTTGACTTGTTTTTTATTTTTTATTTTGTAGGAGACTACATAACGCCAGCATAACTATGAAATTTGATGAAGACATTTCCACTTATTCTCTTTATGATCCTCAACTGTTTTTGAATGTTGTTGCAAGTGATGAACCTAATAGGAATAAGGCTTATAGTATTAGGGGTAATCATTTTCGGTTCGGTTTTTATCAACAAAAGTAACCGAACCAGTTTAAAAAAACCCGGTTCAAACCGACCGGTTTCGGTTCGGTTATTTTAGAACAAAAACCGGTTCATACCGACCAGTTTCAGTTTGGCTCGGTTTTTTTGTTTTTTTCCGGTTTGGGTTCGGTTCAGTTTTTTTTCGTTTCAGGCTTATAAAACCAAAACCGAACCGAACTGGTCGGTTTGACAATATGATTTTTTAAAAAATAACATTCGCAAGGAGTTGTGAAAACCAAACCGAACCAGTCGGTTTGTCAAATTCTAATGTTTTTCACCAAAATCGTATTGACCTAAAGAGTTGTGAAATATATAGTCTATCAAATGGGATGCCTCCAACAACATTCTATTGCACGGCCAAAACCATGATAAGATCATAGTACAATTAATCACCATTCGCAAAGAACAGAAGAAACAAAAGTGAACAACAGAATGGATAGCAACTAGTTCCACATTTGAATTAAGTTATAAACATCAACCGTGTCTCAAATTCTGCAATAACTGAAGAACTATATTAGTATTTGATTGTGTAGTTGACCTATATGGACAACGGCATCCAATCTACACCACCCTTTTGCTTAAAAACAAGCTACATAATGTGGCATTGCCGGGTTTGGAACTATGAAATCCAAATCAATTTCCCCATTCACCAGAAACCAAGTTTATGAGCTCTTTAACACAGGAAGCTGACTTTGAACTGAAAGGAGTGCATTAGGCGAGACAAAGGAGGGCTTGAAATGAGCAGTGTTGAAATGCTCAGGAAGGCCATGGATGTCTTGGTGGAAGTACTGCGCCTTTTCAGGGACAAAACGAGTAAACCAATCCTTTTTGACATCTTTGTTATCTGTAATGCATACCTGTAACATGAAACTCTTGTGGCTAAGCTGAGAAATTGTTTTATAGAAAAAGTACTTGTTCCAACATACATATGTATCATGCTCCTCTCTACAGTTGGCAGAAAATCCTTTGACCTTGTTCCCAGCTACTTCCCAAATTTTAATCATATGACTGTTATGTTCCACTATAGTTAAAGATGCCCCCAAGACCTGTAACTCATAACATTCGTGAGAAAGGCACAACCTATGAAAAGGAATGGTATAGAAAGTCTCACTGCTTAGATCAAATGCAAGAATAGGTTCATCAATAGTTTTATCATCTATTATCCAGTGGAGAGATCCATTCCAAAACACTGCAGCATCCCAATCAGATGTGCATAGATTTTGTGGGGCATTCAACTGTCTCCACGAACTTTCTCCAAGAGTAATTATCTGGAACTTGCTGAGATGCTTATTGCTGCTAGTTCTATAGTCTCGAATAACTTTGTACTTGCCTGATGACTGATCAAAGCCAAAAGCAAGCTTATGACGGACGAGATGTGCTTTTGACCTGGATAATGGTAATATCACACTCTCTTTTGTTATTGGATTGCATATACAGACAGGATCTAGCCTTTTTTCTGAAGCCATGCAGAGAAATCCATCGCAAAAACATCTAACTCCAAGGGCAGGCAGCTTAAACTTTAGACGAGTGCGGCACTTGATTTTCTCAAGTTGAATCTCCCTAGCCTTAAGATCCTCGATATCAACTAAATATAGGCTGCTCATATCAACTTCGCGTTGTGATTGGACAATAAACCGACATGGTTTATTCTTTGTCACACCCAGTTGCAAGCTGATGAAGTATGGACTTTGGATCATCCTACACCAACTCTTACAAACACTTCTAAATCTAAGAATTGATTCCACGGGAAGTCTTGCCAAAACCTCACAAAACATCTCAGGCGGCAAAATGGCTTCCCCTTGTGCATCATCATTGTAATTGTTCACACGTCTTCTCTTCGACTTCATTAGAAGATAAACAAACTATGACGTTCCAGTGAAGTCAAAATTCTTGCCGCAAAACCCTACTCTTGCTCATAAATCTTCAGAGAAACATAAATCAAATTCCTCATGAGACATCACAACAGAATTCAAACATAAGAAAACAATCAAATTGATGCAAAGTTACATAAATACTAAATACCCAATGCAATCTATATGAATCTACATCAGCAACAGATGAAATAACTGCGATTCACCTTTGATGTAGTGAATTCCCATCCATTTACTTCAAATCAATTTCATTAAAAATCACAATCAAAACAACAACAACAACACAAGTTTTCTTCTTCAATTCACACAAATTTCTCACAACAACAAAAGTAAAGATCAGACTTTAATTCAACAAAGTAAAGACAGCTCACTTTTTCAACATTTTTTTACTGCAGAGAAAAAATTCACACATAACAGTGTATCATCATCCAGATTTAGAGACTTCCACAATGAAAGAAGCTATCTTTAAACCAAGCCATCATCATACAAGTAAAATAATCAAAACCCAATTGAATCAAACAAACACAGCGAATGTTGTCACACTATCTATAGATTCATAAAAAAAAAAAAGAAGCAAACTTTTGACCAACCAAACAACATACAAGTAGAAATATAAAAACCCAATTGAACTAAACAAACATCATGCCGATTTACATGTTGAGACAATGAAAAAGCAAAATTTTGACCAAACCACGAACAGAACACGGAAATAATGAAAACCAGTTGAACCAAAACAAAGATTGAACAAACACAGGAAGTGTAATACAGCAACCAATTCAGATCATGACCCAGAATTCATTAACAGAAAGAAGAAGAAAAAAGGCGTAAATACATGTATACGTGTATAGGTATCGTACCTAGGTTGGTGTTGATGCTCTCAGAGAGAGAGAGAGAGAGAGAGAGAGAGAGAGAGAGGGGTTAGGGGGCTCGGGGGGTTTTGGCATTATTATGTGAAGAAAACTTTAAGATGTTGAAGTCTTCGATGATTAAAAAAAAAATCAATTTAAAATTGTAATCTGAATTCGACCCTTTTAATATATCGTTTTGTTACAAAAATCAATTAAATTACTGTTTACTAGTTTAATTTTCTATTTTAGACCCTTTTTGAGGATTTGGTTTGATAAATTGATTTTTTTTTATGTTTTAAGGGTATTTATTAAATATTTATAGGTGAAAATATTTTTAGACTAAAAAAATAATCTTTATTTTTCCAAGCACCAATATGAATGCTTGAATTTTGATAGACAAACAACATATTATTTATTTTTATTTTTTAAGAAACATTATAGTGGATAGAAAAAAAAAATAAAAGATCAGGGGCATGAGCTTGAACTTGTAGGCTCATATGTGTGGACTTCGTTGTTAATGGACTAGGTGCATTGGCCCGAACATTTATCCTTTTTTTTTTTTACTTTGATTTATTGTATTTAAATATAAATTAATTAAAAGAGATTAATTATGTGTAATTGTGACATTCGGTTTTAATTGATATTATTTAAAATAAATAAATAAAACTAATATTTATGATTTTTTTAATAGAATATCATTTAATATATACTTAGTTTATAAATAAGATTGCAATTTTTTTTATATTAAAGGACATTCTTTTTATACAGCCTTACTTAAAAAAAATTTCTTTAGTTTTATTTAATCAATTTTATGGGCATGTTTTTTTTTTATTGTCGTTTTATTAAATAAAAATTAATCTTAAGAAAAAAAGATATTAAACACAATTGAGTCAATAACCCATGTTTAAAGATGAGATATTTATATCTTCATCTACTTATAAACTTTTCAATTTAACATTTGGTTAAATATCATTTAGTTTTTATTTAGCTTTCACATTAGATGATAACATTTTTTTTCTAATATTTGTGGGTGTTCTTTTTATGTAACCTTGAATAATATTTTTTTTTGGGATAATTACAAAAAACTTTTTATACTTTAGTTTGTTTTTCATTTTCCATCTAAGCTTTGAGAAATTACGGTTTCTCTCTATGGTCAACGAGACAAATAAAATTATTCAATGACTTTCTCCTTTAGTTTATTTCTCTTTTTTTTCTTTAATTTTATTCACGTGCATGTCTCTTTTTATTATCATTTTATTAAATAAAAATTGATCTCAAGAAAAAATAATATTAAATACAACCAGGTCCATAACCCGTGTTTAAAGATAAGATATTTATATCTATATCTATGTACAACCTCCAGTTTCTTTATCTCTCTCTAAAAACACGACACTCCCACAAAAAAACACTAAATTTGAAGCAAAATCTTTGTTCTCTTATTCATAAGCTCTTCGTACGAGTATCAAGAGCCAAAAACCTTTTATTGGTGTTAATTTATTCTACCTTTTTCACTAGGGAATGTAGATAAAAGTGGAGAGGTAAGTTTTTTAAGTGATTCTTGATTGAATGACATGTGTGTGAGTTTATTTTATTAAAACTAGTTGTTAATGGTTAAAATATTATGAATATGCACTTGATTTAATAAAAAAATGAATAATTTTTAATTTATCCTAAACCTAATCCTGAAGCTCTGAAAACCCTAAACTATTGGATTTTGGCTTGACAATCAAGAAATTAGATCGTTCTTCATATGTGTCAAGTATATGTTATATTAATTATAGGCATTGCTATTGAAATAATGAAAGCCCCCAATTTGATAAATTAAGGTTATTGTTCTCGAAGCTATAAAAACCCTAATTATTTAGTTTTTGGCTTGATTGATTACAATATTAAGTGTTATAATAATGTTTAAATTATTGTTTATACTTGTAATGCATCTTTTATGAAGTAAACATGAAAAACCTCTAATTTGATAAATTAGGGTTATTATAAACAATGATATAAAAACCCTAATTAATTGGTTAATGGCTTGATTGGTTACAATATTAAGTGAATGTTTTATAAATTAAGCATTAAAACCCTTAATTTTATCAACTTGGGTTACTACTCACAATAACCCTATTGTTTAAAATTAGGGTTTAACATGTATGATTGTTAGATTGGTCTGTAATTAGGGTTACTGCTAGATTGGTTTGTAATTAGGTTTATATTGTTTGCAATAGCATGACACAAGATGCCATTTATTGTTATTCACCATAACAACGTGTCAATCATTGAGAAAGGTTAATGCTATAACTATATAGCTTATATATACATATTATTCATATGCAAACAAGTTTTTGACGTAGACATGTATGGTTTTAAAATAAAGAATGACAAAGGAAATCAAATATTTGACGATGCATCAAAGTTAAAGATGATGAATATGCATGAAGGGGAAGAACAAAATACATAGTTATGTTGATACTGATGATGTTATTGCTCTTGTAACAATAAAGATGCTAAGGTGTTTCACTAGCAAGGTTGAAGGTAGTCAAAGAACTGGAGTAAAATACTTTAATAAGGTTGATGATATTCCTATCAACAATAAAGGTGTATTAGAGTTTTATGTAGATGATTTAGATTTTTTTTTATGATGATGTTGTTATTGGCAGGAATTTTAATGATGACAATTTAGGAAATGAAATAATTGAAAGGGTAATTTTGGCACTAGTAGCGTGCATGATAAGGGTGGTGATAAATATATAAATGATAAGGAGAATGAAGCAGATGGTGATTATATTGCTTTTAATAAGGAAGGATATGAATTTGTTAACGAAGAAAAAGATAAATGGATTGTTAGTTTAGATGGTGATGTATGTTTTGGTAAAAGTTTGGAAAGTGGCTTAGAATTAGAGGATACATGGAAGATAAACATCAACGACGATGATGATAATGTTGTATTTAGTGTAAAATCAAATAATAGTTTTTCTTAGAGTTCTAAAGATAAAAAAAAGGAAAGATGAGGAAGAAGCAAAAGAAGTCGAAGGTTAATGCCACATTTGGTTTTAAATGCAAGACATTTAAAGTGGGAGTTGATGGATCAATTAAGTTCCAAGAATGTCAGATCTTCCATAATATCAATCATTTTAGGAAAGTGTTGAGAGAATACAAAGTTAAACATGACTATCATTTGAAGATATACCTTAATTAGAAGGAGAATGTTGTAACAAGATGTTCAAGTAATGGTTATAAGTGAAAGGTTTATGCTTCATTTGTTCATGAGAGCAATACTTTTATGGTTAAAACTCTTAAGGATAAATATACTTGTATCAAACCTTCCATTATAAAAGCTATCAATTCTACTGGGATTATAAATAAGATACTACATGTTATTAGTGTTGATCCAAACATATCTAGAAAAGCACTGAATACAATCTTAGAGAAAAAGTATGGTATCAAACCGCATTCAATACTTTGAAGGGTTATGATAAAGGCAAATAAGTTCGCAAAAGGAACTTATAAACTTATAAGGAGTCATTTATGAGACTTTATATATATATATATATATATATATATATATATATATATATATATATATATATATATATATATATATGAATGGTTATAAACCTTTTATTGGCATTGATGGATGCCATCTACAAGGTCCATATGAAAGTGTCTTGTTATCGGTAATGGAGTTGGATGGCAACAATGAATGTTTTCTAGTTGCATATGCCATTGTGTAGGAAGAAAACAAAGACACATGGAGATGGTTCTTATATTCCTTGTATGTGTTGGTAAACTTGGAAAGAATATAAGAAGGGAACAATAAGATGATCAATCTAGTAATATAAAAAGGGCATTTGTTCTAAGGTTCAATATATGTAAGCAATACAGACACAATTCAAGGACTTATTAAATAGATATTGTTGAAAAAATTAGAAAATTCCATGGTGTTGCAAGTTCAAGTGGAGTTGTAATAGGTTTAAGTAGTAATGGCAGTATAAGGGATACTGGTATGGGTTTGAATGGTGGTGACAATATGGTGGGTGCTAACAAAGGTGTTGTAGGTGCTGTCATGGGTGTTGAAAGATGTGTTATAGGGGTTGACAGGGGTGTGATGGGTGTTGACAATTCCAATGGTGTTGGCTAGGGTATGAGTGAATTTAAGAGGGGCTCTATAATTGTGAAAGTTAATAGAGGTGGTGGGATAACTTCTAGAGATGATATGAGAGATTCTAGAGGTAGTGTTAAAGGTAAAAAATTTAGTGATATAAATGTTAGTCCTCCTCTCAACCCTTACCTCAAGATCATGTGAGACTTCACTTAAATATGCATATTTACTTTTTTTTTTACTCATAATTATACTAGTAATCAATTTGATTTTAAATTGCAAATTGTTGTTGGAACATCATCATCTCAACACTCAACCCAAACTAGTAACATTGATTGAAGTATGTATTGTGGATGATTGTTGCTTTTATGACATGTATAATATTTTGATTTTATATTATGTTTAGTGCATTGCTGCTTTAATATGCATGATGTTTAGTGCATTAATTCACTACTGTAATTCATTTAATTTGAATATGATAAATCATATTGTAGTTAAGAATACTAAAATTACACACATTAAATTAACTATTAATAATAACTTTACACTTGCAAAGCTAGCCTCCATATTATGATTCTTGATCCAGACTTGACGTAATTCATCTTCTTTTTTTTCATTTCATCTAGTATTCAATCAATATCATTAACACCTCATCCCCCTCTAGTGATTAAATCAATATCATTAATAGGCTTGCACCAATCAATGAATATGTTCTCGTATAACTTGTCATTGCATATGTAGAAAAGCTTGATTTTACTTGTTTTTGTTTTTGATATCCTAATAGTTACTTTTTTTTTTTTCATATTTCATGCACTTTCTATTCTTAAACTTTAGTACATCCAAGTTGTTATAAGTTTGTAGGTTATTAGCATTTGATGAATATGATGACATTATTTCAAATGTGTAAGTTGCCAATTTCGGGTTATGTTTTACAATGTGTGTTAGTAATTTTATGGTTGTTTTTGGTAGTGTGTGTTTGCAAGATTTGTAGTGAAGAATTGTTTCTGAAAGGTAAAGAATTGTTGCTACAAATTTTTGGAATTTTTGTTACAAATTTGTGTAACTAATTCTAGTTCAAAGGGTATTTTTATTAGGTTGAAATGACGACCAACATTGAAAATTTATTGCTTTTGGTTGAAACTTACAAACCTTTTTTTTTTTTGTGAACTTTTTATGTTTTTGGTTGTCTTTAATTTGATCCAGAATTGTTGTTGGGTCTATTTTATACATGATTTTAGTGGCATTTGTTTAAATAATAGAACATTGGGAAACAACTAGTTTTTCAAAAAAAAAAAAGTCATTCATAACATAATCCTTTTCTTTTAGTCACCGGGGGCACTTTAGTCATTAAAATTATAATAATAACAAACTTGTAAATAATGATTGACTTTATTTTGACCCCAAAATATGGGGTGTAAAGTATAACGGTGTTACTAAAGATTAGGAGAGAAACCATAATTTTTCAAAGGTTAGATGAAAAATGAAAAACGAACCATAGTATAAAAGATTTTTTATAATTATCCCATTTTTTTTCTTTGGATCTTATTCAATCTTTTTCATGTGCATGTTTATTTTTATTATCATTTGATTAAATAAAAAATTAATTCTAAGAAACAAAATTATTAAACACATTTAAATTCATGACCCGTGTTGCGAGATCAAATATCTTAATCTATATCCATCTCTCAAATTTTAAGTTTAATCTTTAGTTATCATTAACAATTGTTTTGCATCTATTGACATAAATAATTTTTAATATATTTAATTAAATATATGCATCAACTTATCAATTTATGATAATTTTTTTTTTTAGTATCAAAAAACACATACAAAAAACACTCAAAGCAAGTTCATTAAGAGTGGTCATAATATTGGATTTTTCATTTCACATTAATATCATTATTTAATCTCGAGTTTAAAACCCTATTTATTTTTATGTTTTAAAAGCGCTTTTGAAAAAAATTAATTTTTATTTTTTTCTTTGTTTCACATTAATATTTTTTTATTTTTTCAAATTATTTTAATGTACTGATGTCAAAAATAATTTTTTTTAAAAAAATATTATTTTGATACATTTCCAAACAAAAAACACTTTAAAAAACAACCACAACCACACTCCAGAACACCATATAAGCCTAAATATTACCAGATAGGTCTCCACAAACAAATTTGTTCATTATAAAGATGACCTACTTAAGACTTGATTTGAAATTCTAAGTATACCATTTCCCTTTAAATCAATACATAAACATCTTAATTTGATTTTCCATATTGAAAAGCATATTGCTATTCCATCTTATGTGTTAAGACAGTGCAGAACAACAAGATAACACGAGGGGAAGTTTCACCTTTCTCGAAGAGATTAAAAAAAAAAAAAACTATTTCTCCAGAATTTCTATTCTATCACTTCAAAATCGTTGTCATATTGTACCAAAAACAAAAAAATTCTCCACTCCACCCAAAAAAGATAGGAAAAAAAAAAAGTGAAAGAAACTGAGCATTCTGCGGGGGAGAGAAAGCGGAGACAACAAAACTAGAGGGACCAGATAATCGTGTAAAATATTGCTAAACAAACGAAATAAATAAAGCTCTCTCCATATGTTCTTTCTTTCTTTCTTGCCTGCATGCTCAGACAGACACTGTTCTCTATCTGCCTTGCAATAAAAATTGGGATACCCTATCTGTAATCTGCACCAACTGCCTCCAAAATAGACTTGAAACCATCCCTTTCTAAGCACTCGGCCAGCTCAGCCTACAACAAGTCCTGGTTAGAATATTGTATTTGAAAACAATTTTTAACAATTTCCAGTGTTATCATTGCTTGTATGTTTCTGCTTCATTTATCAGATGAGTCTCCATCTGAATTCTTCCTTCTTTTAAAAAGCAATACACTTCCCAAAGGAAGCTTTGCTAAGAGCTTAAGCTACACACAAAAATCCTTCCATATCCCATAGAAAAACAATAAAAAAAGAAGAAGCTTTTTCCCCCTTAAAATAGAGCACAATTTAATGTCATACTTTTATTTTCTAGATGTCGCCCTTTAGGCTCCAAAAATGCAGAAACACATTGCAATGTTACCTTTATTCGAGGAATCAGGGCTGGTCCCCCATAGGCAAATCCTGTATAAAGCTGAACAAGAGTTGCTCCAGCTCGAATCTTTTTGTATGCATCCTCACCACTGAATTGTCAGTAAGTAATTTAAGTTCAGGTAACAAATTCATGAAGCAATCATTACGTTAATGACACTAATGAAGATGGATTCTTTAGATTTTACCTGAAAACACCTCCACAGCCTATCAAAGGAATCTTCCCCTGGAATGAAACAAAATATACATGCTCAATAAATAACTCAGGAAAATTTAAACTAACAGGACAAAGAACTATTACAGAATTCAAGCCAAACAGTATAAGATCGCATGCTTTACAGATAATATAACCATGTTTCTTAATTTAAAGGGAAAAAAATTATATAATGGCGTTACATAGTAAATCCAAAAGTTCTATAATGAACAACAGAATTAAAAAGGATTTACTGGATAATATGAAACGAAAGGAGAAAGCATTCATGCACTCATGGGCAAAGAAGCATCAAAATGTGGGGTAAATTAGAGTGTCTATAGAGGATTGTCTATTAGAAAGGAAGGAAATGAGCTGGATTATTTGGCAGTCATGATACAATACAAATAATAAGTAACTTAGAAATTTGAAACGATTCATATGATTATTAGAACTTTTTGTTTGTTTGTTGAGAATTATGATTATTGGAACTTGCCAGCAAAATGATTGGGTAATGGAATTTCTTCATGGTACTGACTTGCTCTAGTGATCTTGACCACAGAATAGTCAATCCATTATCAAGTGAATGCCAAGGATGCATAGGAACTTAATTTAATATTTATCATAAGAACAGCCAACATACCCTTGTCAAAATATACATCTCTTTTAAGATATTGGTAGACAAATTGAGGAGAGGTTTCCCACTCAAGCCACCAGTTTCCTCAGCCACTGGGTATTTCTTTACAAAATCTGGCCTTGATATTGTTGTATTTGATATAATCTAGCCCAATAGCAGAAGAAGCAAAATCAGCATTGATAAGCGAGTAACATGACTGTGTGGAAGTAATGTCCTTATTTCTGCAGTGAGTAGGATATATATATATATAGGGAACCATCATTAATGCAGCTTCATCCACAAGAAAAAAAGAAAAAAGAAAAAAGAAATTCATACTATTGCTATTATTGAACTGCATGTAAACATCATCTTCTTCACTACAAAAAAACCAAAGTCAGACTGATAGGAGTTTCCACAAATAATATTCAGTAGAAATATATTTTAAATTTATTATAATCATTTAAGCCAAGAATATGAGATAAAAAAAAGTATAACTAGCAAACTATTATATTACGTTCGTCTTTGGGCTGCACTTGCAACCTTTATGTAGATAGATATTTTAGTTTTTGGTATGCGAAGTTTTCAGTATGGATATCCTAATGTGATTGAATCTAATTGCATGATATGGACTTCCACAACTGCAACTAATCCCTTCATCACATACAAGCTTAACCAAAACAAGAAAATAAAACAACACATGCACATTGGGGGAGGGTGAAAATTACATTTCACCATATAGTAGATGGGTGGAGTCAAGGATATTGCTAGTACCAAGGACCCATAAATGAGTTATGCATAACAGAAGAATATGTGATATCCACAAATATTTAAGAAAATTAAAACAATTGGAATCACTTCATACATATCTATCCACCATACTTGTAACCAAGTCATAAATTATTTTAAGAAACTAATTAGAAAGCTTCATTCATCTGAAAAGTAACCAAAGTTCTGAACACAAAAACCCGAATGTCCAGCTAAAAGTAAAAGCAGATGGAGTTCTTGATGGGAACAAAACATACCAGTCCATCCAAGCGGAGTGCAAGAGAAACCTACAAGAAATCACAAACAAGGAACTATAAGTGTGCTGCATGTGGAAGTGGAGAACAGATATGAAAATAAGAGCCGTTACACACTGCTGCAATGTCTTCAAGGTCTTCCTTGGACAAGTCAGGAGCAATTTTCACAAGCAAAGGAGGAGGACCCTCCTCACCCCATTGCATTTCATCACGAGCAGCTTGGACCTAAACAAAAGAGAGGTGTAAGTCAGGCGTAAGCATCACACAATTTCAAGAGAGGTGTAAGTCAGGCGTAAGCATCCATACCTTCTTAACTAGGTTCTTTAATTGTTTTCTTCCCTGAAGCATACGCAATCCAGGAGTATTGGGTGATGACACGTTAATAACCTATGCAAGACAAGAACATATTTTCAAATCATATCAAACAGAATTCAATTCCTCTTAGTCTGTCATGTACTTGACTAGGTAAAAGAGCCATGCTATTGGCACTCCATTTTTCATTTTCACAGTATGCATATAAGTATCGTCAAGTGAAGCGCATGTAGCTAGATGATGGAGTGCCAATAGACCACCCTAGTAAATTGTGCCAATAACATTTGTAAGAAAAACCACAAGCTTTCATGAACCAGAAGATAGAAGAACAAAAAGAAAGACAGATATGGAAAGAAAGTTCTACCAAGTAATCAGAATATTGGGACAATGTATGAACCCCTTGTACATAATCTGCAGCAGCATCTTCACTTGTCTTGTTCTTTCCCAGATTGACCCCGAGAATGCCAGGACCAGCTTTGCCTCCATGTATGACTTTGTTGTTAGAGGTAGATGAAGCGCTTGAAGTTTCATCCAACTTTCTTTTTCCATGTTGTGCACCCAATCGCTTTGCAACAGCTACAATGCCTTCACTATTAAATCCACAGCAATTGATAATTGCACTGGCACAAACATAAAGCAATCATATACATCAGTACTGAAACACTTTTCTAGAAACAAATTTACAATAAAAAAAATATTTTCTGAAGTCCATACGTCTCTTTCACATGTCCAAGCACCAAAGAATCAAATTTTCACTAATCCAAGAACCATCCACCACCACCACTACTAGATGCACAGGAAAAAAAGGGGTATTCTGTTAAGGTTGCTTAACAAGTGAAGAAGAAATAAGGTGAAGAACAGAGGAATTGTTTAGAGAGGATTCGAGAGAGAAGAGTTGAGACTGAATTTTCTGTATTCTATTTCTTCGTAATCAACTGATTCCCTTGATCAGTGTTTTATAGTAACTGAAGATAACAACTAACTGACTACTCCAGCTAACTATAACAGCTGGAACAATATGCTAACTAACTATTCTTAACAACTAATAGAATTAACCACCCTCCTTGACTGCGTGTTGCAGACGTTACCAATCCTGCACTACCTTTAGTTTCCTTCTTTCCATATACTGCACTAGTTCTTAGTGACTAGGTACGTAACAGTACTCCTTCCATGAAAAGATTCTTGTCCCGAGAATCTACAGCTGGAACAATTCAAGTATCAACACTGAAATCTGGGAATTGCAACTGCAGCTCTGTCAACTCCTCCCACGTAGCATCTTCAGGGAATGAATTTGACCACTAAACTAAGCCTGCAACCACTTCTTTCTAATGCAACCACTTCTTTCTAAAGCCAAGGTTCGTAACAATACTCCCTCCTTACAAGATTCTTGTCCTAAAAATCAAGGCAATGGAAGCTATCATTAGCTCTACTTTTAGGCTTATGACTCATGTGTCCTCTCTAAGGTGCTCTTTATCATGATCATGTACAGCATGTCATTCAATTTTGGCGTTTAGGCAGAGGGAACGAACAGCTGCTCTTTTCAAGGACGACTCTGATCTATCCTTCACATCAAGATGCCTCTGAATATACCTTGCAAGAGCTAGGTGTTGAGCTTCCTCTTTTAGAGTCTCTCTTTTTGAGCCTCTGCCAAGATCATAAGCATGTTGGAGAAACTCCCAGAGATGGTAATCTCTCCCATGACAATAGCGGCATTTGTAAAATGAACCTGAAACTCTAACTCTAATTCTTTCCTTCTTCAAATCTTTATAATGCCTTTCTTCATACCTGTAAAACTCGGACTCCCTTATGTTCCTTTCTTGTGATCTCGAGAGACATCACTAACCCTCCAAGGCTTGTTGAGACAGAAACTGTGATATTGGATTCTTGATCAAAAAATGGAATTGAGTGGTTGTTGTAAATTACAACCTCTTTACTATTCTGTTCTTTCCCATCAGAAATTGTGCTAGCTCTTTCAATCTTGGCTTTCCATTAAAACCTCCAATTTTGATCCGATTTAATCAAGCCTTTTGTTTTGTTCTTGCCATTGTCTCTTGCTTTCAGCTCTAAACTTTTGAATTTCTTGATTATCAATTTGACCTTCCTGTACGTACCTGGATCCTTGTAATACTCTTTCTTGATTGCTGTGAGTACCATTTTTTTCTTCCATTGTTGGAGTATTCAAGATTCCTTTAGAGTTGGCTCCAACTTCTCTTCCTGCCATCTGAGTAGCAAGAAATGATTGGAATTGATTTGATAATGTTTCAATCTGCAAACTGATCTGATCAGTTTTCTTGCTTTGTTCCCCAAGCTGCTCCTGGAATTCTTGTTGAATGCTCTGAATTCGTTCCTCTAGTTTCTTGCAGTGTTCTTCCACGTTTTTAACCATGGTGTTAGATCTTAAGGCTCTGATACCAATTGTTAAGGTTGCTTAACAAGTGAAGAAGAAATAAGGTGAAGAACAGAGGAATTGTTTAGAGAGGATTCGAGAGAGAAGAGTTGAGACTGAATTTTCTGTATTCTATTTCTTCGTAATCAACTGATTCCCTTGATCAGTGTTTTATAGTAACTGAAGATAACAACTAACTGACTACTCCAGCTAACTATAACAGCTGGAACAATATGCTAACTAACTATTCTTAACAACTAACAGAATTAACCACCCTCCTTGACTGCGTGTTGCAGACGTTACCAATCCTGCACTACCTTTAGTTTCCTTCTTTCCATATACTGCACTAGTTCTTAGTGACTAGGTACGTAACATATTCTCACCCTTCCTGACGCAATCTGAAGATACGTGGCTTTGGATTTCCCTCTTGTGGAACAGGGGTAACAGAGCCAACCTCCACAAAGCCAAATCCTAACCCAAGCAAGCCGTCAACAGCCTCAGCATTTTTATCAAAGCCAGCAGCTAGACCTATAGGGTTGGAGAACTTCCTACCCCAAACTTCCAGTCCTAAAACTGAAGGATCAGGCCTCTTCTCCCTCGGAACCCAACCACGAGCAGCTGCTGAGACAGCAAGCTTATGAGCAAACTCAGCATCTAAAAGGGCAAAAAATGGATTCACGAGTTTCGTTGCATTGAATAGCCAACCACTGCAAGGAAATTCTACACAGAATAAGTTTACATCCCAGGAATAAAATACAAGTATTCAAGGTAATTTCAAATTGAACTCATACCATGAGTGATTCATGAGATTATCTAGTAATGTAAATTTATCCAATACTATAAAAGCTTCAAAGAATATAAACAAAGCATGATTATCAAAATCTATCATGGTATGTATCCAAATTCTTTCAATATATCAAGCAGTCATTCATGTTTAAATTCTTGTTCATGGTACATTCATATATAAATCATTACTCTGGAATTAGAGTTCCAATATCCATGCAACAAGTTTAAATGTGAATTAAGGAAATGTCTTATAAGAGGTTTGAATGAAGTACCAGAAAGTTGCTTCATCCACTGTACTAACATAAGCTCCTCCAGCTATAACCAATCCTATGGTTGTTCCTGTTAATAACCTTCCCTATAGTGGAAAATAACCACAGATTTAAACTTCGGAATTGAACAGGAACATTTCTACTCTTGCATTCTACACTGGAGCTCAATAGGAAAATCGTGCGATATAAATAACAAAGAGGAAAACAAAAAACCAAAAGTAACCAAAACTTTGTTACAGTGTGCGAAAGCAGCACATTAAGAGACTTATGAATCAACAAAAATGGTATATTGGAAAAAGGAATCTGAAATTAATAGTTTAAGCAAATAGCTATGCATGAAAGAAAAAAACACAATGACACTCATTAATTCATTCAATGAACAAAAATTTACTGAAACCAGAATAATTGGGTGCCTCCAATGACACTTCTCTAATTTACACTCCAATCACTTCAGCATATTCATTTATCAACTTGCCTTCAAGCAACAAAAGGAAAAAAAAAAACTCTATTTTGAAGTATAAATTAACAACTAAAAGTCTCATGGTTTGACTCTAGCAGCAAATACAAAAATTGAAACTACAATCTCAAAACAAACCTCTACTCGGTCCCCAAGAATATCTACATTCACAATTTCATCAAAGATTAAAAACCCAATGAAACAAAGACGAAAAGCTATACTGAATACAACACAACTCAAAACACTAAACAATCCAAAAAGAACCCATTTTCTCATATCAACCCAATCTCTCATATCGTGACCAGAAATGTAAAAAAAAGTAAACAAGGAAAAGTTTACCTTTTTTGAGAAGTGTGGGATTTTTGGAGCAGTTTCTGATGACGACGAGGAAGAAGAGCAATGTCTAACGCCACTAGCAGGACTTGAAGTAACCCTTATGAGCAAAATATCTTTAAGTACTCTCCTTGAAGCCATAGATCAAGAAACACTCGCTACATAGCAGAATCTATCTTTTTATGTCAACCCACCCAAAAAACAGGGGTTTGTGGTGCTTTGGTTTCAGAGGCGGAGAAAGAGAGGTTTTAGCAGAGAGAATGAGAGGCTGCGTTTTGGATCAATGGGTGTGGTTTAAGCATAAACCTTATCACTCGCGCCTCGCCTTTAAAACTGGGTGTAAACTATGTCTTCCTCACTCCTTTATTTCAACAATGAAAGTTCGATTATTGATGAAATTCTTTTCTTTGTTCATATTATGGAAAATCCCCAAACATCTTTAGCCTCTATCATTGTTTGTGACAAATTTATCCTATGTTCCTCACATTTCATCAATTTAGAGTAATGTAACTGAATTGTAAGCAACTGTTCGTGATTTTATAAAGTACACAACGGACCTTATAGATTATATAAAGCACTGCAAGAAAAAACAACAATAAGAGCGAAAAACTGTGTCACTAATCACGATTGTTAATATAATCCACGTTGTTACCATTTAACTTTCCTCAAAGTTGGAGCATCCTTTTCTTTTTCCTTTTCCTTTCCTTTTTTAATTCCTGCTAACCAGAATGTGTTCATAGGTCCACCCAAGTCATATATTCCCCTAAAAGCAGCGGAAAGTAAGGAAGCAAGTGTTCGGCACTCAGTCACTGCTTACACACACATGTTATAATGACTGCCTGATTTTTTTACCCGCACTGCACGTGAAGGGGGTTAATTTTTTTTAATATAAAAAAGATTTTAAAAGGTGATAATTGAGTGAATTCCGGATAATTTAATTAATAAGCGATCTTAAATAACCCTAGAAAAAAAATTTGTCACGGGGTGCACGTGTGCCGCGATGCTGTTTGACGATAAGGGAGGCTCTTGTCGTGCCTCCTATGTGAGATATGATATGTTGGAAAAGCTTTTGGATTCAATCATAAAATTATGATTAATGTTCAGGAGCAGCCACCTAATATTATGGTCACTAGAAACCTATGGTCTGTGAGAATCTGGGTAAGGGACTGGTTGTGTAAGGGGAAGACGCATCACTCCCAGTGCACCCTACCTAAGGTAAGCTGCATTGTTGTTTGATTATTTTTTTCTAAGTCGGGTTTCTATTTGTTGGTTTTTTCTAAAGTTCAAGGTAGATCTTTCTTCATGAGAAAGTCTCTATCTTATTAGGTTAAATTCTAATTGTTCTAAAGTCTGAATTTTAGCATAATATTTATTTACACCTTGCATTTTTAATATCTGAGGGTGTACTTTATCGTGTAATTTTACACCTCATAGATATTAAAGTCTACATCTGGATCTTAGAAAAAAAGATTTGAAAAAGGTTTTTGATATTTTGACCAAACCCTAATGGATTATCATAAACTGGTTATGATATCCATTTTTTTTTAATTTTCAAAACATGAGAAAGATGCAATTTTTTTTATGAAAATATGCTTGGAAAATTTTAGGATTTGGTCGTATGCATGAAAACAATATATATATATATATTAAAATTTTTTGAGTTTTTTTTAAATGTTTTGAATTTTTTTTTGAAATATTTTGGAGAAAACCGGTATTTTAATATCGGATTTGTATTTTACGGTGTAAATATACAACCCGATATTATCCAAAATTGGTAGAAAAATATTTGAGAAAATCAGAATTTTTTTTAAATGATTTTTTATTTTTTTAAAATATTATAATATATATTATTATAAATAAATATATATTAAATATATATGGGCTTGGTCGGCCTAGCTAACTGGGTTGAGCTAAGGAAAGAGGTTGGGCCAATATCAGCCCAACATATATTTTTTTGTTTTTTTTGGTCTAGGCCGGTCCGGGCCCATCCATTTGAGTTGAGGCTCGAATCCGGCTCGTGGAGGCCAAAGTTAATTAGTCACCATTGCATGCAAGAGCCTCGATGAAGAAGAAGGAGGCGAAGCAAAGAGGCGAAAGTTGCCTGGCGTGGGGGTTGTGGACGTGATGAGGATGTTTGGCAGGTGGCTTAGGAGGCTTTGGTGGAAACGAGGGTGGTCGGCGTTGGTTGTGGGGTGAAGGAGAGAGAAGAAACAAAAAATTATAAAGGAGAGAGAGAGGAGGTCACGGTGGCTGCTCTGCCGTTGGTGAGGAGCTGGGTTGATTGAGATGATGGTGGTCAAGCTGGTGGTGACGGTGGAGGTCGGTGTTGATGTTGTTATTGCCGGTGCTGAAGAAGGAAGAAAACGAAAATGGTGGCGTTGATGGGCTGCTGCCGCTGTGGAGGAAAAGGGAGATGCAATAGGTGGAGAGGGAGAAGTGTGGTGGAGAGGGTGGTGGTCAAGCTGGTGATGAGGGTGTTGGTAGCCGCGGTTGGTTGGGCGGGACGAGAGAGAGAGAGAGAGAGAGAGGGTGGCAGGAATCGGGAAGAGGCTGATTTTTTGGCTTACTTTGGACCTGATTTTCTTCCTCCTCGACTTTGAAATCCACCTCTATTTATAGGCGGTAGAAGAGGGTACTCTTGTCTACACCGGGAAAAATTTACAGCCCTTGATTCAGTTGAGAAGGATCCCAACCGTTGGTTCAAAGTAAGCATCTTGAGTTGTCAAATCTACAGGAAAAGGCTGACTGAGTTGACCTATTTATGTCAATGCCGTGGCTGACGGGTTGTCATTTAGCCTGAACGGTCCATATGGGGTTGTAAAGAAATTGTAGAGGATCATTAGCGTGCAAGATTTGTCAACTTTGATCGACGTTAGATGAATTAAATGCATATGCAAAATAGCCTCCCTAAGTTATCATTTTACAGAAAATTGAGAGATGAAGATGAACAGTACTAGAGTTCTGTTTTTGGCCAAAGTTCATTTCAGTCCTCTCTCTTTAAATTTTATTTTATTACACCCCTAAGTGACCCTATACTTTTGATTTAGTGCAATTTAGCCCCTGTCGAACTTGAATTAGAACCCCAAATTTATGTGCCTTTTGCATTGTGGTCCTTGATATCGATTTTATGTAATTTAACCCCTAATTGACCATTAAACTTTTAATTTATTCAATTTTACCCTCGGGTTTTGTCAATTAAGCCCCTATAGTTTGGCGGATTTTGCAAATTCATCCTTGGTTGCGAAATTATTCAATTTGACCCCTAATTGACCCTAAAACTTCAATTTTCTTGCAATTTTACCCCTGATTTCAAGCAATTAACTTGGTAAAAATTAAATTTGATCTCTTAAAATTTCAATCTTCTTAATTAAGCCTAAATTGGGCTCCCAAACTTATGTTTTTACCAATTAAGCCCCTAATAAAATTAATTTGACCCTTTTAAAGTATAATTAAGTCCTTGCACTTAATTAAATCCTTCAATTGGATCCAAATTAATTCTTAAACATAATTAAAATTTAATTTCACCCATGATGAAATCAAATTGGCCTATTAAAAATTTAATTATGTCATTGAACTTGATTTTTATGCAAATTCATCCAATATTCATTCAATTTGACCTTGAATTTGCATTTTTTCTCCATGTTTGGGCATAATGGGGTACAATTAGGTCTTGAATTTCCTCCAAAATTGCAGTTTGATTCCTCAGCTTGTTTTCTCCACGTTGCTAGCTTTTATTTTATTATTTTATTTTTATTTAAAAAAAAGTGAATTTTGGGGAGTAACCCAGAATTGCGTTATGACAAAAACAATACCATTTTTACTTTTAGCTGAATAAAAAATCAAGCGATTAATTAGGGGAAAATAATGTCAACACCTGTTGATTTTTTATACCATTATTTTTCTTTATCAAAATAATATCATTTTTATTTTCTGTACAATAAAAAAATTCGATTAACATTGGTAACCCTGATCATTCAACCCAACTCGTCACTCGAGATATGACACCCTAGCAGGCTTGTGTGACTGGGCTCTTAATTGTTTTTTGTCGTCTGCCCTAAATTTTTTTTTAAAAAAATTCAGACGACACATCGTTTGATTTGCTTAGATTCCAACCATTATGGTGGCCGAAAAATCAGGGCTTAAGTTATTTTGACCTAAAAACTTGTTTTTAAACCCATTTCTTACCCAAAACACCTTAGAAACTGTGATAAACCTATCTATAGCCTTTAAAAAACCCAAAACAATTGTCTTAAAGACCAAAATCAACCCGAAACAAAAAAATTAACTCAAGCTCATATATGTTTTTTTCATGAACTTTAATGGTAAAAAAAAAACACCTAATATGAACTTCCCTCATCAAATAGAACAATTTGACACAAAAATTATCCGTTTTGATAGCTTATATCAGTGTCAACGATATGTTTCTCTCTCTATTTTTAGAATCTGGTGACCTCTCTCTCCACTCTCTCAACCAGGGACTAAAAAATAACAAAAAAAACTTTTGTATCAAAATTGAATTTAAACAATATTGAGGTATCAAAATTGTATAATCTATGTTATTTTTTATGTTCGAGGACCAAAGTGTATTTTTTGCAAAACTTATGAGATGCTACCCATGTTTAACATATTTTTCATTTCAGTCACTTGTCTTTCAATCCCACCCTTTCATAAGAAATCAAAATTAATTGGTCTTCAATTAGGATTAAGTCACCAAAAAAAAAAAATTGAGGACCAAATTGAAAAAACAAAAAATTTTGCACGACCCATCCACAGTAATGTGTGAAAGGATGAACAATGCACTTCTACACGATGAAATATCCATGCCTTTTAGATTTATACTTAATAATTAGTCAAAGTAGCAAAGACTTTTTTTTCATTTTTTTCCCTATATATTCTGAAGTTACAACTATGCTATGAGATATTTAAGAGTGTTTTTGAGATTATAATGAAGGTTGCTTTATAATATGTTTTTCACATCAAATTGAGATTATAATGAAGGTTGTTTTATAATATGTTTTTCACATCAAAATGATAAAAAAAAAATACTAAAAAAATATAAATCTAAAGCTAAAATATAAATTTAAAAGCATGGTTGAACTGCAATGTGAAACAGTCTGGCCATTCAGCCCTACATCATTTTAATCTAATTACCATCATTGATGCATATTATATATGCTTTAATCTCTAGTTCTTAAACATGTTAGCTTCTCTATACACTAGTGTTTTTGTTCTCTACAATAACCAAGGTACTAATTCATGTACAATTCAGTTAATTAGACTTGACAGATCAAGAACTATTATTACCTTTCATTGGCTAATTAATGCATTTGTAAAATGAGAATATTGAATTGCATGCCTTGCATAAGAGACATGGAAAAGAAAGCCAAAATGTGGGTTAATTGCATTAGACAAAAGCTGCTTGAAGGTTCTTAATCAACAAGATCTTGCACAAGGAGCACTAACTCGTTACGAGTTAGTGCACCAAAAATTTAAACATGATGATGATGATCATCATCATCATCCTAGTTGTTCAGGCCAAGCTTTAACGACCTCACCCTCACTTTAACCAAGCCTAAATGGGCTACCTTCCATGTTTTTTTACCTCGACCTAGTACCCCTACCAAACACGTATCTTAGTGAATTTTTTTTGTTTCAAGATAAAATGGTGTCTCACACTACCTACTAGCGGACACCAAATTTTCTATGCAGAGTATAGTCACCTTTTTATTACTAATGGTTATTTCCTTTTCATATGTCACCACAAAAGGTACGGTTAATCACCAACCCCTCCACTAATGACATAAGCACCATAACCAATGACGAGCATTAACCTTTCTACCAATGGTACAACAACTAACAACTCACCATGAGGTACCTACAACCCCACTCTCTATGAGGCACTTGAAACATCACTTTCCATAAAGTAAGATGACGTGACTAAGATTTATAAATACTTCAAGTCACCAAGTAAACATTTAAGCTAGGCAAGTTCATTTAACAAGCTTAAATAGAACACACGACTTTTCTTATGTTATTTACTCTTTTTCTATTTTCTATATATTATTTCCCTCATACAACTTATTAACTTAAATATTAGAGGATTCCTTATTCTGACTATAGACTTGTTTTGCAGGAATAACCAAGCTCAAAGATAGTCCACATTCAAGTTCACACACTTTAACCCAATAACTAGTCATAAAAAGCCCAATCCGATCCTCATGACTTCATCATTATGCAATGACCAATTATGCAAGACCATGGGATGTAATCCAAGTAATATTTGTAATTGATTTGTCATTAAACATTGTTTCATTGTCCTCACCAAATGCAATAAAAAAAGGGGAAAACATTTTAGTGGAGGACTTGAGCATTTACTCGCGACATGTTGCATGTTAGATCATTTAAAAAAAACATTAAAAAAATATTTAGGTATTGCTAATGATGTGAACCTTGTGATCATGTGGTTATGCAACCCACAATTAAATTGAAATATGATCCCAGAAAGCTGAAAGAGGTCTAATAGAAGTGTGATATAATATAAACATGTCCCAAGGCACCAACACTATTAAAATTGAATCGAATGATGCCACGAAGCTAGTTAATTTTTCATAAGTCACTTTTAGTTATTTCAAGAACCAAAGGATACAAGAATCACTCTTATACGTTAAGTTAAGAAAACTTTAGAATTATTATTGATCAAAATGTTTTTGAAAGTTAGGCTTCTAAGAGTTTAAGTACTTCTGAAAAATTAACCCTAATGGATCTACCCTTGTGGGCTGAATTGACCCATTTACAAAACTGACCCAAAACCTATACTAGTAAGCTTAAACCCTAATCCATACAAGCCTTGAATCCCATCTAAAAATAAAGTATTAATTAAGCCTAAACAAGCCTTAGGCCATAGTTGAAATAATAAAAATAAAACTCATAAGTTAATTCCCTATGTTGTTGTGAGATGAAAAGAAGAAAAAAAAAACAATACAAGTCTAATATAAGGCTTATTTATTGCCAACAATGTTGTCCAATAATCTTGAAACCAATCTATTAAATACTATCAGCTTTTATTTCTTTGTATATCTAAGATGAATAAGGAATCTTTGTAAGAAAAGGATTTTGAAACATTAATGAGTTCTTGTCGTATTTGAAAATTATGTTGTAGCCCATTAAATATCCTTATAGAACTAGAAAATTTCAAAAACAAGCTACCACATCCTTGTAGGAAAAGAATCATTTTCAAATAGGAAGTTCACAAGTCAAAAAGAAGTAAATAACAAAACTTGTACAACCTTTTTTGACCTATATCATAAGGCCTTTTCGAACTCCGGTTCATCTGAAAGTTTACCCCAACATAGAACAATATTTTGGGAAACTTTGGGTAAATTTGAGGTTGATCTAACAGTCAGATTGAGAATTATGATTATTGTCGTAAAACTAGATAATTATGCTAGAATTTAAATTTCTTTGTTCAACCATTTCTTGGGTCATATTAGCGTACATGTTTTAAAGAAGAAAAAAATTAAATAGTGTAGAGATTAACCTAAAGTGACTTGATGAATTTGATAAGTTCAAAGACAACCTGGAAAACAAAAAAACATAGTTTGACTAAATTTTTTTTCAAGATGGCATCTTTTTTTTTTAAAAAAAAAATATTGAGATGACAATATATTGGATCGACCCGGGTCAACGTAGGTTAACATGTAAAATCGATGTTCCGTCATGAGAGTGTGATAACATTATAGAAAAAAATCAAAAAATATTTTGAAGCTCATTTCTCAATCAACTCAATGCTTAAAGATGGAATTGAAAAAGAAAATCAATTATGAAAAGGATAAAAAATGGCATGTGCTAAACCTTGGTTAACCTGTCAAACATAGATAATAAGACTAGTATAACTCAATAGAAAACAAATCATAACAAATTATAAAACCCAATTCCTAATCAATCACTTGTTGAACAATTAAATTGAAAAAAATCAATTAAAAAGGACAAAAAAACTCAAGCCAACTCGGGTTAACTCATTTAACCTGTGACTTGAGCTATAAGACTAGGATAACCTTATAGAAAGCAAACCAAAAATAAACTATAAAGCTTAATTTCAAAATCAACCTAATATTTAAGGATGAAATTGAAAAAAAAATACAAAAAAGGATATAAAAAAACCTAGTCAACCGGGTTAACCTACAAAAGCCATAACCCAAGTCAAGAAATAGAGATAACCTCTTTGAAAATAAATCAAAATAAATTATGAAGCTAAATCCCCAATAAATTCAATTAATGTTAAAAGATGAAATTAAAAAAAAAATTATTTTTTTTAAAAGTAATGTTCCATAGAACAATATTTAATGAGCAATGACCAATGATTACCCCTCCTCAATTAGTGTTTGCTAACTAGTTATGGACCCACGTGCGCTATGCTATGTGATTAAATTGTTTTGAGTAAAAAATGATGTTCAGGTACTGCAAACGCATTTTAAAGCATGAAGATAATTTTGCAACTTGGATCATAGACCTGATTGGGTCAAATAGGTTAGTTTTATTTTAATTAAATGACATAAAAAATAGGCAAAGACAACAGATGGACCAAATTAAACAAAATGATCATGATAACCTGAGAAAAAAAAACATTTTAAAAAATTTTGTTCAGATGCCACAAACATGTTTTAAAGCATGAAAAAATATATGTGTCTCGGGTCATAAACCCGATTAGGTCAAATAAGTTTTTGATTAGATGATATAAAAAATAGGCAATAACAATAGATGAACCAAATTAAAAAAAAAATGATCATGATAACCAGGGTAAAAAATGTTTTTTCAAAAGATGATAAACGATATAGCTCAATTCACAGTCTATTAAATACAAAAGGATGGAATTGAGAAAAGAAAGTACCAAAACAATCAGCTTGATTCAATTCGAGTTATCATAACAAATCTATAACTCGGGTAATAAAGGCTAAGCCAACTTGGGTTAGTCTATCAAACCCGCAACCCAGACCATGAAATCAAAATAACTTTATAAAAAAAGAAAATGAAGAAAAATACCTATGTTAACTTTTCAAATTCATGACCTTGAGTTATTAGATCGAAAACACCTTATTTGAAAATCTACAAAGCCTCAACCAATCAAATATTGAAAGCTGAAATTAAAAAAAGAATCTCAATTATATAAAAGAAACCAAAAAAAAAATAAGAGTTAAAAGAATGAGAATCAAAATTAAAATAAAAAATACATTTTATTTTTTTATTGAAGGGTGAAATTGAAAAAAAATTTAATTCAACCAAAAGACAAAAAAAAATCAAAAGAATGAGGATCAAAATTTAAATTAAAAATAAAAAAATATTTTACTTGAAGGATAAAATTAAAAAGAAAAATAAATTAAATAAAAGTATAAAAAAATAAAAAGAATGAGGAACTAAATTGGAAAAAATAATATATCATAAATTGGGATTGAATGATGAAATTCAAAACAAATTAAAATTTTATAAAGAGGACAAGAATAAAAAATAAAAATCAAAAGAATAAGGACTAATTTTGACATCTTAATAAATCAGAGGACAACTCTATAATTTCGCATGGCCAGTATGATTTTCTAGGGAAAGAAAAAGAAAAGTGAGAAGAGAAGAAAAAAGGCTATTGTTATCTCACCACCACCCCAACATTGCCACATAACATCCCAAAAAAAAAAGGGTACCACGACACCTTCAGTAATACAATGAAAGATGATGTTTGGCCACTAGGAGGCTCCGTACATAGTGCTCGAAAGGTGTTTACGCATCCTACACATTTGTGTATGCAACAAACACGCCAATCACTTTTTTTTAATAATATTTTATATTTATTAAAATAAAAAATTACCCTTAAGATAACCTAATAATAAAAAAAAGAACCAGTTTGAAAAATACTAAAAAGCCTTGGATGCTAGTATACAAAATTTTGATTCCAAGGGTATTTTGGTTGTTTCACTATGTTTTTAAAATGCAAAAATACCTATTTGTCCATAATCAATTTAGTAATGACTAATTGACATCGTGAAAAGATCTCAATGCTCTCAACAGTAAATTCAATCATTTTTTGTGAGAAGAGCAACATCGTTATTACACTATTCTAGTGAATAGTACTTATGAGTCTACATGAACAATGTTTTCCAAGCAATATTAGTTTTGATTAATTGTTCCCATAAAGATGTTGGCAATATGTTCTCATACAATTAATATGGGATGAGTTCATTGCATACTTGTTAATAGAAAAGAGAATAAAATATTATAATGAGTACTATTGCTATAGGTTATAACTAGATTGGTTCTCGAGCTATGTCGTGGGTTGGGTCGAATTTTTTCTAATATAAAAAGAGAATGCCCGGACGATGATAACATTTTTAAAAGAGAAAGAAAAATTCAGGTCTCAAGTCATTGATTTGAATGAGTTTCAATAATCTAGGTTAATTTAATAATATTAAAAAAAAAGCCATCGATAATAAAAAGCCAAAAAAAGAATGTCAATGACTTATTGAAAAAAATTAATGCTTGCCAATATTATAAAAACATACCTTTTCAATATTTTTAAAATGTCTCAACGATCTTATTTAATAAGAAAGCAAAAATTGAATGAGAATGAGATAACCTCAAAGAGAAAAATAAAAGAAATCCAAAGCTCAATTACTAGTAAATTAAATGTTGAAAGAAGAACTAAAAAAAAATAACTTAAGTCAACATGTTAAATTTACAACCTTGTCGCGAGGCTGAAATAACCTCACACAGAAAAAATTGAATAAAATAATGGAAGTCAGCTCTCAAGCAAACTAAATGATAAAAGATGAAACTAAAAAAATCAATATAAAGAAAAACATCAAGAAAAAAGATTGAGTTAACCCAAGTTAACTTGATTGACGTGCAATCTAGGATATGAGATCATGATAATTCTATAGAAAAAAAAAAGCAAAAACAATCATGAAGCACAAGACCCAATTACCTAATATTGAAGGATGAATTTGAAAAAAAATTATATTTTTAAAAATAACCTAAAAAAGATGAAAGTTGAGCTAATTTTTAAAACATGTAATGAGACCGAGATTACCCAAAAAAGAAAAATATGAAAAAATCACGAAGTAAAATTCCTAATCATTCAAAATAAAAAAAATAAAAAAAATAGGACCAAATATATTATAAAAACTAAATAAAATAAAATAATAAGGGACTAAATTGAGAAATAATATAAATCAAGAAATGGATAAAAATAACAAAAAAAAATTGCAATCAAAAGAATGAGAATCAAATTGGATAAAAAAAATTAAATGTTAAGGGATAAAATAAAAAAATAATAGAAAAAGAAAAGAACAATCAAAAGAATAAGAGCCGAATTAAATAGAAAATTAAATGAAATAAAATGTTTTGTGATGAAATTAAAAAAAAATCAACTTGAAAAAATATTATATATAAAATAAATAGTAATAAAAAAAAAGATCAAACTTAAACAAATACAAAATAATATGATACATTAAATTTTTAAAAGGAATGACATGAAATATGAGGGGGAGAAGAGAGGATGGCATGACCCCCTAATGACCACTTGTACAAAAAAAAAAAAAAAAAAAAAAAAACTCAAACTCCCAAGCTTACGCTCATACATGAACATGGAACATGTGGCATTCTCTTCACTCCCTCCCTGGAGATTCATTGTTCTTCTTCTTCCATAAACACGCACCATCCCTTCATGTGTTAATACCTTACTTTTTCCCACATTCCTTCATCAAGCTTCATTAAACACTATTATCATCTCTGGAGTTCATCCAAGTTGGTACCCTCAATTTGAAACTTGCATCAGTCTCACTTCATTTGGTGGACTGTGGGATCCAGTAATTTTATAGGTGTAATTTCTATCAATTTTGTTAATTTTCACATTATATATTATTTAATAATAAAAAGACAAACGTGATAGATTATGTGATTTTGATATAAAAATCATATAACACAGCTACCAAATTGAAAAATTGTTAACATACAAGTGAAATTGAAATGTTTTAACAAATACATGATGCAAAGATATCAGGCCTTGCTTTTTAATAACAAGACATCAGCCTTCAAAAATAGACACTTGGTTTGATTATCTTGTTGCTGATCCCATTCTAGTTAATGTTATTAAAATTACAAGTTGACTTTGAAAAACTAAATCTTTCTATGCGGAAACAATCCGTGTAAGTCATTGGAAAAAAACATCGATGAACTCACTGACTATAATGACTTGGTCTTATTGTGAAACTTCCTTCTCTGCATCCACCGCATATGCTAGATAGCATTGTACTTCTTTCCACGTCATTCGCCTCAAGATGGCCAGTAGCATAATTAATAAAAATGTAATCTTGTCTTCCTAACCCGGTTTCTTTATCTAAATCAAACACTACTTTCGTACCCCAACAATTCACTGAATCTTTTTGCTTTGCCAGCCTGTTTATTTCCACAATCACATCAAAATCAATCATATCTAAAACACTTAAGATCTTCTATAAAGATCCTATTTTCAATATCTATTCCACAATTCGGATACACATACTCCATCAATATTGATTCATCTATGGCAGTTGAGATTGAAATAGAGAATTCTAATAGAGTTGGTTCCCTATATAATCTCATGGAAAATATGGGGATATAAACGAATAGGTTGTACCCGTATCAAACAATACTTTGGCTTCAAACGAGTAAACAAGAAGAATACTTGAAACAATTGTGTTGGATACCTAACCATCATGTTGAGTCAAGGCAAAAACTCTAGCATACCTCTATCCCTGTTGTATCTGACCTTTATCACCTACATCCTAGCCTCTCTAACCACGACCACCAAAACCTCTACCACCATGAGCCACAGATTGGCTTGTCGATGGTGTCTGAATAGGAGACTAAATTGAAACATATGCTCCCAAAGCTTATATCTATCTCCTAGGACACTCCCAAATCTTATGACCTATCTAGCCACTACCAAAACAAGACCTAGTCCTCTTATATCATGATGTACTAATATGGCCTCCTCCACAATGCTGACATGAAGAATTGTCCCCTGATGGAACAAATAAGCTACGAGTTGCAAACTGAACTGAACTCTGACTATAGCTTTGAGCACCACTACTGTCATTTTGACTGTCTAAGCCGCTAGCAAAAGATCTCTATCTAAACATTCTCAAAACCCATAAGCCTTGACGACCACTCCATCCTTTAAATGGACTTGTACTCGATCCCTACTATCTAAAAACTGACCCTCTTTTCTAGGCCTTTTAGACTAGCCTATAGTCATATCCTCTAATTCTCGTGCTTCAATTAACCTAATGCTATCAACTGCTAAGAAATGGGATGGAAACACCTAAGACACCATCACCATATACATCAAGGATTTAAGTCATCTAATGAACCTCGTCACTCTCCACTCCTCAATGGGTATAAGATGTGTATATACCTTCTCAACTGAGTAAACTTCAAACCATACTCATCCACTATTATGATCCTCTGAGATAGCCTCTCAAACTCATAAACTCGAGCATCCTTAACACTTTGAGGAAGAAATCTATCCAAAAACATAGTTCTAAACTCGTTCCTAGCCTTGCTATCTTCCTACACTCAAACCAAGAGATGGCTACTTCTCCCTCCAACCCGAATAATGCCAAACTCATGGCTCGATGGTCTGTACTCCCCAAAGCTTCACACCACCACCATATGTCGTCTAACAACCTTTGAGAATCCTCTAAGCTGTCCATCCCAGTAAAGGTAGGAAATGCTAACTTCATAAATTCATTCAATGACACATTGACTCCTTGAACAATTTGGGATGATGATGGTACATCTTTATCCTTTCTTCGATCTCTTTCCGCACTACACTCTATCTAGGTCTGCAAAGCCTGGCTAAGCTGTTTAATTTTATAAGGGATTTGGGGTTAACTACTCCTCCACTCGTTTCATCAACCATATTCTCCTCTTTTAACTCTTGAAGATCCTCCTCTACTGGTGGAGGTACCTCCTCAACATTTTAAAATACGAGTACACTGCCCCTTCTCATATACCTTGCAGTCCTCAACCGCACAATAAAGACGTCATCCCGATTGTACCTACTCTAATAGTACCAACTATTTTTTTATTCCCCGACATTCCTATAAGAAGCGAGAGCACTTAAGTCATGCTAGAACAATAACATGATAATTATCATAGAATTATAGGAAAACATATATATCACAAAGTTCAAAGAGTTGAAGAAGACATGCTTGATGAGAATTCAAAACCCCAAGGACAACAAACAAGATGATATAGATCCTAATGTTTCACGCATTACAAAATTAATTATATTACTATTTCTTTGACCTACAACTTTGATACCAAGTTTTTCATGACTCGATTTCTTGATCCATGACTGGCACATATGCAAGGTTCCCCTTTAGGTTTCCATACCTCTATGAATCAAGACTTACATACAAACTTTTACCATTTAAACAAACTAGAGATCTATACAGCCTCCGATACCATAATTAAAGTCCATAATATAAATCAACATCTTAATACATGACTTCATACAAATATTATAATTGTGGTGCTCTAATAAGATATAACAAAATAATATTAATTATAATAAAAGAACGGGTTCTAAAGTCCAACAAAGGTGACCTCTTAGAAAAAATTTATGCCTGAAAATGATAAATAACAAGAGGATTATTTCAACAACTCGATGAGTAAATAACGTTCAATATACACATATAAGGTAATAAGGCAAAAAGAAACATATACAAATTTGACTTTAAGCTTTTACAAGAAAGTTTCATAAACAAGCCATAACAAGAAATATTATAAGGTAAGGCTCGTCAAAAAATCAAAATGCAATGAGCATGTGGCTCCAAACTGTGGGATGATCAGTTCGCACAGGTTAATGACTATCTCGACCAACTAAGGTTTAAATATAATGTGCACAAAAACTAACACTACCCTATTAGCATGGATATTCCGACTAGCATATCAAGAGATCATATCATAATCAAACAAATATAATTATATCTTAACATCAATCAAATGAGTAGCTATCAAATCAGATATACACATATCTCATATCTAGAATTTAGATTAAAAAAATGATCATGTTTTTTATATATATATATATATGCATGATCCATTTTATACTAACAATTCAAATATTTGTACTATTTCTCATGCATATGGAATATTATCCACTCACTTGACTGAAATGTAAAACAAACATGGAAGCATGTGCCAAAAGAAATCTATTGATGTCTTGCAGGTAGAATATCAAGATTATCTGAATACAAAGAAGGGCATACTAAAAACAGACTCGAAAAAAATATACAATTTATATAATACACTGAACTCATGGTCTAACCCATAACCCTATACGTTTAGAAACTAAAATGTAATTATAAACCAGAAATGATTAACCTGATCGATCCCAAACATATCCTAAAATAATTGAACCTAAAAGAATTGATAATACCTTACTACATAATCAACCGTTCTAGTGGTTCAACCCAACCAATCGATCGAAATCCAACACACCAACTGGTTTACCAGTTTAACCTGATTGGTCTACTGAATTTAACACACCAACCGGTCTACTGAATTTAGCTACCAACTAGTCTCCTAATCCAACCCAACCGATCGACTAGTTGGTTAGGAAATCCAGACCAGTTTCACTTAAAATAGCAGATTCAGAACAACCCAACACACCCAATCACAACTCCATATTCGAGTAGACAAAGCCATGGTTGTGGCACTTCCCTAGCACTACTCAAATTAAGTATATATAAATTGAATATAAAAGATGTTAACCAAGACCACGACGAACTTTGCTATCTGAAAGTCGAAAATTGTTTATTTTCCAGAAGGGTAAACTTCCCGAGTTCTTGGAAATACATGAGAAACACATTTAGCAAACGTTCTATAGTTTACTTTAACTTGCACAATCAAAAGAACATCACAAAGTAAAAACTAAGTAGTTTAGTGCAAGTGGATTTGATTCAGGGACCAACACTTCGGTGAAACTGTCACAGACTTTCATCATTCCACAGGCAAAGGACAAGGACCATATGGAATGGGAATCAAGTTAAGATAATGTTTTTTCTTAACTGTTCCCCCAAAAGCCTCATTCATGTCAAGATCTTCTAAAGCTGCTCCACTGGAAAGTTTCCAATCGAAATGGTATAGCAGCCGTGCAAGCAGAAGCTCAGCATTACCTATACCGAACAGCATGCCAGGGCACATCCTCTTTCCAGCACCAAATGGGATAAATTCAAAATTTGTACCCTTGTAATCAATTGAACTATCTTGGAATCTCTCTGGATAGAATTTCTCTGCTTCAGTCCAATCATTAGAATCCCTACCAATAGCCCACGCATTGATTATTACTTTACTTTTAGCTTGTATGACATATCCATTAATCTCGCATGTCTTGCTGCATTCCCTTGGAATCAAAGAAATGGGTGGATGTAGTCTCAGAGTTTCTTTGATGATCAGCTTCAAGAATTTCAGATTTTGAAGACCTGTTTCATCAACATTCTCTGAATCACTAAAGACTTGCCTCACTTCTTCTTGTGCCTTTTTCATTACCCTTGGATTTTTCAACATTTCTGACATTGACCATTCCAAAAGTGTTGATGTTGTTTCACTCCCAGCACCAAACATTTCCTGTAACAAGACTTGCGAGTTAGGGAACTGATCATATCTTTCTTAATTAGTGCATAGAAATCATATATCAATTCAACTTGGAGAGATAATTGTTTTCTTGATTATGGATCTCTAATTGTTTAACCTTGGTGTGTGTGAATTGGGATCAGTATTGATCGTTTAACTACTTGGTCCCTTCTCCAGCGCCTTTTTTGAAGGCATTGGAAAGGCGCGATTTTCTACATCAACCGGTCCAACTATTGTGTCATGATGGCCGTGATCTCCAAGATCCAGCCACCTCTTTAGCAGGATTCGACCATGCCTCAGGTCACTGAATTGATTTGTTTCAAACATCCAGTTCAATGACGGGCTGGTGTCTTTAAAGACACCGGAGAAGGCACAACATAGACTTAAATTTGAGTTCGAATACCTTACACAAATTAGATCAGATGTTCTTGAATTTAAGTAGTATCAACAGTTAAAGGTCGATTTATTTAGCATCAGGTGTGCAGGCATATATTTAAAACATGTGTGAAATGTGAAGCACAAACAGATTTATATATGTACTAACCACGATGATTGCTTTGATGCTGTCTGTTGTTAAAGGAAATTCAAGGTTTCCTTGATTCTGTAGATTTAGAAGAACATCCAGAAGAACCTCCACTTCGTTGTCTTGATCAGTCTTTCTCTCTTCCTTGCTGGCTCTACGTTCATTTATAATGTTTTCAAGGATCTCATCTGCTTCTTTATGCGACCTTTCGAGTCTAGACCTCAGCTTACTGATCATGTACAAGAACTTAGTAGAAGGGAACACATCTACAATATTCAGACCAGCCAATGCCTCTGCCACATCTTCAATGATTGGTAAGAAGGCTTCTTGGTTTTTGGATTTCTTACCGATGCTTGTTCTTGCAATGACGCCGTTTGATAAGTCAAGCATCATTTTGCTAAGGTTGATTGGCGAACCGGCTTTCGCATAAATATTTCTAATAAAATTGGATACCTCTTCTTCCCTTACTGATCTGAATGATCTTATACGTTTTGCACTAAATAGTTCCAACGTGCAAACTTTCCTCATTTGTCTCCAATAGTCTCCATACGGTGCAAACCCAATGTTCTTGCGATTGTAAAACATGATATTTGCAACAAGGAGACAAGGTCTCTCGACAAAGTTGATCTCGTGTGTTTTCATTACTTCTTTTGCTGCTTCTCCTGAAGAAACAACGACAGTTGAGACTTCTCCAATTTGAAGTTGCATGACGGGTCCATATTTCTTGGCCAGGTCTGTTAGGCAATGATGGGGAAGAGAGCCGGCTAGCTGGTGAATGTTTCCAATGAGGGGTAATTTCCATGGTCCTGGAGGTAAGGCTGGAGTCGAGCCATTGCCTTTCGATTTCTTCCACAATTTCAATACAGCAAAGATAAAGAGAAGGCTGGCTAGAAGGATTGGGAATTCCATAAAGAGAAAATCGAGAGGATTAATGGCTAACGCTGCAGCTAGTGAAATTGGTAAGCGGCTAGCTAATGTATCATTCCTGCCATTTTATCATAATCTCTCTCAAGTTGCAATTAAAACATGGCGGCCATGGCTAAGATGTCAAGGATGCTATGATCATGACGAAGGGGGCCAAAAATTTCCAATTCAGCAACAAGAATTTGCTCTTCCGCTTTCATACGTACGGAAGCATCATGAATCGATCTTTTCTCTTCTTTTAAAAATCGTTTTTAAAACATAAAAATAAATAAAGCTTAAGACCCACTAATAATTTTTTAAATCGTATAACGGCTAAGGTTGGAGGAATTCTTTCCAGCTAAATGAAAATAAATGATGATGAAGAGAGGCACACCCACTGATAATGTATATGCATCTAGTTATAGCACGGCTGTACCAAGTCCCCACACAAAGCCAAAGGGTTAATTTGCTGTGCTATTTATGTTATATTATGTTATATTTTAAATAACTAAATAATGTTTGATTAAAAGATTGTTTTTTAGTGTGTTTACGGTTGTTTTTTAAAATATTTTTTTTTGAAATGCATTAAAATAATATATTTTTTATTTTTTAAAAATTATTTTTGAAACTATAACATCAAAATAATTTGAAAACACAAAAAAATATTAATTTGAAATAAAGAAAATAATAAAAAAAAATTTAATTATATTAATTTGCTTTTGAGATATAAAATTATCAATAAATATTATTCTAAAATAATAATTAAAGAAATACTATTTTTAGTATTAAATGATTTATGACTTCTTAAACCCCTATAACATGTGAACATATTTCTTATAAAATAATTCTCAAGTTTTTTTTCTCTAAATAAAATTGAATAAGGTAATAATATCTATAGACACTTTATGAATAAGATCATTTATATATAAAAAAATAGACTTTATAATAAGCCGTCATATTTTCGGTTAAACACTCTAATTCGACAATTTCATTTTAAAATGATATCGTTTTGTTTTCAAAGCAAAACAAATAGTAACGAAAGATTCATTTTAGAAAAAAAAAAAAAAGAACAACAACAATACCAATTTTTTAAAAAAAATTGATTTCATAATTACTCTTATAATTTATAAACAATTTTTTTAAAATAAAAATTATGTTACGCTGATAATCTAACTAATCATTTAATTGAGTTTTTTAGTGCCTACTTTACCTTTTAATTTTATTCAAGTATAAAATACAAAATAAGAAACACGTGAAGAAAATCACCATCTATACTAACCCTTGACCTAAATGTCTCCATCCTCTCTTTTTTCTCATTAATGGCCTGCTTTTCAAAGTTTTTGACTTTGAACAACAATTTTGATGGAATTTTCTTTACATACGAATGTATAATTTGTTATTCATTTTTATAATAATACCCCATACGGAAGTGTCAAAGTGCTAATAATTAATAAAATTTAATTATAAAATTTAATTTTCAATCAATTTAATAAAATTAAAAAAATATATTGATAAAAAAACTCAAATTAATCTAAATTAACTTATTAAATTCGCAACCTAAGTTATGAGACTACAATAACTCTAAAAAAAATCAAAACTAATTATAAAGCTTAATATTTAATGAATTTAATAGTAAGAATAAAGTGTTTTTTTTTTAAATGTTTATAGTCATGAATATTCATTCGTGAAGAGATAACGAGTGAATTGATTTTTTTGTTTTATTTTTTTAATAATAATAATCTTGCAAAAAGTGAAAGAAAATCAAGTTATTTTTTAATTCAATTACTTGTACAAAAGATTCGTCTTACAAAGTGAAAAGTCATTATATCACAAGCAACTAGAAGCCCACTAATCCCATGTTTTTTATATATATATATATATATATATATATATATATATATATGAGATAATAATACAATGTGATTGAACTGAACTCTTAATATGAGCTCACCACAAAACAGATTTGACTTTTCAACTAAATGCAAACCGTATAGTGACAACTAGTTATGACACCGTGGGTCGAATAAATTTTATTTTTAATATAAAAAATAAATATTTAGGTTTTTTAAATGTATTTTTTAAAATAAAAAAATCTCAACTGTAAATTAAAAAATTGATGCATGTATTAAATTAAATAAATTAATAATTATTTATGTTAATAAATAAAACAATTATTTACCATAACTAAAAATTAAATTGAAAATATTAAGAGATAGATGTATATTAAAAAAAAATGATTTTTCAATACAAAATAATGAATATGGAGGATTTTTAAATGTATTTTTTTACATAAAAAAATCCTAACTGTAAATTGAAAAGTTGATGCGTGTATTTAATTAAATAATTAGAGAATGATTTATGCCAATAATATTTAAAGAAATATTATTTATTAGTATTAAATGATTTATGATTTCTTAAACTCACATGTGAACATATTTATTATAAAATAATTCTCAAGTTTCCAAAAAATAAAAATTGAATAAGGTGACAATATATATAGACACATCATTTGAATAAAATCATTGATATAAAAAGATTTTGAAATAAAATTATGAAAAACACTACTATTATTTGTTATGTATAATTAAAAAAATTAATGGAGAAACTTGTTATTTTAATTAAGAAATAGACTTTATAATAAACAGTTATACTTTTGGTTAACACCTCCATTTCAAAAGTAAAACAATTTCATTTTAAAGTGATGTGGCTTTGTCCAAGCAAATATTAACCAAAGAATATATATATATATATATATATATATATATATATATATATATATATATCTCTTGAGTGCTCTAATAATTTATAAACATTATTTTTTCTAATTATGTTATGCTAATATATAGGTAGTTTGTCTCTTATATCATACTAAGTTTTCACTTGAAGATACTTTCCTACCATCGTCATATCTTGAAATATGGTTGATTCTTATTTTTAAATGAGATTCAAAATAATACAAGATAAATATTGAGATCTCTTTAACAATATAAGCATTACATATTGAAGTCTCAACATGCACCTTATTTTTTACTTTTCTCTTAAGGTTAAACAAATATATATATATGGAATTAAATGAATGTTTTGAAGTTAAAAAAAAAACAATAGAAATTTAGTTACGATCCATATGTAATCTCTAACCTCTCAAATGGAGACTTCCATCTATACTGGACAGGATCTCCAACTTTTCACTCAAACGATAAATGAATGGCAGATGCTCCATTGATTCGAAAAATGATTGAAGGAATATCATCTCAAGTTTGCAGATTGTTTGGACAATATTCATTTCAAGCCTCCCTATGTGTTGTGTATGCAACTTGTTGGAGTATATATCTCTAAAAAATTAATTGATCGTTATGAGTGCATCTCATATCTCATTTGGTAATAAATTCCGGTAAGCAAGTGGTATAAGTATTTGCATAAACACGTGATAGTCATGACTATTCATTCCATAAAATCTACAATCCTCCAAATTCATCAATATAGACATGTTTGAAGCATGTCCATCAGGAAAACATAGACTCTTAAGTAATTGGTAGACAAATAATTATGCATTCTTGTCTAAAACGAAGCTGGCTTTCGGCTTGCCACCTGTGACCCATCATAAACCAACTTCATATTTTTATGGTGACAAAAAAAAAAGATATATTCATTCTAGCTTTCATGTTGTCCTTTGTCTGCACTTTCACATCAATAACCATGTTAAAATGTGCATGACATCAAGAGTATTGCGGAGGAGATTTCTCTTCCAATAAGAGAGCTCCAATAAAATTCTTTGCTTTATCCAATTATGAGTTATACCAAAATCAGGAAACTTTTGCTTATTGGATTAAAAATCAAACACAATATCATTATATTGTGACATCATGTCATACAATTCTTTACCTGACGATATCAGTGGTAATATCCCTTTCAACTCTACCAATAAAGAAGTTTTTTCTGTATTTGTGATCCGTTAACAAGAACCACTAGTGGTAATAAAAAAAAAAGACATTTAACCACTTTTTATTAACGTGAAGGCCTTGTTATTTTATATATAGTATAGGCATGCTAATTTTTCATAAGTGCTCCAACCAGAAACCATTCCATATGCAGGAAAATCATTGATAATCCGCATCAAAGTTGCTTTTATCTAAGAATTTTGTTTCCTTGAGACATCATAACTCAAAGTTCTGGATGACCACAATTGCTTCAACTCATCAATCAACGATCAAAGACAAACATCTATATTCTGACCTAGACTATTAGGAACAAGTATGACAATAGATAAAAACATAAACTTTGGTCTCATACTCATCCCTAATGGCAAGTTGTAAATCGTGAGTATCATCGGTCAACTCTAAAGAGTAAAAAATGACCCAAATTGATTGAATCCGTCTATAAAGTACTCAAGATGTATGTTTATTGATTCTATTGAAAACTAAGGATGCACCATATTAAAATGTTTTCAAGCTTCATGATTGATGAGATGCACCATATTAAAATGTTTTCAAACTTCATCATCGATGAGATGCATCATATTAAAATGTTTCCAAGCTTCATCATCGGATGAGTGCACTGTGACTCCATCCACCACATTATATGAATGATGTCATATCATGTGCTCAACATTGTTTGGAGATATGAATAACCTTTGTAGTCTAAGAGTGATTGGAAAGTATCTAAGTTTTTTATGTACAACAAGAGTCCTTCCCCATATGTTTTACACTCAGTCAACTCTATATTTTCAAGGTAGTACAACATGCAGAAGTTTGGACAAATATCAATTTTCTAGTATTTTAGGTCGAGGGTTTCATCATGGATTTAACAACATAAAAGTTCTATTTCAGCCAATTTCCTTAAGGTAAAATGCTTCTTGTCTATTTGATAATTCTGTCGTAACCGACCTCACTCAACCTATGATCTGACTTAATGGTGAATACTTATGCAACGAATAATAATTTATTGTGATTTGTTCACCCATCCCATAATAATTTGTCAAAATCTTTTAAAAGATAAAAAACTTAGCCGCATATGCATTTGGTTCCTCATCTATGACTGAACATTCACCTACTTAGCCCTAATTTATTCCAATCACATCCATAACCATATTCTATAAGGATTACTATTGTCATTTACAACTGCATACACGTTACTAGAACTAGAAATTGACTCAACCATCATTTCTACTATGGTCTCGTAAGGAACATATGGTTCTCTATGTGCAAATCAATAGAAATATTTCTCCATAAACCCTTTTCGTAGAAGATGCGTCATTACAATATCTGCATCGACAAACTTTTTATTTTTACATCTTTTATATGGATATCTAATATTGCCTCCACTAATATTTCTCGGATTAGATAATCTTCAAACTCATTACAATAATTCACCTTGTGCAACCCTTCGGGTGAATCTTGATACATTAAAAATAAATCATCCACTACTTTTATCAAACCTATATAAAATATTGATAGCAACATGTATTAATTAATTATATGAACAAAATAAATTAGCTAATATTGGTTTAACTCAAACTTATTCAATCTATTATAATAGTACTCTTAAATCATTATCAATTATCTATATAAATTCAAATTCCTACATATTTACCGAAATTTTCATCTCAACAATAAAACTAACAAAATATAAAACGTATTCATTAAATAAGCTATATTTATTTCATTACAAAACACCCAAGTCACAAATTTGAAATCAATTTCATCAAATTATAAATAAATATAATTTTTCAAAATCTTAAACAAATCCTAGCATGTACAAATCATACATTCATATAACAAATTTATATGGGATAAGGCTATAAAACAAATAAATACATAAACAAACTACATATACTACAAAAATATACAATAAGAATTATCATTTTAAAATTGAGTTTAAACAAAAAATAGGTAGTTTTGCTTACTTGATATAAGAGATCCTCAAAAAATAATTGAATCACAACAAGGATATTGACAGATTGAGTGTTGGGATGGCCAGATTTATGGTGGAAGGTTGATTTTGTGATAAAAAGGGGGTATGCTATTTTTTTATATATAGAGAGCTAATGGAGGAAGAAGAAGAAATAGGGGAGGAGAAAAGAGGGGTCGCTCATCAGGTCATAACTTAAATATTACCAATGAATTTATAAGCAAATTTTACCGACATGTTTATTTCATCGGTAATCCTTTCTATATAAATAACATGTTATTGTAACTTTTGATTCTTTTTTTTTTTTTTAATTTCTTCCTTTTCCACTGTAATTCCCTCGATATACTAAGGGAATATTCTTGTTAGCGTTTACCGAGAGACATAGCGAGGGACTATTCCATCGATAAAGTTCACCGCAATCTACCGACTGAAATTTTCCGTCAGTATTGCTGTTTATATTTGTCAATTTTCTGGTAGTATTAGTTTCCAAAAATTTTTCCATTTTAACCGGATTTGCCCTAAATCACATTTTTCTTTTCAATTTTGTCCTTAACTAAATCGATTTAGACCCCCAGATTTAACCACTTGTTATAATTTATTATTGGTTCCCAAATCTAAGCAACTTTAACCAATTTGACTTCCAATTTTGATTTTGTTCTTCAGTAAGTCCATAATTAATTAATTTTTAAATTTGGCCATGTCTTTCCAATTCATCCTTGGCTCATAAAGTTTTCTAATCTTAGCCAAATTAAAGTCAAATTAAGTTCCTTTTCTTTAATTTCTCTTCCAATAAGTTTAATTGAACTTGCCAAAAAATTACACATAGATGACAAAAAATGATGAAATAATTAAAATTGACAATATATAAATTTTTTCGCATTTTTCTAATTTATTGAAATATATTAAAAAAATTAAATAAAAAATTAAATTATGACATATATATATATATATATATATATATATATATATATATATATATATATATATATATATATATATAAAGGCAGTTGTATGCCCGTCAATTGGCCTGCATTTTATTAATTTTGGGCAGTCAAATATTTCATCACTGATATGGATCTAATTCCGGTGTGAAGTGTGATTATTTTTAACTTATCAAACCCCATTAATATTTTATTTGTTTTTGTGTTTTAAGAGTATTTTTAAATTTTTTTATTTTTTTTACTTCAAATTAATATTATTTGATTTTTTTAAATCATTTTGATGTATTGATATCAAAAATAATTTTTAAAAAATAAAAAAATATATTATTTTAATATATTTATAAATAAAAAATACTTTAAAAAACAACCACAATCACACTATCAAACACGCTCTAAGTAACTAAGTACACATTAGTTTTTTTAAAATATTATCCTTCGGTTTTGGACAAATAAGCTCTTGTTTTTCAACTTCTAAAGCTAGCTACCAATACGATTTGGGCATCCCTAATTTAGGATATTGGGAACGTAATTTATTAATAAAGATATACACAAGTCCATTACTATACAGACTCTAATGTGTAGGTCAAGAAACTATATGATAGCTAAACAATTTATAATATAAGAGTTTTTAGACGATTATCATATTTAAAATAAACAAATAAATGTTCCACTCGTGCCTATAGACTAAAATTTTCCATTGCTAAGTAGGTTTCCATACATTACAATATGATATTTTTTTCATTAAATAACTAATAAAATTCCACCTTCAAATTTTTTTGCTGTCTGGTTTCTTCCGAAACCTCATATTCGTGACAGTAGCTATTTAACGAAAAGTCTATTCATTGGAGAAGTCTTGAAAACATAAGATTAACCCTATGATTTTCGGTTTGGTTTAGTTTTTATAATAAAAAAGTAACTAAATTGAATTTTTTTTTTAAAACCGAAACCGGTTCAAACCAACCGGTTTCAGTTTGGTTACACAGTACTATTTTTTTTTTTTTTTTGCTGTTCACTTCTTAATTTTCAATTTTATCTTTTTAATTTTTAATTTTTAATTTTATCATTTCTCGTATAAGATTCTCGGGTGTACAAGAAAATCTACCATTTGATTTGCACTTGATTTTGGACAATATTGTTCAGTTATTTTTTTTCAAGATATTAAAACTCAAGGGGTTGTAATTGACACTTAGAATATATCAATCCCTTTCAGGAAAAAAAAAAAAAAAAGCTACGGAATTTAAGGGGAATTGAGAGAAAAAAAAGAAAGAAAATAAAGAGGAGAAAAACTAGTAGCCAAGGAACAACCACCATACACCGTCTCTATTGGAAAAAACTGTCGAGATTCATCCAGAGACACTAAAAAAGTCTGCTTTTGAAGGCCGGACAACGCCGTTCATATCATCTTAATGCGACAGGTCCTCCCATGTGCTGGCACACATTCTTCACCTGCCGACTATTTTTTTTTTAAAATTTTAGTCCTTGATTATATATGAATCCTTTAATAGAATCCTAAATTTCATCCCACAAGAGCCTAAGCTCTTTTCTTTTAATTTAGTACCTAATTATCTAAGAAATCTTCAATTTAGGCTTGAATTCCATTCAACCCAGACCCAGACCAAATACCGGGCTAGTAAGGGAAAGGGAAAGAAAAACGACAACTAACCTATTGGGTTAATGCATTGTGATTATTTTCATGACTTGGGTTATGATTTATGTGTTAAACCCTGGTGGATCGGAGGTTATTCACATGGTCTCCGTCTCAAAATAAAAACATGAAAATATGCAATACTAAGTTTATTTTTTTTAAACTAGCCCATATTTTTATCGGTCAATTAATTTGTTGTTGGTTTTGTCAAATCAACTTGGACATGTTGGTTTTTAAACTATTTAGACGTTTAATAATAATAATTATTATTATTATTTATGCTTTTGAAAAATATTAAATGTCGTTTTATTTTTAATTTGATTTTTATTTTTTTAATTATTAATTTTTAAAAAACTTTTTATAAAATTAATTATTTTTAAATTTATCATTCGAGACGAGGTTAGTTAGGAATTGAACAATATTGTTCAGTTTTTTTTTTTTTAGATATTAGAACTCAAGAGGTTGTAATTGACACTTAGAATATATCAATCCCTTTCAGGAAAAAAAAAAAAAGCTACGGAATTTAAGGGGGAATTGAGAGAAAAAAAAGAAGAAAATAAAGAGGAGAAAAACTAGTAGCCAAGGAACAACCACCATGCATCGTCTCTAATGGAAAAAACTGTCGAGATTCATCCAGAGACACTAAAGAAGTCTGCTTTTGAAGGCCGGACAACGCCGTTCATATCATCTCAATGCGACAGGTCCTCCCACTTGTTGGCACAAATTCTTCACGTGACAACTTTTTTTTTTTTTTAACTTTGTTGCTTGATTGTATATGAACCTTTAATTATAATTATAATTATATTATTATATTATTATAACAATAGCTAAAACTGCTCAGTATTTTACCGTGTACTGTATAGTGCAGTTCACAATAAAACGCTGAGCTGTTTTTTTCTCTTTTTTTTATGTTTTGTTTTTTTAAGCTATTTTTTTTTTGCTTTTTCTTTGTTTTTTAAGCTGTTTTTTTTAATGAATATTTTTTTGTTTAATTTTTTTCTATTTAGTTATCAAACTTTCATGACATAGGTTCCGGGTTTGACGGGTTAACCCGGATTTTTATTTCTGGTTTTTCTTTTTAATTAATTTTTTCGAGTGCAGTGCGGTCCACGGGAAACGCTAAGCGGTCTTTTTTTTTTTTTTTGCTTTTTGTTTTTAAGCTTTTTTTTTTTCTTTTTTTGCTTTTTTCTTTGTTTTTTTAAGCTGTTTTTTTTTTCCTTGTTTTTTTAATGAATTTTTTTTTGTTTAATTTTTTTTTAATGTTAAATTTTTTTCTATTTAGTTATCAAACTTTCATGACATGGCTTCCGGGTTTGACAGATTAACCCAGATTTTTTTCTGGCTTTTCTTTTTAATTAATTTTTTCATTTAATTTAGTTTGTTAATGTTAATTTTTTTCTATTTAGTTATCAAACTTTCATGACACGGATTCCGGGTTTGACGGGTTAACCCAGCTAATTCAGGGATAAGCCGTAAATTTTTTTTTCCTACTCAGTGTTATCAAACTTTCATAACATAAATCCTGGATTTGACAGGTTAACCCAGTTAATTTAGATTTTTTTTCTTTTTCTTCATTAGTTTTTTTCTTCAAGTAGGCTTTTCTTTCTTTGTTTTTTTTAAATTAATATTTTTTTGTTTAGTATTTTCATTTTTTTTTGCTTTTTGCTTTTTTTTTGCTTTTTAATTATTATTTTTTTAAAATTTAGTTTGTTAATATTAAGTTTTTCTCTATTTAGTTATCAAACTTTCATGACACGGATCCCAGGTTTGATGGATTAACCTGGTTTGACAGGTTAACCCAGTTAATTCAGATTTTTTTTCTTTTTCTTCATTAGTTTTTTTCTTCTTGTAGGTTTTTTTTCCTTTGTTTTTTTTTCTTTTTAATTAATCTTTTTTTTCACTTTATTTTATTAATATTAATTTTTTTCTATTTAGTTATCACACTCTTATGATACGAATCCCAGGTTTGACGGGTTAACATGATTTGGTGGGCTAATTCAGTTGATTCAGATGTTTTTTTTTCTTTATTAGTTTTTTTCTTCCAATTTCTTCTTTAAATATTGTAATTAACTATAACTAAAAGACATCAATCTTTTTTCTTCCAATTTCATGACACGAATCCCAGGTTTGACGGGTTAAACCAGTTGATTCAATTTTTTTTTCTTTAGTTTTTTTATTTCAATTTCATCTTTTAATATCGATTTAATTAATAATTAAATTTTATGATTTATTTTGTTTACTGTTCGTTAGATTATTGTAATCTCATAAGGGGATTTTACTGTACCCCTCCTTGCAAAGCACTATTCATCGGAATAATGTTTTGCTTTATTGTTTTTTTCTTTTAAATTAATCTTTCTTTTAATTTCATTCTGTAATAGTAATTTTTTTCCTCTTTAATTATCACACTTTTATAACAAAACCTTGCAACCAGACTCATATCCAAGGCTCCAGGTTTGATGTTGCAACCAAACTCACTTAAACTTGAGTCATGCAAGTTTAATATTATTATTAATATTATAAAATATAATTTTTGGGTCAGGAGTAGCAGACAGACCCAATGCTCTTAGGTATAACTTTGTAGAAAGACTTAACATTCTTATATTTTAATTTTTTTTGATATTTTTTATACAAAACAAAATTGACCCGCGGCCTAGTGCGGGCCATATTTCTAGTAACATATACTAAAGATTCTCAGTCTTTTTACGTGGACCTGCATTTTGCTGGTCCACAGAAAAGGCAAATGTTTTTTTTTTATGCTGATTTTTTTCCTTTTTTTTCCCTTTCTTCTTTGTTTTTTTTAAGATGTTTTTTTTTCTTTTCTTTGTTTTTTTTAATGAATATTTTTTTGTTTAATTTTTTTAAAATGTTAATTTTTTTTCTATTTAGTTATCAAACTTTCATGGCATAGATTCTGGGTTTGACGGGTTAACCCGAATTTTTTTCTGGTTTTTCTTTTTAATTAATTTTTTCATTTAATTGAATTTGTTAATGTTAATTTTTTTTCTATTTAGTTATCAAACTTTCATGACACGGATTCCGGGTTTGACGGTTTAACCCAACTAATTCTGGGTTAACCCGTTAAATTTTTTTTTCCTATTCAGTTATTAAACTTTCATGACACGAATCTCAGGTTTGACGAGTTAACCTAGTTTAAAAGATTAACCCAGTTAATTCATATTTTTTTTCTTTTTCTTCATTAGTTTTTTTCTTCATGTAAGCTTTTTTTTCTTTGTTTTTTTCTTTTAAAATAATCTTTTTTTTGTTTAGTATTATTTTTTTTTGCTTTTTTGCTTTTTTTCCTTTTTAATTAATTTTTTAAAAATTTAGTTTGTTAATATTATATTTTTTTCTATTTAGTTATCAAACTTTCATAACACCGATCCCAGGTTTGACGGGTTAACCCTGTTAATTCAGATTTTTTTTCTTTTTCTTCATTAGTTTTTTTCTTCTTGTAGGTTTTTTCCTTTGTTTTTTTTCTTTTTAATTAATATTTTTTTTGTTTAATTAGTTCATTAATATTAATTTTTTTTATTTAGTTATCACATTCTCATTACACAAATTCAGGTTTGACGGGTTAACCTGATTTGGTGGGTTAACCCAGTTTATTCAGATTTTTTTTCTTTTTCATCATTAGTTTTTTTCTTCCATTTTCATCTTTTAATATTATAATTAACCCACAGTGAAAAGGCTGGACAATTTTTTTTCTTTGTTTTTTTCAATGAATATTTTTTTTGTTTAATTTAGTTTGTTAATGTTAAATTTTTTTAATTTAGTTATCAAACTTTCATGACACAGATTCCGGATTTGATGGGTTAACCCGGCTAATTCTGGTTTAACCTTTAAATTTTTTTTTCCTATTCAGTTATCAAACTTTCATGACACGAATCTCAGGTTTGACTGGTTAACCTGGTTTGAAGGGTTAACCCAGTTAATTTAGATTTTTTTTTCTATTTCTTCATTAATTTTTTTCTTCATGTAGGTTTTTTTTTCTTTGTAACCTGATTTGGTGGGTCAACCCAATTGATTCAATTTTTTTTCTTTTTTTTCATTGGTTTTTTTCTTCCAATTTTATCTTTAAATATTGTAATTAACTATAACAAAAAGGCGTCAACCTTTTTTCTTCCAATTTCATGACACGAATCTCAGGTTTGACGGGCTAAACCAGTTGATTCAAATTTTTTTTCTTTGAATTTCATCTTTTAACATCGATTTGATTAAGAATTAAACTTTATGATTTGTTTTGTTTACTGTTCATTAGATTATTGTGATCTCAAGAGGGGATTTTACTGAAGCCCTCCTTGCAAAGCACTATTTATCGGAATAATGCTTTACTTTATTGTTTTTTTCTTTTCAATTAATCTTTTTTTTTATTTCATTCTGTAATATTAAATTTTTTTTCTTTTTAATTATCACACTTTTATAACACGACGTTGCGGCCACCCATATCCAAGGCTCCGGTTTAATGTTGCAACCAAACTCACTTAAACTTGGGTAATGCAAGTTTAATATTATTATTAATATTATAAATATAACTTTTGGGTCAGGCGTAGCAGACATACCCAATGCTCTTAGGTATAGCTTTGCAGAAAGACCTAGCATTATTAAATCTTAATTTTTTTTGATATTTTTTATGCAAAAAAAATGGATAGTTGATTTTTCAAGTAAAAGGAGTTTGTAACATTAATTAGATACTAGAGTGGATAGTTGATTTTTCAAGTAAAAATAAAAAGATAGATGCACATGTAAATATTTTACTCGGGCTATCTTTTTATTTATTTTATCTTAGAGGTTAATTTTGGTTGCTAAAAATAAATAATTGGTTTTTTCTCTTAAATCTAGAGCTTAGGTTCATACTTTATTTAGAAGTGCATCTAAACAAAGGTGATATTGTTGAAATCTTGGGAGACATATTGTAAACATCTTAATTGCACAAGTAAGGAGCAATAAAGTCTTAAGGATAAATGATTTATCATTAACATCGACAAAAGTTTCGTTCATTTAAAGTGATGGTAGTGATGGGTTCCTAATCGGTAATTCGTCAATGGCTCAAAACAAAGATTTATGCTCATGAATAAATTTGACATTTCAAATTTATTATGGGCTTGTATGCCCAGGTAAATTTTTATAGGAAGAATCCATGTAGGTGCCCTAATAGAGTTCACTTATCCTAAAAGGCAAAAATATTTTCCACAACTCTTATATTGTTTACAATACTCTCAATTAAAATTAGTGAATATCCAAAATAATTCTGAAAATTTTCTAGTTAACTCATGGAACTTAAATACCATTATACTAGTAGGTCCAACATTTATACCAGAATGTTGACCATTAATTTCAAGAATTAAAATTTTTAGAGTTATTGAAATTGTAACATTCCACACCGAGAGAAGAGTGTCCAGAGCCAGGGCATATTAAGAATTAAAACTGCCAAAATAGGCTTAGGAGGTGTTTGTCAAATACACCCTAAAACCAAAAAAGCCTTTAACAAAAACATTTTCAGCCAAAAAAGGCCTTTAAAACTAGGTTGACCCGACCGAGTTGACTTGAAATCTTTAGTTTGACCATAAACCAAACCAAAGACATGGTTTGACTTGAAAACTAAATAAAAAACAAAACCAAAACTTAAAACGAATCAAACATAAAAAAAAGAAACACAAAAGTTTTTGACTAAAAACAAATCAAATGCAGAAAAAATAAAGATCACGAAGAATACGAAGAACATTCATACCAATTCCAAAGAACATGCCTCTCCAACCAGACCAGATATGATCAAAACAAGGCCACATACATGTTGTGAATCATATAAGGATCAATAATCTAGTATCCATTCACTCAATAATCTAGCAACCTTTCACTTCAACTAACAAGGAATCAACATGATTTTGTCCAAATTGGTTTTAGTTCAAACCGAAACTCAAGGATTAAAATCATTAAAAACTTGTTATTGATGCTAATAAATCCTAGATTATTAACTAATCAAGTATCACAAAGTGCTTAGTGTAAAGAAATGGACATGGACAAAAACTTATTTATATCATAGAATTAAGGCAATGTTCTTTCTAATAACACTGTTTAACAACCCAGAAAAACCCAGCACATTGTTAAACCTTATAAATGGCCTTCTAGGCGTCTAAACACACTGCTTTTGGTCCTCATGAACCACATTACTTATACCAAACATAGTTGAATAAAAAAAACTAATAAAAAAATCAAATCATCAAAATCATGTATTATATTCCACCTTCATAACTGCAGCACCAATGTCATTTAACAACAACATTAAATTTCAATTCAAAATTGATTCTCTAAACAACTTGGGACCCAAATCAAGCTTAGAAACCAAGAAAATACACTAATAAACCAAAAAAAAGCATCAAACACCGACTGCCATATTCAGTAAACATTTCATGCATTAATCAAAATACAAGATCAATACAATATATCATAAAAAACAAGTTCAGAACATCATTACTAGCTATAGCATTACTCTCCATCAGAAAAATTACTGAGACTCACTGATTTTGAAGTCGTTGATAATAGTTGAAGGCGCTTTGCAATAGCAATCTATTTATCTATATAAAAGCAGAAGATATATACATCCATAGAACCAAAAGGCTAAAGATAGCCAATGGCCAAAGGAGTACAAAACCATAGCTTCAGATAATGCAACAGAGAAAATACATAGCTTCAGCTAATCAAACCTTTTCTTGATATGGTGTCCAAGAAGCGAACCCAAGATATAATACACAATGCTTGAGAGATTACTATCTCTCGATTTATTACAAGAAACATTATAAAGCACTCACACTTGCATATATATATATATATAGGCAAACGACCTATAGTTTCATTTAGTGCATAACCTATAGTTTCATTTAGTGCATAACAAGTCTAACCCTCCTCCATACTAAATATGACCAATTCGGTCCTCTTTTCTCTCCAAAAAACAAGAGTCTTTATCTTTTTTTAAAAAAAATTAATGATATATAGATGTCTAAATGCATGAAGATAAATGTCTATGTACCTCTTGGCTCACAACATAAGACGGATAATCAAATTTCCAGCTTCAACAACTTTTGGTTTACTGTGTGAGCCATTCATATTCTTTGATCCCTGCTTCTTCTACCCCAACAAAAAGTGCTACAGTCAAGGCCACATAAGAACTTGTGATTTTTCCATTATGGGCATGGCATGCTCATTGAATGGTGGCACATAGCGATTGTTAGTTACACCGTCCAGCCTCCACAAAGGAGGCTTCCGCTAGTTCTTTGATCTGACTGCAGTACGTATAAAGCACGGAATAATACGAAAAATAATTAATTTTAGCTGTACTATTTATCCACGGTTTGTATTTAAAAATGAAAAACAAAACCAAGGTCGTTTAATTAAACAGTTTATGCTCTTCCTTTTCTTTTCCCTTTCCAATTATGTTAAATGGGTGTCCTTTAAACAAGAGCAATGGTAGATTAATTATTGACATAATGGACACTGTAAGGTCTTCCCTCCTTGCTCACATCATTCTTTATTTTATCAAAAAGATTAAGATAGCCTTATAAAACACCTTCAAACAATCCGCAGATAGCTGCTTTGACTCCACCATTTTTATGTGGCCTTGCTCTTGTGTCTTCTGCCATTATGTCTTTGAGTTATTTCTGTTATGTTTTGTAGAGGAATGTTTAGCTTTGAGCTCATTCGAATGGATATTCTATAGTTTTCTTTGCTTTTGTTTATCTTAGTCTGCGCTTTATACTATATATGGCTTTTTGCCATAGTAAGATAATGTGTAGCTTCTATACTACTCCCGCTAGACTTTGACGTTTAATAATATACGCATCTTTCAAAAAAAAATCCGCAGATAGCTGATGATCACTGACATGACATCAATACTCACCACCAGAATTTTGCATAATATTCACAGAATACTTCATTGATATTAATTTAGAGTACACTAATTCTCTTAGAAAACAATTTACTGATAAAATTATTAACGGTAATTGTTTATCAGAAAACTTATTATTTGTGATTTCTATTATTTCAATCATTCCATCGGCAATATAATCACTTATGTATTTACAGATAAAAAAAGCATGCCAAATTAAAAAAATTACTAGTATTATTCCGTCGATAATTTCATCGATGAGTACGACATATCACCAATAGAAAATACCATTTGTAATTTCATTGATCTGATGAAATTAATCTGTTGGTAATTTACATATTGTCAGTGACATTTCCTATAATTTTCTTGAACTCTAGGGAACTTTACGAGGGACTTAGTCTGTTTATAATTTCGTCTGTAACTTTCAGTGACAAAGTTCTATAATTTTTTTCCAACTCTCTGAAACTTTCCGATGAGCTTAGTTCATCGATAATTTCATTAGTATTTTGTTTTATATTTTTTTAAAAAAATTAAAATAAACAAAATTAAAAAAATAAAAAGAAATAAAACTAAAATAAAAAAACCAAATATTTATTACTAATTTAGAAATTATTAGTTTGAATACAATTTATTCAGATGATAGAAACTGGAGGAGGAGGAAAAGGAGGCAGATCTTCACTGGGATTTTGTGGGTGAGGTGAACTACATGTATCATCGAGGTTTGACAATAGCTTCATGTACAATTACCTAAGTTCAGCCGTCTAAAAACTAAGTCGAGTTGTCTAAGCAGCAAACCGGTGAAGTCTCTTGTTCTATTTGCATGTTTTAGTATGGGTGGTAATTAGTTTTGGTTTGTTTATTTGTTTGTCAAAAGAATGGTTGGTTTTAAGGATTAGTGTATTGCTGGTTGCTGGGGAATTGAGGGAAAAGTTTAAGTTAGCAAGTGTAATTGAGATTTTCCCTGATTTTATTGTCTGCTCAATTCTTTTAGCCACAACAATAACATCTATCTAATGTTGAGCTCCTAACCAATTACTCAAAGCATGCATGGGGGCCTTGAATGAATGTGTTATAATTTATTTCTTGATCAATGAAGGATTAATCTAAGTTTGCCACCTCTAGGTGTATTCATAGATCGTTTCTTTAATTAGGACTCTTCTCCATGTTCTGCAAAAATAAATAATGCTGTGGTACAACATTTATATTAGATTTGTATTGCTACGTAGGGGTGTTCAAAAAAACTAAAAAACCGATTAAACCGAGAAAACCGGAAAAAAATAATAACTGAAAAAACCGAACCGTGAAAAAAACCGATTAAACCAATTAAAATTTTGAAAAAACTGACCGGTTCGGTTCGGTTTCGGTTTTTTAAGTCTGGAACCGGAAAAACCGAACCAAACCGAACCGAACCAAAACCGAAAAAAACCGGAAAAAAAACCGAGCCAAACCGAGCCAAAACCGAGCCAAACCGAAAAAACAGAGCCAAAACCGAGCCAAACCGAAAAAACCGAGCCAAACCGAAAAAAATCGAGCCAAACCGAGCTAAAACCGAGCCAAACCGAAAAAACCGAGCCAAACCGGTTTGAACCGGTTTTTGCTCTAAAAACCGAACCGAACTGAACCGAAACCGGCGGTTTGAACCAGTTGGTTCGGTTCGGGTTTTTTTAAAAAAAAAAATTCGGTTTGGTTACTTTTTTTGATAAAAACCGAACCGAACCGAACCGAACCGTGAACACCCCTATTGCTACGTACACGCATTAACCAAATTCATGGACATGGATAGTTTGTGTGATAAAATTCTTATTATGATGCTCCATTCCTGAAGGCACATATTGATGCTAGACTGACATTCCTTGACTTTTCAGAATCACTACCTCTGTGTTCCTTTTTGCGATCGATAGGTAACAGATCACTGTTTGTCTGGTCTTAGTGATTTTAAGGATGCACTAGATCACTGTTTGTCTGGTCTTAGTGATTTTAAGGATGCACTAGATCACGGTCTCGTACGGGGTACATTATTTTTTCTTTTAATATAAAAAAATATTTAGTTATTCCTAATATTTTTTCTAATATAAAATATATTTTAAATCGAATTATTTCAATATAACTTGATTGATTTGGTGAGTCTTAAACAACTGAACAATCAGTAAAAAAATAATTTGATTTAAAATAAATATTTAAAATGATATTTTTTTAATAAATATTAAAATGGTAATATATTGGATCAAGTTAGGTCAACTTGGATTAACATGCCTAGCGGGTTAACCCGTGACCCGAACAACCCAGGTGAGACCCGGTGTTTTTTTTTCAAATGTGGGATTTGAAACCCATCAGTATATATACTTTATGTTAAAAAAAAAGTTATGTCTTTTCAATATGAGATAAAAAAAAACCTTTTGATTTAAATACTTCAACTTAAAAAGATAACATAGTATCTTTTTAATGTGAGATTTGAAACCTATTAGTATATATACTCTATGTTAGTATATATACTCTATGTTTCCAAGAAAAAAGTTATCTTTTTTCAATATGGAATTTGAAATCCATTAATATATATACTTTATGTTCCCAAAAAGTTATGTTTTTTCGATATGGGATAAAAAAAAATTTTGATTTAAATATTTCAACTTAAAAACTTAACATAATATCTTTTTAATGTAGCATAAAAAAACTTTTTAAAATATTCGTTTAAATTTCATTATTTACAATATATATAATCTATATTTATATGGATTTTTTTTTAATTTTTCATATAAAATATTAAAATTTTTATTTTTTTTATTTTTTTATATTAATCCGAATTAATTTGAATTAATCCATAAAATTTAAAACCTAATCTCTTAATCAAGTTAACCATCAAGCCAAATTTAATAACTATGATAGCTACTACGAATGAAAATAACGTCTTGTGTTCATTGTATTCCATGTAAAAGTGTCATGTCATTTGCTTGTGTGTGGTCAATAGGAGTAGGAGATGAATAACACGTCACGCATGACCTTAATGTTTTTTTTATATAATATAATAATAATAATAATAATAATAATAATAATAATAATAATAATAATAATAATAATAATATTTACATCAGCTTTGCGATTGATATATTTATTATTAGTATTTGTTTTTATTAAACTAGGACCTTAATGTTTTTTTTATATATTTCTTATGTATTAATAATTAATCACATATTTTTTATAAAATTTGAAGTTATGAAAATACAACAAGTTATTTTTAGTTATTTTAATATCAACAATACTTTCATTAGTATTTTTAACAAAATATATTTAAATGCTTTTTGTAGTTCAATTAATAACAATTAAAAGTATTTTTTTAATTTATTTTTTTCAAATTATAACTATTAAAACTACCACAATACTAATTAGTTATTCCCATGGTTTTATTAATTCCCTTCCCTATATGCATTTGTTTTTATTAATATATAATTAAATAAAAAATAAACTCTAAAAGAAGAGAAACATATCATTTCAAGTGTATAATGCAATGCAATGTATCTGATCGATCTCCCAGTCAAACATGATGACCTTAACGAATCTAAGGAATCCAAGGCTGCTCCTTGTTTATAAAAAAGAATATAGTCTATCTTTATCATCAGCCATAGCGCCTATCCTGATCGATCTCTCTTGCTGCTCCTTGTCTGCAGAAAAACAATTACTTGGTCAGGCAGCCGGACCCTGATCAAAATAATTAGGGTCTTAGTCGTTGAAATGAAGAGCAATAAGACTTTGATGAATAAGTAATAATAGATGACGACTGACCAGTAATTAATATCAGGGACTGAGCTGAGTTTTTAACCATCCGAAGTGGTCCTATAAATTGAGGTTACATGCTAATATGTTCGCTCCGGTCACTTCACACTTAACCAAAAATATAGAAATAGTAGGCATCTAAGATGGCATTGCAGACAGATTTACCAGCGAACAGCATGCAGAACTTCCGTCCATTGGCTGACTTCCCTCCCACAGAATGGGGTTTTAGCTTCGTTTCGTTTTCGTTCCCAGAAATGGTAATCAAATCCTTGACTGTCATATTTACTAACGTTTGTAATATCCTTATCTCATTTAGGCTTTATTTTTGCTTTGTTACAAATACTAGTTGATCATACAAAAATAAAATAAAGCATGATTTTGTTGGAATATAACCCAGTATAATTATGAAGCTAGCTAGGTGATGTACTGAGCTTCAAAACATTAACAAACACTGTGTCAGTTCTCTTTTTTATATTAAACAACATGACAATCTGTATGATGCTGATGACTGGAGCTTTTACTTTGCCCGCAGGAATTCGAATCATACAATAGACAAGTAAAAGAGTTGAAAAGTATTGTGATGGGCATGTTAATGGCTTCTAAAAAGGATCCCGTTGAAAACGTTGAGTTTATCAACCTGCTATGCCGCCTCGGTGTATCATATCACTTTGAAACTGAGATTGAAGATCAAGTAGATTATGTTCATGATGCTCTTCCCAATCTTCTTGAAAATAACGACCACGATCTCCACACTGTTGCACTTTTATTTCGAGTTCTAAGGCAATATGGATGCAAAGTGTCTTCTGGTAACGACCTAAGCATCTTGCATTTCTTCATTAATTCTATACATGGATTCATGTATGGGAGTAGTGTTATATATATATATATATATATTGATTACTGTGTATGTATCAGATGTGTTCAAGAAATTCAAGGACACCAATGGTGAGTTCAAGAAAACCATTACCAGTGATGTGAAAGGCAATCTTAGCTTGCACGAAGCTGCCCATTTGAGTGTCAATGGAGAGCAAATCTTAGATGAAGCCTTGGAGTTTTCAAGGACAAACCTAGAGTCCTTGGCAACGCAGTCAGGCCCTCGTCTTGGAAGACACATTAAGTATGCTCTGATCCGACCGATCCACAAAACCGTTCAGAGACTCGAGGCCAGGGAATACATCTCTTTTTACGAAGAAGAAGATTTTCGAAACGAAACTTTGCTTAAATTTGCAAAACTAGATTTCAACAGGGTACAATTACTGCACCAGCAAGAGCTAAGCACACTCTCAAGGTAAATTTATTTTATAATGAGAAGGGGGTACGGTTTTTCTTTTCTGTAAAAGTTAGAATCAAAGTAAAGAGCAGCCATTTTTATCTCCATCTTGCAACGATGAGCATCACTGGGCTAAATTTGACGTTATTATTTATATTTCAGCTGGTGGAAAGACTTAAATTTGGTTGAAGAGTTGCCTTATGCAAGGGACAGAATTGTTGAGATGTATTTTTGGGTCAATGCAATGCACTTTGAGCCTCAGTATGCTCTTGCTCGGATCTTGTCCACAAAGCTTGGAGCTTTGATCACCGTCATAGACGACACATATGATGCGTATTCTACGTATGAAGAACTTCAACATTTTACCAAGGCTGTTATCAGGTTTGATTTATTTGTTTTTCTTTAGATTTCCATATTTTCGTAAAAAATATGTTTTCACAAAATGTTTTTCTTATTATCTTATGTCTGGATCATATTGTCAAAAAATATTTTATGTACAGTTAATTTAAAATATTAGAGCTACAACTAATTAAATTGTATTTTTTTTTCTTAATGTTTAGTTTTATATATATATATATATATATATATCAATCATCACAATTAATTTTAAACAGTTTTTATTAGCATAACCAAATAATTTTAAAAAGATCGGTTGATATTGTGGTTGAAACCGCTTTTTTAAAATACATTTAGCTTGAAAAAGCATTAAACTAATTATTTTATTTAATGTTTTCCTATTATTTTAATGTTCTATGTTATAAATTAAAAAAATAAAAAATTATTTTAATGTATTTTTAAATAAAATTTTTTTTATAAAACACTTAAAAATAAAAGTTACCGCAATTTCAAATGGCCACCAAGTCCTAATATGACTATTCATTTCTTGTAGGGACTTTTTTTAAAGAAAAAATGAAATATAGGAACCAAATTTAATATTTTAAAACATTGAGGGTCATGAAAGATTTTTTTTTTTTTCAAAAAGATATTACAATTCTTCTTAAACATGGTGACAAAATAAAATAAAATAAAAATCTTAAAATTACTGCTAAAACAATAAAAACAAAATCACACCAACTCTCAGAAAAATCTTGACAATTAAGTAAATATTGCAATGGAAATGATTAGAAAAAAACAAGATTTACTCTGTATAAATCGTGTGATAGGGGTTCTTTGTATTGTTGAATTACAAAGGTTATTTCTTAAAACATTCCAGATGCAATATCGATGCCATCGATCAGCTACCCACGGATTCCATGAAAGCTCTTTATAGGGCTCTGTTAAATTATTTTGATGACGTTGCAAATGAAGTTAGCAAGAATGGAAAATCCTTTACTGCTGTCAATTATGTGAAGGAGGAGGTAAGATTCAGTTTCTTTTTTCCGGTGTCGTTTTGGAGTCTTTTCTCTCCCTCTGTACTTAAGTCCTCTTGGACCTCTCCCCTGTTTTATGTTACTTTTCTTTTTGTTGTAAATACCATCGACCAGATGAAAGAGATGATAAGAACCTACATAGTCGAGGCTCAATGGTGCAACGATCGGTTTGTGCCGCCATTGAATGAGTATGTGCGCAATGGAAAAATCTCGATTGGTTTTATGGCAACGACAACAGTATTCTTCGTAGTTGAAACTGCAAGAATCAAAGAATTGGAATGGTTAACAAGCAAAGCAAAAATCTCCGAGGCAGGATGTTTGTTTCTCCGCCTTATGAATGACATAGTGACCCATGAGGTATAATTACTTGTCCGAAATTCAGCATTAAACCATCCTCTGAGCATTTTAATTTATTATTTTTATGAAGAGAAAGAAAATGATTATTATAACATCCTTGCTCGATCATATGTGAAGTTTGAACAAAAGAGGGAGCATTGTGCTTCTGCAATTGAATGCTACATGAAAGAATATGGAGTCTCCATGAACGAGGCAGTTAAAGAGCTTCAGAAAACATGTGCTGATGCATGGAAGGACATTAACGAAGACTGCTTGAAGCCCACTGCCATCTCCATGAATCTCCTTAACGTGTGTGTTAACAATGCACGTGCAACAGACGTCGTTTATGAGAGCAACGACGCCTACACAAATGCATCATGCTTGAAAGGTCGCATCAGTTTATTGTTCGTGGAGAAAATACCCCTTCAAAGCTAAAATGTTGAGCTCCCACATGTCATGCCAATGAAACCATCGGTGCGAGTGCTGCAAAATGTTTCCTGTAATATATTGAGAGATAGTACGTACCATTAATTAATAATCTCCCATGCATTGTGTGTTTATGCATTTGTGTATATATATATATATGCTTTCAGTGAGAACTAAGTAGTTGATCAATGTTTTCTGTGATAAAATGAGAGACATTAATGCTCTCCTCCTCTCTCTCGTATGCTATTTGTAATATCCTACTTTAATAAAGTGTGGCATGCTTTTTTTAAGTGAGATCGATTACGTTAATATCCAATCTAGGTTAAGTAAAAGTACATTCTTAGTATTTAACTCTAAATCTAATTTTTTTTCTGTCATATAAAGGTAATGATTTTTTGGGTATTGCTAGGGGTATTAATTATTATTTTTTATTTTACTAAGTTTTGCTTACTAAATAATGTGATATCTATTATAAATAAAAGATTTTAATCATGTGTTGTAGATCTTAATCACATTTAATAAAATACCAATTACATGATACCACGTCATATTCTTTCACCAAGAAAACTTGGTATCAAATTTATTGGCTGAATTGAACTCTTGAAAGTCATAGAAATAAATGCTTGAATAAATGATTTCACGATAAGGTAAACTGCGTTGTTTTTATGTTTGATAAAAATTATGATCTTATTGTGTTTTCTAATTATTGATCCGTCTAAATAATCAAGAAAAACCCTCCTCAATAAGAAGGTTTTATCTTAATAGAGTAAAATCTAACCGTTCTACATACGAAAAAAAAACAGAATTAAATATCCAGAATACATATTACATGTAATGTCGTACCCCGGATACTAAAAGACAAACAAAATAAAATTTTTGTTATTTTTAAAATTTTGGCCAGTGTTCTCTTGACTTTAATAAATTAGTTATTAAAGTCAAAATGCATGCTAAAACATTGTTTTTTGGTGTATGAAAACCACAATATGATTTTTTAGCTTTGAGACACTTGACCGTATATGCAAAAATATATTTTTTCTTTTTTCAGTTTTTTTTTGTATTTTTTGAAGTTTTGACGAAAATCGGGTATTTTAATACCAGATTCGTATTGTTGAAATGACAAAAAATAGATCGAGATTAAATAAAACATAAATAAAAAAAGTGAGGAAATCACTAATATTAAACAATATTTTTTTAACTTTTTTTTGGAAATGAGCCGGACCCGGCCCAAACTACGTGGACTGGGCTTGGCTGGCATTACAGTGGACCTCTCCACTGTTCACCTGCAACGTGAACAGTGGATAGGCAAACGCAGAAGGAGAAGAAGGAGGTGGAGGAGGAGAGGGAAGAAGGCTGACCTGCGGTGGCGTCGAGGTGGTGCTGCTGGAGGCGACAGGCGGCGGCGCTGGTGGTTCGCGGTGGCAGGCGGTGCTGTTTTTCTTCTCTCTCTCTCCTTTGTTTTTCATTTTCTTCTCTACTTCTTTTTTCTTCTTCTTCTTTTGCCCTTCCCCTTCTCATTTCTCTTCTTTCTCTTCTCTTCTCTACCCTCTCTCTTCTGTTCTCTTCTTTCTCGTTTTGTTCTCTTCTTTCTCGTTCTGTTCTCTTCGCCCCCCCCTTTTTTTCTCTTCTCTGCCTCTGTATTTATAGGCAGAGAAGGGCGGTGAAATGGCTGGGGCGGCACCTGTGCTGCCGCCCCAGAACCGCCCTGGGGTGCATCCCCTCTTCTTCCACCATATGGCAGGCAAGTGGGGAGTTTTGATGGCGTCTTTTTGATGCTTTTTAGAGGGAAAGTCAGTGAAAACAGAGGAAGAAAAATCTTCTTCTTCCCCTGCTTCGCGCGTCCAGGGGACGAAGAAGGGTTACAGTGCCGTTTAAAACGACAACGTTTCGACCCCTCCCTTTTTTTTTAACAGTGGATGAAACGACGCCGTTTTGGGAAAAACGTGTCGTTTCTTTTAAATGAAAATGACACCAAACTTATGTTAAAATACAAATCAGTCTTTAATTTGTGATTTGTTCAATCAAGTCCTAAATTGCAATTTTGATTTAAAAATCAATGTAATTGAATCCCTGCCAAAAATCAACCAGCAGCCCTAAAGTTGGCCGCTTTTTTCACTTTGGTCCTTGTTCTTGAATTTATATAATTTGACCCTCAATTGAGTAATAAACTTATAATTTCTTCAATTTGGACCCTGATCCGGTTTTAATTACAGCCAATATATTTACGCATGTTTTTCATTTTGGTCCTTGGTTTCGGATTTCTTCAATTAAGTCCCTAATTGGCCATCAAACTTCAATATTTATGCAATTAAGCCCCTGATTTAACTAAATTAACTCTAAAAAATTATAATTTGACCCCAGAACTTTATTTACTTCCAATTAAAGCCCAAATTAACTCCAAAATCAATTTTTCTTGTAATCAAAACCTCCATAAATTCAATTAAACCTTTAATAAAATTTAATTGAGTCCATAAACTTTTGATTTTGGACTTTTCTTCATCAAATTGAATTTTCTTTGTCAACAGGGCTCTCATCAGTCAATGATATACTGTCAAATTTTAATTTTTATATTTTTTAACCTCCTCAACCAATTTTTAACCATTTTTAGGGCGCTCTGGCATCCTCTTCTCACTGTTATATTTTTTTATAATATTTTTTTTTTATTTTTTTGTATTTAATTTTTTTAAGAGAGAAAAGAAAGAAAAAAAAATGTGAATTGGGAAATAACCCAAAAATGGGTTATGACAACTAGGAACCTTTTATATATATTGTTACCCAATTTTTGACCCACCTATTTGATAAAATTTTTGAAAAATCCAAAAATATCGAAAACAACAAAAATCCAAAAAATATGTTTTTAAATATATTTGCATCGTTTTTAGCGTTTTTAGCATCGTCTCAAAAGAATTCAAATTTTCAAAGATCTTTGGACTGCGTTCGAATTTTAACATGTTATTTTTAAAATCATTGATTTTTCTCATTTGAGTCGATGTTGATATTGCTCATTTTCAAAAAATCCAAAAAAATAAGAAAAATCAAATTTACAAGAAAAGAAAGAAGTTGAGGGACCAAGTTTGGGGACCAAAAAACATTTTGCCTATAAATAGTAGCCTTCAACACACACAAAAGGAGAGGGGGCAATTTTAAGACAAAAAAGAGGAGCCATGAAAAACCCTAGAGACAAAACCCTGGAATCATCTTCTCCAACCAGCAGCCGCCCCCGACCATCTCACCCTCAACCCCACTCTTCTAGCCGCCACCAACCCGTTCTCATTCCCTGCTCACCAGCCAAACAGACCAAACAAGTCACCTTTTCTTTTCTTTCCCTGCCACCCGAAGGAGCCCCCGCCCGCCTTCTCAGCCAAGACAACCCCTCACCAGAGCCAACCTACCTCTTCACAGCTGCCTATCTCTAGTCTGCCTCACAACCAAAACCAGCGCCTCTTAGCCTCCCCTCTCGTCAGCCAAAGCTTTCCCTCCCTCACTACAAGATTTAACAGTTTTACCGACAGAATTTTTCCGTCGGTGTAAGACACATATTCCATCGGTAATTATATTACCGACGGAATCAAAGACGGAAATGATCCGTCGGTGAATCGTTCGTCGGTAATGTTTTGTCCGTCGGTAAATCCGTTGGTAATATAATTACCGACGGATTTCTCGACGGAACAGACGCGTCGGTAATAATTTTTTTATTACCGACGGAATTACCAAGGGATTTACCGACGGAATTACCGACGGATTTACCGACGGAATTTCCGTCGGTAATTCCGTCGGTAATTATTGAAAAACATTTAAAAAAAAATTCATTTTATAAAATTATAAAATAATTAAATTAACATAAATTAACACCGTATAATATATACTCAAAATGCTTGGAAAAAAGAATAATAAAATCAATTCAAACAAATTTGCAACAAATAAATAAAATAAAAAAATAAATTCAACTAAAAAAATAATTCATATGAAAAAAATGAAGTTGCAATTGCTAAAAATTTAAAAATCCTATAAATAAATCTACTAAAAATTGATCTCATATGAAAAAAAATCTCACAACAACATTTATACAATTATTAAGAACAAAAAAAATTAAAAATAAAATAAAAAACAAATATAGTGAAAAAAATCATGAAAAAGAAAGAAAAAGGGAAAAATCTTACCTTAATGTAGTTGCAAGTGAAGCTAAGGAGAGGAAAAAAATTTCATTAAGCATATTAATTAAAAAAAAAACTAAGAGGATAAAAGAAGAAAGAAGAAGAAGACATACCCAAGCATGGAGGAAAAGAGAAGGAGATGAGGAGAGAAAAGAAGAGAAAGAAATAGATAAGAAATGATGTTTTTTACATAAAGTGAAGAAGAAGAAGAAGACATACCTTAATGATGTTTTTTACATATAGTGAAGAAGAAGAACAAGAAGAAGAAGAAGTAGAAGAACAAGAAGAAGAAGAAGAAGAAGAATAAGAAACGACTCTGTCTCTTGTGAAATAAGGGCATTCAGGCTTTTATTGGGACGATTTACCGACGGATTTACCGACGGATAATTAAATATTAATATTTTTTAATTATTTCGTCGGTAATTCCATCGGTAATATTTAATTTAAATTTTCAATTTCGTAAATTTTTTTCTAAAACCGCCAAAAAATTACCGATGATTTTTCAATCCGTCGGTGATTCCGTCTGTAATATTTAAATGAAAATTTTAAATTAATTGAATTTTTTCAGAAAACCGCCAAATAACACCGACGACTTTTCAATCCGTCGGTGATTTACTCTCTCGGAAAATACCGACGGAATTTTCCATCGGTGATTCCCTTTGTAATTAACATGATGAACAAGTGTTCACAATTTACCAATAAATTTACCGACGGAATTACCGACAGATTTACTTTCGTCGGTAATTCCGTCGGTAAATCCGTTGGTAAAAATGACACGTCATCATTTTTTTTTTGCTTTGTTTTAATTTTTTTTCCCACGGTAATTCCTCGGTATATACCGAGGGAATTTTCCGTCGGTAAAATCCCTCGGAAATTTACCGACGGAAATATTCCCTCGGTATTTCCGTTTGTATTTATCAATTTTCTGGTAGTGCCTCTCAACCACTTCATCTCTCTCCTTGCCTACCACAGACGTCGTCCCTCTATGTTCTAAACAGGCCACCCTTATTTTCTTCTCCTCTCAGCCATGATCCCTCACTTCCACTCCGCCCACAGTTTCACTCTCCCAGACACAAGCCGCTCTTCTCCCTCACACACTGAACAGGATTTGCCCGCCTTCTTCCTCCAGCAGCAGCCTACACAAAGCGATGCCCACAAAAGCAGCCCCATCGCCGACCTTCAGAGATCAGCTCCCTTTCTCGACCAGTCATTCCTCAACTCTTCCCCGGATCCGACCGACACCTCTCTCAGCTTCTCCACCCGACAAACGAAGCCGGCCACCGTCAGATCTACAACTTGACAACTCCCTCCCAACCAGAGAAGGAGAGAAGGTCGTGAGTAGATCAAAAAAAAAGAAAAAAATTATAACCGACTGTCTTGTGTATTTTTCTACTTTTGCAAGTGACGGTGACCCTCACCGCCGACAGGAAAGTGAAAAGAGGATAAAGCTATGTCATATCTCCCCTGCTGTCTGGATTTTACGGCGGCGCGTGAACCCACACGCCGCTAGTGACGGCCGCGCACGGACTGACGCGCCACCACTGCCCCACCATCCAAAGAGCTTCCCGGCATTGTTCCTGAATTTTTAGGGTGCTCTAAGGATGCTAATACCTTCCATAGGCACAACTAGTCCTTTACCCATGAATGACGAGACTAGTACATTCGGGTTTCCTAGTAACCTTTCAATTAAATACTAGGTGGAAACTCCCAAAGAACTAACCAAACCAACGAGCGAAAATCACCTATCGACACCGCGCGGGTGACGTGCGACAATATATAACCTAATTTTTGCACATTCATCTATCATGGATGTTGTTGATCTACTTCTAGATTCCAATAAAATCTAAGCCTTAATTCTCATTTAATTTAAAATTTATATGACTTATCGGTCACTTAACGATATTTTTTTAATATTCTCCTACTAGGTCATATGACACCACCTGAAAAGTGACAATATCTTTATAGAGTTCAAAATATCTAGTAAGTGGAAACACTCACTCTTGAATCAAGAATATAATATATGAATCATAGTGGTCGTACTTTTTAATTAAATACTTCCTTCCATATATTACAATATATTGCATCCTAAAAAATAAGCGCTTAATGAGCAAATAAACTTTATGAATGAATTTCCAATAAGTCATTCGGGTTCAACTTTATATATCCTAATAGATATAGAAAATAATATTTTAGGTGCACAAAACATCACTTTAGTCTCCAAAAATAACATAAAAATTGTGTACATAATCAACTAAAAGAAGACAAAGTCAAACATTAAATGGGTTAGCTAGACCCATATTATCCACATGATCTCTATATTGTTTTGCCCACCACTCCTCCCTCCCCTACTCATAAAACTGATTTAATACTCTTGTGATATCCTAAAGTAAAACTATTGACAAATTACACGTAGAATTAAGATGTAGATCAAAGTACTTGTCTGATTAGGATCACAATATTATTAATTGTTGTTATAGCAAATTTATGTGATATGATCGATGTGGTTCTTATGAAAGAAGTTTATATACTAATTTCTCAATCCTAAAGAGCCTTTAGTTTGTTTTTACAAGGTGTTTGGGACAGTGGTAGAGGTTGCTTTTCAAAATATTTTTTACTTAGAAATACATCAAAATAATATTAAAATAATTTTAATATTAGTATATCAAAAAAATCTAAAAATTAAAAATTAACTTGAAAGAAAAAAATTAAAATTTCATGAAATGACGCTGCCAGACACACGCTTAATAGTTTAAATGTTGGATAAAGTAAATAATCAAGACTACCACTAGTATCTCAAGAAACTAATTCAAGATGTGAATGGCCATTTGAATATCTTTTTTTATTTACTTTCTATGGGATTATCTCGATCTGATGATCCAGGTCACTAGTTTGACAGGTTGATCTAAGATGACTTTATTTATAATTTAATCATTTTTTAATTGAATATTTTTTAATTGGGCTTCATAAATTTTTTTTAGTTGCTTGTCATAGGGTTACTATGATCTCATGACCTGGATCTTGGTCTTATGGATTTTATTTTTTCTCGATTACAACCTTTAACATTTGATTTGTTGGAAATGGAGCTTCATATTTTTTTTTTCCTGACCTTATAACCCTGGTCGCTAGTATAACATATTAACCCGAGTTGACTTGGTTTTTTTTCTTTTTTTAATTGATTTTCTCTTTGATTTCATCCTTCAATATTAGATTAATTAGAAATTGGGCTTCGTATTGTTTTTTATTTGCTTTGTCGCACGTGTGCAGCGTCACGGCGATCTTTCACTTTATTTGTTTGGAGTATCGGGAAAATGGGGGAGACAATAATTCCTTGTCTTGTATTAGTGGAAAATGAAAATGGGAGTTGCTATCTAATTTTTTGTTACTAGAAACCTTAACTTGTCTTAGAGATTAGGCACGAGAATTGGTTGTGTAATAAGAAGGTATTAGCACCCCAAATACGTCCTACGTAAGCTACATTGTTTAATTGTCTGATATATGCTAAGGTGTTATTGAATTTCTAATTGTTAGTCCACCTATGGTTTAAGAAAATTCCTCCTCAGTATGGAGATTCTTATCTTATCAGGTAAAACATAATTGTTCTAATGTCAGCAAAAAGAACAAACTTTTATTAGAAATACATCTTACGTGTAAGTTCGTAATCTCAGATATTAAAAGAAAAAAATAGAATTTTTGAAATATTAGCCTAGTTCTCATGGCTTTAATAAACTGTTTATTAAAGTCAAAATGCATGTTAATACATATTTTTGAAAAACAAATTTATATGAAAATATGATATGATTTTTTTTATCTTTTAAAAGACTTGGTCGTATGCATAAAAACAAGACTTTTGTTTTGTTTTTATGTGTAAATCGTTTTGCAATGTTGTGGTGAAAATTGGATATTTTAATACCAGTTTTGCATCGACCCAGAAGTCTTTTTTTATTTTTTATTTTTAGACTGGGCTGGACCCGGCCCAGCCATTTTTTGTCTGGATCGGCGTTGTTCGTCTTTTCTTCCTTGTTTTTTCTCTAAAATCTCTTAGGTAAAATCAAGTTAAGAACATTATGAGTGAGATTAATAGAGTTTAAACACAAACATAAAAATCTAAGAGAGATTAAAGTGTGAGAAAATGAGAGTTAGAAAAATAAACCAAAGAAATTGGCAGAGAAAGGAGTGGCGGAAAGTTACTTGGTGGGCTTATGTTAAGCACAAAACAAATGAGTAAAGTAGTCTTTATCAATTAGCTTGTTGATTTCATGAGGATGAAACGCATGATTGTTGAGGACATTGTTGAATTAGTATATGATAACTATTTACTAGTTGAAATCATTTGGGGGGGGGGGGGCTCTTAGGCTAGCCAAGTGTAGAGTTTAGGAGAAATTGAATAATTGATAATGAACTTTATAAATTATAATTAACTATGCGTTGTTGATATAAATTATATGTGGACTATTCCTAACTTCATGAAATTTTGAAAAGAAAACCCTTGACTTCTTAAGGATAAGATTCGGCTAATAAGGAATTTTAGAAGAGGGAATTGATTTTATGTAAAGAATGATTGTATATGATTTTGTTTATAGGAGAAAATATTTGATGGAGCCATTGAACATGAGTTGTTAAGTTTATGATTTAGTATACAATGGTTGGGGTTTTTTTATATGTATATTAAACCCCATAATTTTATTTTATTTTTGTTGGTTGAGAATATAGGATTGAAGGAGAACCGAAATAGGGTTCCTATGATGAGTTTCTGAGTTTATGATAGTTTGGACCTGTTAATGCAGGGGAGGCTGCGAAAGTTGAACAATAAACAGGAGTAGCTGGGCATTTGCAGGCTCCAGGTAGGTGCCTTTGAACTTGAATTTATCTTTTAAAATTTTATGTCTTATGCTCTATTTTTATTTTATTTCTTAAAGATATGGATGAAAAAAAAAGAATAAAAATGGAATATGTGGAAAAATGGTAACTTTGACTATCTTCCATTAGTGGAGTTAGAGTCGTTGGTATGTCTGACTTGCCGGTATGTTTACTTTGACTAACTTTCATAAGTACAGCTAGAGACATCAATATATCTGACTTGCTAGTGTGTTTACTTTGACTAGCTTCTATAAGAGGAGTTGGGGAGCTAGAGGCATCAATATGCCTAACTTGTCGGTGTTTTTACCTTGATTAATTGTCTTAACTGGGTGAAATTGCAAGGAATCCTAAAATATCTATTTTAGGAATCCTAAAATCTTTAAAATGAATAAAAAAAATAATTAGACTCGATCTTAGTTCCTAATGGAGTCGTCATGCTGTCATACTATGACAAATACAAAACTCTATGAAATTAAAGGGGAACATAAAAATAATGTAGTTGCCACTTGGTAATTAAAAAAAAAAACTATGAATCCTAAAATAGATATTCATCTCAAAGATTCAAGTACTTGATTGGTTATGCTTAAGGGAAAATCAACTTCACCCTTATCACATCAGTTCAAATGAAAAGATATATTTGCCATGTGTTTTCTCATGAATTTATAATAACATGCTACTTATTATCTAAATTATTTATAGACTTATCTTCGTATTTTTTTTTCAAAAGATGTTGAAGACTTGTTTATAAATTTGAAGTTAATTCCTAAAAGTATGAGATTTCATTGATTTTGAATTTAGAAAAAATAAGTTTACATTAATCTTTAAAAATAGAATATTTCATCAATTTTATACTCTTAATAAAACAAAATTTGTTGTTAACCCCTAAAAGTAAAAGATCTCATTGGTTTTGACCACTTAACAAAAACAAACTGATGTTAATCCCTAAGGTAGGAGATTTCATTATTTTTGGATTTAGAGAAAAATATTGACATTAATCTTTAAAAATAAAAGATTTCATCTATTTTAAACTTTTAACAAAAAAATTGACTTTAATCCTTAAAAATAGTTCATCGATTTTTGACTTCGATGAAAAATTTTGACTTTAATCTCTAAACATTAGAGATTTCATAAATTTTAGACTTGGATGAAAATTTTAGAAGTTAATCCGTAAAAATAGGGGATTTTATTAATTTTTTATTTTTTATGAAAAAGTTTGATGTTAATCCCTAAATTTAGAAGACGTCATCAATTTTTTTAATTTTGAGCGAACATTTTTTAATTTAATTTCTAAAAATAGGATATATATTTCTTCGATTTTATTCTTGAACGAAAATTTTATATGTGAATCCCTAAAAATAGAAGATTGCATCTATTTTTTTTTTTCGATCAAGTTCAATAAAGCTTAAGATTAAAACACAAAACTTTAATCAATCAAATTCTTTTTTGACCAACAAACCCTAGATAAAAACAAACCAAACCGTTAAAAAAAATGCTTCAAGTTTTTCTTTATTCATGTATGATCATCTAAGCAAACAAAAGCATATATCTAACGTATAACTTTTCATATTTATTATAATCAAGGAGATCTAACATAAACCTTAGTAACTAAACAGAGAAAACATGCATCATCTAAATTAAATCACAAATACTCCTTAAAGAAATGAACTTTAGGTTTTTCAAAATATTTATTCCCAGGTTAAATAAGACTTCAAGAGAATAAAACCCTAGATTATAAGAACCCAGGACTACAAACATGCCCCTTAATAAAAACATGGGTTGGAAGCCTAAAAGGTTGATTTTCTTAGGATTCAAGGGCTTTCCCACACCAAATCATGCCACACAACTTTTCGCACCCTTGTATTCTTCGGGAAAAAAAAATCTTTTTAACATATTTTCTCATGGAATTTACAATCAAAATAACAAAATTTCATGTTTAAAAGGTGTTAACGTCTAACATTTAAGACCAAAAGTTATTTCTATGGAATAAACAAGCCAAATAGATTTATTGGTGTGGCATAAACTGTAGTACACCTTCTTCATTGAAAGATTTTTGTAGCAAGAATAACTAGAAAGGACCTTTATTTTTGTGATTTTTTACTTTTAATGCAACCAAAACTTATTCAAATATAACAAATAAACCAAACACAAAACGTTAACCATCTTCTTCATGGATTTCATGACAAGAATAGCCAAACAACCTTTACATGTTGTGATTATTAACACTTAACACTTGAATCCAAGGTTTTCTTCAAACATATTAGCATAAAATCATGAACAAATTAAAACATCAAATACGCCACACATGCATCACTTTTCAAACAAGGTTCATTTGGTAGGTTTTTTTCCTTAGATAAGATCATAGGTTGCTTTCCATAAATGCTAATGTTTACAACCTAAGTTACATTGACATGTAACAACTAAAAAATGATTAAATTAGGGTCATTTAATACAAGGAAAATGTTATAAACTTACATGGATGTTGCTGTTGTTTTTCCCATGATTATCCTCAAGAACCAAGTTGTTGATATTGTTTTGAAGTGTTATTGGCACTACCTCTTAAGACTTTTGATGCTTCATGAAGATACTACTACTATCCTAGAACTCCTCAAACTCCAACAATAAACTTAGAAGATCATTTAACAAAAAGGTGTTTGCTGCTGCAACTTCTTTTCTTTGTTCTTCTTCTTTCTCGTGTGTGAATATAAGGGCTATTTCTAGGCAGAGATGGGGGGATTGGGGGTCTTGATCTAGATAGATCAAGACCATTAAACCTTGGGCAAACATCTTATCCCTTGTTTTAAATTTGTTCTTGTCTTATCCCTGCTACAAGGTTGGCATAAATGGAGCACTAATCTATTCTTGTGTTTTGCAAGTTTTGGTTGTAGGCTTTAACAATGTTTTTTGCTGGTTTGGCAGGGAATTTAAGAGACAAAGACAATCAAGAAATATAACGAAGGGGAGGTACAAGGTCATAAATGAAAAGGGAACATGTCTTTTGTCTTGATGGGACCTAAAACACAAAGAAAAAAAAGGCCAAAAATCCCATCTAGAGCTGGCCAAATTTCTCATAAACCAAACTCATGAGGTTGAAGAAGGGATCAAACGATGTGCCCTTCCTTGTCTTTATTTCGTTAGGGTTTGTAAATATTAAATTAAACGATGTCGTTTTAAACCATTCATTTTGGTCCTAGAACTTCAGCCCCTTTCTAGTTTTAATAATTGATTTCACAAATTCTCAACTCGGCTTCAAATTGGACTTTTACCATTGAAACATTTTTCAATTTCACCATTGATCTAACTTGATGTGGTCCCTATATTTTAATGTGTTTTGTAATGTAGTCCTTGGTTTTCTAATTTGTACATTTTTTGTCAAATTGACTCTCACTTTCAATTTTCTCTCCGGTTACATCTTTGATGGAATTAATTGGACCCTTTTAATTTCAATGCCTTTTCATTTGGTCTTTAGTCCTTTGATTGTTTTTTTATTTTTAATTAAAATGAATCTATATATTTTATTTTTTTTAATCAAGGCTCTGATAAAATTAATAAAGCCCCTAAATTTGAACTGTTTTTTTTTATTTTGATCCTCAGTCCTTTTATTCTTTTATTTTGATCAAATTCACTATCAATTTTAATTTTTTTTCTTAAATTAAACCCTTTATTGTCTCTTGAAATTATTCTTGACCTTTTTGTATCTGTTATGGCTCAATTCTTGCTTTTAAAAATTCATTAGTTGTTTAATTTTATTCCTAATTGTATTTTTTTTATTTTTTTAAATTTTTTTTTGTATTTTAATTATTTTTCAACAACTATCCTTTTTTTAATTTGTCAAATTTTATCAACAAAATTTTTTATGATAATTGTTTTTTTTTTTTTGCAAAGGGATAAAAACTGGTTTATGGAAACTATCTTAGTGAAACTGAATTGATAATTTTCCTTTCCGTTTCCTTCTACAATTTTTCTATTTTGTTTTTTAGAAAGAAGCTACAATTGTAGAATTAGTCTCCACTTTATATGTTTATTGTGGTCAAATTGGTCTCCATAAGAAAGCTATGGTGATCAACGTAGCCGCCGTACGTAGAAGTCCTGCGTTGACTTCATTGTTCTCTGCATTTTTCTCAATAAAGTACAAGATCCGATTAATAAATAAGGGATTATAACGATTGTGGGCAAAGCCATCTATCCGAAGCCTTGATGATTAGATGCACGATTTAGGAGAAATCACCATGGGAGCTTGAGGAAAAACTATAGGTAGCTAGGGAGGAGACAAAGGACCAAGGCTCAGGGAGGAGGGCTTGATATGGAAGGATAAAGTGAAGTTATTTAAAAGGGTGTTGGAAAGTGTGATAAAAATTGTTTTTTAAAGTATTTTTTATTTAAAAATATATTAAAATTATTTTTATTTTTTTAAATTATTTTTATAGGAGTATATTAAAATGATATAAAAAAATTAAATTTTACCCATCTTTCATTTAGAACACAATATCAAATAGAAGCTAACAAATTAAATAAGAAAATGGGTTTACCCTACTACAATATCAAACTCGTTTGGTTACTATCTGCTTTGTGGTTTTGAGGAAGGGCCGACTAAAAATTGAGGTAAAACCTATATCTATTGGTTTTAAAGATTGTCAAAATATTGAAATGCCTAATTTTCAGACACCATTGTAATACCACATTCATTTGCTATTGTCCTTCTTGTTAGAATTGTTGTCATTAATGTGCAGTAATCATCAATAAACTGCACTATTCGTTGACAATGAAGCATATCTGCAGCCTATTGTCATTGTCAAAGGCTACAATAGTTGGTTGTTGATGGCAGCTACTAATGTCAAAAGAAGCTACACCAACCATTGACAAAGAGTGATCATCATTGTTGACAAAAAAGCAAGAGAAGTAGTCATTGAAGCCTATAAATAGAGGCATCATTTGGAGAGCAAAAATGAGATAGTGTATAGAGCCAAGAATGCAAGGAATATAAGAGAGAGAGTGAGCTGTCAAGGGCAGCAAGTAGTGGCTGCCATAAAAAAAAAAATTTAGTTATTACTAATATTTTTTTTAATACAAAACATATTTTAAATCATATAAGGATTATAATAATCTTCTTCTTTTTAAAAAAAAAAAATTTCTGATTACCAGCAGCTCCTAGGAATGAAAATAACGTATATTTTAAGATTAGAAAGTTTCACGTGAGAAGGTCGGCAATCGAGCGCGTATTTTTCCACGTGAAGCGCACAGCGATCTTGAATGACAGAGCACGCAAATCCAAACATTTTCAATTCCACCTTCCTTGAGATTTACGCCGGGATGCAGTAGTAATTAGTGATACAAACAAATTAATTCAGAATTAAGTAACTCTTGTTTAAATATTATTAGTTTCAATTAATTAAGTTAAATTACGTCTTCATACAGACTAAAACGATACATCCACTTTTATTATAATAAAATCAATATTGGTCATTTAAGTATGTATTTAATTGCAAAGTTGATGAATTCATTGAAAGCAATAGAAAACTTATTCTATAACTATTTGAGCTCAAAAGGAGAAAAAAAAGTGTAATTCTAATATAAAAAAATCTAATTTTCTTATTCATACATTTTTTTATAATTTTTTTTATGGGAATTATTATTATTTTAAGAGAAAAAACTTATAACAATCGCAAAACCAGTTTTAACAAAAAAAAATAATCTTGAATCAATTATTTTTACATATTTATATGAAAAATATATCAACAATGAATTTGATAAAGTTATTACAACAAATTAAAACTAAGAAAATATATATTTTATTCTCCTTCAATGTTAATGAGAAATTATTTTAAAAATTTTGGATATCAATTTTAATTGATACTAATCTTAAGAATGTGAGCTATCTTAGGCCAGTCCTCTTCTAAATTTTTTTTTGCTATATTTCTTAAGTATTAATAATCACATACTTTTTATAAAATTTAAAGTTATGAAATTACAGCAAGTCATTTTAATATCAACAATACTTTCATTAGTATTTTAACAAAACATATTTAAATGTTTTTTTAGTTCAATTAGCAACAACTAAATTTTTTTTTAATTTTTTTTTTCAAATCATAACTATTAAAGCTATTACAATACCAAACCTACACAAAGCAAATCATGCCAACCACGGATCGATCAATGACATATGCATATTTTTGTAATAATATTAGCAATTATTTTATAAATAACTATTTATTAAACTAATATACATAATTTTTAAAATAATTTAATCATTATTTTTTATTGAGAATAAAATATTTATTTATTTTAATTTTTATTATAAAAATTTAATTTATTTTTCTTAGATTTATGGTTATTATATATATATATATATATGATAGATTCATGATCTTCCGATTAAAATTTCAATTTTTAATCAAACTTACTTTCATGATCATGCTAAATTTTTATTTAAAAAATAATATTTTTTATAAAAAAGAATAAGCTTTGGTCAAAAAATGAGATACATGAATAAAAAATTAATTTTTTATTAAAAACATTGATTAAAATCATTATTTATACTTTTTGTTAAATAAATCATAAATTATTTATTGTAAAGTCAAAATTAAAATCACATAAAAAAATTTGATTATAAAAAAACATTTCCATGGTTTTATTAATTTCCTTCCCTATAAGCATTTTTTTTTATTATTATATAATTAAATAAAAAAAATAAACTCTAAAAGAAGAGAAACATATCATTTCAAGTGGAGACATGCAGTGTATCTGATCGATCTCCCACCCAAACATGATAATGACGGTCTGACTGCTAATATATATATTTTTTTTCTGCATTATCATCTTATCTTGAACGAACGGGAAAAAAAAAAAACTAAAACTGCTCAGTGAATTTATGTAAGATTATGTCTAAAATCATTGTAGATTACTGTGCTATTTTTACTATGGATTCAAAGCCTTTTTTCTGTCGTTAGTTTTGGTGGCTACGTGGCAAGCTCCCTGCCATATTTTTCCCTGTCTTTTTTTGACAGGTTACAGCTTTTCCATCTTTTTTTTTTTTTTTTCACCAGAGAATGCTTTAGAGATCAACCAACAACGCGTTTGTAGTTGTAGAGCGTGTTTGCAAGTGTGGTTGCGGTTATTTTTCAAATAGTTTTTTGTGTTAAAATGCATGTCAATGATGTTTTTTTATTTTTTAAAAATCATTTTTGACATCAGCATATTAAAATGATTTGAAAACACTAAAAACATATTAATTTGAAGTTAATAAAAAAATAAAAAAATTTCAAATTTTGTCAAAAGCGCTTTTGAAACGCAAAAACAAACCGTCCCTTAGATCCACTTTGCAAGCATCACTGTGCAGCCCTTCTATCTCCCAACCCAGAACCTTCAATGTTCTAATTTGCTTCTTCGTGGTCTTCTGGTGCAATGCGAGGCTGTCTAGAGATTTATTTACATGCTCCTTTCTTGAGAGAGTGTGAGCCTTTCTTTGTTAGTGTAGCTCGGCTATGCGAGTTTTAGTAGCTTTGTTAGTGTGCGGCTTTAACATCTTTGAGCTGTTTTTTTTTTTTTTTTTGCATCGGTGGCTCTTCTCAAGAAAAAAAACATCTGTGTTAGCTGAGCTGGTAAGTTTAGATGGGTTTTGGCTTGGATTCTTGATGAGGCTTTGATTGTTTTAGATTGTTAATTGTTGCAGCATTTGAGGCCTTTGATTTTTTAAAATTGTTGGGTGTTGCAGGATTTGATATTAAATAAATGTGGTTTTACCAAGGTTACTGCTGGTTGTTTGTCCAATCTAAGGCTGCTCCTTGTTTATAAAAAAGAAAATAGTATATCTTTATCATCACCCTTAGCTAGTCTATCCTGATCGATCTCTCTTACTGCTCTTGACTGCAGAAAAACAATTACGTGGTCAGGCAGCCGGCCCCTCATCAAAATAATTAGGGTCTTGGTCGTTGAAAGGAAGAGAAATAAAACTTTGATAAATAAGTAATAATACACCAGACTGACCAATAATATCAGGGCCAGTTTTTAATTATAAAAGAATTATTTTAATTAAATGGATTAAGGGGTTAGGCAAATCTTAAAATATAATTTATATTATTTTTTAATATATCAAGTGGTAAAGACGGGGGCTAATAAGGATCCGGCCCCTCTAAAAAAATGTTTTTTTAGCTCCTACCTTGATAATGTTTATAATTTTAGTAGTAAAATAACTTAAATTTTAGTTTTTTTAGAATATTTCTTTTAATTGGACTCTTTTTATAAAAACCTTTTTACTCTTCCTTAACATATCCCCTCAAATAAAAATCTTTTAAACTTAAAATTTATAAAGATCCACATCTTGTGTTTAATTTTTTTTATCATATAAACAATAATATTAATATTTAAATTCATGACTGCTTGATAATTACATTTTTAATATTATATAAAAAAATAAAATTATAAAATATAATTTATATTATTTTCTAACATTAATCATCCACGTATAAATTGAGTATAAATTGAGGTTACATGCTACTATGTTCGCCGGACACTTCACACTTAACCAAAAATCAAGAAAGGCATCTAAGATGGCATTGCAGACAGATTTACCAGCAAACAGTATGCAGAATCTCCGTCCATTGGCTGACTTCCCTCCCACTGAATGGGGTTTTAGCTTCGTTTCGTTTTCGTTCCCAGAAATGGTAATCAAATCCTTGACTGTCATATTTACTAACGTTTGTAATATCCTTATCTCATTTAGGCTTTATTTTTGCTTTGTTACAAATACTAGTTGATCATACAAAAATAAAATAAAGCATGATTTTGTTGGAATATAACCCAGTATAATTATGAAGCTAGCTAGGTGTTGTACTTGTTGATGATAATAGCACATTACACTCTGGAGAAAATCAAGGCAGCAATCAACGAGAAAATCACTCCTAGCATCAAGGATCAATCCATGGAAATCAAGACGTTATGAGGAGCTGATTAGTTGTGTATATAGAATCTTAAATAGCTTTCCTTATAGAGCTGATACTATTATTATTATTAGGCTGTAATAGTTTTCTATATAATGCAACATTCTACACCATAAGCATCATCTTGTGGTTTCATTATTATCTCTAAATCTCTACATGGTATCGAGCCTCTATAGGATTAATCTCCACTTGATCTTATGGCCTCAGAAAATTCTTCCATACTCTCCTTCAATACTATGGTTCACATGGTAACAGTGAAGCTATCATCAACAAATTTTCTTCTTTGGCGCAGTCAGGTAGTTCCCCTGCTGCAATGTCAAAAATACTATGGATATATTGATGGCTCAACCCTTATGCCTCCCGCTACCACTGATTCCACAGCCTACAATCTTTGGAAACAAAATGATCAGCTAGTCATGAGTCTTCTTCTTTCTTCTCTCACAGAAGAAGCACTTTCTATTACCATTGGATTTACAACATCAAGAGACATCTGGAATGCTCTTGAGACTGCCTTTAGTCATAAATCTAAGGCTCGTGAACTTCAAATAAAAGATGAGCTTCATCTCATGAAGCGTGGCTCTCGCAGTATCTCAGAGTACTCTAGAGTATTCAAGGCTCATTGTGATCAATTATCAGCAATGGGATGTCCAGTTGAAGACACTGACAAAGTGCACTGGTATTTGCGTGGTCTAGGCCACGAGTTCTCAAGTTTCTCCACCACTCAACTCTCTTTAACTCCCATTCCAAGTTTCAAAGATATTGTTCCTAAAGCAGAAAGCTTTGATCTTTTCTCCAAGTCTATTGATTATACTACAGGTGGCCCCTCTGCTTATATGGTTCATTCCTCTGCATCTTCCAACCGACATGCAAGGCCATATAATAATCAAAACAGGTATAAAGGAGGCCACTCAAATGGAGGAAATCGTGGGAAGCAGCAGTATAGGGGTCTCCTCGATGTCAAATATGTCGAGAAGAAAGTCATTATGCCACAAACTGCAAGATCAGATACACAAAATCTGATGCAAACATTGCTGAAGCACTTGCAACCTGCATTATCAGTAATGACACAGCAGATTGGTATACTGATACAGGAGCATCTGCACATATGACTCCTGATGTGTCTCAGCTTGATAAAATAGCACCTTACACTGGTAAGGATAGAGTTATTGTTGGTAATGGATCTTCCCTACCCGTTACACACATGGGTTCCTGCTCTCCCACTCCAACTCTTCAATTAAAAGATGTCCTTGTTGTGCCAAACTTAACCAAAAATTTGCTTTCCGTCAGGAAAATTAACCAATGATTTTCCTCTTCTTGTTCTTTTCTTGACAATAAATTTATCATACGAGAATCTTCAAACTCAAAAGGTGGTGGCAAGCGGTGATCGTGTAGATGGACTTTATGTACTGAAGCGTGGACACCATGTTTTCTCTGCTATCATCAACAAGCACAATTTATGCAATTCCTTTGACATTTGGCATGCTCGTTTAGGCCATGTATCCCCTCAAATAATTTCAATGCTTAATAAGAAAGGTTTTTTATCTCTTACCTCTATCCGCCCAAATCCATCCTTGTGTGTGAGTTGCCAAAAAGCTAAAAGCCATAAACTATCTTTTCCCTTAAGTGATAGTCGTTCTCAAACAATTTTAGGATTAATACATTGCGACTTATGGGGACCAGCACCAATAAACTCAATCTCTGGCTATCGATATTATGCTATTTTTATCGATGATAACTCTCGCTTCACTTGGTTCTACCCATTAAAGAACAAAACTGATTTTTATCACACCTTCATCAAGTTTCAAACACTTGTTGAAAATCAATTCTCAGCAAAGATAAAAACATTCCAAAGTGATGGAGGAGGAGAATTCACAAGTAACATTTTTCAGTCTCACTTAGACAAATGTGGTATTCATCATCAACGTTTTTGTCCCTATACACCCTCTCAAAATGGTAGAGCTGAGAGAAAACATCGACATATCACTGAGACAGGCCTTACAATGCTCTTTCATGCAAATGTTCCTCTTAATCTTTGGGTTGAAGCCTTAGATGCAGCTTTTTACAATTAATCGCTTGCCCACACCTGCCTTGAATGGAGTTTCTCCATTTGAAATTCTGTATGGTAAGTCTCCTACCTATGAATTATTTTGTATTTTTGGTCGCTTATGTTTTCCATACTTAAGAGATTATACTAAACATAAATTTGAACCCAGAAGTCTTCCATGTATTTTTCTTGGTTACAATTCATCTTATAAAGGATTTCGATGCTTAGATCCTAAATCACATCGAGTATTTATCACTCGACATGCTCGGTTTGATGAAACAGTCTTTCCATCATCTTCATCTCATATGCAGCCTTCTCCTGCACTGTCAGATTATATTTCTTTTCATGATCCCAGTTCCTCAACTTCTCCTTTGTCTAGCACTCATTCTTCTGCAGGTTCTCGGTCCTTACCATCAATTACTCCATCTATACCATGTAAATCATGTGCCTTGGAGTTGCCTCGAGTCCACCAATTTTGCTGCCTCCCGTGTCTCCTACAATAGCCGAGAGAGTTTCGGAATTGCCTCGTTGTGTCTACTTCCAGAATTGAGCCACTTTCAGATATACCAATTGCACCAGCTCAACATTCTTCTTCAAATCAAAACTCTCATTCCATGATAACTCGTGGAAAAGCTGGTATCTCCAAATCCAAACATTATAATTATGTTTGTCAAATTCCTGCCTCTTCTTTATTATCATCGCTATTAGCTATGAAGGAACCAAAAGGATTCAAAAGTGCTGTTAAATCACCAGAATGGCTAGCTGCCATGGACGATGAAATTCGTGCTCTCACTCATAACCAAACATGGGAACTGGTTCCCAGACCACCTGCTACCAATGTGGTTGGATCCAAATGGATTTTTCGGATTAAATATCATTCTGATGGCTCTATTGATAGGTTCAAAGCACGCCTAGTTGCTCAAGGCTATACTCAACTCTATGGACTTGATTTTCACGACACATTTAGTCCGGTTGTTAGAGCTTCTACGGTCCGTATTGTCCTCTCTATTGCAGTAACTCGTGGCTGGAACATACGTCAACTTGATGTTAAGAATGCCTTCCTTCATGGTCTTCTTCAGGAAGAGGTTTTTATGGAACAACCACCCGGTTATATTGACACTTCTCATCCACACCATGTTTGTCGCTTAAAAAAAGCAATCTATGGTTTGAAACAGGCACCGAGAGCTTGGTTTCATCGCTTTAGCAATTTCTTACTCACAATTGGTTTCACTTGCAGCAAAGCAGATTACAGTTTATTTGTTCATTCATCAGATAATGGTATCATTTATTTGCTGCTATATGTAGATGATATTGTCCTCACTGGAAGCAATGAATCTCTCATTGACACTTTCATTCACAAGCTCCAGCAAGAGTTTTCTATGAAGGACCTTGGCAATCTACATTATTTTTTGGGTTTAGAAGTTACTCAATCTCCACAGGGACTGTTCCTAAGCCAAGTGAAGTATGCAAGAGATATTCTCATCAGGGCTGAACTTCATGATTCGAAGCCAATAGCAACACCGATGATTGTTTCTCATCATTTAACTTCTGATGGTCCTCTATTTCATTCACCAACAATCTATCGATCTCTTGTTGGTTCGCTGCAATATCTCACCATCACTAGACCGGATATTACACATGCAGTAAATTCAGTAAGCCAATTCATGCATGCACCACGAGAATCACATTTTCAGGCCGTCAAACGAATTCTCAGATATGTTAAAGGCACTCTCCATTTCGGCCTCAGCATCAGTTCATCAAGTCATCTCAATATCTCAGGCTTTTTCGGATCTTTGATTGGGGTGGTTGTCCGAAAACCGCCGCTCAACATCAGGGTATGCAATTTTTATGGGTGACAATTTGATTTCATGGACCTCTAAAAAGCAGACCACAGTTTCTAGATCTTCAGCAGAATCAGAATATAGAGCATTGGCACTCACTGCAGCTGAGGTTAAATGGTTGCTAAACATTCTACATGATTTACGTATTCAACTACCAAAGACAACCGACTTTACTCTGTGACAACACCAGTGCTATTTTCATGACTAGGAATCCAGTAGCTCAACGAAGGTCTAGACACATTGATATTGATATTCATTTTGTTAGAGAATTAGTCTGCAATGGTATATTTACAGTTAAACATGTGCCATCCACTTTGCAAATAGCAGATATTTTCACCAAAAGTCCATCCAAATCTCTGTTTCTGCTGTTTCGATCCAAGCTTCGCGTGTTGCCAACTACGCTTGACTTGAGGGGGGATGTTGATGATAATAGCACATTACACTCTGGAGAAAATCAAGGCAGCAATCAACGAGAAAATCACTCCTAGCATCAAGGATCAATCCATGGAAATCAAGACGTTATGAGGAGCTGATTAGTTGTGTATATAGAATCTTAAATAGCTTTCCTTATAGAGCTGATACTGTTATTATTATTAGGCTGTAATAGTTTTCTATATAATGCAACATTCTACACCATAAGCATCATGCTGTGGTTTCATTATTATCTCTAAATCTCTACAGTACTGAGCTTCAAAACATTAACAAACACTGTGTCAGTTCTCTTTTTTATATTAAACAACATGACAATCTGTATGATGCTGATGACTGGAGCTTTTACTTTGCCCGCAGGAATTCGAATCATACAATAGACAAGTAAAAGAGTTGAAAAGTATTGTGATGGGCATGTTAATGGCTTCTAAAAAGGATCCCGTTGAAAACGTTGAGTTTATCAACCTGCTATGCCGCCTCGGTGTATCATATCACTTTGAAACTGAGATTGAAGATCAAGTAGATTATGTTCATGATGCTCTTCCCAATCTTCTTGAAAATAACGACCACGATCTCCACACTGTTGCACTTTTATTTCGAGTTCTAAGGCAATATGGATGCAAAGTGTCTTCTGGTAACGACCTAAGCATCTTGCATTTCTTCATTAATTCTATACATGGATTCATGTATGGGAGTAGTGTTATATATATATATATATTGATTACTGTGTATGTATCAGATGTGTTCAAGAAATTCAAGGACACCAATGGTGAGTTCAAGAAAACCATTACCAGTGATGTGAAAGGCAATCTTAGCTTGCACGAAGCTGCCCATTTGAGTGTCAATGGAGAGCAAATCTTAGATGAAGCCTTGGAGTTTTCAAGGACAAACCTAGAGTCCTTGGCAACGCAGTCAGGCCCTCGTCTTGGAAGACACATTAAGTATGCTCTGATCCGACCGATCCACAAAACCGTTCAGAGACTCGAGGCCAGGGAATACATCTCTTTTTACGAAGAAGAAGATTTTCGAAACGAAACTTTGCTTAAATTTGCAAAACTAGATTTCAACAGGGTACAATTACTGCACCAGCAAGAGCTAAGCACACTCTCAAGGTAAATTTATTTTATAATGAGAAGGGGGTACGATTTTTCTTTTCTGTAAAAGTTGGAATCAAAGTAAAGAGCAGCCATTTTTATCTCCATCTTGCAACGATGAGCATCACTGGGCTAAATTTGACGTTATTATTTATATTTCAGCTGGTGGAAAGACTTAAATTTGGTTGAAGAGTTGCCTTATGCAAGGGACAGAATTGTTGAGATGTATTTTTGGGTCAATGCAATGCACTTTGAGCCTCAGTATGCTCTTGCTCGGATCTTGTCCACAAAGCTTGGAGCTTTGATCACCGTCATAGACGACACATATGATGCGTATTCTACGTATGAAGAACTTCAACATTTTACCAAGGCTGTTATCAGGTTTGATTTATTTGTTTTTCTTTAGATTTCCATATTTTCGTAAAAAATATGTTTTCACAAAATGTTTTTCTTATTATCTTATGTCTGGATCATATTGTCAAAAAATATTTTATGTACAGTTAATTTAAAATATTATAGCTACAACTAATTAAATTGTATTTTTTTTTCTTAATGTTTAGTTTTATATATATATATATATATATATATATAGATATATATATCAATCATCACAATTAATTTTAAACAGTTTTTATTAGCATAACCAAATAATTTTAAAAAGATCGGTTGATATTGTGATTGAAACCGCTTTTTTAAAATATATTTAGCTTGAAAAAGCATTAAACTAATTATTTTATTTAATGTTTTCCTATTATTTTAATGTTCTATGTTATAAATTAAAAAAATAAAAAATTATTTTAATGTATTTTTAAATAAAAAAAACTTTTATAAAACACTTAAAAATAAAAGTTACCGCAATTTCAAAGGGCCACCAAGTCCTAATATGACTATTCATTTCTTGTAGGGACTTTTTTTAAAGAAAAAATGAAATATAGGAACCAAATTTAATATTTTAAAACATTGAGGGTCATGAAAGATTTTTTTTTTTTTCAAAAAGATATTACAATTCTTCTTAAACATGGTGACAAAATAAAATAAAAAAAAATCTTAAAATTACTGCTAAAACAATAAAAACAAAATCACACCAACTCTCAGAAAAATCTTGACAATTAAGTAAATATTGCAATGGAAATGATTAGAAAAAAACAAGATTTACTCTGTATAAATCGTGTGATAGGGGTTCTTTGTATTGTTGAATTACAAAGGTTATTTCTTAAAACATTCCAGATGCAATATCGATGCCATCGATCAGCTACCCACGGATTCCATGAAAGCTCTTTATAGGGCTCTGTTAAATTATTTTGATGACGTTGCAAATGAAGTTAGCAAGAATGGAAAATCCTTTACTGCTGTCAATTATGTGAAGGAGGAGGTAAGATTCAGTTTCTTTTTTCCGGTGTCGTTTTGGAGTCTTTTCTCTCCCTCTGTACTTAAGTCCTCTTGGACCTCTCCCCTGTTTTATGTTACTTTTCTTTTTGTTGTAAATACCATCGACCAGATGAAAGAGATGATAAGAACCTACATAGTCGAGGCTCAATGGTGCAACGATCGGTTTGTGCCGCCATTGAATGAGTATGTGCGCAATGGAAAAATCTCGATTGGTTTTATGGCAACGACAACAGTATTCTTCGTAGTTGAAACTGCAAGAATCAAAGAATTGGAATGGTTAACAAGCAAAGCAAAAATCTCCGAGGCAGGATGTTTGTTTCTCCGCCTTATGAATGACATAGTGACCCATGAGGTATAATTACTTGTCCGAAATTCAGCATTAAACCATCCTCTGAGCATTTTAATTTATTGTTTTTATGGAGAAAAAATGATTATTATAACATCCTTGCTCGATCATATGTGAAGTTTGAACAAAAGAGGGAGCATTGTGCTTCTGCAATTGAATGCTACATGAAAGAATATGGAGTCTCCATGAACGAGGCAGTTAAAGAGCTTCAGAAAACATGTGCTGATGCATGGAAGGACATTAACGAAGACTGCTTGAAGCCCACTGCCATCTCCATGAATCTCCTTAACGTGTGTGTCAACAATGCACGTGCAACAGACGTCGTTTATGAGAGCAACGATGCCTACACAAATGCATCATGCTTGAAAGGTCGCATCAGTTTCTTGTTCGTGGAGAAAATACCCCTTCAAAGCTAAAATGTTGAGCTCCCACATGTCATGCCAATGAAACCATCGGTGCGAGTGCTGCAAAATGTTTCCTGTAATATATTGAGAGATAGTACGTACCATTAATTAATAATCTCCCATGCATTGTGTGTTTATGCATTTGTGTATATATATATATATATGCTTTCTGTAAGAACTAAGTAGTTGCTCAATGTTTTCTGTGATAAAATGAGAGACATTAATGCTCTACTCCTCTCTCTCGCATGCTATTTGTAAGATCCTACTTTAATAAAGTTGTGCATTTTAAGAAAAGATGCTTGTGTAAGATAAATGTCAATATGTTAGACATATAAACATAGTGGAAAATTAAAAGGATATATATCTCCTACCATGATTGATTACGTATTGAAACAATTGTCTAGAAATCTATACGTGCTGTTAAAAATAAACAGACATTCTTCTAATCTATGTAAAACTCTAGGATTACTCTGTGTGGATGGAAGACACAGGCTTTTCATCAAAAAAAATTTAGCTAGACTAGGAACCCTTTATATGTAACTTAACTTTTGCACATTCATCTATCATGGATGTTGATCTACTACTAGATTCCAATAGAATCTAAGCCTTAATTCTCACTTAATTTAAAATTTATATGACTTATCGGTCACTTAAAGATATTTTTTTAATATTCTCCTACTTGACTCATATGACACCACCTGAAAAGTGACACTATCTTTATAGAGTTTAAAATATCTAGTAAGTGGAAACACTCACATTTAAATCAAGAATACAACATATGAATCATGGTGGTCGCACTTTATAATTAAATACTTCCTTCCATATATTACAATATATTGCATCCTAAAAATTAAACGCTTAATGAGCAAATAAATTTTATGAATGAATTTCCAATAAGTCATTCGGGTCCAACTTTATATATCCTAATAGATATAGAAAATAATATTTTATGTGCACAAAACATCACTTTAGTCTCCAAAATAACATAGAAATTGTCTAGATAATCAACTAAAAGAAGATAAAGTCAAACATTAAATGGGTTAGCTAGACTCATATTATCCACATGATCTCTATATTGTTTTGCCCACCACTCCTCGATCCTTCCCCTACTTATAAAAACTGATTTAATGCTCTTGTGATATCTTGAAGTAAAACTATTGACAAATTGCATGTAGAATTAAGATGTAGATCAAAGTACTTGTCTGATTAGGATCACAATATTATTAATTGTTGTTATAGCAAATTTAGGTGACATGATTGGTTCTTATGAAAGAAGTTTATGTACTGATTTCTCAATCCCATAGAGCCTTTAGTTTGTTTTCATCTTAAGGGTGTTTGAGACAGTGGTAAAAATTGTTTTTTAAAATAATTTTACTTAGAAATACATCAAAAAAATATTTTTTAAAAAAATAATTTTAACATTAGTACATCAAAACAATTTAAAAATACAAAAAAAATTAACTTGAAAAAAAATTTTAATTTCATGAAATGACGCTGCCAGACTCACGCTTGATAGTTTAAATGTTGGATAAAGTAAATAATCAAGCTACCACTAGTATCTCAAGAAACTAATTCAAGATGTGAATGGCCATTTGAATATCATCTTTTTATTTACTTTGTATGGAATTATCTCGATCTAATGATCCGAGTCACTAGTTTGGCAGGTTGACCTAAATTGACTCTATTTATAATTTAATCCTTTTTTTAATTGGGCTTCATAATTTTTTTTAGTTGCTTTTCATGGGGTTATTATGATCTCATGACCTGGATCGTGTATTTGGTTGATTTACCTAGGTTAACTCAGTTCATTTTTATCCTTTTTTAATTGAATAGTTTTTTAGAAAAAAAATCACCCTTCAACATATCAATCTTTTTTATTTAGGTTTTTTTTTTTGTTCATTTTCATCTTTTAATATTAGGTTATTTGGGAATTGTACTTTGTAATTTTGTTTTCAATTTGTTTTATGTGGAGTTATCTTGGTCTTATGGATTTTATTTTTTCTCAATTACAACCTTTAACATTTGATTTATTGGAAATGGAGCTTCATATTTTTTTTTATCCTGGCCTTATAACTCAGGTCGCTAGTTTAACAGATTAGCCCGAGTTAACTTGGTTTTTTTTTCTTTTTTAAATTGATTTTCTCTTTGATTTCATCCTTCAATATTAGATTGATTAGAAATTGAGCTTCATATTGTTTTTTATTTATTTTGTCACACGTGTGCAGCGTCGCGGCGATCTTTCACTTTATTTGTTTGGAGTATCGGGAAAATGGGGGAGACAATGATTCCTTGTCTTGTATCGGTGGAAAAAGAAAATGGGAGTCGCCACCTAGTTTTTTGTTACTAGGAACTCTAACTGGTCTCAGAGATTGGGCACGGGCACGGGAACTAGTTACGTAATTGAAAGGTATTAGCACCCCAAATATGCCATATTTAAGGTAAACTCCATTGTTTAATTGTCTGATATATGTTAAGGTGTTATTGTATTTCTAATTGTTGATTCGCCTATGGTTTAAGAAAATTCCTCCTTAGTGAGATTCTTATCTTATTAAGTTAAACCTAATCATTCTAATGTCAACAAAAAGAATTAACTTTTATTAGAAATACATCTTACATGTAAGTTTGTTATCTCAGATATTAAAAGAAAAAAAATTAGAATTTTTGAAATATTAGCCTAGTTCTCATGGCTTTAATAAACTAGTTATTAAAGTCAAAATGCATGCTAATATCTATTTTTGAAAAACAAATTTGTATGAAAATACGATATGATTTTTTTATCATTTGAGAGACTTGATCGTATGTATAAAAACAAGACTTTTTTTTTGTTTTTCTGTGTAAATCGTTTTGCAATGTTTTGGCAAAAACTGAGTATTAAAATACCAGACTTGCATCAACCCAGAAGTTTTTTCTTTTCTTTTCTTTTTTCTTTTTTCTTTTTGGACTCGGCCCAGCCATTTTTTGTCTAGGCCTGCATTGTTCGGCCTGGTGAATAGTGGAGCAGCTCTTCACTGTTCACATGTAATATGAACAGTAGAGAGTGAATTAATTCACGCTCCACTATTCTCGCAAAATAGTGGAGATGCACTGGTGAAGGAGAAGAAGAAAAAGAGAAGTAGAGGCTTACCTGGCGGTTGCTCACGGTGCTGCTAGTGGCAGCAAAGAGGAAGAATGGTTGTAGTTCACAGTGGTGAGAAGCAAAAAGTGATGCCACTAATAGGTGTTCTTCCTCTGTTTCCTTTTCTTTTTTTTCTTCTTTTCTATTTCTTTATTATGGCTGTTCCTTTTTTTTCATTCAATCTCCTCTGGTCTCTCTCTCTCTCTCTCTCTCTCTCTCTACTCTCTGTTTGTTTCCTTTCTTTTTTGTTTATGTTTCCTTTGTTTCCTCTTCGATCTCTATTTCTCTTTCGTTCCTCTCTTTCTTAAAAAATGCCCCCCTTTTTTTTCTCTAGTTCTCCCTCTGTATTTATAGAAGGCAAAGGGAGAGGCCACCCTACCCTATCCAAGCGCAGGGCATAGTGGTCGGGCACGGGTCTTCTATTTCTTCCATCATGGTGGTCGAGCATGAGTCTTTTGTTTCTTCCATAATGGTGGCAGGTTATGGTGGTCGAGCATGAGTCTTCTGTTTCTTCCATAATGGTTGCAGGGTATGGGTTATGTCAGGGGAGAGACTGAGAAAGAGTGGGCGGGAAAAGAAGATTTGAAAAAAGGCTTTTTCTTCCCCTGCTGCACGTCTAGGGAAAGAAAAAGAACAGTTTTGTTTAAAACAACATTGTTTTGTGTTTTTTTTTTAAGAAAAAGAAATGAATTTGGGGAGTAACCTAAAAATAGGTATGACATGCTTTATATGGAGTTGTCTTAATCTCATGACCTGATTTGAAAGTTTGGTAGGTTAACTCAGGTTAATCCAATATGTCGTCATCTCAATATTTCAAAAACAAATATCATTTAATATGTTATTGTATCAATATTTAAAAAATAATTCTAATATGTATCATATTTTGAGTTTATGATTAAATATTTTTATTAGAAAACACGTTAGCAACGCTTAGATATTTTTTCTTCTTACGTTAAAAAATTGATCTAACCAGCAGCACAACATGGGCAAATGATATAGTTAAAGGGAAGAATCATCACTTAACTATTAAAATCCATAATAATGAGTCTACATCGATAATAAAAATGATATATATATATATATATATATCATAGTACTTTTTTATTAGCTCATATAAAAGCAAATCATGGCACCATCACTCAATATTGTCTCACCATGTCCAAAAAAACCAACCGTGATCATGTAAGGACATCCTCAGTTCCAACAATAGAGAACAGGATCTCCCAAGCAACATTGGTCTCTTAACAGCCCTATGGCATTCAAAAAGGAACATAGAGGGATTCATTCATGATTGACTAAAGTTCTTTAAGCTCATGATCACATCTTTGACAATCACAAGCAACTAAGATATTGGTTGTCATTAAAGAAAAATAATTTGTGAAATACCCCTTCTCTCATAAAGAGTGACACGAGCATATAACCCCAATAAAACTTGTCTTTTTATCATGACAATGGATATGATACAAAGGACTACTATGCTCTAAAAAAGATAAAGAGCTTGATCGCTAGGGGTTAAATTCAACAGTTCATCAAAAAAAATACGACGTAAACAAAAAGAGAAAGAGGTTGGTGCATCCCACAATGCATTGCTAGAAATTAGATAGTTTCCGTGAATTGTATATCCATTTTCATAAGAAAATATTATGAACTTTTCAATGAAAAAGCAATATTATTTTTCCAAATTGTCTTCGTACTTTTTTACCTTAAACATTTCAATGAACTTGGTATTGTTTATCTTCAAAAAAATCTTTATATCTTCAAGTCTCCAATGAAATTTCCATGTCTCCATATAGTGATTCCTTAAACATTCATTATGACAATTTCTTCATTGGTTCTCCCTTATCATTATATGGCTCAATAAAATATCTAACCCCAACACTATAAAGACATGAGAAAAACCTTTAAGCACTTCATTATTTTTGCACAATCCTTTTAATGACACAACTTTCAAGACCATAAAGTATTATCCACCTTCACATGAAAATGGTCTTCTTCATCTTGGTACACTATCCATTCAAAACTACTGGTCACAACCAAAAAGTGTTTAGAAAAAATCTTTATATTTATCTCCTAGCAACCAAAAAAAAAAAGAAACCAAGGAACTATAAAGTGTCTCATGCTACTATCTTAACTTGATTTTTTACAATATAATATATGCTTTTAAGCATTAGTCTTTGAAATTACATGAAACTTTAACTACTAAAAGGGGTAGTTAGTTTATGGGCCAAAGGCCCAATGTAAACTCTGGGTTAAATTTTAACTAAATATGAAAGTATAATGTATTTTAAGCAAGTTTAAATGAATATTAAATAAATTAATTAATAATTTAATAATTTAAATTGGGAATAAAGTATTTACCAAGGTTAGTCAAAGAATACGAATAAATTTGTTCAAATATAGTATTAAATTTTGTTGGAACTTGGAGAATTACTTGGAATTACTTAAGAGATTTAAGACAAAGGAAAAACTATAATTCTGAAAAAGACATTTCAATCCCTCCATTACTTTAAACTCGCCAGCCATGAGAGATAAAGAAGAGCTTCCTTCATCTTTTTTTCCTTGTTTTTTTCTCCAAAACCTCTTAGGTAGTCAAGTTAAGAACATTATGAGTGAGATTTTAAACACAAACATAAAAATCTAAGAGAGATTAAAGTTTGAGAAAATAAGAGTTAGAAAAATAAACCAAAGAAATTAGCAGAGCAAAGAGTGGCGGAAAGTTACTTGGTGGGCTTATTTTGAGCACAAAACAAACAAGTAAAGTGTTCTTTATCAATTAGCTTGTTGATTTCATGAGATTAGGCAAAGATTAAGCAAAATACTTAAATTTACTATTAAGGTTCTTGGTTAAAATTTAGAGGAAATATAAAATTGATGAAAATTGATCTATTTGGGATGAAATGGGGTAGGAAAGGGAACAAAAATTCTAAGAAATTGGAAAAAAAAAATCTTGATATTATAAAGGACTTTAGGGCCAACCAATGAGGAGTAAAAAGAGAATTAATTTGTTTGATATAATTGATGTGTAAGATTATTATGTTGATGTGTGAAGATGAATGCTTTATTTAAGCTTAGTTGAAGTTTTAGTATACTTTGAATTATGACTCTTTGAGAAAGTTAAGATAAAATGTATAATTGTTTAGGACATTGTTGAATCAGTATATGGTGACTATTTACTAGTTAAAATCATGGGGTTGGGGGAGGCCTTTAAGGTTGGCCAAGTGTAGAGTTTGGGAGAAATTTGATAATTAATAATGAACTTTATAAATTATAATTAACTATGCATTGTTGATATAAATTATATGTGGACTATTCCTAACTTCATGAAATTTTGAAAAGAAAACCCTTGACTTCTTAAGGATAAGATTTGGCTAATAAGGAATTTTAGAAGAAGGAATTGATTTTGTGTAGAAGCTTGTGTAAAGGATGATTGTATATGGTTTTGTTTATGGGAGAAAATATTTGATGGAGCCATTGAACATGATTTGTTAAGTTTATGATTGAGTATGTCAGGTTTGGGTTTTTTTTTAGATGTATATTAAACCCCATAGTTTATGATTTGGTGTGTTTACCTTGATTAGCATCCACAGGTGGAGCTACAGGAATCAGTATATCTGACGTGCCAGTGTTTATCTTGACTAATTGCTATAAGTGAGGTTAGATGTGTCAGTATATCTGACTTACCGGTGTATTTATCTTGATTAGTTGTTAATATATATAACTTACTAGTATTATAAGGAAATTATATGGATTAAACAAGATGTTGATTTATATGAAAAGAAATGTATTTATAGAAATTATGATGAAGGTCATGAATGATGATGCATGATAAGTTTATGATCTATATTATGTAGTTATTAATTGTAATCTAAAGTTGTATAAACTTGATTACAAGTTCTACATGGCCAAGCAATAATTATTGTTAATATTTATGGTTTAAGTAATGGAGGTGTGAATATATTTATGTTAAATCTCTTTATGTAGTGAAATACTTATTATTTATATTTTGTTGTGGAATCAAAGTTTATAGCTAAACATGTAAATTAACTATTAGGCTATGTTTGTTTCCCGGAAAGTGGTTTCCGGAAAATCACGTTTCAAACTTTCTTGTGTTTGTTTGCCATTAGAAAAGTTGGTCAATGGAAAACACTTTCCAGTCAAAGAAAAATTTAGCTTGGTTTCCAGAAAAGTGTTTTCCTGGAAAATTTGGGCGGAAAACACTTTCCGGAAGTTCTAAAAAATTTAGAAATGTCATATTATTTGCTGATTATATCAAATTTAGTTCTCAAACTTTTGATTGCTATATATATTTTGTTTTGAATATTTATTTTTTAATTTCATCTCTTAAAATTTAATTTTTATATTAACTTTGGTTCTTATTTTTATAGTTGTTATTTGCTTTTCCTTATCATTTTCTTATTGAATTTTTTTATCTATCAAATTTGATCCTCATTCTTTTGATTGTTACTTATTTTATTTGAAATAATTTATGAAATGTTAATTATTATTATTTTAATTTCTTCATCTTTCATTTTTATTTTATTTTTTAAATTTGATTTCTATTATTTTGATTATTATTTATTTTATTTGAGATAATTTATGAAATTATATTTTTTTTTCAATTTCATCCTCATTCAACTTTTTAATTTGTAAGATTTGTTCCTTATTATTTTAATAAATTTGAGAAAATAAAACATTAATAAGTTATTTTCCAATTTCTCATTTTCCATGACATAATCAAACACCTGGAAAGTGTTTTCCAACTTATTTTTCATTACACTACCAAACATTGAAAAATAATTCACTTTCCCGAAATTCACTTTTCAAAAGAAAACTACTTTTCAACAAACAAACGAGGCCTAGTCTCTTAGAAGAGAATTCTTTTTTTTTTTGTATTATAACTTATTTTTTAAAATACTTTTTAAATTAATTTTTATATGAAAAATATCAAATTAATATTTTTATATTTTTAAATAATTTTAATATAAAAAAATTAAAATAAATTATTTTAATATAACTTCAATTAAAAATCACACAACATCATTTAATTTGCGTGTTTTCCACGCGTAATTATAATGGTAATCACCGAATTTAAAGAATACTCACTTTTCAGTATTAGAGGACGCTCTCTTCCGCAAAACTAAACTTACTTTTCCGTAAAACACCTAAAAGTGGTTTTGCATTTTTCAAAGTGTTGAATAACAATTTAAACAGTTCTTTCAAACATCAATATCTCTCACCCATTTCTCCCATCTCTCCCTCGAAATCCGATGAACAGAATTCAATATCAATTTCGAGAGGTAAAAAATTTCTCCCTAACCCCTTAGAGTTAAAGATTCTAACTTCGATGTTACTTTTTGCTGATTAAGACTCAAACTAAGATTTAAATATTTTTCTTGATAACCCTTTTAGCAAGTGTGATTTCAAGCTGTTTTTACTGCTGGGGTTTCTTTTTTCTTTTTTTATCAATTATGTTGTGCATATAGTAAAAGGAATCAACTTTTCCATCATTGTAATTTAAGTATTGTTATTTACTACACACCTTAATGTGTAATCTGTTGTGTTTCTGAGAATTTGATTGAACTATGTTGGTAATGACCGTGAGATCTCGATCGTTTAGACACAAATTCAGAAACCCTTTATTTTTTTCAGAGAAAGATGTCATTTTTGAAGCAAATTTTGGGTGATATGAAGAATGAAGTTTCAGGATTAATGATGTATAGCTGCTGCTGTCCTTCTTTTTCAGGTTTGAAGTTAGTTTTACAGTCATTGGGTTTAGCACATTAGTGTGAAGACAAATTTGAATGTTACAAGGGACTGAAATTGGCTCACTTTGATTTGACAAAAATGACAGAAATTTTTGGATATACGGCTTGCAGACAGTTATCCCAGCTGTTTTTGGCTGTGCTCTTTTTTCATAGTTCTGAATATGTTTTAGTTGCTGCTATTCATGGGAGATCAAGTGTTAATCTTAGTTCACTCTTGATCAGCAAAGCTTATGTGTTTGCAATGATGTTTGCGTTGCTTGAGTATGTTGTTGAGATTGCTTTATTTCCTGGGTTGAAGGAATATTGTTGGGTAAGCAATTTAGGTCTTGTGATGGTTATAATTGGGGAGATTACTCGGAAGCTAGCCATTGTAACAGCTGGACAAGCGTTCACACATCTGATTAAGGTTAGTCATGAGGAGCAACATAATTTGATAACTCATGGAGTGTATAGGTTTGTACGTCATCCATCATACACTGGTTTCTTAATCTGGTCAGTTGGAACTCAGATAATGTTATGTAATCCTATATCGACAATTGGGTTTGCTATTGTTGTCTGGCGCTTCTTTTCTCAACGGATACCATATGAAGAGTTTTTCTTGAGGCAGTTTTTTGGGTCGGAGTATGTGGAATATGCTTCGAAAACTCCTTCTGGAGTTCCATTTGTGAAGTGAAGATCTTATGGAGTCTACACACAGAGTTGAACTCATTTGTTACCCTCATCTTGTTTCATGGAGAAAGATTCAGAAGAGTTCCAGTGATGCTTTGTTGAAGAAATTTGGAATTTATTTGAAGCTGAAACTGATCAACCCCAGTGAGCTTACATTTGCCAATACTACATTTGGTAGTAAAGATGACGCTGATTTCTTGAAGTGGAACCATTTAAATTTGCTAAAATCGTTGGAATGGAATAGTTTTTCTTTGTTGATCTTTTTGATCCTCACCAAGACTGTAAGTCTGTAATTTTGCATATGCCTTATTTAATGATATATTTTTATTCATGTGCACATTTGAAAATCTCCATTTACTGTATTTTATGTTATAGGATTCGATTACAATGTTAAAGAAGCAACCTATACATGGTATGCTAGTTGGAAATGGAATAATTAATCTTATCTATTAATGATCCACAATCTTGCGTGATCTCTCCCTCGTTCCCTGTCTTGACCCGTATAGTACCCAACTTGATCATGGCTGTGATGAAGTGACTGTAAAACACATCTTGATCTTTGGCCATTAAATTGACATAAACCTGAGTTCTTGGGTCCAAAGCCCTTCTGAAGATTCCGGTAATAGGCATTGTCTAAGGTCAATGCTGTCGGATCATTTTGTGCGTGGTTTTTTAACGTAGTTTTGGTCCATGGTTGTGCCCATGTCAAATTACTTGTAGCCATGGATTCTGTTCGTGAACTCCTTGCATTGAGAGGCACTGATGGAGTGGGCTCCTGATAAGTCACCATGTCGAAGCTAGATAATCCTTTGGATTTGAAGGGTTAGATTACTTTAGAGAGTGTGACATTTGCCTGAGGAATGTTTCCGGCCACTCTTGAAGCCTCAGAGACAAGGTCTTCTTCCCATTTGCACTCTAAACCTTGGGCCTCCTAGCTGATGGTGTATGCATTTCAAGTGAGGATTGTAGACAAACAGAGAATGAAAGAATCTGTGGAGGTGGTAATTGTCTTAGCTCTTTACCATTGACCCTGTATCTCTTGGGACAATTGCCACGACATCTGCGCAAGAAACCACTCTGGGACAATGTGATTCAGCAGCTGTCGTGGCTCTAAAGAAGAGATCAAAACCATTTCCAGACAATGACAGGTTTATTTCTGCATCCCTTTCTAGTTTTACAGTGTTGCTTGATGCTACAAATGCATCACAACCCTCCATGAAAACCCGAACATATAGTGTTAGACCCAGTCTTGAAATTTATCAAAGATTGAACTAGAAAGTTGGAAAGAAGCTGAATAGAGTACAATTCCATGAATATAAGAGCAGGAAATTAAAGGGGTCTGGCCCAACAAAGCAGTCAAGGGAGAAGATTCGTAGAGCGCCAGCAGCAGAAACAGGATCTCTGAAAACTTGTCAGCAACAGCATTAAAGATTACCTGCTCAACATTCGGGCAGGTTTCAGTGTAAAAGCAATATCTTAGACCATGAACTGAATCGAAAAATAGGAGGTTTAAAGCCAGAAGAACACGAAACTAGGCCTTGGCCATAGAGACTTGAAGTGTTAGAGATAATGTTACTCTTCAACTCAGATGTTTATATAATAGCAGAAAGTTGGACAGTGATGAACTGGTTTACTAGTAAGAACTCAAAAGTTGCCTCTATTTTCTCCATTACCAACCATCAAAAGGTGGTTCATGTGATAAACCAGTTCTATTACTCGTGTTATAATAGATTCGAATATAACGAGAGATTTTGATAAAGAAAGTCTTGATAAATATAACAGTCTATAGTCATATATAATTTGTTTAAAAGAAAAATGCCGCATTAGAATGGAAAAAAACAATAGAAACGCCCACCGTGGGGCTCGAACCCACGACCACAAGGTTAAGAGCCTTGCGCTCTACCAACTGAGCTAGACGGGCTTGTTGACGGTCTGTCCGGTTATTTTATCTAACAACATAGCTACACTGAGGCCTGCAACCGCCTATTCCGACACCCGTCCAACGAAAAAGATGGAGACTGGCCAAATGAACGCTGAATATGACAAGTTTGTGCCGTCAATTTATCTTGGTTAGATGAAGAGACGGTTTATTTTTGTTTTTTAAAAATATTTTATTTTATATTTGTTTACTAATATCAAAAATAATTTTTAAAAATAAAAAATATTATAATAATAAATTTTTAAAAAAAAAAAAAACTGTTATTATAGTTTCAAACACACCCATAATATTATCGGATCTATTTTTAGAAAAAACATGAAGACTGCAAGTAATTTGTCTGTAACACATTTTTCTCGTAAAAGATGTATAGTTAAAGCATTCAAATAAAGTTTGTCCGATGAAAGTAACATTGTCTAATGTAATGAGGATTGGAATTTGCATTAAACAACTCTCAACATACAAAGAGGATATCACAAAATAAAGAACAGCAGAGCGTCTTTTAATTAATTATTGAAGGAGTCACAACGTCTTCTAATCTCACCATCACTCCCCGTCTTGACTCCAACTTGGCCTAGCTTTATCATGGACTCAACAAAGTAATTGAAAAAAAGTTGTTGATCAGCAGCCATCATATCCACATAACCTCGAGTTAAGGGGTCCAAAACCAACATCTGGTCACTTGCTAGCAACCCAAGACCCTTTTTAAGGTTGTGGTAATAAGCGTTGTCAAAAATAAATGGTGTAGTTACATCATTAAGGGCAACCACAGTTGGATCAAGATGTTTCTGAGGACAAGGACTCCGAAGGGTTCGTGCATATTCCTGGTTCATTGTCGGGTCTATGTCAAATGTGCTGTTGTAGCCATAGATTCTCGGCATGAATTCCTTGCAATGTGAGAAGCCTATGGTGTGTCCGCCTGATAAGGCCACCATGTCCATGGTGGATAGTCCTTTGGATTTGAAAAGTGAGATTAGTTGAGGGATTGTTTGGTTCACCTGAGGAAGGTTGCCGTCCACCCTTGAGGCCTTGGAGATTAGCCCATCTCTTCTCCCCTTCTTCACTTCCCACCTTGGCCCTCCCACCTGAAAAGAACATGCATTGTAAGTTGTAAACTATTACTCTTCTTTCAGATTTCAATACTTGTGATCTAACAAATGTTGAATTAAAAATGTTTCAAGGCAAGTTTGAGACAAGACCAAGTTAACCAAGTCTCTAGTGGCAATGGCCATAACATCAGCACAAGAGACAAAGCCAGGGCATTGCAACTCTAGAGCTCTCTTGGCTCGGAAGAAGACATCGTAGCCATCTCCTGGCAAAGAAAGATTTATTTCTGCATCCCTCTCTGCCTTGTTGCTCTCCCTTGATGCTATTAAGACTGACGCATCACATCCCTTCAAAAGATGGAGAAAAAGAGAGAACTTTCAGTGAAATGGCCGTGATGGTTTTTATGTTCATTGTAATTGCACTCTTTGTACCTCAACAAAGCAGTCGTGGAAGAAGATGCGAAGAGCACCAGCAGCGGTGACAGTAGCTTCCAAAAGCTTTTGAGAAACCACATTGTGGATGATTTTCTCTACATTGGGACAAGTCTTATTGTAGAAATCGTAGCTAAGGCCTAGTGCATTTGGTCCTCTAGCCACGCAAGGAACCAAAACCAGAAAGAAAATTGGGGTAAGACACAATTGAACTCTATCCATGAAGGAGTGATGAATACAGTGACGGAAATCAATTATGCTTCTCAATTATTTATGGCTGTTTTTGGCAGTAGATGCCACAGTAAAATCCAGACAGAGAAGGCTAGTTGAGACAACAGGAAAAGCCAAGATACCCCATTTTTGGTGAAAACCAGTGACAAAAGAGTTTGTTGGCTTCTCTTTCTATTAACTAATATATGATTTCCAAGTCCATGTTATGTACTTTCTAAGTGATGCTGCTGACAGCCAATTCTAAACTATAATTTGATCACTGTAATAAAGAGAGATCAACGAGATGGTTGGCTTTACTTTCCATGGTTTCTACTACCATCAGCTTCAATTTCTTCGTTGATTTTAACCAGTCAAGAGGAATACGTGTACAAACTTCTGAGTCCTGCATTGTCCATCTAATATTCTGGCATTTCTTAGGGGGAATCTTAGCATGATGCTAGCTACCATTCACTTTATTGCAAGATTGCAAGTAAGAATTGTGAGAAATAGAATACCAATGTTTGTCATAAATAGATTGTTGATAACATATGGCTCAATCGATCCTGTCTAAAAGGGGTGAAAGGCTTCATAATAAGGGTTTGCTTTGTCTTCACGTGAAGGTTTCTTCGGGAAGTGGACAACGCTTGATCACATGCATGTGAACTAGCAATACGACGCTTTATGGATTTTGCACGCACCTATTGATGATGTAGCTGGCGTTTCCAGATGCAGATGATCACGGGAAAATATCAGAAAAATTCAGAACCTGATAGCTCCTTATGTATAAGAATATGCCTAGCTTTGCCTCCATGCCTCTGGCTGTGGTCATTAGCAGGTGCCCAGTAACTCTTTAGTGTTCAAGTTAGTACCAAAGCCTTCCCAGATGTGTAAGAAAATTTCAATATTTCCATTCGCAATGAAACATTAATAAGATATATTTCTTTTGATTAAATATTAAAGTAATTGTCCAGAAATCTTTGTGTTACCAGAATAAAAAATCTTCTAATCTTATGCTAAACTTTAAGGTTAGTATATGTAAATGTAAAACAATTCCTTTATATCCTAATTGTTGCCCCTCCATTTATAATATATGTATTAAGTCCACTAACTCTAAGTCTTATTTGTTACTTAATTTAAAATCTATATAATATATGGGTCAACTTAAAAATATTTTTCTAATATTCTATTATTTAACTCATATGACACCACCTAAGAGGTGACAATATTTTTATAGAATTCAAAATATCCAATAAGAGAAAACATTTATATTTAAATTAAGAATACAACATATAAATCATAGCGGTCACACTTTACAACTAAATACTTCTTTCTATGTATTACAATACATTTCATCCTAAAAAACTAAGCACTTAATAAGCAAATAATCTTTATGAATATAGAAAATAAATATAGAAAATAATTCATAAAACATCACTTTAATCTCTAAGAATAACATAAAAAAAATTTCTAGACAATTAATTAAAAGAAAATGAAGTCAAACATCAAATGAGTTAGCTAGACCCATACTATCCACATTATCTTTATATTGTTTTGCTAGCAATGCTTTAGTCATGGGATCCTCAGTCACTAGCTCAATGTTAATATGCTTAATGAGCACTTCATGTTCTTTCACTTTCTCTCTCACAATGAGTTATTTTATGTCGATATGCTTATTTCAGCTTCCACTTTTGTTATTCCAAGAGAAGAAAACTGCAGCCGGATTATCATAATATATCTTTATTGGTCTTGATATGAAATCAACAACTTTAAGACCAAAAATAGAATTTCTTACCCAAGTCACTTATATCGTTGCTTCATAGCATACAATGAATTATGCTTTCATGTTAAATAAAGCACTTAGTAATTCTCCAAAATATAGCTCCTCCAACAAGAAGAAAAATGTTTATGTTTCATGAAGTAGAACTTTCTTGTGTCTACACAACCAACAAAATACAAGTCTGAATAGCCAATCACCTTAAAGTAACCAGTATGTTAGTAAGTCAACTTGTAATCTTTGGTTCCTTGTAGGTATCTAATGACTTTCTTAGCAGCTTTCCAGGGAATATTACTCACTTGCTCATTTTTCAATGTATTTTGTGGGTATTGATTTTGATTGAATTTATCCCCTTTGACAATAAATGTTGTGGGCAGAGGTTGCATCATGCATAGAAATTACTAATTTTTTAATAATAAGATTAATAAATAAAATATCAAGAATAAAATTTATTTACATACGAGAGCTAGAATAAAATTCATCTTTAATGTCCATTTATAAAATAACAACCTCCCTATAAAGTCAAGTCATATACGAAGATCATTTATATATAACCTAACTTTTACACCTCCTTCCATCATGGATCCGCTTAGCCAACTACTTAGAGCATCTCCAACCCAAAAGGCTAAATTAAAGAGCCAAATTGATAAAATGGCTTTTTGAATAGTGTAAATATAGCTTTTTTGATTATATGTATTCCAATGGTAAAAAGCTATTTAGAAAAGCCATTTATATTTTAATATATTTCATGTTAAATTAATTTTAATATAATTATATAACTAATTTAGATATTTTATATATAATATAATTATGATGTTATTAATTATATAATTAATATGAGTAATAATATAAAATTAATGAAATAATATGAAAGTTAAAAGATATAATTTAAAATTAAACTTCAAATTTATTTATATGAATATTTTTAATTTTCAGTTTTATATGTTATTGTTAAAATTTTAATTTTTTAAAAGTAAATTCAAATTCAAACTTTGAAAAAAACCGTCAATATTTTAAATTTTGATTTTCTAATTTTTTATAAAAAAATTCATGCTTTGAAAAAATGAACGCCACCATTTTAAATTTTAAAATTTTAAATTTTGAAAAAATGACCGCCAATATTTTAAATTTTAAAATTTCAAATTTTAAAAAAATAACTGTCAACATTTTAAGATTTCAAAATTTGAAAAAATAATCCATCTATAAATATTCTCATATACCTTAATATTTTTTCTCATCATTCCATTTTTTTTCTCTCCAATCAAAAACATATTTCATTAAAATTCATCATGAATCATTCTAATTTTAATTTTTATGATGCTTTTAATTTTGATGATGACACTCCTGTGTTTGCTTTTCAAGTTGCTATCGTTGTGGTTGCTGAAGAAGAATCGAATAATCAAGGGCGGAGAACAGGGTATCGTGGCTCTATTCCTGGTCACAATATTGTCAATCGTAATAGAAAGGAAGGTGAGTTAAGGTTATATAATGATTATTTTGCGAGAAAATCCTAAATTCACCGAAAGTCAATTTCAAGAAGATTTAGGATGAGTCGTCGTCTTTTCTTCGGATCGCAAATGCAAGTGGAAGCTCATAATCCATATTTCAAACAAAGGACAGATGCTCTTAGTGTTCTTGGTTTATCTTGCCTTCAAAAGGTAACTGCAGCTCACAAAATACTTGCATATGGTATTCCTGCAGATCTTACTGATGAATATCTTCGAATTGGAGAAACCACTGTGATAGAAAGTCTTAGAGCTTTTGTCAAAGCAATCGTAGAAGTTTTTGGTGATTGGTATCTAAGGGCACCAAACGAGGCCGATATTTGTCGATTATTATCAATTGGAGAGCGTGGATTTCCAGGGGATGTTAGGGAGCATTGACTCGTATGCATTGGAAATGAGAGAAATGCCCAATTGCATGGCATAGGATGTATACTGGTCATTGTCGTGAACCAACTATAATTCTAGAGGCAGTGGCTTCACAAGATCTTTGCAAGACCATTAGGAGCAAAGAGAAAATATTTTGCAAGCAAGCAAGAGTCTGCAAGAAAAGATGTGGAGCGGGCATTTGGGGTGCTCCAATCTCGTTTTGCAATTGTACGTGGACATGTTCGATACTGGGATGAAGAAACGCTTGCATATATTATGAAAGCTTGCATAATAATGCATAATATGATTATTGAGGATGAAGGAGCAATGAATCTTGGATTTGACCATGAACATGAAGTCAATTCCTTTATATCAGTGTCACATGGTGAAATACCAAAACTACATGATTTTCTTCAAACTCATAATCGAATTAGGGATAGAGCAACTAGCTCTCAACTACAAGAAGATTTGATTGAATATTTGTGGGAACAATATGGTAACGAGTAGAATCTTTAGATTTGAACTTCTTATGTTATCATAATTTTCATATTTTTTATGTTTTTTTTTTTCATTATGGTTGTTATCTTTTAAGTTAATTAATCCTACTTATTATTGTTAAGTGTTAGAGGAACTTCAAAAAAGTATTATGAATTGATATCAATTTCATAACAATATATTTAAAATAACCAAGAATTTTCTACACATTTAATTAAAAATACATTACATTACAATAAATCAATCAAAGTTAATTAAAAATTAAAACCCCTCTTTTGCATAATTTCTAACTTTTTATTTTGAAAATACGCTGCAGAAATTGGATCCAAATTAGAAATATTCATTTTCATAATTTGTTCTTCTTTCTCAATCCTGTCCAATTCTTGTTTCTCTTCACTTTGTTGAATCATCATGGCTTGTTGCTCTAACATAATTTTCATGTCTTGTTTCTTCTGATCCTCAATTTCAATTAGAGTATCCCTGAATTTTTGTAAGAGATTCGTTACACTTACCTCCCCAACTTTATCTTTTCCTTGTCTACGTTTAAGTCGTTCCTTTGCAGCCTTCTGACCGATTGATCTATCTTGATAAATCAATGGTTCACTATCTTCTCCTAAACTAACAGAATTAAGGGTAAATGGAGTTGATGAAGCCGGACTTGCATTGACATGACTTTTTTGTTTCTTGTTTGACCTTTGATGTTGACTTGCACGCTCAAATTGCTATTTGGGTTCTTTTCTTAAGATAACCCAACAATGTTCTAGTTGAAATCGTTTGCCAACGCAAGAAGCATACATTTGTCGAGCATCATTAATCTGGTAAAAAAATAAATTAATTAAATAATGTTAAAATATGTGTTAAACAATTTAACATAGAAATGAATATTAAAATTACCCTTGATTCTTCGGTCATTCCATTTTGCTGACGATTTTCAATTTGAGTAACAAATCCAACAAATTTACCGACTTCTCTATTTATTTCTTGCCATCTACTTGACATGCTTATTTGGAAACGATTATTCAAGTTTCCTCCATTCTCTACAAAGTAAGCATGTACGCGAGCCCAGAACTGTTTTGTTTGTTGTTCAACTCCTGTAATTGGATCCTTACTTGTATTTAGCCATGTAGAGACAAGTAAACAATCTTCCTCTCTGGTGATAAATTTTTACTTCTTTGTGATTTTTTTGCCGAATGGACATTTAAATTCGAGTATATTAAGTCATCAATTAATTGATTAGAATCACTTGGTTGAGAGAGAATATCTTCCGACTCACTCATAAGAAAGTTGGTAAAAGAGCTTGGAAAATTTGAATCCATCTACGTTAAAAAAAAAAAAAAACTCAAGTTAAAACCTTATAATAGAGTGTAAAAGAAGCTCACATTCAATGTCTAGCAATTTTGTAGTTTCCATATATGTGAATTAATAATAAGCATTGCATCCTACTTGTTCTAACATAACAATTTGACCATTTTTTGGAACTAAAAGAGAATTGATATACTGGTTTAATTGCATTTTCAACAAGATAAAATATAATTGATCTCAAATTAAAACAGACAATCAAAAATAAATTTTAAATATGTCACTCTATCTTTTTATCAATATCAACTACCATTATTAATTCCTCTCAATTTTATCAAAGATAACAACATAAATAAAAATTATCTTCCTTAACCCATATTAAAAACATAAAATAATAAAGAAATAAAAATCATCACAAATATTAAATTAACAACAAAAGGTCTAAAAAATCAAGAGATATAAAAGAGAAAATAGAAAAAGCTTTTAAACAAACATACATTTTAATTTCAGCTAATTAACACAACCGATGTTATTAATTAACCGGAGAATAATTTATTCTTGTTTTTCTAAATTTAAGAGAAGGGTGAGGCACAATACAAAATTTTAAAATCTACAAGTTCTTTCCTCCTCCATTTAAAGAAAATTCCTCCAGCATTTAAAGAAAAAAAAAAGAGTTGTTGGCCAACGACTATAAAAATAGTCGTTGGCCAACAAGATTTGTTTTGGCCATTTCTACAGGGAAATGTAGAAATGGCTGGCCAGTGAACAAATAGCTATTTGTTTGGGTGCTGCGTTGGAGTGAAGAAATAGCTATTCTAGTTCAACTTTATATATCCCAATAAATATAGAAAATAATTCACAAAACATCACTTTAATCTCTAAGAATAACATAAAAAAATTTCTAGACAATTAATTAAAAGAAAATGAAGTCAAACATCAAATGAGTTAGCTAGATCTATACTATACACATGATCTTTATATTGTTTTACTAGTAATGCTTTAGTCATGGGATCCTCAATCACTAGCTCTCAATGTTAATATGCTTAATGAGCACTTCATGTTCTTTCACTTTCTCTCTCACAATGAGTTACTTTATGTCAATATGCTTATTTCAGCTTTCACTTTTATTATTCTAAGAGAAGAAAACTGCAGTCGGATTATCACAATATATCTTTATTGGTCTTGATATTGAATCGACAACTTTAAGACCAGAAATAGAATTTCTTAATCAAGTCACTTGTATCGTTGCTTCATAGCATGCAATGAATTATGCTTTCATGGTAAATAAAGCGCTTAGTACTTCTCCAAAATATAGCTCCTCCAACAAGAAGAAAAATGTTTCATGAAGTAGAATTTTCTTGTGTCTACACAACCAACAAAATGCAAGTCTGAATAGCCAATCACCTTAAGGTGATCAGTATATTAGTAAGTCAACTTATAATCCTTGGTTCCTTATAGGTACCTAATGACTTTCTTAGCAACTTTCTAGGGAATATCGCTTGCTCATTTTTTAATGTATTTTATGGGTATTGATTTTGATTGAATTTATCCCCTTTGAGAATGAATGTTGTGTATCATGCATAGAAATTACTAATTTTTTAATAATAAAATTAATAAATAAAATATTAAAAATAAAATTTATTTACATAAGAGGACCTAAAATAAAATTCATCTTTAATGTACATTTATAAAAATAACAACCTCCCTATAAAGTCAAGTCATATAAAGATCCTTTATATATAACCTAACTTTTACACCTCCTTTCATCGTGGATACGCTTAGCCAACTACTTAGAGTAAAATAGAGTCGAATAGGCTCTAAGCTTTAATTTTCACTTAATTTCAAGACATATAGGCCACCTTAATTATATTTTTATAACAAGATAAAACTATTTCAAAACCAAGTGCTTGTTTTATAACACAAAAGAATAGTGATGCAATATCATCAACATCAATAAGTTAGGGTGAAATTTGTTTTGATTCATGACGTTGGCTGAAAAGGGTCGTTAGTTTTTTCCACAAAAAAGTTGTATTGATCATCTGCCCACAAAAACTATAATAAATCAATCAATTCTAGAATACAAATCTTGAAATAATGGAGTCATATCCATGTTTTTGAATACAGGCCAATAATTTTCCAGCCAAAAAAGTAGAAAGAAGGAAAAGTTATAACATTATTGATAAAAGCATCGTCTAATTGGATTTCATCTGTTTCTGCTTGGAGCTTTGTTTCCATGCTACTTCCACCCTGCTAATCTCCACAAAGATTAGACAATACCCATGTTATAATTAGATCAAACTATCCAAGCCCACATGGATAAGAGCGAGCAGGGACATCATAGATTTCTTGTTTCTCCAATTTCATGCCATCCATTCCTAAGCTCCCCTTGTATGACATGAAATCATATTATTAACCCTTCAGGGCGGAAGTCCTGTGTATATAACTATACATGTTCCACTGGTTAGCCGTCTTGCTTCCCCAGCATCTTCCACCAGCTGTTCCGATCAAAAGGAGCGAAGGTAGCCTGAATTGAAAGGAAATAACTTGGAGAAATTAAGCTTTTTTTTCATTCAAGTTTATCTGCAATGTCCTTTAACGGGATAGTTATTCATGCAGTAAGAAAAAGATTTTGAAAGCTCATATCTGAGTTGCAATATTAGCTGTTTTTAGAGAAATAGTAACATCAGAGGTGAAAGTAGCAATGTGCCCTCTGGTGTAATCCATTACAAGAAACCTTTAATCAGAACGTAACGTTTTAAGGTCAGAGACAGTGGACCTGAGATTTAGCTTTCGCCAGTCTCCATAATAGCTATAAGATAGCAAAGCCCATGACCCATTATTGTTCCTTCTGGCTTCCTTGTTGGAAAGCTTTTGGAAACAAAAGAGACTGCTCAATTTTATTTTATTTTTTTGCTTGCAAGTCTTTATCGAATGCTAAAAGGGCACTTCCTCTGATCCTCTCTATCGAGTTAAGACCTTTTAATAATTGAAGTTGGTTTGGTCTACCATACTCATCTTCTTCTTTAATATCCACTTTACTGCTATGGGAGCTACAAACACATGGGGCATTATGGCTGCACCAGCCTTTTCGATTCTTTTTTTAATTATTAATATCGATACCCGGACTAACTTGTGCGTACCTCGACTAATTTTACGAGCTCTGAAGTTAACGATTATATAAGCCTCCAGTGACTTTAAAATTTATGGGACTCGAACTGGTAATCTTTAGAGAACAAACCTAAAACCTGAACAGTTGAGTTATACCTCTTATCATTATTAACTTTTCGTTACTTGATATTGCTCTTCCTATTTCTTGCACTGCTCCTCTTGGGTACAAGTTTGCCTGTAATGTGACAGTGGTCCAATTAGTCTTCAAAACTGGCTAGTGGAATTGTTAACATCGAGCTATGATGCTTCAATTACAACCCAGATAGCAGCAATCAAACTCAATCCTTTTTGTCATCATAATCATTTGGAAATGGTCTGAATGATATTTAATTTCTCATTATACATGTGAACCAAGTTGTTATTGATGCAGAAAAATCCCATCTTTTGATGCTAATTATCTAGATATGGACACCACTAATGTCGATATATATTCCTTAAATTACTAGTTTTCAACTGCAGCTTGCATGTAATTAATGATTGATTAAGCAAACAACTTGAACTTGTGAATGTTTTCTTGAGATTACGCTCATAAAAACATGCCTCAATAATGATGTTGATTGCCCCCACTGTTCATCCTCATGCTATGAATGATTTGTCTCATTACTTCCAAATCTCAATGCTAAAGAAAAGATAATCTATTTCTGGATTAATTAAAAACTTAGTTTAGGACGGCCATGTCAACAAGTACAAAATCACTATGAGATTACTCTGAAATCGGTGGTCTGTCACACTTTTTGGTTGGTGAGGGCATGTTATGTGATATCATATTGAGGCTCTTTTCATTGCTTAAATTAATCATACAAATAAAACCTATCCAATCATTCCAAGTGCGATAAACTCTTCTAAAATTGTTTTTTTTTTTAATTCAGTTTTAAAAATTACTAAAACTCTTGAAAACGCTATTGAATGTAAATAAAAACAGTAACACTGAGAGCTATAGTTTAACTGATTATGCCATAAGTTTGCTTTCTAGAGATTATTAATTTGAATCTCACAAATCTCAGGGTCACTAAAGGCTTATATGGTTGTTAATTTTAGGGCCCGTGAGATTAGTTGAAGTGTGTGCAAGCTGGCTTAGACACCCATGTTAATAAATAAATAAATAAAAAAACAATTCCAATCATTTAAAATGATATTAATATAAGGATGAAATTGCACTGAAATAAAGTTTGATAATCAAAATAAAATATAAAAAACAATATTGCTCTTTGAGCATTGCCATCCACTTGAATATTGGCCTTCTGTCCCTTCAGTTCTTCCTCGAGCTGAATGATCACTGACTGAAGTTCCTTCTTTTCATGTTAGGTCCCTTTCTAGGTTACCTACACCAAATGATAGAAAACCCTAGATTCTTGTTTTCCCATGGAGGGTCCACTGCGTTTGAACGTAGAAGCTAGGAGTTTGCTAATGGACAAAGGAAGAAGAGAGTTCCTATACGAATGATTCATCAAAAAAGAAAAAAATTGTTTCTTTTCGTTCTATAAGTTTTGGTCACTTTCATGCATATACGTACGTGGCCATTACTATAAGAACTTAATTTCTTCGTCCATCATGTAGCAAACTCCTCGCAGTGGCTATAAATCCCATTGTATTTTATATTTTAGGGATTGTAAATATTTAATTGTATTCAATTTATCATTTTAAAGTTATTCATGACTTTAAATATCCAAAAAAAAAAATATCGCTAGAATATTATAAAGAAGAAGGAAATACTTCTTTTAAAAAAAAAAAAAAAACTCAGCACGTGAACGTGGGCACTTACACATGCAAATCCTTCAAAATCGTTGCGTGAACACTCTTGTCTAACACGAATGAGGCTTTTCGTGACTTCAATATGTGCAAATCTTTTGTTTTTTTAATTTCAAACAACTACTATTATGAGAGAAAATTGGTAAATATAAATAAAAAAATTTCAGATTACAGTGAATTTTACTAACAAGATAGTCTCTCGTTGTATGGAATTACAAAGGGAAAAAATAAAAAATCAAAAAAATCAAAAAGTATAATGACGTATTATTCATACAGACGGAATTACCGATAAAATTAACTCGTCGGTGAAATATGTCTGTAATGTCATCGATAATATTTAATTTATGACATGGTAAGCGACTCCTCTCTCCTCTTTCCTCATTTCTTCTTCTTCCTCCCAGCTTTGCAACAAACAGCCCCACCAACCCACCCACCCACCCAATTTTATTATAAATCATCGATGATAGGTTTTTTGATAAAGTATTTTCATATGTGAGCTTGTTGGTAAAAATAATATCGACGAACCTAATGTCTAACCACATACGGAATATTCCTTCGGTAAATTGAAAAATTATGGCAGTTAATATTTCAATGAAGTATTTTTGTTAATTATGTTCCTAATTAATTTTTATTTCATTTATAGTGAAGGGTTGGTTTTAAGTTAATTATAAGATGAGAGTAGCTCTCACGATTTTTTTTAGATGCATATTTACTGATTTTAAACATTTTGAATAATCATTGAAATGATTACTCAATTTTATCATATGCAATTGGAAAATTTAATTGTTTATGATGAATTTCATTTAAATAAATAAGAATTTTATTTTTAGGTTTTTTCTTCTTTTGTTTGTTTTATATGTGTGTGTGTGTATAAAAATGATTGGTACATAGATAATAACATCAAATTTAATTGTTTAGGATAATTTCATTTAAATAAATAAGAATTTTATTTTTAGGTTTTTTCTTCTTTTGTTTGTTTTATATGTGTGGGTGTGTGTGTGTGTGTGTGTGTGTAAAAATGATTGGTACATAGATAATAACATCAAATTTAATTGTTTAGGATGAATTTCATTTAAATAAATAAAAATTTTATTTTTAGGTTTTTTCTTCTTTTGTTTTAAATTCAATGAGGTTTTTTTATACATTTCAAGTGTATATATGCGCTAACCTTTAGAGAATTTAAATAAATGAATTTTTTACAAACAAGAAATAAATTTATTGCATGAGATTAAATAAAAATAAGTTTTGAACATGATCCTGCTTCATTGTGGAGGTAAGAAGAAAGAAAAAAGTATGAAGTCATTTGTTAGTCCTCTTCCATGGAGCAATGAAAATTTCAGTTGTGAGAAAGAATTTCAGCCTCACAATGTGCATGCTCAATCCTTCCCTTCCTTGAAAAAGAAATAAATATTGTTAAATGCCCCTTGGAACCCTTAAAAGAGTATTTGGGAACGCGGTTCCTTAAAATTTAATTTTTTTTTGTATAAAATGAATTATTTTTTTTTGTATAAAATGAATTTTTTTATATTTCTGAATTATTTTGATGTGCTGATATTAAAAATAATTTTTAAAAAATATAAATTTTATTTTAATATATTTTTAATCAAAAAAACACTTTAAAACCACTACCACTATCAAAATCTCCTCCTCCTCCTTATGTAACCTTAATATTACCTTAAAAACGACAAGATTTTGATCAGATTGTAAGAGAAAAAACAAGGGGTTGAGATGGGCCTACCCAAGATTTTGATCAGATTGTAAAGACAATCAGAAGAATCCAGTATCAGTGCATTACACCTTACGAAGTCAACATTTGCCGGCTTTTTAAAAAAGGATTCCACGTGTCATAAGCTCCTTCCCTCAATTCCACATTTTGCCTCCTCTAACCGTTCGATTTCGATCCAACGGTAGCACATTAGTTTCTGACTCCCTCCAATTTTGCTGACTTTTGTACTCTTTTTTTCCTCCATGCCAATTGACATAATCACCCTTATATCCTCTTTTGTGTCAGCATCCTCTTTTATTTTTATTTTTTATTTTTATTTTTTTATGGGGCCATCTACTGTGCTCTTATTCCTTTCCTGTGTAGCTATCATCCCTGTGTGTAAGTTTTATGATTCCAGAAATTGTGGATAATCATGAACAAAATGATTACCTATAGCGATGTGATCATAGAAGATGCTAAATCTAATCAATATTTCAATATTATGCGATTTGATTATGATATAATAAGCTCTATTTTTGTTGGTATATCAATCAATTTTACCCATCTTTGTCCAAGGCAAACAACATTTAATGGGAATTTATTTATTGGATTTGCGATATGAAAAGATTGAGTAAAAATAAAAAATATTATTTAAATATATTTATAAGTAAAAACACTTTAAAACACAATATTTACAATACTTCCCGACATTCGCTCAAATCAACTTGCAACCATCTCAAGCGAACCCAACTCCAAAACACCAGGTCTCATCTGGGTTCGTCCGAAGCACGGGTCGACCAGGTTTTGCCGAATTGTTGCTCCGGCCGGTTTTTTATTAAACCCGGACCGGTCTAGCTACCGTGTCGACCCGCTAAACTGGGCCGAGTTTAATAACTATGGTATTCAAAATGATGGTGTTTAGGTGACATATACAAGGCATTTACCTTCTATTTAAAGCATAATTAAATTTCCACCAACTTGGGGTTTTTTTGTGAATTTCTACTGTGTCATGAAAACGATAAATTTTAAGGTGACAACCTCCGATCTTAATGCTTTTAATTCATTTTCCATTTAGCCTGTGGGTTTTGGGTTGCAACAAATAACAATTACCAAAATATTTAAATTCAATTGGGTTAGGGCTAATCCTAACTAACTAGGAAATTTAATTCATCAATGGGTTGGTAGCGAATGACTTGTGCCAACCAAGGGGGAGGATCGATATTCCTGCCCAAAGTTGCAGCATCAATCCTTTCCTTCTACACAAAATTACAAAAAGATAACCTAATATGGATTAAGAAATAGAGAGAAATTAGATATGTTGCCCGCCCACGGTCCATAGGGTGAATACTTTTTTTTATTTAAAAAAATTGATAGGTTAAAAAAATTCAATTCTCAAGTTTTTGGTTAAATTGATAATTTAAATATTTATGAAAAAAACAACAATAAAAAAATTGATAAAAAACAACGAAAAAAAAATCATATTCGAGTCTATCGAATTATCAAACAACCCAACATTAGCCTAACTAAAAGAAAACCAACAAAAAAAGAGAGTCAAACTTAAAAAAAAAAATAGAGCTAAAATCTAATAGGAAAAACCTAGTAAGGATGAAATCTTAAAAAACATTATCGCAAACAAAAAATTGCAATTAAAAGAATTAAGACCAAACTTGAAAGATTAAAAAATCACATGAGTGAAATTGAAAATCATTTGTAATATGATAGATTATTTATAGATTAAAAAATCACAGGGATGGAATAAAAAAAATTATCGAGGGCTAATCCAATAGAATCAAACTGATAAAAAATAAGAAAATAAAAGTTAAAAAAGAGAATTAAACTAAAAAATAACAAAAGAAAAGTTTATAAAAAAGAATAAAAAATAAGACAACATCAATTTAGAAAAAGAGAAAAAACAAGGCAAACTTCTTAAACCTAGTCTAATCTCTAAAAGTCGCATCTTATGAAATTTTTTACCCGAATTCAATCAAGAAGCATATTTCTCAACCAATTTAATTTTAAAGGATGAGATCAGTAGAAAATATTAATAAAAAACCCTGTAAAAGCAGAAACAAAAAATGAAGATAAAATTTGATAGAAAAAACCGAAGGATGATGCAATTTAATGAAAAACAAAATAATCCCAAATAAAATAAATATCAATTAAAAGAATAAGGATTAAATTTTAAAGATTAAAAAAATCATAAAGGGTGAAATTGAAAATATCTGTAAAAACAAAGCAAACCCAAACAAATATCCTAAACATGATCAATTCTTAAAAAGCTCACAATCCGAATAAAAAAGAGAAGGAAAAGAAAAGTAATTTGGGGCCAAATCACGTTGAACAACCATATACACACCGTTATAGGGAGAAAGAGGATACCGAGACGAATCAAATAATGCGGCGAAATCATGGTTACAACCATTAGAGCTAGCCACATGTGTCACCAGAAGGCAACGGAGTGGCTGACATGTTGAAGTGTGTGAGGCATGCGTCAACAACTTTTTTGTTTTTTATTTTATATTTACAAAACCAAAATATTCCCTTAGAATTAAATAATAATAACACACAAACTATGATGAAATTACAATCAAGCTCCTAAAGTCAAAACTAAAATATTCAAATGGTAAGAGTGATGTAGTAATTATATTGTTTAATCAAATATGAAACTTCAAAAACACCCTTGTGCAGAAGGAATTTGATTATTTTATTTAAGGGTTATATTAGTAATTTTACCGTGTATTAAAAAACAAAATTACCTAAATAACCCCGCATAATCCTTAAAATACATTTATGTCATGATAAAAAGATCACCTTACCCTGAAGCAAAGGCAAAAAGATAAAATGATAAAGGGGTATAATAGTAATCATACTATTGTAATGAATAGTAATCCGTGTCTTAGGGCACAATAATATCACTAGGTGGATTACTTTTTTTCTTATAATAAAATAAAATAGATTTTTTTTTCAGTCAGTGATCACCTAGTTTTTGTCCAATGTAGTTGAGTGATTAAATTAGAGCCCGTTTGATTGTAGTAGAAATTGTTTTTCAAAATGTTTTTTGTTTGAAAATGCATCAAAATAATATTTTTTTTTATTTTTAAAAATTTATTTTTAATATCAACACATTAAAATGATTGAAAAACATAGAAAAATTAATTTGAAGTAAATAAAAAAATAAAAAATCTTTAATTTTTTTAAAATACTTTTAAAATATAAAAATAAACAGAATATAGAATATAGAAACACAAACGCATCAAATAATTAAACAAAATTATTGAGAACCACGGTGCTTAAAAATAAGAAAAATGATAGCTATTTCTACGAGAAATTTACAAAAAATTAATTTATAGCATTCCCAAACTTGTATCCAATTTAATAAGACCTCTACTCGAATTATTAGCTCGATCAAGAACACATACTCATGAAACAAATGTGGTTGGTAGGGGGAATTGCCAATTTCTTTATATGCCCAATATCATTTCAATGTATTCTATTTTTCAAGAAAAAAAGAAAATAATCCTTTTCACTACTCTTTTATGTAATCTTTCTGTGAGCATTAATGTATTTTTCACATCTTTTATGTAATATTTTTAAATAATTTAATTTAAAATGTCATAAGAAAATTTAGTTTTGATACACAAACTAATTTTAAAAAACCCTTGGACTTTACAACAAAGGAATACAAATACAAATGATTGTGATATGCTTCAATGATCTTAAAAAAAAAAATAATAAAAAAAGAAAATGCTAATTAATAATAAATGAAAAAGTGGAGGGTAAAATGGTAACCGACAAAAACCCACATGAGTAGTTAAAAGCATAGTTTTCAGACTCGACTCGGTAGTCTGTCCGGTCCAAGACCCAGGTTTCGAGTTTTGATCGGGTCACCGGATCGTCCAGGTTAATTCTTTTTTTTAAATCAAAATGACATCGTTTTAGTAAAAAAAAAAAAGTCAACGGGTTTTTGATCGGGTTTTATCGGGTCCTAGATCGACCTGCCAGGCAGGACCGAGTTTCAAAACTATGGTTAAAAAATCTAGTTTGATATTGAGGTTTTTTTTTTAAAAATTGAATTTTTTTTCATTTTAAATTTTTTTAGATATTTTTAAATTATTTTAATTTGTTATTAAAAAAATATATTATTTTATTATAAAACATTCTTTACTGTATTCCTAATCATGCCATTACATTCGTTTGGTACGAAAAAACATAAAAATAAAAAATTCAAAAATCAAGTAAAATACTTCAATTTGTTTTTTTTTTAAAAGAGAAGCTTTCTTGGTTTCCTCTCTTTATTTTTATTTTATTTGTGAAGCAGAGAAAAAGCTGCTTCTTCTCCACAAGCCTGCCTGCCTCCGCCTCCTCCTCCCATTTCAATATTCTATTTTGCTACTAAATTTCTCTCACTTTCTCGCAGACCAAACAACACTCCTCTCGCTCTCTCTCTCTCTCTCTATACCTACAGTTGCTGTTTCTTCTATTGAGCTGATACGTTTTTGGCCTTTTCTTTTTATATAGAAAAAGAGAGCTTCATTTTTCACTGTTTCACTTCACTTTTTTTTTGTATGTAGTGAGGTTTTTTTTCTTCTTTTTCTTGAGATCGATCTGCCAGCTTTGACTTACTTTGCTTTACTGAGAAGGGTTTTTGTTTCCTCACAAGACCCAGTTTAGACCATTTCAAGGTATGCGAAGAGATGCTTCTTTCTGTTTTTTATTTTCAAATTGTTTTTCTGGTTCTTACTGTGAATGTTAATGGGTTGAAAATGTGAGTTTGGATATTAGATCGGTTTGATTCAGCAAATTTTATTTGCTTTTAAGTGGGAAGAAAATGAGGGAAATTGGAGAAAAGTTCGGTTCTTTGATTTACTTATTATTTTGTTTTTTGGTCTCTAATGGAGAAAAATTGAAACTTCAAACTTCAATGTTCAAGTTTTGATCCTTTTCATTATTTTTTTAAAATTTTGGTACCTTGCTTAAAAGCATATACAAGTCAAGTCTTACAAGCATTGTTGTCTTTTTTAACCTTGTAAGTGAAATTTGTGGTCAAGGAAGGTATAAAAGTTTGTTAACTTGCTTAATGTTTGCAGAAACTAGAGCGGTTTTCTAGTAATTCAAGTTTGAAGAACGGAGAGGAATTTGAAGAATTGAACCATTTTTTATTTATTTAGGATCCGTGAGAAGTATCTGCTAGTGAAGGGTTGTATTGATTTTTCTTTTTTGGGTTACTTGAAGGACTTGGATAGATTTTTTAAGGTGTTGAGCTTGTGAATGGTGGTGACTAAGTATCGAGGGAGCACTAGGGCTGGTTTCTAAAACTATGGTCCCCTCCATCAAGCTGTATCCAAATAAGTTTTAAAGTGTGGCCTTGTGATAAGACGTTTTTTTAGGGTGAAAAAGCTAAAAAGTTAGCCTTTTAATTGATCCTTTATCTTATGGCATCTGTTGGAACTCAATCGTCAGGATCAGAGAAAATGTTACCGAAATCCCAGGTCTTGCCTTCTCTAGAGTCGATCAAATCTTTGCCGGTTGATTTTAGGTTCGTGGGTTCGCCAACATCTGAACAATTGGAAAAATCTGTGGATGTGAAATCATTAAATAGCAATGCAGTCTGTTTGAGTTTTCCAGAAAAAAATGATATAGGGAATGGCCTTGTTGATGGAGCTGAGGATAGTGTTGGCAATGATGTCAGTGAGGATTCACCTTATAGTCGGACTGCTATCTTGATTGAACAAAGGCCTTCTGTGGGTGATGAAGATTTGGACACTGTGGTTATGCCTTTGCCTTCGATATCAACATCTCGCAGGGAACGCAGGTGGTCTGATACCAGCTCCTATGCTACAAACAAGGTACCCTTGCATGAATGGGATTAGTTTTTGGTCTGATTATGGCTAAATTCTTGCAGTTTTGGATGCATATTTATCTAGAGGCTGTGGAGGTTGATACTAAATTATGATGAAGCTATTCGGATTTAAGTTGATTGATTAGCATTCAATTCATTGATCTTGTTACCTATGTTAAAGTTTACCATTTCAGAAACTTCAATCTTGGTTTCAACTTCCTAATGGGAATTGGGAGCTGGGGAAGATTTTATCAACTTCAGGGACCGAGTCTACTATTTCTCTCCCTGATGGAAAAGTAAGTGAAATTTTCAGAAATTTTTTTAAGATGTTTTTGTGGTATAAATAGTTAGGGATGTTTTAATTTGACTTGCGTTTCAAATCATAGGTTTTAAAGGTGAAAACTGAAAGTCTTGTGCCAGCAAATCCTGATATCCTTGATGGTGTAGATGATCTCATGCAACTTAGTTACCTAAATGAGCCATCAGTGTTGTACAATCTTCAGTATAGATACAATCGTGATATGATTTATGTAAGTGTTTGTGTTAGTATTATATTTGGTTTTGAATCAGTTAGTGAAATACTGATTTCCCCTAATTCTTTTGAGTGCAATTTAGACAAAAGCAGGGCCAGTTCTGGTAGCCATCAATCCTTTTAAGGAAGTTCCTTTATATGGAAATAATTACATTGAAGCATATAAGAATAAATCTATGGAGAGCCCACATGTGTATGCCATTACAGACACGGCCATCCGGGAAATGATACGAGGTGGTTTAATTTTTCATATATTCTGAAAGATTGAGTTTCTGGTGGTTTGTGACTTTCTGAAATTTGTCATATTTTGTAGAGTTCTTATTCTTTTTTTTCCTCTCTCTCCAGATGAAGTAAATCAATCTATCATTATAAGGTTAGTAAAGTGTGAGTAATTAAGTTTTTTTTTTTTTTTTTTGAAGGTGCTTCTTCAATTAATAGCTTATCAATTAATTGTTCCTCATGCTGTTTGCTTCTAGGCAGTTTGAGTAGGAACTCATAATGTGGCATTTTGTAGATTGTTTATATGACAAGTTGAAACCATGTGTATTTCACACCTATGTCAATGTTCATGTTGAAGGTTTAGTGGATGTTCATCTGGAGATAACATCTAGAGAGATACCATCTCGTTATCCTTGTGGTGACCAGAGTTCTGCTTTTGTTATTATATGATATAGTGTTCACTGTTAACATACAAGACTAAATAATTTGCAGTATATAACAAAGGCCATGAAAAAAGGGTGAAGCTACCGGAGAACGTAATGAACTTTAACTATGATAACTTCCTTGCATCCCAGCGTGTTAGAAATAGCCCATCCACTGAAAAAATGGGTTATAAATTCTGCTAACCTAGCCTCATTGTCTGCTCATGGACTTATTGCTTCTCTTGTCTTCTTTGGGTATGCAAAGTCCTTGTGATTATTTTATTTGAGTGACTCACGCTATCATGGAGTATAATCGAGGAAGAAATTCTATCTTTCATTTGAACTCTGCTTGGTCGCGTACTTCTTACTTTCATTTGTCTTGTGTGTTTTGGATTTTGATGATCTAGAAGTTTTTGGATGGTTTTGGATTTATACTAGCACGTGCCTCCCTTTTGTGTTCTTTTAACCAGTTTATCACTTTCTCAAAATGATACAGTACACGTGATGCATATCATCCAATAAATGGCACATAACATGACATACCAAAGAAGCACAAGTTTATAGCATTTTTAGCAGAAGTTTATAGTGTTTTTATTAACATTCCTTGTACACATCTGAGTTCGATTCCATTTGTTTGTTGCCTCAGTGGTGAAAGTGGAGCAGGAAAAACAGAGACAGCAAAGATAGCAATGCAATATTTGGCTGCTCTTGGTGGTGGCAGTGGGATAGAATATGAAATATTGAAAACCAATCCTATTCTAGAAGCCTTTGGTAATGCCAAGACATTGAGGAATGACAACTCAAGTCGCTTTGTAAGCTCCATGTTCTTTGTTTGAAACATCACAGTGTTCTTTACTCTTTAGGTTAACTTACTGGTATTGAGGGATGACAGTTATTATTGTCATCCAGAATTTAATTTTAATTATCAATACTTGTTCTGAACATGTTGCAGGGAAAGCTGATTGAAATCCACTTTAGTGAAACAGGAAAAATATCAGGTGCCAAAATTCAAACATGTAAGATTGCTCAGATTACTGATGCACTTCAATGATGTTGGATATATTTTCCTGTTCACTTTTTTGAAATTTCTGTTACTGACTGAGTTATGAATCTATGTTCGTTCTTGTTTGGTGCACAGTTTTACTGGAAAAGGTAATTTTCTATTCCTCTTTCATATTGCCTGCATCATTTTTTTGAGTTGCCAATTTAATCTATTAAATAAACAGTCCAGAGTGGTCCAATGCATGGAGGGTGAGAGGTCATATCATATATTTTATCAGCTTTGTGCTGGGGCTTCACCAAAACTAAGAGGTATGTACTGCCATATATTTTCTCAATGTGTTCAAATTTTGATGCATATTTTAAGAGCGCACCAAGTTCCTTTCTTTAAAAAAAGCATCCAAATATACTGATTCCTATGTAATAATAACAAATGATCCTACCCCCTTTCTGCTGTTTCTTTCATGAGCACAGAGAAAATAAACTTGAAGATTGCAAGTGAATATAAATATTTAAGGCAGAGCAATTGCTACACAATTACTGGGGTTGATGATGCTGAACGCTTCCATGCTGTTATGGTTTGTTTTTGGCTTCCCATTTTCTTGCATAGTTGCTTTTAATCTTCAATTTTTTTTTCGCTTTTATGTTGAGACTAGAGGTTTTGCATGCCAACTTGCTTATAGCTGCTACAACTTTTCAGGAAGCTCTGGATATTGTTCATGTCAGCAAGGAAAACCAAGAGAGTGTATTTGCAATGCTTGCTTCAGTGCTGTGGCTTGGAAATGTCTCATTTTCTGTTGTTGATAATGAAAATCATGTTGAACCTATGGCAGATGAAGGTAAGATGCTTTCAAAAATTGGATGATTAACATATTTAAATTCATCATATCCATTGTTTCTCACTATTAGGAAAAAATCATAATTCTTGAAAAAGTAATAATGTTCAGAAGTAAATCTAGAGAATAGTTGCTTTGATTGATTGGCCACCCTGCATTGACATGGACATTGAATATGAATGACAGCTGAACTTATGTTGCTAGTCATGGATGGTTTGACAAATATAGTCATGAAGGATTAGGTTTTCGCACAGTAATTAAAACAGGCTGGCAATGCTAATTAAAATGCTGACCTCCCAAGTAATGAAACATGCAATAATTGCAATAATGCTATTTCTGTTTGTTTCATTTTTCTGTTTTAGTTATTTTGTGAGGATGAAATACAACTATTATATGTTGTATTAGTTCCAACAGCATCTTATATTTGATCTTATTGATACTTCTTAGAGTGATTGTGCTTGTTTCTAGAGGCAAATCAAACTCCGTTTTCTTCTTTTTCCTTGGAAATTATTTGGTATGGTGTCATCAGCATGTGGTCAAATTGTTGCACTGAGGCTTGCTTTTGTCATGTTCAGGTCTAACCACTGTTGCAAAATTGATTGGATGTAATGTTGGGGAGCTTAAGCTGGCTTTATCTACTCGCAAGATGAGGGTTGGAAATGATACAATTGTCCAAAAGCTAACCTTATCACAGGTGAGAAAATGTCAAAAATCAGCCTTTTCTATAGTTAGATATTTAAGGGGAAACTCACTGTTGCGTTTGACTTACACTTGCATATATAGCAAGGCAACAAGTATATGCTTGCCTCTCATAAGCGACGGATCTAAACAAGCACCAACATCCTTTTCAAACTTTCACCTTTAAAACTGTAATATTGGACCACCCTGCAGTCTGTCTGGAGGTGGTATCTATTTGAAAGTTAATTGAATTTTAAAAACATATAGATATGTATGAATGCAAAGGTCTTTACTTGAGCTCCTGTTAATTGTAATTTTCCATGGAGTGCATAAAGACATTCAGTTATGAACAATTTTTTCTTCTACTTTTCAGGCAATTGATACAAGAGATGCTCTGGCAAAGTCGATATATTCTTGCTTGTTTGATTGGCTTGTTGAACAAGTCAACAAATCACTTGCAGTTGGTAAAAGGAGAACCGGCAGATCCATCAGCATTCTTGACATTTATGGATTTGAATCGTTTGAAGTGAGTTTAGTCATCATCCTACTGTGATATTCTCTCTGTTTGTGAGTTGAATTTTGATATATGGCATTCTATGCTATTTACTGTATCTGTAGAGAAATAGTTTTGAGCAATTCTGCATAAATTATGCGAATGAGAGATTACAGCAACACTTCAATCGTCATTTATTCAAGTTGGAGCAGGAGGTAAGTATCTTAAAACATCTTACAAGACTCCTGGTTTCATAGTTGAACTCAAGGCAATAATGGGTGAGGGATGTCTTAAAATTTCACTCATTGATCCTCAATATCCAAAAGTGAGTTCTGGAATTCTCCTATTTGTTAAAAAACAAAACTTCTGTCTCCTGGGGGGGAAAAGGTTAAGAATTCTGACATATCATTATGATGGATTAGTAGTGGTTTCAACATCTATACATGACACAGTACTAGGTTTTTGAGCTTCTGTAGCCTAAGAAAGTAGGATGCATTACTACATTTGCAGTGCATGTGTTTACAAGATGTTCTTGTCTTCCAGGAATACATACAAGATGGCATTGACTGGGCCAAGGTTGACTTTGAAGATAACCAAGACTGTCTCAATCTTTTTGAAAAGGTACAGAGTAACTCGCTAGAATGTTTCATTTGTGCTTTTTATTTGTTTCTTTGAATTGTAGTGTTGGAAATAGAAACATGTACCTCTATTGTAATATTACTGTTTCGAGCCTGTTGAATATACCTTGATATGATAATTAAATTGATGTTTCTGTTCCTCACTGCATAATGTTTTGTGGACTATATTCAAACCTGATGGTTATTTCTATGGTTAACCAATGCATTTTTGCATATCTTGAGAAGGATAGGGATTCCATCAATGTTGAATGCAAGTTTCATACCCTGTCTTCTTACAAGTCAACAGAGGTCTTGAGGTGCAAATGGGATAGTTTCTTGACGTGGTCAGCAAAAGAAATACAAAACGTGTTTTTTTTAGAGTTCTAAGAAACTCTCAAGAAAAGCTATCTAAGCTGACTCCCTTCTTATCATGAGTGTATTTCTCATATTTTTTTTTTCTAGTTTGTGTAATAGAGGTATAGAAAACCGATACAACGAGACTTTCTTCTTTTTGTTTGACAAATTAAAATTAACAAATGTGGATGATCGTGCACAGTAAAAATGGATTCTTAAATTTGTTTTCTGCATTAGTTCTAATGCTCAAGTTTCATAGTTTAGACAATTTTTATCTTTTATGCATGAATTTCTTGACTTCTCTCAAATTTCTTCTGTTTTTGAAATTTGAATTTATACAACCTGAACCTTTTATCTTTTATGCAGAAACCTTTGGGCTTATTATCATTACTGGATGAGGAGTCCACCTTTCCAAATGGCACAGATTTGACATTTGCCAACAAGCTTAAACAGCATTTGAACTCTAATTCTTGTTTCAGAGGAGAGCGAGGCAAGGCCTTCAGTGTCAGCCATTATGCTGGCGAGGTATTGGCCTTTCAGTCAACAAATAGTCCATTGTGCTTTCCTTTTGTTGTGACTCAAGTGCTTATAATGGTCAAAATTGACCAACAAATTTGATATGGCACTGTTTGAAAGAATACCATTGTTCAGATCCCTTTTACTGTTTGTGTGACCCAGCCAGCTGTGGACGACTGTGCTTCTGATTCTTTTAGTTTCCCTTAAGATTAAAGTGATTTAACAATGTAGGTGCCATGACCTTTTGGTTATGAAAAGGCTACCTCATTTAATGCTGTCACTGTGTTGAATTTCAGGTTACTTATGACACAACTGGATTTCTGGAGAAGAATAGAGACTTATTACACTTGGACTCTATCCAGCTTCTCTCTTCATGTTCATGCCATCTCCCCCAGATATTTGCTTCCAATATGCTTACACAAACTGAGAAACCTATAGTTGGTCATTTATATAAAGCAGGTGGAGCAGATTCACAAAAGCTAAGTGTTGCAACAAAATTTAAGGTATATTACGTTCTGTTGTCTGTACCCAAACCTAAAACTGGGATGCCCTAAGGTTTACGTTCGCCATGAATTATTTTTCTTTTATTTTCGTGGCCTAATGATACAAGGTTTTGTTCACTATCAAGAAAAGGGTTTTGTAAGCCATTATTTATCAGATATTGATTTGTGATGATCAAGAATATGAACTGTTCAATCCTGATAGTTAGGAAACTTGTTTCTTTTTAATTTGGATCAGTTGAGAAAGAGTTTGTTCTTAATCAACACTTGTATTATTGATGGTAGTGCTTTGAAAAGTTTCCTGTAAATCAGATGTATGTTGCTGTTAATGGTAAAAAAAGGGATTATCATTATTCTCTTGCATGTTTCCCCTTACATCTGAATGGTTAGGCTTTTATATTTGATGTGTTAAGCACAGATGAGTGAATGCTAGGTAACAATCTAGCTTCTGCTTGTCCCAATAATTCTATTAACCTAGCATTTTGGTGTATAGGGCCAACTGTTCCAATTGATGCAACGTCTAGAGAACACAACACCACATTTCATACGTTGTATAAAGCCTAACAACTCTCCTTCTCCTGGGTCATATGAACAAGGACTTGTATTGCAGCAACTGAGATGTTGCGGAGTTCTAGAAGTAGTTCGTATATCAAGGTGTGGATTTCCTACCAGAATGTCACACCAGAAGTTTGCCAGAAGGTAAAGAAAATTACTCTTTCAACTTATGTGACAACTTCCAGAATTGTCTGATTCCATAGTGTTTAGTATCTCATTTTGCTTTTGGGATGCTTATTGCCTGACATGATTTTTGCATCAGATATGGTTTTCTTCTGCTGGAAAATGTTGCTTCTCAAGATCCACTCAGCGTTTCAGTTGCAATTCTTCATCAGTTCGATATCATGCCAGAGATGTATCAAGTTGGCTACACAAAATTATTTTTCCGAACAGGACAGGTGAAATGGAGAATCTGCATATGCACACAAAACACATGGAAACCTACATGCATTCGAACAAACATACATACAAATGACTATTAGATGTTTATCATACATGGCTTCTTTAGATGGTTTTGAGAACTTTTTTTTTCCTGGGATAAATACCATGGATTATTTTAAACCTACTTTCAAACATGATTGTTAAACCTTTATGCTCATCTCGTACTTTTTATGCAGATTGGTGTGCTTGAGGATACAAGAAACCGCACTCTACATGGTATTTTACGTGTTCAAAGCTGTTTCAGAGGGCACCAAGCTCGCAGTTACCTCAGGGAGCTCAGAAGACGAGTTTGTGCTCTTCAGTCATGTATTACCCTCTCTTTTCTAGTGTGAACCTTTGTTTACTTTAAACCATTGTCATACTTGTAAAAGGAAACATAAATTATATGTAAGTATGCCTGTGATGATGACTTATTTATTCCTTCATACAGTTGTTCGTGGAGAGAAATTCAGAAAGGAATATGCAGTCTTACAACAAAGACATAGAGCTGCTGTTGTTATACAAAGACACATCAAAAGCACAATCTGTAGGAAAAAATATAAAAACATGCATCAAGCATCAATCTTGATACAATCAGGTATTCATAAGTTCTGTCCTGGACTTGTGAGTTTATTGCGGTAAAGTCAGATATCTTTGCTCATCTGAATGATTGAGATCAGAGTTTGCAAGGAACAATCTCTGGGTTGGGTTCCTGGAGGTTGTGGTCTAGTTGGTTTCAGTCAACACTTGAGATTGTTTACATTTTCTGTTTGGAAATGTTTAAACCAAGCTGCTTTGATTTTATTAATAAGATGGTCTGTCTGTTATTCATGAAATTGTCTGTGCTATGCTGCAGTTATTCGTGGATGGTTGGTGAGAAGATTTTCAGGTGATGTAGGATTATTGAAATCTGGGGCAACTAAGGTACTATTCCATCTTCTTTTTCCTGTACACCCATTATAACTATCACTCGTTTGCTAATTTGATCTTGCTTCCAATTTTGTTGTCATTAGTTCCCTATTTGATAGAATCTTGATTTGTTTTTGCATTTTTTTGTTGTCTATTTATATTGAACTTGCTATATCTATCTGTATGTATCTCAATTGCAACCTTTTACTATTGAAAAAGAAGCTTCAGGGATATCATAACAGAGCAATGCACTGGTTTCAAATGAGATTGGGATTGATAATTTCTCGTTTCATGTATGTGCACCTATCGTTGTATCTATCCATACATGTGATTTGTGAGTATACTATATTAAATTGATGTAGATATATATCCCAGTCTGTCTGGTTGCTTGTCCTAAGGACTCTGCTCTATCCCCCACCAAGAGCTTAATTTTATGAAATCCTGGTAAAATCTACATGTATATAATGAAGGTGAGGATCCAGTTCCAAGGATGGATCATATGCAGCCTGTCACTTAACTATCATATGGGCTTAATTTTATAGGACACTACTGTGTTGCCCTCCCCCATTGTGAAACCCAACGTGTGATCTTTATTGGCTGACTGAAACAGTATTTAATGGTGTAAATATCTTTGGTGATTATTCGTTAGGGTAATGCTTTGGTCCTTCTTTCCTAAGAAGACACTGTTCATATTAGAGTCTCTTGTATTCTTACAGTTGAGATATTAAACAATTACAAGTTCTCAACAGGGCAATGAGTCAGATGAGGTGCTCATGAAGGCATCTTATCTTGCTGAATTACAGCGACGAGTTCTCAAAGCTGAGGGTGCTCTTAGAGAGAAAGAGGAGGAGAATGACATCCTTCACCAACGGCTCCAACAATATGAGAGCCGCTGGTCTGAATATGAGTTAAAAATGAAGTCCATGGAAGAAATGTGGCAGAAACAGATGAGATCCCTACAATCCAGCCTCTCCATTGCAAAGAAGAGCCTATCTGTTGATGATTCTGAGAGAAATTCTGATGCATCAGTCAACGCAAGCGAAGAGAGAGACTTTAGCTGGGATACAGGAAGTAACCATAGGGGTCAAGAAAATAACGGTGTGAGACCAATTAGTGCGGGCTTGAGTGTTATAAGCCGGTTAGCTGAAGAATTTGAGCAGAGGAGTGAAGTCTTTGGAGATGATGCCAAGTTCTTGGTAGAGGTAAAATCTGGTCAGGTTGATGCAAGTATGAATGCTGACCGAGAGCTCAGACGGTTAAAGCAGATGTTTGAAGCTTGGAAGAAGGATTATGGATCGAGACTACGGGAAACAAAGTTGATTTTGAACAAGCTCGGAACTGATGAAGGTGCCCTTGATAGGGTGAAAAAGAAGTGGTGGGGCAGGAGGAACAGCACGAGGTATAGTTAGATTACTTTCTATAGTGAGTTATAGTTGTTGCTTTGTTTGGTGGTTAGCTCCTGGCTATTTAACATCCAAAAATTCTATAGCAGAGAAATTGTGATGAGTTTTGTTATACGAGCGATGTGGTGATGGCAGAGCCTAGTAGTTTTCATTGAAGCCTAAATTAAAATGTACATCATTCTTTTTCTATTATTACACAAGTTGAAGAAGTAGACTTTCTTCCATTGGCAGTGTCTGTTTCCTATTTAATCTTTTTTAATTAATCAGGAAATTCAGTCTCTTTATTGCAATTGTTGACCCGTATTGTTGACAAGGAAACTTCCATAAATGTATCCCCACCTGTAAGAAATTCTTGAAACCCTAGCTAGATCCCTCCCTCACGTTGATGTGGAGCAATGACTCTTCTTCAAACTCTTGTTTGATTTGACCTGCAAACTTTTAAGCTGTAAATAGTCCAGATAATTTCAGTCTTTGCAGCATCGATTTTTCAACTTCGAAGTCGGTTCCTTTACAAGCTCCTTCTGTATCTAGTCACCTATTATTCCAGGCCTTGTGATTGCTGATTTGAGCTCCTGTAATGGTGGTTCCCAAATGTACCGTTTCTCGCCCATGACACAAGCAAAGTCTTCTCCTCTATGGATCACTCCCTATACCTTTCAAGCCTACCCAAACTAGAACCGTTCTTGTTTCAGAAAAAAATGTTGCTTATATTGGTTCTCACTAGCACTCCCTCCTGCCACTAATCATTCTGGTTATAATGACTGGAATTCCAAATCTCACCGGCCCACTCTCGAAGCTTTCTTTTATTCTACTCCATCCTCGAGTAACCTGCCATTCTATGTTATGATTCTTAATTATGAAGCAGAAGCTGTGACTTTTTGCAAGATCGGAGACGCCAAACATTGGAGATTTATTGAATCTTGTCATTGTCGGCGGTGGTGGCATGAAGATATGGCAAGCTGTAATGGACGGTTCTGCCTCATGGACTCTGATGGAAATTTGTGTCTTTTTGATGATTTAAACTCAACCTCTCCAAAGATATCTCAAATCATCTACCTCCCCTGCTGGGATTATTATTATGGTGATGATGATGAACGAAAGTGCTACTTGGCAGAAGTAACAGAGCAACTTATTGCAGTGCAGTGAAAGAGCAAGTATCAGCCAATTACTGCATCTCGGAAGGTGCAGGAGTAGAAGGAAATCGCATATACCATACCGAGCAAAATCCATTAATCATATAGAGCATGAGATAGATGCAGTACCTCCATTTCAAAGACAATAGCTTGGATGGAATGTGGTATGCCCCCTTACCAGCTTTGTGAGTTTCTTCTCTTGTCAATTGCTTAAGCACCTTCAGATTATATATATATATATATATATATATAGATGCATAGATATCTTTAATGTCCAACTTGTCAAAGGAGTCATGAAAAATTCTACTAGAAACTCCTTTGTCAGTATTTCTGCCGGTTGGTCTTCTGATATGACAAAAATAAAACGGATAACCTTCTTTTCAAGATTCTGCTTAATAAAATGTTTGTCTATCTCCACGTGTTTTGTTCGATCATGCTAAATAGAATTTTGTGAGATATCAATTGCAGCCTTACTGTTACAAAAAAAGTTCATCTCCATGTTAGGATCGTAGCCTATTTCCATTAGTAACCTTCTAAGCCATAGTAGTTCACAAAGCAATTTTGCCATCTCCCTAAACTCGGTTTCGGCCCTTGACTGAGCCACCACTTTTTGCTTTTTGCTCTTCCATGTAACTAAGTTTCCTTCCACGAATGTAAAGTACCCTGACGTGGATTTTTTTTTATCTAGAACACTCCCTGCCCAATCTGCATCTGTGTATCCCTTAACATCCAAGTGGTCATTTTTAGAGAACATCAGACCCTTTCCTAGTGTGGATTTCAAGTATCGAAGTATTCGAATCAATGCGTTCATATGTTCTTTCCTTGGATTATGCATAAATTGGCTCACAACACTTACAACATTAACAATATCGGGGCGAGTGTGTGACAAGAAAATAAGTTTTCCCACCAGCCTTTAGTATTGTCCTTTATCCGTTGGTGCTTGGTCTGTGTGTTCTGTGAGTTTGTGATTTTGAACTATGAGAGTATCTGCTGGTTTGCACTCTAATAATCCCACCTTAGAAAGTAGATCCATCACATACTTTTTTGGGACAAGAATATACCCCTCTGTGACCTTACCACCTCTATTCCCAAGAAGTATTTAAGTCCACCCGGATTCTTCATCTCAAACTCGGCTGATAATTGCTCTTGTAGTCTTGAATTTTCTTCAGTGTCATCTCAGTGATAATCATATCATCTACATAGATGATTAGGGTTGCCACCTTCTTTTTTTGATGCTTAAGGAAGAGAGTGTGGTCCGCATTGCTTTGAACAAAGCCATACTTTCTCACAGCTGAGCTAAATTTCCCAAATCATGCTCGAGGATATTGTTTTAATCCATATAGAGCTCGCTCCAGCTTGCATACAACTCTAGTTCCTGAAGATGATATAAAGCTTGGTGGGATAACCATATAAACCTTTTCTTCAAGGTCACCATGGAGAAAGGTATTCTTTACATTAAGCTGAAGTAGTGGCCAATCTAGATTTGTTGCAAGAGATAGTAAAACTCGATAGTATTTAATTTAGCAATTGGGAAGAACGTCTCTACATAATCTATACCATATGTCTACATGAATCCTTTCACCATTAGCTTTGCTTTGTATCGGTCAATTGATCCATCAACTTTGTATTAATTGAGAATACCCATTTGCACCCCACTATTTTCTTTCCTTCAGGTTGCGGTATCAACTTCCATGTAATATTTTTCTGTAAGGCTTCCATCTTTTCTTGAATTACTTGTGCCCATTTAAAGTCGGCCAAAGCGTCCTCTATATTATCTAGAGTATGACAAGAATATAATGTTTTGGTGAAGTTCTGAATCGGATCAGATAGATGTTGGGTGCTCACATAATTAGCGATGGGGAATTTGGATCGTCTTTCTTCTGTACAAGGGGAGTACCTGTTAGGTGGCTTTCCTCTGTTGTGTTTGAAAGGTAACACATACTCTACAAGAGTATTTAAGTTAGTAGTATATGGAAGGACAATGAGAGAGCTTACCTTAGGACTGTTCTCAGTTTGAGATTCAAGTACTGCAGAGATAGGGGTTGGTTGGGTTTCTTGATTCAAAAACTCTCCATTAAGCTAATATTCATGTATTCCTCCAACGCCATTTTCAGGCTCCCCTAGTTGTCTGCCATTAGCATATGCTGTACTGTCATCAATGGCATGTGCTTGACTGTCATCGACGGGGTCTGTTGGATTACTAACAGTGGTAGCTGCAGGGTTTACCGAATTATCACTAATGCTAACGGTGGTTGGAGCTGTCATGTCTAATTCAGATCTTCACTTCTAGGCTCCCCCTGAAGAACTAAGTTGGAGACCATAGGAGAATAGAAGTGTTCAGACTCAATAAAGGTAGCATCCATGGTAATGTAGAGTCTCTTGTTAATAGGATCAAAACATTTGTAGCCCTTCTTATTTAGTCCATAACCCAGAAACAAACATTTAACAACACATGGATCAAGTTTATAGCGTTGGTTCTTATGGAGATGAACGAAATCCATACATCCAAACACACGATGTTGGAGTAACAACACGGTAGGTAGTGCAACATGAGAGGAAAGCACTTGCAGGGGAGTTTTGAAATGCAGGACTTTAGAGGACATTCTGTTAAGTAAGTATACAGCCGTACTCACTGCATCATCCCAGTGATGAGTTAGAACATTTATGCCGTGAAGGAAAGCATGAGCTATTTCCAGGATGTGGCGATTTTTCTGTTCAGCCACACAATTCTGTTGTGGAGTCTGAGCACAAGAAGTTTCATGGAGGAGATCTTGTTGCTGGAAGAATGCTTTGAACCAATGGTTGATAAACTCCCCTCCATTATCTGACCGAAGAACTTGTATTTTGGCTGAAAATTGATTTTGAATCATGGTGTGAAATGCTTGGAATATTGGGAACACCTCCTCCTTTGTCTTCATTAGGTAAAGTCAAGTCATTTGGGTGAAGTCATTGACAAATATAACAAACCAACGATGGCCAGTTGCAATAGTTTGTGGAGAAGGTCCCCGTACATTAGAATGTATTAGAGCAAAAGGAATACTGCTTTTATTCAAACTCGTATAATAAGAGGTTCTGTGGCTCTTAGCAAGGATACAAGTTTTACAACTAAATTCAATATTCTTTGATTGTAAAAATAAGTTTGGAAATAGGTGTCTTAGATATTTGAATGATGGATGCCCAAGGCGATGATGCAATAACCATATTTCCCGTTCCTTGCTACTAAGTTGACAGTGTACGTGATGTGCTTTCCCATGGCTGAAATCATCAAGGTAGTATAACCCCCCTCTCTTAGTACCACGTCTAATAATTTCCTTGTTGAGAACATCCTAAAGAAAACAAACATTAGAGTATATCAGTACCACACAATTGAGTTCTTCAGTTAATTGACTCACATACATTAATTTATTTGACAACGAAGGAACAAGAAGAGTGTGGGATAAAGTGAGTGAGGGTGAAAGTGACATGGTTCTAGCTCCTGTGGCTGGATACGCGACTCCATTTGTGTTTGCAATACAAGTCCTCTATGGTTGAGTTTTTGTGTGAGAAGTTCGTAGGATCAAAGGTCATATGGTTCATAGCCCCAGAGTCGATAATCCACTCATTTTCATCATGATGGCTATAACTATAGAAAACTTGTCCACAAGCACTGGTGCCATAGGAATGGAGGAATCTACCACATGGATAAGTGAGAATTGAGGTTCTCGCGTGATCGCCGTAGCTCTATCAATGCCTTCATCAGGTGTTGTGTTGCCCTTTTTCTTCCTAGCTTGTAGTTCATGCCACCATTTAGGATACCCATGTTACTTGAAGCATGTCTCACGGGTGTGTTTGGTGTTTCCACAGTGTGTACATTTTCCCCCATCGAAAGGTCCCTTTGGTTTAGAGGATGAGTTATGCTTTCCCATTACCAGCGTTGGTGATTGGCCAAATCTTTAGCCTTTGATGACCATAACAGCACCACTAGTTATGGTTTCTGCCCCTGCTGTCATCACCTTGCTTGTCGAGTATCCTCTCTTCTGACACGAGCATAAGCCCACTCAATTGTAGGAAACGGTTCTAGTTGGGGAATGTCACTACGAATATTGTCAAGTTGATCATCCAATCAATCTAAGAAAATATAAACTCTTTCCTATTGTATCAGAGAGTTATATTTTTGTATGTCTGTTGTACACTCCAAGAGATTGGTGTGTCGAAAATCTATCTCACGCCACATCCCTTGTAAATCATTGTAGTATATTTCGATTGATCCTCCTCTCTACCACATCCGAGTTATCCTATGTCGAAGTTCATAAACTTGTGACACGTGTCAGTTCCATCAAAATATGTAGTTGCAATGGCATCCCACACCTGTTTTGCTATTGGGAAACATATGAAGTTTGCAACAAATGACTGATCCATTGAATTAATCAACCACCCTTTCACCACGAAGTTCTCAGTGTGCCATTTATAGAATGTCGGATCTTCGAATGAGGGTTGAGGGAAGTCTCTATTAATATAGCCCAGTTTGTCTTTGGCTGAGATGGTCATCTCAGCCACCTAGGACCATAAAGCATAGGTGGATCCATCCAACTTAGTGCTGATTGGTTCTGCAGAAGAGTCATTGATAATTGGTTTTGAGGGAGCTTGGACTTTTGTCAAAACCTCTGTCATCTTGGCCATGTGGTTGTCAAGCATTGAGTTTGTTTGGGGATTTCGTGGCTGAGCCAATTCGGTGGAATATTCAGTCATGAGGTTAGAGTTGTTGAGTCAATTCTTTGTTAGCTTACAAGAATCCCTAGACTATGCTCTGATACCATGTCAGATCCGGAAATACAGGAGTGGAAGCTAGTCATCATGAGAGTGGAAGCTCACCTACCATAACCCTTCTTAAACTTTTGCTTCTCTTTTAAGCGGTGCCCGTCTCTTTTAGCATTATTTTGGAGTAAATATAATCGTGTTTCCATGCTTTTCTTTGTTTCTTTTCCCCATGCCACTCCTCACATTCATCTTACAACTGTTAGCAAACATTATTGATCATTGTAATATATAATTTCAACTATTATTTATATTTATTATAATAGTCACCAAATATATTATATGGTTGTTCCTAGACGTGGTGAGTTTCTTAAAAATATTAATTATAATCTCATGTTGATTAAAATTTCTTTTATCTTGTAAGGTATCAATTATAATGATAATTAACTTTTAATATTCTCTTTATCTCTTTAGTAATTATTTTTTTTCTCTCACCATAAGTAATATCATTTTTGAGTATTTGTATGAGAGAGGATAAATAAAATAATGATTTCACTTTAAAAATAGTGTTTTATTTGGAGAAGTTTTCAAACACAATTTTTTTTTCTTTCAAAAAGTGAGATTAGGTATTCACGAGTGGACGGTTGTATATGATTAGTTCTTGCACTAAGAAATACTTCTTGAAGAGACAAGTCTATTCAATTTTTTATTGATATTTTTTTAATCTTACCATATTATATTTTTTCTACTAATACTTTATAATTTTTCAGCAACGACTCCTATCACCTTAAAATATCATATATATAACAAAAAAAAAGTTTCATTGTCAATCGAATTCTAAGTAAGATAAATGGTTATGTTTTCGAAGACTGAAATTAATAAATTTTGAAAAATGAAATTAATATATTGAATTTTATTAGAGATTGATGTCTTTATACGTTGATATTCAATTCAATTCAAGCTAGCAAGGACAAAGACAGTCTCGTGGACTTTCCATCAAAAGTCCACTATCCAGCTATCTACCCATATCGGTTTTCCACCATGGACAACTGTTGAACATGAGACGATTCGGCAAACGCTCTCGAGGAAGAGTCAAAGCGAAATGTCTTGTTATAATATTACTCTCTCTCTGCCCTTTGTTTTTGTTTTTGTTCTCATGCATGAACGATGATAGGCCATCACTTGCTTGTATAGGCACACAAGAACGAGGCTAATGCTTGACCCTCATGCTTCAAAGGGTCATGTGCGCGGATAATTTACAAGATGAGAATACGTTGCTCTCTTGTTTTCATATGATCAGGAATCTTGACACTTTGTAACTAGCTCCTTGTATCAAGTGGGTGTTTGTCCAGTCTTGAGATTGTTCATGGCAATGTGAGAAAGAAAAATCTCTTTGGCATGTCTGGTAATTTTTTCTAGAAGGTGCTCTAAATAAAAAATTAAATAGTTTGAAGAATATATCATTGCAAAAGTCATGTTAATCATCAACTCCATGCATCACTATCGGAAAAGCGGTAAATACAAATGGAAATACCAGCGAAATTTTTATGTCGGTAAATTACAATGACATTTAGCGATAAAATATTTCCTTGCTATGTCCCTTGGTATCTATTGACAAGAATTTTTCATAAGTGTATACCAAGAGAATTATAGTTGGAAATGATAGAATGAAAAAGAAAAAAGAAAAAAAATGACTTGTCATTATTACATACGATATTATCGACAAAATAAACTCATCGCTAATATCTTTTGGTGAATCTGTCGGCAGTTTTTACGTTATAACTTGAGAGTCAACCTCCGTCCCCCATTTCTTCTTCTTCCATTTTTTTTCTATAAAAAACAACAAACAACAGTTAGTTTAAAATGCCTTGTAGCCAATTGGTTGGTTACACAAGGTATTATTATATTTGTGTAAATATATATTTATTATTAATAAAAGCTTAATTATTTTTAATATTCATATAATATTAGATTTATAATCTAGAGTGAAGATAAAGTCCATGAGACAAAAATGCTTTGCAAAGAAAATTATAAAGTTGTTATAATTATGAGATTCGTATTGCATCAAAACATTATTCCTAAAATATTCCTGGTTGATACTCTCTTAAATACTAGATATTTATTAGATCCGTAGATAATAATACTTATTATGTTCTTTCTTTTATGAAAGGAACACCTATTCTCATAAACTGATGTATAAGAGATATCTAGAACTAATATGCAAGCGCTTGTCATAAGACAACTATGTCTATGAAAAGGCTCACGTGATGGTTGTATAAGTGATCCTTAGACTTGAGATTACTAAGTTATCTTACATAAAGAATGTTATGCTTTGATCCTATTACATGTTATCTTAATCGAGGCAACGAAGGGGTAAACATTGAGTATAACGTGAACTATATGAAGATACTTGAGTGATCAAGAGAGGATTCATCACCCTATGTGAATTAGGAAAAATATTCTATTTGTTCTCAAATAGTATTGATTGAGAAATCCTTGGCCAAAGTGGAATAAGATTTGAAAAGAGTCTCAAATCTTATTCAAACGATCAATGATTATTATGTAGAGAACAAACATGATTTAACATGACAGACATACTCCATGCTTTAATGTTAAATCAGAACATTATTGATGACAAAATATTAATTACACTGAGAAATCGGCCACTAAAAAGTTAAGTCAAACCATTAATGACTTTTCTAATATTTAGAAGATCATGACACGTGTTAGACGATGCACCTAATTTTCAAATATAAATTAATCAATTATTGAAATGATAATAAATTAAAATGTTTAATTTATTTAATTATAATTAGAATTTATATTTGGGCCAACATATTAGTAAAACCTAATTGATACACACATTAAGAGCCATTAGTTATAAATTAAACTGTGATGATTTAATTAAGTATGCCTTGATTAAAATATATTTTAGAAACTGAGGACTAGAATATAATTAATATGGAGATTATACTTCTAAACCTAGAAAAATCAAGTAAGGACTTGATTGAGTTAGTTTCTAAAATTATCATAAATTAATATATGGATATTATTTAGGGAGCAAATTGATATTTTACCAAATTATAGGGTATTTTTTTAGATTTCTTTATAAATAGTAAGCTATGCCTCATATTTTTTGGGAGTTATTTGTTACACATAAAATCTACATAAGTCACAGAATATAGAACTAATACTCTAGGCATAGCAATCCCTCTCTTCTAAATAGGGATTTACGAGACTTCTCACCGGTAGTTAATGTGGATTACCGACGACTTGTGGTTTATGACAACCCAACCTTTAAAGAATTATTCAAAGCCGAAGTAGTGGGTCTGTTTGGATTGTGGTAGCGGTGGTAGTTCAAGGTGCTTTTCTTATAAAAATGCATCAAAATGAAGTTTCTTCATTTTTTAAAAATCATTTTTGACATCAGCACATCAAAACGATATGAATATATATATATATATATATATATATATATATATATATATATATATATATATTCATTTTAAGTAAAAAATATAATTTCAAAATTTTTAGGAACACACCCTAGATCTTCGGTAAGAAATCCCAAAAAACTCTAGATCCGTCTAATGAGATCCTAGGGATTCTCGAATAATTTTATTTTATCGCTCCCGTTGAGTGTATGATATTTAGGAACCTAACAGTTGTATCAAAGCCTTCGTTAGACAATTAGAGTTGTTGATTGCATGTTTTAATTGTTATTGGTGCTAATTGTGAATTCATTTTATATGCATAAAATTATTTTCCACAAAAGTAATTTTTATCTTATGATTTAAAAATTAAAAAAAAGAAGGTTTTGTCTACTATTCCTGCTAGATTAGACAAGGATCAACCATTGAATAAAAAAAATGGTTTTGGGTGGCTGCAACAGCACCGGTACAATTGTTGTGCGCTGGGTCATGCCGCACGCACAACCATCCTTGCTAGTAGAAGGCCACAACAACACTAGATGCTGTCGGTGCTGCTACGCACAATGCCAGACTAGGGCAGTGTGAGGGTTGTTGCCATGCACTGCCACTAGGTGTAGCGACTGTTGAGGGCTGCATCTACGTGGGCAACCACGTTAGCAGTAGTAGTTGCAAAGAAGAAGAAGAAGATAGGGGCAAAATTATAATTCTGCGCTTGCTCTTTGTTTAGGGTTTTTTTGGGGTAGAATCTTTGTTTAGGGTTTTTTTGGGGTAGAATTAAGATTCTATCCCTGCAACTTTTATGTATATTTAGCCCTCCATATATAAAATAATGATTTTATATTAAAATTAAAACTCTAAATTGATTTAATTATAGAATTAATTATCCTAATTAGATTAGGAATAATTAAAATGTTTAATTCAAAATTTTTGAGTTTTGTCATATCCTAATAAATTAGGATTTAATTAAATGGTTTAATTAAATAATATTTACAAATATGTTTTTTTATAAAATGATGAGAGTTTTTTAAGCCTGAAAATTTTATTTAATTAATCCTAAAATAGTTTAGGATATTAATAATAATTTTAATGCGATTATTTTCTTATTAAATTTCAAAAAATGTTTTGCATGGAAATTATGTTAAATAAAATTTGTTTTGTTTGGAAAATTATAAAATTAGATTTGATTGAATATTTCTAAGAGTTAAAAATATAATTTTATAGTAGCACATAAAGCCTATAATTAGAATTGAAGCATGCAATGTAATTTATTATGCATATTAATATGTTCTTGTGTATGATGGATGATTATGGACATTAAAGACCAATGTGATTGTGTTTTTATTTGATGGGTGGATGATTGTAATTCTTATTAAATAATAACTATGTGTCCTGCTTTATCTCTATTTTGACCATCTAATTCCCTTCAATGGCTTCAGGAAATTAGCTTAGATATGTCCATAATCATCAAATTAGAATGACATGCTAGAGGTGTATGGATATATATAAATTGTTATGTATGAAATATATATCTGTTGTGCCATGTTTTGAATGAGATCTGTTTAATTATTAAATCCCTAATTAAAATAGGGTTATTTAGCTTGTATTTAGAATTTTTTTTAAAGATAAACTTTGATTTCAACAATTATTATTGTGTGTGTGAGGTTTTGTTCATATTTTATGGTTCTTCAAAGAACTTCTCTTAACTTGCCAAAAAATTAACCAATATTTATGGTGTCTTTCATATTTCTTGTTCGCGTTTCTTTATTGGTGTTAGGTGGGAGTTTGATTACATATAGTTTTGGTGTCTTGGTACATGGTTATCATTGTATTAAGATAAATTCCAAACCTAATCTTAGCTTTCTTGGAAAGTGTCTTACTTGGCTGTGGGTTTCTTGATTTTTATATCCACATGGTTCATATTAGGAGGATGTATTAGCATCATCTCTACAACATCTTCTTCTTATATTCATTCCAGGATGAAGAAAGTTTTGATAAAACAACCCCCACTTGAAGTGAATCAGGAACTTTGATATACAGATCACTAAATTTTGATACCAGCATTTGAATTTCATGGACTTGATCTGTGATTATCTTGTTATCAGTAATCTCATACTCAACAAATTTTAAAGCAAGGAAATAATCAAAACCTAATTTTTTCTGCTTGTGGTATGTCTCCAAGATAGCCTAGATTTCTTTTGGCAACTTTAATTTAGAGAAGATGTCATAAAGTCGACTAGTCAGAGTATTCAGAATGTGCCCTCAACAAATCACTTTATTTTCCTCATGTTTCAGTTCTTTAGTCTTAACAACTACATATTCATCCTCTTGTGGTTCAGGTAGTGCCAGATTCAGGTCAATAATGTATTAAATATTTAATGAAGTAAGCAGGAACACTATCTTATCCATCCACCTTATGTAATTCATACCATCAAAACATTTTAGTTGATTTTTGACATCCTTAACAACCTGGCACTTGAATTCAGATTTGTCTCCATTAGATAAACACCTTAAAATTGTTAAGGAAATTGATTAAATTGAAAACAAATAAAGAGTTGGCTTAGAAGCATGAAAACACTGTCTTTAAAGTGTTTATTATTCCTACACAGAATCAACACCTTTAGAATACAACTAAGCCCTATAAACTTCTAAAAGAATGAAAAGAGAAGACAAAAGAAAGAAATTTTTTTTTTTTGTATATGTGTTCTCTGTATAGTAACAAGTTTATTAGACTTGAAACATTATAATGAGACATTATGTCTGTTAATATTATGATTGTTAATGAAACTATGGTGATTGTTGATGAAATAATTATATTTTTAATTAAACTAAATAGTTATTATTCAGTTTTATTCCAACAGTTACAAATATCAAAATTAATTATGAAAATTAATGAAATAAATTAAAAACAAATTAATCTCGCTGACATATTAAGTTTCAAGTTCCAAGTGCCATATTTTGATATTATAAAAATCCATATAATAGCATTATGAAACCTATTAGAAGAGCCCATTCACCATGGTTTTCACTTAATTTATTGCACAATAGAAACCCACACTCATAAACACTTAGGAGAGAGTTTTTCTTTCTAATATGAGATAAATATCTTTTTATTCTTTATTCATTTACAAACTGCACCAACAATACAATAGTGTAATTCTTTTCCCTCCTTGCTATCTATACACCTTTTGATTTAATTGTTATCAGGATGCAAGTGTCGGAAACAATGAGAAAAGGTTGTTGATGAATCAATATATATATATATGATATGTTTTCTTAAAAGCCCATGTTAAAAAAGACCAAAGATAGGGCAATAACCTAACATACCTAGGCTTGACAAAATAACAAGCCTAGATGACATGTGTCTAGCTTGTTTCCATCTCAACATCCTTGGGTTTAACTATGCGCTAAACTTAAACGCATGTTGGTCTGGCGAGATGCTAGACCCAACACCCTTTGGTTCAGCTACATGCTAAGCTCAAGTGCATGTGAATTTGATGAGATGCCAGACCAAATATTATTTGATTCAACTACATGTTGAGCCCAAGTACTTATAAGTCTGGAAAGTTGCTAGTCCCATCACTTTTGAATTCAGCTACGCGTTGAGCTCAAGTACATATGAATCTAAAAAGTTGTTAGACCCATCACCCTTGGGTTTAGAGTCATTCCAGGTCCTAATACATATGAAATTGATAATCTTTTGTAGGCCCTCCATTCAAGCAACATTACAAAGTTCAGATGCTATTTACACACTTTGAACCACCTAGGTGAAAGGTTTTGAATTTTTCTTATCATCAAAGGGTTCCTAAATCCCACCAAAAAGTTCATTTTTTGATATTATGAAAATCCATATAATAGCATTAGGAAGCCTACTAGTAAAGCTTATTCACAATGGCTTTCACTTAATTTACTATATAATAGAAACCTATACTTATAAACACTTAGGAGGAAGTGTTTCTTTTCAATGTGGGATGGATATACATGTTTTCCTTCTTTATTCATTTACAAACTACACCAATATGTATGGTATTAGTATAAATTTTTTGAACTGCTTGGGGTTATCACTTAGTTACATGTGAAAAAACAAAGATAGGGATATCAAAGCATATATTTTTCTGCAATTCCAGTTAAAGTTTATTATGAAAAACCTATGCTAAAAGTTTTAACTATCTTTATTTTGGCTATAATTACGTGGAACACACATTTCCTTTGATCAACACCGAAATCAGAGATAGTTGTAAGAAAATTTTATCTACAATAGTCAAGTTTGTCCATTAAATATTGTTAGAGAATAATATAAATTATATCTTGGGATCTCACCTAACAACTTAAGCTATTGGGTTGAGATGATTCTTTGACATGGTATCAGAACCTTGATTACCATCTGGTCACGAGTTCGAATCTCATCATCCCTATTTATTTGATAAAAATTAAACACAAGGTAGTGTAAGTCTGTGCGTCATATCATATAATGGTTAGGTTTCACTAATGCACCAAAAACTAGTTAAATTGAGTAGTGTGACTAATTCAACAACTTGATGTCTATTATTTTTATCACATTCAAATCCAATTCAATAAGATAAAAATCCAATAATAATAGACATCAAGTTGTTGAATTAGCCACACTACTCAATTTAACCGGTTTTTGCAGCATTAGTGAAACCTAACCATTTTAATTATGGAGCAAGTATTCCAGTTTATCCAGATCCTTATTGTACCTTTCCTTCTCTTAATCTTCACAGTTCTGAGATTATGGAAGAAATCACAAGGTAACAACTCATCAACTCCACCTCCACCTCCACCTCCTGGACCATGGAAATTACCCTTAATTGGAAACCTTCACCAGCTACTTGGGTCTCTACCCCATCAAGTCCTAAGAGACATGGCCAATAAATATGGACCAGTCATGCAACTTCAAATTGGAGAAGTTCCCACTGTCATTATCTCATCACCAGAAGCAGCAAAAGAAGCAATAAAAACCCACGAGATCAACTTTGTCGACAGACCATGTCTCCTTGTTGCAAAAGTCATGTTTTACAATAGCAAGGACATTGCATTTGCCCCATATGGAGACTATTGGAGACAAATGAAAAAGGTTTGCGTATTGGAGCTACTTAGCGCGAAACGTGTAAAATCATTCAGATCAATCAGGGAAGAAGAGGTATCAAATTTTATTAGAACCATTTATTCAAAAGCAGGTTCGCCAATCAACCTTAGCAAAATGATGTTTGATTTATTAAATGGCATCACTGCAAGAGCAAGTGTTGGTAAGAAATACAAGCACCAAGAAGCATTCTTACCGATTATTGAGCATGTGATGGAGGCAATAGGAGGTACGAATATTGCAGATGTATTCCCTTCCTCTAAGCTGTTGTACATGATCAGTAGGTTTAGGTCTAGGCTCGAAAGGTCGCATCAAGACGCAGATGAGATCCTAGAAAACATTATATATGAACATAGAGTCTGCAGGGAAATGGCAAAGACTGATGAAGAGAGTGAAGCGGAGGATCTTCTGGATGTTCTTTTGAATCTCCAGAATCACGGGGACCTTGGATTCCCTTTGACAACAGACAGCATCAAAGCAACCATCCTGGTGAGTATATATGCTTCACAATTAATGTTCTACCAGGAGTGCTGATCAAGAACATTTGATCTACTTTCTATATATATATTCTACGCTTATAAGGCACCTTATCCAATGTTTTTGAAGACATCCAAAGTCAACGGTCCATCGTTGAACAAGATGTTTTGAAACAGTGAATTTCAACGGCAAGAGACATGGCAGGATCTGGCCATAGAGGTGACCGGATTTTGGAGACATCCGTCATGACTCACTGGTTGGGCCAGACCACGTGGAAGTACTAGCGCCTTTTGAAGGCCTTCGAAGACACTAGAGAAAGCACACATAATTTAAACTAAATACCAATCCCAATTCACATACACCGATGTCAAACAACTGGAGCTCCATAATCAACACAAAAGTTCTCTTCTAAGAGTTGGATCAATATATGTTTTTATGCAATATGTAAGAAAGATATGATTAGCACTTCCCTAACTCTGTAATCTTGTTGCAGGAACTATTCACCGCTGGGAGTGATACATCATCAACATTAATGGAATGGACAATGTCCGAAATGTTGAGAAATCCAAGGGTAATGCGAAAGGCCCAAGAGGAAGTGAGGCAAGTCTTTAGTAATACTGAGGATGTTGATGAAACAAGTCTTCACAATTTGGAATTCTTGAAGCTGATTATCAAAGAAACTCTGAGACTACATCCTCCAGCTCCTTTTATTCCAAGAGAATGCAACAAGACGTGCGAGATTAATGGATATGTCATACAGGCTAAAGGTAAAGTGATGATCAATGCGTGGGCTATTGGAAGAGATTCTGATCATTGGACTGAAGCTGAGAAATTCTATCCAGAGAGATTCCTAGATAGTTTGATTGATTATATGGGTACTAATTTTGAATTCATCCCATTTGGTGCTGGGAAGAGGATGTGTCCTGGCATTTTATTTGGTATAGCTACTGTCGAGCTTCCACTTGCGCAGCTGCTATACCATTTCGATTGGAAACTTCCAAACGGAGACCTTTCAGAAGATCTCGACATGAATGAAGTTTTCGGGGGCACGGTTAGAAGGAAACATCAACTTAACGTGATTCCCATTCCCTTTTATCCTTCGCCCTTGCAATGAAGAAAATGTGCTGTGAACTACAATAAGTTCAACTTGTACCATATGCAATAAATTCATTATCTTCAAACACAGGTGAATTGCACGCAAGAAGGCGACTCATTCCTGCTCGTTTTTCCATTTTCTGCATTGAAGACTGTTTACACCCTTCAAGGTTTAGTCATAGGTTGATAACTTTGTACACTTCAGCTGTTGGCCTGGTACTAATTTTCTATATGTAGATATTGTTACTGGCCTGCAAGAACATTGTATTAGCAGGCATGCAAAGTAGCTGTAAATGATCAACCTAAGATCAGTGATTTAAAAATACTGAGTTTCTCTATCAACAATCAAGCCTTTATTTCACAATCTAAAACTTTCTGAGTTCTTAATAATATAGTTAGTTAAACTGATAGGTCCGAACCACTCTTTTGGTGAATCAAACGGCAGGTGAGAGCACATTAATTTCATCTGCTTCTAATTATATATAGAGCAATTTGATGCCAAAAGATGAGAATAAAATCCCAGTTAAACCGTATACTGCTTTTGTGCATACGCCTCCTAAGGCAAACAAAAATATACTTGAAGCGAAAAAGTCTTAAATCGCATTCATATTGACCCAGAAGATCACAATAACCTGAACATGCTGTCAGAATTTATCCCAGCGCATTTCTCTTCTCTGCAAAGCAATTAGAGAGGGCAAAGTGGTTCAGAGTCAAGTCCTATATACCCTTGCTATCAGGGGCGGAGCTAGGATTATTTGTTAGGGGAGACTAAAATTAATATAATAAGATATAATATTTGTTTTAATTTATAATATATGAGTTGTAAAAAAAAACCTGTATAATTTAGTTTTATTTAAATAACTTACTACAAACATATAATGACCTTTGTATAGGGTAAAATGTTTGAAGCAATATCAAATTGAGTCAAAGTAATGAAGTTAATTTTATCTTCATAATGTATCAATCACTTTAATGTTGTTGGTCTTTATACATATCAAATATAAACATACAAAGTATATAAGAAACATTAGCTAAAGCGAATCATTATTTATGTTCGATAAACTTTGAAATAAAGCAAAAAATAATAAAGAATGATTCTTAACAATGTCGATTATAGTAAGAGGTTGCTCATTAATCAACGCAAGTTCTTTGTAAACTGAAGCACATTGGGGCTGCTCAACCATAACTTCAACATTACACATTGGAGTTGGTTTACTAGACTGTGAGTTATCAATATTTTATTTTCAAAAAAAGAATAAATTCTTCTTATTTTGTTCATGGTTCGACCTAAAATCAAAACATATATCGTGAGAAAAAATTGATAATTTTGACGGCTCTGCTAACAACAAAACATAAAAACAAATCAAAGCATAATCTAAACAAACCAATAAAATATATCTAATTAATTAGAAAAAAATCACTATAACAAGAATTCAAAAAACAATTGGTAGAACTAGCAGATCTGAGAACAAAAAAGAGCAAAAATGGTAGAATTATAAAAAAAAACCTCATCAAATTATTAGAAAACATCTCAAAACAAAACAAAAATAGATTTTAAATTTAAATTACCTTATTTTGTTTGATGAAAGATAAATTAATTGGTGGCTCTGCTTCAATCTTTCCGCAGAAAAATTTTACTTGCGATTTGTATTTTTGTTTTTAACTGGTTACAGGATTTATATTAGAGTTGCGCAAAGTAATGACTTTATATTTGCAGGATTTATATTAGGGCTGACAAAATAATTCAAAAGAAATCAAAAATAGAATCACACTTCATTATGTAAGAAGGACCATCTCTTTAAATTAAAAAAAACACATCCTAACACTTAATTACCTAATAACAAAAAAAAAATTAAAATGTTTTGCAGGGGGCCCGGGCCCCTACTTGCCCCCCTTGCTTCCGCCTCTGCTTGCTATCTTAAGAAATAAAGGGGGAAAATAATCAAATAGTAAAGAACTTCCATGATAATAGCTATTTAGTCAACCATAATACATCAAATTATATGATAGTAAAACTAGTTAATCGACCCGTGTTTTGCTAAGATTCGGACCTAAAACAATTTTTGAACGTTAATTAAAAAAATAAAAAGAATGTGTGGGCATTGCTAAGTCATTAATAGTTATAAGTTTTTTTTTTGTTATGAATGAAAATTTAATGTAGCTGCTTGTTATAAGATATGTACATTGAAGTGACCTGCATGAGAATTTCATATGAAGAGATCACCCATGTCTATAAATAGGCTTACGTGACAATTGTGTATGTGATTTTTAAACTTGAGATCACTAAGTTATCTTATATAGAAAATGTTATATTTTGATTCTATTACATGTTATCTTAATTGAGGTGACGAATGGATAGACGCTGGGTATAATATGAACTATATGAAGGTACTTGAGTGAATTAGAGAAAAATATTCCATGTGTTCTCAAATAGTATTGATTGAGAAATCCTTGGCCAAGGTGGAATAAGACTTGAAAAGAGTTTCAAGTTTTATTCAAATGATCAATAACTATTATGTAGAGAATAAACATGATTTAACATGGTAGAAATACTTTAAATTTTAATATTAAATCGAAACATTATTGATGAAAAGATATTAATTATACTGAGAAACCGACCACTAAAAAGATTAGTCAAACCACTAATAACTTTTCTAATATTTAGAGGATCAAGACACGTTGCTAGATGATGCACTTGATCTTCAAATATAAATTAATCAATTGTTGAATTGAAAATAAATTAAATTGTTTAATTTATTTAATTAGAATTATAATTTATATATGAGCCAACATATTAGGAACTTAATGGTTCACACACATTAAGAACCATTAGCCAGAAATTAAACTAAGATGATTTAATTAAGTATGACTTGATTAAAATATATTTTAAAAAATAAGGACTAGAATATAATTAATTCAAGAATTATATTTCTAGACCTAGAAAAATCAAGTAAGGACTTGATTGAGTTAATTTATAAAATTGTCATAAATTAATATATGGATATTATTTAGAGAGCAAATTGATATTTTGCCAAATTATAGGGTATTTTTTAGATTTCTCTATAAATAGTAAGCTAAGCCTCATATTTTTTGGGAGTTGTTTGTTACACATAAAATCTACATAAGTTACAGAATAGAGAGCTAGCACTCTAGGCATAACAATCCCTCTCTTCTAAATAGGGATTTACAAGATTTCTCACTAGTGGTTCGTGTGGATTACTGTTGGAGGCCGGATAATTGGACGACTCGTAGTTTGCGACAACCTAGCCTTTAAAGAATTATTCAAAGCTGAAGAAGATCAGATCTTTAGATAATAAATCTCTAAACAACTCTAGATCTGTCTAACGAGATCCTAAGGACTCCTGAATAATTTTGTTTTATTGTTTCTGTTGCGTGTATGTTATTCGGGAATCCAACAAGAACTTCCATGATAATAGTTATTCATTTTAGTCAACCAGAATACATCAAATTATATTATAGTAAAACTAGTTAATCGGCTTGTGCTTTGCTAAGATTCAAACCCAAAACAAATTGAACGTTAATTAAAAATAAAAAAGAATGTGCGAGCATTGCTAAGGCATTTGTATTTATAAGTATTTTTTTCTATTATGAAAGCAATATTTAATGTATGCGAAGTATAATATCTTTCTGTCATATATTGAGATGACGATATCATGGATGGATCCGATCACCCCGAGCTAACCCAACAAACCCGTGTCTCAAATCATGGGCTCAATTAGGCTTTATAACATCATTTTTCTAAAACAATTCTTATGTTATATGATAATAAAAATATACATCCTTAGGAAAGCAACCATATAAAATTGGAAAATTAATAATGATGGGTTGGAAAAAAAGTTTGCTACTATTATCCAAAAACCTATTTTCCCACTCATTTGCACCTGAAAATACCTCAAAAATACTTTAAGAACCTTGATAAACCTACCACCAAACCCAAAATACTCTAAAATCACTCTAAAAATGAAAGTCAACTGAATTTAAAAGAAAACTAAATGGACTCGATCTATTATTTCTTACAGGTTCACAAAGAAACATAATCACCCTTGAACTCCTTGCAAATAGATGAACCCATTGATATCAAGAAAGATCGTTTTCATTGCCGAAATGTTGCCAAACAAATGTTTTCTCTCTCACCCGCTATTTTCTTGCATCTCATTTTCCCCTCTCAACCTAGAGATTGAAATGTTAAAAAAAAAATGAAGTTTGAAACTAAACATATAATTTTTAACTAAAATCTTTGTTTCACCCACAATGTCAATTTTATCCTTGTCTTTTCAATATTTCTCAATCAATAGAATTGAATCTATTTCTTATAAAGTTGATATCATCCAAATAGTGAGAGTTTTCTTGACACCTCAAGAACTAATTCATGGCAAGGTAATTGAAAGAAATTATTAAGACCAAATCCAAAATAACACAATGTGCAATTTGATGGAAAAAAAGAAGCTTTAAGGATGACAAAAAAGCCAATTCATTGTCCAAGTGAACAGTGATATGTGAGAGGTTCTATAGTGCATTACCAGATCCTATAAGGTTTTTGAAATGTAATGTATTGAACAATACCAACTCAGACCAGTCGCCGTATTTTCAAGACCAAATAGTATCAATCAAAAGATAGAAAATTCATATCAATATTGTTAGCAATCTCTTAACTCAAAATCCCTATATGACAATAAACTCACCACATGGTCAGTGTTAGATATTAGTTATAATTCTAGTGTAGGTAGGAATTCTTAGTAAAAAGTACGTAGTTGCCAGTGTAAGACTAGTTAATTAGAATTCTTATTTAATTAGTTAGTTAGAATATTATTAGATTATGATAATTAGAGGAATAATCTTCTTATAAATGTTCAATGCTTTCAGAATATAAATGTGTTGATAAAAAAGTGTGCCTTAAAAATTAAATATCAACAATAATCGTTTATGTTGCGGTGTCTAGCTTTTGAGTTGATTTCAACGAGACCATAGTGAGCATCTACTCTGATTCTTCTGTCAGTTGTGTCATACCAATAGTATTTGAATAAAAACACTATATTCTGCTCGCTATGATATTGCAGTTCGATGACCTCTTTTAATCTACCATAGTAGTCAACTTCAAACTCACTAGAAGTCGATCCCTTAATACAAAACCGATGTTGTATGTCTTTCTTCCATGCCCGTATTCTTCAGTATGAAAGACATATCCATTGACAAAATACCCGTTATAGTACTTGACTTTTCTTTCGGGGCCCAGGCTTAGTAAAGACAGTGAAATAGCAAAGACTACCTCCTATTTGATAAACCTTGTATATCAAATACAACAATAATCAATAAACAGATATTATGTAATATTGACGTACATTTAATTACCTTGCAAGAGATAATAAGTTTGTGATAGGACTTACATGTGTTCTAAACCACGTGGCCTTTGCAAAGATAGAAGTTCTCTTTCAGCTTGTTCCCTTCAGGTAAAATGCTTCTCGCCCATTCGATAAACTTGTCATAACCGGCCTCACTCAACCCGTGATCTGACTTGATGGTGAACACCTGTGCTACAACTGATAATTTACTATGGTTCGTGCAGCCATCCCATAATGGTTCGTCAAAATCTTTCAACAGATCAAAAAACCTTGCTGCATCTGCATTAGGTTCTTCTTCTACGATTGGACATTCACTAACATTACCTTGATTCATTCTCATTGCATCCATAACCATATTCCTGTAAGGATTACTGTTGTCATTTCCAACTTCATGCATGTTGTTAGCACTAGAAGTTGACCCAACCACCCTTTCTACCATGCTCTCATTAGGAACAAATAGTTCTCAGTGTGCATACCAACACAAGTAATCCTCCATGAACCCTTTGGTTAGAAGATGCATCGTTACAACATCTTGATGCAGAAACTTTTTATTTTTACACTTCCTGCATGGACACCTAATACCGCTATCATTAAAATTCCTCGGAATAGATGTTGCGAAATTAATAAAACCCTGAACCCCGTTACAATAATCCATCCTCCGCAATCCTTGAGGTGAGTCCCGATACATCCATGAACGATCATCCATGATTTATATCGAACCTCAATAAAATTATGACGACAACATGTATTAATTAACTATGTTACGTAAATACATTTGCAAAAATATTGGTTTGCGCCGACATTATTCAACAAACTAAAAAAACACTTATGTTAAATATTCATTATCAATTATCAACGTCTATAAAAATTTATACATATATAAATTTACGGAAATCACGACTTCGCAATAGAATTGATAAAAATTAAAATGGACCCGTTAAAGAAGTTATTATTTATTTCATCACAACACATCTAATTTAGTGTAATTCAAACAAAGTTTCAACAATTTACAAACAAATACAATTTGACAAAATCTAAAACAAACTACAACAACTACAAAATTATACATTCATACTACAAGTTTTTTTGACAAATAACAATCAAACAAGTACATACGTTAACAAAATACATATACTAAAAAAACAATAAAAAATAATATAATTGACATTTAAATATTAAAACTAGAAAGGATAGATTACTTACAAAAAATGATAAAATCCACAATAAATTGCTCAGAGAACGGATGTTGTGACCACGTACAAAAGTATAAGAAACTTGAGTGTTGAGAAGAGGGGGAGAGTTGGGATGGGTGTTTGGCTGCAGTTTGAGAGGGGAGAGTTGGGATGGGGAAGAAGAAGGAGAAATAGAGGAAGAAAGTGTCAGCAAAGGTGGTATATAGTGGCTTTTACTGATGAAATCACCAACGAAACTTTTTCGTCGGCATACCCGTCGGTGAGTCTGCTGGTGACTGTGCCACGCCATTGTACGAAGATCCTGGTTTGAATCCCTCGGTCATTTTGTTAGTAACATCGTCTAAGAAAATCCACATCATTACACCATTGCAACTTTTCAAAAAAACTATATAATATGTCGGCGATACGGTTGGTATATACCGACAAACATATTCCATCAGTATATACTGACCGTATCGCTGATGGAAAGTTTTTATCGGTATATACCGATAGAAGTAGAGACAGAATTATTTCTGTCGGTAAGTTTTACCGATAAAAAAAAGCCGTCGGTAATTCCATTGGTTTTCATTGATTTTTTGGTAGTGTTACAAATCGAGTCTTATCGATCATTCCTGGGCGTCCCTACATGATCATCATTAGCCAAAGCTAATCTTGTAATTCATTTCCCGGCAATCCCATCACGGATGCCATTAGACGAAGCTTCATTTCTTGACAATCCCATCACGGATGCCATTAGCTGAAGTTTCATTTCCTGGCAATCCCATCATGGATGCCATTAGCCGAAACTAATGGCATCCATGATGGGATTGCTGGGAAATGAATTACAAGATTAGCTTTGGCTAATGATGATCGTGTAGGGACGTCTAGGAACGATCGATAAGACTCGATTTGTAAAGGGTATCCGTGTTTGAATGACCTAGGGAAATTGATAAATATATAATTGTCTAGAGATGTCCAGGTTGGACTATGCAAAGTCACCTGGTTCATACAAGTAAATAAGAGTATTCAAATTAAGGATATGCAAATGAGCTCTAATTGGGTTTAAATGATTTATAAGCAATTATATATTGATTGTTAGAAGATTCGATAGAAAATTTATACTTCATTCATATACATTACATGATCATCTATATTTCTTTTGTCAACATAATGGTATGCTTACTAACAAAGTGGAGTCCTAAAAACTAATGATCTTCCTAGATATTTGTTGGACCTATTACACAAACAACTTAGTAAGCATACCATTATGTTGACAAAAGAAATATAGATGATCATGTAATGTATATGAATGAAGTATAAATTTTCTATCGAATCTTCTAACAATCAATATATAATTGCTTATAAATCATTTAAACCCAATTAGAACTCATTTGCATATCCTTAATTTGAATACTCTTATTTACTTGTATGAACCGGGTGACTTTGCATAGTCCAACCTGGACATCTCTAGGCAATTATATATTTATCGATTTCCCCAGGTCATTCAAACACGAATACCCTTTACAAATTGAGTCTTATCGATCGTTCCCGGGCATCCCTACACGGTCATCATTAGCCAAAGCTAATCTTGTAATTCATTTTCCGGCAATCCCATCACAGATGCCATTAGCCGAAACTTCATTTCCCGACAATCCCATCATGGATGCCATTAACCAAACCTAATCTTGTAATTCATTTTCCGGCAATCCTATCATGAATGCCATTAGCTGAAGCTAATCTTGTAATCCATCTCCTGGCAATCCTATCACGGATGCCATTAGCCGATGCTAATCTTGTAAATACACTAGACTTTATTTACATTGAACATGATTGAAGCTTTGATGTGTCTCCAAGATCTTTTTTTTCCCTTTCTCTCTTTTCTCTCTTTGTTTTTTCTCTCTGAACCATTTAATATCTTTTTTATTAGATGTCGTTATTCTAAGAAGCTATAAAGGTCGTGTTTTTCAATCACAACAAGTACAAATTATACTATTTCGCTATTGTTTTCTTCAATTGTGTTATTCTAATAAGCTATAAAGGTCGTGTTTTCCCTATTGTAATTCATCTCCTGGCAATCCTATAATGGATGCCATTAGCCGAAGCTAATCTTGTAAATATGTGATTAGTACTTTAAAGTACATTTTTATCAAGGTTTTATATCATTATTTTGCACTTAAAGTATCAATATTTTCTTAACTAAAGTATGTTTTATAATAACATGTCTAATAATATAAGATACCTTTAATTTATGGTAAATGTTTGCAGGCCTATCACATAAATCAAAGGATTGATTGATGAGTTTAACTACTGAAATTGAGAAGACAAAGAGAGGGCTAAGCTTAGAAAAGAGATGCTAGTTCAGTCCAAACTAGAACACCATTCGGTTATTGGATCATAACTGGAGCTGTAGAACTTGGACTTAGGTATGGTTTATATGTATGGAAAGCTAAGACATAGGCCTAAAACTTTCATGGGAGTCCAAGATTTAAAAGTGCCATTTTCAAGTTCAAATGGTAGCAACAACGGAGAAGTCAGAATCTGTCCTGCAGCCTAGACACTGTTCAGTGTTCAGTCCATATCTTGAGTTCCAGAAGTCCAAATGCATTGATTCTTGTTTTCTTGGAAAGCTGAGACAATTTTTCAGAACTTTCATGGAGACTATCTATTCAAATGCTGATGTTAGCAATGATGTTTTGTTCAGACAAGAAGATAAGGATTGTCAGCAAGTCAGGATGTGATCACCCACTCAACAATTAGTCATCAAATCAATAGTTCTGAATTTTGGCCTATAAAAGGAGGCATTTGCCATGCATTTAGTCATCTTGGTTTTCAGATCAAGATCATGCTCTTTATTTCTTTCTTTATATTTTTGTAATGTTTAAGTTTTATTTCATGTTATATTTTTCTTAATTTCTTGTTTATGCTTTTCATTTCATTTCCTTTACTATACTTATGTTCTTATGTTGTTTATTTATGTTTCTCTTCTTCATTATGTTTAGTTAAGTTTATTATGTCAAGGTGAAAAGGTTACACTAATGGTGTAAGAATAAGTATAGTGTAAACTCAACATGGACTTTAATGTTTGATACTAACATGTTTTGTATTTGTTATCTTATTCACTCTTAATACTTTGCTTGTTAAATGGTTAATCTAGATTTATGTTGTGTAACCCTTGGTACAACAAATACTTGATCCTTTCATAACCAACTGTATGGTATAATCAACACATATGTTATGAAAGGAATTTGATTTGTTGTTAACATAAATTAACATCATGAATACCTGACAAGATTTACAACTATTAGCATTATTCGAATAAGATAACTAATGTAGTCATGTTAACAATTTATAATCCGATTGGAACCTCCTTTGTGTGTGGTTTCCAGTTGAGTAATAAAAAGAGTTTATACTATACTTATTTGAAATACCATTAGTGGATCATCTAACCTTGACAATTGTTTTATCCTTGTTTAATCTTTTCATCATTATCACATTTCAAAGTTCTCTTCAACATCAATATCATTTTATTATTTGTAATTTATATAGTTCACCTCCATGTGGTTCGACCTCGGTCTTGCTGGGTTATTTATTACTTCGACACTCTTGCACTTGAGATAAGACATCAATCTTTTGATCGTGTCAATACACTAGACTTTATTTACATTGAACATGACATTATTGTAATTGCATTTACCAGAAAAACTTTAAATTGCATAAGGGCAAAGAGGAGGGAAAATCACGCACCTGCTCCACTTGTCTCATGACCTCCTCCAAAGAAGTTCCAATCCTGGTCACTCCTCTTGAATCACAAGGAAGTCTTTGGTCATGATCCCTTCAAGTTGAATGTTATAGAGAATCCATATTCATTCATTACACATATGTTACTTTCTATGCATGTTCATTTCCTCATCATAACATACATACAAATATCATATATATATTTAGAGTTAGTATATCAACGTGCAAGTGTCCGCACGACTCAATATATATATATATATATATTCATGTGAAAGTCTAACTGTTATTGTCTAAATCTTGAATCATTACTATTTTAGACCTGAATCGTTACTGTTTGATCTGTTACTATCTTAGACCTGAACTGTTACTGTTTGATCTGTTACTGTCTTAGACCTGAACCGTTACTATTTGATATGTTAATGTCTTAGACCTGAACAATTACTGTTTGATTTGTTATTGTCTTAGACTTGAACCGTTACTTTCTAATCCGTTACTATTTTAGACATTTAATATGTTATTGTCTTAGACCTGAACTGTTACTGTTTGATCTGTTACTGTCTTAGACTTGAACCATTACTGTTTGATCCGTTACTGTCTTAGACGTTTGATCTGTTATTGTCTTAGACTTGAATCGTTACTGTTTGATTTGTTACTGTCTGATTTGTTATTGTCTTAGACTTGAACTATTACTGTTTGATCTGTTACTGTCTTAGACTTGAACCGTTACTGTTTGATATGTTACTATCTTAGACGTTTAATTTGTTATTGTCTTAGACCTAAACTGTTACTGTTTGATATGTTAATGTTTTAGACTTGAACTATTACTTTTTGATCTGTTACTGTCTTACATATCTCACCTTTTGTAGCAGTCTCGTTGAATTTATGGATTTTAGCCACCAATTTAACATCTCTCAAGAATTATTAACATCTCATAACTCCATTACATACAAAATCTAATAAGGACCAGCAATCAATTATATTCCTCATCAGTCATCCATTCCTTCTTCGATTTTCATGGTAGTAATACTTCACACAATCTCAAGAATCAACACAAGTGCTCCATGAAATTTAAGAAGTTGTAAGGAGATATTAAAAAAAATAGTTCTACTGCCTACATTATTCATCAATTCACATCATGGAGTATAAGCATTAACAGGGTAGCATAAAACAAGATTGAAGGACTCTCATCATTGGCTGACCACTAGCTCTATTTAATTATCAATTTTTTTACTTCAATTACAATAATTTAATCACTTTACTCTAACTTTCACATTATTACCTATGACAATTCACAATAAATTTTTATTTCCCCCAAATCCATTCAAGAACCCTAACTTTCCAAATTTCAAAAATTCAATCAATTAAGGACTTTAAGCGATTAAAATCAGATCAAAAGTCTTTAGAATGCCTTACTAAGCAAGTAATTAAACTTTAAACACTACCCAATTCAAGCTTCCAACTCCTCTTCTTCTTTAATCTTGGTAGAACTTCTCCTCTCCTTTTCTATTCACCTTCACTTGATTTTTCTTCCTTCCAATTAATGCTCACTAAGCTTGGTTAATGTTCCTTCAAGATCTCCTTTTAAGATTTTATGTTTCCTTTACCATTTTATCTCTCTCACATGTAAATGGTAGTTTCCCCTCTTTCTTTTTCTTTTTTTTCCCTCTTGCTCGAGCACACACATGCACACTTATATATATATATATATATATATATATATATATATATTAACTTTTTACCAATTTCCCTCTATATACCAAATAGTAAATTTCTTGTTCCCGAGATAAAATTCCCGGATCCTAGTATTTGTCTATATAAACCTTTTACCTGGATGAATTCGAATTTCATTTAGTTACACATTGATAATTTTTTTTCCAGGTAACTCACTCCCAGTAATATTTTATTCACTTTTCTATATTTATTTCGTACTTGGTTTGTTCTAATGCTTATTTGGTACTTCTAATAAATCTATTCTATAAGCACTTAGATTGCTTTTCTGTCTAATTTTCAACCGAGGTTTACAGAAATATTGTGATTGCAAGGCTAGTTTCTTTATTGATTGTAGGGTTAACTTCCCCCTTCTTGATTTCCCAGCTCAAGGACTCCTTCTTTGTCAATCTTTGACTCATCCGAGTTTGATTTTGAGGATTTTCCATGTAAACTAAAAATATTATGCAATACTTTGGGGTTAGATACATGCATCCATACCTTCTTTGGAAACATTCCTTTGGTTTCTTATGAACTGTTTCTTGTGGGAGCTCATTTGTTTGCTTAAATTTGTCTTCTTGAGCTAGGATTTGTTTACTATGCTGCGTTTCTTACCCACTTCATTCTTGGGAAAAAGTCTCTAGCTTTAGTTTCTTATGGGGCCCTTTCTTACTCTACTGAGTATGTGATTTGACACTGCTTCCATTATTTTTTTATCAATGTTGTAATTGCCTTTTCTATTTTAAGGGCTTTTTGGTTTTGTTTGAGTAAAGAAATCTTTTTTCTAAGAAGAAATATTTAGACTTTGTTATGTTCATGAAAACTAAAACTTTCAATATATGCATCAAAATTATGTTTCAAGCAATTCTTTTAATGGTTTTATCAGTTTTATAATGTGGGTTATCTTAGGTCAAGCTTTTACTGGAGGTTTCAAGCATTTACTTCAAAATCTGTATAGAGTCAAAGTTTGCCTCATGTTAGAATTTACATTTTCCTTGCATGAATAATAGTAGGCCACTACTCATATTATCATTTTACAGGAAAGGTAAAATCATTGTTTATCAACCCAGGTTGTATGTGCTTGATTAGAAAGGACTTTTAAAGGCATGTCATGCAGGCTATTGTTATGGGCTATGAAAGAAATTTATGTAGGCAATTGAGAATTTCTTAAATCTCATCTTGAGCATATTATGACTCATTCCTCGTAATTATGCACATGGCAAGTTCTTTTAAGATTTTTTTAGGAAAAGAATTTCAAACTCTTTTCTCATTCTCCCCCTTTGCAACCGATCTTCTCTCTGCTTTTCCTAAATGGATTCTACTGCTGCCGCTGACTTCTCCCTCATAACCGGTGGTGCAAAGACAACCGGCCAACCATCTATAAGCTACTATCGGTGGTGTCTTTCCTCCACAACAACAACCTCCACTTGTAGAGCATGTCTCTAATTCCTCCTCACAAGTTTTTGCCATTCCTCTGCACCTTATAAGAACATACACTCTAGCTATCATTCCTTTATCAAACAGCCACCAAGTTGTTTTGTTGAAACTTACGAACATAAATTTTCTCTATTGGCGAATGCAGATGAAGCACTATCTCTTTGGTCAAGGTGTTTTTCACTTCGTTGACGGCTCAGTGTCGTGTCCTCTATCTTATGTTTGTGACAGTTCTGCTAGTTCTTCCTCTACAATCAGCACTTTTTTTCTTCGTTGGAAGCAACATTACCAACTTATTTTGAGTGCATTACTCTCCTTCTTCTCCATGGATGTGTTGCATCTCATGGTAGATTGTTCTACCTCGCATTGTGTTTGGCACACTCTTAAGAAAGCGCTTGCATCTCCGTCTAACTTTCGCATCATGCAACTTCATGGCTCCTTTTAGGATCTTTGTCAAGGCGACTCATCGGTTAGTATGTACATGCAACAAGCCAAATCATTATTTGATGAATTGGCTGTTGCTGGTCACCCCATGTCCCTTGAAGACTTCAATCTCTATGTGTTTCGTGGCCTTCGTGGTGAGTTCAAAGACTTGGTAATGAGCCTTATAACCAAGGTAGAACCGTTGTCATATGCTGATCTTCACAACCACCTTCTTACCTATGAATTTCTGCACAATAACTCTTTTCATTCCATGGATGTCGCTCCATCTCTCCTGTTTTCTTCTCTGCTGCAGCAGCCACCATTGCTGCCAACACCATAACCCTCTACTCATCTTGCTATCTCTCATCACAACCTAAATTTCAGCCGTAACAAGGGTTGTTCTCGTGGCAACTAGCGTCCCCACAACAACCGCTACAACCACCAGCCATGGGGTCACTTTGCTGCCGACTGGAGACCAACCAACTGGCAGCAGAACACGCGTAATGTAGGGGCTTCCTAGTGGTCTGGACAGCAGCATGTCCGCTGCCAGTTATGCTCCAACTCCGGTCATACAGCTCCACATTGTCCCCAGTTTCACCGCAACTCTCAGCAACCTTCTACTCACCTTGCTGTTGGGAATGTTTTTGCTGCTACTTGGTTCCCCGACATCGGCGCGAATCAACACGTCACACCTGATCTTGTAACTTTGACTGATTCTGCAACCTATCTTGGTAATGATCATTTACCTGTTGAAGACGGTAAGGGCCTTGACATATCCCATATTGGACATACTACATTACATTCCCCAAAACACAATTTTACATTATCTAATATTTTTCATGTGCCTCAAATTACTAAACCGTTGTTATCTATTCAGAAATTCTACCATCATAATCATGTTTATTTTGAATTTCACGCTTCTATGTTTTATGTCAAGGACCTCATCACCAAGAAAGTTCGCCTTTCCGGTCAGAGTAATGATGGTCTTTATGTCCTCTCCGAGTCTTCTGCCACGTCAGTTCCTCAAGCTTTTTGGTCTCCTTGCATCTCCGCGACTGCCAACCTATGGCATCATCATTTGAGTCATCCAACCCCTCGCATTTTAGATATGTTAGTTTCCAAAGAATAAAATCATATGTAAGTCGTCGCGTCTGTCATCGCGACCTATAGGTCACAAAACTACTGCCCCACTTGGTTTAATATTTAGTGATGTTTGGGGTCCTGCTCCTATGTTTTCCTCTGATGGCTTTCACTACTTTGTTATCTTTGTTGATGCGCATACTAAACATATATGGTATTATCCGTTTGTTGCTAAATCTGATGTGTTTTCCACTTTTCAACATTTTCAAACACTTGTTGAACGTTAGTTTTCACTTAAAATTAAATTTGTTCAAACTGATTGGGGCGGTGAATATCATAAGTTAAATAAATTCTTTCGCACCATTGGCATTCACCATCGGTTAATCTGTCCCTCATACTCATGAACAAAATGGCACCGTTGAGCGTCGTCATCGACATATTGTCAAAACTGGCCTAACCCTTTTAGGCCAGTGTAGTGCGCCATTGTGATTTTGTAACTATGCTTTCGAATCATCGATTTATCTTATTAATTGCATGCCTACTCTAGTTCTTCAAAATAAATCTTTGTTTGAGTGTCTGTTTCGTCGTACTCCTGATTATAATTTTTTGCGTACTTTTAGGTGTCTTTGTTTTCCTTTCTTGCGTGCATACCATGCTAACAAATTGGATTTTTGTTCTTCACCATGTGTGCTCTTAGGTTATAGCTCATCTCATCTTGGTTATCGTTGTCTTGATTTAGCTTCTCGTCGTATTTATGTCTCCCGTCATGTTCGTTTTCATGAAACTGTCTTTCCTTTTGTGAACTCTGAACATATAACACATACCCCAGCACCCTCCACACAACCTACACACCTCCCAACCCTGCATCCTCCCCAATTCCTTCAGCCTACCCCTTTCCCAACCGGCCCAAACAGCACCCCTATTCTGCCCTATGCAAAGACCTCGCTAGAACCCTCACTTCACCCTCATCCAGCCTTGCCATATTGTCACCAGCTACTTGTTTTTCAAATGATCATTATGCAGGAACAGGTTCCTCATCGCCAGATGCCCTTGTCTTCAGGTCTTACGCTGTAGAGTAGCCCGCTTCCGCAACAGCTTCACCAAGGTGCTTCCGCCTAGTGCGATCCCTCCACCGCCTCTCCAGGAGCTGCAGCTATGTGTTGACCTTTCATCCTATCCTCTCCAGCCACTCTTAGGTACTGGCTCCCCTTTTACACGCCCAGCTGCTCACCAACATCCCATGGTTCTTCATCCGTGACAGCCCAAGACAGCCATGTCCACTGCCACTACCATTGCCACCGCCTCTGCTGCCTCATTCAGTCGGGTAGTCTCTCTTTCTACTCATGAGCCACTTGTTTTTAATGATGCTAACAGGTATGAGGCGTGGCATAATGCTATGCGCGAGGAAATTCAGGCCTTACGTGCTAACATAACTTGGTCCTTAATGTCGTTTCACCCTTCAATGAATGTTGTTGGTAGTCGATGGTGTACAAGATTAAACGCCAATCTGATGGCAGCATTGAGAGGTATAAGGCGCGTCTAGTCTCTAGAGGTTTCACTCAGCAAGAAGGTATTGATTACTCTGAAACCTTTAGTCCTGTTATCAAACAGGCGACCGTCAAACTAGTCTTCTCCATTACCGTTTCGTGTGATTGGAAAATTCATCAGCTTGATATCCATAATGCCTTCCTCAATGGAGTTCTTGATGAAGAGGTCTACATGAAACAACCTCTAGGTTTTGTTGATTCTGCTCTTCCCTCTCATGTCTGCCGATTGCATAAGTCTCTATATGGTTTAAAACAGGCTCCGCGGGCTTGGAACACTCGTCTAAATGATTTCCTGTTATCTATTGGTTTTCGTGCCTCTAAAGTGGATACCTCATTGTTTATCTTCTCTGTTGGTACTGATATTTGTTATTTCTGGCCTACGTTGATGATATTCTACTTACGAGTAGCAACTCTCTTCTACTCTAATGCCTCATACAGCTACTAAGCTCCAAATTTAAACTTCACGACTTGGGTTTTGTTCATTATTTTTTTGGTATTGAGGTTCAACCTACTGGTATGGGTCTTATGCTTCGACAACATAAATATACACTTGAAATCCTCACTCGGGCTGGTATTTTATCTTGCAAACCTGTTAATACTCCTATCTCTACATCCAAAACTACCATTTTGCCAGATCGCTTGTTTTCTGATGCCACACGCTTTCGTCAAATTATGGGTGCTCTTCAATATCTCACTTTTACATGCCCAGATATGTGCTTTGCTGTTAACAAAGCCTATCAGTTTATGCATGCTCCTACAGATTCTCATTGGGCTGCCGTTAGACGCATATTGCGTTATCTTAAGGGTACGACATCACATGGCCTACATATTACTCATAGTCCTTCCTTTGCCTTACATGGTTTTACAGATGTAGATTGGGCAGGCAATGTTGATGATCGCAAATCTACGGGTGGTTATCTTGTGTTCTTTGGTCAGACGCTGATTTTGTGGAAATCATGATGCAACCATATTATTCGATAATTTCACCCATATTTAACTAGTGTTTTGCCTATGTTTTATATATAAAATGCCTTGATTTGTTTTATGTTTTGAAGGCACTTTTGGATGAAAGATGCAAAAAGGAGTAAATTGGAGGTAATTGGCAGATTTGACCTTCAGTCAATGTTTTGTGCAGAGCTTGAGCTCTGGAGGTTGAAATGAAGTGATTCCAATGGTGTTAAAAAGCTAACATCCATACCTTTCTGGAAATATAAGGCAAGAAAATAAAATAAGGAAGAGCATGGAAATCGCAGCCTTCAAAGTCAAATATCGCAATCTGCCAATGTTGACCTTCGGCCATTCCGACTTGAATATCTTGAGCTACAGAAGTCCAATTGATGCAAACTCAATTTTTTTAGATTCCTGACTCAAATACCTATCAACGATCCAAATGTCAGCATAAAAAAATATGAGTTTGCAAAGATGACAACTGAATTCTGCCAGCAAATAAGTTTCGTGAAGAAACGAGTTCAAATTACGTTCCGAAGCATCTAAATCGACATCCAAGTTTTTATTTCAGCAATTTAGCTCCTCTAAGTCAAATCTTGAAGATTTCATGCAAGTCTATTAATTTCTTTTTTTTTAGGAAAATAGTTATTGAAGTACTTAAATGTAAATTGTCTACTTAAAGGAGGACTATTTTGTAAAATAAAGACTAGGGTTTCCTAGGATATAAAAAGAATGAGAGAAGAGAAGGGAGGCGACACCAAGAAGAGAAAAATGCCCCCTTCCTCTAAAAAACCTGAAATCATGCATTCCTCCTTCTTTTTGATTAGTTGTTCAACAAACATGCAAGGCTAAACTCTTTTTCTTGGTTGCAAGGACACGGAAACCTTCGGATTTCAAGAACTGTGAGATTTATTTTACCTTTTCTTTTCAGTTTATATGATGAATATGTTTGTTCTCTTATGCTTATTTTCCCTATGATTGTTTATTTTAATTGCTAGAGCGGACTCTAAGTTATTATTGTAGACAATCTATTGCTAAGTTTGATATCAAAACCGGAGTTATGGTATATGAACTTGTGAAGCAACCGAGTTTAATAATTGTGGCGGATCTACGTTATTAATCTTAGGGAGAACATTCAATCAAATTAAACATAAACTACGGACATTTATGTTTTCTTGATTAATCAACTTATCTAGTTCTTAAGGCTGCCATTGAATTAAATTACTAGTGCAGACATTGTGGTTGTTTGATGGTTTGGGTTAGTAAAATAGCAGATCCGTTAACTAACCAATGTTAAGAAGAGATAAATATTCAGAATATAAATTGATATTTTGTTTCCATGATTAGTTTTGATTTTCGTAGGTGGATGTTTACTTGAAACCAAGGTTTGTTCTCTTGATAATTTTCAGATTTTATTTAATTTTGCTTGATAGTTTTCTGTTTTCTTTTGCTTTAACCAAGATAATGTCCAAACCCCCCCAAATTGCATATCATCTAGCATAAAAATCTGACTTGAACCTTCCTTGTAAGATCGACCCCTTGCTTGCTCTATATTGTGTGTTGTGTTTTAAGTTAGGGTAATTAATTTATGCGACCGCGACATCGCAACAAATCAAGTAAGCAACATATAGTTGCTCGCTCTTCTACTGAAGCTGAGTACAAAGATTTGGCTAATGGCACTGCTGAGGTTATCTGGCTTTAATATTTATTAACAGATCTACAGATTCTGTCTGTTTCTACTCCTATCATATGGTGTGATAACCTTGGTGCCACTTATTTGTCTGTGAATCCTGTTTTTCATGCTCACATAAAACATGTTGAGGTTGATTATCATTTTGTCTGAGATAGAGTTGCGAAGAAGGAGATTCAGATTCGTTTTATTTCCTCTCAGGATCAACTTGCGATGTCTTCACTAAGCCACTTCCTACCGCTTCATTTATCGCTTTTCATTTCAAGCTTCGGGTTGATCCTCCACTCTCAGCTTGAGAGGGCATATTATAGAATGTACCTATATAGAAAATATTGTATATAGGAAATATTGTAGTCATACTCTTGTGTGGTAACCTCCACCATTACTATTGTATATTGCCCTACACATATATATAGAAAGGGTTGGCTAACTAATAGGTTAAGCCTCCTAATTATTCTCAACTAACTTTACTTTATGAATTTGAAAAAAACTGGACACATCATAGATAGTATTTCTCTACATAATTGAATATTTGATAAATTAACAATGATTGAAATACAATATTGAAGCTAACTACGATTATATGTATACATCTAATTGTTTATGTAAAAAACAAATCCTGGATTTTTCAATAATGTATGATGTTGTTCTATGTTCAATACAATCATAAAAGATGAGGGCATTAGATATACATTAAAAACTACTATGTATTTGTTATGCAGGGTTCCTAGTAAGGTAGTTTCAAAAACACCTTATGAACCATGGATTTGTAGAAAACCTAGTTTAAGACACTTGTATGTTTGGGGTTACGTGGAAAAAGTATGAAGTTATAATACACATAAAAGAACCAGTATTTAAGTACAACTAATGGTTTCTTCTTAGGTTATGTAGAAAATCTAAAACATATAACACTACCAGAAAATCAGCGAAAACCAACGGAATTGCCGATGGAATTTTTTCATCGGTAATTTTTACCGATGGAAGTAATTCCATCTCAAAATTTGTCGGTATATACTGACAAATAATGTCTGTCGGCGATACGGTCAGTATATACCGACGGACGTATTCCATCGGTATAAACGCACCGTATCACCGAGGGCCGATACAGGTTTTTTGGAAAGTTGCAGCAGTGTGATGACGTGGAATTTTTTCAGATGATTTTACCGACAGAATTACCGAGAGATTCAAACCGAGACAGCCGTACAGTGACATGACACTTTCACCTGCGGAATCACCGGCGTAACATGTCCGTCGGTGATTCCATCGGTAAAAGCCATTATATACCTACTCTGTCGACACTCTTCCTCTGTTTCTCCTTCTTCTTCCCCTTTTTCTTTCCCATCCCACCTCTCCCCTCCCAAACTGCAGCCAACCACCCATCCTAACTCTCCACTCTTCTCAACACAAGTACTCAAGTTTCTTATACTTTTGTACGTGGTCACAATATCTGTTCTTGTGGATTTTATCATTTTTTCTAAGTAAATCTATCCTTTTTAGTTTTAACATTTAAATGTGAATTTTATTGTTTTTTTAGTATATGTATTGTGTTAACGTATGTACTTGTTTGATTGTTATTTGTCAAAGAAACTTGTAGTATGAATGTATAATTTTGTAGTTGTTATAGTTTGTTTTAGATTTTGTCAAATTATATTTGTTTGTAAATTGTTGAAATTTTGTTTGAATTACACCGAATTAGATGTGTTGTGATGAAATAAATAATAGCTTGTTTAACGGGTCTGTTTTAATTGTTATCAATTCTATTGCGAAGTTGTGATTTCCGTAAGTTTATATATGTATAAATTTGTATGTATGAACGTTGATAGTTGATAATTGATAATGAATATTTAACATAAGTGTTTTTTAGTTTGTTAGATAATGTCGGGGAAAACCAATATTTTTGTTATGTTTTATAGAGGTTCAATAGAAGTCATGGATGATCGTTCAAGGATGTATCGGGACTCACCCCAAGGATTGCGGAGGATGGATTATTGTAACGGTGTTCAGGGTTTTATTAATTTCGCAACATCTATCCCGAGGAATTTTACCGATGGCGGTATTAGGTGTCCATGCAGGGAAGTGTAAAAATTTAAAGTTTCTGCATCAAGATGTTGTAATGATGCATCTTCTAACCAAATGGTTCATGGAGGATTACCTGTGTTGGTATGCACACGGAGAACTATTTGTTCCTAATGAGAGCATGGAAGAACGGGTGGTTGGGTCAACTTCTAGTGCTAGCAACATGTATGAAGTTGGAAATGAGAACAGTAATCCTTAGAGGATTATGGTTATGGATGCAATGAGAATGAGTGAAGGTAATGTCAGGGAATGTCTAATCGTAGAAGAAGAACCTAATGTAGATACAACAAGGTTTTTTGATCTCTTGAAAGATTCTAACGAACCATTATGGGATGGCTGCACGAACCACAGTAAATTATCGGTCGTAGCATAGATGTTCACCATCAAGTCAGATCACGGGTTGAGTGAGGCCGGTTGTGACAAGATTATCGAATGGGCGAGAAGCATTTTACTTGAAGGGAACAGAGGAAAGAGAACTTCTATCTTTGCCAAGTCCATGATGAAACCCCTCGGTTTAGGATACCGTAAAATTGACATGTGCCCTAACTTCGCATGTTATACTACCTTGAAAATGCTTGAGCCGACCGAGTGCATGATATGTGGGCATTCCCGTTACAAACCCGGACCGGTAGAGGGAAGACTCTCGTGGCATATAAAAAACTTAGATACTTCTCAATCACACCTAGACTACATAGGTTATTCATGTCACCAAGGACTGCTGAGCACATGACATGGCACCAATCATATCATGCAGTTGATGGAGTGATGGTGTATCCTTCTGATGGTGAAGCCTGGAAACACTTTAACAAGTGTGCATCCTCACTTTTCACTGAATCAAGGAACGTGCATCTTGGGTTATGTACGGACGGATTCAACCCATTCGGTCATTTGTTGCTCCTTATTCTTGTTGGCCGGTCATGATACCGACGATTTATAACTTGCCACCGGGATGTGTATGAGGCCAAAGTTAATGTTTTTATCTATGGTCATACCAGGTCCGAGCAGTCTAGGACGGAATATAGATGTTTGTCTTCGTCCGTTGATTGATGAGTTGACACAGTTGTGGTCCTCTGGAGCTTTCACTTATGACATCTCGAGGAAACATAATTTTGTTATGAGAGCGACTTTGATGTGGACTATCAATGATTTCCCAGCTTATAGAATGGTTTCTGGTTGGAGCACGCATGGAAAGCTAGCATGTCCATACTATATGGAGAACAACAAGGCATTCATGCTAACAAACGGAGGTAAAGCTTCTTTTTTTTACTGTCACCCTCATTTCTTGCCGCCGAATCACAAGTACAGAAAGAACAAAAATGATTTCTTTGTTGACAGAGTTGAAAAGGATGTTGCACCCTTGCGTCTTTCCAGTGAAGAATTGCTTGATGTTGTGTCAGAGTACGGTGACATTGTGTTGGGTCTTCAATCAAGTAAGCAGAAGTTTTCTGGTTTTGGTTTGACCCATAACTGGGTGAAGCGAAGTATCTTTTGGGAGCTTTCTTATTGGAAGACCAATCCTCTCCGCCATAACCTTGATGTCATGCACATTGAAAAGAACGTATTTGAGAACATTTTCAACACCGTCATGGATGTGAAGGGGAAGACAAAGGACAACATCAAGGCTAGATTAGATGTAGCGCTGTTCTATAACCATAAAAATATGGAGTTGGTTTGTGATGGGTCACGGGTCGCAAAACCAAGAGCAAGCTTCGTGTTAGAGAAAAACGCACAACTACTAGTCTACAAATGGCTTAAGAGTCTGCTTTTCCTCGATGGACATGCCTCGAACATATCAAAGTCGGTTAATACGGAGGAATGCAGATTATATGGAATAAAGAGTCATGACTGCCGTGTGTTTATGCTAACACTCATCCCATTAGCTTTTCGTGATTTGTTGCCAAATAGGATATGGGATGCACTAACGGAGATCAGTCATTTCTTCAGAGATATATGCTCCAAAGAAGTTGAATGTTGATCACACTGAAAGGTTTGAAACGAATATCGTCGAGATAATATGCAAACTTGAGATGATATTCCCTCCATCATTTTTTGACTCAATGGAGCATCTACCCGTACATTTACCGTTTGAGGTAAAAGTTGGAGGACCGGTCTAGTACAGATGGATATATCCATTCGAGAGGTTAGATATTACAGGAGCTATATAATTCATAATAAATGTTTTTTTTATTTTTTTAATTGATAATTTTTGATTAATTATATATATATATATATATATATATATATATATGCAAGTACTTGTTCAATCTTTAAAAAAAGGTTAAGAACAAGGCGCATGTTGAGGCATCAATATGTGAGGCCTATATTGTTGAGGAGATCTCAACATTTATCTCATACTATTTCGAATCTCATTTGAGAATGAGGATCAACCGTGTTCCACAAAGATGATGATGGTGGTGAAGTACCTTCAAGTGGGAACTTGTCAATATTCTCCAATCCCGACGACCCACACCTAAAAATGCCGTGAGGGGAAGATATTTGTCCGAAATAGAGTTCGACAAGCACACAATTATGTCCTATTTAACTGTGATGAGCTGAGACCTTTTATTAAGTAAGTAGATGTTCAACTTAAATTTTGTTAAGAGTGTACTATTTATGTTTTGTGATACCATAAACTCATAATTTGAAACAACCTTGCAGGCAACATCGACGATACTTACTGTCCAATAACTCACAAATTGACCGAATCCCAGATCTTTCAATTACAAGATGAACAGTTTGCCACATGGTTTAGAACACATGTAAGTCCTTTCACAAACTCATTATCTCTTGCAATGTAATTAATTGTATGTCAATATTACATAATATCCGTTTATTGATTATTATTGTATTTAATTTACAAGGTTTATCAAATGGAAGGTAGTGCTGCTATTTCACTGTCTTTACTAAGCCTGGGCCCTGTAAGAAAAGTCAAGTGCTATAACGGGTATTTTGTCAATGGATATGTCTTTCATACTAAAGAATACGGGTATGGAAGAAAGACATACAACAACGGTGTTTGTATTAAGGGATCGACTTCTAGTGAGTTTGAAGTTGACTACTACGGTAGATTGAAAGAGGTCATCGAATTGCAATATCATAGTGAGCAGAATAGTGTTTTTATTCAAATGCTATTGGTATGACATAACTAACAGAGGAATCAGAATAGATCCTCACTATGGTCTCGTTGAAATCAACTCAAAAGCTAGACACCGCAACGTAAACGACGTCTTTGTTTCGCAAAGCAATGCCAACAAGTTTATTACACAAACACCCCTTCCTTTAGAAAGGACCGATCAAGAGTTGATTGGTTATCCGTTTTAAAAACAAAACCCAAGGGTCGTGTTGAGGTTGTTCGAGATGAGAACGAAGACACAAGTGTGATAGATGAAGTCTTTCAAGCTAGTGAGTTGGTTGAACCATACCGAGTTGCTCCTTCGATTGACTTAGAAGAAAATTCAAATTTTTGTGTTTTCAACGATAGTCTTGTTGATGTTGACGCAGAGGAGTTGAATGTTGTTTTGAGCTCTACTAGTGGAAAAGAGAATGTTAATGAAGAAGATGATAACCACATTGAAGAGTGCGATGAAGCTAATGATAACAATTCAATTGAGGACGAAGATGAAAATTCTGACTAACTAAACATGTTGTAAAGCCTTATTTTTATAATATAATATTTTGGAACATGAAATATTTATTCTTCTTTAATTGTCAGCTCTTGTTATTGTGCTGCGTGTGCTGTAAGTTTGCAATTCAAGATATTGTGCAGGGGATACACAAAAAAAAGAAATATTGACGGTTTCACCGACAGGTACACCAACGGACTATAACCCGTTGGTATTTCACAGAGAGTTGAAAATTTTTTACGGAATTGTGCCACAATCACCGACGGATCAGAACCCGTCGATATTTCATAGAGAGTTGAAAAACATTTACGGAATTGTGCCACAATCACTGACGGACACACCGACGGAGTCACTGACGGATTACGCACATCCCGAAGCGCACGCATGTCAGAGGAGTGGTCGGTCGGCACGTTTACTGATGGATTTGTAGGCACGTTTACTGACGGAATAATCGTCGGTACACTTACCGACGGATTAGTCGACGGATCGAAGAGTCTGGCGGGATTTTTGAATTTTTTTGGTGCGAATATCAATTAATTACCGACGGTATTATTGACGGAATTTAATGCCACCGACAATAATAAATGTCCGTCGGTAATACCATCGGAATAATTGTTATATAAAACCCCCCCATTTGGTTCATTTTTTCTCTCGGCTCTTCATTTCCATTTCTCTTCTCCTCTCCGTTTGTATTTAGTTTTTGGAAGAGATTTTATTGTTTTGGTGGTAGTTTTAAACATATTAAAAGGTATGTATTCTTTTTTCTTTATCTTTGTATTTTTTTTGTTTTAATTATGATTATTTTTTAGTGTTCTTTGTTTTGTGTATTGTTTGAAGATAAAATCAACACACTATTAAGGTAAGCATTTTTTATTCCTAAATTTATTTTGAATTGTTGTAGTGTTTTTTAGTTTTGTGTATTGTTTGTTTTGTATTTAGGATGTTTTGTGTAGTGTTCTTTAGTTTTTTAATTTTATTTATTAATTTTATGATATTATTGTTTGTATTGCCATAATTGTTATTGTTGAATTTATGTTTTAAATGTTAATTGAAATATAGAATTAAATTTAATTAGTTTATCTTAATTTAGGAGATTATTGTTTGTATTGCTATAATTTTTATTGTTGAATTTATGTTTTAAATGTTAATTGAAATATAGAATTAAATTTAATTAATTTATCTAAATTTTAGGATATTATTGTTTGTTATGTTGTTTATTATTTTGATTAATTTTAATTGTTATTTATGAATTTGTATTGAAGTTAGTTGAAAATATATAGATGTTGAATTTCTATAGATGTTAGGTTGTATATGTTAGGTTGTATAGAGTTGATTTTGCAATATTTGTAGGTATGAAAACTATGGGTAGTCTCTAATATAGGGGAGGTGCTGTCAAATTTTTTTAAATGATTGAATTTCTATAGATGTTAGGTTGTATATATGATGTTGCTGGAGTCAATTGGTTTGTGGTTATTGTAAAGATTTGCAAGTTTGAAAACTGTGGACAAACATTGACGCTGCAAGGACAATAACATTGGCGTTTAAATCGTCGATGGAGATTCCATTGTTTCAATGGAGTTAGGTTTCCAGACATCCTGAGTGGAGACCTAATATCGATGCATGGTTTCAACGATTTCGGTCGGTGTTAACTTTTAATTTCCAGCTTATTTTTAATAAATTATTTTTATAATTTTCTATCTTGTAGTATTTTTATTTTATATGAATTATTTATATACACAGAACAAATTTGAGTGGGATAGGGCGAACAACAATGTTGTGAGGAGGTATGGGAGAGGCAACTAGGTAACATAGAAAATAATATTTATTTTTGTTTTATAATTTTATGTTCTAAATTCTAATTTGTTACTATGGAAGTAGGTTGCATGATTTTTGGTATGACACCAAAAAAATAATCAAAAAGACATGCGAGGGATAACGGTCTTGAAGGATGGAATGAGGTGGCGGTTTGGCGGGAATTCAAACCGCCATTCATCTCGGAGAAATATGGACGGCATATATTGAGCACGTGACCTCAAAGCGGTTCTCACGGCGCTCACAGTCTGGCACCAACAACCGGAACCGGCAAATTCATGGTTCGGTGACCACGCACATTGGCGGCTCCGTCCCATTCAGCGCACATGCAAAGCGGATGGTAAGATTAATTTTAATGAAATATATCGTTAATTAATTTGGCGTTCCTTATAATATATTTAACTTGCAACCTATTTTTTTCTTACAGGCTGCGTCTCTTGGACGTGAGTCGAGTCCAATGGAGCTGTTTGTAGAGATGCATGTGCGGAGTCAAGACCGCCAAAAGGGGGTGCATCAGTTCGTGGACAACCGTGCTCAGCACTTCGTGGTATTTTCGTTCATTTATTTTATTTTGTAAGTTATTATTTTCTTGAATTGAATATGATTATTCTTTTTTAAATTTTCAAAAGACCTATAATAGCCGGTTGAGGGAGAGATATGGGGACAATCCTTGGACCCATCCAGATTTTGATCGGATTTGTGGATGGAGGTGGGATCGTCTGGTGGACCAAAAAAAAATCGGGTTAACGGGCTCTCCAACACTACGGCCGAAAACTTGCGGTCGGCCCGTAGTGTCTTAACCGTTGGGAGCTCTGCATTAGTATCGAGCACCCAGTCTGAGGAGTTCATTGCCTTGAAACAACAATATCAACAACTCTCGACGAATTATGATCAGCTCCATCAAATGGTCAGGGAGATGAGATCAAGGATCGGTGATGATACATGTGCAGCTCCTTTTTGGCCGTACATGGTCCCGGGAACAACCAGCCTCCTCCTCCTCCTCCAGCTCCGCCGCTATTCTAGTTTAATTTAGTTTTTTAAAAACATTAAATTTGTAATGAATATTTGGATGAATATTATTTAACATTATTTTTATATTTTTAATGTTTAATCCAATTTTATTTGTTTATTAAGTTATTTTATTAAGCTCCCTGGCGTCGGTATTTCACCGAGAGTTGCCAAACAATTAGCACCCATGCCATAATTACCAACGGATAGTCCGTCGGTAATTACCGTTGAAAATTCAGACGAGTGTAGTCCGTCGGCAATGTTCTTGTGGGATTTGTTTTTGCCCCGCATATTCGTCTCGTAAGACCGTCGGTGTTCCGTCGGTGTTTTTTTATTTCCGGTAGAATTAGCGACAGAAAGGGAAATTACCAACGATTATTATACCGACAGACGAAGGCCGTCGGTGAGACCGTCGATAATAATTTCACCGACGGATTGCATGCCTTACACTGACGGAATTAGTCCATTGGTAAAACTATTTAATGGTGTAGTGTAAGAGCCGAGACTCAATTGAAAAGTTATAATGGATTCAAAGATTAAAGTAAAACGAAAAGAAAAAAAAGAATTGCGCGTGAATAACATGAACCAACATGTGGAGGGTGGCAGCGAGCTTTGGGTGTGATATTATTAAAGACGATCGTTTTTGGTGTTCTTGAAACTGTCTCTACATACCTGTGATGAAAAGGTGGTGCGTGTAGCATGTTGTAACCCATTTTTGGGTCCCCACACAAAAATAAAAATAAAAATAAAAATATATAGCCGGAAGAAATTAGAAAAATAATAGGAGGTTGGAGCGCTCAGAAAAGGATCAGAAAAATTGATTAAGGAGGTTCAAAAATACAAGGATTGAAATTTTTTTACAGTATATACTTGAATGATGAGAGCCTTGTTGGAAAAGAAATTTAATTTGAAGAGAAAAGTCCAAAATTGGATGTTTATGGACTCAATTGGATGTCCAAAAAAGGAAAGAAAACCGGGAAAGCCATAAACAGGAGAGGGACTGTGAGGGTTAGAGGAGAGGGAAAACTAACCGAAAGGAAAAAAAAAACCGACCGAGAGGGACAAGGGAGAGGTAAAGGAGAGTGGACCGTGAGGGTTAAGGAAAAACGGTACTGACGAGGTCGGGTCTTGGAAAGAAACATCATCTAAACCAGAACAAAGGGAAAAGGAAACGCAACAGAAGAAGAGGAGGAGAAGGGAAAAACAGGAGCCTCTTTCTCCACCGCTTGAAACAGTAACGATATTGCTTGGAGCCGCCGTCCGTGAGCAACGACACCGCCACCAGCCTCCACCACAGCACCGCCAGCGACGCAGTCCGACCAGCAAGGCACCGCCTCCTCCGCGCCAGGTAAACTCTTCTTCCCCCTCATTTATTTTGTTGCCTATGTTTCCTCCTGCATGCAGAACATTCGTTTTGCATGCAGAAGGATGGGGGGGAAATAATTCCCCCCGTCGGTTTTTTGTTGTTGCTGGGCGAGGTTGGTTCTGGCCCAGCACTGTGGGTTTCCTTCTCTAGGCTAGGCTGGTTCTGGCCCAGCCCTGATGTTTTGTGGGCCGATCGATTCTGCCTCCCGCCTGTCTGGGGGGCGAGTCCGGCCCAGTTAGTTGGGCCGGCCAAATTTACCACCTAATATTATATTATATATTATAATGTATTTATATTATTTATATACATTTATAGATATATAAAAAAAAAATTTAAAAAAATTCTGAAAAATCCTTAAAAAAATTTGTTGATTTTCCTGCATATTTTTATTAAAATTGTTTAATACTGGTTTGTATTTTTATACCATAAAGATACAAATCCAGTATTAAAATATCCGGTTTTCATCGAGATATCAAAAATATAAAATATAAAAAAAAATGTTTGTTTTCATGCATACGGCCTAGTCTCTCCAAAGATAGAGAAAAAAATCATCACATCATATTTTCATACAACAAAGAAAATTTAAAAAAATATATGTATTAGTATGCACTTTGGCTGTAACAACAAGTTTGTTAGAACCATGAGAACTAAGCCAATATTTCAAAAATTCTAAAAAAATCTTTTTGTCTTCTTTTAGTATTTGGATTATGAATTTATACGTAAAACATATTCCTGATATTAAAAATATATTTTTCATATAGACGTTAGAACGGTTAGGTTTTTACCTGATAAGATAAGGATCTCCTTACTGAGGAGGACTTTTTCTTAAACCATAGACAAACCAACAACTAGAAATATGATAACACCTTAGCTTTTTATCAGACAATCAAACAATGCAGCTTACCTTAGGTAAGGCGTATTTGGGGTGCTAATACCTTCCCTTTACGCAACCAATCCCCGTACCCGATCTCTGAGACCAGTTAGGGTTCCTAGTGACCAAAATACTAGGTGGCGACTCACATTCCATTTTTCATATGATAAAAGACAAGAATTTCTTGTCTCTCCATATTGCCGATAGATAGATACATTTTAGATTTAAAGTGGAACATATTCGCCACGACGCCGCACACGTGCGATAGAATGGCGACTCCACTGGGGACCTTGTAGACTAAGCTTTGTTTTTGTCTGACTTGTTTGTGTTTTCGTGTGTTTTACTGTTAATGTCTTTCTTGTTGTTATTTGCATATTTGCTTTATATTTTTTACACATACTATTCATGCATTGTATAAAACTGTCTCATGCATCACTTACTTTGATTTTGAGAAGCACACACAAGCCTTAAGTTAGGTGGGGGATTAGCGATTTGCCCTATGACTATTGATCAGGGTTCAGATGCGTGAAACACCTAACTCATATCTGAGTGCCTGCTTGGTAATGGTTGGCATACATGCCTTTACGTTCACTATCTTTATGAAAAACGTCACTGGGCAGATATGAGACCCCTTCAAGACCAGATAGAAAAACTGCCCATTATCACATAATAAATAGAGCTTGTCCTTAGGATATGTATCTTACGTTCATTTGCATCATGATTAATAATGTTAAATTCATCAATCCAGGTTTTTAAGCTGAAATCATGACTAAGTACCTATCTTTCCAAGAGTTTGGGCAAGAATTTGAGTTGACTCAGGTAGCTGAAGGAAAATGTCCAAGAATCGATGCTAGTAGGTTGCCTTGCATTACCAAGATAAATCACATGGTAAATGACTTGGGGAAGTTATTGTCTATTATGGAGTATATTGATGAGACTATTTTTGAAAGGCGATATGGGAGAATTGCATAACTAATGAGGTTACCCGTACAAGCAGCAGCAATCAAAGCCCTACTGAATTTTTGGGATCCTAGTTATCGGTGTTTTACCTTTGGGAACATCGATATGACACCGACTTTGGAGGAATATGAAAGGATTCTAGATTTTCCAAACAACAGCCACAGGATCTACCTCAGGCGAAGATTTGAAGACACAGCTTCGAAGGTAGTCAGTTTATTAAGCTTGGGAAAGATCAGCCAATGTAGAGTCGCTGAGAGGGGTTTTAAATGGAAGGTCATTGAAGCCCGAATGAAGAAAAATTCTAAAGAAGGCAAGTTGGGAGATGAACGATACAGGTTGGTGGCCTTCGCCATTTTTGGACTGGTATTGTTCCCTTCCGAAATCGGAGTCATCAATTTAGAATCAGCAAGTGTCTTCATAGAATATGAGCGTGACCGGATCAATCCCTCGTCACCATTTTGGGAGAAACCATGTTATCACTCAACCACTGCAGAATGCATGGAAAAGGAGCCATGAGATGTTGCATCCCTATGTTGTATTTATGGATTATTAGTCATATCGAAACACCAAGGGACATCTTTAACAACTTTTAGTGGTTTGACCTGCGACCGTTAAAGGTTACCATGGATGAGACTTGGAAGAACTGGGATGAGAAAGCATGGATAGATAAATATGCAGCATTGCCAAGGAGCAACTTCAAATGGAAAGCAACATGGATGAACAACGCCATCTGCACAATGAGCTGTGGAAGCAAGATATGGGTTCCCTTGATTGGTGTAACTAGGTACATCAGTTACGCGTCTGCCCTTGTAACAAGGCAGTTGGGTGGAATGCAGTATGCACCAAGAACTCTGGGTTTAGCTGATTTCATCGGTTTGTTCAAGCACCAACCATTCCTCGAAGAGATGGAGCTTATCCAACAAGATTGGGAAAGACCCCCGATGGTAAAAAGGGAAGAAGGGAGCAATTTTGAAACATCATTCAACCGGAATTATGCGGTTTGGAGGAATGAAGCGCTTTCTGAAGTGAGGGATTTCTCAACACAAAAACATCCAGAATCAGCGATAGAGCAACCAAAAAGGAAAAGGACTGATAATGAGGAAGCAGCGATAGAGTTAAAAAAGCAAAAGTTAACGATGTATAATTGATCTCAAAGAAAAGTAAAGGGCAGCAACAGCTATTAGAAAGTCAGTTAAAGGAAGAAAATACGATGAGGGTTTACTTGAACCAGCGGTTGGAAACACAGGATAAGCAGTTAACGTCTTTAAAGGAATGACAGAAAAGGGTCGAGGTAGCTGAAGAAATAGCAAAAGGGGTCCATGCTGAGTTAAGGAATCGAATGACCGAATATGATGAGCTGGTTAAGAAGAATGGGCTCGCAGAAAAAGAGTTGGCAAAGGTTAAAAGATCAACAAAAGGCAAGATGAATGTTGACAAAGAGGTGATGGATTCCTTGAAGAAGGGAAAGAGCATTCTTTTAAAGAAAGTAGAAGTTGAAAAAGAGAAGAATCGGCTAGCCCAGCTCGACATAGAAGAGGAAAGAAGGATCAGAGCTCAATATATGGTGCAACTTGAGGAAGAGAGAAGTGCAAGAAAGGCCGCTAAGTCTGATATGAGAGATTACTAGAAAAGAGCTGAGTCTTCGAAAGGACAGCTGATGGCTTTACAATATGAGATCGAGATACGAGAAGAAGAGTTGAGGGAGTTGAGAAGCCATTACTTCGAGATGGAAGAGGAGCTGAGTAAGGCTAAGCAAGAACATCAAGAATGTCAAGACTACATGGACAGCTTTGCAGTTCAAATTAACTCCAAAATAGCCAAGCTGGATATAGAAAAGGAAGAATTGCAGAGGGTAAGGGATAAGTTGGCATGGTCGGAGGATATGGTTCGAGTGTTGGAAAGAAGTAATGAATCCTTAGGAGCCAAAGAACGAAGTGATAATTGCGATAACACCGTGTTCCATGATAAGATAAGGCATATGACAAAGCAGGTCGAACAAGCAGCCCGCTATGCGGAAAGGTTGCAACAACAAGCCACCCAAGTTGGAAATGATGCTTCAAAGTATCCAGAATACATGGGGCCCATCACCTCTTTTATTGGGGACTTAGCTAATAGAGGAAATGCCTTTTAAGGGTAGCGATGTATAAAAGCCCTTTTTTGTTATCATTTTGTATGAGCGACTTCTATTTATAAGAAGGCCATGACCTATTTTTCTTTCTACTGTGTTTTGGTAAGCTACTATGATAAGAACTTGGCAAACCCTCCTTTACGTGATTCAGTCGACTCGGAAATCTTGCCTAAAGGATTACAAAAGTCATGAATCAGCTCTAAAAAATTTTGTCACATCATGTGCACCATATTTTCATCACGCATTTTGTTTTTAATTTATCATACGCATTCCAGATCGTGAAACATAGGTCCCACATCCAAAGTCCACCACACCCGGTCCAAATCGAGGATGGAGAACGAAGAAAGAGCTCACTTAGAGTCACATTATCAGACCGAGTTGGAATCCGTAAAAAATGAAGTTTCTCGGCTAACCGACCTACTCGAGCAACTTCTAAGAGCTAAGAATGGGGAGGGAACATCATCACAACAACCTGAAGGAGCGCCAGCAACTCATATCCCTCAAGCATCTCAAAACCAGGGGGCAAACTCGGCCAATGAACAACATTTTGTGCCTATCAACCCTATCCAGCCAAATCATGCTCCAATCACTGTGGACTTAACAGCGGAGGGAATCCCGGATAATAGGTATCCCAGTTTGATGGACCAAGACAAGTTGTTTGCTTTGGAAGAAAGATTAAGGGCAGTTGAGGGTAATGATTGGTTTGACCCTATGCGAGCAGCTGAAGTATGTTTGGTACCAAACATCGTGGTACCAAAAGATTTTAGGATACCAGAGTTCATTAAGTACACTGGTTTGGAATGCCCAAACACTCACCTTCGTTCCTACTGCAATAAAATGGCAGAAGTAATCCGCGATGATAAATTGCTAATCTATTTCTTTCAAGATAGCCTGGTAGGATCCGCTTTGAGCTGGTACATGAGGTTAGATAGTGTCAGGATCAGGAGCTGGAGAGACTTGGTGGAGGCCTTCCTTAAGCAGTACAAGTTTAACCTGGAAATCGCTCCTGATCGAACAAGTCTAATGTCAATGGAGAAAAGGAGCCAAGAGTCGGTAAGGGCCTATGCGTAAAGGTGGAGGGATGAGGCAATGCATGTCCAACCCCCTTTGATAGAAACGGAGATGGTGACCTTGTTTCCCAATACCTTCAAAGCACCTTATTATGAGCATTTAATGGGTAGCTCCTCTCAGCATTTCTATGATGCTGTACGCATAGCGAAAAGAATAGAGCAAGGGATTAAAGTGGGCCGCATAGCTGAGCCATTGGAGACGAAGAGTTTTAGTGGAAGAAAAATGGAAGGTGACGTTAACAATTTGGAAGGTGGGTACAAGGGAAAGAGAGTGGATTCATATAACCCACAAGTACCTACCTCTCATGTTTCCCACGTGAACTTTAGCAAACCTTTTTCCCCTAATCAAACAAATAACCAGTCAAACAACCAAAACAACAACCAAAGACCAAATACGAGATACATTTTAGAACAACTGCCGCCATTACCCATGCCTTTGAAGGACATGTATGCCAAACTGCTGAGCATTGGACAAATAGCTCCTATCCCCACATTACCACTACAACCACCATTCCCTATCTGGTACAAGCCCGAGTTAACTTGTGAGTACCATGCTGGTATTCCAGGGCATGGTCTTGAAACGTGCTACGCTTTCAAGAAAAGGTTGTTAGAGCTCATCAAGATAGGATGGGTGTCATGTGAAGACACACCCAACATCAATTCAAATCCATTGCCTGGTCATGACACAAGTAATAGTGGATAAAGGGTTGGAAAACCTTGGTCAAGAAATGTCAATAAGGAAGAAGGTGAGATTGAAGGAGATGATAAGAAAACACAGGTGGGGAAGGAGGATGAAGCACTGCCACGACTGACTATCCACACATTAGAAGAAGCCTCCGCCAAGACCTTGTGCGCAAGTTGGCCCAGAGTGAGAAGTTTCAGAACGGGGTGACCCAAGAAGGTCCTATAGTTTTCAAAATGTACGCCAACTTTGTTTGCCTTAGCATGCTTTTGTCATTGCTTGTATTTGCTTTTATTTTCTCTAATTCACAACCAAGGCTCATGATGTCAGCTAGATTTTGTGTTTGTCTTTGAGCCCACCTTTTCTTTAAATAAATGATGAGATTATGCGTTTTTTAAACAAGGTTGAGTGGTTACAAGGAAGGTATCATAAAACGATAAAAAAATAAAATGAAATACAACCCTACTCCTAGATAGCATAATGAATTGCATATATAAATGATTAGGTGGTCACTCTATAATCACCTGTAAATTTCTTTCAAGATAAGAACGAAGTTTATCAATCCTAACAATATGCATTTTGAAATGAGAAAAAATTCATTATCCCTTTACTCTCTAAAGAGTTTATCGTTGGTGGTCCCCTTTTGAGCTGGAATGAATTTCTTCTTTATAAAAGCCCGGACTAGGACCACACCCTCATACTGGGGGCAATAAAAGATATTTCATGAAAAGTTTTACGTGATTTTAAAACGGGATGAGGGCCCGTAGATTTGAAAAAGATAAGTTAAAGCATGTGACAAAAGCATGACAAAGAAGGCAATGACAAGTCCTACATTTTGAAAAAAGCTACTTGTAAAAAGTCGAAGACTTCTTCTCAAGGATATGATAGGTAAAAAGAGGTAGCACGAAAAATGAAGAAGATGATGGGACCTATGTTTCAAAACCAGGTAAGAATGCATGCATGGAATCTAATCATAAATCATTGCATGAATGTTTTTTGAATCGTTACATGAGGAATCTTTAATGTAGTCCAACAAGATTATGGATGAAGAAAGAATCATTGAGTTGATGATAGCAAAAAATCACAGTTTTGATTTTGGAACAACAATAAAGTGAGAAGAACCTATTAGGAAATCTTCAAAAGAAAATAAAAGGTTCAGACCCTACAATCAGGAAGAACGACATCGATATCAGCTTTGGTTAAAGGGAATTGCCAGATGGGATTCCAGATTGACCGAGCCGCAAAACTAGATTTTTTTTGGTTTTGGTTAAAGGAGATCGCCGAAGGGATCTCAGGTTAACCCAACTGCAATACCGATATCAGCTTTGGTTAAAAGAGGTCGCCAAAAGGGATCTCATATTTCAGCTTTGGTCTAAAGAGGTCACCAGAAGGGATCTCATATTTCAGCTTTGGTTAAAGGGAATCGCTAGATGGGATTCCAGGTTAACCGAGCTACAAATATAGTTTTTGGTTTTTGCTTAAAGGAGGTCGCTAGAAGGGATCTCATATTTCAGTTTTGGTTAGAGGAGGTCGCCGAAGGGATCTCATCCTTCGCTTTGGTTAAAGGGAATCGCCGGATGGGATTCCAGTGTTGACCGAGCCGCAAAAATAGATTTTTTGGTTTTGGTTAAAGGAGATCGCCGAAGGGATCTCAGGTTAACCCAACCGCAATACCGATATCAGCTTTGGTTAAAAGAGGTCGCCAGAAGGGATCTTATATTTCAGCTTTGGTCTAAAGAGGTCGCCGAAGGGATCTTATATTTCAGCTTTGGTTAAAGGGAATCGCCGATGGGATTCCAGGTTGACCAAGCTACAAATATAGTTTTTGGTTTTGCTTAAAGGAGGTCGCCAGAAGGGATCTCATATTTTAGTTTTGGTTAAAGGAGGTCGCCAGAAGGGATCTCATACTTCAGCTTTGGTTAAAGGGAATCGCCAGATGGGATTCCAGGTTGACCGAGCTGCAAAAATAGATTTTTTGGTTTTGGTTAAAGGAGATCGCCGAAAGGATCTCGAAGTTAACCCAACCGCAATACCGATATCGCTTTGGTTAAAAGAGGTCGCCAGAAGGGATCTCATATTTCAGCTTTGGTCTAAAGAGGTCGCCAGAAGGGATCTTATATTTCAGCTTTGGTTAAAGGGAATCGCCAGATGGGATTCCAGGTTGACCAAGCTACAAATATAGTTTTTGGTTTTGCTTAAAGGAGGTCGCCGAAGGGATCTCATATTTTAGTTTTGGTTAAAGGAGGTCGCGTAAGGGATCTCATACTTCGCTTTGGTTAAAGGGAATCGCCGATGGGATTCCAGTGTTGACCGAGCCGCAAAAATAGATTTTTTTTGGTTTTGGTTAAAGGAGATCGCCATAAGGGATCTCGTGTTAACCTAACCGCAATACCGATATCAGCTTTGGTTAAAAGAGGTCGCTAGAAGGGATCTCATATTTCAGCTTTGGTCTAAAGAGGTCGCCAGAAGGGATCTTATATTTCAGCTTTGGTTAAAGGGAATCGCCGATGGGATTCCGGTTGACCGAGCTACAAATATAGTTTTTGGTTTTGCTTAAAAGAGGTCGCCGGAAAGGATCTTATATTTCAGTTTTGGTTAGAGGAGGTCGCCAGAAGGGATCTCATACTTCAGCTTTGGTTAAAGGGAATCGCTAGATGGGATTCCAGGTTGACCGAGCTGCAAAAATAGATTTTTTGGTTTTGGTTAAAGGAGATCGCGTAAAGGATCTCGAGTTAACCCAATCGCAATACCGATATCAGCTTTGGTTAAAAGAGGTCGCCAGAAGGGATCTCATATTTCAGCTTTGGTTAAAGGGAATCGCCAGATGGGATTCCAGGTTGACCGAGCTACAAATATAGTTTTTGGTTTTGCTCTAAGGAGGTCGCCAGAAGGGATCTCATATTTCAGCTTTGGTTAAAGGGAATCACCGATGGGATTCCAGGTTGACCGAGCTACAAATATAGTTTTGGTTTTGCTTAAAGGAGGTCGCCAGAAGGGGTCTCATATTTCAGCTTTGGTCTAAGGAGTTCGCCAGAAGGGATCTCATATTTCAGCGTTGGTTAAAGGGAATCGCCAGATGGGATTCCAGGTTGATTGAGCTACAAATATAGTTTTGGTTTTGGTTAAAGGAGGTCGCTAGAAGGGATCTCAGGTTAACCCAACCGCAACACAGATATTAGCTCTGGCTAAAGGAAATCGCCAGATGGGATTTCAGGTTGGCCAAGCTACAAATATAGATTTTTTTTGCTTAAAAGTGGTCGCCAGAAGGGATCTCATATGGAATTCCAAGTTAGTCTAATCGAAGTCAGAAGTCAGAGGATCGCCAGATTGGGATTTCAAGATGACTAAGTTTTGATCGTAGTTTCGGGTTGAAGAGGATTGCTGTAAAGACAAAGTTTCAGATCGATCAAGCCTTGACAAGATCAGTTTTGGAAGTTCAGTTTGGTTTATCTTTATAAAACTTACTACGCAAAACCCCTGCTCCGTAAGTATTATAAAGAGGGGGCATCTATTGTAACCCAGGGTTTTGGCAGGGCACGCGGCGTGCAGGGTTTAATGAAGAAAGAAGAAAAAACTACCTTCCCCTGCTGCACGTCCAGGGGAAGGAGAAAGGGGAACAATGTCGTTCAAAACGACACTGTTCTGTTTTTTTTAAAAAAAAAACATTAAACGACGTCGTTTTATACAAAACGCGTCATTTCATTTAAAGGTGGCTCCAGCATTTGTTTCCCAAATCAGTCCTTAATTTATCCTTTGTTCTTTTAAGTCCTCACAATGTAATTTTGATTTTAAGAATTATTTCAATTGCATCCCTGCTAATTTCAGTCTCCGCCCCTATAGTTGGCCGCGCTTTTCACTTCAGTCCTTGGCCTCTGATTTATGCAATTGGACCCCTAATTGATCAATAAACTTCCAATTTCTTCAATTTAGCCCTTGATTTTGTTAATTACAGCCCCTATATTTACGCGTCATTTCCAATTTGGTCCTTGGTTTCGGATTTTCTTAATTAAGTCCCTAATTGGCCATTAAACTTCAATATTTATGCAATTAAGCCCCTGATTTAACCAAATCAACTCTCAAAAATTATAATTTGACCCCAGAACTTTAATTTCTTCCAATTAAAGCCCAAATTGACTTAAAAATCAATTTTCCTTGCAATCAAACCCTCTATAAATTCAATTAAACCTTCGATAAAATCCAATTGAGTCCATAAACATCCAATTTTGGACTTTTCTCTTCAAATTAAATTTCTTTTCCAACAGGGCTCTCATCATTCAAGTATATACTGTAAAAAAATTTCAATCCTTGTATTTTTGAACCTCCTTAATCAATTTTTCTGATCCTTTTCTGAGCGCTCCAACCTCCTATTATTTTTCTAATTTCTTCCGGCTATATATTTATATATTTTTTTTTATTTTTTTGAGGGGACCCAAAAATAGGTTACAACATAGCAAATTACCCACAACGCTTTTTCTTCCTTCTCTCTTTCCCCATTAGCAAATTACCCGGGAGGAAACCTAATAACAGGATGTTTTATGAGCACGCTAGAAGGCTACAGAGAGAAAATGCTAACAAAATACCTAGGTTAATTCTTAAACATATTAACATAAAGTAACAAATGAAAAAAAAAATGCACTGTGTGGATGACAATGCAATCCAGTCTGAAGCCACGTTAATTATTTAGAAGCGTCTTTTCATCCAGCTACGAATCTCGTGGTCTAGCTCTTACAAATTGACTAAATTAAATATTGAAAGATTTCTTACTAAATTAAAGATTGAAAGATTTTTGACTAAATTAAAGATGGAACGTAGTGAACCTTCTTCCTATTTTACAATGTGAACGGGCCATAAATTTCTGCATGACTTAGTTAATTAATAGAGAAACTTTGTCTCTTATGAGGAAGTAAATAGATTCCTTTCTAAATCATATTCAATGAAATGAGACTTGTGACATCCAAGACCATGTCCTATTAATTATCATTGAAAGTAACCAAACATGTATACGGACATGTTAGCTTTCACACGGTGCTTGACTAACCGTGTTTTTATTATTATTATTAAAAATAATTTTTTTATATTTTTAATTTATTTTAATTTATTGATATTAAAAATAAATTTTAAAAAATAAAAATAAAAAAGTATTTTAATGTAGTTTTTTAAGTAAAAAATACTTTAAAAAACAATTAATACCACAAATCAGACACTATCAAAATTTCAAAGAAAGAGATAATCATATCGAAATTTCAAAGAAAGAGATAATCACATGCCTTTCTTCAATTGCTTTGGTCATTTGATTTCAACCAAAGAAATAGCATATATATAATTTCATTGAAAATCTAGTACAACTATACAATATTTATATGCCTCTTGGATTGCTAGAAATCAGCTATATTTAGATGCAACATGTATAAAGTTAATTTTAGTGGTAAAAATCACGCATGGTCTCTCAAATATCATTTTTTTTATCTAATCAATCTCCTACTCCATTTTTCAATCAAATTGAGTCCTCTAATTTTAATTTACCAATTATTAAGGCCACCTTTCAACTCATGATCATTAGATGACTTCCACCTTTTTTCGTATGTAGACATAAAATTATAATAGTGGATAAAAGGGTATCAATCATGGATAAATTTAAATTAAAAAGGTTCTATTTAACAAAAGGTAATAGGGTAAATTAAAAACAAATCCGGAGATAAATTATATTTATTATCTAAAAGTGTATAAAAAAGGCCCCATCATATTTAAATAAGTATTTGTAAAAAACCACTTTTGTATCCAAAATACCCTTACTAGTTTTAAAATCATTCTCATTAACCTTAAGGATATTTTAAGTATAAAATGAGACTTTTGTAATATCTTGATAATTTTGGATGTAACTATAATTTCATGATATCATGGGGTTATTTTGATAAAATATTGATACTTGAGAAGCCATATATTTTTTTTATGTCGTGACGGCATAATATATGGGTCCCCTTTATAAAAGTCTTAAGAAAAGGAGGCCAATCCACCCGATCTATGGTTTGGGAGTTTGTTAAATTTGTTTTATGATCCATAGTAATCCATAAAATCTCATGTCGCATCCTGTCCGCTATTTTTTGTTTTTAATACATTAAAAAAAAACTATTGAAATAACACAATTGGAAGAAAACAATAGCGAAATAGTATAATTTGTACTTGTCGTGATTGAAAAACACGACCTTTATAGCTTCTTAGAATAACGACATCTAATAAAAAAAATTATTAAATGGGCCGGAGAGAAAAAACAAAGAGAGAAAGGGAAAAAAAGATCTTGGAGACACATCAAAGCTCCAATTATGACACCACCAGTACCATCGAAAAGATTTCGATGAGAAAAGTCCAACGACCCCAAGAAAAGTCATCAACGGTAACCCGGGTGGGTCACACTTGTCATCAAAGGCAAGTGAGACACCCTCCACCTTTAGGCGGCAATGTGGACTAATTGGGTCACCATTGGTGACCTTCCTAGGTGTCGTTAGATTTGTCTCACCGAGATCTTTTCAATAATACCAGTGATATCATAATTGGAGCTTCAGTGTGTCTTTAGGGTTTTTCTTTCTTTCTTTCTTTCTTTCCTCTCTTCTCAATCGCGACAAGTACAAACTATGTTATTTCATCAGTTATTTTCTCAATTGTGTTATCCTATCAATATTTTTAATTAATTGTGCTAATTTTAAGAAAAAATTCCATCTTGTCTCATTTTCTTTAATAAATCTCTGCAAATTCTACTTTAGGACGTCCATTTCTTGCAACTTCTAATGCATTGATTAATTGTAGGAATGAAGTGATGAAGTTATCTTTTGGAAACGTGACTTTGAAATGAATTTTTTTAAACATTTACAAGCAACCTAAAGATGATTATGATTTATAGGAAGTAGAATTTATTGAAAAATTAGTTTATGATCAATTTGAAACTACTTCTAGTGAAACTGAATTTAATGAATCTGAAGATTTGTACACGGTTTATTTTCAGAAAGAATCAAAGGCAAGTAGTTGGAGACCAAAAATTGAGGAATTGCCACCACGATCAATTGAGTTCATATCTTCAAGTGTTCATCCACCAAAACCTGATTTAAAGTAGTTACCATATGATCTCAAGCACTCATTTTGAGAGAAAATAAATCATTTCCGGTAATAATCTCTTCCAAACTTAATGCACATAAAAACTGTAAGTTATTACAAACTCTGAAAATGCACAAAAATACATTAGGATTGTAATAGTCCTGATCGTTCTATTCTATAAATGCTAAAAGATCCTGACATATGCTTTTAATGTGAGGGTAATTTTTTTTTGTAAAGAATTCTACCGAAATTCCGGTAGAGTTTCCTTTGTATATAGAACGTCCCAAGTTATCGACTACTTTCAATTTACCTTGCTCAATCCATCACAACATTGTACAAGGGTTTTGGACTTTATTTCCATCATCAATACTCAACACCTCATACAATCCATTCACACAATATATATATATATATATATATATATATATATATATATATATATATATATGTCTTACAAACAAGATCAATATAAACATGTCCCACAAATCATATTATAAAGTCAAAAGGAAAAGGGACACTAACATTTAATGAGAGAATTTAAAATACAACATAAATATTCTTAAAACTTTCAAAATGATTAATTACAGGATAACTAAGGAGTTCTAGTTCAAACAATATCAGAGTTTACATACCTAACATACTACATGTTGAGCTAACATTTTTATATGCATCAAAGTTTACAAAAAAAAAAAACATATTGCATGATCTAGCTAATGCTATTATGCTTAAGATAATTTTTTTATATATAAGCTTAACAAAGCAGAATCCTAAAAACTAATGAGCTCCCTAAGTATTAGATGGACATGTTACAAAAACAACTTAATAAGCATATAATTATATTGACATCAGAATTATAAATGATCATGTAATGAATACAAATAAAGCATAATTCTATTGGTGTCCTAAGGATTCTAATAACCAACTTATAAATATCTTGGGACTCATTTAAAGACCAATTAAACATCATTTATTTATTCTTAATTTATTACTCTTATCTTCTTACATGAACCTAGCAACTTTGTTTAATTTGTTTTATTAGATCTTCAAGTTTGCATAGTCCAACCTGGATATTTTTAGTCAATTATTGTCAACCCCGATTTTTCGACATTCTTTTTCACGATATATTGGAAATTTTCAGGTAAATTTTTTTTTTGTGATATACAGGTTCCACCAAAATTTCTACCAAAATTTCAACAGAGTCTCTCCCCTATACTGGTAAGTCCCAAGTTATCGACATATACCCTGTTTACACTTCTAATATCTCACATCTCATAACTCAAAATTACGACCCAATCATCCTGGGTCTCAACCCAACTCATTATCATCAACACAACACATCTTATTCAATAACATCATATAATATAGTTCAAATGAAAGATTCAATTTCAACTATAAATATGCATGGTCAAATAGGTACTAAGAGTTTAAACCATTAGAGTAAAGACATACATTCAAATTTACGGATTAATATTACATCTCAAGTTTTAAGAGATAAGTCTTTTAATTTACAAATAATTTACCTAGTCAAAAGCAAAAGATATCTAAACTAGCATTACCCTTGACGCGACCCTGATAGACCTGAAAATAGAAATTAACATGTACACATAAATATAAAAGATAGTAACAAACAATAACAATGGCGTATAAATAATCTCTACGGAATTTCTTTTGATATATAAAATTAGGCATAAACCTCTTTTACAACATATATTTTTCATCTATTACCAATATCCATCTAATATCTTATCTCATTTGCCAAGAATAATTCCATCTTGGAATCTCAACACAACTCAACGGTTTGCGAACACCATCTCTTTATAAATCAATTATAAATCAATTCTCACTTTAAAAATAGATCGCTTATTTTTCCTTTTCTGAATCTGTTGCTAGAAGGTAATCGTTGAAACTAATAAATCTCATTAGTATCATTAGTCTTCTAATATTGGGCTAGACTAATCAATTTAAAAAATACCGGCACCGATGAAACTTCATCGATACCATTAGCAATCCAAACCTGGATGGCTAATCAATGCCATTTGATTTTTCCATTCGTACTGAACCCCTTTTATTTTTCTTATTAACATCATATGCATTGTAATCACGGTTGCCAAGTATCATTTGCACACAATCTTAGTTATCGACACTACGGTCACTAAGAATCCTTCACATAACCTTGGTCACCCTCATTACAATTGCCAAGTATCAATTTATGCCCTTAGCCACCATCATTATGGTGTTAAGTATCATTGTAATGTATCCTTAGCCACCAACACTATGGTAACCAATTATCTATCAATTCCCCTCTAATCTCCAAGTCATTGTGTCTACCCAATAACCACATTAATTAATTTACTCAATATCTTAGTCATATATTAATTATTTTACTCATAACATTTAGAATTTACTATTTCTAACTTCAATCAATTAATTCACATAATCTTTCAAAACTTAACTATCCAGCTAACTCATCTCGATTGCCAATAATTCTGGTAATTTCATATAATTAGCCACACTTTTGGTTAACCTTCCTCGGTTACCAATACACTTGGTAATTCCATACGAATTACTCAGTCTCCAGCTAACTTCTTTTGTTAGTCAATCAATCTCGTAATTCCATACGAATTACCCCATATCCATTAACTTTCTTGTTAACCAATAAACCCGGTCATTCTCTTAATTGTCCAAGAAATCTAGCTAACCCATCTTGGTTGCCAAAGTCAATCCGGTAATTCCATACGTATTACCTAGCATCCGGCTAACCTCTTTTGTTAGCCAATTAATCCGGTAATTCCATACAAATTACCCAACATCCGGCTAACCTCTTTTGTTAGCCAATTAATCCGATAATTCCATACGAATTACCTAACATCCAGCTAAGCAGCTAAGCTCTTTTGTTAGCCAATTAATCCAATAATTCCATACGAATTGCCCAACATCCGGCTAACCTTTTTTGTTAGCCAATCAATCCGGTAATTCCATACGAATTACCTCATATCCAGTTAACTTCCTTGTTAACCAATAAACCCAGTAATTCTCTTAATTACCCAAGAAATCTGGCTAGCCCATCTTGGTTGCCACAATCAATCCGGTAATTCCATATGAATTACCCAGCACCTGGCTAACCTCTTTTGTTAGCCAAATAATTTCGGTAATTTCTCTTAAATTACCAATAATTCTCATTTGTAATAATCACTCAACTTATTCATTTGTTTCATTCTTTTAACATCAATGAAACACACAACACAAATATTTAAGAAAAACTAATAATTACAAAATAAGGTGATGAATCACCTACCTAGAATAGGTGCACGTCTGCCACTCCATGCAGTTGTCCAGTCCCCTACAAACTTTCCCCCTGTACCACCAGGGATTCAATTTTTATCAACAATACAACCAACATCACATCTTCATTTAATTCTCATTCAACTAGTATTCTCAAACTAATCACAAGGAATTTTCTTCAAGATCTCATACTCTTACTCATTTTCATGTTTATATTCATTCTTATAATTTTGTTATCAAAACCATCACTCAACAAAGAATTCCAAGCAACGATTAAAAATTATCTAATTCCGATCAATTAAGCTTAACCAACCCAGAACACTATCTAGTGTCTTAATCATAACTAAAGTTGTAAAACTCAGTTTTGGACGTGATTTATCTCTATGAAAGGTTAAACATAGAGATACAACTTTTATGAAGAAACTAACTCCAAATTATTTTGTTTTAAGGCTCAAAATCAACAATCACAATAGCCCCTTCTTATAGCTAAAATTTTGGACAACGAGGATTTTCATTCCTTAGCAATCCTTTTCAACTTCCAACTTATTTTCATGCAAAAGCAACATTATCCAAGGTCATTTGGCATCATTAAATCACAAATTCAAACCAATTCTAAAGCAAAACATTCAAACAATTTCCCTACCTCTATAATATAGCAAGATTAGACCAAAATAAGAAAACTCATTCCTTTTGAGATTTCTCCTATTATTATTATTATTAATACAACAAAATGATGAACTATTCATTTTCTTTCGCTTTCTTCTCGTGCGATTAAACATATGCAGCAAACCTTAACAATTAATATTCTCATATCATTATCACAACAATAATTTCACCCTACTAATTGGGATCCATGACAACCTTCATTAACTAATCAATTTGCTAAAAACACTTATGACTAGCTTTAAATATGTTTTATTTTTCAAATTTCTTTCATTTCAATTTCTTCATGGTTCCACCCCATTTATATCCACACAACCAACAAGTTAGCTTTCTATTCAATCAACATGTTCTATTCAATCAACATGTTCATATAGCAATGTTCCTTACTATTCTTACACAATAATCATTCTTCCCCTCATATAAAGAATACACAATTAATCTATAATAATACTAATAACAAGAACATATTTTACCATTACATCTTCCATAAAACCTACACCCACACAATTCTAATTTCATCAAAACATGTATTTAATCAAGCTTACTACATTTTGCCAAAACTAGCAATAGATTCAAAAGGCAATACGTCATCAACCTCTGATTATTGTTTCAAACCCAACGGTCAGACTCATATCATAGAGTTGTTCATAATATATCTCAACATCATAATGATCCAACGGTTAAATCTCCCTAGATTTGAATAAAACCGAGCTTACCTGAAAATGGACGAGCTACTGTTCAACATACACGAAACCTTGCTGGAGAAATAGTTTTCGATCTCCACCGTCCAGAATACAGGTAACATCTAGGCGCACCACATATCAAAGAATTAGCATGATCCAACGGTGGAAGAGAGATAAATCGGCCGGCGACCAAACTGCCCTGCAGGAGCATTTCCTTTTTGTTTTCCAGGATATTTCCGATGATGATTTCTGTCAAATGGATTGAGTTCCTTCCCATCCCTCCGGTCAGTTAGTGGAGGAATGTAATGAGCACAACATATCCAACAACCAGTATGATCCAACGGTATATGCCAGAGATATGGCCACCTGAGCATTATTGGTTTTCTCCAAAATCTGCAGCTCTACCTATCCGCTTTTCTCTATTTTTTTTCTTTTCTTTTTCTTTTCTTTTTCTTTTTAACTGGTGGCCTTTTGCAGTTTTACAGGCACCTTTTTTTTCATAATTACAATTTTGTTCCTCTTTCATGCTTTTATGTATTTTATTTTATTTTTCATGTAAACTATCTAGTTTATTTCTGTTTAAATCGCTAGTCTTTACCAAACTCCGATTGGGATGAGATATTTAACCAAGGTAGGAAAACATATTAATAGACTTCATACAAAATTTCATCTCGATCCGATGATTGGATTGAGAGCTCTGCTTTCTAATGTAAACTTGGTCAGTTCATAACTCTTCATAAACAATCTAGATTTTTCTTGTTCAATCTTCACAAAAAAAATCATATCAATTATCATTCTAAACCTTTAAGGTCGTTTAATTATTTTGGAATATATTCATTTTAGGATTTTCACCTTTATTTATTTATCGGGCTTATTATCGTTTCAAAATAACATCACTGATTTTTTTTAAACGGTGCTTGCACCTTCAGTCCTACCCTTTTCATTGTGCTATCCTTTATTATAATGTATTCTTTATTACCTCACTTATTTCCTAAAAATATTTTGTCATTCTTCTCATTATTTCATCCATCAAAACATGTTATCAGTTTCTCTGTCCTTATGAATTCTAAACCAAAATTCATTTTATGAAAGTCATCTCTTCCATTATATATCATTATTTATCTATTATTTCTAATCTTGGTTTCCATCACTCATTGAAATATTACCACTTTTAGTCTTACGTTCACCTGAGGGTTTACACATCTACATATTTAAATTATAAATTTCCAGGGTTTTCACAATTATACTTATTAAATTTTCCAAGTCATCCAAATATGGATGCCCTTTACGAATCAAGCCTTATAGATCATTCCCGGGTGTCCCAATGTGGATGCCATTAGCTAAAGCTACTCTTATAATTCATTTCCGGCAATCCTATCACAGATACCATTAGCCGAAACTAATATTGTAATGGATGTCATTAGCCGAAGCTAATCTTGTAATTCATTTCCCGGCATCCTTATCATGAATGTCATTAGTCGAAGCTAATCTCATTAATACGCCAGACTTTATTTATATTGAACATAATATTATTGTAATTGCATTCATCAAGGAGATTTTAAATTGCATAAGCATTAAGGAGAGGGAAATCACGCACCTGCTCTGCCTGTCTCATGACTTTCTTTAATAGAAGATCCAATCCTAGTCACTCCTCCTAATCACAAAGAAGTCTTTGGTCATGATTCTTTCAAGCCAAATGTTATAGGCAATCCATATTCATTCATTATACATAAGATACTTTCTATGCATGGTCATTTCCTCATCATAACATACATATACATATCAAGTGTATTTCTTTAGAGTTAGTATATCAACGGTCACGTGTTCGCACGACTTAGTTTTGCATCAATGAGATTTTAGTATCTATAACTTGGGTTTGCGTCAACGAAATTTCAGCATCTATTTCTGTTTAGACCCTTTTATATATTTCTTTTGAATGTTGACATATACATCTCCCACGATGCGGAAGAATTAATTTCAACATGAATCATTAGAATGCCCAAAATTACTCGTCTTCTACACACATGTAAATTTGTCCATCAATTCACAACATGACCGGTCTATAGTTTTTAGTCTCTAAATGGAATTCTAGAGCTTCAATTTAGGTGGGGCCAAATGCTACTGAAATTTAACATCCTTAAGTACAACTTTCATGTATAACTTTGCCCAAAATTAAGTTATTCATCTATTCTAAAATTAGTTAGAAGTCAGGTAGTGAAATCTATCCTGTTACAAACAACTTGTTCACTCAATGGCATTTTGCCTATATATAAAGTTATATAATTCCAATTGCGGCAAGACCAGTGACAAATGTTAGCTAACTTAATTCTCTACAACTTTTATATAAAACGTTACAAAGAATTTCTATCAATTTCTATGTCTAACAATAGTTTTAATTCTGATAACCAAACTGTCCTGTTATGAACAACTTGACCTCTTAATGGTATTTTGCCCAAATCTAGAGTTCTATAACTCCAATTGCGGCAAGACCAGTGTCAAATGTTATCTAACTCATTCCTCTACAACTTTTATATAAAACATTACAACAATTTCTATCATCTTCTATGTCAAATTTGTGTTGGGATTTCCATTACAACTTTTATATAAAACATTACAACTTTCCAGACTTGAATTCATGGATTTAGACACTAATCAAACATTTCCAATACATCTTTTTAACATCATAGGATTCCATTATGTATAAACTCTATTAGGAACCGACAATTGAAGTTCATTCCTTATCAAAACATCAAATCATTCTTTTTTTTATTTTATTTTCATGATAACATGATTCACACAACTTCAAGCATCAACACAAAGCATAAAAATGCAAATCAAGAGATATGAAAAGAAGTTAAAAATGATTTCACTTACTACACATTTCATCAATCCTTATCATTGAACATAAAACATCATTATACTAGTATAATACCATTGAAGACTCCCCCTCCGCTCATATTTTTTTTCTTTTGGCCAAATGGTGGGGGTTTCATAACAACTCCCACCTTCATCAATCCTAGTTAAAAATGTTATGTTCCTAGACTATTTATGCTCTAGAGTATGTATTTGGTTTGATTTTTCATTTACCCTAATTTAATTCAAGAATCCAAAATCACTTCATTTGGGGCTTTCTTCTCATACAACCTAACACCTCACATAACAAGTTTCAAGGGTAAAGGGTTACTCTTACCTCACAAATTTGGAAGAATCTTGAGAGAGTACTTGGGTGATATTCTCCTCCTCCCTTTTGGTTTTCCTTCTTTTTTTTTTTGTTTTATCCGGTTCTCTCTCTCTTTCTCTACTTCAAATTCTTGATTTTTCATCTTACAATTATTTTTTTTCACTCTTGCACTTGGTAAGGGAGACATGTAAAGGATTTCTGGCTTGAAATTGAAATGAGGAAGGGGTTGTTCTCTATGGTTTCCGCCAGCTTTATAGAGAAGAAAAGTCTCCATCTTACTCTCTCACATGTATTTATACCCCTTCCTAATTGGGACTAGGCTTTGTTTGGCTATTGTTCTATTAATTCCTAGTATTTCTTCCTCTTTTTTATACACTTTAATCCTCTATCTTGTAATTTTTCATTCCCACACTTTAATAGTTAGATTGACTTCATAATTTATTTACTTATTCTGAACTTACTACATAAATATTGAATTTTTTTGTTCCCTAATGAATTTCAACTTGGGGTTTACAAGGATGGATCATAGCTAACATAAAAAGGAATTAGTCCTTTTATTTGCACACACAAGATTTATTTGGAGAAAAATGCTAAACCCTCTAGAAAATTGCAATGAAAGCTTAATCCTAGTATGAAAGTAGTAAGGAATGAAGTCATTAAGTTTCTAAACAATGGAATCATTTATCCTATTTTTGACAAAGAAATGGGTAAGTCCTACCTAAGTTGTACCTAAAAAGTCTGGAGTCACTGTGATAATAAATGAGAAAAATGAGTTAATTCCATCTAGAACTATATATTACTAGTTGGCGTATGTGCATTGACTATGGAAAACTTAATTCAATGACTAGAAAAGATCATTTTCCTTTACTTCTTTTAAATCAAATCTTAGAAAGAGTTGCAGGTAATGAATTTTATTGTTTCCTAGATGGTTATTCAGGTTACAACCAAATTGAAATTGCATTTGAAGATCAAGAGAAAACTACTTTCATATGTCCATTTGGTATTATTGCATATCGAAGGATACCTTTTGAATTATGTAATGCACCAACCACGTTTCAAAGATGCATGCTTAGCATATTCAGTGATATGGTTGAATGTTTTCTTTGTAGGCCCTCCATTCAAGCAACATTACGAAGTTCAGATGCTATTTATTCATTTTAAACCATCCAGGTGAAAGGTTCATGATTTTTTTTATTTTATAAGTATTTATACTTTTATTTTTATAATATTTATCACTACCAGAAATTCGCTAAATACCAACGGATTTACCGACGGAATATTTCTGTCGGTATTTTGAGGTCGAAATTACCGACGGCCACTTTCTGTCTGTAATTCAGTCTGTAATTACCGACGAAAACTTTTTCATTCGTAATTCAGTCGGTAACTACCAACAAAAATTTTCTGTCGGTAGTTACCGACTGAATTATGGACGGAAAAGTTTTTGAATTTAAAAAAAAACGGGTCGCTGACGTGGAGGTTTTGGCTGGTTTTTTTTCCGACAGAATACCGACGGATTCAAAACGACAGCCCGTACAGTGCCCGTACAGTGATGTGACCGGTTTCGCCGTTTAAATTGCCGACGGATTTGAAATGGCAGATCCGTATGGTGACGTGTCTATGTTTCTGTCAGAATCACCGACGTAATAACCGACGGAGTTTCCATCGGTGAAACCGTCGGTAAAAGTTAATATATGACAGCTCTGCCGACCCTCTCCTCCCCTATTTCTCCTTCTTCTTCCTCATCCCAACTCTCCCCATCTCGCAAACAACCACCCCCCCCCCAAAAAAATCTTCCTCATATCGAACCGAAGGATTTTATCAATTTTTGTAAGTAATTATATCTTTTTAAATTTTAACATTTAATTAAATGTCAATTTTATTGTTTTTTTAGTATATGTATTTTGTTAGTAGATGTACATTTTTATTGTTATTTCTCAAACAAACTTGTAGTATATGAATGTATAATTTTGTACCTGTTATGGTTTGTTTTAGATTTTGTAAGATTGTATTTGTTTGTAAATTGTTATTTCTTTATGGAATTACCGAATTACATGTGCTATTTTGAAATAATTAATAGCTTGCTTAATGGGCCCGTTTAAAGTTTTATCAATGGTATTGCGGAGTGGTAATTTCTGTAAATTTATATATTTTAATTCGTATGGATGTTGATAAATGATAATGAATATTTAATATTTATGAGAAGTTGTGATTGGTTTGTTGGATAATCTCGAGGTAAAGTAATATTTTTGCAAGTTTATTTACCTAACTTAGTTAATTAATACATGATGTCATCATAATTTTATAGAGGTTCGATATAAGTCATGGATGATCGTTCATCGATGTATCGAGATTCACCCCAAGGATTGCGGAGGATGGATTATTGTAATGGGGTTCAGGGTTTTATTAATTTCGCAACATCTATTCCCGGAAATTTTACTGGAGGCGGTATTAGGTGTCCATGCGGGAAGTGTGAAAATAAAAAGTATCTCGCATCGATGTTGTAATGATGCATCTTCTACACAAAGGGTTTATGGAGAATTACTAGTGTTGGTATGCATATGGAGCGTATTTGTTAGCGAGAGTAAGAGGAGAATGGAAGAAATGGTGGTTGGGTCTACTTCTAGTGCTAGCAACGTGCATGAAACGACAAATGACAACACTAATCCTTACGAAATATGGTTATGGATGCAATGAGAATGAATCAAGGTAATGGCGAGTCAATGTCCAATCGTAGAAGAAGAACCTAATGTAGATGCGGCTAGGTTTTTTGATTTGTTGAAAGATTCCGACGAACCATTATGGGATGGCCGCACGAACCTCGATAAATTATCGGCCGTAGCACGGTGTGTTCACCATCAAGTTAGATCACGGGTTGAGTGAGGCCGGGTATGACAAGATTATTGAATGGGCAAGAAGCATTTTACCCGAAAGGAACAGGGCTAAAAGAGAACTTCTATCTTTGCGAAGTCCATGATGAAACCCCTCGGTTTAGGATACCAAAAAATTGACATGTGCCCTAACTTCTACATGTTATATTACCTTGAAAATGCTGAGATGACCGAGTGCATGACATGCGGGCATTCCCGTTACAAACCTAGAATTGGCGGGGGAAAGACTCTAGTGGCATATAAAAAACTTAGATACTTCCCGATCACACCTAGACTCGCAGAGGTTATTCATGTCACCAAGGACTCGCTGAGCACATGACATGGCACCAAGCACACCATGCGGTTGATGGAGTGATGGTTCATCCTTCGACGGCGAAGCGTGGAAACGCTTTAACGGTGTTCATCCTCACTTTTCAGGTTTGAATCAAGGAATGTGCGTCTTGGGTTGTGTACGACGGATTCAACCCATTTGGGTAATTTGTCGCTCTTTATTCTTGTTGGCCGGTCATACTCACAATTTATAACTTGCCACCGGGAATGTGTATGAGGCCGGAGTTCATGTTTTTATCTATCGTCATACCCGGTCCAAGAAGCCCGGGCGGAATATAGATGTTTGTCTTCGACCGTTGATTGATGAGTTGGCGCGGTTGTGGTCCTCCGGAGCTCTGACTTATGATATATCGAGGAAACAAAATTTCCTTATGAGGGCGGCATTGATGTGGACTATCAATGATTTTCCAGCTTATGAATGATATATATATTTTGAAACTCAAAATATTTATTACTTGAAATAATTAGTTGAAATGCCACAATTATGAGATAATTACTTCAAATAATTATTGATCATGGATGATATATTTTGTGACATGAAATAATTACATGAAATGCCACCCAATCACCGATACCACACCGACGGACGTAAGTCTGCTCGCATTTCACAGAGAGTTCGAAAATAATTACTTGAAATGCCACCCGATCACCGACGGCCTTAAGTCCGTCAACATTTCACAGAGTTCGAAAATAATTACTTGAAATGCCTCCCGATCACCGACGGCCTTAAGTCCGTCGGCATTTCTGAGAGTTCGAAAATAATTACTTGAAATGCCACCGAGATCACCGACGGCCTTAAACCCGTCGGCATTTCCTGAGAGTTCGAAAATAATTACTTGAAATGCCACCCTATCACCGACGGCCACACCGACGAATTTAAATCCGTCGGTAAGTTATCGGCGGGTCAATTTTACCGATAAAATTACCGACGGACCGCGCGAATTTCAAAGGGTTGTGCATTAAATGCGCCTCTGACCGCGTCATCTTCCCGATAGAATTACCGACGGACCACTAAAAATATGGAGGGTCATTAAAAAATTTGGTGTGAAATTCAAAATTTACCGACGGATTTTTAACACATCACCAATGGAATAAATTAAAATAATAATTAATTTTATATCCGTTGGTGAATCCGTCGTAAAAGCGCCATATAAGTTCAAGTGATTTGCCCGTTCGGTTCATTTTTTCTTCTCCTTCGTTTCTCTCCTTCGGTGAATCCTCTCCATTCTTCAAAGCTTTCACCTCCAATCTCTAGCAAGTTTTCTTCATCATCTTCATCGGTTTAAAAGGTTAGTGTTTTCTCTATTTCATTTTACTTTAATAGTTTTTTTTTGCTATTTTTTTGGTTATTTTTTTTGTTTTGGTGTATTTTTTGTAATGTAGATAAAGTCTATAGTTTTTTTTGCATAATTCATTGCTAAAGTCTATAGTTTTTTTTTTTAATTTATTGAATATTTTTTATTGTTGTATTGGCATAATTATTATTAGTTAATTTGTTGAATTTTTATTGTTAATGTTGAATTTACCATAGAATTAGTAATTGAATATGTTGGAATAATTATTAATTTTACTTGTATTATTGCATGATTTGTGTTTAATTTTTTCCATTTATTTTGATTGTTATTCTAGAGTTTTTTTTTTAATTTATTGTTTTGTTGTATTGGCATAATTATTGAATAATTAGTTGAATTGTAATTGTTAATGTTGAATTTACCTTAGGATTAGTAATTGAATATGTTGGAATAATTATTAGTTTTACTCTATTATTGCATGCTTTGTGTTTAATTTTTTCCATTTATTTTGATTGTTATTCTAGAGTTTTTTGTTTATTTATTGTTTTGTTGTATTGGCATAATTATTGAATAATTAATTGAATTGTAATTCTTAATGTTGAATTTACCTTAGGATTAGTAATTGAATATGTTGGAATAATTAGTATAGATTGGGTAAATTGGTTATGGCTATTGTTAATATGTGCGGGTTTGTGGATTTGGGTAGTATCCGGTATAGGGGAGGTCTTTGTCGAATTTTTTTTTTTTTACATTTGAATTTAATTATATAATTATTTGTATCAAATTGTGTAGATGCGTAGAACGAAAACCGGAGCCGGTCGCTCGGGTGCGGTTGCAGCTAGTTCGTCTAACGGCGAGGATGATATTTCCTTAGGTGCCTCTCAAGAAGAGGCACCTACACCACTGCGCCGTCAACCGATCTTTGCCTCTTCCAGCGGTACTTCACAGCGCAGAGGCGGCGTGCCTTCGCAGCGGAATCAATTTACCCACAAGTACGAGACACAGTGGAAGGACAACCTTTCAATGTAAGTTTGTTAAGGTTTTAGTTTTTTTTTTAAAAAAATACAACATAATTTATGTAGTAATCACTATTGAATTTATTTAATTTATTTTCAGGTTCACAAACATTGAAGCCGCCCGAGTAATATCATCGGCGTTTAAATCGTCGATGGAGATTTCATTGTTTCAATGGAGTCGAGATATCCAAGCATCCCGAATGGATGCCTCAAATCAATGCATGGTTTAACGGGTTTGAGGTTGGTATTAATTTATAATTTTCAGCTTATTAATATAATTATAAATAAATTATTATTTTTATTTAAACTTGTTTATTTATACACAAGCACAAATTCTGCTGGGACATTGAGCATAACACTTGTTGTGAGGAGGGTGTGGGAAAATCACGCGGCAACTAGGTAAGATCGAAAACAATACAGGGATTTTTTTTAGACAAAAATTTATGTTTCGAAATGTAATTTTTGGTTGCGTGAAGTAGGTTGCGTGATTTTTGGTATGAAGCACGAAAAAAAGGCAAAAAAAACCGCGAGGGATAGGGGTTTCCAAGGCTGGAACGATGTTGCGGTTTGGAGGGATTTCAAACCGATATACATCCCGGAAGATATATGGCCGCACTATCTTAAGCACGTGACGTCTAAGCAGTTCACACGACGCTCAGTCCGGTGCTGGCAACCGGAATCGGCCAATTCATGGCGGGGTGACAACGCACACCGGCGGCTCGTTCCGTTCTTTGCTGCACATGCGAAACAGATGGTAAGATTAATTTAAATGAAATACATCATTAAATTCAGTTGTTGTTAATATATCTTTTTTCATTATAGACTGCGTCTCTTGGACGTGAGCCGAGCCCGATGGAGCTGTTTGTGGAGACGTACGTGCGGAGTCAAGACCACCAGAAGGGGGCGCAACAGTTCGTGGACAACCGTGCTCAGCACTTCGTGGTATGTTAGTTCATTCATTTTATTTTGTAAGTTATTAATTTCTTGAATTGCATCTTGAATTGCATTTGATGATTTTTTTACCGACGGAATTTTCAGGAGACCTATAATAACCGGTTGAGGGAGAGATATGGGGACAATCCATCGACCCATCCAGATTTCGATCCAGATTTGTGGATGGAGGTGGGATCGTCTGGTGGACCCGATAAAAATCGGGTCTATGGGCTCTCTAACACTACGGCTGAAAACTTGCGTTCGGCTCGTAGTGTCTCAACCGTTGGAAGCTCTCCATCGCATCGAACACCCAGTCTGAGGAGTTAAGTACGTTGAAACAACAATATCAATAACTCTCGACGAATTATGATGAGCTCCGTCAAATAGTCATGGAGATGAGATCAAAGATGGGTGACGATACTTGTGCGGCTTCTTTTGGCCGTATGGTCCCGGAACAACCAGACCTCCTCCTCCTCCTCCTCCTCCTCCGCTCCGCCGCTATTCTAGTTTAATTTTTTTTTAAACACATTAAATTTATAATGAATATTATTTAACATTACTTTTATATTTTTAATGTTTAATCCGTTGTTATTTCTTTATTAAGGTTTTTTACTATTAACAAAATTATTTTTTATATATATTTTAAATACCTACCGACGGCTATACCGATGGATAATCTCCGTCGGTATTTCACAGAGAGTTGCCAAACAATTACCAGCCATGCCATAATTACCGACGGAATATATCCGTCGGTGATTAAATACAGACGGATGTACCGACGGATATATTCCGTCGGTATTTTACAGAGAGTTGCCAAACAATTACCAGCCATGCCATAATTACCGATGGAATATACGTCGGTAAGTACGTCGGTAATTACCGTTGAAATTGCAGACGGATTTATTCTGTCGGTAATGTTCCCGCGGGAAACTTTTTTTTTGGCGCGCGTGTATCCGTCTGTAAGACCGTCGATGTTCTGTCGGTGGGTGTTTTTTTTTATTTGCGACAGACTTAGCAACGAAAATGGGTTTTACCGACGACTGGTATACCGACGGATGTGTTCCGTCAGTGATGCCGTCGGTAAAATAATTACCGACGGATTTAATTGCTTTCACCGACGGAATTAGTCCGTTGGTAAAACTGGTTAATGGTGTAGTGTACCCATTAATAAAGATTACTCATTAATTTGCATTCACTAATGGGTAATTTTTTTTTAGGGGGGTAATGTTGCAATGTCATGGTCACACAAATTAATTACCATATCTTAAATAAATAAGATAATATAGAGCAACTAAAGGGTAAATAAAATAAAATAATCAAGTTAAATTAAATAAATCTGAAACTTATTAAGAGAAAAACCTTGGTCTTAAGTAAACGTCTACCTACAGAAATCAAAACTGATCATTGAAATGATACATCAATTTATATTTAGAATATCTATCTTTCTTTAACATTAGTCAGTTAACCGATTTACAGTGTAACTAACCCTAACCATTAAACAACCATAGAGTCCGCAATAGTAATTTAATTCAATGGCAGCCTTAAAAACTAGATATGTTGATAAATCTAAACAACATAACTATTTGCAATCTATGTTTGATTTAATTAAATGTTTTCCCTAAAATTAACAACATAGATCCACTATAATTATTAAACTTAGTCATGTCACAAGTTTAAATATCACAACTTCGGTTTTGATAGCAAACTTAACAAAAATTGGTTCGAGAATAATAACTTAGAGTCCACTCTAACAATCAAACTAAACAATCACATGAAATAAGCATAAGAAGGCATTCATACTCATCATACAAACTAAAAAGAAAAGATAGAATAGATCTTATAGTTTTTGAAATCTGAAGGTTTCTTTATACTTTCAACCAAGAAAAATAACTTAGCCTTGCATGTCTATCAAAAAATTAAGAAAGAAAAAAGATGGAATCATAATTTCGGGTATAGTAGAAAAGGGTGAGAGTTTTCTTCTTTTTTCTGGCCACCCCCCTTCTATTTCTTTCTCTCTTTGTTTTTATTTGATAGGAAACCCTAATCCCCACATCCCTCCAATCCATTTGTATCCTCCAAAAAATAAAAATAGTCATTTTCAAAGTATACAATCTACATTTTAGTAGTACAATAACTATTTTTCTAAAAAGAAAAAATAGTCTTGCATAAAATCTACAAGCTTTGAATTTGGACTTAGAGAAGTTAACTTGCCCAAATAAAGACCTTTTCCATATGAAGAAACAATTTACATGTCATTTTGGATGCTTTGGAAGTAAGTTGGATTTATTTTTTCACAAAACCTATCTGCTAGCAAAATTTATGGGTTGTCTTAGAAAAATCATATCTCTCTCATATTAGCTATTTTGTTGTTGCAATTTGGTAGGTTGATAATTATTTGATCTAATAATCCAACAAAATTGATTTTGCGTCAAATGCACTTCTCTAACTCAAGATATTCAAGTTGGAATAGTTGAAGGTCAAAACTGGCAAAATGCAAGACTAGTGGTTGAAGATTGCGATTTCCATGCCCTTTCTTTTTTAATTTTTCTTGCCATATATGTATAAAAAGGTATGGATGTTAGATTCTAATTCCACAAGAATCACTTCATTTTGATCTCTACAACTCATGTTCTGTATAAATCATGGATCAAAGGTCAAATCTGCCAATATTCAACACGGCTTGGAACATGGTTTGAATTTTATCTCCAATTTACTCCTTTTCAAATATTACATCCAAAAGTACTTTCAAAATATAAAACAAAGATTATCAATGCATTTTATATAAAAAACATCAACAAAATTGCTAGGTAAATGTGGGTAAAACTATCAAATAATATGGTTGTACCAGATAAGTGTTAAACTATAAATTTTTAAGGGAAATAGATAAAGAGAGCTAGAAGATAATTATCTGATAATTGGATAATTAAGAGAAACTTAGAAGACAAAGGTTACCGTATATATAAAAGAAGAAATGTGCACTTAAGCATGTATAACAAGTCACGTAATTAAAAGTGAAAGTCTTTTTTCTTGTTTACCACCTGTTAATAGATGATCTAATAACACTTTTCAAACATTGATCAATAACCAAATAAATAAAGAATGTAAAAAACTTAAATGCAAAAGGTATTTGGTTACGAAGGGAAAACATTTTGAAGAACTCTTCAAAAGATAAAAAGAAAAATCTAGGGCAGCCAAACCCATGATAGTCAATTTTTTCACTAGTTTGAACGATTACAAAAGGAGTATCTTTGAACACAACTCTTTGTATCTATACTACATTACTTGATAAAACAGTCAACCATGTTATGTCTCCTACTACAATAGCTTGCCAGTACATCTAACGATCTTTAAACTGTTGTCATCCTAACTAGAACCTTGAATTGATAACAATTCACACAAGAACTCCTCCTAGGAACCTATAGGCTCTCCAACTCTTCAAGGACCAATTCCCCTTGAGAATTTCCTACACACTCCTCGTGTGTCAAAAGTATGTGTTGTGAAACTTTGTGTAAACTCTTTAGCTGGTTGGCACATTCGTTTCAATATAATCAATGCTTTTACGTTTTGAAACTCTCCTCTAAAGCACACCACACACTACTTTCTTCAGACATGACCTTCCTTATATACATGTCTTATGTGATAAGGATAAGGATAATCTTCAAGTTTCCTAGTATGTCAAAGATCAAGATCATCTAGTGTTGCCTTGTGACATCCAAAGGCAGTCAAGGTAGAAATTCCATAACAATTGTCAGAGGTTCTGATACCTTTGAACTGTGCGGCGTCGCGACGATTACGTCCATTCTCGGGTTGGTATCTAGAAAAATAGGAAAAACAAGGAATTCTTGTCCTTTAACAATGTAAAGAGAGAATAACAGTCGCCACCTAGTATTTTGGTCACTAGGAACCCTAACCGTTCTCAGAGACCGGGTACGGGGACTGGTTGCGTAAAGAGAATGTATTAGCACCCCAACTATGCCCTACCTAAGGTAAGATACATTGTTTAATTGTCTGATAAAAAACTAAGGTCTTGTCGTATTTTCTAATAGTCGGTCTGTCTAAGGTTTAAGAAAAGTCTTTCTCAGTAAGGAGATTCTTATCTTATCGGGTGAAGCCTAATCGTTCTAATGTCTATATAAAAGAACTACCTTTTTAATATTGGGAATATGTTTTACGTATAAATTTGTAATCTCATATACTAAAATAAAACAAAATATTTTTGCATATTTTTGAAATATTTGTCTAGTTCTCATAGCTTTAATAAACTAATTATTACAGCTAAAAATGCATGTTAAAGCATATTTTCTTTGTGTTTCTTCTTCTCCCTGTTTCTGTTCTCCTGCTTCTCTATTTCTTGTTCTGTTTTTACTGTTGTTAACGGTGCCTCAAGGTGACGGTGTTGTGGACTGCGGATAGTGGCGTTGTCATGGTTCTTCTAGTGAATGAGGCGACTGTGCACAAGGAGCTACTTTTATCGATCGATGATTCCTTCTCTTCGTCTCTGTGTACTTTCCTTTTCTATTCTTTCTCTTCTCCTATGTCTTTGTTTCTCTCATCTCCTTCATTCTTTCTCTCTCTGGTCCTCTCAAAATCTCCTTAATGTCCTCTCAAAAACTCTACTGCAAATCATCTTGTCTGTTTTTTTTCTCTGGTTCTCCAATATGCCCTCTGTTCTCAAATATTTCTCTTTATTTGTGTCCCCCCTTTCTTTTCTGCTCTTCTTTTCAGCTGCACTGCCTATTGAGTGGGGTATTTATAGGAGCAGGGGGAGCGGGAGCTACCCTACCCCTGTCCAGTCATGGAGACAGGGTAGGGTGGCTGGGGCGGCTTCTATGCAAACGCCCTAGCCGCCCGCAAGGCATGGCTCCCCTATCTACTCTTCATCATGGTGGTAGGTGGGGCGTGGGTTGTGTTAGGGTTTGGACAAGTAAGGAGAGAGATAGAGGGAAAACATAGGGGAACAAAACTTCTTCCCCTATTGTGCGTCTCGGGAAAAAAGAAGCACAGTGCCATTCAAAATGACACCGTTTTGTGCTCTTTTTTTAACAGTACATAAAACAACACTGTTTTATACAAAACACGTCGTTTCATTTAAAAGGAAATGACACAAAAACATGTCAAATTCCAAATCAATCTTTAATTGTTGATTTGCCCAATCAAGTCCTCAATTGCAATTTTGATTTTAAGAATCAATTCAATTGCATCCCTGCCAAATTCAATTGTCGGCCCTGAAGTTGGCTACCTTTTTCACTTTAGTCCTTGGTTTTGAATTTGTGCATTTTGACTTTTAATTGATTAATAAACTTCTAATTTTTTCAATTTGGCCCCTGATTCAGATAATTCCAGCCCTTCTATTTACGTGCCTTTTCCAGTTTGATCTTTTGTTCTGGATTTCTTCAATCAAGTCCTTAATTGGCCATCAAACTTCAATATTCATGCAATTAAGCCCCTGATTTGACCAAATCAACTCTTAAAAATAATAATTTGACCCCTGAATTTTAATTTCTTCTAATTAAAGCCCATATTGACTTAAAAATAATTTTTTTCTTGCAATCAAACCCTTCATAAATTCAATTAAACCTTCAATAAAAATTAATTGAGTCCCTGAACATCTAATTTTGGATTTTTCTTCATCAAATTGAATTTTCTTTGTCAACAGGGCTCTCATCAATTAAAAATATACTGTCAAATTTCAATCTTTGTATTTTTTAACCTCCTCAACCAATTTCTAGTAATTTCCTAGGCGCTCCAGCATCTTTTTCTTACTGCTATTATTTTTTTGGACTTTTCTTCATCAAATTGAATTTTCTTTGTCAACAAGGCTCTCATTAATTAAAAATATACTGTCAAATTTCAATCTTTGTATTTTTTAACCTCCTCAACCAATTTCTAGTCATTTCCTAGGCGCTCCAGCATCTTTTTCTTACTGCTATTATTTTTTGGATTTTTTGTTTTTATTCCAAATATTTTTTTTTTTATTTTTTGAAGAGAAAAAGTAAATTTGGGGAATAACTCAAAAATAGGTTATGACACCTTTTATGATCCTCTTGCTAGGACAATTGTAGATGTTGTATTTATCCTTAGAAAACTGACATTATGATTCTCATCACAAATAAAACATTAGGAAAAATAGGTAAACAATGAATTTCAACTTTTATTTTACCTTCAATGGTAGTTATGCTTCTATCTCCAAAGGTCACTGAATCACCATTCGTGAATTCAAATTTCTTAAATTGACCTTTATCTCCTGACATATTTCTAGAACAACCACTATGCAGTGTGTACTACTAAACATATTTCCTTTTTCTTAACTACCTATTGATTTTTTATTTTGTTTTGTTAGAACTTTCAGTCTCATTAGATTTCTCACAACATACTGACTTATCAATTTTCCTTTCTATAGTATCTAATTGATTTAAGATTAAGTCAACTTTGTATTCTAAATTTTACTTGCGAAACAGTTTCTTTTTACATGTCCTTCAATTCTGGAACACTAATTAATAAGTAGGGATAAACTTACCTTTCAACTTACCTTTTTGGAAGTTTTTTGATGTGTCTTCTAGTATGAAAGGTTCCTTACCCTTTACAAAGGTAATCCCTTTAGAGGAAAAAGATACAAATTTATTGTTGATGGAGATTTCATGTGTCATGTATCTTAATCCTGTACGATCAATACTTACTAATTGAGCTTTCAACAGTTCATCAAGTTTTTGTATTGCTAATGGTTCTTATGACTATTTGCACATAGTCGGCTTGTTTTCAAATGCTTTGACTTTCCTAAAAGATCTACATATCTTTACTTCTAACAACTTTAGGGCTTCTGCCAATTTTTTCTTCTCATTCTCCATATCTGTCAGTTTATTGAACAATTTCTTAACCTTTACCACTTCTTCCCACAAGTCATCATAAGCTTCCTACAAGCTTAGTTCATGATTGGCAATAACAAAAGTAATATCTAAATCACTTTAATTACTGACAATCTGATCTATGTAAGAATCACACGATATCTCAATAGTTTTTTTCATGTCAATAAATCCGTTAAAAGTGTCAGAGAGAGCAACAAAAGCAAATTCATTATCAGATGATGAATTAGAATTTTCAGAGTTAGATTCATCACTTAAGGTGACATTAAGAGCTTTTCCTTTATTTCTTTTGAAATTAGGACATTCATTTCTTAAGTGACCATATCCTAAACATTCAAAACACTTAACTATTTCCCTAGATTCAGTCTTAATTTTACTTTCATTTTCCGATTCGTTTCTTTTGATAAAATCATTTACCTTTTCACCTTTATTAATTTTCTTCTTCTTAAACATAAATTTTCTGAATTTCTTAGCTATGAGAGTTATATCTTGATTATTAAGATTATCATTAGAAGAATAGGCATGTTTTTCCCTAGAAGATTTAAATGCAATAGACTTACTTTTTCTTTGATGAGGCAATGCAGATTCATTTGTTTGTAAGGAACCTACTAGTATCAAGATCCTTGTTTTCTTCTAGGGATGTTACCTTTGACTAAAATCTTTCAAGTAAGGATCTTAAGATTTTCCTTACAATTCATGCATCCTCTACTTTGTCTTCTAAATTGAACTTGGAATTCACAATGTCATTAAGTTTAGTATAAAACTCATCAAAAATTCATCTTCCAACATTTTAATTTTGGACAAAATTGTAAGACAAACTCGTGTTCTGAAAAAGCCAGTCTCAACTTTAGTTTCTACCTAGCTAGTATCATGCTCTAGAGTCTAGCCACGTATCTTAAAGATACAGCCCCCGTTGATCTATCAAAGTGAAAAACCACCTTTCAAGAAGGCAATGCATGATAGCAACAGATTGATTTTGACAGAATAATCTTGCACGGAATAGTAATGTTATTTCACATACAACCTAACCTGGTCATTGACTATGCGGACTCTGTAGATTTTATTCCTCGTTCAAAAACAAAACGTTGGCTTCTTGAATCTAAACTCAAGAACCCATCAAAATCCATGTCCTAATACAGACCATCACGTTTACTAATAGCTACAGAGAGACTACGATTTTCCTAGTTTTTACTCCGATGCAGTAACTTAAAGGCAGGCCGACTCTTGTTACAATCTGAAAATTTCTTAAAACTATATATTCACTTTGTGAATCAAACGGCACGGTAAGAGTATTTTTGTCTGCTTCTAAAATTATAGGGCATCTGATGCCAAAAGATGGGACTAAAATCACTGCACGAAAACCATTTATTAGCTTACTAAATACAATACTCATCAGCCATTAGAAAATATACTCATGAAGGGAAAGTTTGAACTGTCTGAATTAATGCTGCCTAAAAAACACAACACTATGTCAATTAAATTAGTTAATCATAGGGGTCAAAATTAGAACATTTTGAAGGGCACGCATAGTTGGAAAGCCTGTCTTGTGGAGCATACGAATTGACAGGAGCAGAGTCCCTATAAAAACCTCAAAGGGTGCGTGAAGATAGTATGCCTACCAGCTTACTCATTGCTTCCCTAATATACCTGCTACTAATACCAAAGGCTGCCATGAGATTCACTAAACAATTCCAATTTGGTTGTTTGGCCTTGCTCTTCATTTTGGGAGTTTGGCCTTCTAAATCCACAGCTCGAACCCTCCTCGATGCACCCATGTATGAGAGGCATGAGCAATGGATGACTCAGTATGGGCGTGTATACAAGGATGACAACGAGAGGGCGACCCGTTACAGCATATTCAAGGAAAATGTTGCACGCATAGATGCTTTTAACAGTCAAACCGGCAAATCTTACAAACTTGGTGTCAATCAATTTGCAGATCTTACAAATGAAGAGTTCAAAGCTTCACGCAATAGGTTCAAGGGCCATATGTGCTCTCCACAAGCAGGTCCTTTCAGATATGAAAACGTTTCTGCAGTGCCTTCTACCATGGACTGGAGAAAGGAAGGAGTTGTAACCCCTGTCAAGGACCAAGGACAGTGTGGTAAGTGCCTATCCTTGTGTTTACAAGAATGAGATCTTACAGAGGGATACTTTTCTAACCTTTGTTTTGTTTGTGCTGAATCAAAACGTAGGTTGTTGTTGGGCATTTTCGGCAGTGGCAGCCATGGAAGGAATCAATAAGCTTACAACTGGTAAATTGATCTCGCTTTCAGAGCAAGAGGTTGTTGATTGTGACACTAAGGGTGAGGATCAAGGCTGCAACGGTGGTTTGATGGATGATGCCTTCAAATTCATTGAACAAAACAAGGGTCTAACAACTGAAGCTAACTACCCATACAAGGGAACAGATGGCACTTGCAACACTAACAAGGCAGCCATCCACGCAGCAAAGATTACCGGGTTTGAGGATGTGCCAGCAAACAGTGAAGCTGCACTGATGAAGGCTGTTGCCAAGCAACCAGTTTCTGTTGCTATTGACGCTGGTGGATATGATTTCCAATTCTACTCGAGTGGCATCTTTATGTTGGTGGGAGAAACCACTGGTGGTGGCTTTGAAACACTCGGAGGGGATAAAACACAAGGTTTTATTTCAAGAACAAAAGCTTACAATTAATTAACACAAAAGCTTAATAATACACGCCCTCTCTCTTTCTCTCTAGTGTCTCTCTCTAGTCTCCCACACATAATAGCATAAGCTCGGCTTGCTATTTATACACGAATTCAAAACAAGAAAATTCAACCTTCAAGTGTGAAGGTGGCTGGCGGCCAATGGTGTGAAGGCGGCGTGGTTCTGTCATGGGCTGGTGGTCGGCGGCTGGTCGGTCACAGTCTGTGGTGGGGCCGGCCGGTGGTTGCCTTCCTTGACCTTCTAGATTGATTGAGTTTAATACAACAAATCTCCCCTTTAAACTCAATCGAGGGATGTCATGCCAAGCATGAACTTCATTCTGATAAATGTTTCCCTCTTCAATGGCTTTGTATTTTTGCATTTCTTCTTTTGCATTCTTCTTTGTCTTATAGACCCATTTGACACCTATTGCTTTCTTGCTTTCGGGTGGATAAGTCGGCTTCCGGTATCATTCTTTTCAATGGCATGCATTTCTTCATCCATTGCTTCTATCTTCTCTTCTGTGATAGCTTTGTTGAAGCTAAGTGGGTCATTCTCTGCAAAGAAACAAAATAGAGTTGTATCTTCGATGACTTGCGTGGCATCGTACAACTCGTCTAGATTTCTCATCCTTCTTGGTCCTTCGACGATGAGGATGTTGCTGCTTGGTGTTGATGATGATGCTCCTGGTGTGTTCCTCTCGTTGAAAACAGGGAATCGTGTTCCGGACTTTGTGGCTCCGTTGGTACTATTGGACCTTCTGCAAGTACTGTTGGTACTTCCACTTCATCTTCAAGGATCAAATCAAAGTTGATCCATCTGACTGCTTCTTCATCATCATTCCATTCCCAAGATTTATCTTCTTCAAAGATAACATCTCTACTCATGATTACCTTCTTTGTGATGGGATTATACGGCTTGTATCCCATCCTTCTTTCACCATATCCCACAAAGATGCATCTCTCGCTTTTATCATCGAGTTTGGTCCTTCTTGCATTTGGGATCTTTGCATATGCCACAGAACCAAATACTCGTAGATGAGTAACACTTGGTTTGTGACCACTCCATGCTTCTTCCGGAGTGACACTTGCAAACTTCTGGTTGAAGCGACGATTCGGTAGATACACCGCACATGATACGGCTTGACCCGATATTGCTTGGGCGGCTTCTTTGCTTTGAGCGAGACTTCTTGCCATGTCAAGAATCGTGCGATTCTTCCTTTCGGCTACACCATTCAGTTGTGGTGTATAAGCGGCGTTGTTTGATGTCGATGCCTTGTTGTGTACAATAGGCTTCAAAGTCATTTGTTGTATATTCTCCACCTTGATCGAGATCTCACTTTGTTCGATCATATAGCCACTTTGCTTCTCCACAATTGCTTTAAAATCTTTAAAACAATTGAATACTTCGACTTCCTCTTCGATAATTATATCCACGTCTTTCTGCTAAAATCATCAATAAAAGTGAGGAAGTACCTATTCCGTCCAGATCGACATAGGCGTAATTGGGCCACACACATCTGTGTGTACTAACTCTAGTGGCCTCTTTGCTTTCCAGTTGACTTCTTTGGCAAAACTGGATCTGTGATGTTTGCTGAGGACACAACTCTCACAGACTTCATCCGGATGATCAATGTGAGGCATACCTTTGACCATCTTCTTGCTTGCTAGCATCTTCAAGCTCGTGAAATTTAGATGTCCAAGCCTCGGGTGCCGAGCCATTCTTCACTATTGGTGATGGCACTCAAACACCTTGCTTGCATCATACTTGGATGTTCAAAGGAAACATCCTATTCTTGGACATTTTCACCTAGGCCATTAATCTCCAATTGTTGTCTCTAATTGTCGAGATGACAATTCTTCGAGTAAAAAGTATAACCTCTCTCCATAAGTTGACCTAAGGCGATCGGGTTCCGCTTTATGGCTGGGACATAATAGACATTGGCGATGTAGCTGGAATCGTCGTTCTTCAACTTGATTGGGATCTTGCCTTTACCTTTGAATGGAACCTTTGTGGTATCTCCAAAAGTAACTAGACCTTGCTTGGTCTCATCTAGATCACTAAATAACTCTCGGTAGCCGCACATGTGATTGCTGGCTCCAGTATCTAGATACCATATATTTTCCTTGTTTCTCGCCAAGTTCTTGTTGGACAAGAAATGCAACTTCTTCTCTGTCATCCTTCTCGCATAGTTGGCTTGCTCACGTATCTCCAACGGAGCTTTCCTTCGCATTCGGTGCTATAGTGCCCAAATTGATTGCAACTATAACATTGGATATTCCTCTTGTCACGGTTATTGTAACCGCCTCCTCTTCCTCTAGGAGTGAATGCTTGTTGTCCTCGACCTCCTCTGGTGGTGTTTCTACCACCTCTTCCTCTAAAGCTTGTATTCCAAGATCCTCTTCCTTGGAATCTCTGGAATCCTCCTCTGGATTGTTGACTTCCTGGTTGAGTGGTATATCCACTTGTTGAAGTCTCCCCTTGCTCATATCTGTCCTTGAGAGACAACTTTGCTTGTAAGGCATGCTCGATGGCCTTATCTCCATTTCGCTTTACAATCTTACGCTCATGAGCTTGCAAAGAACTCATAAGTTCATCCACTTGTCAACTTGTCCACTTCTTTGGACTCTTGAATGGCGACAACAACAAAATCAAATTTTGGATCTAGGGATCTCAAAATTTTCTCGATAATCGAGAATCTATGATGGCTTCTCCATTTCTCCTCATCTGATTGACTATCACCATAATCCTTGTGTGATAATCAGAAATAGATTCTGAGGACTTCATTTGCAATAACTCAAATTCACCTCGCAAAGATTGAAGACGAATCTTCTTGATTACGTCGGCACCTTTGTACTTTTGTTGGAGAGCCTCCCATATATCATGTGATGTTTCAGCGGAAGCTATGATCTCGAATGTATCTTCATCAAGACCTTGGTAGATGATGGTCTTTGCTTTGTTGTCCTTCTTTCTGTTGACTTTCAGGGCTTGCTTCTGTGCCTCTTGTAAAGCATCTTCCGCTTCTTTGGACTCGGTTCATCATAACCATGTTGTACAATATCCAAACACTCTTGTGAACCAAGGAATGCCTTTAATCGATGCACCAACTATCATAGTTGTCTTTGGTCGGCTTCGGGATGAGTGTTTGTGTACTTTACGTAGTCATTTTTCTCTTGGAATGACTATATCTCCTTCTGGGAATTCAATTTGGCAAAACAGACACTGTAGATCGATCCGGAATGGTCGAAATAGTCGGGAACCGGTCTGACTTTGTAGAAATCAGGTCCGAAAATGGGTGAACCGGTCAAAACACCAATTACGGGCGACGGGCGGTTCGCTGGGTTGAACCGGGAATATTCTGTGGAATATTCTATCGGCTCGGCTTCGGCTAAGAGCGGCTCGGCTTGAAAAGGGAATATTCTCGGGAATATTCTTCGTCGCAGCTGGGCTCGGCTTAAACGGCTTGAATATGGCGCGCGTGGACGTCACTCGTCTTCTTCCTCTGGCGCGCGTCGGCTGCGCGTGGTCAAACAATGCAGAATCTTCAGGTGGCGCGTGTGGGCTACCTCCGTCTCCGATGAAGCTGATTCTTGCGTCAGTGAGTTCGTATGGATGAGCTCTACACTGTGGAATGATCAAAACTTGTTTTTGACAACTTTGAAAATGCGGATATCTCCCAAAACACTTCTGTTTTCTGACGAACGGGGCTCTGATACCAATTGTTGGTGGGAGAAACCACTGGTGGTGGCTTTGAAACACTCGAAGGGGATAAAACACAAGGTTTTATTTCAAGAACAAAAGCTTACAATTAATTAACACAAAAGCTTAACAATACACGCCCTCTCTCTTTCTCTCTAGTGTCTCTCTCTAGTCTCCCACACATAATAGCATAAGCTCAGCTTGCTATTTATACACGAATTCAAAACAAGAAAATTCAACCTTCAAGTGTGAAGGTGGCTGGCGGCCAATGGTGTGAAGGCGGCTGGCGGCTGGTCGGTCACAGCTGGTGGCTAGCTGGCCGGTGGTTGCCTTCCTTGACCTTCTAGATTGATTGAGTTTAATACAACACTTTACAGGAAGTTGCGACACTCAACTAGACCATGGTGTCACTGCTGTTGGATATGGAGTCAGCGATGGATCAAAGTATTGGCTAGTGAAGAACTCATGGGGGGCACAATGGGGGGAAGAGGGATACATACGAATGCAGAAAGATATATCCGCAAAGGAAGGACTATGTGGCATAGCAATGCATGCCTCTTATCCCACTGCCTGATCAGATGTTCCAATATCTAAACACATGTGTCGTCTACTGCTGTTGATGGCTATTTCTACCATGAATTATAACGTGTATGCTTGCTCGCTGTAATTTCTCCTTTGGCTATGTACTATCTCAGAAAGAACGAGTCTGTACATTATATCTGTTATTGCTATTAAAGTATCGGTGCCTTCATACATTACTAGTTTTAATAGAATATTGAGGTGCAAGAAAAAAGATTAATTTAATCTCTTTGGCAATCGACATAACATGTATTTTGCAACTTCAAAAAGGTTGTGGGATTAAGTCACCAATTTAATCAATTTCAAAGTTCCTAAATTCTAATTTTCTTTTCTCTTTGTGCAATTAAAATAATATAAACAAATCACTAAATACAAAATCTAAAATATTTATAATTGTCTTGATCATTGTATACACAATAACCCAAAAAAAACAATATCATGTTATACTAGTTCATGTTTAGAGTACATTTGTTTGGTATTGTAGTAGCGATTGAATTTCAAAATATCTTTTACTTTGAAATGTATTGAAATAATATTTTTTTTATTTTTTAAAATTTATTTTTTATCACATCAAAACAATTTAAAAACACCAAAAAATTTAATTCCAAGCAAAAAAATAAAATAAAAATTTAAAAATACTTTTAAAATACAAAAATAAGTTCTCTTAGTAACCATCCTGAAACTGTTTCTCTTTTTTGTTTGTTTGCTGCAATAAAAAAACTACAAAAGTAAAATTAGTAAATGTAAATTTGGTTAGTTTGTGTTGGACTTTTCTAATCTATTTTATAAGTGTGATCTTGTGCTCAAATTATAGAAAAGAGAAAAAATTAAAAAGTCAAATTATTAAAGTAACTTCTTACTCTTTAAGAAGAAATTGTCTCCACAATGAAAAGAAAATCTCTCGATTATTTTTATTTAATCAGGAAAGTCAGTTCACACATTAATATTACTCAATTTAAAGAATTCTTAAAAAATAAAATATTGTAATCACTTTTTTCTACTTTATATTTTAGAGTAAGGTGGTGTTTGATATTATATTTTAACTGTATTTAAAAAAATATATTTAATTTTAAAAAATATTTAGATAGTTTTGATGTGTAGATATTAAAAATAAATTTCAAATATTATTATTTTGATATGTTTTTAAATAAAAAATATTTTAAAAAATAATATTAAAATATATACTAAACACAAATAGATTGACTTAAATGCCAACAGAAGGACCAAAATCCCTGCCAAGACCACTATAATATGTCTAGGGGTGATCATTTTCGATTTAGTTCGGTTTTTACCCAAAAAATATAACCAAACCAAAAAAAAAAAAAGACCCAAAACCGAACCGAAACCGGCCCAAACCGACCGGTTTCGGTCCGGTTTTTTATCCAAAAAACCAGAAAAACCTATATGCATTTTTTTGGATTTGTTTTGGCTTTATTAGCACAGTGTCACCACGAAAAAACTGAAGCTTCTCCATTGTAGCAGGATGCATAGCAACCACAGAGTTATCATCATTGATCGCTTCGTCAACAACAAGACGATTGGCAAACTTCTTTCGCTCTAAAATCGCAGTCGAAAAATCTTTCTTACCACTTTTCCTATAATTATTTACGCATAAACAAGTTTGGTTACCGCACAGTGAAGACACTAAATCAAAACCCAGTAACCAAAAACTCAACGAGTATATAGTGCAACAAATCCATTCCCGATTCTTTCAAAACACAGTCAAGGCAAATAAGCTCATAAGAATAAACCAAACAAGTAACAACAATCATTCTTCAAAAAAAAAAAAAAAACCTCATATATTACAAAAGTTAGGGGTTTTTCTGTTTGCTTATAAACAAACTAAATATTACATCATAAGCAAAAGAAAAAGGTAGATGAAACTTGAAACATACGGGTCAGTGGAAGAGGAGGGTTGGCTAGAGCTTGGATCCTCCATTGATTTTGAGATTTTGCTAGGGTTAATGAAATTGAGAGTGGTCATCTAAATTTAAATGTTTGATTTGCATGTATTCTTCTCTCCTGGGGCTGGGGGTGTGAATATTTATATTATATATTTGCAGTGTTGGAGGTGGGGTTAGCAGAGAGGGAAAGGGGGCGGCGGATGCTTTTGCTTTGACAGTTTGTTAGGGTTAGGCGAGAGGGGGGCAAAAGTTTGTGGAAGTGGTGCTTACTGGTTAGGGACCTTTTTTTTTAACCGGTTCGGTCCGGTCCGGGTTAACCGGTTTTTGCATTAAAAAACCAAAAACCGAACCGGGATTTTTTCTAAATATTCTAATCAGTTTATTCAGTTTTTTTTCTCAGTTCGGTTTTTCTGGTTAATTTTTTATCAGTTTTCTCGGTTTATTCGGTTTATCGGTTTTTTTGAACACCCCTAAATATGTCTATCATTTGAAAGGCATGCCTTGAAATATTGCCTACCACTGTATTTGAGAGGTGAAAATTATTAAGCCGTATTATTCACCCTTCATGTTTTATCGTAGAGACCTTGTTTTTTTTTTTTTTTTAGATTTGTTATAAATTTAAGGGGAAAATATTAAAGTTGGTTCGAGTTTACTGTAAATAAACTAAAGCGTGTGGAGTGAACACTGTTCAACCCCTCACATTTTACTGTGGATGACAATGTTCACTGTTTTTTTAAGTGTTCTATAAATTTAAAGGAAAAATATGTAAGGTGAATACTGTGCCACCGCACTGTTCATCCCCTCATATTTGACTGTGGACACCATTGTTCACTTTTTTATAGGTTTACTTTAAATTTAAAGGGGAAAAAAGATTGAAACTGGTTGAGTTTATGGTCTAAGTCATTGGTTTAACAAGTTAAGTCACAACAACTGGGCAATTATTTTTCTTCTTATATTGTTTCAATTAATATCTCTCATCTGTGATTTATTTTCACTTATTTAACATTTTTTTGATAGAGTTTGTCTTTTCATAGTGTTGTGCGTATTTAATTTTTTATTTTTTAAAAGGTTGAATTTAAATTTAAGAGAAAAACAATATTGAACTGGTTGAGTTTATGGTGTGGGTCACGAGTTTAATTTTTTTTTAAAAGGTTGAATATAAATCTAAGGGGAAAAATATTGATCCAGTTGAGTTCATAGTCTGGATCACATGTTTAACGAGTTAAGCCACAACAACCGAGTTTTTTTTTTCTAATGTTGCTTTTTTTTCCTGGTATCTTGTTTTATATATATCTTTTTTTAAAATAATATTTAAATTAATGTTTCAATTAATATCCCTCATCTATTTTTTTTATTTAATCTTTTTTGGATAGAGATTGTTTTTTGATGGTGTTGTGCTTATTTAATTCTTTTTTAAAGGTTGAATTTAAATTTAAGAGAAAACAATATTGAACCCGGTTCAGTTCATGGGCCGCGTCCTGGGTTTAATGAGTTATGCTACAAAGAACCGGAAAATTATTTTTTCTTATATCGCTTCTTTTTTACTGTTATCTTTTTTTTAATATAAATTTTTTTAAATAATTTTTCAATTTATGTTTCATTTAATATCACTCATTTGTGATTTGTTTTGCTCACTTAACGTTTTTTAGATAGAGATTATTTTTTTATGGTGTTGTGCATATTTAATTTTTTTTAAAGGTTGAATATAAATTTAAGGGAAACAATTATTGAACCCGATTGAATTCATGGTGCGGGTCACGAGTTTGATGAGTTAACTCACAATAATCAGACAATTATTTTTTTCTGATATTGCTTTTTTTATGGTATCTTTTTTATATATATCTTTTTTTAAAAAAATTTAATTTATGTTTAAATTAATATCCCTCATTTGTGATTTTCTTTTTGCTTATTTAACCTTTTTGGATAAAAATTGTTTTTTGATGGTAGGCGACGCGTCATCTTTTTTTTTTTCACAAACAATTTGCAACAAAAAAAAATAAGGGCAAGTCGGGAAGGCCCACACGTGGGCCCTAATGAAATGGGCCTAGCGGGCTAGCCTAGCTTATCAGGCCCAGCATCACTTGGGCTTGATTTTTTCTTTTTATTTTTTTTCTATTTTTTTTAAAATTAATCTTATTGTTATTTATGTTTAGATTAATATCCCTTCTATGTTATTTAGAAAGCCTATTTGAAATGAAGATTGTTTTTTAATTATGCATTTAATTTTTAAGAAGGTTTTTCTGATCAATCTATATTTTTTTAATCTTTTATATAAATGAACTTTATTTTTAAAATAAAAAGAAATTTATTTTCAAATAATATTTTTATTATGTGCAGCCTTGCATATTATTTTTTTTCCTTTTATTTTATTCAATCAATTTAATTTATGTGTCTATTTTTATTATTATTTGATTGAATAAAAAATATTTTCATTAATAAATTTAGCAAACACAATTGCGTAAATATCACGTTTTATGAAATTAAATATTTTTATTTATACTCGTCTCTCAATTTTTCCAATTTGTTTTTGTCATTGTTCATGTTTTTTTTCACTTTAATAAAAAGTTCTCTATTTATTTGATTATATATATATATAAAAAAATTTATTTTTACTTAGAATTTTTTTAAATACAAAAATATATTGAAAAAGTCTATATATAAATAAATATTTTGTTGAGAATAAAATATTTAACCAGCGGTGGGTAAAATATACAGTAAAACCTCAAAGGGTGTGGAGAGCCAGCGCGTGACTGCCTGCTTACTAACTTCTTTAGTACTATTGGACTCCATAGCTTCCAAGTCTACCATTAGGTTCACGAACCAATTCCAATGAATTTTTTTGGCTTCGCTCTTCACCTTAGGAGCTTGGCGTTGTAGATCGATCGCACGAACCCTGCAGGAAAATGTTGCACGCATAAATGCTTTTAACAATCAATCCGGCAAATCTTACAAACTCGGTGTCAATCAATTTGCAGATCGATCTTACAAATGGAGAGTTCAAAGCTTCACGAAATAGATTCAAGGGCCATATGTGATCGATCTCCACAAGTCTTTCTGCAGTGCCAGCTTCAGTTGATTGCAGAAAGAAAGGAGCTGTTACCCTTGTCAAGGGCCAAGGCCGGTGTGGTAAGTACTCATCCTTGTGAAAATAATACTGAAAGCTTATATATAAAGACATACTTTCTAACAAATTTTTTTTTCTTGTTGTTGAATCAAAATGTAGGTTTTTGGTGGGCATTCTCGGCAGTGGCAGCCATCGAAGGAATCAAAAAGAGTTAAGTTATTGCAATTGTTCCAAAAGAGTGTTGATATCTCATATAATGCATTTTATATGTGAAAGTCTTAGTCTAGAGATCCCACTTGGGATGTGCCGAAAGGAAGAAAAGATGGAAGAATTTTCCAAGGCAAATGAAACCAGGCAATTACCAGCTCCCACCTTTAACATTTCCCAATTACAACAAAGCTTCTCCCGAAAAGGTCTTTCTTTGAAGGATCTCAGGAAATTAACATATTCAATGGCTTATCATGAAAACATTGATTCATTACAAAATCATACAGCTGATCAAAAATATGTATGCGTACACACTCTTGGGTTCTCTCATTGTTCATCATTCCAGAGTCCACGACTTCAATGCCACTCTTGATGGAGATCCAGCAGTGAACCCATGTCCAAGGAATGTTTGTCCTGCACACAATGGACTCTTCTATGACCACATTTGACAATGTTGACTATAAGTTGCTACTCTAGGGAAATAGTCATTTTTTATCTACAAGAAGGCACTACAACATTTAACAGTTTTACTGACGTAATTTTTCCATCGGTGTAAGACACATATTCCGTCGGTAATTAATTTACCAACAAAATCACCGATGAAAATGCTCTGTCGATGAATCTTTCATCGGTAATTTTTTGTCTGTCGATAAATACGTTGGTAATAAAAAAATATTATTACCGATGGATTTACTGACGGAACAGACGCGTAAAAAAAATTATCCCCTTCATTCCGTTGGTATATCCCTAAAAAAATATCATCGGTAATTCCGTCGGTAATTATTTAAAAACATTTAAAAAATCCATTTTATAAAATTATAAAATAATTAAATTAACATAAATCAACACTCTATAATATATACTCAAAATGCTTGGAAAAAAGAATAAGAAAATGAACTCAAACAAATTTGCAACAAATAAATAAAAAAAAAAAAAAATTCAACTAAAAAAATTCTTATGAAAAAAATGAAGATGCAATTGCTAAAAATTTAAAAATCCTATAAATAAATCAACTAAAAATTTGCAACAAATAAATAAAACAAATAAATAAATTCAACTAAAAAAATTCATATGAAAAAAATGAAGATGCAATTGCTAAAAATTTAAAAATCCTATAAATAAATCAACTAAAAATTTGCAACAAATAAATAAAACAAAAAAATAAATTCAACTAAAAAAATTCATATGAAAAAAATGAAGATGCAATTGCTAAAAATTTAAAAATCCTATAAATAAATCAACTAAAAATTGATCTCATATGAAAAAAAATCTTACAACAACATTTATACAATTATTAAGAACAAAAACAATTAAAAAAAATAAAAAAACAAATATAGTGAAAAAATCATGAAAAAAGAAGAAAAAAGAAAAATCTTACCTTAATGTAGTTGCAAGTGAAGCTAAGGAGAGAAAACAAAATTCATAAAGCATATTAATTAAAAAAAACTAAGAGGATAAAAGAAGAAAGAAGAAAGAAGAAGAAGACATACCCGAGCATGGAGGAAAAGAGAAGGAGATGAGGAGAGAAGATAAGAGAAAGAAATAGATATTGATGTTTTTTACATATAGTGAAAAAAAAGAAGAAGAAGAAGAAGAAGAATTAGAAGAATAAGAAATGAGTCTGTCTCTTGTGAAATAAGGGGATTCAGTTTGTAAATATTAATATTTTTATTGGGGCGCATTAGCGATGGTTTTACCGATAGATAATTAAATATTAATATTTTTAATTATTTCGTTTGTAATATTTAATTTAAATTTTCAATTTCATAAAAAGTTTTCAGAAACCGCCAACAATCACCGACAATTTTTCAATCCGTCGGTGATTCCGTCTGTAATATTTAAATGAAAAATTTAAATTAATTGAATTTTTTCAGAAAACCGCCAAATAACATCGACGACTTTTCAATCCCTCTGTGATTTTGTCCGCAAAGAACAACAATTAACAGTGCAATTGAAAAGTGAACAGTTCTGGAGCTCTCTGAAAAATACCGACGGAAAATTTCATCAGTGATTCCCTTTGTAATTGAGATGATAAACAGTGTTTATAGTTTACCAATGAATTTATCGATGGATTTTACCGACGGAATTTATTCCGTCGGTAATTCCGTTGGTAAAAATGACACGTCATCATTTTTTTTATTTTATTTTTCACTATAATTCTCTCGCTATATACCGAGGGAATATTTCCATTGGTAAATCCCTCAAAAATTTACCAATGGAAATATTCTCTCGATATTTCCGTTTGTATTTATCAATTTTATGGTAGTGAGGTGAAAGACACAGTGGGGGTTAAAAAAGGAGAAGGAAAAAGACAGTGGGGGGATTGTAAGAAATAAGGTTTGTGTTGTTAAGGGTATTTTGAAATTACCGAATTACATGTGCTATTTTGAAATAATTAATAGCTTGCTTAATGGGCCCGTTTAAAGTTTTATTAATGGTATTGCGGAGTGGTAATTTCTGTAAATTTATATATTTTAATTCGTATGGACATTGATAAATGATGATGAATATTTAATATTTATGAGAAGTTGTGATTGGTTTGTTGGATAATCTCGAGGTAAAGTAATATTTTTGCAAGTTTATTTACCTAACTTAGTTAATTAATACATGATGTCATCATAATTTTATAGAGGTTCGATATAAGTCATGGATGATCGTTCATGGATGTATCGAGATTCACCCCAAGGATTGCGGAGGATGAATTATTGTAACGGGGTTCGGGGTTTTATTAATTTCGCAACATCTATTCCCGGAAATTTTTTTGGAGGCGGTATTAGGTGTCCATGCGGGAAGTGTGAAAATAAAAAGTATCTGCATCCGGATGTTGTAATGATGCATCTTCTACACAAAGGGTTTATGGAGAATTACCGGTGTTGGTATGCACATGGAGAAGTATTTGTTAGCGAGAGTGAGAGGAGAATGGAAGAAACGGTGGTTGGGTCTACTTCTAGTGCTAGCAACGTGCATGAAACGGCAAATGACAACACTAATCCTTACGTAAATATGGTTATGGATGCAATGAGAATGAATCAAGGTAATGGCAGTCAATGTCCAATCGTAGAAGAAGAACCTAATGTAGATGCAGCTAGGTTTTTTTATTTGTTGAAAGATTCGACGAACCATTATGGGATGGCCGCACGAACCACGAGTAAATTATCGGCCGTAGCACGGGTGTTCACCATCAAGTCGGATCACGGGTTGAGTGAGGCCGGGTATGACAAGATTATTGAATGGGCAAGAAGCATTTTACCTGAAGGGAGCAGTTTGAAAGAGAACTTCTATCTTTGCGAAGTCCATGATGAAACCCCTCGGTTTAGGATACTAGAAAATTGACATGTGCCCTAACTTCGCATCTTATACTACCTTGAAAATCTTTGAGATGAACGAGTGCATGACATGCGGGCATTCCCGTTACAAACCCGGAAGCTGGTAGAGGGAAGACTCTCGTGGCATATAAAAAACTTAGATACTTCCCAATCACACCTAGGCTATGCAGAGGTTATTCATGTCACCAAGGAGTCGCTAAGCACATGACATGGCACCAATCACACCATGCGGTTGATGGAGTGATGGTTCATCCTTCGACGGCGAAGCGTGGAAACGCTTTAACAAGGTGTTCATCCTCACTTTTCAGCTGAATCAAGGAATGTGCGTCTTGGGTTGTGTACGAGACGGATTCAACCCATTTGGGTCATTTCTTGCTCCTTATTCTTGTTGGCCGGTCATACTCATAGTTTATAACTTGCCACCAGGAATGTGTATGAGGCCGGAGTTCATGTTTTTATCTACTATCATACCCGGTCCAAGAAGCCCGTTGATTGATGAGTTGGCGCAGTTGTGGTCCTCTGGAGCTCGACTTATGATATATCGAGGAAACAAAATTTCCTTATGAGGGCGGCATTGATGTGGACTATCAATGATTTTCCAGCTTATGGAATGCTTTACGGTTGGAGCACGCATGGGAAACTCGCATGTCCATACTGCATGGAAAACAACAAGGAATTCACGCTAGCAAATGGAGGTAAAGCTTCTTTTTTTGACTATCACCGTCGCTTCTTGCCACTTCATCACAGTGTACGAAAGAACGAGAAAAGATTTCTTTGTTGGCGAGTTGAAAAAGATGTTGCATCCCCGCGTCTTTACGGTGAAGAATTGCATGATGTTGTCTCGAGTACGGTGACATTGTGTTTGGCCTTCAATCGGGTAAGCAAAAGTTTCCTGGTTTTGGTTTGACCCATAATTGGGTAAAGCGAAGTAACTTTTTTGAGCTTCCTTATTGGAAGACCAATCTGCTCCGCCATAACCTTGACGTCATGCACATCGAAAAGAACATGTTTGAGAATATTTTCAACACCGTCATGGATGTGAAGGGGAAGACAAAGGACAACATCAAGGCTAGATTGGATATAGCTTTATACCGTAACCATAAAAATATGGAGTTGGTTTATGATGAGTCACGGGTCGCAAAACCAAGAGCAAGCTTCGTGTTAGAGAAAAATGCACAACCGCTAGTCTACAAATGGCTTAAGAGTCTGCGTTTTCCGGATGGACATGCATCGAACATATCAAGGCTGGTTAATATAGAGGACTTTGCATTGTATGGAATGAAGAGTCATGACCGCCACGTGTTTATACAAACACTCATCCCATTAGCTTTTCGTGATTTGTTGCCAAAGGGAATATGGGATGCACTCACGGAGATAAGTCATTTCTTCAGAGATATATGCTCCAGCAAGTTGAATGTTGATCACATTGAGAGGCTTCAAACGAATATCGTCGAGACACTATGCAAACTCGAGATGATATTCCCTCCATCATTTTTTGACTCAATGGAGCATCTCCCTATACATCTACCGTTCGAGGCAAAAGGCTGGAGGACCGGTCCAATATAGATGGATGTACCCATTCGAACGGTTAGATATTACGGTTGCAATGTAATTCATATATAAAAGTATTTTCTATGTTTTTCTTAATTGAAAATACTTAATTAATTCAATACGGTACTTGTTTAATCTCAAGAAAAAGGTTAAGAACAAGGCGCATGTTGAGGCCTCGATATGTGAGGCCTATATTGTCGAGGAGATCTCAACATTTATCTCGTACTATTTCGAACCTCATCTCGAGAACGAGAATCAATCGCGTTCCACGGCATGATGATGGCGGTGAAGTGCCTTCCGGTGGGAACTTGTCAATATTCTACAATGCTTTGGACGACCCACACCTAAAAATGCCGTAAAAGGAAGATATTTGTCGGAAATAGAGTTCAAACAAGCACACAACTATGTTCTATTTAACTGTGATGAGTCGAGACCTTTTATTCAGTAAGTTTATACTAATTAAACTTTGTTAGTAATATCTTTTAATTATATATTGTAATATCATACACTCATTATCACTTACGAGGCAATATCGTCAATATTTGCTCTCCAATAACTCACAGCTGACCGAATCCCAGATCTTTCAATTACAAGATGAACAGTTTGCCACGTGGTTCAGAACACATGTAAGCACTATCATAAACTCATTCTAACTTGCAAAATTATTGTACGTATGCATGTCATTACGAGATTCTCGTTCATTTACTGTTTATTGATGTACATTACATACAAGGTTTATCAAATGGGAAGGAGTGCACCTAAGTCATTGTCTTCACTAAGCCTGGGCACGAAAGAAAATGTAAGTGCTACAACGGGTATTTTGTCAATGGATATGTTTTCCATACCGAAGAATACGGGCAAGGAAGAAAGACATACAACCGCGGTGTTTGTGTTAAGGGATCCACTAGTAGTGAGTTAGAAGTTGACTACTATGGTAGATTAGAAGAGGTCGTCGAACTGCAATATCATAACGAGCGAGAATATAGTGTTTTTATTCAAATGCTATTGGTATGACACGGCCGACGAGAGGAATCGAGTTGATCCGCACTATGGTCCGGTCGAAATCAACTCAAAAGCTAGACTCCGCAACATAAACGATGTCTTTGTTTTCGCAAAGCAATGTCAACAAGTTTATTACACATACACCCCTTCATTTAGAAAGGATCGATCAAGAGTGGATTGGTTGTCCGTTTTAAAAACGAAACCCGGAGTCGTGTCGAGGTTGTTCGGGACGAGAAAGAAGACACAAGTGTGCGAGATGAAGTCTTTCAAGTTAGTGAGTTGGTTGAACCATATCGAGTTGCTCCTTCGATTGAATTGGAAGAAAATTCAAATTTTCGTGTTTTCGATAATAGTCTTGTTGATGTTGACGCAGAGGAGTTAAATTTTGTTTTGAGCTCTAGCGGACAACCAAATATCGATGAAGAAGATGATATTCATATTGAAGATTGCGATAAAGGTGATGACAGTTCAATTGATGACAAAGAAGAAAATTTTTTTGACTAACTACCAAAATGAAGCCTTATGTAAAACCCTTTTTTTCATGTAATTTAGATTATGAATGATATATATATTTTGAAACACAAAATATTTATTACTTGAAATAATTAGTTGAAATGCCACAATTATGAGATAAGTCCTTGAAATAATTATTGATAATGGATGATATATTTTGTGACATGAAATAATTACTTGAAATGCCACCCAATCACCGACGGCCACACCGACGGCCTTAAGTCCGTCGGCATTTCACAGAGAGTTCAAAAATAATTACTTGAAATGCCACCCGATCACCGACGGCCACACTGACGGCCTTAAGTCCGTCGGTATTTCACAGAGAGTTCGAAAATAATTACTTGAAATGCCACCCGATCACCGACGGCCTTAAGTCCGTCGGCATTTCACTGAAGAGTTCGAAAATAATTACTTGAAATGCCACCCGATCACCGACGGCCTTAAGTCCGTCGGCATTTCACAGAGAGTTCGAAAATAATTACTTGAAATGCCACCAGATCACCGACGGCCACACCGACAAATTTAAATCCGTCGGTACGTTGTCGGCGGGTCAATTTTACCGACGGCCAGCACAAATTTCAAAGGGTTGCGCATTAAATGCGCCTCTGACCGCGTAATCTTGCCGACGGAATTACCGACGGACCACGAAAAATATGGAGGGTCATTAAAAATTTTGGTGCGAAATTCAAAATTTACCGACGGATTTTTAACACATCACCGACGGAATAAATTAAAATAATAATTAATTTTATATCCGTCGGTGAATCCGTCAGTAAAACGCCATATAAGTTCAAGTGACCGCTCGTTCAGGTTCATTTTTTCTTCTCCTTCGTTTCTCTCCTTCGATGAATCCTCTCCATTCTTCAAAGCTTTCACCTCCAATCTCTAGCAAGTTTTCTTCATCATCTTCATCGGTTTAAAAGGTTAGTGTTTCCTCTATTTCATTTTACTTTAATAGTTTTTTTTTGCTATTTTTTTGGGTATTTTTTTTTTTTTGGTGTATTTTTTGTAATGTAGATAAAGTCTATAGTTTTTTTTGCATAATTCATTGCTAAAGTATATAGTTTTTTTTTTGAATTTATTGAATATTTTTTATTGTTGTATTGGCATAATTATTATTAGTTAATTTGTTGAATTTTTATTGTTAATGTTGAATTTACCATAGAATTAGTAATTGAATATGTTGAAATAATTACTAATTTTACTTTATTATTGCATGATTTGTGTTAACTTTTTTCCATTTATTTTGATTGTTATTCTAGAGTTTTTTTTTTTAATTTATTGTTTTGTTGTATTGGCATAATTATTGAATAATTACTTGAATTGTAATTGTTAATGTTGAATTTACCGTAGAATTAGTAATTGAATATGTTGGAATAATTATTAGTTTTACTCTATTATTGCATGCTTTGTGTTTAATTTTTTCCATTTATTTTGATTGTTATTCTAGATTTTTTTTATTTATTGTTTTGTTGTATTGGCATAATTATTGAATAATTACTTGAATTGTAATTCTTAATGTTGAATTTACCTTAGGATTAGTAATTGAATATGTTGAAATAATTAGTATAGATTGGGTAAATTGGTTGTGGCTATTGTTAATATGTGCGGGTTTGTGGATTTGGGTAGTATCCGGTATAGGGGAGGTCTTTGTCGAATTTTTTTTTACATTTGAATTTAATTATATAATTATTTGTATCAAATTGTGTAGATGCGTAGAACAAAAAACCGGAGCCGATCGCTCGGGTGCGGTCGCGGCTAGTTCGTCTAGCGGCTGAGGATGATATTTCCTTAGGTGCCTCTCAAGAAGAGGCACCTACACCACCTGCGTCGTCAATCGATCTTGCCTCTTCCGACGGTACTTCACGGTAGCGAGGCGGTGTGCCTACGCGGTGGAATCAATTTACCCGCAAGTACGAGGCACAGTGGAAGGACGACCTTTCAATGTAAGTTTGTTAAGGTTTTAGTTTTTTTAAAAAAAAATTACAACATGATTTATGAAGTAATCACTATTGAATTTATTTCATTTATTTTCAGGTTCACAAACATTGAAGCCGCCCGAGTAATATCATCGGCGTTCAAATCGTCGATGGAGATTCCATTGTTTCAATGGAGTCGGATATCCAAGCATCTGAATGGATGCCTCAAATCAATGCATGGTTTAACGGGTTTGAGGTTGGTATTAATTTATAATTTTCAGCTTATTAATATAATTGTAAATAAATTATTATTTTTATTTAAACTTGTTTATTTATACAAAGCACAAATTCTCTTTGGGACATTGAGCATAACAACTTTGTTGTGAGGAGGGTGTGGGAAAATCACGCGGCAACTAGGTAAGATCGAAAACAATACAAGAGTTTTTTTAGACAAAAATTTATGTTTCGAAATGTAATTTTTGGTTGCGTGAAGCGGGTTGCGTGATTTTTGGTATGAAGCACGAGAAAAAGGCAAAAAAAACCGCGAGGGATAGGGGTTTCCAAGGCTGGAACGATGTTGCGGTTTGGAGGGATTTCAAACCGATATACATCCCGGAAGATATATGGCCGCACTATCTTGAGCACGTGACGTCTGAGCGGTTCACACGACGCTCACGGTCCGTGCTTGCAACGGAATCGGCCAATTCATGGCGGGGTGACAACTCACACCGGCGGCTCCGTTCCGTTTGCTTTGCACATGCGAAATGAATGGTAAGATTAATTTAAATGAAATATATCATTAAATTCAGTTGTTGTTAATATATCTTTTTTCATTATAAGGCTTGCGTCTCTTGGACGTGAGCCGAGCCCGATAGAGCTGTTTGTGGAGACGCATGTGCGGAGTCAAGACCGCCAGAAGGGGGCGCAATAGTTCGTTGATAACCGTGCTCAGCATTTCATGGTATGTTTGTTCAACCATTTTATTTTGTAAGTTATTATGTAAGTTATTATGTTTATTGTATTGAATATGATGATTACTTTTTTTATTTTATTTTCAGGAGACCTATAATAATCGGTTGAGGGAGAGATACGGGGACAATACTTTGACCCATCCGGAATTCGATCCGAATTTGTGGATGGAGGTTGGCTCGTCAGGTGGACCCGATAAAAATCGAGTTTACTGGGCTCTCCAACACTACGGCCGACAACTTGCGGTCGACCCGTAGTGTTTCAACCGTTAGGAGCTCCCAATCAATATCGAGCTCCCAATCTAAGGAGTTCGTGGCTTTGCGGCAACTCACCGAGAAATACGATAACCTAAAAGCGGAGTACGCACAACTCAAAGCGTCTCATGCACAACAAAGAGCGGAACAAAGAGCGAGTCCGAGCAATTCAAAGCGTCTCAAGCACAACAAAAAGCGGAGTATGAAGCGGCTCATGAACGGCAAAAAGCGGCTTATGACCGGCTTTACGAAATGATTATGAAATTGTCAAATAGCGGAACATGTGCGCCTAATCCTTTTTGGCCGTATAACCACCGGCCTCCGCCGGGATCTCCTCCTCCTCCTCAAGCTCCATCATCTTTATATTAATTTGTAATCAACATTATTTACCTTTAAAACTTCATTTATTATTTTTCTTGAAACATATTCGGTTTGTAATGAATATTATTTAATTTTGTTTTTTTTATGTTTAATATAAATTTTATTTGCATAATTGGTTTGTATTACAATTAATTTATATAGTTTTATATTATATATCCTAAATAATTTTTTAAAAACAAATTAAGAAAAAAACTATTACCAAGGATTTTACCGAGCGGATGAATTCTGTCGGTATTTTAAACACTCACCGACAGAATTACCGACGGACGTAATCCGTCGGCATTTAATAGTAGCTTCCACAATCACCGACGCATTTACAGACGGACATATTCTGTCGGTATTTCATACACTCACCGACAAATTTACCGATGGCTAGTTTCCGTCGGTCAATTACAATATACCGACGGATTTTTAGTCCGTTGATATATTTCAAGCGGGAATCTTTTTTTTTTGGCGCGCAAATTCCGTACGTAAAACCATCGGCAAATGGTTTTTTTGTTTTTCCGACCGATATAGCAACGGAATGGGGAATCACCGATGAAGGGAAAGCCGACAGACATAATCCGTCTGGGATGACGTCGGTAAAAAAATCACCGACGAACTTCTAATCACACATCGACGGAATTTGTCCATCGGTAAAACTGTGAAATCTTGTTGTGTAAAATCTAGGAGTCAATTATATGCAACTTGTATAAAAGCAGAGTTTTCTGCACTAATGAATCGATAGAAAAATACAAGTTAATTCTTCTCAATCTTCTCTCGCAAAACTTGCTTATAATTTTCTTCTCAATAACTACAGAAAACAAACATGGTATCAGAGCCCTTGAACTGATTCCTGAGAGCGGCGTAAACTGTGAAAACAGATTCACTAAGTTGTTGCTTACTCAAAATGGTAGGATCAAGCTCTGCTGGAGGAGATTTAAGAACTCCACAGTTCAATGGCATAAATTATGATTTTTGGGCTATAAAAATTGAGACAATCCTCATAGCATTCGATCTATGGGACGTAATAGAGGTTGGAGTACAACCTCAGCAATCACCTGAGTTTGCAGAAGGATGCGCGATGAAGAGAGCGAAGCTGAGCAAACCACATTGAGAGCATCCACGACCTCTAGAGAAAATAAAATAAAGAATGCAAAGGCATTGAGCCTCATACAAGGAGCACTAACTGGTGAACTTTTCCCACGTATAAGAAATGAGAAGACTGCAAAAGGAGATTGGGATATTTTGAGCAGAGAATTCAGAGGAGATAGAAAGGTAAGAGCTGTGAAACTCCGAGCAGTTAGAGCAGACTTTGAGTACATAAGAATGTCAGATGGTGAAAACTTAGATGGCTACCTAGCTAAGTTTTTTGCAGCTGTGAATAATTTGAAATCACTTGGAGAAGATGTAACTGAAACTAGAATTTTGCAAAAACTGCTAATGAGCCTAAGTAGAAGGTATAAGTCCATTGTGTCCATCATTGAAGAAACACGAGACCTTGATGTTCTAAGAGTAGAAGAGGTCATTGCATCTGTCAAAGTCTATGATAAGAGGGAGGATTTGCATGATGAAAGAGATAAGTTAACAGGTACAGAGAGAGCCTTTAGCAGCTTAAAGGTTGGAAACAACCAAGCCTACAGTTCACATAAGGGTTTTCAAGGCAGATCCACTCAAAAATGGCAATCACAAGACAAGAGGGGATCAAATTGAACTCCAAACAGAAATCTGAATAACTACAACAATTCAAGCTGGAACAACACTGCTGGGGGAAGCAGTCAAACAGGTGTAAAACCATTGTGTCAGGTCTGCCAGAAGCATCATTTTGGATTGTGCAGGCACCAAGGAAAACCAAGATGTGGAAGGTGCAATCGATTTGGCCATATTGCAAAGAAATGTGATAGTCACAGTCACAAACAATTAGCCAATTATGCAAAGGAAGAAGGAGTAACCACAGGAACCATGTTCTATGCTTGTCATTCTACAAGTCTGCAAGACAAAAATATATGATTCGTGGACAGTGCTTGCAACAACCATATGACATCTCAAGAATCTGAACTAATCGATATTGATAGAACTGTAACCTATAAAGTAAAGATGGGCTCTGGAGACCTTGTGCAAGCAACTGGAAAAGGCACACTAGTGGTGGAGACTCAGCATGGGAAGAGATACATACAAGAGGTGTTGTTTGTTCCAGGATTGGATGAAAATCTATTGAGTGTAGGCCAGATGATGGAGCATGGTTATTATATCCTGTTTGGAGGTAACAAAGCGGTGATATTTGATGATGAAAGCCTCAACAATATTGTAGCAATAGTGATCATGGGAGGAAATCGATGCTTTCCCCTTTTACTTGAGTCCATGACACCTGCAGCAAGGAAAGCATCAGTGATTAAGGATTCATGGATATGGCATAGAAGACTAGGACATTTGAACTTTGCTAGCATGAAGAAGATGCAGCAGAAGAAGATGGTATGTGGACTTTCTGTATTGACAGAAGTGGAAGATGTGTGTGCAGACTATGTTTCAGGAAAACACCACAGGGAGAAATTTGACAAAGAACAAACATGGAGAGCAAGCTATCCACTGGAGTTGATACACACAGACTTGTGTGGACCAATGCAGAACAAATCAGTTGGGGGGAACAGATACTTTATCACATTCATTAACGACTATTCAAGAATGTGCTAGGTATACTTCCTCAAGAACAAATCTGATACACTTAATGTGTTCAAGAAATTTAAAGCATTTGTTGAACTGCAAAGTGGGTATAAATTGAAAAAGCTGAGGAGTGATAGAGGTAGTGAATATACCTTAAATGAGTTTCAAGAATTCTGTGTAAAGCAAGGAATTGAGAGGCAGTTGACAGTTGCATACTCTCCTCAACAGAATGGAGTTGCAAAGAGGAGAAACATAACAATATGTGAGATGGCAAGGTCCATGTTGATAGAGAAAGAAATGCCAGTGATTTTACGGCGGAAAGCGTAAGTACAGGTTGTGTATCTTCAGAACAGATGTTACACAACATCAGTTATGAAAAAAACTCCATTTGAAGCCTTCACAGGAAGAAAGCCAGAAGTCAAGCACTTGAAGGTGTTCGGTTGTCTATGCTACACACATATTCCATCATCCCTAAGGCAGAAATGGGATAGCAAAGCTGGAAAGGGAGTCTTTATGGGATATGGCAGCTGTGAAAAAGGGTATAGAGTGTAAGATTTGAAATCTGAGAAGATTGTTCTCTCAAGAAGTGTGATCTTCAGTGAGGATAAGTCATGGAATTGGGGAAGAAATCAGATGAATCAAATGCATATGGCTCTCAATCTTGAAGGAGATGAAGTTGAAGGTTAAAACCCTGAAGAACATTCTGCTGCAATCCAACCTAATAATGTTGAATTCCATCAAAATTCAACAGTTGGAGAGTTAGTTGAGAATATTGGCAGTGATAACAGTCAACAATCTACACCTAGCTCTACTCTAGTAAAATTAAAAACCTTGGAAGATATATATGCAAGGTGTCACATGTGCATCATAGAACCTGAGAATTATCAAGAAGCTGCTGGAGATAAAGCCTGGCAGGAGGCAATGAAGGAAACTTGAAATGATAGAGAAGAACAATACTTGGGAATTGGTGGAGAGACCGATTGACAAACCTGTTATAGGAGTGAAATGGGTGTACAAAACCAAACTTCATCTTGATGGAACAGTACAAAAACACAAGGCTCGCCTTGTAGCTAAAGGATATGCACAGAAATCTGGAATTGACTACAATGAAACCTTTGCACCAGTAGCAAGGTTAGATACAATTCGAACACTTATTGCACTTGCAGCACAAAAAGGGTGGAAGCTGTTCCAGTTGGATGTTAAGTCGGCATTCTTAAATACTTGAAGAAGATGTGTATGTTGAGCAGCCTGAGGGGTTTGAAGTAAAGAATGCAGGACACAAAATATACAAACTAAGGAAAGCTTTATATGGATTAAAGCAGGCGCCAAGGGCCTAGTACAGTGAAATTGATGCATATCTCTCTATGTGCAAATTCAAAAGGAGCACAAGTGAAGCCACTTTGTATACAAGGTCTGATCGTGAAGGTAACTTGATCATTGTTTCAATTTATGTTGATGACATTGTATATACTGGTAGCAGTGAGAGGATGCTTAGTGAGTTTAAAAGAGAAATGATGCAGAGATATGAGATGATTGATCTTGGACTTCTTCATCATTTTCTGGGCATGGGAATACTGCAAACCGATCAAGGAATATTCATTCATCAAAGCAAGTATGCCAAATCCTTGCTTAGTAAGTTTGGACTTGAAGACTGCAAACCAGTCTCTATTCCTTTGGCCACTGGTGAGAAACTGAAGAAGGTGGATGGGAGTGAGTTGGCTGATGAAGGTCTCTACAGAAAAATAGTAGGAAGTTTACTATATTTGACAGCAACAAGACTTGATCTGATGTATGCTGCCAGTTTGCTATCACGGTTCATGAATGGACCTACCAAAATTCATATGGGAGCTACAAAAAGAGTTCTAAGATATGTGTAAGGAACTCTCAGCTATGGTATTGAATATGTAAGACATCAGTCAGCAACTCTTATTGGATTTTGTGATGCAGATTGGGCAGGAAGTGAAGATGATAGCAGGAGCACCTCTGGCTATGCATTCAGTTTTGGAAGTGTAGCATTCTCCTGGGCCTCTGTGAAATAGAACACAGTGGCATTATCAATTGCAGAAGCTGAGTATGTCTCAGCATCTGAAGCAACAGCTCAGGCCAATTGGTTAAGATTTGTTCTTGACGATTTTGGTGAAATGCAATCTGAAGCAACACCTTTGTTCTGTGATAACATGTCAGCAATTTCAATGGCCAAGAATCCTGTTTTTCATCAAAGAACAAGACACATAAACAGGAAGTATCATTTCATAAGGGAGGCTCTGCAAGAAGGAGTAATAAATATGAAATTCTGCAGAAGTGAAGAATAACTTGCAGACATTTTCACTAAAGCATTGCCTAAAGATAGATTCAAGCAACTAAGGCTGAAGCTTGGAGTTAAACCAGATGCTTAAACAGCTTAGGAGAGGCTGTTGAAAGCTAAGCTGGTTACTTGTTTTTTGAAGTCTTAGAAGAAGACTTTGCAGGCCGTAGCGAGAAGAATGAAGAAATGGAAGAAATTATGTTAAAACAGTTGAAGAAGCAGTTAAAACAGTTATGGCAGTTATAGTCGGTTTTACTGTTAACAATCTGTTACAAACCGATTCTTACATGTGTAAGAATCATAGCCCTCCATTAATGGATGGATGAGATGATCTTGGTTCCTAAAATCTAGGAATCATTTATATGCAACTTGTATAAAAGCAGAGTTTTCTGCATTAATGAATCAGTAGAAAAATACAAGTTAATTCTTCTCAATCTTCTCTGCAAAACTTGCTTATAATTTTCTTCTCAATAACTACAGAAAACAAACAGGTGTTACAGTCGTTGGTCATGGAGTTAGCGAGCGAATAAGGTATTTGTTGCTGATGAACTCGTAGGGTGTAAAATAGGCGGAGAGGGATACATCCGAATGCAGTGTGATGTATCTGCCAGGGAAGGACTTCGTGGCATGGCCATACAAGCCTCTTACCCTACTTCCTGAAGTTTCCATATCTCAAAACATGCCATCACCTGCTGTTGGTTATTTCTATCACCTATCAAACGTGTATGCTTGTTTTCCACATTTTCTTCTTTTTTTGCACAATATCCCAGGAAGAACTCATAATAGCATCTCAAACGAGTTTGTAATTCTGTACATTGTGTCTATTTATGTTATAATATAACTTTCTCGCATTGTTCCAGAAACTTGCATAATGCTTATCCTAGCTTCTATCAAGGGATCACCATTATACTATGATGCAATGTCGCTCTAGACTCGAGAGATTTGTATATAATCAGAATCTTAGGAGAGAGATCACATTTGCTTTTTATCCGAATAATATATGTTGCCAATATTACCTCCATATAATGTAATGCAAGATTTAAGAAGGTCAAGATTCAAGCTTAAGTAGAGTATTAAAAAGACTGCAGCTTTCAATGAACTGTATGCTACTTTGAAAGCACAGTATGTTCCAGGAATTCCTAAGGACCGGTACTCGAAGCTGAAGATGGTGATATTAAAGTAGTTGAAGCAGCTATGTTTATTGTTGCAGTTGCAGAAGCAGCACTTTTAGACTTCTAGTTTGTGGCATGCAAATTATACTTCAGCTTACGAAACGAAAGCAAAGAAAGTTCCTGACTGGGAGATATCATTAATTTCATAATTTATGAGCTAGAAAGCAGGACTAAAAGATGCAGCTACAAGGATTCCTAAATTTTTCAAACTGGTTTTTTTTTTTTTTTAATTGCCGAAGAAACTCTAATCTGGTTTAACCAAAGATACATTCCCCATCCAGGATTTCATACCTATACGAACTCAAATTTATATACGAACTTATTCTTTAAATAATTTAATTAGAGTTCAACACAAAGACTAATAACAAAATTAACTTCATAATATAATTTGATTGTCTTGATACAAGAGTTAATACAAACCTCTGTAATTATGGAGCATTAACTAGACATAACATAATAATGTTAATTACAACAAAAAACAGATTCTGAAGATCCAACAAAAATAACCTACTAACAAGCTATAAACCTGGAAAAAAAAACAAGAGGATAAGTTCAACAACTCAGCAAGTAGATAACGTTCAATATACATACACGAGGTAATACAACAATAAGGAATATATATGCAAATATGGCTTTAGGTTCTTATAGAAAAGTTTCTCAAATAGACCCGTAACAAGAATATCATAAGGCAAAGCTCGTCAAAAAATCAAAATGCAATGAGTATGAGGCTCCGTACTGTGGGATGATCAGTTCACACAGATTGGTGACTCCCCCGACCAACTAGGGTTTCAAATAGGATGTCCATAAAGACTAACACTACCCTGTTATCATAGGTATTCTGACTGGAATACCATAGATTCATATCATAATCAAATAGACAGATTCATATCTCAAGACTTAACTCGTGACATCAATAAATAAGAGCTATCAATTGAAATGTACATAATAGTTCATATCAAAGATTTAGTTTCAATAAGTGACCATGCTTAATCATAAATAAGAAATAAATAACAATATAAGAATTACTAAGAAGCACAATCAATTCCATATTATAATAATTCAAGTATTTATATTAATTCTCTAGTATATGAAAAATTATCCACTCACCTGACTCAAAAATAAAAGATCTCAAAAGCAGATGTTCAAAGGAAACCTACTAATGTCTCGCATGTAAAATATCAAGATTATTTGAATACAAAAGATGACATATTCAAAAACGACTCGAAAGGAATGTACAATCTATTTAATATACTTAACTTTTACATTTAGGAATAAAACATAATTATAAATTGGAATTAGTCTACCCGATTGATCCCAAACATAACCTAAATTGATTCAGCCTAAAAGAATTATCTAACCTCACTGTCAAGTCAACCGGTCTATTGGTTCAACCCAACCGGTCAACCAAAATCATCCAAGATAAAGTGTCTACCAAAATACAACACACCAACTAGTCTACAAGTTCCACCTAACCGATGGACCAAAATCAGATAAACCAAATGGTCGACCGGTTCATTGGGATTCTAGATACCCGATCACCATCCTCTAAATGACAGATCTCCAAATCAACTCATAATCTTACACTACCAGAAATTCGCTTAACACCAACAGAATTATCGACAGAATAATTCTGTCGGTAACTTGCTGTGATAATTACAGATGGACACTATTTCGTTCGTAATTCAGTCGGTATATACCGATGGAATACTGTGGTTAGTATATCAAACGGAATTACAGAAAAATTATTCAGAATTTAAAAAAAAAGGTGGTTCGCTGATGTGGAACTTTTTGCAGGCGATTTTACCGATGGAATCACCGAGGGATTCAAACCCGAATCTCCATGCAATGACGTGACCAATTCTCCGTCAGAATTGTCGATGGAATCACCGACAAAAATAGTCTGTCAGTGATTCAATCTACAAAAGTGAATATATCACCACTTAGCCGACTCTCTCCTCCCCTATTTCTCCTTCTTCTTCCCCATTCCAACTCTCCCATCCCAAACTGCACACAACCACCCCCCAAAAAAAAAATCCCTCTCTTCTCAACACAAGGCATATTTCTTTAAGTTTTGTGGTCACAGCATCCGTATTCTGATTTATTGTGGATTTTATCATTTTCTATAAGTAAATCTATCTTTTTTAATTTTAACATTTAAATGTCAATTTTATTGTTTTTTTTAGTATATGTATTTTGTTAGTGTATGTACATGTTTATTGTTATTTCTCAAACAAACTTGTAGTATGAATGTATAATTTTGTATTTGTTATGGTTTGTTTTAGATTTTGTAAAATTGTATTTGTTTGTAACTTGTTGAAACTTTGTTTAATTACCGAATTACAAGTGTTGTGGTGAAATAATTAATAGTTTGTTTAACGGTCAGTTTTAATTTTTATCAATGTTATTGCGGAGTTGTAATTTCTGTAAATTTATATGTATAAATTTGTATGGATGTTGATAATTGATAATAAATATTTATGAGAGGTTGTAATTAGCTTGTTGGATAATCTTGAGGTAAACCAATATTTTTGCAAATTTATTTACCTAACATAATTAATTAATACATGTTGTCATCATAATTTTATAGAGGTTCAATAGAAGTCATAGATGATCGTTCATGGATGTAACGAGATTCACCCTAAGGATTACGGAGGATGGATTATTGTAACGGAGTTCAGGGTTTTTTAATTTCACAACATCTATTCCTAGAAATTTTACTGGAGGCAGTATTAGGTGTCCATGTAGGAAGTATCAAAATAAAAAGTATTTGCATCCAGATATTGTAATGATGCATCTTCTACACAAAGGGTTTATGGAGAATTACATGTGTTGGTATGCACATGGAAAACTATTTGTTCGTAATAAGAGTATGGGAGAAAAGGGTGGTTGGGTCAACTTCTAGTGCTAGCAATGTGCATGGAATTACAAATGACAACAGTAATCCTTATAGGAATATGGTTATGGATGCAATGACAATGAATCAAGGTAATGTCAGTCAATGTCCAATCGTAGAAGAAGAACCTAATGCAGATGCAGCTAGGTTTTTTGATCTGTTGAAAGATTTTGACGAACCATTATGGGATGGTTGCATGAACCATAGTAAATTATCGGTTGTAGCACAGGTGTTCACCATCAAGTCAGATCATGGGTTGAGTGAGACCGGTTATGACAAAATTATCAAATGGTCGTAGCACAGTTGCTCCTTCGATTGACTTGAAAGAAAATTCAAATTTTCATGTTTTCGATGATAGTCTTGTTGATGTTGACGCAGAGGAGTTGAATGTTGTTTTGAGCTCTAGCGGACAAGCAAATGTCGATGAAGATGATGATGATATCTATATTGAAGATTGCAATGAAGTTGATGACTATTCAATTGACGATGAAGAAGAAGAAAATTCTGACTAACTATTATAATGAAGCAATGTGTAAAGCTTTTTTTTCATGTAATATATATTATGGATGATATTTTGTAGCATGAAATATTTAATTTATTTTTTAATTGTTGTTATTGTTTTGTGCAATGGACAGTTTGTAATTTAAGTGTTTGCAGAAAGGTAAATAGGCAATACAAACATAATCTTTCATGCACAGAGCACGATCATCGACGTCCATACCGACAGATTATACGTTCGTTGGCATTTCACAGAGAGTTGAGAAATATTTACTGGAAATGTCACAATCACTGATGACACTACCAACGGATGAAGTTTGTCGGCATTTCATAGAGAGTTGCATTTACTGGAAATGCCACAATCACCGACGACTCTACAAACGGATACAGTTCGTCGGCATTTCACAGAGAGTTTCAAAAATATTTACTGGAAATGCATCACTGACATTGATACCGACGGATACAGTCCGTCGTTATTTTTCAGCAGTCCAAAATTACTGACAAAATCACCGACGGATGGTGTGAATTCCAAAGGCCAGACATTAATGCATCTCTGTCCTCGTGCACTTGCTGACGGAATTACCGACGGACTGCGAAAAATATGGAGGGTAATTAAAAAATTCTGGTGCGAAATTCAAAATTTACTGACAGATTTTCGAAACATCACCGATGGAATAATTCAAATTAATATTATTTAAATGTCCGTCGGGAAAACTGCGCTATAAATCCCAATGACCGCCCCTTCAGTTTATTTTTTCATCTCCTTCGTTTCAAGGCTTTACTTTTCATTTTTTTTCCCTCTCATTTCCTTCAAATCTTTTGTTTTTTTAGCTTGTAATCTCTACTTGAAGGAAAATTAAAAGTTATGTATTTACATTTAATATGCTTAATGATTTTATTTTTTTATATTTTCTTTGTTTTAGCTATTGTTATTTTTGTTGTGTTTTTTATTTTGGTGTACTTTTATAATGTAGATAAAGTCTTAAAATAAACACATTATTAAGGTAAGCATTTTTCATTCCTAAAGTCTATAGTTTTTTTTTTAATTTGTTCAATATATTTTATTGTTTGTATTGCCATAATAATTGAATACTTTTTGAATTTCAATTGTTATTGTTGATTTTATTTTTTTATATTTCTTTGTTTTAGCTATTGTTATTATTGTTGTGTTTTTTGTTTTGGTGTATTTTTATAATGTAGATAAAGTCATGAAATAAACACATTATTAAGGTAAGCATTTTTCATTACTAAAGTTTATAGTTTTTTTTTTAAATTTGTTCAATATATTTTAGTGTTTGTATTGCCATAATAATTGAATACTTTTTTGAATTTTAATTGTTATTGTTGAATTTATCTTATAATTGGTAATAGAATATATAGGAATAAATTTAATTATTTTATCTCAATTTTACTCTATTATTGCATGATATGTGCTTAATTATTTCCATTAATTTTAATTGTTATTTGTATAGATGTTAGGTTATATACAAGATTTTTGAATGGGGTCAAGTGGTTGTGGTTATTGTCAATATTTGCAGGTTTGAAAACTTTGGATAGTCTCCAGTATAGGGGAGGTGCTGCCGAAACTTTTTTTAACAATCGAATTTAATTATATAATTATTCGTATAAAAATGTGTAGATGCGTAGAACGAAATCAACAGCTCGTCGCTCACATATGGTCGCAGCTAGTTCTTCTAGCAACGAGGATGACATGTCCTTAGGTGCCAATCAAGAAGAGGTACCTGCGCCGCCTACTGATACTGCATCTTCCAGCACGATTTCACAGCGCAAAGGCGGTGTGCCTTCACAGCGGAATCAATTCACCCGCAAGTATGAGGTACAGTGGAAGGACGACCTTTCAATGTAAGTTTGTTTTGGTTTTAGTTTTTTTTTAATTATAACATAATTTATGAACAACTAATCAATATTTCATTAATTTAATTTATTTTCAGGTTCACAAACATTGAGGCCGCCCGAGTACTATCATCGGCGTTTAAATCATCGATGGAGATTCCATTATTTCAATGGAGTCAGGTATCCTGACATCCTGAATGGATACCGAATATCGACGCATGGTTTGATAAATTTGAGGTTGGTGTTAATTTCTAATTTCCAACTTATTTTTAATAAATTATTAATATAATTGTAAATAAATTATTATTTTTATTTTAAATAAATCATTTATACGCAACACAAATTCGAGTGGGATAACGCGCTTGACAATGTTGTGAGAAGGGTGTGGGAAAATCACGCGGCAACTTGGTAACATCGAAAACAATACGATATTGTTTTTTAAAAAATTATGTTTTAAAATCTAATTTGTCACTATGAAAGTAAGTTGCGTGATTTTTGGTATGAAGCACAAAAAAAGGCAAAAAAAAACGCGAGAAATAACGATCTCCAAGGCTGGAACGACGTGGCGATTTGGAGGGATTTCAAACCGCTAGACATCCTGGGAGATATTTGGCCGCAATATATTGAGCACGTGATGTCTGAGCGGTTCACACGACGCTCACAGTTCGGTGCTGGCAACCGGAACCGGCAAATTCATGGTTTGGTGACAATGCACACCAGCGGCTTCGTTCCATTTGTTGCACATGCAAAGCGGATGGTAAGATTAATTTAAATGAAATATATCATTTAATTTGTTGTTACTTAATTAATTTTTTTCTTACAGGCTAAGTCTCTTGGATGTGAGTCGAGCCCAATGGAGCTGTTTGTAGAGACGCGCGTGCGGAGGCCAAAAGGGGGTGCAACAGTTCGTTGACAACCGCGCTCAACACTTTGTGGTATGTTCGTTCAACCATTTTATTTCGTAAGTTATTATTTTTATTGAATTAAATATGATGATTTCTTTTTTTATTTTTAGGAGACCTATAATAGTCGGTTGAGGGAGAGATATGAGGATGATCCTTCGACCCATCCGGATTTCAATCCAGATTTGTGGATAGAGGTAGGATCGTGTGGTGGACCCGATAAAATTTGGTTGTACGGGCTCTCCAACACTACGGCCGAAAACTTGCGGGCGGCTCGTAGTGTCTCAACCGTTGGGAGCTCCCAATCAGTATCGAGCAATCTATCAAAGGAGTTCGTGGCCTTGCAGCAACACACGGCTCATCTCACCGAAAAATACAAGCAACTATTGGCGAATTATGAACATAACACAGCTCATCTCACCGAGAAATACGAGCAACTCTCAGCGAATTATGAACAACTTTGCTAAATGGCCATGAACATGACATCACAGAGTGGTGATACATGTGCGGCCCCTTTTTGGCCGTATGGTCTCGGGAACAACCAGCCTCCTCCTCCTCCAGCTCTGTCATTGTGCTAATTTAATATTTTTTTGGAAACACATTCAATTTTTTTATTTTTTTATTTAACATTCAATTTTTTTATTTCCAATGGCATCAGACTACCATTTTCTTAGTTTTTTCTCCGATGCAGTATTAGGCCGACTCTTGTTACAATCTGAAAGTTTATTTAACGTATGGAAACTATTCACCCTGTGAATCTAACGGCACGGCAAGAGTATTTCTGTCTGCTTCTAAATTATAGGGCATCTGATGCCATAAGATGGGACTAAAATCATTGCACGAAAACCATTTATTAGCTTACTAAATACAATACTCATCAGCCATTAGAAAATATACTCATGAAGGGAAAGTTTGAACTGTCTGAATTCATGCTGGCTAAAAAACACAACACTATGTCAATTAAATTAGTTAATCATAGGGGTCAAAATTAGAACATTTGTAAGGGCACGCATGGTTGGAAGGCCTGTCTTGTGGAGCATACGAATTGACCGGAGCAGAGTCCCTATAAAAACCTCAAAGGGTGCGTGAAGATAGTATGCCTACCAGCTTACTCATTGCTTCCCTAATATACCTGCTACTAATACCAAAGGCTGCCATGAGATTCACTAAACAATTCCAATTTGTTTGTTTGGCCTTGCTCTTCATTTTGGGAGCTTGGCCTTCTAAATCCACAGCTCGAACCCTCCTGGATGCACTCATGTATGAGAGGCATGAGCAATGGATGACTCAGTATGGGCGTGTATACAAGGATGACAACGAGAGGGGGACCCGTTACAGCATATTCAAGGAAAATGTTGCACGCATAGATGCTTTTAACAGTCAAACCGGCAAATCTTACAAACTTGGTGTCAATCAATTTGCAGATCTTACAAATGAAGAGTTCAAAGCTTCACGCAATAGGTTCAAGGGCCATATGTGCTCTCCACAAGCAGGTCCTTTCAGATATGAAAACGTTTCCGCAGTGCCTTCTACCATGGACTGGAGAAAGGAAGGAGCTGTAACCCCTGTCAAGGACCAAGGACAGTGTGGTAAGTGCATTTCCTTGTTTTTATAAGAACGCATGAGATCTTACAGAGGGATACTTTTCTAACCTTTGTTTTGTTTGTGCTGAATCAAAACGTAGGTTGTTGTTGGGCATTTTCGGCAGTGGCAGCCATGGAAGGAATCAATAAGCTTACAACTGGTAAATTGATCTCCCTTTCAGAGCAAGAGGTTGTTGATTGTGACACTAAGGGTGAGGATCAAGGCTGCAACGGTGGTTTGATGGATGATGCCTTCAAATTCATTGAACAAAACAAGGGTCTAACAACTGAAGCTAACTACCCATACAAGGGAACAGAAGGCACTTGCAACACTAACAAGGCAGCCATCCACGCAGCAAGGATTACCGGGTTTGAAGATGTGCCAGCAAACAGTGAAGCTGCACTGATGAAGGCTGTTGCCAAGCAACCAGTTTCTGTTGCTATTGACGCTGGTGGATATGATTTCCAATTCTACTCGAGTGGCATCTTTACAGGAAGTTGCGACACTCAACTAGACCATGGTGTCACTGCTGTTGGATATGGAGTCAGCGATGGATCAAAGTATTGGCTAGTGAAGAACTCATGGGGGGCACAATGGGGGGAAGAGGGATACATACGAATGCAGAAAGATATATCCGCAAAGGAAGGACTATGTGGCATAGCAATGCATGCCTCTTATCCCACTGCCTGATCAGATGTTCCAATATCTAAACACATGTGTCGTCTACTGCTGTTGATGGCTATTTCTACCATGAATTATAACGTGTATGATTGCTCTCTGTAATTTCTCCTGTCTTATTTCATATCTCAGAAAGAACTCGTAGAAGCCTCCGATGCTAATAACGAGTCTGTATATGCTATTGTTACTGTGTAACATATACATGAAAACAATCTGATTTTATGTCTTAGCATAATTTCTTCAAGGGAACCATCCTTTACATTCTCTACCTTTGTTCTACAAACTTGCACTTCCATAAATAACAAGCAAAGAATTGAAAATCCTAACCATACAGACAAACAAGACTTGCATTGATATACACCTAAGCAAGCATAATGAAATTCTTAAATCTTGTACATAATTTGCCAGAATGAAATGAAGATGGACTAGCTACCAAAACAGCATGTAGAAGACAATTTGATCTTTGTAAAAGTTGTAGCTTAGTGGTGTACTATAACAAGATGTTGAATTGTCGCTTGTAACCAATTCTATATTGTAAGAAAAGAGATCATAGAAAATGTGAAAAGTGAAGCAGCAAAAACTTCCATTCAGACCAAAACCAGAAAGCAAACTTGTATTTAGTATTGAATAACCTTTTTTAACAGTTTGTATAACATTGATTGTATGTAAAGAACAAGTACAGATGAAAAAATGAAAGTAACTATTTTCCGGCTGTATTTGACATCTATTGAATAAAAATGAATTAATTCTATGAGCTGTATAATGTGATTCATGGAGAAAAATAAGCTGGGCTAAAATAATTGCCTCCATGGTTTCGGTTAAGAATGCTTGCAATGAGTAAGCACATAGTCATCTAAAAACTGGCTGAGCTGAGTAGTATACAGTTTTGGATCATTTCTGAAATGATCAACATGAGGTGTGAACACAAAGTTGCAGGCCCTAACCTCATGCCCAGCTCTTCGCTGCTTCTCTATAAATGATTCCACAGACCCTGCAGGAATGACTCTATCTGCAGAGCTATATATATACAACTGTGGACAGCTTGGTTGTCCTGATGATAATAAGCTTAGCACATCCGAGAGCCTCCTGCAATGTAATAATGAAAAGTTATATAAGCTTCCAGTCATGGAGAATCTATCAATGGTAATAATGATAAGAATTACATTATTAAGCATTTTTATCAACGTATGGTTTCAGATGTTTCTTTTTTTGGTAAGAGGGTATAACCTGTTCACCATAGGAATGTTCAAAATCACATCAAAGAACATCTCCAGAACAGCTAATAAAGCTGATTCAGCTATGGCAGGCTTGGGTTCCATGAATGTTTTGCTGCCAACTAATACCTCCATATCTGACTCTTTGGAGCTTGCATGCACTTTCGTAGCAACACTATGCTTTTTCAGAAAAGCTGCAGAGAAACCTGATGCCCAAACCTAAACAAAGGGGAAAAAAACCATATGGACTCAGACCCGGAAGACTAAAGAAGGAGAAAGAGAGTATCCCAAATAATGATTTAAACTGAACATGAATAACATTTTCATCATATATTTGAATTTTGATCACCAATAACATGGTCACATGAAGGAAAGCACAGACCCTGCAGATAATATATAATCAGCCAAATGATAGTTCAATAACTATACAAAAAGGCTACTGATAAATTAGTCTGCAAATCAAAACACCATCTCCTACCCACAAAGCAAAGATGGAGGTGGTACAGGGTGTGTGATTATCGGTAGCATGGCTGTAAAGTGTAAAATGACAGTTAATTCATGAACTTAACGAGTAAAAAGAAACGATTCAAGGTTTTCAAAGGTTTGCCAGCTACAACAACCATGATCACAGCCAACAGTTTCATTAAGCACAGCTAAACATGCTTGAAATAATACAAGACATGCAGAGAGGATAAAAATAAGAATTCCATCCCCTTCCTGATACCAATAATATGTTCTTGTTACTGTCAAAAACAACAAAGGCAACTGCAAGCAGCATTTACCTGAGGGTCAGGGGCAGCGACAGGGGCAGAATCCACGATGCAGCCCCTGATCCTTCCCATTAAAGAAAGATCCTGCTTCTGAAACTTCTCAAGTATAGCTCCATAACTGCAAAAAAGTGCATCACACCAAGCATGTCAAGCCAAATGGTTTCACAAGGAACAAAGAAAACAAAATGGTTAGTGCAGAAGCCTGAGAGAGAGAGCTTTACGTTAACCATCCAGTATTGCTGAAAGTGTGGAAAACTAAGTTCTTTCCATCCTCTTCCAACCAATCAGCCAGGTGGGTCGCAAGCAAGTCAATGTCCTGTTCTGTTTTCCCACCAACTTGGTAACTAAGAATCTCGGCCAGTGGAAAAGTAAAAGTAATGACATGGAATCCCCTGGAAGTATACCACTCAGCATATTTATTTAGATGTTTCTGCTTTGATCCTAACCACCCTAGCAAAACTACCACTGTCCTAGACTTTTCTGATGAACAATCAGATGATCCAGAAACATCAATAGTACTCGGCTCGGGCAAATGCCATCTATATAATATATCAGGAGAGGATGGAGGAATAGAGGTGGTTTTAAATGCACTTGATTTTGGCCCTTTGGCCAACTCCGCAGACCGATACAAATTAACAAGAAAAGGAGAGGAGGAAGCAACAGGAGAGCCTAAAGTATTGGGAACAAAATTTTGGCTCACATCCAGAACTGGGAAGCTAACATTAGGAACAGGCACCCGATTCATAGTTACGAATGACAAATTTGCAAGCTTAGAAACTGAAATATGAGAAACCCAAGAAAATTTTGAATCCTGAACTGAATTAGACAATAAAGAACTTGACTGTTCGGAGGTAGAACAAGTATCAGATGATCTAAAAGATTGGAGTTCATCGGAAAATTCAACAGAAACAGAAGCTAAAGCTGCCACAGCTGCTGCGATCACTGGTCTTTGAATGATTCCAGACAAGGAGCCCATACTGAATACACAAGAAGAAAATCTCTCGTAAACAAACAATCCTATATCACAACGATCTAAACAAAACAAGGCCAGGAATTCAGTCAAGGAACTGAATTTCAATTTTGGTCACAACCCAGATAACCAAACATAGAATGTTAAACAATCAATCACCTGCACAATACTTAGAACAATTCAATGAAAACCAAAACCAACAATACCAAACACAGATATAAATATCCACATTCAAATTCACGAGAAAAACATGGAAGCAGACAAAGATGGAATATTCTATGTTGCTGTTTACCTTATTCTTTGTAAAGGGTCTTTGAATTTTGTTCTCGGGCTGTCAAAAATTGTTCTCTTCTGACAGCCCGATAGATCAAACGTTAGACACCAGCCAAGAAGCTTCCTTTACCAATACAAAACGCGTTCCTGCTAGCACAAAATAGACAATTTCAACATGTTAATTATTACCTTAAACCAATTAGCAAAACACTAATAAGTGACAGCATGACCAGATGGGACTAAACTATGTTTCCAAATTTGGACAGACCAATAAGAGCATGCCACCAGGTACTGCATCGTGGATTTTTGCAGGGATGGTGATTGATAGATAAGTAGTGATAGATTCCTTCCGGTGGTCTAAGAGACCATGGATTTTAAAAGAAAATTATAACAGTAAGTTAAAAAATTCAGTAAAATAATTATATTTGATAAAAATTATTAAAAACCACTATTTTTAAATACAATAGTTATCGTGTTTCAGGATAGTAATATTTAAACTTGTAACCTCACTATCACATCTGACTCAACCGATTAGTCAGTTAATTTAATTGTATAAATCAATTGACCGTTTCATATCCAAATATATTTTATGAGTGTCAATGATATAGTCAGGCTTGCGATAACGGATGATTCTGAACAATCAAGTATAAATCTGTCATAACTAGATGAAAATCTACCCAGACATATTACATGGATATTTAAAAGATATATTTATAGACCAGTGAAACATATTTAGATCCAAGAGAAGATCTAGTTGTGTCATATTAAAATTATAACTCAAAAATATCATAATTTTTTATGTAACCGTTGAATTGCTCTCAAATTTAAGTTTCTGGAGGTCAGATGTTGTTTTACTTATAATAACTATGAAATTATTACTTTAATTATCAAATTTTTAGATTTCAAAAAAATCATATTTTGACAGTTTTATAATTTTTATTATTATTTTTAATTGATAGACCGGTTTAATTAACTATTACGAGCCAGTTAATTGAATAGTCCTGAATGTAACTAATATCAGGATTTAGAACCCCGACATCCAGAAATATAATATTTTACCAAAAAAAATTGTTATTATGTTAATTCATTATTATTTTTTATTTTATATGTTAATTGTTCAATTTGTGCACCGAATGATTAAGGTATCATTTAAAATTATATTTCAAATGGTATTTCATTAAAATTTTAAAAAAAATTAAAATTATTTCTTTTAAATTATTTTAATATACTAATATTAAAAATAATTTTTAAAAAATAAAAATATATATATTATTTTAATATAATTTTAAATAAAAAATATTTTTAAAATTAACTGCTCATAAAATTTGTAAGATATATTTATATCTCTATAAGAATCGGAGAAAGGGAGGGTGAGAGGTAATAAGGGTGATGCGTCTGGGTAGGATTGGAAAATGAATTAACTACCACCGGTGGACCTAAAAGGCGCTAAGGAACACGAGGATGCCATATAAAATGACAGGTCAAGACTCAGAAGACAAAGAGACCAGAACATGAAAACGACTCTTTTGCCCTTAATTAGCTTAATTGAAAGCAAGTCGACTCGGCCTGACTCGGATGAATAACTCAGAATTCTTGTTTAAAACGAACTCAGAATTCTTGTTTAAAACGAAACTTTCTTTCAATTAAAGAAAACAATAAAAACCCAATTGGAAATACAATAAATAAATAAAAAACTTTAGTTCTTTTGCTAAAAACAAAAGCCAACGCAGGGCCATTGAAAGTGATGATTAATTTAAAAAAAATACGAAAACAGATTGAAACGTGTAGTTTTCTTCGTTGGATTTGCTAAATTTTGCTCAAATTTTAATAAAGATCCAAACATTCAAAAAAAAAACCAATCAACACAAAAAAGAAAAATAAAAGAAAGAAATAGTATAGAGAGAGAAAACTGACCTGAGAGAGGCAATACGAACGGCAATTTAGTTTCCTTCTTGTTTTATTTAAAAGGGAGAGAAGAGAGGAACGAGTGCCCTTCCGTGAGAGATTTCTTGTTTTTATTTTTTCAGAGGTTTTTGATTTATGGGGATGTTGGTGGCTTTGCTTTAAATATGTTTTTCTTGGATGCTTTGAGGTGGGTGGAGGCTTGTAAGATGGGAATGGTTTATAGAATATCCAAATTGGATATTCCAACAAAAGATTCTGAATGGAAAGATGAATTGGAATATGAAAGGAGGAGAAGGTTATTTTCTTTTTTGCCTTCTTATTAGTGCCCATTAATTTCTTGGAATCCATTCCTTCCTGTCTTGTAGGAGTCGGATGACAAGAAATTTTATTACTCTTCTACCTTTCAACAACCGTATATTTTTGTATTTTAAAAAAAATTGAATTAATATTTTTTTTATTTTTTTATATTATTTTGATATATTAATATCAAAAATAATTAAAAAAAATTAAAAAAAAATTATTTTATTATATTTAAAATTAAATACTTTAAAAAACAATCATTACTATATTCTCCCAGTCTTTCAGCATTTAAAAATAAACAAAATATCTTAAAACATATTTGTTTTTATATTTTAAAATTTATTTTTTTATTTTAAATTGATATTTTTTTATATGTTAATATTAAAAATAATTTTTAAAAATATAATATTATTTTAATATATTTCAAATAAAAAATATTTTAAAATACAATATCATCACTCAAAATCCTTGTCCTGGAATCAGCAAATAGAATTCCAGTTTTTAGCTAAAGAATGGAATTAACATTATGTATGTATATGTAAATTATTAAGCAAATGTGAACTAATGAATAGTTACAAAGGGCTCCAACTCGATTGGATGAAACTACTTCAATGAACAAAAACCAATGCGAGGACTGATATGCTTAATCTCTATCAGGTCTGGAATCACCAAATTCAATGCCCAAGAGATGCGGCTCTTGATCGGTCTCGAAATCAAAAGGATCTGCCTCGTCCGTTTCTAAATGGATATGCGCTGTATCCATGAATACTCTACATGTTACTGGATTCTTATTACCGAATAGGAGAGAACAGTTCTCGTAGAAACCATCCTTTGGGGGTAGATTCAATAGATAAGACTTTGGAGCTGAGACCCTCCATCCACTGCTAGTTTTAGCACGTTCTTCCTGGTCTTTCAACATCAATATGAGACGATGATGACGACCTAGAAGTTCTGACACATATTTCATATCCCCTACAGCTAAAGCTTGACGAACACGGGTAGATGAGACTTGTCCTCTATCTTTTAGATCATTTGAGTTCATGCTTCTGTAATCTTGATTGTTGTCCATCACAGAACTTATAATGTAAGCCCCCATACCATGCTCCTTGCACAGTCTCACCAGCTCGGAGGCATCACCAGCAGCTTTATATCCAAATCTGTAGTTTTCCCCTGACAGAGTCAGCCATTAAGATTTGAGACTTCAATTCCATGAAAATCAAATGCAGGAATTTACATCAGTGACAGGAAAAAAAAGAAAGATGGGCAGCAAAGTGATTTTAGTTTACCTGCCACAACCCCAATTACTCCAAGCTCCTTAGATAACTTCTCAACAAATTGTCGTGGGGTGAGATGTCGAACGCATGAAAATTCAATTTGGACCTCTTCTGGGACCAGATTGCCACAGTATGGGGCCCAAGAAGAAAGAATTCTACTTCGGTCACATTTGGCAACTATGGGAGCCCTGTCCAGGAAAGTGAAAATTGTCACTTAAATCAGAATAAACAATGTGTCTTCAACTGATCGAACACCATTGAAAATTTCTTCTGCAACAGAAGTGGTGAAGTTTATTCTCAAAAAGTTGAGACATCTGAGAAAGAAGAATTGTAATATGTATATAGTTGGCAGACTTATGAAAATATGTCAATTTCACATGTAAGTAACTGATCTTCATTCTGCAAGAGAATAATTCTCTTAACCACAATAAGACAAGTCAATAACACCACTGCACAATGAGTTACCAACCATCATTTTTCATAAAAATCCTCCAGCTTATGCATGTTTCAGCAAAGTTTACCAATACTCTCCCCTTCACTAGTACATTGATTCCAAGCAACATGTGGCAAAAAATTCACCCCAGAACACCATGTTACATCATGTGCATATTGGACACTAATTCATAAACTATTTATGAGCTTCACTTTAGACTTAGTTTCAACTCAAACTTGCTTCAAATTATCCTAGACTTCTTTAAAGATGGAGAAATTTAAGACTCCAAGCATATCCTAGCAAGATTAAAAAAGTACCGAGTACAGGAAGGACAGAGCACATGTTGTTGGCTCCATAAGATTCATTCTACAGTACAAACAAGACAGCCATGATGAAGATTGCTACCTTCAAACTGTCAAAGAACTGTAATGCTTTGGAAAAAGCAAATAGAATTCCTAGTAAAAAAGTAGCCAACTTAATTCACAAGGCACAAAAATAAAGAGCAAGCATCTCGAACTCATCAGGTAGATGGATGCAAAATTGAAAGGATTGGAAAAGTTTCCACATATCCAAACACACAAGTAAATGTGCACTCAAACTAAAGAATAAACTGTTACCTAGGCTCCCAACCAAGTATTTCTGCCATTCCCACAAATGATAGAAGACTTGGGGCTCCAACCTTTGATGCTTGAATTGCAAGTTCTCGATGGCCAATGTGAAGAGCGTCAAACTTTCCTAGTGCAACTATTCCTCCTGCAAAAATCATGACGAAGCAATCAATAATCAACAAGCACGTAAGGCGCCCTAAACATAAATTTTTAGATGTATTCAGCATCAAATCTAATAAAGGACAAGCACAGAAACCTGCTACTGAGGCCAATCCTTCAGAGGGAAGCTCACAATCGTTATCTCGCTGGCTTTTGCACAAAGAAAAACTCATCAGCTAATTGAACAAAAATGAGATGTATTAGACACACATATTGAATGACAAACAAATATTACTTCATCTGAATTTTTAACATTATAAAAAAAGTGTTGATATGTACATTACATCAATCAAACATCTGGTTCCAATAAGAGAGTAAATGACTGAACCCGATTAAATTAAGCGTTCCAGTCATAAGAATTCACAAGAATTTTGATCTTTTTCGTGTAATCTCTTAAATTTTCACCTAAACCAATCACTTAGCAAGTAATTAACCAGCAAACATTAAACTCTTAGCAACCAAAAGGATTGAAATTGCACGAAATGTATAATTAAGCTTCCGCTGAACTTTCATTCATGCATGATCCTAAAACACAAACAAAACCCATATAAACAAAAAGCACAAAACTTTACAGTATTTTCACTTTCTTTCCTAGAAACCAATGAGAACCCGGAAAATGAGAACTTTAAAGAACAGAATTACAAACCTTACACAATCAGAAAGAATGGGAGTTTCTCCTGAGGATGATTTTGATTGAAGACTTGATAAAGAAACAAACCCATGCTTACAATGATTATAATTATTATGCCTATAATTATCACCACCAAATATCGTTACAAAAGAGGGAGGTTTCAACATGAAAAGAGAGAAAGAAAGGTAGGAAATTTTGTGAATTTTTGTGTTGCAAAACCCTAACCCTAAATGGGTTTTCTGATTGTAGTGACAATTTGTCAAGTGCTGTGAAATACGAGAGCCACTACTAGCTAACATTATCAAGGTTTTAACTTTAAGTGAAGAAAAGGAAATAACTTCGGCTTGGTGCTTTCTTTTTGTCTTCTTAACAATACAATATGATGAAGTGTATTTGGTACTTCTCGACTAATACATGCATACATTTCCTTTTATATATATATATATATATTAAAGTGTTTTTTATCTAAAAATATATTAAAATAATAAAAAAATTATTTTTTATATTAATACATCAAAATAATTTAAAATTAAAAAAAATCAATTTTTAACAAAAATTCAATTCAACTCAATATCAAATTACCCTTAAAATAGTTTGTTTTGAAGGTACCAGCCCATGCTTCCCTTCTAATACCATAAGGTATTCTTGGATTGTTTTTCATTTTTATTTTCTTCACTAAATTCTTCTGAGTAGGATGTCAGATGGCATCTACAGCTAGATTGGTGCAAAGTTTTTTTAATTCTCTCATAACCTCTACTTATAACGTCAAATTAAATTGGTCATCTAATTTTGTAAAAATTACTCTAACCTCCTAAGCGGAAAAAATTAGCAGAATAATTTGAAAAAAATTATAATTTCCATTAAAATTGAATTAATAATTAAAAAAAACTCTTGTAATATTATAATTTTTCCATCAAATTAAAAAAAAAAAAAAAAAACATTGTCGTCACTGTGATCATTTTTTCCTTGTTGAAATTCAGTCATCCAAACCTAACAAATTACACTGAAAACTAAAAGAGTCTCGTGTTACACAATAGACATATTATGTCTTATGAACAAGAACACAATGAAATCACACAGTGTTCTCTCTCCTTATTTCTAATTTGGTTATAAAAAAAATTCCTTCAATTTCATCATTTAATGTTGTATTGATTGATATTTGGGGTTAATTATTTTTTTTTATTAACATTTTCTATTGTTGGGGCAGACTTGGAAAAAATATATATTAATATTGGGTTACCGCTCGATTTCTCAAAAAAGAGCTCAATTTTGTTTTTATTTTAGGAGTTAAAAGTGACAGGACCAAAATGAAACAAAGAAAAGATGGCATGTCTTTTAAAAAATAGGGTGTCAATTTCAGTCCTCTTTCTTTTTCTTTTTCTTTAGCCATTAATTAGCTCACAAGTAGTTGCGGCCATAGATCAATAATCTGCTTCAGCGGATGAACGAGCTACTGTAACTTGCTTCTTGCTTTTCCAGGACACCAACGAGTTTCCAAGGAAGATATAATAATCAGTCACTGATTGACGTGTGATAGGGCAATGAGCCCAATCTATGTCACAGTAACCAATTAAATGTAATTCACTTTGGGAAGTAAACATCAAACCCTGCCTAGAAGCTCCTTTGAGGTATTGAAGAAGCCGATACGCTGCATCAAGATGATGTTGTTGTGAATCTTGCATGAACTGACTCAATGTGTTGACAATATATGTTATTTATGGTCTTATGATGGTCAAATAGATCAATTTTCCAATTAAAAGTCTATACCTCACAAGTTCGTGAAATGAACTGTTACCTGCAAGTGTTGGTACCAAATCTGCCTCAATTGGAACCTTTATGGGTTTAGCACCAAGTAATCCAGTCTCCTCCAATATGTCCAGTGTATATTTTTGTTGGCAAATTATGATTCTAATTTTTGAACATGTGACCTCGACTCCAAGAAAATACTTCAGAGGTCCGAGATCTTTAATTTGAAATTAACTGCTAAAGAAAGCCTTTAGATTCTTAATTTCTACCTTATTATTATCTGTAATCACCATGTCATCAACATATAACAATACGTATGAGTGAAGTGCCTTAGACTTGAATGAACAAAGAGTAATCTGCCTTAGATTGGCAGAAACTAATGGTATGTATTGCTGAAGAGAACTCTCAAAATTAACTTCTGGACATCTATTTAAGACATATGAAGATTTATGGAGTCGACACACGATATTCTCCCCCTGTCGATGACAACCCAGGGGAGGCAACATATAAACTTCCTCTTGAAGTTTGCCATAAAGAAAAACATTTGGACGTCCATTTGATGTAAGGGTCAATTGCGGATAGCAACCACAGTCAATAGGCAATGCACAGTAATGAGTTTGGCCACCGGTGCGAAGATCTCTTTGTAGTTGATACCTTCATGTTAGGGTGAAACCTTTGGTAATGAGACATGTTTTGTAGCATTCAAGAGTGCCATCGAATTTGTACTTAAGTTTGAAAACCCATATGTAGCCGATAGGTCATTATCTAGGCGGAAGAGGAACAAAACTCTAGGTTTTATTTCTGCTAGGACCGTGAGTTTGGCCTGCATCGCGGCAATCCAGTAGGATTTTTGACAGGCCTGCTTATAAGTAGTAGGCTCCACAAAAAAGGAGATATGAGAAATAAAACGTTGATATCCAAAAGATAACGCGGAATAAAAAACATACTAATATAATGGATGGCATGTGCTGAACATGGCCCACGAGAGGGCCTTCATAGGCATAAGTAAGGTGGAGTGATAAGCCACATAATCTTTAAAGTGAGTAGGTGGTTTGGTGCAACGAGTAGAGTGGCGGAGTAGGGATTGATGAGAAATGGGTGGTGCAAATGGTTGAGGAAGAGAGGTGTTAAAAATGATAGGTTCAGGCGGTTTGTTGGTGATGACAAGTGCGATGGGAAGGCTGGAGGTGTGTGAGGAAGGCTAAAAAATAGGAGAAATGGGGACCGTTGTGTGTGGTGAATCAAGCATCGTTTGATGTGGACTAAGATTGGAGTTGATGTGGTCATGAAAGTTGGAGTCGCATGTTGGATAAATAATAAGCATGTCAGTTTGGTCTATAGTTGGTGAGGAAGTGTAAGGAAAGATATGCTCATGAAAGATGACATCACATAAGGTAAAACTTTTATGTGTGGCTAGATTATATACCTTATAACCTTTCTGGCCAAAAGGATAACCAAAGAAAACACAATGATGAGCATGAACATCAAACTTATTGGTGGGTGTGGGGTTGGTGACATAACTAAGGCATCCAAAAACACGTAAGTGCGTATAAGTTGGTGTTGTGTCGTGTAAAAGTTTGTATGAAGATTTATGAGAGAGCAAGGGTGTAGGCAGACAATTGATGAGATAACATGCAGTTTGGATACTTTCCCCTTAAAATTTTAAAGGTAAGTTGGCCTAAAACCTGAGAGCACGACCAATATTTAAAAGGATGCATAGAAAGAAATTCATTACCATTATCCGCACGAAGAGTTTTAATATCACATTGAAATTGTATTTCGACCCAAGAGAAAAAGGATTTCAAAATTATTTGTGTGTCGGATTTGAAATTCATAAAATGCACCCAAGTAAAACGAGTGAAATCATCCATAATAGTAAGAAAATATCGTGCCCCATAATGTATTTGGTTCCTATAAGGTCCCCAAATATCACAATGGATTAAGTCAAATGGTGTGGAAGTTTTAATTTTACTGTAATGAAAGGGTAAACGAGTTTGTTTTGCTAAAGAGCAAATATCACAAATGTGTTTGGAATCAAACATTATTTCAACATTATTCTTGGCTAATGAAAGTAAAAAATACAGATGATGGGTGCCTAAGGTGCCGATGTCATAAGCTAGTGGTATGATGGATGTGGTTGGTGAGGTGAGGGTTTTGTCTTGGTGTAAGACAGTAGAGCCCATCAAAATGCTTTATTAGGCCAATCACCCTCCTCGTATCCATGAAAATCCGAATAAAATGTCAACATACAACTCAAAGCTCTTGTCAATTTACTAACAGACAACAAATTAACACGAAACTTTGGTACATAAAAAACTTTATCAAGAGATAGATCATGTGACAATTTTATAGAGCCAGTATTTTTTATTTCTGTTTGCCCCCATTTGGTAAACCAACAGAGTTATACTAAGCATCAATGATATTGTGTGTTGGTGGTTAATGCGATATATGGTTAGTTGCTTTGCTTTCAACAATCCAATATATAGTTGAGTGTGGATTTGTTTATGCTATCTTGTATTTAGGCAAGAAGATACATGTTACATTTGCAAGTGGTTATATATTACCATTGCAGAGCATGACAATGATATGATTATACTTCTTAGTAGTGAACATAGAACAGTCAGAAGCATAAGGCTTAATGGTTGTAGCAAAGTTGATAGCCTCAGCATTGTTGACTACCGATCTCTTATTCTTGGGCTTCATGTTCTTGCCATGCCATTTGTGTGCTTTTGGAAACCCAATAATGTAGTAGCAATGGTCCACCAAGTGTCCATCTCCATCGCAGTAGGTACATTTAAGTGACTTACATGAAGATATGTTAGAGGGTTGCTTGTTGAATGATAGCAGCATTGGGGTTTACTGCATATGTATTGTGTGAGAGTTTGTCCCTATATCTCGATGACTAGCCACATCCATCTGCCTTTTATATTGGAGAATCAAGCCATGAACTTATCGTGTGTCAGGGAACAGACTCATCATCATAATCGAGCTTCGTATAGTCGGGTATGAGATGTTCAATCCCATTAAAAATTACATAATTCTTTCCTTTTCTTCCTATTCAGCTAGTCCTCTCAAGCCTGCATAAGTGCAAGTAAGTGGGTTATGGAAAAATGCTAACTTGACTCATAGGGCTTTTATTTTGGTGTAATAGGAAGAAACCAAGAGCCACCCTTGATGATTTTCGACGATTTCTTATCGAATCTGGTAGATCCTTGAGTTACTACTCTGTGAAAACATGTCCTTGATATCATTCCAAATTGTAGCAGCAAATTCAGTGTACATGATGTTGCTAGCAATGTTTAAGTGGAATGAGTTCACAATCCACGGTGTTACCATATCGTTGCATCTTTTCCAAGTTGTATATTTTACATCTAGAAGTGATGAAGTTGTAATGGTTCCATCAATGAACCCAATCTTGTTCTTTGCATTGAGACCTATGCACATGGCATAACTCCATTGCCCATAATTGTTCCCATCAAGTGATTTGGAAGCTATGATAAGTCTAGCATGATCCGAGTGGTGTGTGGCATATGGATATGAGAATTCCATGGAATTCTTATTTGGTTTCATGTTTTTGGTTGGTTGTATCATGGTGTTTGTGAGAGATTTGTGGTGGTTATGAGAGGACTACAATGGTTATGGTGGTGGAAGTGTGATAAAGTCACCAAGATCGGTACTTTGATACCAACTTGAATTGAAAATTTTGATATTGTATTATATTGAATATGGGTACATAAATAAGAATTTATACAGAACCTATGTGCTAAAGTAAACAAATCTTAAAATAAAACTAATTACATTTACATCTCATAATCACTCTATTCCAAGAGTTGGTAATTTTAGAAGCTATAATCACTCTTAATCAAATTGTGTAATTACTTTTCCTTTAACAGAAAGCACTTTAGTAACTGAATCTCTTACCTGAGTTCCATATCACTTGAGCTTTATAAATTTCATCATAAGATTGGGTCTTGTCCAGATCTATAAATGATAATTTTTATCTAAAAAGATGAACCAGTGATCGTTTTAGTCATCCTACTTCTTGATGGTTTCAGTTTTGATTTTGCTTTTATTTGTGTTTGATTTTTGTTAGTAGAGAGGTAGAGAAGAAAATTGAAATTTGTGAAATGATAGATTGATTTGTTGTTTGGGTAATTGTGTGATATTATTTAAAAAAAATATTTTGTGATTTTATCTGATTTTAAATTTTAGATTAATCAGGTATGTGAAATTATGGAGTGAAAGTGTTTATAATGCGAATATTGAAAAGCTCAAAGTAATTTTTTTTTTATTTTAATACCTTCAAGATTTTATATAAAATCTGTGAAATGATATACTAATTTGTTGTTTAGGGTGATATTATATAAGAGAGTATTTTTTTCATCCTTATTTGATATTAAATTTAAGGTTAACTAGATATGTAAGTTATAATTTATGAAACAACACAAGGAAAGTATTATAGAGTACAAACCTTAGAGTCTCTAGAGTAATTTTATTTTTAATTTAATATCTTATAGCAATTTTATATATGAGTGGAGGAGAAAGGCAATTAGCAAAAATTAGATGCCTTAAATTAAAGAAGTAAGGTGTCGAACATCTACCTAGTACTCCAATCACGCAAGCTCCTTGCACGAAAGTTCTAGCTACAAATGCATCTCCTCATTAACGATAGGTATCCTTTCATTATACTAGCAAACTCATTCCATGAATTTATAACCATGCAAACAATATCATCCATATTCAACATTCTATAATTCCTTACACTCCAATTTCAAACTTTAACACAATCAATCAACTTGACATGTAATTTCTTTAACTTGCATGCTTAATTTAACTGAATCACATTCGTAATTATCATCATACATCAAACATTTAAGACAATGCCATTGTAATCAATTAACCATGGTTATCTTTTTAAATCTTCTTAAATTCACTAAATTAGAAATTTAACTAATTTTAGCAAAACTCATAATTTGACATATCTACCCCTAATTTATTACTTGAACATATTAATTTTCAATGAAAAAAAATATAATACACAAACCATCTCAACAAATTGATCACTAAAATGAAAAAAAAAAGTCCCTAATTTCCATAAATGACCGAGCACTTATAAATCATGAAACCTTATGTCCTTCTTTCATTTTTTTTGCTTCATTTCATCAATTTCTTTTATTGTTAACACAATTTAACTCTTTATCTCTATCTTGTTAAATCCATATTTACATATTAATGTCTAAAGTTCAAAAAATATAATATACAAACCATATCAACAATTGATTACCAAAATGGAAAAAAAATCCCTAACTTCCATAAATAACTGACCACTTATAAATCATGAAACCCTATGTCCTTCTTCCAATTTTTGCTTCATTTCATCAGTTTCCTTTATTGTTAACACAATTTAACCCTTATCTCTATCTTGTTAAATCCATATTTTCACATTAATGTCCTAAAGTTCATTTCTTATATTTTCCACAATGTAAACCCAACATGAAAATCACACATCATACTAAAAATCCCATTCAATCCCCATCCACACATAAATTATTGAAACAATACAATTTAATCAATTTATCAAGGTTATCTTTCTGATTTTCTTCAAAAATTCTTTAACTAACCATCTGACCACTTTTGTTGACACCTTTAAATTTGTCATACCTCTCTTACTTTTTTTTTCAAGTTTATTTATTCAATACCCAATCCTACTGAAACGCCACATACACAATCAAATCTTAACCATCATTTATACCTTTTAAACAACAAAAATCTTCCATACATGTCACTCATTTCTTCAACCACAATTCTATTGGCATTTAGGTAGTAGGAGTGATCATTTTCGGTTTGGTTCGGTTTTCAACCACAATTTCATCCCACAATATTTAATTTCCATAAATATCAACAAACCCTAAGAATCTAAAAATTAGGGTTTTCTTTACCTTTTCAATAAAACTCAATTAAATAAAGTAAAATAATATATTTTATCAACAATCAAACTCACTTAATGAGTTAGAAAGAAAATTCTCTTACAAATCTACCTTTTCCTTCAAATCCCTAACAATAAAATTTCCATCTTAATTTATTATTTTTCAATTGGAGATTTTTCTATTTAACGCTATTTTGTAATTTTAAGTTGGAAATTTACACTTTTTATCAAAAGGAGCACATTTACATCAAATTTAGCTTTTTTTATTAACAAAATTTGGGCAACTAACCTCTTTGTCTCTCCTCCATTATTTTTTAGTAACTCTCTCTCTTATCTCAAACTTAGAGAATAAGAGGTGAACTAAATGAAGTTTTGAACTAAAATGTAAAAATTAAAATTAAAAAGACCAAAAAGAAAATTTTTTGGTCACATATTTTATAATGGCACCCCATGAACATTGTTTGAAAAAAAAGCTTTTATTTTTTCCTAACTCTCAATTTTGGTCCCTGTATTTTTACTTTTTTCACAAGCAATAAAATTGTTTTTTTTTTTTTTGCAAAATCAAGAATCAACCCCATATTGAAAAAGTTTTTTGACACTATTGAAACAAATTATTAAGTTAAATTTTCAGTCGATATAATATTAAAAGATAAAATTCAATAATAAAAAACTCGATGGCTAAAGTAAAAAAAATATAAAGGACAAAAACAGAATAAAAAAATGAACATACTATTGAAATGCATAAAATTACCTCTCACATTGAATACTGCACAACATAAAAAAACTAACACATCTATTAGTTTTTTGTTTTAATTTAATACGAGGATATTAGGTGAAGCATGAAAGCCAAATAATTTATAAAATAATGTGTGATCTGTAACAAATAAATTTTAATAACTTATAATTATTCAAATCTTTGAATATCTAAAATGTTTATAAGATCCGTCCATAAGTTAATATTATATTAACAAAACCTACAAGTAATTAATTTTCTAATATACATTAAGATATAATTATTATAAATTGAAATAATAAAATGATTTTTTTTCTAAAAAATATCATTAAACTTGTTTTAGAGGATAATATAGTTTTTTTTACATCACTATTTATTATTTTCAAGTTAAACATATTAACGAGGTCCTTTATTATTTTAAAACATATTAAAATAATTAAATTATTTTTAAAAATAAAATTTCTTTAACGAGTATCAGTTTTTTTTTTTTTATCTTTCAGGATGATTTTTTTTTGTTATAATTACTTTGATGGAGGAAAATTTTAATTATTAAATAATATAAAATATTATTTAAAAAAATAGTTAACACGTGGGCTGTGGTTATGCCATTAGAATGACGCGTGAGGGATGATGCGGCCGCCAAACGGTGGCTTCCAAGGAGGTGTTCGAATTGTCACTACGGTACCTCCATCCCTGGGCGAGCTGAGACCAATATTATCAAAGCTAGAGAATGATAAGGACAAGGAGATATTTGGGTTGGTTTCCAAGAGATGGCCAAGGTTGCAGAGTACAGAAAGGAAGAAACTTGCTGCTAGAGCTGGACCTCACATGCTTCAAAAGATGGCTGCTAGGTTTTCTAGATTGATCGATTTGGACTTTGTCTCATTCTATTTCAAGGTCTTTTTATCCTGGTGTTACTGATTCTGATTGCTGTTATTGCTGGTTTTAGATGCTTAAAAGTCCTTAATTTGCAGCATTGTAAAGGTAAAAGCAATTTTTTTTTGTTTTTTACAATTGGATATAAAAAGGGTTTGTTTATTTCGATGCCATGGAGTCGTGGAGAAACTATGGTGCTTTTGTGGGTTTTTATGTATGAAAATTTGGTTATGATGAAAAGAGGGTTTTGTGTTACTGAATTGAACTGCAGAACTGTGAGGGCAAAGTCAATTGTTTGGGTAATTTTTGAGATATAATTAGAGGGTTTAGGTGGTTATATATTATTATGTTTGATGGAAAATATCATATTGTGAGAAACTTTGAAGTTATTCTTTTGGTATATCTTTTAACATGGTGATCTGATTGAAAATTCTTGAGATTGTTTGAAGATGCTTAATATGCACATTGCAATGATGATTTAGATTCCCATGATGGGTTTGCTGCCCAAATTGTGAGATAAAGACTAAATTTTGCCAAATCTGGAGCACTGTTGACTTTGCCTTTTCTCTTGATAGCCTGCATTGTTTTGGCTTTCATGCAATGGATGTAACAGTTAGAGATTGAGTTTACAATATGGAAAGCTGAAAAATCAGTTAATCTTATGTTTGCTGAGTTTTTGTAATGTTTTGTTTGTGAAATCTTGCAAGGCACTGACTAGTACTGGGAATATAAAAGTTCCCATTTGGTGGCAGTCTCACTCATATGGTGTTATTCTGCCCTTTGCTGCATCTTCAGTATGCTGTAATACTAATTGCAGTGTTAAGCGTACCATTTAGCCTTGGATTATCTTTCCAATAAGTATCTCACAATAGCTTCTTTCTAGCCATGCGTGCTCATTCTGCATACTGGCTAAGCTGTTTAATCATTGTGATACAGGTATTTCAGATAAGGGGATGATGTCAATTGGAGGTGGTCTTTCATTTCTGCAGTCCTTGAATGCATCATATTGCAAAAAGCTAACAGACAAGGGATTGTCAGCTGTTGCTGAGGGCTTTCAAGATCTGCAAATAGTTATTGATCCTGCATCTTGATGGATGCAAATTTGTTACCGATAAAGTACTAAAAGCTCTTTCTAAGAACTGTCCAAATCTACAAGAGTTGGGCCTGCAAGGTTGCACCAGTGTGACTGACTGTGGACTTGCAGTTCTTGTGAGTGGATGTCGGTGGATCCACTTCTTAGATATCAATAAATGCAGTAATGTGGGGGACAGTGGGATTTCCAATGTTTCAGAGGCATGTTCATCTTCCCTGAAGACACTAAAGTTGTTGGATTGCTTTAGAGTTGGGGATTAGTCTATTTTATCTTTGGCCAGGTTTTGCAAAAATCTGGAAACCTTTATCATTGGTGGTTGCCGAGACATCTCTGATGAGTTTATAAAATCCTTGGCCACTTTGGAAGCTGTTTGAAGAACTTGCAAATGGACTGGTGTTGAAATGTCTCGAACTCTTCATTAAGCTGTGTCCTTGCTGAGTGCAGAAACCTGGAGGCTCCTGATATTGGGTGCTGTGAGGAGGTTACAGATGCTGCCTTTCATGGGCTAGGGACTATGGGAACCAAAATGAGGCTGAAGGTTTTGAAGATCAGTAACTGTCCAAAGATCACAGTGACTGGGATAGGCATGGTTTTGGATAAATGAAACTCTTCGGAATACCTTGATGTAAGGTCCTGTCCATACATTACCAAGTCAGGTTGTGATGAAGCTGGATTGCAGTTCCCTGATTGCTGTAAAGTGAATTACATAGGAAGTCTAAATGAGCCAGATGTTCTGCTATGGGATCCTCGATTTCAACAGTTTGGAATTCTGTGGATATTCATTCCGAGATAACTCCTATATAATGAATGCTCTCCTACACAGTTTAGTTAGGATACAAGAATGAAGACCCTCATACAATCTTCGCCAGAATGATTGTGTATATCATGCATGCACACTGTTTCTTCGATTGTTAGTGTGTCCTTATCCTCTTGTTTTCTCTTTCCCTTCTTCTGGCTGTTTAAGATGGCTGTTGTATGATGTTTCCTACTCTCCAGAATTATGGATTCTGATATGATTATAAGATTCTGTATTTGTCGATCCCACAATCCTCTCTATCCTGATGCTAAATATTGGAGATCTCATTGCTTTTGAAATGACTGCAACTATGAAGTTCCGCGTGTGTTGTGTGGGAATTTCCACGGAATCTTTTTTCGTTTTTCATTTGTTTTTCCTTTGCTTTTAAGATGAACTGAACTGAAGGTTGAGGGTTTGGAAGTTTAAATAAGTTTGTCATGATATAAAACTCAAGCTTGGGTGGACTCGGTGGAAGTTACTGAATGTAGGACATGAATCAGTTGGTTTGTTTAGTTTAAATTAATAGTTGATAACAGTCATGGTCATACCTTAAATTATCTCGTGTTGGGAAAATCAAATAATGTTTGTTAACAAAATGATTTTTGAGGCAATGCTGTGTATCATGGGCGTTGCCTAGCTGCTTATGCAAGATCCCATCTGATTTATTTCCTGGAATGTCCGCTTCCACTTTCTTGGATCTTCTTTTAGTAGCTTCCGTAGTTTGCAGATTTATAGTGATTTGCAGCCATGATGGAATGTGTGGGTCCTAATGTTGGAGTTTGTAAGAGATTACAATGCCAGTAGTGTTTATGCCTGCCATGTGAAAAAAATTAAAAGGTGTCATGGTCTGCTCTTGATCGTGGAGACGACCATAAAAGAAATCGGAACCATTTTGTCCTTTGGCTCACGTGGTAGTACCAACTTAACCTCAAGATTAAGGGTTTATTTAGGACTACAGTGTACTCAACCTGCTTTTGCATGCCCCCGAAGGTGGGTTTAGGTGGTTAATGTGCTCGTTCATCCTCGACGAGGTCTTGGGTTCGAGTCATTTTCACCGGTCTTTGATGAGGTGGTATATCTACGTCCCACAGCCTTGCTCGCGGAGGTACCCTTAGCTTCGGCCCGACATGGGTGCGGTGAGATCTCTCCAGATGTGTGTGGGGTTCTGTGCGCAATGTTCCCTGCCGGGTATAGGGTCAACCCATCTTCATACCCATTTTTATTACCACAAAAAAAAAAAAAACCCCTGCTTTTTCATTGCCTTGCATACTTTACCAGACAGGTACTTTGTGGATCTAGGACTAATTAATGGCTTGAGAAACCACTTCCAGCAAAGTTGCTTAATCCTGCTGGAATGTCATCTTAGGACTAGGAGGACTTGTCCAATGATCCACAGTTAAGGCCTAAGGGCATTATAGCCCTTCACATATATTTCTTATGAAGTCAACAGCCATAAATATTGCAACTTGAGGATCCAATGGACCACTTAGTTAGGTCTTCGATGAGGTGACACACACACTCTTAACCAGTTCTTCTGAACTTGTCAAACAGCTTAGGAGTAGATGCAATCTTAACTCTTGCTCTGGTCCGAAACAGTTTTTTTTCCATATCAAGCTGCGTCACCTAAGTAACCCAGCTGCCAAAAGTTGTTACTGGAATTTAATTTCAACCTCAGATAACAGGATAAGTTCACTGAAGATGTCACTAAACTTGATTGTTTGGTAAAGGATCTTCCTTCCATGTAATGCTCTACCAGTGAATCCACAAAAAGGAAAAAAGAAGAAGCTTGCACCAGTCAAGTATCAACTGATGTACAGAGTTGCAGGGCTAAGCTGATGGTGCTTATTACACATCAGAGAGCATTAAGTGTGACTAATCACCATATGAGGACTAGCTTGGTAGACGTGTTGTCATTTGGCCAATGACCATGTGCAATGTTTAAAGCCCAGAAAGTTGAAAAATCAATAACCATTAATTCTCATATTTATAGGAGCTTTCTAGCTACGGGTACTTTGATCAACTGATGATGTTGACCCCTCTTCATGTCATTAATTTACATTTGATGAAAGAAAAGAGGGAAAAACTTATGTTTACATCAGAGTTGAATGACTTGTATTCGTCTGAGCTTGAGTTACTGCCTGCTGAAGAGACTTGAAAGCTTTCTGGTAGCTGAAGAAACCCATAAACCAGAAATCAAAATCATCTACAGTAACTATTTCTATGTACTTCTCTGATGGCTTCTTCGCATTCTCACTCTGGTTGGCTGTCTTTATCTTTCTTAATGGGACAACTACCTGCATAGATTGATATTATTTAGAGATCAGAGATGCCAGAGAGGGAGGGGAAGGAGAGAGAGACGTCATGTTATTTTGTTTGTTACCTTATAATGAATTCTGACCAATTTTCCTTCTGGAGAAGACAACTTAATTGATCTCTCACTGCAGAAGGCAAGCTTTTCAGTAGAGATAAAGAGGAGGCCTGCAATAGGACCAGCTGTGGTTGACAAATAACATTGACAAACTCTCAACAATCTTTCTCCTTCACTAACACTAAATAACTGCCTAAAAACTTTCTTCACCCCTCCTACTTGAAGGATCCTAGCCCCCAAGCTCAGCTTCCCTACAAGGGTTTCAGTGATCTTGGTCCCCAACCTCACTGCAGTTACAAAAATTGAGATGAATTTAGCATCCTTCCAGCGTTGATTGAGAAGAAATTTGATGTTTCTTAATCACAAATCAAAATTTGAATAACTTACTATGCTCTCGGATTCCATGAGCAAATTTGTCAGCTTTTTTCCCTAGCTTGTTCATCCTTTTAAGCATCGAATCTATTTTATCTGCAAATTAGACTAGCTGCTTAGTAAAACAACCTTATGTCATTTATGGTTGAGAAAGAGAGGAAAGGAGGAAAAGAATGATATACTTTGCTTGCATGCGAGAGCTTTATTTGCAGGACTTGGAATATAGCGCTGCTCAGCATTTTCAAGTAACAGTCTCGGCATCTTCTCAACTGCATATGATGCTGTTCTGATTGGAATTCCAATAACTTGTTTCTGTGAAGTCTTCATAATTTATGCGCAGGGAAGATTTGATAACTTCTGGACTTAATGACTCGAACTGTCTTTTCGGTGCAGCTGCAAACTTCTGCAGACTAGTGTATTTTGCTGTGAGATATGTAGAGGATGCTTAGATTGATCAAATCTAGCATTCCGCAAGTGTATATAAAGAGGTGTCAATAGTTGGTGAACCTTTTAACTTTTTGGTTGCATGACTCACCTATGGCTCATGATCGACAAGGACTTTGGCATACAAATGGGGTCATATATATATATATATATATATATATATATATATATATATTTTAAGGGAAGATGGAGAAATGATGGCATGTTCGATTGCTTTAAGAAAAGATATCGTGGGGTCCTAATTTTGATTTTCTGTTGAGTAACTATAACAATATATTTTTGACTGTCAAATTTTAAATTTCCTGAAATCCATTTTTCAAATATGCTAGCTGATCATGGATCAAGGCGTTTTCTTCTACAATAAACTGGGAATGGGATCATTCTGTCACAGTATCATTAAAAATGACAGAACTATTCACAGAACATGTTAATTAAATTCATGAATAAACTGGTTTCAGGGAGGTGAAAGGTCTCTTCCTGTTTTGCTTAGTTTGCTTCCACAGAATATATTCCTTTGAAATATTTGGAAAATCTTTCGTCTTTTTCAAGTGGGACGAAGGAAATAAAGAAATTCTCCTGATTAGTTGGGACATTTCTTAGTCACAAATCCCGACAAGCACCATATGGCTTCTTTCCTTCAATATGCTGACTGTGTGTGGGTATGCCAATAAAGCTTTTTGAGCTGGAATGATAGCTTTCTGATGCCATCCCTCTCTTTTTTATTATAACTAAAAAGACATGTCATTTGTCTTGGATCAACCAAATTGTAAGGTGGTCATTACAATCTTAAAAGCTGTTGGATAGCATGTCAATTGTAACATCAGACGACCAAGATGGGCTGCCACTTTTTCTTTGATCGTGGAAGTTGATGACTTGCAAGGATAAGAAAAACCCTAAAAAACCAGCAAAGGAAAAGTGAATTGATCAAATGGAATAAGACTCCTCTCTAGCTTGTTCTTATCGGGAATGGATTCTTTTTCTCCATTCTTCTTACCTACCTCTACTCTTGAATGCTGAGGTGTTAGTGAGTGGATAATGTATTTCTTTGACTGTGAAGTCTTGCTATTAAAGACCCACCAAGCGACACTTTTGAGTTTAACCTTTATATGTATTGCCTTCACGTTTGAGGAAAGGCAACTGCCATATCATATCCACATCAGCTCCTTCATTTCTCACTTCGTCAATGGAAGTATTTAACTTAAAAAATGTCTTCTTTCAAGCGCAGCACAGAGCTGACTACAGCAAGAAAGAAGAGAGGGAAAGGGTAGAAGACTTCTCTGCCTGGAAATCAAACAGTTGGGAAATGACAAGAGCACAGATCTATCAGCACTCAATTTATCTCTAAAAACCATTTACATAGCCTATTGTGTGGCAAATCAATAAAAAGCAAGTCTTGTTAGAAAATAAATCTTTGATCGCTTAATTCTAAAAAGGAGCTTCACTAGATACCATGGCTTCAATACATGTTTTAGGTCCACTTCCAAATAAAAGAAAATATAAAAATTAGCACCAAACTATTTTGCTCTTTTATTTATTTTTACTCTTCGTAAATTTATTAAAAGCATGATTATCAATAATATCTATTTTCATAGAAAACTTTTAGACAACTTATTTTTTATTGGAAAAATATTTTCAAAAAATATTATGATTCAATAATTATATTATTTGTAATTTCAAAAATTTCAAAATTAAAAAATAAAAATCTATAAGTAGTACTATTAAAAGAATATCCAACAAATGCATAATTTATAATTTTAGGATTTATTTTTCTTTTTTTAGTAATTGAAATATTTACCTTCGCTAGGTAATCTCATACTTTAAAATATTTTAAAGAATATTTTTTATTATTTCAAAATTCATATGGCATTCTATACAATTTTTTTTTATATATATAAGGAACTCTATTAAGAATATTTTTAATATGACAAGCAGAACATAAATCTTTACTATCACGACCCGATTTCCGAATCTATAGCCGGCACATAAACAAGATTTTCCTCTAAGGTTTCATACCTATGTGAATTCCAAACTCACAAACGAACTTCACCTCTAAATAACTTAATCAGAATTCAACACAACAGTAATAACAAAACTAACTTTATAATATAATTTAATTATCTTAATACAAGAATTAATACAAATTTGTAATTGTGAAACATTAACTAGGTTTTAAAAAAAAAATACAAATTATTTTTTTTTTGTTAGTTTTGTGGTTGGTGTTGCTCTCTATTTCTGTAGGAGGTCCTTGTGAATTTGTCTTGATGTGGTACTGTTGGTTGCTAGCTTTTGGTCGTTTGCTTTGCTGTTCCTGCGTTTGGATTTGAAGTTGGTGGTGTAGTCCTCCCTTGATGCAGAGCTTGGGCAGGTTGTGTTTTGGGTTTTGCTGTTGGTTCTTTCTGCTGTGATGCATGTTTCGTCTTCAGTTTTGGTTGCTTGGTTGTTAGGCTATGCTGTAGCCTGGTGAGCCCTGTTGTGGTCTGGTGGAGGTGGTTGTGGTTGGGGCAGCCCTCCTATTGGCTGAAGCAGTTTACGTTGCTCTCCAGTTCCTGTGCTGGATGCCTCTGGTGTTCCTGGTTTGCTTTGTGCTGTTTGGTTGTGCTCTGCTGGTTGCTGTTTTTGAGCCTCCTTTTCTGGGGTCAAGGTGTTGTTCTAGTTGTGGATGGTCAGCGAGATTTGGGGTTGGGCTGGTATGCTGGTAGTCAGCTTGCTGGTTTGTTGGCAAATCTGGCTGCCTCCCTTGGTTGGTTAGCTGCTGTCTGTTCCTCTCTGTGGATCGAGAGGGTTGCCGATGCTGTTTATTTCTTTCAGGCTTTTCATTTGTTCAAGCTCCCGTTGGGTTTCTTTGTTCACGTGTTTTGCCTGCTTGTTCTCTTGGGTGTTGCTGGCCGGGTGCTTCTTGCTGCTGCTTGGGTGCTTTTGGCTGATTTTGCTGCTTCCTCTGTCTTTGTTGATGAGTTCGCTTGTGTCGCTGGCTCGTCCACTGCAGACAAGCTGGGCTCCTGTTTCTAGATTAGTTTCTAGTTCTTTTGGCTTCGGTTATTTGTAGCCATTAGGGGGTTTGTTTTTTCTATGTATAAGGGAGCTTGTTCCCTTTCTCTGATTGTATTTGTATATATTTTTTATTTGCTGGTTTTCAGCTTTGATTTTTTTTTATCTATATAATTTTTTTACATTTGATAAAAAAAAAACAAATTACAAAAAAAAAAAAGGTTCTCAAGATCCAATAACAGTGACCTGCTAACAACTTATAAGCCTGAAAAAGATAAATAATAAGAGGGTGGGTTCAACAACTCAGTGAGTAGTTAACGTTCAATATACATACATGAGGTAATATAACAATAAAGAATATATATACAATTATGGCTCTAGGTTCTTATAGGAAAGTTTCTCAAATAGGTCAAAACAAGAATATTATAAGGTAAAGCTCGTCAGGAAATCAAAATGCAATGAAAATGAGGCTCCGTATTGTAGGAAGATCGGTCCACATAGGTTGGTGACTCCCCCGACCAACTAGAGTTCAGATACCATGTGCACAAAGACTAACATTACCTTGTTAGTATGGGTATTCTGACTGGCATACCATAGATTCATATCATAATCAAATAGACAGATTCATATCCCAAGGCTCCACTCATGACATTAATCAAATAGTTATTAATTCAGAAGTCAATTCAAAGTATATATTGGCTCAAATCAAGAATTTAAATTCAACAATGGATCATGCTTTATCGTAACAAGAACAATAATCAGCATATATATTATCAAGAAGCATGATCCAATTCGTATTAACAATTCAAATATTTATACTATTTCTCATGCATATGAAAAATTATTCATTCACCTGACTCAAAAGCGAACAGAATTCGAAAGCAGATACCGAAGGAAATCCTACTGATGTCTCACAAGTAGATATATTAGGATTATTTGAATACAAAGAAGACATAAATTCATGATTATACTGGAATTTTGGCCATAATTCATCCTCAGTTCTGTTCAGAATCTCAAATTATGTTCCAGGGACCATTCTGGAATTTTATCAAATTTTTAAGGTCAAAGTGAAGGACCAAACTGAAAATGTCATAAATTCATAACTATACTGGAATTTTACCCATAATTCTCCTCAATTCTCTCCAGAATCTCGAATTATATTCCAGAGACCAATCTGTAATTTTTCCAAAGTTCGAGGACCAAACTGAAATTTTCACAAATTAAGGGACCAAACTGAAATTTCATCATCTTCAACCTCAAACTCAGATTTTTCCACATATCACCTACTTATTTCCCAAAACATCTAACTCAAATTCATCATTCAAACCAACTATAACTCAAAATCATCATCCTTACCTACAATCTTTCAAAATCAACTAAATAACTCATTACCCATAACAATTAACTCATAATATTCAAATTAATTCATCAATCAAACCCAAAAAAAATATTCTTCAAAACCCTAATCTTCAACAAAATATAAAATCAAAGCTAAATAACACATTTATACACATCAAATCATAAATCTTACCTTTTAAACTTATTTTATCTAACTCCTTCTCCTTCCTTTGTCTTTCCCTCTTTTCTATTCTTTTTCTTTCCCTTTTCTTCTCTCCTGTCAATTCTCACTCTCAAATTTCAGATCCCTCTTTCTTTATTTTTTTTATGTTTATACTTATTATGTTTTATTCAATTACCACAATACATCTTATTTATTTACACCTACTTCTAAATTTTCAAGGGCTTTACTGCCTTTTTCTATTCTCTTGTATTTTCAAAACATCACATTCACCCTATAAGTTATTATTAGACAAACCAAAACTATTTAACATTGGATTAACCATATCCATTAAAGTTCTATTTTTTCTTTCTGTTGACTAATTAAAATATGGTGAATAAAAAGAGGTATTACTTGGTATATAATACCATGCAATTAAAAAACTTTATTCAGTTAATTGGAAGTATACTCACCACATCTTCAGATCGTGAGACTTTTATCCTTCTTTCTAATTGATTTTGTACATCTACTTTAAAAAATTTAAACTTATCAAACAATTAACTTTTAGAGTTAGTCAAATAAATATAACAATATCTTAAAAAGATAAAAGTTGTAAAGTATCTTTTACCACCATGAGTCAAGACATTATTAGTATCACAAATATCACTATGTATTAACTCCAATATATTTATTTTATTTTCTACTATATTAAAAGCATTTCTAGGTTCTTTAATTAGCCTATATACACACATTTTTCTTCTTTATTAATATGTGACTTAGGAACCAAATTTAAATGCATCATTGTTTTAATAATGTTAAAGTTAACATGACCAAGCCTATCATGTCATGAATCATAACATTCATCATTTGTAATAGATGAAGATGAGAAATACAAAGCAGTATTAGAGAAGGACATTATACTTAACTTATAAAGACCATTTAACGAATAACATTTTTCAATATAAGATCTAAATATACTAATAATTATTTTATTATGATGGAGAACAACTTCTAACTAAAGATTGAACTCGAGGACGAGTTTCTTCGAACTTGAAGAGACTAACACATGAGTTTTTTTTAAAAAATAAATATTTTTCTTAGTTAATTTTTTTTATTTTTTTTCATGATGCTTTTCTATTTTTTACTATTTGAATATAACTATTTTTAGTTTATTTTTCTATTTAGTATTATTAGGGTTTTCTAGTTGTATTTTTATATAAAAAGTTGTAATAACTTTTCATCAAGTGGAGACATGTAGGAGAATAAAATTAATTACTTTGAGAGTCTTTTTATTTATGGAGTTCTTCGTTTTTAAAGGTTTTTAAATTGTATCAAACCTCTTATCTTTAGCTTGTGTTCACGTTAAAAATTAAATGGAAAAAATTTTAAAAAAAAAATACAGCCAAGGTTTTATAATCTTTTTGAAGAATTTATGATGGTGAAAATTACGTATTTTTCATCTTAAACACATGTTACACACACAGGATATCAATAACGAAATATATTTAAAACAATTAAGTATAGTAAATTAATTTAATCATAGATGTTAGCCTAATAAAACAATTAAATATTAATTATATTGACATTAATCATTTAAATTTTATACAACACCATTAAGAATTTAAATGGTTAAATTAATAAAATTTATTAATAAACTATCATTATAATTTTAAATCAAGATTCTAACACAAACCCGGCAATCTTTGCTGCGTGGATGGCTGCCTTGTTAGCATTCCAAGTGCCATCTGTTACCTTGTATGGGTAGCTAGGCCCTTGTTTTGTTCAATGGATATTTGACGGCATCATCCATCAAACCACCGTAGCATCCTTAATCCTCAGCCTTAGTGTCGCCATCAATAAACTCTTGCTCTGAAAGGGAGATCAATTTACCAGATGTTAGCTTTTTGATTCCTTCACTGGCTGCCACTGCCGAGAATGCCCACCAAAAACCTACATTTTGATTCAACAACAAGAAAAAAAAAGTGTTGGAAAGTATGTCTTTATATATAAGCTTTCAGTTTTATTTTCACTAGGATGAGTACTTTCCACACCGGCCTTGGCCCTTGACAAGGGTAACAGCTCCTTTCTTTCTGCAATCAACTGAAGCTGGCACTGCAGAAACGTTTTCATATCTGAAAGGACCTGCTTGTGGAGAGCACATATGGCCCTTGAATCTATTTCGTGATGCTTTCAACTCTTCATTTGTAAGATCTGCAAATTGATTGACACAGAGTTTGTAAGATTTGCCGGATTGACTGTTAAAAGCATCTATGCGTGCAACATTTTCCTTGAAAATGTTGTAACGTGTGGCCTTCTCAGCATCGTTTCTGTATACATGCCACTCATACATTGATGCATCCTGAAGGGTTCGTGCAATCGATCTAGAACGCCAAGCTCCTAAAGTGAAGAGCAAAGGCAAAAAAATTAATTGGAATTGGTTGGTGAACCTAATGGTAGGACTTGGAAGCGATGCAGTCACGCTGGCTATCCACACCCTTCGAGGTTTTATATGGTGATATGCTCCTTCATTTGTATTTTTGATATTTCAAGGCATGCCTTCCAAATCTGCGTGCCCTTCAAAATGTTTCGATTTTGACCCTTGTGATTTGCTTATTTGATTGACATATTATAGTGGTCTTGGCAGCGATTTTGGTCCATCTGTTGGCATTTAGTGTAATCTATTCGTATTTAGAGTACATTTAAATGTTATTTTGTGTTGTATGTTTATATAATTTTACATTTTGTTTTTTATTGATTTGCTGATATTACTTAATTTAATTGCACAAAAAGGAAAGAAAATTAGAATTTAGGAACTTTGAAATTGATTATATATATTGGTGAGTTTATCCCACAACCTTTTTGAAGTTGCAAAATACATGTTATGTCGATCGCCAAAGAGATTAAATTAATTAATCTTTCTGCAACTTTTTTCTTGCACCTCAATGTTCTATTAAAACTAGTAATCTATGAAGGCCATCAACAGATATATATAACAGATACTTTAATATCAATATATAACAGATATAATGAACAGACTCGTTCTTTCTGAGATAGTACATAGCCAAAGGAGAAAATCCAGAGAGCAAGCATACACGTTATAATTCATGGTAGAAATAGCCATCAACAGCAGTACACGACACGTGTTTGGATATTGGAACATCTGATCAGGCAGTGGGGTAAGAGGCTTGCATTGCTATGCCACATAGTCCTTCCTTTGCAGATATATCTTTCTGCATTCGTATGTATCCCTCTTCCCCCCATTGTGCACCCCATGAGTTCTTCACTAGCCAATACTTTGATCCATCGCTGACTCCATATCCAACAGCAGTGACACCATGGTCTAGTTGAGTGTCGCAACTTCCTGTAAAGATGCCACTCGAGTAGAATTGGAAATCAGATCCACCAGCGTCAATAGCAACAGAAACTGGTTGCTTGGCAACAGCCTTCATCAGTGCAGCTTCACTGTTTGCTGGCACATCTTCAAACCCGGTAATCTTTGCTGCGTGGATGGCTGCCTTGTTAGTGTTGCAAGTGCCATCTGTTCCCTTGTATGGGTAGTTAGCTTCAGTTGTTAGACCCTTGTTTTGTTCAATGAATTTGAAGGCATCATCCATCAAACCACCGTTGCAGCCTTGATCCTCACCCTTAGTGTCACAATCAACAACCTCTTGCTCTGAAAGGGAGATCAATTTACCAGTCGTAAGCTTATTGATTCCTTCCATGGCTGCCACTGCCGAAAATGCCCAACAACAACCTACGTTTTGATTCAGCACAAACAAAACAAAGGTTAGAAAAGTATCCCTCTGTAAGATCTCATTCTTATATAAAAACAAGGAAAGGCACTTACCACACTGTCCTTGGTCCTTGACAGGGGTTACAGCTCCTTCCTTTCTCCAGTCCATGGTAGAAGGCACTGCAGAAACGTTTTCATATCTGAAAGGACCTGCTTGTGGAGAGCACATATGGCCCTTGAATCTATTGCGTGAAGCTTTGAACTCTTCATTTGTAAGATCTGCAAATTGATTGACACCAAGTTTGTAAGATTTGCCGGTTTGACTGTTAAAAGCATCTATGCGTGCAACATTTTCCTTGAATATGCTGTAACGGGTCGCCCTCTCGTTGTCGTCCTTGTATACACGCCCATACTGAGCCATCCATTGCTCATGCCTCTCATACATGGGTGCATCCAGGAGGGTTCGAGCTGTGGATTTAGAAGGCCAAGCTCCCAAAATGAAGAGCAAGGCCAAACAAACAAATTGGAATTGTTTAGTGAATCTCATGGCAGCCTTTGGTATTAGTAGCTGGTATATTAGGGAAGCAATGAGTAAGCTGGCAGGCATACTATCTTCACGCACCCTTTGAGGTTTTTATAGGGACTCTGCTCCGGTCAATTCGTATGCTCCACAAGACAGGCCTTCCAACTATGCGTGCCCTTACAAATGTTCTAATTTTGACACCTTATATTAGCTAGGCTTCTGAGTATTGTATTTAGTCCCATCTTTAATTTTAGAAGAAAACAAAAATACTCTTACCGTGCCGTTTGATTCACAAAGTGAATAGTTTTAAATAAACTTTCAGATTGTAACAAGAGTCGGCCTACCTTTAAGTTACTGCATCGGAGAAAAAACTAGGAAAATGGTAGTCTCTCTGTAACTATTAGTAAACGTGCTGGTCGGTATTACGACAAGGATTTTGATAGGTTCTTGAGTTTAGTGATTCAAGAAGCCAACAATTTTTTTTCCAACAAGGAATAAAATCTACAGAGTCCGCATAGTCAATGATCAGGTTAAGTTGTATTTGCAAACTAATTTACTTGTTGATACAAAAAGAAAAATAGTTTGAGAGAGTAAAAATTCTGCAATTGGCAAAATTATTGAATAAGAAAAACCTTAATGGGAAAATGTCAAATAACATTACCATTCCGTGCAAGATTATTCTGTCAAAATCAATCTGTTGCTACCATGCATTGCCTTCTAGAAAGGTGGTTTTTACTTTGATAGATCAACGGGACTGTATCTTTAAGATATGTGGCTAGACTCTAGAGCATGACACTAGCTAGGTAGAAACTAAGGTAGAGACTGGCTTTTTCAGAACATGAATTTGTCTTACAATTTTGTCCAAAACTTAAAGAAAACTGTTTATGAGGATGCTTCACCTTTGAGTTCCAAGCAAACTGTGATGTTTTGAAAAATAAAAAGAAAGAATAAATAGGAAAAAACAACAATGCCCTTGAAGGCTTAGAATTAGGTGTATATGGATGAAGGGTATTAATTGAGGTAATTGAATAAAAACTTAATAAGTATGAATAGGAGGTTAAGAAAAAAAATTGACTTGAGAGAGAGAGAGAGAGAGAGAACCAACAATGAGGAGAAGAAGAAAAGGAAAAGGAAGAGGATTGTGGAGATTAAGTGTTTAAGGTAATGTTTATGATTTAATGTGTGTAATTATGGTTTTTAGCCTTGATTTCTTGGTTTTGTTAAGGTTTAGGGCTTGAATTTGTACTTTTAGAGGTTAAATGAGGAATTGAATGTGTGTGATGAATTAGTTGATTATAATATGATGGGTTGAAGTGTTATACGTTATTTGATATGGGTTTATTGATTTGTTATGAGTTTTTAATATTTTGGGTTGAATTGGAGATTTGCTATTGTTGAGGTGGTGATCAGGAATCTAGAATCTCGATGAACAGGTCGACCACTTGGCTTGTCTGATTTCGGTCCACCGATTGGATAGAACCAATAAACTGGTTGGTGTGTTGTATTTCAATAGACCGGTTTGTCCTGGATGGTTTCAGTCGACCGGTTGGGTTGAACTGGTTGACCTAACAGTGAGCTTAGATAATTCTTTTAGGCTCAGAAAGTTTAGGTTATATTTGGGATCAATCGGGTGGACTGATTCCAGTTTGTAATTATGTTTATTCCTAAACATATAGGGTTATGGGTTAGACCCTAAGTTAAGTGTATTAAATTGATTGTACATTCCTTTCGAGTCATTTTAAGTATGTTCTTTTTTGTATTAAGATAAATAGCTTGTAAGCATGTCACTTTTATTAGACCTTCAGAACCTGCTCTTTTGTTGTAATTAATATTATTCGATTATGTCTAGTTAGTGCTCCACAATTACAGAAGTTTGTATTAACTCTTGTATCAAGATAATCAAATTATATTATGAAGTTAATTTTGTTATTAGTGTTGCGTTGAACTCTGACTAAATTATTTAAAGAATAAGTTTGTATGTAAGTTTGGGTTCATATAGGTATAGAACCCTAGGTGGGGGAACCTTGTTTATGGATCGATCATGGATTCAGGAATCGAGTCGTGACAAACTTGGTATCGAAGCTTTAGGTTAAAGAAATAGTAGTATAAGTAATTTCATAATATGTGGAGCATTAGGATCCATATCGTCTTCTTTGTTGCCTTTTAAATTCTGAATTCTCATCGAGTATGTCTTCTTCGACTCTTTGCATTTTGTGATAAATATATTTTCCTATAATTCCATGATAATTATCATGTTATTGTTCTAGCATGATTTAAGTGTTCTTGCTTTTTAAAGGAAATATCGAGGAATACACAAATATATGGTACTAGTAGAGTAGGTGACGATCAGGATTACATCCCTATTATGCAATTGAGGACTACAAGACAGAGAAGGAAGGGTGGTTCACCCGTACCTCGACACGTTAAGGAGCTACCTCTACCAGTGGAAGAGGAGGCTTAGTATTTAAAAGAGGAAAATATGGTTGGTGAAACAAGTATAGGGGTAGCAGACCCTGAGCTTGTTATAGAGTTTCAACTGCTTAACCAAGCTATGTGAACTTGAATATAGTTTACTATAGAGAGAGATAAGAGAATGGATAGAGATGTAACATCGTCATCCTATACTGTTCAGGGAGTCAATGTGTCGTTGAATGACTTCATGAAGTTGGCACCTCTTACCTTCACTAGGATGGATAGTTTAGAAGATCCTCAAAGGTTTTTAGATGACATCTAGCGGCGATGTGAAGCATTGGGATGTACAGACTGGGTTGTGAGTTTGGCATCGTTGGTTGGAAACAGATGTGGCAATTTTTTAGTCTGAGTCTAAGAATAGAGCAAGGTCAGCAAAGGCTAAGTGGACATGGAAGGCATTTAGCACCATATTCTTAGATAGGTTTTTCCTTCAGAGTGTTAGGGATGATTGACTTTATGAGTTTGAAAGGCTATCTCAGTGGAGCATGATAGTGGATGAGTATGATATGAAGTTCACTCAAATATCCTAGTATGCAAAACATCTTCTACCCACTAAGAAGTGTAGGGTGAAGAGGTTCATTAGAGGATTGAAATCCTTGATGTATGTGGTGATGGTATGTCAGATGTTTCCATCCTACTCCTTAGCTATTGATAGTGTTAGGTTGATAGAGGCGCGGGAATTAGAGGACATGGTTGTAAGCCAGTCTAAGAGGCCTAGAAAAGAGGGTCAGTCTTTTAGACAACAAGGATCGAGTACAGGTCCGTCTAGAGGATGAAGTGGTCGTCAAGGCTCATGGGTTCATAAGAGGTTTAGATAGAGACCTTTAGCTAGTGGCTCAGGTAGTTAGAGTAGCAGTAGTGGTGCTCAGAACTATAGTCAGAGTTTGGTTCAACCTGCACCTCATAGCTCATTTGTTCCATCCAGGGACAAATCTTCATGTTAGCACTGCGAAGGAGGTCATACCAGTGTAGAGTGATATAAAAGGACTAAGGCTTATTTTGGTTGTTGTCAAATAGGTCATAAAATCATAGAGTGCCTTAGGAGACAGTCGTCAACTTCATGGGCATATGCTTCAATTCAGCCTCTTATTGAGGCACTATCGACGAGCCAGTCTGTGGCTCATGGTGGTAAAGGTTTTGGTGCCTGTGGTCAAAGAGGTCGGGGTGCAGGTGACAAAGGCTAGATATAGCAGGGCTAGAGGCATGCTAGGGTCTTTGCCTTGACTTAGTAAGATGGATAGGCATTTAACACAATTGTTTCATGTTTTTTTTTTCATATTTGCTCTTTTAAAGCAAAAGTTTTATTTGATGTGAGTGCAACTCATTCATTTATATCTTAATTTTTTTCCATGAGGTTAGATAGGCAACCAACTCTGTTAGGATCCCCTAGATAAATTAGTATTACTGGAGTATGTGTAACCAGATTGTAGAATAGAGATTGGAGATATGATCTTTATAGGAGACTTAAATGTCTTAGATATGGTAGATTTTGATGTGATTTTGGGAATGGATTGGTTGGTAAAGCATCGGGTTTCAGTAAATTGTTGGGGTAAAAATATAGTGTTTGATCTAGATGAAGAAGTTAGGTTAGCATTTTAGGGAGATAAGATTGCGTCTCCATCAATTATATGGTCAGCCATCTTGAGGTGAATGGCACGAAAAAGGATACAATGCTACATAACATATATAGTGGATGTAGAGAAGGAAGTTCTCTAGTTAGACAATGTAAACCCTGGTTGAAAATTAGGCGGTAAAAGCAATCTAAATGCTTATAGAATAGATTTATTAGAAGTACCAAATAAGCATTAGAACAAATCAAGTACAAAAAAAATACAGAAAAGTGAATAAAATATTATTAGGAGTGAGTTACCAGGATCCAAGAATTTTATCTCGGGAACAAGAAATTTACTATTTGGGATGTAGAGGGAATTTAGTAAAAAGTTAATATATATATATATATATATATATATAAGTGTGCAAGTGTGTGTGCACGGGCAAGAAGAAAAAAAAAGAGAGAGAAAAAGAAAGAGGGGAAATTACCATTTACATGTGATAAAAAAAAATAAAGGAAACATAAAATCTTAAGAAGAGATCTTGAGGGAATATTAACCAAGCTTAGTGAGCATTATTTGGAAGGAAGAAAAATCTAGTGAAGGTGAATAGAAAAGGAGAAGGGAAGTTTGACCAAGATTAAAGAAGAGGAGGAGTTGGAAGCTTGAATTAGGTAGTGTTTAGAGTTTAATTACTTGCTTAGTAAGGCATTCTAAAGACTTTTGATCTGATTTTTTTATGGCTTAAAGTCCTTAATTGATTGAATTTTTGAAATTTAGAAAGTTAGGGTTCTTGAATGAAATAGGGAGGAATAAAAACTTACTGTAAATTGTCATGGGGAATAATGTGAAAGTTAGAGTAAAGTGATTAAATTATTGTAATTGAAGTAAACAATTTGATAATTAAACAGAGCTAGTGGTCGGCCAATGATGAGAGTCTTTCAATCTTGTTTTATGCTACTCTATTAATGCTTTATACTCCACTATATGAATTGATGAATAATGTAGGCAGTAGAACCATTTTTTTTAATATCTCTTTACAACTTTTTAAATTTCATGGAGATGTCTAATGAGGAATATAGTTGATTGCTGGTTCTTATTAGATTTTGTATGTAATGGATTATGAGATGTTAATAATTCATTAGAGATGTTAAAATTGGTGGCTAAAATCCATGAAATGCAACAGAACTGTTACAAAAGGTGAGATATCTAAGACAATAACAAATCATGTTTAAGATAGTAACAGATCAAACAGTAATTGTTGATGTTTAAGACAATAACAGTTCATGTTTAAGATACTAACATATCAGACAGTAACAGTTCATGTTTAAGACAGTAACAGTTCTGTCTAAGACAATAACAATTCATGTCTAAGAATGCGTTTGGGAACGCAGTGCAAACCGCGTTCCCAAAAAATTAATTTTTTTTTTTTTGCTAAATGATTTGTTTGTTTTGGATTGTTTTGATGTACTGATGTCAAAAATAATTTTTAAAAATTAACAAAACATCATTGGCATGCATTTCGGCATGAAAAGTTATTTGAAAAGCAACCGCTACCACACTGCCAAGCACTCTCTAAGACAGTAACAGTTCATATTTAAGACAGTAACAGATCAAATAGTAACGGTTGAGGGTAACAGATCAAACAGTGACGGTTGAGGTCTAAGACAAGAATGATCGCACGAAGAGTTCATGTTTAAGACAAGAACATATCGACAAGAATTCCATGTTTAAGATAGTAACAGATCAAAACAGTAATGGTTCATGTCTAAGACAAATAGATCGATCAGTGATCCGGTTCATGTTTAAGACAATAGAGCGATCAGACAGTAATGGTTGAGGTCTAATACAGTAACAGATCAGACAATAACAGTTCATGTTTAAGACAGTAACAAATCAAACAGTAACGGTTCAGGTCTAAGACGGACGATAGATTAGACTTTCACGTGAATACCGTATGTATGTATATATAAGAACTGAGTCGTGCGCACACTTGCACGTTGAGATACTAACTCTGAAAATATACATGATATATGTATGTATGTTATGATGAGGAAATGAACATGCATAGAAAGTAACATTTGTGTAATGAATGAATACGGATTCTCTATAACACTTGACTTGAAGGAATCATGACCAAAAACTTCCTTATGATTCAGGAAGAGCGACCAAGATTGAATCTTCTGTTGGGGGAGGTCACAAAACAGGCGGAGCAGGTGCGTGATTTTCCCTCCTCTTTGCACTTAGACAATTTAAAGTTCTTCTAGTGAATGCAATTACAATAAATACCACGTTCAATGTAAATAAAGTCTAGCGTATTAACAAGATTAACTTCGGCTAATGGCATCCATGATAGGATTGTCGGGAGTTGAATTACAAGATTAGCTTCGGTTAATGGTATCCTTGATAAGATTGCCGGGAGATGAATTACAAGATTAGCTTGGGCTAATGATGTCCGTGTTGGGACGCCCGAGATCGATTGATAAGACTCGATTTGTAAAGGGTATTCGTGTTTGAATGACCTGGGGAAAATTGATGAGTATAATTGCCTAAAAATGTACAGGTTGGACTATGTAAAGTCACCAGGTTCATGCAAGTAAATAAGAGTATTCAAATTAAGAATATGCAAATGAGTTTAAATTGGGTTTAAATGATTTACAAGCAAATTATAAGTTGATTGTTAGAATTCCTATGGATTTGATAGAAAATTTATACTTTTTTCGTATACATTACATGATCATATATATTTCTTTTATCAACATAATGGGTATGATTATTGGGTTGTTTGTGTAACAGGTCCATCAAATGTCCAGGAAGATCATTAGTTTAGGACTCCACTTTGTTAAGCTTATGTAAATATTTAACTTAAGCATAATGGAATTAACGTGATTATGAAGTATGTTTTTGTGTAAACCTTGATATATATATATCCTACGAATAAGTTCAATATGAACATAGCCCACAAATCATATTATAAAATTTAAAAGAAAAAAAGATACTAACATGTAAAGAAAGAATTTAAAATATAATAAGTATTCTTAAACATTTCAAAAGGATTAATTACAGGATAACTAATGTACTTGTATCTTGAGCTAAGACTTTTTATATATATATATATATATATATATATATATATATATATATATATATATATATATATATATATATATTGTGTGGATTGTATGAGGTGTTGAATTCGATGATTGAAATAAGGTCCGGAATTATGGGACCTTGTGATGATGGGTTAATTAAGTAAATTGATAATGGTCGATAACTTGGGATGTCCTAAATATAAACGAAACTCTGCTGAAATTTAGGTAGAATTCTTTAAAAAAAAAATTACCCTCAAATTAAGAGCATATATTGGGATCTCTTAGCGTTGATAAAATCGTACATACGGGTTTGTTACAAACAAAGTCCTTATAGTCATCGAGTTCATCGATGTATTTTTTAATGACTTACCTGGATTTATTCCATATAGGGAGATTGAGTTTTGTATTGATTTGATTCCAGGTACTGAACCAATATCAATAGCACCATATAGAATGGCGCCAACAGAATTGAGGGAGCTAAAAGAATAAGTGCAAGATTTGTTGGATAAGAAGTGCATCCGGCCGAGTGTGTCTCCTTGGAGAGCCCCGATATTGTTTGTAAAGAAAAAAGATGGGTCATTAAGATTATATATAGATTATAGGAAACTGAATCGGGTGATTGTTCAAAATAGATACTCAGTCCCTTGCATAGATGATTTATTTGACCAGTTGTCTCAATTCTTTTCTAAGATCGATCTTCGATCTGGGTATCATCCGTTGAGGATAAGGGAGGAGGACATCCCGAAGATAGTTTTTAGAACTCAATATGATCATTAGGAGTTCTTAGTGATGTCTTTTGGATTGATGAATGTGCCAACAACTTTTATGGACTTGATTAACTGGGTGTTTTGGTAGTTTATTGATTGATTTGTAATAGTTTTTATTGATAATATTTTGGTGTATTTGAGGTCTAGAAAGAAGCATGAGTAGCACTTAATGATGGTGCTTCAAACTCTGCGAGATCATGAGTTATGTGACAAGTTCTCAAAAAGCGAGTTCTGGCTGGATAGTGTAGCATTTCTTGGGCACATAGTTGTAAGAAATTGGATTGAGGCGATCCTTAAAAGATTGAAGCAGTTAAGAAGTGGCTTAGGCCTACTTCGGCAACAGAGATCAGAAGTTTCTTGGGTTTGGTCAGCTGCTATCGAAGGTTTGTACAAAACTTTTCTTGAATTTATGCACCATTGACTAAGTTGACACAAAACAATCTTAAGTCTCAGTGGTCTGAAGCTTATAAGAAAAGTTTATTTAGAGTTGAAGCATAGATTGACTACAACGCTTATTCTAGCAGTACCATCAGGTTCTGGTGGTTACAAAATGTATTGTGATGCCTTGAGAATGGGGTTAGAATATGTTATAATGCAACATGACAAGGTTATTGCCTATGCTTCACAACAATTAAAGAAGCATGGACAGAACTATCATACGCATGATTTACAGATGGCGACCATAATTCTTGCTTTGAAGATTTGGAGGCACTACTTGTATGGAGAAGCTTGTGAGATATTCACATATCACAAGAGTTTGAAGTACATCTTTCAGCAGGGGAATCTAAATCTGAGGTAGAGGAGATGGATGGAAGTGTTGAAGGATTATGATAGTACCATACAGTACCACCTAGACAAGGCAAATGTAGTTGCCGATGCTTTGAGCAGGAAATCATTACAGACCTTAGCTCATATTTAGGAGGTACGAAGACCTGTGATTAAAAAGTTGTATGCATTAGTGGATGAAGGAGTCAAATTTAACCTTAGTGAAGCTAGAGCAATGATTGCTCACTTGTAAGTTAAGTCAAACTTATTTGACAAGATAAAAGCAGCTCCAAAGAAAGATGGTTCACTTTTTAGGATCCAAAATCAGGTTGAACAGGGTAAAGCTGCAAGTTTTGTCATTGGTGATGATGATGCGCTGAGATATAGGAATATGCTTTGTGTACCTGATGTAAATGATTTGAGGAGAGAATTGATGGTTGAGGCACATCAGACAGTTTACGCAGTGCATCCAAATTCCACCAAGAAGTATAAAGATCTTAAGGTGTGTTATTGATGGAACATGATGAAAGTTGATGTAGCAGATTTTGTTTCCTGGTATTTGGCCTGCTAGGGAGTAAATGGTGAACACTAGAAACCTCCTGGATTGTTGCAACCATTGTTTATTTCAGAATGAAAGTGGTAAAGGATCACAATGGACTTCATGACAAAATAAAAGTGCTAAATTTGTTAATTAAAATAATGATTTTATTCAATTAAACGATAAAAAAAATTGACAAAGATACATTAAATTGATTGAATAAAATAAAAAGATTAAAAAATAGATATATTAATAAGAAAAACCTCCTCAAAAATTAAATGCAAAATTAAAACACACGTCATTTCAAATAGGATTTCTAAATAATATAAAAGAGAGAAGAGATATTAATCTAAATATAAATAAAAATAAGATTAATTAGAAAAAATAGAAACAAAAAAAAAGAACAAAAAAGCAAAGCCCAAGTGTTGTTGGGCCTGGAAAGATAGGCTAGCTCGCTTAACCCATTTCGTTGGGGTCCATGCCCGGGCCTTCCCTGGAAGGCCCGCCTAACCGGTCCTTATTATTTTTGTTGCAAATTATTTGTAAAAAAAATAAGACGACGCGTCTCCTACAAGCCAAATATTTTTCTCTCTTATAAAAAAAATTGTACATGCAAGCTTTTCCGATGCATTTTTGTACTTAAAAATAATTAAAGTGTAAATTGAAAAGTTCATGCATACATGTAATTAAATAAATCGAGAACTGTGTGAATTAATAAACAAAAAAAATGGTATTAATGATAACTAAAAATAAAATGAGAAAAATCGAATGTGTTAATAAACATAACATTTACCTGGTTGTGTTTTCTGAATTTTTTTATTAAAATTAATCTTTTTATTTAATCAAATGATTTTAAAAATAGAAACACATATTAAATTTTAAATAAAATAAAAGTGGAAAAAATATTATGCAAGGTTGCACATATTAGAAATATTATATGAAAATAAATATTTTTTATTTTTTTAAATAAAATTCTTGTATACAAAAAGACATAAAAAAAAATTATTAATGAATCAGAAAAATTTTTCAAAAATTAAATACGAACAACACCATCAAAACACAATCTTTACCCAAGAAAGGTTAAATAAGCAAAAAAACAAAATCAGAAGGATATTAATTGAAAAATAAATTTTAAAATTATTTTTAAAAAAAAAGATATATATAAAAAAGATACCATACAAAAAAGCAATATCAGAAGAAAAAACATTGCTTGATTATTTTGACTTAACTCATCAAACTTGTGATCCGAATCATGGACTCAACCAGATTCAATATTTTTTTCCCTTAAAATAAAAAAATAATAAATTAAAACTGTGACCCAGATCATGAACTTAACCGGGTTCAATAATGTTTCACCTTAAATTTTTATTCAATTTAAAAAAAAATTAAATACGCACAACACCATAAAAAACAATCTCTATCTAAAAAAGGTTAAATAAACAAAACAAATCACATATGATTGATATTAATTGAAACATAAATTTAAAAATTATTTTAAAAATATATAAAAAAAAATAGTAATAAAAATGAAGCAATATAAAAAATCAATTTTCTGGTTGCTGTAGCTTAACTCGTTAAACCAAGGAACTGGGCCATAACTGAATCGGGTTCAATATTTTTTCCCTTAAATTTATATTCAACATTAAAAAAAAAATTAAATACGCACAACACCATCAAAAAACAATCTCTATCTAAAAAAGGTTAAAAAAAAAATCACAATGAGACATATTAATTGAAACATAAATTTAAATATTGTAAAAAATGCAACATCAGAAGAAAAAAAATTGTCCAATTGTTGTTGCTTAACTCGCTAAACTCGTGATCCGGACCATGAACTCAACCGGGTTCAATATTTTTCCCCTTAAATTTATATTCAACATTTTATAAAAAAAAAAACATTAAACTGGTGACCCAGATAATGAACTCAACCGAGTTCAATATTATTTTTCCCTTAAATTTATATTCAACCTTTAAAAAATAATTAATCCCGTGACCCGGACCATGAACTCAACAAGGTTCAATAATTCTTTTCTCTTAAATTTATATTTAACCTTTAAAAAAATAAAAGATTAAATACGCACAACACTATCAAAAGACAATCTATATCCATAAAAGGTTAAATAAATGAAAAAAAATCACAAACGAGAGATATTTCAATTTAAAATTATTTAAAATATATATATATAAAAAAAAGGTACCAGTAAAAAAAGCAATATAAGAAGAAAAATAATTACCCTATTGTCATAGCTTAACTTGTTAAACTTGTAACTTGGATCATGAACTCAACCAAGTTTAATATTTTTTTTCTTTAAATTTATATTCAACCTTTAAAAAAAACCTGTGACCCAAATCATGAACTCAACTGGTTTCAATATTTTTCTCCTTAAATTTATAGCAAATCTTAAACAAATAAAAAAAAAGTGAATAGTGTCGTCCATAGTAAAATTTGTGGGGTGAACCCAGACCATAAACTTAAACGGATTTATTATTTTTTCTCCATTAAATTTATAAAAAAACTAAAAACAAAAGTGAACAATATCGTCAATGATAAAACATGAGAGGGTGAACAGTGTGGCTATATAGCGTCACCTCACATATTTTCTTCTTAAATTTATAGCAAAACCTTTAAAAAAAAACATTAAAACATGAGAGGGTAAACAGTGTGTCTGCATAGTGTTCACCCCACACGCTTTAATTTATTTAGGATGAATTCGGATGATAAACTCAACTAGATTTGATAAATATTTTTCATCAACTTATTTAGGCACCTCAATATCCTTTTCCTCACGATGTAGTAACTTTGTAATAGCAATAACAGATATAATGTACAGAATTACAGACTCGTTCTCGTATGATATGCTTTTACGAGTTCTTTCTGAGATAGTACATAGCCAAAGGAGAAATTACAGGGAGCAAGCTTACACGTTATAATTCATGGTAGAAATAGCCATCAACAGCAGTAGACGACAAATGTGTTTAGATATTGGAACATCTGATCAGGCAGTGGGGTAAGAGGCTTGCATAGCTATGCCACATAGTCCTTCCTTTGCAGATATATCTTTCTGCATTCGTATGTATCCCTCTTCGCCCCATTGTGCACCCCATGAGTTCTTCACTAGCCAATACTTTGATCCATCGCTGACTCCATATCCAACAGCAGTGACACCATGGTCTAGTTGAGTGTCGCAACTTCCTGTAAAGATGCCACTCGAGTAGAATTGGAAATCAGATCCACCAGCGTCAATAGCAACAGAAACTGGTTGCTTGGCAACAGCCTTCATCAGTGCAGCTTCACTGTTTGCTGGCACATCTTCAAACCCGGTAATCTTTGCTGCGTGGATGGCTGCCTTGTTAGTGTTGCAAGTGCCATCTGTTCCCTTGTATGGGTAGTTAGCTTCAGTTGTTAGACCCTTGTTTTGTTCAATGAATTTGAAGGCATCATCCATCAAACCACCGTTGCAGCCTTGATCCTCACCCTTAGTGTCACAATCAACAACCTCTTGCTCTGAAAGGGAGATCAATTTACCAGTCGTAAGCTTATTGATTCCTTCCATGGCTGCCACTGCCGAAAATGCCCAACAACAACCTACGTTTTGATTCAGCACAAACAAAACAAAGGTTAGAAAAGTATCCCTCTGTAAGATCTCATTCTTATATAAAAACAAGGAAAGGCACTTACCACACTGTCCTTGGTCCTTGACAGGGGTTACAGCTCCTTCCTTTCTCCAGTCCATGGTAGAAGGCACTGCAGAAACGTTTTCATATCTGAAAGGACCTGCTTGTGGAGAGCACATATGGCCCTTGAATCTATTGCGTGAAGCTTTGAACTCTTCATTTGTAAGATCTGCAAATTGATTGACACCAAGTTTGTAAGATTTGCCGGTTTGACTGTTAAAAGCATCTATGCGTGCAACATTTTCCTTGAATATGCTGTAACGGGTCGCCCTCTCGTTGTCGTCCTTGTATACACGCCCATACTGAGCCATCCATTGCTCATGCCTCTCATACATGGGTGCATCCAGGAGGGTTCGAGCTGTGGATTTAGAAGGCCAAGCTCCCAAAATGAAGAGCAAGGCCAAACAAACAAATTGGAATTGTTTAGTGAATCTCATGGCAGCCTTTGGTATTAGTAGCTGGTATATTAGGGAAGCAATGAGTAAGCTGGCAGGCATACTATCTTCACGCACCCTTTGAGGTTTTTATAGGGACTCTGCTCCGGTCAATTCGTATGCTCCACAAGACAGGCCTTCCAACTATGCGTGCCCTTACAAATGTTCTAATTTTGACACCTTATATTAGCTAGGCTTATGAGTATTGTATTTAGTCCCATCTTTAATTTTAGAAGAAAACAAAAACACTCTTACCGTGCCGTTTGATTCACAAAGTGAATAGTTTTAAATAAACTTTCAGATTGTAACAAGAGTCGGCCTTCCTTTAAGTTACTGCATCGGAGAAAAAACTAGGAAAATGGTAGTCTCTCTGTAACTATTAGTAAACGTGATGGTCTGTATTAGGACATGGATTTTGATAGGTTCTCGGGTTTAGTGATTCAAGAAGCCAACAATTTTTTTTGCCAGTTGTAAGGAGCTCAATTCTTTTTTAAGATCGATCTTCGATCTGCGTATGATCAATTGAGGAGAACGGAGGAGGACATCCTGAAGACAGCCTTTAGAACTCGATATGATCATTATGAGTTCTTAGTGATGTCTTTTGGATTGACGAATGCGCCAACGACTTTTATGGACTTGATGAACAGGATGATTGGGTAGTTTATTGATCGATTTGTAATAGTTTTTGTTGATGATATTTTGGTGTATTAAAGGTCTAGAGAGAATCATGAGTAGCACTTAAGCATGGTGCTTCAAACTCTGCGAGATCATTAGTTGTATGACAAGTTCTCAAAAAACGAGTTCTGGCTGGATAGTGTAGCATTTCTTGGGTATGTAGTTTCAAAAAATTGGATTGAGGCAATCCTCAAAAGATTGAAGCAGTTAAGAAGTGGCTTAGGCCTACTTCGGCGAGAGAGATCAGAAGTTTCTTGGGTTTGGCCAGTTACTATCAGAGGTTTGTAGAAAAATTTTCTCGGATTTCTTCACCATTGACTAAGTTGACACAGAAGAATGTTAAATGTCAGTGGTCTGAAGCTTATGAGAAAAGTTTCTTTAGAGTTGCGAATGGGGTTAGGATGTGTTCTAATGCAACATGACAAGGTTATTGCCTATGCCTCACAACAACTGAAGAAGCATGAACAGAACTATCATATGCATGATTTATAGATGGCGACTGTAATTCTTACTTTGAAGATTTGGAGGCACTACTTGTGTAGAGAAACTTGTGAGATCTTCACATATCACAAAAGTTTGAAGTACATCTTTTTGCAGAGGAATCTAAATCTAAAGTAGAGGAGATGGATGGAACTACTGAAGGATTATGATTGTACCATACAGTACCACCTAGACAAGGAAAATGTAGTTGCCGATGCTTTGAGCAAGAAATCATCACGAACCTTATCTCATATTTAGGAGGTACGAAGACCTCTAATTAAAGAGTTGCATGGGTTAGTGGATGAAGGAGTCAAATTTAACCTTAGTGAAGCTACAGAAATTATTGCTCACTTGTAAGTTAAGTCAAACTTATTTAACAAGATAAAAGCAGCTTCGAAGAAAGATGATTTGCTTTTTAGGATTAGAAATGAGGTTGAACAGGGTAAAGCTGCAAGTTTTGTGATTGGTGATGATGATGTACTGAGATATGGGAATTTTCTTTGTGTACCTAATGTAAATTATCTAAGGAAAGAATTGATGGCTAAGGCATATCTGACAGTTTACGCAGTGCATCCATGCTCCACCAAGAAGTATAAAGATCTTAAGGTGTGTTATTGGTGGAATAAGATGAAGGCTGATATAGCAGACTTTGTTTCTAGGTGTTTGACCTGTCAGAGGGTAAATTGTGAACACCAGAAATCTCCTGAATTGTTGCAACCATTGTTGGTTTCAAAATGAAAGTGGGAAAGGATCACAATGGACTTCATGACAGGATTGCCTAGGAGTCAAGAGGGTTATGATTCGATATGGGTGATTGTTGACAGGTTGACAAAATCAACTCATTTTCTGCCAGTTAAGATTACTTATGGGTATGCGAAGTTGGCGGGATTGTTTATTAGCAAGATTGTGCGATTACATGGAGTGCCAATCTCGATAGTTTTAGATAATGGTTCGCAATTTACATCGTGATTTTGAGTGAAGTTCCAAGAAGCTATGGTACTAAAGTGCAATTGAGTACAAATTTTCATCCTCAAACAGATGGCCAGTCTAAGAGGACTATTTAGATCTTAGAGAATATGTTAAGAGCTTGTGTTATGGATTTAGGAGTTGGTTGGAGTAAGTTCCTACCACTAGTGAAATTTGCTTACAACAATAGTTATTAGGATAGCAGAGATGATGTGTTATAAGGCTTTGTATGGTCAGAAGCGTAGATTGTTGGTTTGTTGCTTTAAAGTTGGTGAGAAAAGGCTAATGGGACCAGATTTGATTCAGATTACTTTAGAGAAGATAGAGGTAATCAGGAAGAAACTTCAGACAGCTCAAAGTAGGTAGAAGAGTTATGCGGATAAGAGGAGGCGTGATATAGAGTTTTCAGTAGGTGATTGTGTGTTCTTAAAGGTATCATCGACTAAAAAGTATTTAGTTTTAGAAAGAAAGGCAAGTTAAATCCTCGATTCATTGGACCATATGAGATTCTAGAGAGAGTTTGAGTAGTTGCTTATAAGTTAGCACTACCATCGAACTTGTCTGCTATACACCTAGTATTTCATGTTTCTATGATGTAGAAATACATGTCGGATCCATCTCATATGTTAGAGGTTCACCTAAGAGTTGAAAGACAGTATAACTTATGAGGTGCAACCAGAAGCTATAGTGGACTAACAAGTGAGGAAGCTTAGATCGAAAGATATAGCTTCAGTGAAGGTGAAGTGGAAAGGCCATTCACGCTAGGAAACGACATAGAAGCTCGAGGACAAGATGTGCAAGGAGTATCCTCATCTTTTCGATAGTCTCAGGAAGTATTCAATCATTTCTATTAAGTTTCGAGGACGAAACTTTCATAAGGTGGGGAGAGTTTGATGTTTTGAAACATAAAGAGAAAGTAAATAGGAAAAGGCAACAATGCCCTTGGAGGCTTAGAATTAGGTGTAAATAGATGAAGGGTATTAAGGTAATTGAATAAAAGATTGATAAGTATAAATAAAAGGTAAAAAAAAATCTGACTTGAGAAAGAGAGAGAACCAGCAGTGAGGAGAAGAAGAAGAGGAAAGGAAAGAGGATTGTAGAGATTAAGTGTTTAAGGTAAGGTTTATGATTTAATGTGTGTAATTATGATTTTTAGCCTTGATTTCTTGGTTTTGTTAAGGTTTAGGGTTTGAATTTGTGTTTTTAGGGATTAATTGAGGAATTGAATATGTGTGATGAATTAGTTGATTATAATATGATGGGTTGTAGTGTTATAGGTTATTTAATATGAGTTTATTGATTTGTTATGAGTTTTTAAGATTTTGGGTTTATTTGGAGATCTACCATTGTTGAGGCTAGTGATGGGAAATCTGAATCCTGATGAACTGGTCAACCGATTTTTCTAAACTGATCGACCGTTTGACTTGTATGTTTTCGATTCACCGATTAGGTAGAACCAGTAGACTGGTTGGTGTGTTGTATTTTGGTATACTGATTTGTCCTGGATGGTTTCGGTCGACCGATTGACTTGACAGTGAGGTTAGATAATTCTTTTAGGCTTAGTTAGTTTAGGTTATGTTTGGGATCGATTGGGTGGATCGATTGGGTTTATAATTACATTTTATTCCTAAATTTATAGGATTATGGGTTAGACCCTAAATTAAGTATATTAAATAGATTTTACATTATTTTCGAGTTATTTTTTAGTATGTCCTCTTTTGTATTCGATAATAATCCTGATATTTTACCTGTTAGACATCAGTAGGATTCCCTTAAACATTGGTTTTTGAGATCTTTCGCTTTTAAGTCAGGTGAGTGGATGGATAATTTTTCACATGCCAGAGGATTAGTATAAATACTTGAATTATTAATATAGAATTGATCGTGTTTCTTGATAATTTTTATATTGTTATTTATTTCTTGTTTATGATTAAGTATAATTACTTATTGAAACTAAATCTTTGATATGAACTATTATGTATTTTTGAATTGATACTCATTTGATTGAACCTTAAGATATGAATCGTATATGAACCTGGTGTGCGTCTTTTTCCTCTTTGTTTAGGTTTGGGCATCAGGCTTCTCTGCAGCTTTTCTGAAAAAGCATAGTGTTGCTACGAAAGTGCATGCAAGCTCAAAAGAGTCAGATACGGAGGTATTAGCTGGCAGCAAAACATTCATGGAACCCAAGCCCGCCATAGCTGAATCAGCTTTATTAGCAGTTCTGGAGAAGTTCTTTGATGTGATTTTGAACCTTCCTATGGTGAACAGGTTATACCCTCTTACCAAAAAAAGAAACATCTGAAACCATACGTTGATAAATGCTTAATAATGTAATTCTTATCATTATTACCAATGATTGATTCTCCATGACTGGAAGCTTATATAACTTTTCATTATTACATTGCAGGAGGCTCTCGGATGTGCTAAGCTTATTATCATCAGGACAACCAAGCTGTCCACAGTTGTAAATATATAGCTCTGCAGATAGAGTCATTCCTGCAGGGTCTGTGGAATCATTTACAGAGAAGCAGCGAAGAGCTGGGCATGAGGTTAGGGCCTGCAACTTTGTGTTCACCCCTCATGTTGATCATTTCAGAAATGATCCAAAACTGTATACTACTCAGCTCAGCCAGTTTTTAGATGACTATGTGCTTACTCATTGCAAGCATTCTTAACCGAAACCATGGAGGCAATTATTTTAGCCCAGCTTATTTTTCTCCATGAATCACATTATACAGCTCATAGAATTAATTCATTTTTATTCAATAGATGTCAAATACAGCCGGAAAATAGTTACTTTCATTTTTTCATTTGTACTTGTTCTTTACATACAATCAAAGTTATACAAACTGTTAAAAAAGGTTATTCAATACTAAATACAAGTTGGCTTTCTGGTTTTGGTCTGAATAGAAGTTTTGCTGCTTCACTTTTCACATTTTCTACAATCTCTTTTCTTACAATATAGAATTGGTTACAAGCGTGTCGACAATTCAACATCTTGTTATGGTACACCACTAAGCTACAACTTCTACAGAGATCAAATTGTCTTCTATATGCTGTTTTGGTAGCTAGTCCATCTTCATTTCATTCTGGCAAATTATGTACAAGTTTTAAGAATTTCATTATGCTTGCTTAGGTGTATATCAATGCAAGTCTTGTTTGTCTGTATGGTTTAGGATTTTCAATTATTTGTTTGTTATTTATGGAAGTGCAAGTTTGTAGAACAAAGTGAAAAAGGTAGAGAATGTAAAGGATGGTTCCCTTGAAGAAATTATGCTAAGACATAAAATCAGATAGTTTTCATGTATATGTTACACAGTAACAATAGCATATACAGACTCGTTATTAGCATCGGAGGCTTCTACGAGTTCTTTCTGAGATATGAAATAAGACAAAGGAGAAATTACAGAGAGCAAGCATACACGTTATAATTCATGGTAGAAATAGCCATCAACAGCAGTAGACGACAAATGTGTTTAGATATTGGAACATCTGATCAGGCAGTGGGGTAAGAGGCTTGCATAGCTATGCCACATAGTCCTTCCTTTGCAGATATATCTTTCTGCATTCGTATGTATCCCTCTTCGCCCCATTGTGCACCCCATGAGTTCTTCACTAGCCAATACTTTGATCCATCGCTGACTCCATATCCAACAGCAGTGACACCATGGTCTAGTTGAGTGTCGCAACTTCCTGTAAAGATGCCACTCGAGTAGAATTGGAAATCAGATCCACCAGCGTCAATAGCAACAGAAACTGGTTGCTTGGCAACAGCCTTCATCAGTGCAGCTTCACTGTTTGCTGGCACATCTTCAAACCCGGTAATCTTTGCTGCGTGGATGGCTGCCTTGTTAGTGTTGCAAGTGCCATCTGTTCCCTTGTATGGGTAGTTAGCTTCAGTTGTTAGACCCTTGTTTTGTTCAATGAATTTGAAGGCATCATCCATCAAACCACCGTTGCAGCCTTGATCCTCACCCTTAGTGTCACAATCAACAACCTCTTGCTCTGAAAGGGAGATCAATTTACCAGTCGTAAGCTTATTGATTCCTTCCATGGCTGCCACTGCCGAAAATGCCCAACAACAACCTACGTTTTGATTCGGCACAAACAAAACAAAGGTTAGAAAAGTATCCCTCTGTAAGATCTCATTCGTATAAACACAAGGATAGGCACTTACCACACTGTCCTTGGTCCTTGACAAGGGTTACAGCTCCTTCCTTTCTCCAGTCCATGGTAGAAGGCACTGCAGAAACGTTTTCATATCTGAAAGGACCTGCTTGTGGAGAGCACATATGGCCCTTGAACCTATTGCGTGAAGCTTTGAACTCTTCATTTGTAAGATCTGCAAATTGATTGACACCAAGTTTGTAAGATTTGCCGGTTTGACTGTTAAAAGCATCTATGCGTGCAACATTTTCCTTGAATATGCTGTAACGGGTCGCCCTCTCGGTGTCATCCTTGTATACACGCCCATACTGAGCCATCCATTGCTCATGCCTCTCATACATGGGTGCATCCAGGAGGGTTCGAGCTGTGGATTTAGAAGGCCAAGCTCCCAAAATGAAGAGCAAGGCCAAACAAACAAATTGGAATTGTTTAGTGAATCTCATGGCAGCCTTTGGTATTAGTAGCAGGTATATTAGGGAAGCAATGAGTAAGCTGGCAGGCATACTATCTTCACGCACCCTTTGAGGTTTTTATAGGGACTCTGCTCCGGTCAATTCGTATGCTCCACAAGACAGGCCTTCCAACTATGCGTGCCCTTACAAATGTTCTAATTTTGACACCTTATATTAGCTAGGCTTCTGAGTATTGTATTTAGTCCCATCTTTAATTTTAGAAGAAAACAAAAACACTCTTACCGTGCCGTTTGATTCACAGAGTGAATAGTTTTAAACAAACTTTCAGATTGTAACAAGAGTCGGCCTACCCTTTAAGTTACTGTATCGGAGAAAAAACTAAGTCAGATTGTAACAATAGTTTTAAATAAATTTTTGCAATTGGAAAAAATATTGAATGAGAGAAAATCTTAATCCCTCGGGAGTCAGGAACTTGGCTTGCTTTCGTTTCGTAAGCTGAATTATAATTTGTTAAGATTAATCGTAATAAAATTGTCTAGAGAGTTCTTATACGAGTACAATATAGGTTGCATACAAGTTAATTTAATTTTATTTATTATATTCATAAATTATAGTGCATGCAAATTTAAGAATTCGATTAAATCTCAAACTTGTAACTAAATTAATTCAATTTACTAGCATGCACATCAACACATACAATAATAAAGTAGTAAACTTGATGGTCTAAAGTATTAAACTAAAGTGCTGTTTTCTTGATGCAATTACAAAGTAAATATGATATATTTATTTATTGAATAAATTTAGACGAAGCAATATAAACATTATTGTCAAAGATTCAAGCATTTGTTCTTGAAACTAAATTGCATGTCACACTTGATGCATAAAACTTCTTTACAAATAGTTTCCCATCATTCTAACAACTTCACATTAAAAGAGGTTGTATTACCTATTCAAAGTTTAAGAACCAATAAAATCAACTTAATTACAACCGAAGATCCTTATATATATAAAAGAAGCAACAAGAATAAAAAAGACTAAAAAAAGACACTTTCAATAAATTTATATAAAATTCAAGTATGTAAAAATAAATTATCCAAATATTTATTACAAGTTTATTTGTTCAAATATAATGAAACTAAAGCAAAGGCGACGCCGGAGGAGGAAGAGGAGGTTGGTCATCCCCGGGACCGTAGGGCCAATAAGAGGGTGCACATGTATCACTCATTTATGATCTAATATTCATGACCATTCGGCAAAGTTATTTATAATTCGTAGAGAGTCGTTGATATTTTTTATTGAGATGGGTTGTACGTTCTTGCACTCATTGATCTAACAAGATCGCGAACTCTGGAGATTGAGTGCTCAATAGCGATTGCAAGCTCCCAACAGTTGAAACACTATGGGTCATCCGCAAGTTCTCGACCGTAGTGGTGGAGAGTTCGTACACCTGATTTCTATCGGGTCCACCAGACAATTCTGCCTCCAACTACAAATCCAAATCAAAATCCAGGTGGATCGAAGGATCGTCCTCATATCTCTCCTTCAACCGGCTATTACATGTCTCCTAGAAATAAAAAAAATAAAATCATCAAATTCAAGAAAATAATAACTTGAGAAATAAAATGGTTGAAAACCAATGTACCACAAAGTGTTGAGCTCGGTTGTCGACGAACTGCTACACCCCTTTTGGCGGTCTTCCTCTGCATGTGCATCTCTACAAAAAGCTTCATTGGGCTTAGCTCGCTTCTAAGTGACGTAGCCTGTAAGAAAAAAAATATGTTTTCAGTTAAATATGTTTATAAATAAAAACAAATTAATTAAAAATAGATGTGATTAAAATAAATCTTACGCTTCGTATGTGAAACAAATGGAACGAGGCTGCTAGTGTGCGTGGTAACCAAACCGTGAATTTACCGGCTCGCATGTGAAACAAATGGAACGAGGCTGCCGAAGGTGTGTGGTAACCGAACCGTGAATTTACCGGCTTCGGTTCCCCACACCAAACTGTGAGCATAGTGTGAAATGCTCGGACATCACGTGCTGAATATATTCCACCCATATATTCTCTAGGATGTATGGCGGCCTGAAATCCTTCCAAATCATCATGTCATTCCAGTCTGCTAAAGCGCTTTCTCTGGCATATTTTAAAAAAAAAATTACGCTTCATACCAAAAATCACACAACCTATATGGTACAAATGTATTATATATGAGTAAATGACAAATGAAATTTTAATATGTGAAATTAAAAAAAAAATATCGTATTATTTTTTATGTTACCTAGTTGCAGCATAATTCTCTCAAACCCTCTTCGTTACATTATCATTTGCTCTATCCCACTCAAATTTAGCCTTGTAGTAAAAATTTATAAGAAAAAAATCAATAATTTCAATAAAGTAAATGAATTAACATAATAAATAGTAAAAATTTTAAGCTAAAACTAATCTTAAATCTTGTAAACTATCATCGACCTGCAGTTCCCATTCAGGATGTTTGAAAACCTGGCTTCATTGAAATAATAGAATTTCCATCAATGATTTAAATACCGATGTTATTATTCGGGCAGCCTCAATGTTTGTGAACCTGAAAATTGATAAATTTAATGAAATATTATTTGTTCATAAATTGTTAAATGTAAACCAACTCAAAGCAAAACAAACTTACATTAAAAGGTTGTATTTTCACTGTGACTCATACTTGCGAGTGAATGAATCCCGCTGTGAAAGCACACCACCTCTATGCTGCGGAACCGCACTCGAAGAGACAGCGTCATGAGTCAACGCATGTGCTTCATATGCCTCTTCTTAGTCAGCACTTAATGACACATTGTTATTATCATTACTGCTAGAAGAACTAGCTGTAATCCTATGCTCATGACGTGCAACTGATTTTTCCCTATGCATCTATACAAATTTAAAGAAAAAATAAACTATTTTGATTTTTAAAAAAAAATCAGTTCTAACACGATTTTCCCTATACATCTTCAATAACATCTACTTCTTGAGATACATCAGGAAGGAAAACTATACATGATGGTGCACTTGTTCTTGTTGGATTCATGTGGTCTCTCAGTGTTCTAACACGAATAAAACAAAGAATTAAATAGATCTTTGAGATGTGAGATTAATGTGAGGATTAAACAATGATAAAAATAATTATCAAGGTTAGATAATCCACTAATGGTATTAGAAATAAGTATAGTATAAACTCTTTTTATCATTCAACTGGAAACCACACACAAAGGAGGTTTGAATCGGATGATTTATCCTTAATAGTTCATTATAAATTTTTAACATGATCATATTAATTATCTTATTTTAGTAACACCATACTTTTAAATATTATCAGGAATTCATGATGCTAACTTATGTTAACAACAAATCAAGTTCCTCTCATAACAACGATGTCGGTCGAAGACTATGAAGGATCAAGCATTTATTGTACCAAGTGTTACACAACACAAATCTAGATTAATCATTTAACAAGCAAGGTATTAAGAATTAGTAAGATACAAAGATAAGACATATTATTAACAAACTTTCTTGGATATAAACATTGAAGTCCATGTTGAGTTTATATTATACATATTCTAACACCATTAGTGAAATCTTTTCACATTGATATAATTAACTTACTTAGACATAATAAAAAAGAAAAACATAAATAAACAAGATAAGAACATAATTATGATATAAGTTAACTAAGAGTGGTAAAGGAAATGAAAAGCATAAACAAGAAATTAATGAAAGTAAAACATGAAATTAAACTTGAACATTACAAAGAGAGAAAGCAAGAAAATGATCTTGATTTGAAAACCAAGATGCCTAAATGTATGGCAAATGCCTCCTTTTATAGGCTAAAAAAAACTATTCATTTTGTAATTAACTATTGAATTAGTGGCCAACTATTGGCTTAGTGGACTTGGTGGTTTAGGTATGGATTTGTTTTCTGGATGAAATGGCGTTGTTCCAATCAGAATTTGGCAAAGTGGTCTCATGAAAGTTGTATGAATTTGTCTCAGCTTTCCACCAAAAGAAGAATGAGCTCATTTAGACTTCTAGAACCCGAGATAAAGACTGAACATTGAATAATGTCTGGGCTGCATGACAGATTCGGACTTTTTTTTTATGCTAAACTTTGGACTCCAAAACGGCAGGATTAAATCTTGGACTCTCATGAATGTTTTAGGCCTGTGTCTTAGCTTTCTATTCATATAAACCAGACTGAAATTCAAGATCTACAGCTCCAGATATGACCCAATGACTGAATGGTGTTCCAGTTTGAATTGAACCAGCATCTTTTTTCTAAGCTTACCCTTTCTTTGTCCTTTCACTTTCAATAATTAATCACATCAATCAATCCTTTGAATTATGAGATATGTCTGCATTTAAAATGAGCATTTACCATAAATTAAAGCTATCTTATATTATCAGACTTGTTATTATAAAACATGTTTAAGTTAGGGAATTTAATGATACTTTAAGTGCAATATGATGATATAAAACCTTAAAGAGAATGCACTTTTAAGTACTAATCACTAGCATAATCTTGTGGGGAACAAATGGTTCTCCATATGCATACCAACACAGGTATTTCTCCATAAACCTTTTTTGTAAAAGGTGCATCGTTACAATATATAGATCGAGAAACTTTTTATTTTTACACCTCTTGCATGGACACCTAATACCATCTCCACTAATATTTCTCGGATTAGATATTGTGTAATTAATAAAACCCTAAATTCTATTACAATAATCCATCATCTGCAATCTTTAGGATGAATCTCAATACATCCATAAACGATCATTCATCGCTTCTATCAAACCTATATCAAATAATGATGACAATATGTATTAATTAACTATATTAACTAAATAAATATGCAAAAAGAAATTAGTTTAGCTCAAGATTATTCAACCTAGTTTAATACTTTTCTTAATTTATTATCAATTATCTATGTAGATATAAATTTGTACACATTTACAGAAATTACAACTTGGTAATAAAATTGATAAAATATAAAACGGACTCATTAAACAAGCCATTATTTATTTCATCATAACACACCTAAATGGGTAACTCGACATAAGTTTCAACAATTTACAAACAAATATAATTTTATAAAATCTAAAACATATCATAACATGTACAAAATCATAAATCCATACAACAAGTTTGTTTGAGAAAAAACAATAAAACAAATAAACACACAAACAAAATATATATACTACAAAAATATGCAACAAAAAAAAACTAACATTTTAAAATTGTATTCAAATTAAAAAAAAAAGGGTAGATTTGCTTACTTAAGATGAAAAATCCTCAATAAAATTTCAATCAAAACATGGATGATGTCAAACAGAGTGTTGTTGTGAGTGGAAAAGTTGCGAGATGATGAGTTGTGTTAAGATGAGGGGGGATGGGGGGTTGTTTTGCTGCAGACAAATAAGGGAGGGGGAAGGGGGGTCGAACGTCAGGTCATATATTAAATATTATCGATGAATTTACCGATGGAATTATTTTGATGGTAACTCCATCGGCAATTCTGTTTGTATCAATGTCACGTCACTGTAGTTTCGTCGGTAACAATGTCTATAAAAACTTACATGTCATCGTACTGTTTGGTTTTTTTATTCCTTCTATTCCACTGGGATTCCCTCAGTATATATCGACAATATATTTTTGTCGGTGTTTACCAATGGAGTTAGCGATGGACAAATTCGGCCTGTAAAAATCATCATAAAATACCGGAAAAAAAAATATGTTGTTATTTTCATTTGTATTCGTTAATTTTCTAATAGTGATTCACAATCAACACAATATTGAATGATGAAATTGAAAAAAGTCAATTAAAAAATAACATAAGTCAACCAAAGTTAACATGTCAAATTCACACTGGATAGCTCTATAAAAAGTATATCAAAATAAATTATGAACTCAATTCCTAATTAACTCAATATTGAAGAATAAAAAAGAAAAAAAATCAATTAAAAAAGGACATAAAAAAACAATCCGAGTTAACTCACTAAACTCATGATCTACGTCATGAGACCGGGACAACCTCATAAAAAGCTTACCGAAAAAAGAACATAGGTCAAACCAAGTTACCCTGTCAAACCTGCGACACGGGTCATAAGACTGGGATAACCCCATATAAAACAAATTGAAATAAATTATGAAGCACAATTCTCAATCAACCCATTATTAAATAATGAAATTGGAAAAAAGAAATAAATCTAAAAAAGGGACATGGTAAAATGATTCAATTCAACCCGAGTTAACTTACAAAACTCATATCTGAATCAACCTAATGTTAAAGGATGAAGTTGAAAAAAAAATCTTGAGTCAACCAGGTTAACATGTTAAACTCGTAACACGAGTCATGAGACTTAAATAACCATATAGAAAGCAAACCATAATAAATCATGAAGCTCAATCTCTAATAAATCAAATATTGAAAGATAATAAATATATATATATATATATAAAAGATTTAAAATAAAAATACGATTGCAATGAATACTATTTTGTGAGGTAGTTCACAATAAAAGCATCACCTCTTTTAGTTTTTATTAACTAGTTTTGTTGTTCACGCTTCACTGAGGGTATGGATTCGAGGTGTTAGTAACTTCCTTACAAGCATTTTTTTTTAAACAACAAGCATAAACTCATAACGTATAAAGTTGACTCAATCAAAACCCGATATGATTCAAAAAATCCATAAAATGATATTGTCAAAACTTTTTTAAAAACCTTTTTAGCGACGTTTTCTTGAACATTATATATATATAGGCAGGTTAGATGGAAATTATCCTAAAAGATCAACCTTGAAATCTATGACTCAATTGTTTGTCTTGCACACAATATGACCTAGTCAATTGGTAGGTTAAAGGCAATTCGAATGACTGAAAAAAACATGGGTCAATTTAAAAAAAATCAGGATGACATCTTCTTCTTTTTTAATATTAATAAGACAACTTGTTGAATCACTCTCGGTCAACCGAGGTTAACCACCAAATTCACAACCCGATTCATGGACATGACCACAATGTACTAACTTAATTGGCCAACTAATAAGGATCAGTCCAACACCAAGGTTAATCATATCAAAGACTCATTGGATGTGCCAAGTAGGCCAATTACAAGAGTTAGGGTAAATAATCTAAAAAAGAAATTGAATAGACTTGTTCGTAACATATGGAGCAAGATGGACCTAGAGTAGCTTGGGACACCTAGGAAGCATGAAGAAAAGCCTCTAATTCATCTAATCCAAGTCCAAGAAGAGCCTAATTCGTGTGGATCAAAGAGTTGATGTGTCCGGCCCCATAACAGCCTTGTTAGGCGATAGAAAGTCAGCAATTTATTCTCCTAAACAAGCAACGAAAATAATTAAATCAGCAACAAATGGGGAAATTGGCTTTATTATTTGTCCAAGTTATACAAGAAAATCCAAGCTAAACAAGGAACCAAAACGGCGGCAAATCAGGTCAGAATTTTCCTAGTCTACAAAGGACTTCTAGAGCGGCAACTACTCCTATGAATGCAAGGAAGTGTTATTCAACTATAACAACTTATAAACTAGAAAAATCAGATTATTTAGCTTTTATTTTCTTTGCTACATACGGCAACAATACCAAACTTTATGTTATTTTTATTTCTTTATGTTTTGGGTTATATTTGGGTTTAATTGTAAATGGACCTCATATAAGTCTACATAAGGGGCCTATTAAGGTTTATTTCAGTCTAGAGTCAGTATAAATAAAGTCATAATTAGACATGTAGGGTTACGCAATTTAGATTAATAAAACTTCTTTGTTGCACTTTGTTGTATGAGTTGATGAGATATTCTCCCTTCCTTGGTTCTCTAAAAAACTGAAAATGACTTATCGAAGAACAACTAACTTCGTGGAGTTATCCTTATACTTCTCATTCGCGAATCAATATTTGTTGGGTAGGGGTTTCTGTTTCTAATAATGTTGGTGCCTAGGTACAAGTTATCTTTTTGTCACACTCCTATCAAATCTGAATTATGTGGCTTTCCAGGAATCGGTGTCTTTGCATGTGGGTTACTTGACCGCCTGTTCAAAAAATTTGTATCATTTAAGAAGGCAACATGTGGAATCACCCTTGGTCAACCAAGGTTAACCACCAAATTCACAATCTGATTCATGGACATGACCATAATGTGCTAACCTGATTGGCCAACTATCTCTTTCTTTCCCCATCCCTTATTCCCTCCCTAGTTAGGCTTTCATTGGGCTTGGGTTAGATGAAATTACAGTCTCAATTGAAGAGTTAATAGATAATCATGGACTAAATTGAAAAAAGAGGTCTTAAGCTAGGGTGGGATGAAATTCAGGACTCAATTAAAGAATTATTATAGAATCAGAGACTAAATTAAATATAAAGAGTAAAAAAATATATGACACATATTAAACATGCACCGGCATGTGGCATGTGGCAGGAGCCACTAAAATGGTTTGGCTAATAACGCTTCCTCTGTCCTCCAAAAGCAGTCTTTCTTGGTGTCTATAGAAGTGTCTCGGCAAAGGCTTTCATTTAGGGCGGCGCAAGGCTTTAGCGATCATTTTTTCTTCTCTCTCTACTTCTCTTGGATTTTGTAGCTGGATTTCTTTTCTTCCTTTAAGGCTGCATTTTTTTTTTAATTGTTAATTTCATTCCCTCTAGTTTTAACCTCTCAAAAAATGTAAAATCAAAACAAGCTTTCACAAAATTGAAGATAAATGTGGAATGATTAAATAAATAAAAAAGAGTGGCATGGCTTTTTTTAATGTATTTGTTGCATGTGATATATTGTTGATTATTGAAGAGCCTTTTAGGAAAACATAAAGTTGTTCTATAGTTTATAAGTGGAAAATCGTTGAATTTGTTCTATATTGTATCTAAAATATTTGCTGGTCCATTTATGACTTGGCTACCAGATGGGGTTTTTTTTTTTAATTAAAGAAAATGATAAGAGTACCAATAAAAAAGTCTATCTTAAAAGGTACGCGAAACAGAACCATTCTGGCTTTAGATCATTTGTGTTTGTTTGCCTGGGTATGCATTCATTAGTGGGCCTCGGACCAAAAACATGGCCATGCCCATGTTTCATATTAACTTCGGCCACTGAAGCAAAGATTTGATTACACTGATCCAGAGAAGCAATTAAACTCAAAAAGAAATTAATTGCAAGGTGTAGCAAAATATGTGTCTCATATGCTACTGAGAAGAGTTGAGATATAAATGGATTCTTTACAACTTTGGCCATAAAAGAAATGGGAAAAAAAAATACATCAACTGACTACTTCTACAAGTCTAGGTTTGTAATGTAAAACTACAAAAGATAAATAAAATGTTGTCCTATCCCAGAAATGCTGCCATATTTTCCACAGCTGCTGCCTATACAGATGTCTATAGTTTTCTCTCCCTATGGCTTATTTGAGAGTGGCACCAGAATAAACAAAATGACATTAGACAACTTTCGCTAGCAAATAAGCAGAAGCGCAGAACCTTATTCAGGCTAAAATGGAGAACTCAGTAACCCAACATGAACACATGCGAAAATTCTTCTGTCTTTTGTACATTTGAAGCCGACCACATTTGTTTACCTATGAGTGGTTGTAGGCGGCATCGGATATGTCATAGGACCCATGTTCATCGGTGCACCAGGAACCATTGCTCCTGGTACTGGGGCTCTAACACCATAAGCCATGTGTGCTGGTGCTGAAAGATTCACTGGGGTGCCAACTGCTGAAACAAGGGGACCTCCTATAGGCTGGCCTATAGTTGGTGGACCATATATACCAACTCCTGGGGGACCAGCTGGGTGTGGAGGTGGTTGTTTAGCTGCTTTGCCCGAGGAACCTGCCACAGCAGAACCATTTGTTTGACCAGTTATCGGTCCTTGAGGTGTTGCAATGTCTCCATTGCCAACACTGGTGATATCGTGAATGCTGGAGCGCCTCCTGTCTTTGTTCATTGAGTTAAGACGAATAAAATACTTTTGAGCATGGCTTGCTACTTGGGTAGGTGTTCTTGTCACCACAAAGTTTCTTGATATACTTCGCCAGTCACCCTTCCCATATTTGTCCAAACCAAGGAGAAATAACCTGTTCATCAGAAGGTTACAGAAGTCAATACCACCAGAAAAATTCTAATATGCCATGCTTATAGGTTCTTACTAAGTGTGTTAATAATTGAAAGAGAATATGCACATTGCCACAGAAGAGAACTGAGGAAAACACAGCACATGTCCTTCAAGTTTTACAATTCCAAAAACCATACAGTCATAGCTCCTCAACAAAAACACATAATACAAACTCACATCTTCCGCTAATCATTTGTGTAGCATTGAGCAGGAAAATCCCACTGCAAACATACTGGGTGAGAGAGTATGCCTTTTGTTGTGTTTGTCTGTGTTGGGGAGGGGGGGTTGAATCACGTTGTTAGAATTATTTTTTTCCAAACCTCTGATAGCAGTCACAAAGAGGCCATAATCACAATGAAAATGAACAATTGAAATTAGCTTCACTTCAAAGGCTTGAATGAGAGAGGTGGTGGAAAAAAAGAAAGCAATTCCACTAAAACCCTCTAGGAATCATCTTACTGGACTTCGACTGCTAAATGTGTGCAAATTTATGCAACGGTATTCTTCAATCAATCTCTCCAATTGTTGTTACAAGACTCCCTTAATCTGTAACATAAAGCCAACATAATCTACGCTCTACTAGTCTCATTATTCAAAGAGGAAAGACTTTCAACAAGGAACTGTTGCAATAATCCATAGATCTAGGCTTTTGATTGGCAATTTGAAGGAAACTGGCAAGACAATGGATGAAGAAACCAGAAAATCCAGTAATAGAAGCTAGAGCTTAATAACAGCTTCCAAACACCACAGAACCAGCAATGGATACATTTTGACCTAATACAGGAAAATCCCTGTAACCTATCCACCAACTGAACAAATCAAATGAGGCCAAAAACACGTACAAGTAGCTCCACTACTAGCCATGAGACCATTGCTTTAGCCATCCCCTGTCATCTTGGTAACAGGCTTCGTTACTTGATCAAAGATTTCTCAATTGTGATCTTTCCGAGAGATAGAAGAAACGAAGTGAAATGACTTTGACAACCAAGCTCAATTAATTTGCAACAAGACCTCCCTGATCCCATCTACAGAATTTTTTTATGATTTCCCCCATTGAAGAATAAGACAAATTTACCCAAATGCATCTAGTGCCATGTGGAAGCAATGGCAGAAACCACACTATTGTTTATGAATCTTTAGAATTTCCAACCTCATCACTAAAGCCTAAAGGTCATAGGGTTCGAACAAATAAAACATCCAAAATGCATAAAGGAATATAAAAGATGTTAAGGACGCAATCTGGGATGTAATTTAGTGCTTAAAAACAAGTTTACATGTATTAAATCTTCTTGAAATATTGAACGTTTTCATATCTCATTTGAATAGTCCCCCCCTGATCAATGGTATGAGAATTTATCCAACTCTAAGGTGGAGCCAAATCAAAGGGTTGCCTAAGCAAATGAGATGCAAGTTTAATGTTTATCCAACTCTAAGGCCTTGAACTGTAAGCAAAGAAGAAACTTGAGACATGAATATTGTGCTTATCTGTTTTAGATAGACAAACATCTTGTTTGAAGAGAAATAGTTGTATTAAGGCTAGGGTATGTAAGAGAGATCGCATTCTAAATCTCCAAATTTAAAGTGAAATTCTTTCATCATCTCTGTCAATGGAGTAGCTCAATCAACCAAAGAACATAAATCTTTTTTCTCACTCTTCTTTAATATTACTATTATTGCAATGGAAGAGAATACAGAGAAGCAAACCAGATCCCTATTCCAAGCAATGATGCACCAAGGAAAGATTCTACTTTATACATCAGTTTCAAGCTTCCATTCACATTCTTGAAACATTAAGGTGCTCGTCTACTGGAACAACTTTCTAGACAATCAGCCCTGTCATCTTAGCTATTCTCTGACAACTGAATCTACATAACAAGGTTTCTAGCAATGCAATTCAATTAGTTTTATCGAATCTTTGGCTTTAGAATAAGAATCACCAGTCATTTTATCCTCCCACAAAACTGAGGACATTTCATTTTTCCAATCCCTAGACCAGCATCTACAATTGTTGTAGGTAAAACCATGTACTAGCTGTTTTGAAACAAATAATCCAAAGCAAAATATGAGGCTGAACACAATTCAATCAGGAATACACTAGCGTAAAAGAGAATGAAAGGGATAGCACACCCTAAAAGTCTTGGAAATCCAGTTCAGATCCCAAACAAGCACAATGGTTAAAGATTCTGGTAGCAAGTGTAACAAATACTTCTCTCATGGTTTTGAAATCACCTCTTATTCACCCACTTTCTATCCTCTCAAGATTTCCAAAACCTACAGATTTGATCAGTGATTAGCTAGCCCTAGGGTACATTCAGCAGAAAATGCATAGTGAAATAATTAGAGCAAAGTCAAAGGAAAATCAAAGCTTGCAACAACTCTAGCAACAATAACCACCAGGACACCTTGATTTGAAGATAAATAAAATGATAATTTACCTGTGCTCATCCTCAGTCCAAGCAATCCCCTTACGGCGCTCCTGATCTGACCTTGAAGCTTTATTACCATGATTGGACTCGCTATTATGATGTCCTAAGTGACCACCCTTCTTTCCAGTTCCTTCATCACCAGCATGGCTTGTTGAACCTTCTGAAGAAGAACTATAACAAGGTAAAGGCACACAGCCAGCTTCAATCTGGTTAATATCCTCAACCAGAAGCTCGTAGTGATGTTTAATCTCTTCTAGAGTTTTACCAGGTACATCCTCTGCAATTTTCTCCCACCGATCTGAAGCATCTTCAGGATAAGTAGCAAGGGCATTCTCAAATGCCTTGTCATGTTCTCTAGTCCACAGAGAACCACTGCCTCCTTCATCCACAGACATCTAGCCTTCTCTGAATTATCAACAGCCAAATCACTCACGAGATGAGGAAAAGATATATACCAAATTGCTCCAGAATCCAGGCCAGACTATAAGCCAGTTGCCAAAACCATGGATTTTTCTTGAAGGTTGGATCTAAATTATTTCTATATTTGGTATCACTAACAACCGGATTGACAGTAGACTATAATTATGGAAAGCAGGATATGTAAAGCTATAGAGGTAAAGAAGAGGAAAGAAGATAGACACCAGAAAAGGCCAAGAAAGATGAACCAGAGTTCACCTCCAATAAAAACCACACAGCCCCAGTGGAGTATGTGAAGAGTTCAATGGTGATTTGCTCCTCAATTCAAAAACTTGGACTCTTGTGAATTACTGACCTACTGATAAATGAAAAGGCATCGAAGTATGGTTAGACCATGAGAAATATCTGAAAAATTACTAATTAAAAGATGCAATAAATAGCAGCAAATAAAAATATACAGAAATTATGCCACGGTGAATTTAAGGGTAAATGGTAATTAGGGCACTGGACAGTGAGATATGAAAGAGACAATGGAGAAACCAAACAAAGAAGAATAATAACTCAGAAGCCTACAGTGAATAATAAGAGTATTCACAAGGCCATTTCTAATTCCAACAAAAACAAGTTAACTGTGTGCCCTACTTGACAACAACAGTTTTAACAGCACAGGCCCACAAATAATTTATCACTCCACAACACTGCTATTTTTATCCTCAAATTTTACAGTATATATAGGCTCCAACCTCCTAACTCTCTGTTTTTTTTCCAATGAAACTAAACAGTTGAATTACTCACATATAAAGTGCAAGATTGCGATCCAAAATAGAAACTTTCAAAACAATGGAGGAAGGGCAAACGATTACAGCAGAAAGTTTTGAAGTAGGAAATAAGCCATTGCATCCAACTGGGTCTCGATAGTGAGGAGAAACTCAAATCAAACTATAAAAAAAAAAAAATCAAAAAAGTCTTAATTTGTCCTAAATTCAGAACCCTCAGCATAATCACTCCTCTTGGGCTTTCTATGCAAATCATGTTTGCTTGCATCAATGAAGCACCAACAACAGTAAAACTTTTAAGTGATACCCCAGGAATCAACTACAGAATTAAATACCCACCTGGGGAAAGACAAACTTTCATTAAAGTGAAACAACAAGTAATCAAGAATTTCTGTTTTGCAACTCTTGGTTTCATGGCTTAAAGGAAAAACCTAACTCCAGATTCCTTCTTTTTTCACAGTCCAACCTCAGTAACCGTACAAAACACCATAAAATGAAAGACTACCTACAACTCAGTTTCATAAGATTTTGACATTGCAACTAACACACAAGACTTTACTTTCAAAACTGGTACTAATCAAGTATGAGAAACAATAAACTATGGGGGGGAATTAAAGGGGTAAAAAAAACTAACCTTTACAGTGCAAAACCTCCCTTCTCCCCCACCTCCTTCTCCATATCACTGTGAGTTTTTGAACTTCCCTTTGAAACTAACAAAAGCTGATAACTTGGCAACTTCTACAATGCTTTATTGACAGAACCCATATGTTCAATAAAACAGAATTAAGAGCTAATAAGCACAAATATTGGGAGTATCCAGAAATCGGATAAAGCAAAAGAAAAAACCAATGAAAGCAAACAAAAAATGAACCAAGAAAATAGCCTGTAAAGGAAAGAAATTTACAAAGGGCAACCATAGAAATTATGAATGATGTTGATGGGTTCTCCTGAGAGAAAAAATCAAGTAAGGAAGGGTCCATCCATGAACAGGACTGGTCATTTGGTCCCATCTTCAATAACAACAACTTGCTTACACATATAAAAAGACAGCTTGGATTGAAAAAGGCTCCCCCAAGTTGACACACACTGGAGACCTCTATACCCCATTAATATCTGACAAAAGATTGCAAAAAAAAAAAAACACCCTTGTGAGTGAAAAGTGAAAGGAAAAGAAAATTGTTTTCATCTTCTTCTCTTTTTTTTTCTCCCTCTTCTTCTTTTCTTTATATCCAAAATGGACCAAACCGAAGATTAATTGTCAGTATATGAAGATAACCATGCAGAGGGAAAAGAACAGATATTATATTTAAATTTAAATAATTATAAGACCTGTGAATGATCACCTTTGTGTTTTCTTCTACACAGATATGAGTGAAAAAATCTAGTAAAGGTTCAATCTTGAAACTGGTTGGTGCTGCCTTTCTTTTCAGTTTCTGATGAGTGATGACGATGCTGCTGCTGTTAAACACCAAACAGTACAGTAAGACAAGATTGTCAATGACTTTTTAGGATAATTTTGTTAATGAATATATTGAAATTCCTATTTTGTTTTTCCGGACAAGTGAATTTCCTATTTTATATGTCTATGAATTAGGTATATTATTTTTATTTTTGTAAAGACTCTTCCCCAATCATTAATCATTTGATGACGTGATGGTAGATATTTTTTAAATTATTTTAAAATATATATATATATATGTATACATATATACATATATATATTAAAATAATATTTTTTTTATTTTTTAAAATTTATTTTTAATATTATCACATCAAAACAATATTAAAACACTTAAAATATAATTTAAAGTAAAATAAAAAAATATATAAATTTTTCCTAAAATATTTTTAAATACAAAAAACAAAAAAGTTATTCATTAACAGACTTCACAAATTCAATTATTAAAATTTTTCAATAAAAAATGAAGTTAGCATTATTCTTTTACAAATATGAATACAATGACATAATTATATAAATGATTGTATAATATAATTTTTGCAATTTAAAAGTTGAATTATCTTCTATAGTAAGATAATGTCACTTATGAGATAGGGTTATAAGATATGCCAAGATTGCAAAATATGTATGCTACAATAAAATTTGTCACATGATATGTTAAAAATAAAAATTAGAGAACTCTAAAAGGTATAGCTCAACTGGTCAGGTTTTAAATTTATTCTCTAGAGATCATCAGTTTAAGTCCCATAAATTAGCTGGGTTACTGAAAGGTTACATGGTCGTTAATTTCAGGGTCCGTGGAATTAATCGAGGTACGTACAAGCTAATCCGAACATTCATATTAATAAAATAAAATAAAATAAAAAAACCAGAGGCTAAAAAAATTGGTATCATCCTTGACAATTTTAACAAATTCAGATGCCAAATGTTATTATTTCGAATCAATTGTAGAACTTCAGTCTTTCCCATATCTTTTCAATCCACATACGTTATCTTATTATATAAAATTATCGTCATGTTAGCTATTTGCCTTCCTTTTTTTTAATCCAACATGTCCATCGATCACATCATTCAATGCGGTTGATTTTATTTGATATTGTAATAATATTGTTTTTTAAAGTATTATTTATTTAAAAATAAATTAAAATAATATTTTAAAAAAATTATTATTAACCAAAAACAAGATGAAAATTAATCTAAAATGAATGCCATGTTTTTAAATACAAAATCAAACATACTCTAAATTTTATTCTAAATTAGTTTTTTCAATACACGTATTCTTGCCATGTTTCAAAATATAAAGACTTTGAGTGAATTGCATAAAAATATTTGGTAATTTAGAAATATAAATAACTGAATTTGGTATGTAAAGATTTGTTACTAATATTATTGAAAAAAACTTTGATGAAAATTAACCCCACAGTTAACTCACAGTGATTTTATTATTATTATTATTTGTTTTTTTTTTTTACTCCTCTTCAAAGTTTTCTGAGCTCAGCAACCAACAGTTTCCCATTATAGCCCCACTAATAAATTGATGCGTTGCAAGTTGCAAGTTGTCGTGTCTTTATGTGCACCAATAATTATCTGCCACATATAAAAAAAGGTCAAACAACTCAAGCTCATCAAAACACATGTTCAGTCGGTTGTCGCCGCAAGTGGATTTTGTCTTGCCTGAAATTGATTTCTTTTTCTCAGTGGAAGATATCGCTCTGCTTATTTCCTTATGCCATGAATTAATCTTTTTGTTTATATTATCCATCAAATAATTCTCAATGGATAACCTTAGCCTCTGTTCAAAAAAAAAAAAAAAAAAATCAGCACAACAACTAGACTGAATTGAATAGAAAAGTTCAATTGATATGATTGAGGACGGTGGGATTTAGATTCATAATTTTATTCCATGTAACATGCATAGAAAGAATGCCATGAACTAATTATCTTGTAGGTGGTTTTGTAGGTGGTTCATTGATAAGAGTTTGAGATCAAGAGATTTGTTTTTTATGTGGTTTCAAGTTCGAACCATGTGGTTGCTAATATGATGGTCACTGAAAACTTACATAGTCGTTAACTTCAAAGCCCGTGGGATTTGTCGAGATACGTGCAACCTGGCCCGAACACCCATGTTAATTCATAATCTTATTCCATGTAACATACATTGAAGAATTCCATGAGCTAACTATTTAGTAGGTGGTCCAGTGATAAGAGTTTAGAACTAAAGGGTTTGCTTCCCCTGTAGTCTCAAGTTTGAATCATGTAGTTGTTAATATAATGGTCACTGGAGAATTACATGGTCGTTAACTTCAAGGCCCGTGGAATTAGTCGAGGTACGCGCAAGCTGGTCCAGATATCCACGTTAATAAAAAAAATACCATGAGCTCGAGAATGATTAAACATGCTCGGAATTTTAATATATTTTCAATTAAAAAACTACTATAAAATATGAAAGTTATTATAAAAAAAGTTGCATCTTATCTTACGTGGATAGAGCATAAACCGAACCACTACAAGTTACGAGCTTTTGCATGAAAAAATAAATAAAGTTGCAATTTGGGAAATAAAGTAATAGACCGTTTCCTTGAAATCATAAGAGATTTGTGATTAAAATTGGCTAGGCGCAAAAAGTGGGTAAATGTCAAACTATAGGGGCTATCAAAAAGGGCGGTCCATAGTTTTGGATAATTTCTAATCCCTTTTCTGTCCCCATGAATTATATTCTACTTTCTTCAATCTTTTATGGACTTGATTTAATTCTAATTAACCGAAACTCGTGATTTTCTAACTATAGCAACATGCATATTACATGGTTTTATATGTTGTAAACGATATTATTCCTTGAGCAATGTTATTTTCTCCATCATTAAATTTTATTTCTTTTCAATTTTATCATCTCAAGTGTTAAAAAAAAAAGAAAGTCCTTAAAATATAAGAGTAGAGGGAATACGGTCAGTTAACCATATTTTAGCCATGAAAAAAACCAATCTTTGGTGTCAATGGATCTTTGCATAGTAGATTTCTATGAAGGTGATTTGAAACTTTCATCTTGCCGAAAAAACATGGATTGAAGCTTGAAAAAGGATTTTTTATTTGATTTAATTTTGAGTTTTTGGCCAGATGAATGGTGTTTTAGAATTAAAAATGATTTTAGTTAGGTTACAATGATATATGTTCTGGTAAAAATAAGCTGAAAATGAATTTTTATGTCTAAAAACTCAAAACCTGACTTTTTAATCACCTAAAGTGGTTAGGATTCAAAGCAAAGAACAACACGTTGTTTATCCAAGTGAATAGAATTTCCTTATTCCATAAGCAATTTGTGCAACCACCGAGAGCACAGATGTTTTTCGGTGTGAATTGTGCATGTCCATGTTTTTTTTGCTTTTTTATTTAATCTATGTTTTTTCTCTTATAAGATCCTCCAACACTTGATTTATTGGATATTGTAATTTATAATTTATTATGATTTGCTTTTTTTGTGTGTGGTTATCTTAGTCTCATGATCTAAATCATGGGCTTGGTGGGTTAACCTAATTTACTCAAGTTTTTTTGTCTATTTTTTTAATTGATTTTTTTTTCAGTTTCATCATTCAACATTTTCAACATTTGATTGATTATGAATTAAGTTTTTTCATTTGTTTTGGTTTGTTTTATATGAAATTATCTTAATCTCATGACCTAAGTTACGGATTTTGAGAGTTAACCCGAGTAGACTTAGGTCATTTTATTGTGTTATTTTTTTAGATTGATTTTTTTTAATTTTATCATTTAACAATGGTTTTATTGGGAATTAAGTTTCATAATTTATTTTTATTTATTTAATTTGGGGTTATCATGGTCTCGTGACCCGAGTCAACATTTAAAAAAAAAATATATCGTCTTGAATCTTTTTGAGTCAAACTATATTTTTATCAATTGTCCAGGTTGCATTTGGACTCATCAAGTCAATCGGGTCATATCGGTTCAACTCTGATTTGTTTACTTGTGTTTGAAATTTTAATTCTGTAAGTTCAAGTTAATTTATCTTTGCATTTGAATTGAAATTATAATTCAAGTCTACTGGCCCATAGTTAGGCTTAACCATGCACGCCTAATCTCTTTAGTCCAAGCGTCTAATCTCTTTCTCTGGGTTTTTTTTCTTGATGATATTATTGATTGATTTATGTTATTTTTTCTAAGAAGATTAAAGATTTTTTCATGATGATATTATTGATTGCTTTATACATAATTGTGTGTTAACATAATATGCATAATTTTTTAAATAATTCGCTCACTAATATTGAATGAGAATAGATATTATTTTTTTATTAAAATTATATGCCTTTTCCTTTTTAGTTCAAATTTTTATATTTTTCTTAGTTTTTTTTATTGTTGTTATTTTTTATTGTTTCCGATAAAAAACTGTTTAGTTGTCAAAACAAAAATAACACATGAATTCGAAAAGATAATTTGAATGAGAAAAATACATTTCTCCTCCAAAATTTTATTTATCATTTTTTTTACAAATATTTATTTTTATTATCATATAATTAAATAAAAAATAAATTTTAAAAAGTAAAGTTTTTAAACTTGCCCAGGTATATAACCTAGATCACGGGTTGAGCGAATTAATCTGGTTTAAATTGGGTTCAATCCAAAACATCCTTATTCCTTCTTCTTTTTTGTTAAAACAATGTTAAATCAACATGATTTTCATTGGTATTGTGGTAACTTTTGTAGTTGTGGTTTGAAAAAAATTGTTTTATAAAAAGTACTTTTAGTTGAGGTTGGTTTGGAAAAATATATGTTTGGTTAAAATTGTGGTTGAAATTGAGGTCAAACAAAAAGTAATTTAATGTGTTTGGTTAAGAATGTTTTCTATGGCTTCCTTAGCGTGCAACAATATCAGGTAAAATATCATCAGGAATAAAATTGGGATTGCGATCAAATTCTGCAAATGTTACGTCATCATGGAATCTTCTTCTAATATAATTATGTAGTGTTATTGAATAATGTTAACCACTAGTTTTTTTGAATAAAACATAATGCCTGAGAAATTTTGTTGGATTTTTTTCTTTTACTGGGTCGGACCCAGTCTAATGCATTTAGATTGGAGCCGGAACCCGTTCGGGTCATGAATAGTGAAGAGGGAATTACTTTCCACTTCTTCACTGTGTGAGGAGTGAATTATAATTCACTCTACTATTCACGTGAACAGTAGAGAGTGAATTAATTCACTCTCCACCTTTTTGCTGTTTAAATGAATAGTGAAGTAGCTGAATTAATTCATGTAAACAGTGAAGCAGAAGCATAAAATTTTTGCTTTTGTTAAATTACAGTCACAACTGCAATTTAAATGGATCCCGTCAAAATAAAACTCAATTTTTAACTTAATTAAATATTAATATTTCTAGCTGCCTGTGAACTTCAGCCGCAATCTCAATGCCAAACTGGCTTGTCATCTATCTTATTAAAAAAATTTAAAATTGATGATGTGTTATCCATCTTTATTTAAAAAAAAAAAACCTCAAACATGCATAGGCTTCTTTTTTAAAACCAATGCCCAGACATATCCTCGCAAATCCAAGCACCTGGGTCTCATTTTATATTGCCTTTTTATTTTTTTTAATAAGATTCGCTATAAATAAAACAATTAAAATTTTATTCAATGTTACCATAGTTTTCAAATACGATTATGACTTTTATGGCAATATTAACAATTATTTTATGAATTATTATATATAAATCAAAAATTCAAAATTTTGAAAGACAAAAAAATATGCTTATGAATATTGAACGAGAATAAAATTTTTATTTATTTTATATTTTATTATAGATTTTTTATATTAATTATTTTTTTATATCATGTATAAATTATCAAGTTATGATTTTTTATGTTTGTTATTAAAATTTATTTTTCAAATCATGAAAATTTTTAATTTAAATAACAATGTTTTTATAAAAAAACATGTTTTCATAAAAAAACAAAAAGAAAAGAAAAGAAATGCATGAATCAAGGAAGGGAGTTTTGATTGAAGATGTATATTTTCTCTCCTTTAATTAAAATATTAAAATGATTGAAATTTTTATGAATATTTATTTCAATTGCTTTTATATTTTTATTAAAAAACACGCAACTAATAATAATAAAAAGATATGTTTTTGTTAATTAAAAATAAATGAATAAGAGAAGTAAAACTTGTCTAATGAAACATATATTTTTCAAGAATTTAAGTCATTATCTTTTTTATAAATATTTATTTTAATTACAATATAATTAAGCAAAAATAGATTTGAAAAACCGACTCCCAGTATTGTGAGAACAAAACTAGTTATTACAAATGCCAAGATTTTTTTTTTTTTTTTTAATCATACTCTCAAGTTTGTGTTCCCTATTACTTTAACATAAACATAAAAAAATAAATATTTAAACACGTCATGACATAGAACGTCGTTAAAATACAATAACTCTTAAATATTTTAAACACTCTTTGTGCCTAATCCGTGCCCTTAATTACGGGATTAGAAAGGGAGAATCGAGCAAAGATTACAAACATTTATTGGCTGGTCATGGGTTTGTTGGTCCTTTATTGGCTTTATCTATTTAGAATTTACTATGCAGGTGGCATGTGCTAAATTGAATATTTATTGGCCGGTCATGGGTAATTGATTTGAATGTATTAAATAAGTTTTGTTAATTTAATAGTCAATGATCGAGCAAAGATTACGAAAAAAAAGTCAATGTAAATTAAAAACCTGACAATGACTAAAATAAATAAATAAAAGCAAGCTTGTTAATATTATTCAAAAAACAATCTTTAAATATTCTTTAAATATCTCAATGGTCTTATTTACACCAAAACAAAACTAAATGAGAACAGAATAACCTCGTAAAGAGAAAAAAAACAATTTCAAAGCTTAATTATAAATAAATAAAATGTCAAAGGAATAATTAAAAAATTAATTTTTAAAAAATAAAAAGACCTAACTCAAGTCAATTGTAACATCCTCGTATAAATTTTATCATTTAATATTTAAATATATAACCTGCACATATTTCAAGAAAACTTTTTTATATCAATTTTAATTCAATAAAGATTTTGGCAGAGTTTTCCTTAAAAATAAATATGCCAAGTTATCGACTTTTTTACTTCTTTTTTCTATGTCAAATTATATATCCTTAATTATGATCAAAACATAATAATATTATTAATCTGAAGGCGGCTAAATTTCATAGCAAGGAAAACATTATGGAGTCCTAGGATAATTAACCCTAATAGACTCATATTGGGTTGCAAACCATTGGGCTTTCAGTTAACACAAGTTTAATGCCTTAAATAGACCTAAAACATTTAATTTGGGCCAAAACAAACTCAATTGGACTTAAAAACCTAAACTAAAATATTATAGTTCAAATAATACTTAAAAAAAAACATAAAAAATATGTAAAATATTCAAAATAATACAAGGAAACAATCAGCCCCCAAAACTGTCCATAGCTTCATTAATTTCCTTGTGTAGTCGGGTCTGACTTGCGTAAGAATAATATGTGCTTGCTGACCCTTTTAGATTCTTTCCATGCTTGGAACATATTGCCTTGAATATTTGATCTTCTTCCCTTATTTGGTCAAATTAATGCTCTAAAAAATAGAGAAGAGAGTTGTTGAATTCTTTCAATTTAAAAGCCTTCCATAATCTTCCTTTTAAGTAAGGAAATTATGCTAGAGAAAAAAAAAACAACAAGGAAAGTCCTTCAAATCTGGTCGCCTCTTGTTCTCCTTGTAAGTACAGGAATCCTTGCTTGTAATGGACAAACAAATAGGGGAATTTACTCCTATACATTGTCGCCCCTTGGTTTACATGTTAGATATAGTATCCTTATCCAATATGGAGACACAAAAATCCCTCTTCAATTCAACCCTATAACCACCCATCATGAACTCAAACTTAGTGAGGATTTTTGAAAAATCCTTGTAGGAAAAGGACCCTAACACCCTAATTAATTCTAGACACTTTTGGACCCCATGTAACCCAAGTCCATGCACATCCACAAGGCCCAAATTAGATCTGATCGAAACTAAGTCCTTCATAATTGGGTTGAACCCATTAACACTAACAAATCTAATCTGGCTGAATGCATCTCAAGGTGAAAACTCAATATAGTTGAATGGAATACAAGCTAAGATCCAAGGAAAAACTCTCACTTGGTTGAATGGTCTTCCCCTTAAACCCAAGTTCCTAACCAAATCCTCATCATGAGTAACCCAAGGCCAAACCATAAGGTGAACTATCATACTTCAGAAAGGAAAAACATAACTCTTGTTTAGCATTTTCACAACATAGGTTTCCAAAAAAAAAAATCATGATTTGCAAATCTTAACTCCTAGTATTTGCAACCCAAGTCTCATTCACATATAATAGGTGGAAAAGGCATGAACAAAGGTCATTTAGCTAAGAAAAAAGAAGAAACTTTTACTCATATGGACAAGAGTGGTTGCTACTGCGAAATGTTATTGGTGTCTCATGTCAATGATGCTGCTACTACCTTTTAAGGCTACTATTGTTACTTCTTGAATTTGTTATTGGGGTTTTTAGAACATCTAGACCTCAAGAGACACATAAAAAAACCACTAGATGAGAATTGCTACTATTGCGAAATATGGTTGTTGTTTTTTCCAAATCAAGGTTATTACTAATATTCAAAGTTGTTGTTGATACTTTTTGTTACTGTTGCTACTACCTGAAAGTGTTATTGGATGTTTCTTTCTTAAAAAATGAAACCAAAAGAGTTACTATTACTAGATGAAACCACTATTGTCATTACTATCGAAATCAAGGTCTATTATTGCTTTAAAAATTCTCTTCCAACAAGCCTCAAGGTTTTTTCTCCACTTTCTCTCAACTCAAATCTCTCTTTATTTTTATTTCTCTTCTTCTCTTCTCACAGCTATATGTTTTTTTTTTCCTCTCCCTCTTCTTTCTTCTTTTTTTGTTTCAGTTTTTCTCTTTTTTCTTACTATTTTTTTTAGGTGTTGTGGGTTTAAGAGTATTAATAGAGGGGTTGAAATGTTCTAGGGTTCCTTTGATCTGGCTAGATGATACCCTTGAACATGGAGAGCAAATCCCCACCTTCGGTCTATCCCCTAACTATCCTAGTATTAAGATCGAGGCTAGCAAAGTGGTTGGCATAACTTGTATTTCATGTGTTGTAGGGTGATTTTGGCATGGTTAGATAATGCTTTTAGGGTTGAAGGTTACAAGTTTTTTAGTTGAGGTTGCATATGGGATATTAGAGAAAATATTGGGCATTTGTTTTGTCTACAATGTAAACAAACAATAAAATGGTGCAAAGATTGGCCACTAATAACAAGTTAAAAAACCTTTTGTTTATACCATAATCCGGAGAAGGAGGTGGAGGAATTTTTCAAAGCCTTCAAAACGATGTTGTTTCCTTTAATATTTTATTTTTTTTATTCTCTGGTCTTTTGATTTTTCAAATTCGTTCAATTTTGATATTAATCCAAGTTTTTCTCTTCAATCTCATCCCAGATTGAATTATTAGGACCCTAAATTTTGTTATCTTTTTCGCTTTTTTCCCTGGTCCTTTAGTTTTTTCAATTGAAACCAATTCTTTTTATAATACCCCTAATTGGACCTCAAATTATTCATTAATTGTTTACTTGTTTTATTTTAGCCCTTGGCTTCTTAATTTTTCATTTTTATCTGATTTTATCCCTAATTCTTATTTTTCTTTCTTTCTTTTTTCAACTACATATATTTTTTGTAACATATTTTAGGAAATTTTGTCTGGGAAATATTTTTTGATGAAAATTTTATTTTTGATGAGAGTAAAAATTGAGTTATGACAATCGAGTCAAGTGTTTTCAAGTTTGATCCATTGAGTTATGACATAAATTAACTTATTTTGTTTTTTTTTAATCATCAAATTACATTAGGCTAGTTTTGAGTTTTGTGCATGCAAAAGATGGGAAAGTTAATGCCAAAGGAAGCGAAAGTGAAGAGTGTCTTGGAGGGCATGAGGTTCATAAAAGCTTTCATGAAATTACTGGGCTGAACTGAAATTACTGGGCTGGACATAAGTTTAGTTGGGCCCTTTCGAGGATTTGTTCTATTCACAGTTTTTTCTTTTTCAACAAATAAATAAAATTAGTTTATATATATATATATATATATATATATATATATATATATATATAGCAGCCACTAAGCTACAAATTATGACATATTTGACGATAAAACATGAATAATTGAATATTATCCCTCGTGTTTATTTATTTATTTATTTCCTCTTCATGTTACTATCACTGTATCACATGACAATCTCTAATGACTAATTAACACATCCATGCTTGGATTAGTCTTATGAGACGTGGCCAATCATGCATACTAAAATTAATAAATTTGGGATGTTCAAACCAATCAAATATGGTCAATACTTTTAGATTATAAATAAATTTATATTAAAAAAATAATATTTTTATTATCAAAAATAAAATATTATTTTAACTTTAATATATTATTTGCTCTTACTTACATCTTATGCTAAAATTCTATTTGATATTGTGATAATAATTATTTTTTAAAATATTTTTTATTTAAAAATAAATTAAAATAATATGTTTTTATATTTTAAAAATTATTTTTTATATCAATATATTAAAATTATATGAAAGAATAAAATATTTTAATTTAAAATAAAAAAATTAGTTTTTTTTGAATAATTTTAAAATATAAAAATTATCATCGTAAGATTATAATGATGCTACACTACTTGTTACTTTGAGGTAAATTATAGGGTGTGTTTAAGAATGTGGTGTAAATTGTATTTTTTTTTGTTTAAATTGAATTTTTATTATTATTATTTTAATATGTTAATATTAAAAATAATTTTTAAAAATAAAATAATTTTATTTTAATATATTTTTAAGTAAAATATATTTTAGTTTGCCTTCGTTATTATAATCTCAAACATAGTAGCGTTTCACAAAAGTACGGGGAGGGAGAGAGAGAGTCAGAGTTGTTCTCAGCTTCAAACTACACAACGTGAGAGACTCTCTACTGCTTGTGTCTCTCTACTCTCCTTTTCCCTTTCAACTGTCCAACTCCAAATCGTCAAACCACTCCCTCCCTCTCTAAAAGCATATCACTCTTTCACCCCAAAACCCTCTGTAAATTCAGATCTCTCTTACAATGGGCAAGACCTCAATCATCATGTACATAACTATAGCTCTACTTTTTCTCTTACTAGTAACTCATACTCCAAAGAAACCATCAAACCTCCGCAACCGCCGCATCAAGATCCGGAATGACTTCGCCTTCGACCCCCGCCACCACCACCATGAACCGGTGCCTTTTGATCCTCTTGTTGCTGACATTGAACGCAAACGTGAAGACAAGGAATGGGAGAGACAGTACTTGGAAAATTCACATCCTGAACTTGTTCATCACTCGGCTGCTCCTGGTCACGAGTCACAGCCCGAGGTGGATGATTTTATGGATGCTGAAGATTATTTGAATGATGAAGAGAAATTTAATATTACTAATAGGTAATTAAAGATTGGGTTTTTTGTGGTGTTTTTGTGAGAAAGTTTGGATTTTTATGGTGCTTATGCTGTCCTTAGCAGGTAATAAAGAAAATGATGTCTAGCATTTTGTATTTATGTGCTGAATATTAGATTTTTGTATGTTTTTATATGATAGAGAATGGATTTTTTGTGACGTTATGCGGTGAAGATTGAATTTCTTTTATGTGGATGGATAGGTTGTTGGTGCTATTTCCAAAGATTGACATGGAACCAGTTGATGGTTATGTGAGTGAACATGAATTAACTGAGTGGAGTTTGAAACAATCTGAGAAGGAAGTTATGCATAGGACTAAAAGGGAGATGGATGTTCATGATAAAAATCATGATGGGCTCATTTCATTCGCTGAGTATGAGCCACCTAGTTGGGTACATAATTCAGGTAAATGTCTTTGCTACTTGCTTGCAGCACATTCTTTTATGTATAGATGTTTGTATGAGCATTCTCATATGTTTTTGAGCTATATATTTGAAGTTTATTCCCGTTGTGTCTAGGACTGCTTCAGGAGGATTTGCTTTAATAAGAGTATTGTGTAAAATCATCTTTTCAACAATAAGAGCTGACATGCTACCCATTTACTGAACTAAGATTGCATGACGCATAGGTTATGGTTGTAGCCTCTAAGTTAATAATGTATATCAGTATCCAACAATCCAGGTTAGTTATCTAAGAAACCACTAACATTGTGGTGTTAGGGGATTTGAGGACTTTTCTAGAAACTTCTCGAAAAATAGACGTTTTCTCAGACACCTAAGATTACATTTGAATCATGTGCTAATATGTGTACTTTACCATTACTAACTAAGTTCCCCCCCTTTTCTCCTGAATTCTTTCATGGAGGACCTGTGTCAGCATCCTGTTGTTTTTGAAATTTTTAGTGCAACTGAAAGTAGCTGATTGCTGAACCATAAGCCATCGTGACCTTGTTTTATGTGATTTTCAGATAAAAATTCTTTTGGCTATGATATGGGTTGGTGGAAAGAAGAACATTTCAATGCATCAGATGCAGATGGAGATGGTCTTCTGAACATAACCGAGTTCAATGAGTGAGCTTCTACTTTGATTACCAAGTTCAATTTTGGAAAAAGAGAAACTTGTTACTCTGTTCTGATTGGTGCGTGCCATTCCCAATTCTTCTATATTATCTTTCAGCTTTCAACATCCTGCTGACAGCAAAAACCCAAAGCTACTTCAATGGTTGTGCAAGGAGGAAGTAAGGTGACAGAGATTACATCAATTTGCCTCTAAGAAATTTGTGCTTTGCTTCTTCTTGGAACCTGTTTATTCTTTGATTTGGCATTTGGCTTTGGCTTTTGTGTGAGAGATTGAGGGGGGTGGGGCTTAGACTGATATTTGAATCTTACAATAGAAAGGAAAGAAAAACATAAACATACTACTGTTTGTGCCCCAGGTTCTACCTGCTGCTTTTTCCTCATTGCAGTATCATAGCTAGAAAAAAATTGCTTTTTTTAGTGATCTTTTTTTAAAATCCCTGACTCCATTAGGCTTCCCACCCTAATAGAAAAACGAAAAAATTTACCCAGTTTCAGTTAATTGCTTTGACCTGATTGATCGAGTTACCAAAGTTGGATTTTACCAAGAGTTCCAGAGGGTCATTTTACCAATTAGCCTATTGTTCTGTGTTTGAACTTAGAGGAAAACATAGAATTAGAAGTTAATGTTGATTCCATCAATCAATACTCTGATTCAAACTATATACAGAGAGTCAGTTTTGCCAATTAGCCAGAATTATATTGTACATGATTTCATATAATCTAAGGGGTTGTGTTTTAAAGACATTTGATGGACTTTTTTTCTGATGTTCGTATGGGAGGTTATTTGTCACAAGCTTTTGAAGTTCAAAATTTGTGGAAACTTTTAGAAGGAAAAGCTGGAGAAATATCTCCATCTCATTTGGAAGTGATACTAACATAAGCACATAAAAGGTTCCATAGACAGTCTAGTCTAGCATGGTGGTTTTGGATTTAGAACTTGCAGTCCTTGCAGAGAAGAATGGGGGAGCAATGTCAGGAATAGAAAATATAAGCCTGCAGAATGTAGTACTCTCTCCTTGGTTTCTGGGTTCCTATTGTAATGAATTAAATGCTTTGCAAATCAAAATTCACCTGGTACTTTTACATATAGTTGCACTTATTAGTCTTTGTTGTTCCTTCATTCTTCCTTCCTTCTTTTAGGGAAAGAGATTCTGACAAAGATGGGAAGGTTAACTTTCAAGAGTTTTTCCACGGGCTATTTGACTCTGTGAGAAATTATGATGAAGAAGGTCATAATTCATCACATCTGTCGGATGATTCTGTGGAGGCCCCTGCTAAGAAGTTGTTCAATGAGCTGGACAAAGATGCTGACGGGTATTTATCTGGTGTTCTCTGTTTTTTTTGTCTGTATTCTTTAACTAGTAATAATATATCCACGAATGGTTTAGAAGCTACATTAATACTTTGACTTGGCTGTGTGCTCTTCATAGATTCTTGTCAGATGTAGAGTTGCTACATATAATTGGGAAACTTCATCCATCAGAGCGTTACTATGCAAAACAACAAGCTGATTACATCTTGTCACAGGTATTTTCTTGACTGCAAATAGCTTTCATGTCTTGATGTATAGATGTGTGCTTGCTAGCAGTGTTACCTTTGTATTTTTTTAATAGCAACATGACAATGGAGTTGATATTTTGAACGTGGAAGCTCTGTTGTTGAACATTGTATGAAATCTATTGCAGTCAGATACGGACAAAGATGGACGGCTATCATTGACAGAGATGATTGAGAACCCATACGTATTTTACAGTGCTATTTTCAGTGATGAAGATAATGAGGACGACATACATGATGAGTTCCGTTAATTTTGGCTAGGTAAGTAGCACGGCTGCTACACTACCTTCCCTTTTTTTCTAAAACATACTTAATCATTCATGCTATGTTTTACATTATTTTTTTTTAATCATTAATTGCAGGATATTTCCCATAAAAGAAAACAGCTGTAGGACTTGAATTCTTTTGTAGCAAGAGTATAATGGTTTATACATTAGTAATGGTAAAGTTCTTACAACATTCACGAGGATCATGCACCACAATTTTCTTTTTTGGTGAGTATTTGTGCTGTCATACAATAATTCAGCTTTTCTTTTAATTTTTTGAATGATTTAAGGTGCACGAAATTAAGACGTCCAGTCTCATTCTTGCAGGTCATTATGGAGCCCAGCTCATTCTGTTGTGAAATTTACCACTGGATCATGATTGGACTATCAACTTTCTGGCAAATATTTGTTTGGTTTACGTTTGATTTTTAGATTTTTAGATTTTTAGATTTTTGGCTTTCAATTTCTGACATTTCTGAATGTATGTATCATAAAAGGCTTGAGCATCGTTAATTGTCTAGAGCAGTCATTTGAAGTAACATACAGTAACTTTGTACACTGTTGAAAATGAGTTTCAAAAAGTATCTGGAAGGCATCTGTTAAACTTACGCAAACGTAGTTTCTTTCTATTCTGATTTTCCCATCATTTAATGCCATAATTTTTTTTGGGTTAAAAATTAATATTTTTTTATGTTTTCGATCGTTTTAATATTTTCATCTTAAAAGTAATTTTTTAAAAATAAAAAATATTATTTTAATATAACAAGAATATATCAATCAAGCGAGTTAAAAAGCTGATCAATCAATGGATCAAGCAAGTTCGACTTACAACCAGATCAGGTTATATTGAGCGTGATGTCCATGGTGGAGATGGACTTGCAATGTGGGTTTCTATATCTATGACGTGTTCATTGATTCTGCAAATTATGCTTATGTGGGTAATCAACCATTCCCATCGTTGGAGTCCAGGGAAAAAAAAAAAAAAAAAAACTTCAGAAAATACAAAAAGTCTTGAAATAGATGCTCTAGTTACAGACCCGACTAGGGCGCTGTTGAATTTGCTACAAATTCTTTTAAGAATTCGTTCTAACATTTTGCTCCTTTGAAAAGTAATGGACATCCAATCAACGTACGATGACTTTATCAGAAGTAACTAACATCCATGTTTTTTATTTATCGAATATGTTATAAAAGTTCCTTCGAAGAAAAAAACTCTGCGTTTGTTGATGTTGTAGCTGATCACAACTCATTCCATCATTATTCCCAAAATTTCAAAGCACTTCCCTCTTGTTTTCAAGATAAACAAGGGTTTTTTTCTCTCTCTCTCTACCCAAAGAAAAGAATAGAGGCAGCTAAGTTTCTTCTTACGTTCGCCTTGGAGGAGACATTTGCAAGGGCGGGTTCCCTTGCTACTGAAGGGATCAGAGGTGCATGGGGTTTGAAAGGACAGCTACAAGACCTAAAAGGGTCAGTGACAATGAACAAAGCTGTACTCCAAAATGCTGAGAAAAGGAAAGTGACAGACGAGTTGTTGAAGCTATGGTTGGAGAAGCTTCAAGACGTGGCTTATGATGCTGAAGATGTTTTAGATCATTTGATGACTTCGCTTATGATAGGGTTTGTGTTCTATAAAGCTGATCTTTATAATTGCTATGAAGATAGTGTTTTTGTGTGCTATAAAGCTTTACTATATGTGATAAAGCAAGGATTCATCTGAGCTAAAGATGGTTTTTGGAATATAACGGTGTTCAATGTGTGATTCTACTATGATTACCAAGTCTATTTTTGGAGAGGAAAAAAACTAGTAGTCGTTTAGATTCTTGTAGTTTTTATTGCCCTCTATATTTCTAATTCTTCTATATGATTTTTCAGCTTCCTGCATCAACCCAAAGCTACTTCAGATTGTTGAAATCAAACGCTGATTGAAGTATCAGGATGGTTCTGCGAGTCTGTTTCTGCCTAAGTTCTAGCACAATAAAGTCCCTAATATAAGCACCTAAAAGGCCCCTATGGTGTGTATCGACTGTTTACACTTCAGATGTTCTAGTTTATCATTATGAGTTTTAAATCTAAGGCTTCTTCGTGCAAAAAAAGAGTAAAGCAATGTTCAATCCAAGCCTGAAGAACGTGATATTTACTCCATGGATGCGGGACATAGTTCTTAGCATCCGTCGGATGATTCAATGGAGGCCCGAGCCGTTTGCCAGGATAGATAAAGATGGTGACAGGTACTCATTCAGTATTCCAAGCAATTATTCTACCGCCATTTTACAAGTTACACTAATAGTTTGACTTGGCTGTGTGGCCCCTTCAAAGATATTATTTAGGCGTAGAATTACAATGGAAAACACCAGGCAAATCATATCTTGTAGCAGGACTCCCATATCCATGATGAGTTCCAGTTTCGGCTAGGCAAGGGGCCCCGCTGCTGTACCAACTATTTTCTTACTCTTAACTAATTATGTTTCCACTTCTTAAATAATGACAAGTTTCTTCTCATGAGAGATACGATTTTGTTTACCATTTTTGAAGAAAACAAAGGAATATGATAGTTTTATTCATCATGAGAAGCTTATGTTACTGTGGGACATCTATATACAAGGCAGAGATGTCATTGATGGGAAAGATGCTAACTGTCAATCTCCTATAATCTTGGTATATCAAAATCCATCTATACTAATAGTTATCCTGTCAATTGTTTACATAAGAGTAGTAATATGAATTGGAAACAATGTAGTGATCACAAGCAAGAATATGTGAGATAATATAGGATCCACTGCAACTTTCCTGGCGGATGCAATACTATAGGAACTGCAGTACCGTATGAGATAATGTAGGAGACAATATAGCATTTTACCCTTCAATAATTTTCATGACAATGATTTTCGAGAATTCTCTTTGCTTCAAAGATTAAGCGTTGTATCATGTCATAAGATCATCAGTGCTCCTGATAGTATACGAGAATCGCATTCTCTTGTGGAATTAGAAGTTGTTGGGTGCTGGAGTTTGACTTATTTTCCAGAGGATTGCTTATGTGGCCGCACCCGATTGAAATCATTAAGAATCAGTGATTTCTCATAGGAGCTGGAGGTTTTCCTGAAGAAGCTCTAAATTTGAATGTTGGATCTCTTGAAAAACTATGGATGGGATAAACTGAAGAGTTTACCGCATCAACTTCAACACCTAACTTCCCTTACAGAATTGCATATAGAGATCTTGGACGGAAGCTTTTCCAGATTGGATAAGCAACCTTTCCTCTCTTCAGAAGCTTTGTATTTGTTATTGTGAGAACGTAAAGTATCTACCTAGTTAAACAGCCATGCAAGGACTCTCCAGATTATATTATCTGCATACTTCTGATCATTTCTTGAGGAAAATGGTCGCAAGTACAATGGCGTTGAGCACCTTGAGATCTTTCGATCCGAAGTGTCCACATGGATTTCAACGGAAGGAACGTAAGTTAAAATCTCTCAGTAACTCATTCTTTGTTTTCTTTCTGAATGCCTCCTCCTTTAGGAAAATTTCAATATTTCTAATTAATTTAACTTCATTGTTCTTTGTTTTTATGCAGGAATACAGCTTTTCAGATTAAACTTGATTTCAGCTGCTCATTTTCTCTTGCTATTTTCATTGCTCAGTAGTCATGAATTTGAGCAACAAGAGATCATATGTTTTTAGGATAAATTAAAACTTGCCTGTTTTTGTTGGATAAATTTAGGGTTATTTAGGATTTATACGAAGATTACTTGAAAATCATATGATTTTTTCAGCTTTGAATAATTACTTGAAGGCTAGTTCTTTGTAAATCATAAATCATTCAAGTGTTCAGTTTCTAACAATAATCCACACAAACCACCAATGAAAAATCTCTTAAACTCTTTTAGGAGAAAGAAATTGTTATACCTTTGAGTGCTAGCTCTTTTCTTTTGTTTTTCAAGTATTCTATAACTTAAATAGCTTTTTTTCTTTTTTCAAGAATATAAAAAATAGAAGACATAACATTCTATTGAAAAAAGAAACTTGAAAACTATATAAATAACAAAATACCAATTTCCCCCTAAATAATATCACATATATTATTTCAGGATAATTTTATAAATTTATTCAATCAAATCTCTACTTGATTTTTCTAAGTCTAGAATTGTAATTCACTGTACAAATTACACTATAGTTCTCAATTTCTAAAACTTGTTTACAATTAAGTCACACTTGATTAATCATTCCATTTAAATTTCTGACCAGTTGTTTTTATATGTGTGACCCATTAGGTTCTCTAATAAATTGGCCAAATATAAATAATAATCTTAAATAAAATAGGATTAAATAAATCAAACAAATTAATTTATTATCAATTCAGCAATTGATTGATTTATATTTGAAGATCAAGTACAATATCTAACAACCTATCATGATCCCCCAAATATTAAAATATAAAGTCATAAGTGGTTTGACTTAACCTTTTAGTGATCAGTTTCTTAATGTAATTATTATTCCTTCATCAACAATGTCCCAATTTAGATATTATAACATGAAGAGTGTCTACCATGTCAAATCATGTTTGTTCTCAACACCATAATCATTAATTCTTTGAATAAAATTTGAAACTCTTTTCAAATCTCATTCCATTTTACGCAAGGATTTACAATCAATCCTATTTGAGAACAGATAAAATATTTTTTTTAAATTTACCTAGGATAATGAATTATAACGACCCCAGCTTTCTATACAATTTACAAATAATTTCCTTCTTTGATAATGTTAGAAACGTGGTAATTTTTTTAATGGTAATAATGGTTGACCAGATCAATTTTTTAATCAACTGGTTTATTCCTACAGTCTAACATTTCCCTCTACGGTTTATAGTAATGGTCGACCAGTTTAATTTTATCCATAATTTGGTCACCAATTCACTCCATAATTTTAATATTTCTCTTACTAATTGATCAATCGGTTGACTGATTCCATCGACCAATTAAAATAGTAGCGAATTTAATTGTTCAATTCATCAAATGGTCGACCATTGAAGCAAAGTCAAACATTTTTGTCATTCTTCTTTAGAACTTTTACCAAGTTATCAATAACTCTCATCATGCTATATTTTTACATCATATAGTCTAATCATTCTGAACTCATCTCATACCATCATAACTTATTATTCAACTTCACAATTAATATACAAATGCAAGATATTACACAAATTCATAAGAAAACATCATAAGTATGAATTATATATTTAAAACCCAAATGCGAAAAATAAGGAAGTACTAAGAAAATCCTATCTAAAGTGATAAAGTACTAAAATCTTGATATTAATTACATATCAAATTTTACATTGCAAAAGAATTAGTTACACAAAATTACAACATCATTAATTACAAAAATAAACACTCTAATCATCTACTCATTCTATATGAGGATACGGAGTACCTGAAATTAAATTAATATTAAGTATGAGTCAAACTAAGTAATTAAAATATAAACAATTAAGTAATCCTCATGGTAAGTTATAAACTTAATTTATTTGTTTAATCATTTATATGATCTTATTGTATCATCTTTCTAAGTTACACTTTTCAAATCATTCTCGCATCATTACAACCAACCAATTTCGAGCATAATTTCACAATGACCAGTTAACTAATTTCACTGTCCTTTTTACCGGGCATTCATTTCCATCATTTGGCAATCGATTTTACAACCCATAATCGACACTAGTTCTATCACAGAACAACTATTTCCACAACCCATTACTGGACACACTAGTTCTATCATAGGTTAACTAGTTCCATCGTCCATAACCGGCACTAGTTCCATTACAGACTAACTAGTTTCTCATCCTATTACCGGGAAATAAATTCATTATAGGATGGCTAGTTTCTCAACCCATTACCGAGCACTAGCTCCATTACAAGATGGCTAGTTCCTCACATATCAAACATTAAAAATAACTTAACACATTTAATAAAAATGTAATGACTTGATTTGTCATAAGGATATCAAGGTGTCAGGCTCTTATCTGGGGTTTAGGCGTGTGGTGTTATTCTCTGTTGTTGTCTTAAACCGCCAGCCTTTTCTGTTTCAACAGGAAACATTATCATCGTAAATACATCAACCATAAATTAAATCCCTTTTCATAATACTCATTCGTTTGCATGACTTTTTAAATAATATGTATGTTTCTATTTTATCATTCAATATAAACATATTATTCCATATCTTAAGTTTAATTATTTCACAATAAATCTTACATCATAGCCAAATTAACATGAATAATTCCATATATAAAGCTTAATCCATATTACACCAAAAGTACCATCACAATAACTATGACATCATTTCATGCACAACATCATCTAAATAATAATAATCGATATTAATTCTACATAATTATAAGACATTAAATAGATCCAAACACTTATTTCATTGTCTACCAATTGGTCGACCCCTTTTTATCTCATTCCACCATTATTACTTGTTCCCTTTATCATGATTTATCATCAAATAAAACCTTATATACCTCAATTGCTTTAATTTGATCAATTTTGACATTCCTTATAAATCTTTACTAGGAACCCTAATTGATTTTTCTTGGATTTTAATCATAATCAATTAAATTTTGTTCAAATTGATATGAATGGATTTTAAACACCTTACCTGATAATAATTTGAACTTTAAAAGCTAACCAATTAAAGTTTGTCGTTCCTCTCTTCTTTCCTCCCTTTTATCGTAAGTTTCTCTCTCTCTTTTAATTCTTGTTTTAAGATTGTTTAGTTTCTCAACCCCTTCATTATCTTGTCTAATTCTTTAGTTTTTCTCAAAGAATTTCCCTAAATTATCTTTTTTTTTCTTTTTGCTCTCCATTCTCAGTTCTAACTAGTTGTTTATAAAGGAAGAACTTAAATTTTTGGTTTTTCTCTTATTTATTCATGATCAACTGGTCGACTAGTTCCTTACTTAGTCTCCAGTAACTTTTAGTTTAAATTTTTAGTTTTTCCCTTATTTATTCAAGATCAATTGGTCGACTAGTTCCTTACTTAGTCTCCAGTAACTTTTAATTTAATTTTTCATATTTATTCAAATCCCCCCTTATTTTTAAAAAATTTCAAGGTCTTCTACTTTAATTATCTTAGTTGGGGTTTACATAAATCCTCTCTTGATTACTTAAATACATTCATGTAGTTCATGTTATACTTAATACTTGCCTATTTGTTACCCTTGATTAGAACAAGGTGTAGTAGGATCAAAACATAACACTCCTTATATAAGATAATTTAGTGATCTAAATTCTAAGGATCACTTACACAAATGTCACGTAAGTCTTTCCATAGACACAAGTAATATCTTTATATGAGATTCTCATTCGTGTCAGTTCGGTGTACATTTCATCTAAAAAGCACCTATATATTAGTTCTAGGTATCCCTCATACCTTAACTTATAAGAACAACTATTTCATTTTATATAGAAAAGAACATAATATGTATCAATCTTAACAACTCTAATTAATATCCAGTGTTAATATAGCATTAACTATGAACATTTTAGAAATAATACTTTGATGTAATAAGAATCTCATAATTATAATAACTTAATGATCTCTTTTGCAAAGCATTTTTGTCCAAATGACTTTAATTTTACTCTAGATATATTAATCAAATATTAAATTCATTAATCAAGTATTTGATGAATATTAAAGATAAAAAAGCCTTTATTAATAAATTAAATATATTTACATGAATAAAGTTAATGTCATACGTAACAAACTGATTTGTTATAAGGCATGTACACAAATATTTTTTTATTTGCACTAAAGTCAATCACTCATGTATCAAATATCATATCGCTCTACTTGACAATAATATTTTTGCTAGGATAATGACTTAATAAGAGGATCTACAAAATGCTCTTCAATAGAGACTCAGTTTATCTTTATATCTTCTTTTTATATGATTCTCTAATCAAATGGAATTGTTTAAGTATATTTTTGGATCATTAATGAGACCTTGGTTCCTTTTTTATGCAATGACTCCATTGTTATCACAGTACAAGGCTATTGGATCAATAATGTTAGGAACCATACCTAGTTCAGTGATGAATTTCTTGACCCAACCAACCTCTTTTGTCTTCTCAGATATAGAGGTGTGCTTAACTTTAGTTGTAAAATCTATTTTGGTCTCTTAATTGGAACTCTTCCAACTCACAGGACTATTATTTAGAGTAAAATATAACTAGATTGGGTTTTTTATTTTCAATATCTAATTAAGAACTAGCATCCAAATAACCATGAACTTTTATTTCATCTCCTCCATAGACCAAAAAAGTATTCTTAGTTCTTCTCAAGTACTTAAGAATATTTTTATCTTTTAGTAACCATCATCGGATTAGATTGGTATCTATTTGTTATGCTCAAAGCATAAGATATATATGGTCTTGTACATAATATCATATATATTATGAATCATATATTCAAAGTATATGGAATCATTTTTATCTTATCTCTATTAATTTTTGTTTTAAGGCACATGTAAATGGAGAGACATATCATATGCAAAATAAGTATTCTATTTTGGATTCTTCCATGCTAAATATTCTTAGCATCTTGTCTATGTACATAGATTAGGACAATCCAAGTAAGCTTTTAGATCTATCTCTATAGATCTTTATTCTTAATATATAGGTTGTTTATGCCATATCTTTCATGATGAAATTCTTGGACAACTAGATATTTACTAACTATAGTAAATTTCATTTTCTATTAATAATATATTGTATATATAAAATATTAAAAAAAAAATAACTTCCTCCCATTAACCTTTTTATCAATACAAGTCTCATTTATATTTTTGATAAATTCAAAAATTTTATTGTCTCATCAAAATAGATATTTCATCTCCTTGAATCTTATTTATGTTCATAAATAAATTTTTATAGCCTGCATATTTATTGGCAATTTTTTTTAGATTCAAAACTTTCAAGTTGTGTCACATACACATCTTCTTAAAGATTCTCATTCAGAAATATATTTTTAACATTCATTTACCAAATCTCATAATCATGGTATATAATTATAACAAGTAAAATCATTATGGATTTTAACATAGTTACTGACAATAAGTTTTTATCAAAGTCAACCTATTTATCTTTGTTTACAACCTTTGACAACTAGTTAGTCTTGTATGTTTGTGCAATGCCTTCCAGGTTAGCCTTTCTCTTAAAGACCCATTTATATCCAAAATGTTTTATCCATATAGGTGGATCAACTAAGGTACATACCTGGTTGATGTATATGGAATCCATTTAGGTTTTATGGCCTTAAGTTATTTCTTAGAATCAATGTCAGATATTGGTTCCATGTAATTGGTAGGCTCATCACGTATAAGCAACTCCTTATTTTCAGCTTCCATAAGAAGTTCATATCTTATTGGTGGATGGTGTGTCCTATCAGATGTACAGAGTTCTTATGTTTCTTGAGTTTCAAGCTAAATATTCAATATTATAGCCTCAAGCTCAGGTTCAATTTGGATGTAAGTTTGTGATTCTTGAACTTCTTCAAGTTCTGTTTTCCTCTCACTTCTCCTTTTAAGAACATAATCTTTTTTTAGAAAGGTAGTATGTTTTGAGACAAATATTTTTGCTCAATAGGTTAATATAAATAATATCCAATAGTTTTTTTTTTATATCCCACAAAATTATATTTATCTAACTTAACTTCTTAGATACAATATGTTTCATATAAACATCACATCTCAAATCTTTAAGTATGATAAGATTGGTCTCCTACCATTCCATATCTCGTACCATTCTCTTTTAGATAATATTGAAAATCTTGGTTGAAGTATTTACTATCCCGATCCGATCGAAGTATATTAATACTCTTTCCAATTTGTTTTTTTAATTTTATTTTTGAATTCTTTAGACTTTTTAAATGATTCGGACTTTTATCAAATACATATGAACATATCCAATATGATCATCAATGATGAAACATGTATATCTAACTATGACATGAATTGTTATTGGTCCATATACATCTGCATGTATTATATGGTCATCAATGATGAAACATGTATATCTAACTATGACATATATTGTTATTGGAACAAATACATCTACATGTATTAGACATAACAATTTATTAGATCTTTCACTATTTCAGTAAATAGTGTTTTAGTCATCTTACCCAATATACAAGCTTTACAAATTTCATATGGTTCATAATCAAAATGATCAAATATTTTTCTTTATGTAATTTAGTGATTCTTATTTTATTGATATGACCTAGTCTATAATGCCATAAATAATATGGGAATTGATTATCTAATTTGTTCTTTTAGAAATTTATATTAAACTTGGGCCTTTTAAGATCAAGTATATACAAACCATTTGTATAAGTAAAAGATCCATAATAAACATCATTATTGTTGCCTGCATATAGGTTTATTTTTCTTTTATTCAATAAATTTAACACGATTAAAATAAAAGCTTCAATAAGCTTCTTAGCTTTTATGGTTGTAAGATAATATTTACAGTTCCTTTTGTAGTGGCCTTCCTTTCCACAATGATGACAAGTTCCTTTGTCATTTTTTATTCCCTAAGTAAGATTTTATACTTGAATTGCAAGACCAAGTTAGCATTTAATGGTCATGACAAAGCCCAATTGACCCAATTTCTTAAAATAGTCAATCATCCTCAACACAAAGGTGTTGAACGAAGAACCATATGTCATCTTACAACAAAATAATTTATTAAAGGTCTCATACCTCTTAGTCCTACTAGCCGCATCAAACAACTCTTTGAAATGCATAATTATTATATGGGCATCCATATTATTTTGATTTTGAAGTTCAAGTGACATGCAGGCTAACATCACACATTTAGCTTGCTCATTGTCATTAATATGATATTGATATTCAGCTCTTTTCTTTGTTATCAATGTCCTCATTAATGATAGAAGGAATCAGATTTTTAAGAACATATAACTTTTTTTTATTTGAGAACAATTCACACATTTCAATATTGGTTCAAAAAGTTTGGTTCAATCAATTGATTAGTATCAAATATATTAAGCGAGGGATATGTATATATATATATATATATATATATATATATATATATATATATACACTCATGGTAATCTATTAACCTATTCATGTAAAGATAGGGAGTATTGGTTTCATGCATAAATATTTATAATCGAATTCATATAAGGTCTTTAATCATAATTTGGTCTACCATTATCTTCCTGCAAACTAATAGCTCTCACTATTAATTCAGGAAATCTCGCTTAAATCTCCTAATAGACTAGGATCCTATTTAATTTATATGACTTAGCTGAAATAACTCAATAAATCAAAATAAATTAAATTAGATAGATAAAATAACTTATCAATCATATTTTTATGTGATTTCTAGATCAATTAGGTGATAACTCTTTGTATAAATATATCATATATGTTTCACCTAACTATTACCTTTAATCTTATATGATCATAAGTATCTCCTCCAAATCTTATAAATTAGTTAAGTAAGATCCAATTTTATAACATTAAACATATTCGATTAACAGTAACCTTGAACAGCTCAATAAGTTATCTATAAATAGAACTTTGGTTTTATACATATAAAATTGAAAGGCAATATATCATGTTCTCATCATGTACTTAATGTATTAATAAGGTATTTATTATTTTAATTAAGTCTCATTCTTTGGAATTAGTGGTAACAATTATATATAAACATACACTCCTAGTATGTCATTCTATTTAGATGATGATGGACATATCTAAACTAACTCCCTTGAGCCATTGAAAGGAATTAGGTGGTCAAAACCTAGGTAGCCGCTGTAAATATTCATAAGTCTTTTGCGAGCATCTTGGTTGTAGCCTTTTCCATCGTTCTTTCTTCATCATGGATTACAAAATAGATTATCCTATCTAAATTTCTACCTTTCTAAATTACATAAAATTTATATAATTGCATAAGAAACCTTGTGTTATATTCAAGGGGAATTAGATTAGAAAAAAATTTTACAACCAAGAAGAAAAATAGAAAAAAGCATGACATGCAAACCCTATTTAATATTACAATCATTTAACCATTAAAAACACAATCACATTGGTCTTTAAATGTCCATAATCATCCATCATGCATAATAACAAATTAATATGCATAAATAAATATATTGCATGCTTCATTTCTAATATTGGCTTTATATGAAATTTTAAAATAATATGCTTACACTTAAAAATATTAAATCAAATCCAATTTGATAATTTTCCAAACATAATAAATTTTATTTAATACAAATTTCTTGAAAAACTATTTTTCAAATTTTAATAAGAAAAATAATCATATTAAAATTCTTACTAACTTCCTAAATTATTTGAGGAAAAATTAAATAAAAATGTTTTGCTTAAAAAAATCTCTTTATTGGAGAAAAACCACTTTTCTAAGCATTATATAATTAAATATTTTAATTAAATCATAATCCTATTAGGATATCACAAAAGTTAAATTCATGAATTAAACACTTTAATTCAATCCTAATCCAAATAGGAAAATAATTATACAATAAATTTAATTTGTATTTCAACTTTAAAATATAAAATCAATATTTGATATATGGAGAGGCAAAATTGTAATTCTTCCTAAATATATTGTAATAAATATAAGTTACAAGGGTAAATTCATAAATTACATCTCAGAAACCCTATTGTAATTAGGCCAAAGATATAAAGATAAATTTGAAATTTAACACACTAACACTCTAATGTAACTAGGTATAAAGTGTAATGGTAGAATTGAAGTTATACCCAAGAACCATAAAGAAGGCTATAAGGGTAGAATCGTAATTCTCTCCCCCATCTCTTCTTTCTCCTTTGAGCTGTTTTTGGTAGTGAGAACATTGCTTATTGCCAAAGCAAGCCCAGCAATGACAACAATGGTTGCCGCTATACTGCCCAATAATGCTCATGGGTGCTCCACGCGGGAGTGCCCATTACAATTCTTTTTTTTTCAATGAGTATTCCGGCCAAATCTTAAAAAATCTAGCTAGATCCGGCCAAATCTTAAAAAATACCAAAGAACTTTTTTTTTTTACTGAAGAGATTCAGGAGAGAGAAAATATTTTTTAGGAAAATTACTTTGAACATAAATTAATTCACAACTAATGCCAATAACAATTAAAACATGCAATCAACAACCATAATTGTTTAACAATGGCTCCATTATCACGGTTGGATTTCTCAAAACACATACATGCAAAGAGAAAAAATAAATTTAATAATTGTTTAGGAGTCCCAAGATTCTGTTTGATAGATCTAGAGTTGTTTAGGGTTTATACAAACATTACCTGAAGATAAAATTTGTTTTACGACTTTAAGTATTTGCTTCAAGGATGGGTTTTTATAAGTTACAAGTCATCCAAGTGTCCAACCTCTAATAGTAATCCATACAAATCACCAATGAGAAATCTTTTGAACTCTCTTAGAGGGTGATTGTTATGCCTTTGAGTTATAACTCTTTTTTTTTTGTTTTTTAGGTGTTCTGTAACTTACATAGTTTTTCTCTTTGTTCAAGAGTATAAAAAATAAAAGACATAACATTCTATTTATAAGAAAACTCAAAAACCCTATAAATAACAAAATATCAATTTGCCCCCTGAATAATTTTACATATATTATTTTAGAAAAAAATTAGAAATTTATTCAATCAAGTCCCTACTTGATTTCTCTAGGTCTAGAATTGTAATTCCTTATAAAAATTGCATTCTAATCCTTCATTTCTAAAACTTATTTACAATCAAATCACACTTCATTAATCATTCTATTTTAATTTCTAACCAATGTTTTTATGTGTGTGATCCATTAGATTTTCTAATAAGTTGGCTCAAATATAAATCACAATCTTAAATAAAATAGGATTAAATAAATTAATTTATTATTAATTCAATAATTGATTTATTTATATTTGAAGATCAAGTACAATGTTTAGCAACATGCCATAATACCTCAAATATTAGAAAAGTCATAAGTGGTTTGACTTAATTTTTTTTACTCCCAATTTAATTCTTTCATATTAAGTTGAATTGAGATTGAGTTTGATGTTTTATTTCGGTTGACTTTATATAGGGATATCGTAATTTTTATCTATGTTTCCCGACTCAATATTTGGTTGGAATCAATAAATTTATTATCATTTATTAGCACGTATAATTAAAAATAAATTTTGTAAATAAGAAATAAAAAAATTATCAAGTAAAAAAAGGAATTTAAATTAAAAAAAAAACTCATACAAATGGTCATGTTAATAAACCATAACCACAATAATAATAATAATAATAATAATAATAATAATAATAATTACTCCATATGAATATAATAAAGCAACAAATGCCAATTAATTGGCTACCAAGCAAATGCACAAGGTTTTCTCTACTTCTCCTTTTATGTTTCAAATTTTGCCTTTGCCTCTTAATTACGATCTGCTCGATCTCTTCCTTCGTGTTTTCCGGTGCTAGTTTTTTGCGGGTTTTTTAAAAACATTTTGGCACGTCACTTTCTATATATTTCCTTCTTTTAATTATTATTTTTGTTTCTTCAAATACAATTACATAATATTTGCAAAATTATCCAGTTCTTCCAGGACTATATATTGAATAAGATCGTATTTTTTTTTTTGGTAATATTAGCAATTGTTTTAGAAATATTCATGCTTGAAATGATAATAATAACAACAATATTTTCAGCATCTTTCCTTTTCTTTTATGCATACATCACTGTATGTGGTAACAGGTAACGGTTCACCCTATGGCTTGGAAATCGTGGTGGTCAGCGGCATTGCATTTTATTTTATTTTCCATGTCAAAGATTATTTCTCTTTATTTTACAAACAAATACTCTAAAAAGTTGAAAAATAGAGATAAAAAAAACAAATAAATCAAGCATATAAAACATAACCTTTTATGAAATAATAACCACCGCGTAAACTTTAACATGTCTCCAGGGTGTCTGAAGTATGAACCGTCAAAAGAACTCCTTAGTGAAGCCATGTAGACTCGAAGCCCATTGGACCGGGATTTGTTTTCAAAATCTTTTGTTTCCATTGGTTATTGTTTATATATATATATATATATATATATATATATATATAATAATCTTTCATATTTGATTTATCAAATAGATCGTGAATTAATAAATTTTGGTATTTATTGATGATTTTTTCAAATCCTGGTGGGATGATACTGAACTCATTCATTTTATTACTTGTTAGGATTCATACACTTGCGATTTTGACTAATAAATACATAATTAATCAACCTCAAACACTATTCTTCAACCTTTTTTTTAGAAAATTTTAAGAACTAAAAGTTGATGGACTTCCCCACTAATAGCTATGATTATTCACCATAAAACCAATATTAAACATGAATATTTTTGGATTTAAATCACGTGATTTTTGAGCTGAAAAATATGTTTATGTACGGTTGAAAGAGTTATGAAAAATCTTATTAGATTCTTCCTTCCATGTGTTAAAATCTTATCAGTTATGGACTGGACAAACCAATATGTTCGAATAAATAATTCTTTATAAACCAAATCCAAGTCCAAATTTCAATCGGCAAAAAATAATCTTTTATAATAAAAAATATTAATTTAAAATAAACTCAAACTCATGCTCAAGCTAAGCCAGAGTCAAGCTAAGCCAACGCGCGTGTGGATTTAAACTCAAAACTCACTTTATATATGATATTTTTTCTCTAAAAGCTTGACTTTTTTTTTTGTCTAATTTTAATTGAGTTCTTTTAGAGATTTTTAAGTTTCACTAAAACATATCAACTATAAATTTTTTAAAATAAATTTTTTATTCACTATAATTTTCTAATATAATATTAAAAAAAATTATATTAAAAATTAAATTTTAATAAAATTTTACTCCCATAGTGAGTATTCTTAATTTTCTTATAGATTTTTGGTCGGTAAGATCACGTCATTTCATCCATGTCATTTTTTAGTTGGACAAAAACTTGCCAGTAAAAAGCTAAAACAAGACAGAGAGGAATGACTAGTCATTCTCTCGCCCTTCAAAGTCTTGTCTTGGGTTAAACCCATCTTCATCATCATCATCAATCCAATATTTTTACTGCATGATTTAGATCCGTCCTAAAGTCAATGATAAATTATGAATGAGTTAGTAGATCGTTAATTAAATTACTCAATTGATTTTTATCAATAAATTTAAATATATACAGACACATTTATTTTTATTACAACTACCGTACATTACGACCGACAACCCAGGAAAAAATCTTCGCCGACAAGTTGGCCCATGAATTTTTGGGCCCCTCCCCTTCTCGCTTTGGGAGATTCGGTGGTTCACTTTTCACCAAAGCAATCGCTATCGCCAGCTGTCTACAGAACCATAGCGACCTGGAAACAACACCAAATCAAATCAAACCCGGCCCCACTTGGGTCCACGCTGAAATGTGAAAGCAGGTTCCTCATCCCCACCGTCACATGCATCACCACGTGGCACGCTTCGATTTGAGAAATCATGGTGATCATGATAGCGTCTCCTATGGTGAAAATCATTCATTAACCACATGGTTACACGTGTTTTTTCTTGCGTTATCCGTTGTTTGTGTACTAACCACAGCGTTCGGCATCGAGTCAATAAGATAAAATATATCATAGCACCTTCTAGGGCTATTTAATTAAAATAAAATAGGATATTTAATTAAAATAAAATAAAAACATACACTCCAGGGCTTGTTGTGTTATTTAATTAAACTAAAATAGGATATGCAATAAGTGTAAAAATAACTTCTTCACATCTTGAGTGCAAGGGTGAGTTAAAAAACTAAAAAATTAATTAAATTGAAAAAACTAGAAAAAAATAATAGAAAAAATTAAATCATGAAAAAAAATCGATTAAAATTTTAAAAGAACCAACCAGTTTGGTTTCGGTTTTATAAGCCTAAAACTGAAAAAACCGAACCCAAACCGAAAAAAACTGGAAAAAAACCGAGCCAAACCGAAAAAATCGAGCCAAAACCAAGCAAAACTGAAAAAACCTAGCCAAACAGTTTTGAACCGGTTTTTGTCCAAAAAAACCGAACCGAACCGAAACTGGTCAGTTTAAACCAGTTTTGGTTTTTTTTAAAAAAAAATTCAATTTGGTTATTTTTTTAAAAAAAACCAAAATAAATTGAAAATGATCATTTATATCTTCTCTAAGATGACAATTTTTTTTATTTTTTTTTACTGTGTCTATCATAATCATAGAACAATTAGCTAGATTATGAGAAATTAAGATGATTTTTTACGATATATTATGTGAATATATTTAACAACTCATAATCACTTGCTTATTATAAAAACGAATTGTATTTATTGATTTTTTTTTTAAGCAGCAATGTGCTATTTTAGCCATGATTGTATAAATAACATTGGTAACTAGAATAGTTATAGGGAAATTATTTATCTTATGGTTGGCGATTTTGAAAGGTGAGAAGAAGAAGAAGAAGAAGTTACGTGGCTCTTTCCATGATGTAATCATTAAAGTCGTAAAATCAATAAAAGTCGTGTTTTGTGAAAGCGAAGTCTTCTTTAAAGTCTAGCACTAAAATTAGCCACCCATAGCCCATGTGTGTCATGGTGTTATAAAAATAAAATAAAATTCAATACCACACTAACCATGCAGGGTGCCAGCCAGCTGGCGCATCTTGTTTTTTAGTTTTTCAAATTTATAATAAGTTTACAAAGTACATTTTATAGATTTTCCACTATTTTCATAATAAAAATCTTCAATGTTTTTCACGTGAAAAAAATGATATGAACAGCATAATTATTTTCTCTTATTTACAAGTACCTTTTAGCAATGTAAAGAGTGAAGAATAACTTTTTTCTTTATATTTTTATATTTAATTAGTGTTATTAATTTAATTTATACTATAAATATAATATAATATAATATTTTTTAGTTGACAATATAGATCTTTTATTGTAATTTGTAATTTGAAAAAAATAAAAATAATATTTTATAATTAGATCATCACAAATAAAAAAAATATTAAGATGACTGTTAGAATTATGGTTTTGTTTTTTTTATGAAAATAGTTGTAATGTTTATATGTTTTTTTTTATCTTTTTATGGAAATTGTGTCTTCATTTTTAATATATAAATATATTTTTTAATTTTTCATTGAAAAAGAAAAACTAGAGAAGTAAAACAAAATGGAAAATGGATTAATTTAAAAATACATATTAGTATATTAAGATAATCTAAAAATACTAAAAATATTAATTTAAAATAAAAAAATTAAAACATAAAAACAAACCCATATTGATTAAAGAAAAAAACCACAGGCAGAAACAAAAAGACACTTACAGGCTTTAAAAACACATGATTGTAAAAGCAGAAGGTAGCATGGGAACACGTGTTTTGCTTAATAAATCATTCATGGTTAAGCTTTGGATAATTATTGTTCAAATGCATCTAATCACCATCCCATCCTACACCAATTTAATGCTTTTCGAAAGTCCAAAAAGAAAACGAAGGTAGCCTTCCGCAATGATGTAATCGTTAAACTCGTCCAATCAATATATATTTATATATATATATATATATATATATATTATATATATATATATAAAAAAAAACTAAATTATGTTATGTGAAAGCGAAGTCTTCTCTGAAGTCCAACATAAAAATTAGTGGCATGATCATGTAGTTGTGTCTGCAAATTAAGTCCACCGACACTTGATGCACTCGTGGCATAAAAGGACAAACCATCTAGAACATTAAAAATAATAACTGTGAGGCATAGAAGGAAGATTGCCAAACACACAACGTGGCGCGCTACAGATAAGATTTGGACTGGATCAAACATGTGAGCCTTCTTTGGTTAATTAAATATTTTTTATTCTTTATTTTATATATAATTGTATTTTAAATTTTAATTTTATAAAAATTAAAATTATTTAAGAATAATATAAATCATATTCTGGAGCCATCATTACCTAACATATTAAATTTAAATGATTTTTGATATAAATATCATAATTTTAATGATCAAACGATAACAAGTTTAAATCTCATTAAACTTATTCTCTCGTCCGATTAATAGCACAAGATAAGTTAACGTGAGCTTTGTGTAATTTTAAAATTTAAAGGGCTTTCACTCAAAAAGATGTGTTAGAGAATAATATAGATCATGTATTGGGTCTCATTTAATAACATATAATTTTTTATTTTTAAAAAGTTATTTTTCATTTATTTTACATACAAAAACTTATTTTGCAATAATTTTACTTAAACATATATTTTTAATCTATTTTAAAAAAAATAACTAATTTTTTAAAACCATAATTTTGAAACCCGGCCGACCCGAGGCTGGAACCGAGCCGGATTGAAAAAAAAATAGGGGAAGGAAAAACCCGGTTGACCCGGTCAAAAATCCGGTTGCAACTAGTTGATTTTTGTTTTTTTTACTAAAACAATATTGTTTTGATTAAAAAAATTGATCCAAAAAATTTGATGATCCGATCAAAATCCAGAACCCGAACCTTAAACCCGATATGAAAACTATGTTTAAAACTGCAGTACAAAAAATACTTCTGTAACAACCACACTAAATATTTAGTGGTGGCTAAATACACCTTGTCGTGTAAGAAATGACTAAAGATGGTTGTTGGGAATTGCCCACCCTCTTTTATATTCTTAAATTATATGTTTTTTTGTCATGGAGTTTTGTCATTATATCTGCACTTTTTTTCTATTTTTCAAAAAAATAAAGAAAAACAAACGAAGAAAAGAATATGAAATGATGAAAGAATTAATTTATAACCTAATTTAAAAATGTGATAGCTAAATATTTAAAACCATAGGAATTAATTAATTGGTTTAGTGAAATTGCAGGAACTAATTCATGATTATTTTATTTATTTATTTTCTTTTTAAAACAAAGCTCAAAAAAGATTGTGAAAGGGTTGTTGTCGTTAGAAAGCTTTGTTTGTTTTTATATTTTAAAAGTGTTTAAAAAAAAATTAAAAATTTTTATTTTTAAAAAATTAAAATATTTTAGTGTTTTTAGATCATTTTGATGTGCTAATATCAAAAATAATTTTTAAAAAATAAAAAAATAATATTTTAATATATTTTTAAAAAGATTGCTACTGCTTATAAAAAAGAAAGGAAAAAAAAAAAAGCAATGTTCATCGCATCTATGTCCTTAACGTATTTCGGCATGTCTGAAGAACACATAATAATTGCTTTTCATGAGCTGTCCAGTTCCAGTAAACGGCATCATTGCTAATCAATGGCCGAAGAGAGAATGTCTCTAGATTTTTTGGGAAATTTTCTGGAAGAATAATATAAGACAGAAAAGTATATAAAAAATAGCACACAAATATTAGTATAATGTGAATTAATTAGTGAATAAAAATCAATCTAAAATTTTATAAATATTCAAAAAAATTAGAAAAAAAAGTCATAAGTTAATATGACAGAAAAGGTTATGAGAGAAAAAAAAATGAAAACAAATAATAAATCACTGAAAACTCATCGGAGCTTTTTCTTTAAACATTTGATACCGTTAAAAAAATCTCGATGAAACGATCATAATTACATGATGGAAGACCACGAAACAAGGTTATAATTGATTAAGAGTTTTATTCAAAGATTAATTTATGATCAATTATGATCTTATTTGGTAGTCTTTCAAAATATAATTAAAATCATCACGTCAAGATTAATTTTTATTTTTTTTAAAAAAAAATAAGCATTTGTAGCATGTGCCATGAAAACAATGAAGGACTCCATATTCAATAATTCCTTTCAAATAAAATATCAATACTAAAGTCTTCCTTATTTTTTAGTTAAATAAAATCTCTATCTTTTTTTAAAAATTGATTAATTGTCTTAATAATGCCAGACATATAATAATTATATCATATAACAGCAAATACATCTCTAGACTAGTTGACATTAATAAAAAAAATCACGGTGCCTTAAGCATGTTACTACACTTAAATCGTGGTTTAACACACAATTTTCCGTGGTCTTTTTTAAGATCCCAACGCAAACATTAACAATTAACAATGATAAATATATTATCCCACCTTTATTAAAAAACTCAACGCCATTAAATCCCATCTTAATTAGAGATCTCGTGAACATGACAAGTGCTGCATAAAAAAAAGAAAAGAACATTACAGGCATAGTTTTTAGACCTAACCTAGTGGGCAGTATGATTCAAGATCCGGGTTTCAGGTTTTGATCGTATTATTAGATGGTTAGGGTTAATTTTTTTTTAAATCAAAATGATGTTGTTTTAGTAAAAAAACAAAAACAAAAGTTAACGAATTGCAACCAAGTTTTTTACTGTGTTTTATTGGGTCACACTGAGTTTTTTTTTCCTTGTTTTTTTTTCAATCTGGCCCAATTTCAGCCCCGAATCGACCTGCCAGGCCGAGTTTTAAAACTATAATCACAAGAGTACCACCAAGTTATCAATCACTAAAAAAACAAAAAATATTGCAGCGAATAAAGATTAATCTCAGGTTTGTAATGTTTGTGGTTGGTAATGTTTTTAAAAATATTTTTTTAATTGAAAATATATTTTTTATATATCTTTTATATTAGTATATAGAATCATTAAAAAATTAATTTAATAAGTAAAAAGTAATTTAAAAAATATTTTACAAAAGTAAAAACTATCAGCTCCAAATAAGCAATTCAAAAAGTAATGTAATTTAGTATTATTTGCATTTTCATTTTTTGTTTTTATCTTCCGAATTTTTTGATATAAAAGCAAAAAACTAATATTTTTTTTTTCAAACTAAAAGAAAACTAACAATTCCTATCACATTTGTTTTAAACCATTTTCGTTTTTTTATTTTAAATAATGATTTGAAAGCAGAAAATAAAAATACCAAACTACCCCTAAACTTACTTAAGAATCATCGATCAAGTATCTTAAAAGCCATCACGTTAACCAACACACTAAAAGTCAACGTTTATGAACAGTGAAAGTCAAACACAGTCCGTACACGGAAAAGTTTTTTTAAAACAAGAAGAGGCTCAAGAGCCACGGCATTAATTGTACCGGTTTTCCCGTGATAAAATAAAATAAAGAAAGGCAAACTATTATTTAATATTTGAATCGATAAAAACTTGACGAGCTCAGTTGGATTTGTACGTATTAATGACATGTGTGGTAACGTGTTTGTGGTTATTTTTTAAATGATTTTTTATGTTAAAATATATTAAAATAATATTTTTTAATATTTTAAAAATTATTTTTAAAATCAGCGCATCAAAATGATTTAAAATATATAAAATAAATTAATTTTTTATAAAACACGATGATAATACCTAACATCTCATCTCATGAATCTAATTAATAATAGAAGAAACTCTTTGTTTTAATATTTTAAAAATATTTTTTTTTATTTGAGATTATTTTTTTGATGTTTTAAGATTATTTTGATGTGTTGATATTAAAAATAATTTTAAAAATTAAAAAATATTATTTTAATTTATTTTAAAATAAAAAATATTTAAAAAAACTGTTATTATATTTTTAAATAACCGATAAACAAAACATATATAGAAGTGAAACGTCAGAAAAAAAAAAAGATAAAAAAGAAGAAGTTGACCACACAAATAAGGAAGGAAAAAAGCTATGAATTAGGATCTGCTCACGCAGCGTAGATCACGTTTCATATCAATTTTTGATATTATAGAAATGTGCTTTCTAAATATTTTTTTATTTAATAATATTTTTTTATTTTTTAAAATTTATTTTTAATATAAAAAATCCTTTTAAAACACTGACTATTACATTATTCGCCTTTACTGCACTGCTCTGCAACGCGCTTTCCTTTACCTAAAAAAAAAAAGCCAGTCTGCATCCTCATTTTAATTTTCTGTCAAAAAATACGTTTTTTAAGTTGCCTCCACAAAATACATTAATACAGATTTGGTCCTTGTAATTATATAATATTGTCGTCGTCTTCGTCGACCCAATGAAAAGAAAAGAAAAATACAAATTAGGTAGACACGGCTACATGCTAATATACGAAAAGGATGGAGAGAGTGGGTGGGGGCGGCAAGAGACATCGCCACCATCACATCTGGTCCCCACTTTTTTTTTTTTTTGATCTTTTATTCTAATTTTTTCAATCGATTAATATTTTTATTATTGTAAAATCAGCATAACAAGTGGTAGTACCATCATCAGCTTTTCTTGATCTGTCTGGCTGTCAGTCCCCACTCTCTCCATCTCTCTCTGCCACAGATTGAAACCAGCTAACATACAGAGAACAAAGCGACTTGGCTTCTCAAACAAATCTTATACGTTCAAAGAATAGAACCCTGCAATAAAAAAAAGCAGCCAGCTCTTCTCCTTCTTTAAGAACAAAAAACAGCGAGTGGTTTTTCTTGGGAGAAGCAGTGTGGAATGAATGAGCTGACTCGGTTCTGAGCTGGGGTTTTGCTCTTATTTTTAGATTTGAAGAAAATGAACACCGGGGGTCGACTCATTGCTGGTTCTCACAACAGGAACGAGTTCGTCCTCATAAATGCCGATGAAAATGCAAGAGTAAGTAACCCATTTGCTCGTTTTGCTGATTTCTGATCTGGGCTGGTTGTTTTTTTTTTTCTAACTTATATTTAGTGATTTCACTTTCTGATTTTTTTCTAAAGCTGGGTTAAGCTTTCTTTTTGCGTATTTGCTTGAATTTTGGGATTTGCTAGAACAAATCAATGCACCTCAAGTTTCATTTTTTTCATTCTGTTAATATAAAAGGATGGTATTTTGATATTTGGAGAATTAGATTATGTTTTTGATGTAAATGCTGGAGTCAATCTCCAATGTTTTTGGAAACTGGTAAGGAAATGAAAGTTTCAGGGCAGATTTGTATATGTTTAGTCTTTTGTTCTTCCAGATCCATATGCATTATGTTGATCTGAAGTTCATGACATGAGAAAAAAAAGAAGGGGACTTGGGTTATTCGACAATTTTGTTGACGCTGTACGGGAACAAAAAAGTGCACTTGTTTGCAATTTAGTATTTGGATAGCTTTCCAGTATTTTTTTAAATTATTATTGGAAGTTAATGTTTTATTTGGATTTTTATTTCTTATTTAGTTTATATTATTAGGTTTCGTTTCAACCTATTACTTTATATCTGCCAAAAAAGAGTTAAATTCAATTTCTTGGTGTTTTGCTCGGTGAGCTAATGAAATTCGGGCATGCGAAAAAGGAGTTAGTACATTAGCGTATCAATGAATTGTGATGATAAATCAACAGGAGTTGCTAGATTCAGTTAACTTAAATACTAATCTTCCATGCATTTCTTGTATTTGTTTAAGTTATCATGTTTCATGATCAGGTGTTGAGATAACTCATTTTGGGGTATTTGGGTCTGTACAGATTAAGTCGGTTCAAGAATTGAGTGGACAAGTGTGTCATATATGCGGGGATGAGATTGAGATTACAGTGGATGGAGAGCCATTTGTTGCCTGCAATGAATGTGCTTTCCCTGTGTGCCGGCCCTGCTATGAATATGAGAGAAGAGAGGGAAATCAAGCTTGCCCTCAATGCAAAACCAGATACAAGCGCCTCAAAGGTTAGGTTTTTCCTGTACTCTTGTGTGTGTCTGTACTCGTTTTAATTTTGTGCACCATTCTGAGTGTCCTTAACTGCGAAATATACTGCAGGTAGTCCCAGGGTTGAGGGTGATGAGGAAGAAGATGATATTGATGATTTGGAACATGAGTTTGATTATGGAAATTTTGATGGTTTAAGCCCAGAACAAGTTGCAGAGGCAATGCTGTCTTCACGCATGAACACTGGCCGTGCTTCTCACTCTAATATATCTGGAATCCCCACACATGGGGAGCTTGATTCCTCTCCCCTTAACTCTAAAATTCCTCTTTTAACTTATGGAGAGGAGGTAATTCAGTTTGCCATTGATACGTGCACGCAAACAAATACCAACACAAGTGGTTAAATAATGAATTGAACTTATTTTCCTCTTCTTTTGTTTTAGGATACCGAGATTTCTTCTGACCGACATGCACTTATTGTTCCACCGAGTCATGGAAATAGATTTCATCCGATTTCTTTTCCTGATCCTTCTATACCTTGTAAGTCATGGTCCATTTTCTGCTTGCATTTCCTTCTGTTGATTGTTCAATTTATCCAGTCATTTTTTTGAACTTAATGTTTCCATGTAGTAGCTCAACCAAGACCAATGGTTCCAAAGAAAGACATTGCAGTGTATGGGTATGGGAGTGTGGCATGGAAGGACAGAATGGAGGATTGGAAGAAAAGGCAGAATGACAAACTTCAGGTTGTTAAGCATGAAGGAGGACATGACAATGGAAACTTTGAAGGGGATGAATTGGATGATCCTGATTTGCCCATGTGAGCAACTCCTGCAATTTTTTTTTATATCAGTTTTACGTCATATATATACTTGAATTAACAACTGCAGATGTTTGGTGAGATAACATGCAGCAACAAAGTTTTAGAAAATCTTAAAATATTTACTGATCACCTGAAATGCCCTGTTGGACTTCATACTCTGTAATATACACAACCTTGGCAAATCATCACTTTGGAAAGAAATACATCACATGAGATGCTTGACAGCAAGATTGCTTATACTGCACATCTAGGCTCTGGCCATTTGAAGGGGAGAAGGAGAAGTCACTCATTGAAATCTTAACTTCTTCTATCACTAAACCTGCTGCCTAGCAAACAAGTGAAATGGGAAGGGCATGTGATCCTCTATTGAATGCTGGCATTTCCTACTTACACAACCTAATGTGTTCTTTTGTCTTGAACCTGACCTTTCAGAGAGGGATTTATCTTTTGCAAGTTACATTTCCTATGTGATACTCTTGGCTGGACTCAGTAATCTGTTAATTGATACAGTTGTAGAATATAGACAATTATGTGAATTCTAATTCAAAAAGTCTACAGTATTGATCCTTTTTCCTTCTATCTATGCTGTTTGTTGGTTTATCCATTCATTTGTTTGGGCTATTTATATACTTTCATGATGTACTTTCAGGATGGATGAGGGCAGGCAGCCACTTTCAAGGAAGTTACCCATTCCCTCAAGCAAGATAAACCCGTACAGAATGATAATCATTCTACGTCTTGTAGTTGTTGGCTTATTTTTTCACTATAGAATTCTCCACCCGGTCAATGATGCGTATGGTTTGTGGTTGACATCAGTAATATGTGAAATATGGTTTGCAGTATCATGGATTCTAGACCAGTTTCCAAAATGGTATCCTATAGAACGGGAAACATACCTTGATCGGCTGTCACTGAGGTATATGGAACTTACCCATTTAGTTCTATGAGTAATGATTTCTTGACTTATTGAAATTATTGGGCTTCTTGTCATTCTCTTTCCCCTGAATTAACTTTCTTCTTTATCGATCTGTGCGTGAAGTTTGATAGCTTAACATTGTGTGTGCTTTTCAGGTATGAAAAAGAAGGGAAACCATCTGAGTTAGCCAGTGTAGATGTTTTCGTAAGTACAGTAGACCCTATGAAAGAACCTCCGCTGATCACTGCGAACACTGTCCTCTCTATTCTCGCGGTTGATTATCCTGTGGATAAAGTTGCATGCTACGTGTCAGATGATGGTGCTGCCATGCTCACATTTGAAGCTCTCTCTGAGACATCTGAATTTGCTAGGAAATGGGTTCCGTTCTGTAAAAAATTTAATATTGAGCCCCGAGCCCCTGAGTGGTATTTTTCTCAGAAAATGGACTATTTGAAAAATAAAGTTCATCCAGCATTTGTCAGGGAAAGGCGTGCCATGAAGGTTAGTGACTTCTCATCATTCAGATTCATGTTGATCTAAGTTTTGCTGGAGTATAACCCCAAATTTGATATATATTCTCAAAACTGATGTAAGATCTAGTTCAGTGACGTGATGATTATCCTCCCCGTAGTAGCTCATAATTGTTTTTGGCTGTATTTTTGTACAGAGAGAATATGAAGAATTCAAAGTGAAGATAAATGGGCTGGTTGCCACCGCACAAAAGGTTCCAGAAGATGGTTGGACAATGCAAGATGGAACTCCATGGCCTGGAAACAATGTACGAGACCATCCTGGCATGATTCAGGTAATATTGCAATTCTTTCTAAAATGTATCGATAGTCTCTGGATTCATCTATTGCAAGAGTAATGCATGTTCTGGAAGTAAAAATTAGTAGTTTGTCCTCAATAAGTGCACAATATGTTTTTGGCAAATCATGATATCGAACTTGATGATCCTATTTTTTACTAATTTTTTTATTTGCTTGGTTTGTTATTTGTCGAATGCATTGGCAAAAGCAGCACTTATGATTCATTGAGGTGCTACTCTTACCAGTAATCTGTCATGTTCAATGAAATCCTGTCATCCAAACTGGTTCTGAAATGCCTTGTTGACTTGACAAATTCTATAGTTCTTACCTCCACAGACTGTTGTCAAGTGACGAATCAGTCTATTAGTACTAGAGTCCCTTACTAATTATGGGGTTTAAGCTGCTCAAGTAGATGATTAGCACTGTAAATTTTAGTGATGTACTCATGTGCCATGTAAAGAGTATTCTTTTCTTTGCAGGTGTTCCTTGGACAAAGTGGTGTTCGTGACGTGGAAGGAAACGAGTTACCTCGTTTGGTCTATGTTTCTCGTGAGAAGAGACCAGGATTTGAACACCATAAAAAGGCTGGGGCCATGAATGCACTGGTAAGCGTGGGACGTTGGATGACTTGTATATTTATAACGTTTGTAGATGACTTTTTTTGGTCCTGTTATGTGCCTTATCTTACAATTTACATGTGGCCAAGGACTAACAAGCTTTGCCTACATTTCTATGACTGTGATAGATGCGGGTCACTGCAGTTCTGTCAAATGCCCCCTATCTTCTGAATGTTGACTGTGACCATTACATTAACAATAGCAGAGCACTTAGAGAAGCAATGTGTTTCTTGATGGATCCAACATCAGGAAAAAAAGTCTGTTATGTGCAGTTTCCTCAACGATTTGATGGCATTGATCGTCATGATAGATACTCAAATCGGAATGTTGTATTCTTTGATGTACGTGCAATTTGCTTTCCTGCTTTTCTTTTTCACTGATCATTTTATTGATTATGATGAAAAAGCTAATTTCCTAACTGAAAACAGATCAATATGAAAGGATTAGATGGCTTACAAGGACCAATATATGTTGGAACTGGGTGTGTTTTCCGGAGGCAAGCTCTTTATGGTTATGATGCACCTGTAAAGAAGAGGCCCCCTGGCAAGACCTGCAACTGCTGGCCTAAATGGTGTTGTCTATTCTGTGGGTCCAGAAAAAACAAGAAATCGAAGCAAAAGAAGGAGAAGAAGAAGTCAAAGAACAGGGAAGCATCAAAGCAGATACATGCTCTTGAAAATATCGAAGAAGGAATTGAAGGTTTTACCAAGCTATTTCACCTATTGTATATTATTAATTTGTGTTTAATTTTTAGAAAATCTCTTAACCGATTAAGAGTGGGCTGATATTGCAGAATCAACTTCTGAAAAATCTTCCGAAACATCCCAAATGAAGTTGGAAAAGAAGTTTGGGCAATCTCCAGTGTTTGTAGCTTCCACTCTTCTGGAGAATGGTGGAGTTCCTCGAGATGCGAGTCCTGCATCACTGTTGAGAGAGGCCATTCAAGTTATCAGCTGTGGTTATGAAGATAAGACAGAATGGGGCAAGGAAGTAAGTGAGAGCAAGAGACTTGAACTGTTTGAGCCTACCATAAGCAAGTTGTACTTTTATCACCCACATATCATCTAAAATTATTGTGCTGTACCAGGTTGGCTGGATATATGGTTCTGTAACAGAAGATATCCTGACAGGATTCAAGATGCACTGCCATGGGTGGCGGTCTGTGTACTGCATACCTAAGCGGCCTGCATTTAAGGGGTCGGCTCCTATTAACCTCTCAGATCGTCTACACCAGGTTCTTCGATGGGCCCTTGGTTCAGTCGAGATTTTCTTTAGTAGACACTGTCCAATTTGGTATGGTTATGGGGGTGGATTGAAGTGGCTGGAACGATTTTCTTACATAAACTCTGTTGTGTATCCTTGGACATCCATCCCCTTGCTTGTTTACTGTACACTACCAGCTATATGCCTTCTCACTGGGAAATTCATTGTTCCTGAGGTAACACCCCACTTTGTCTTATTGTCATGTTCACTTTAAAAAGTGAAACATAGTTATTCTTTATAGCAAGTAGTTACTTTTAATGAAATCTTCTTATCTCATTGTTGATTTAAAAATTGTTTTTCAACTCGAGGCATGTGTTTTCAAGTAACATGACTGAAACCATGTTTCTGTTTTGATTTGTTGTGGCTCTATTATGTTTATCAGTCATCCCTTATTTCTACAAGACTTGTTCTGTTTAACTAGATTTATTGCATATGGCTCATCAGTTTAACTAGGTTGATTGCATATACTTGTTCTGTTGTCATATGAAAAGCTTGTTTTCATGCAGTAGTATTTGTGTAGAGTGGAAAAATACAGTTTTTTTCTCGTGGTTGATCTCGCCGCTTCTAATCATCTAGGTTTTGATCTAAATTGGGCCTTTTATGTTATTCAGATCAGTAATTATGCCAGTATTGTGTTCATGGCCCTCTTCATATCTATAGCTGCAACTGGTATCCTGGAGATGCAGTGGGGTGGTGTTGGAATAGATGACTGGTGGAGAAATGAGCAATTTTGGGTGATTGGAGGTGCTTCGGCACACCTTTTTGCTCTCTTCCAGGGTTTGCTCAAGGTTTTGGCAGGTGTCAGCACAAACTTCACTGTGACATCAAAAGCAGCAGATGACGGAGAATTCTCAGAGCTTTACCTATTCAAGTGGACATCACTGTTGATCCCTCCTACAACGTTGTTGATCATGAACATAGTGGGTGTTGTGGTAGGGGTCTCAGACGCCATCAATAATGGGTATGATTCATGGGGTCCATTGTTTGGGAGGCTGTTTTTCGCCTTGTGGGTCATCATCCACCTCTACCCATTCCTCAAGGGGCTTCTTGGGAAACAAGATCGCATGCCCACCATCATTTTGGTATGGTCAATTCTGCTGGCTTCAATCCTAACTCTTTTGTGGGTTCGCATAAACCCATTTGTGTCCAAAGGTGGTCCTGTTCTGGAACTGTGCGGATTGAATTGTGATTAGGTGTATTTGGCCATACATAAATGATTCTGGAGCCAAGAGGCATTCCACAGACAGGGCGCAAAATGCATTGCCCAATGTGACATGCCATGGCCAAGATAAGAGAGATTTTTGTGATAAGAAAGCTGTAATTTGGGGGTGTAGATACTTTTGGGTGTGGGGAAGACACCTTTTTCTTCTTCTTTACAGGGTTTTCATTAATTCTTTAATTAAATTCTTATGGGTTCTAGAGGGTTTTGTTCTTCAGGAGTTTCTGTATGTTCAAGGGCATTGAATAATAAATTATCCCGGTCAATGTGGGGATTCATGTAAGTGTCTTTAACCACAACCTATTGTTTTTGTTGTCTCCCTGCTAGTGACCTGCACATTTATGTTGCGTGCAAATATTATGGCATTTTGTGGTCTCTCATTTTCCTTGAAATAGCTCGAGATTCATACATCTTTTGTTGTCTGTCATTGTAATGTTTCTGACAATAACGTCTGTTCTGGGATTGGATTTGAGATCTATCAACAAATGCAAAGCCTGCTTTTATTGAATAACATTAGAATTCCAAGCCTGCAAGGACTTGATGCTTTATCAGAGAAAAGAAGCCTAAACTAGTTTTTTGGGCAGAAAAGTTGGTCCCGGACCTAACTGAAAACGACCGGTTTGGTTTGTGTCGGTGTTTTTCCTTTGATAACCGGAAAAACCAACAACTTCTATAAAGTTATACCGGCACAAGGAAAGGATAACTATGCAGAGGGAGAAGGTACTGATAAGAAGACAATTACAGATAACTAGAGCAGATCGAACAAACATCAACACCAGGCATTGGATTACTTGAAAGTTCCCATTATTGATAGAAGCAAAAAATCAACACTCTGTACTCTTAAATCCAACAATAAATATTAAATAATCACAAGCAAGACTAATTCATTAGAAACAAAAACACTTTTACAAAGGACAAAGAACAAAACAACAATTCTAATCAAATAGCTTATTACTTTGAAGTTTTAAAATGGAGATGCAGGCCCTTGAAATATAAATCGTCCAGCTCCTTTGTTTTCTATGGTGGTGATTCAAGACCTGCTCCAACTTGTTTTGTTATTAAAACACAAAAAGGTAAATTATTGAATCCACATTTTTTAACTTTGTAACGTAGAAGCACAATATTTAACTTCACAGGAGAATGTGAAGTCTGTCAGAGAGCTTTACCTATTCAATTCAAATCGGTTTTAGCCTTATGTAATCAAAACCGAATTAAACCGATTAATTTTTGTAGTTTTTAAATTGAATATTTTGGTTTTTTTTCTCGGGTTTTTTTACAGTTTCTTCGATTTAATCAGTTGAAACACTTCTAATAAACACTCTTCTTCAAAGCAAAAATGGCAGAAAATTCAGTAACTATCAGTACCTCTAGCAGGACCATAACAATTCTCTCCCCCTTAAAAAACCTTGCCTTCAAGGTGAGGGCAGGTGGTTTTCAACCAAGATTCCTACACCCATCCAGTGTTTTCCTTAGTATGTCCCTCCCATCGTAACAATAATTTGTTCTTGGTCTTTCTTCTCGAGGTTTAGCTCCTTCTATATAGGATCTTTACTGGTTCTGGCATGGTCTGTTGCTTAGAATAAAAACCAAGTAGCTTTTGTTCAGTGATGTTGTCTTTCCCGACCCGTTTCTTTAACAATGAAACATGGAAGGTGTTGTGGATGTGTGCTTCTTCGAGAATATCCAAATAATATGCCACCTCTCCCATTTTCATAAGAATCTAGAATGGCTAATAATGTTTAAAACTTCTGGTTTTTATTTTTGTCCATGGTGGTGGACTGTCGAAATGGCTGGAGTCTCAGGTACACCCACTTATCCGCTTCGAATTTGAGCTCTTTTCTCCCTTTGTATGCTTGCTTTTTTTTTTGGGGGGGGCTTGTCTTGTGCTTTTTATAAGTTCTATTTGAGAATCTCTAGTTGTTCCTTCCTTTTTCTAACAGTAAATCTGATGCTTCATTATTGGTTGAACCTGGTATGTTGTTTGTAATGCTTGGGGGTGGGCAACCATAAACTGATTTGAATGGGGTGGTCTTGATTGAGGTATGATAACTGGTGTTGTCACTGTATTATGCCATGGTCAAACAATTCAACCAGCCCTTTGGGTTATCTCTAGCATAGCACATTAGGTAGCTTTCGAGAGTCTTGTCAGTGGCTTTGGTTTGGCCATTGTTTGGATGGTAAGCCGTATACATCAACAATTTTACTCGAATCTGAAATAAGATCTATATGTATGGAAAAAGATCATGAACTATTAAGTTACTTTGACCTATTCTTGGTAGTTTACGATGCCGTTCCTCCTTGTTGACATTGCTCCGGTGTAACTGATGCTACATCGTTTGAGGAGATCCAAATATCTTCGCCACATGTCAGCCTTTCATGGTGGAAACATCCTCATCTGTCCATGTAAGCACCTCTCCCCTTAATCCTATTCGTACACTTGCTAACCCAAATTAATTATTTGCAGGTGCTTTGTCTTCCACTGCCTTCTTCGTCATCCACAAATCAAGACATCCAGACCCTTCTTCTTCTTCTACTAACCCAGAAAACGAACACTCTTCTTCAAAGTAAAAATGGCAGAAAGTTCGGTGACTGTCAAGACCTCTCATCTCACATAACCACTATAGTCATAATGTTTATCTACAACAACTTGTTTGCTAGTGAATGTGGACCAGGAATATATGAAAATGGAATTTTTGAAGGGTTGAGAAGACATATGCTAGTGATCAGGTACATGCCAAGATTCTGGTGGCATATTTGTTTTGGTAGCTGTCCTTATAGTGGACAGAGGGCATGCACCTAACGTTTTGAAGCTGTCATGCAATGAAGCACAAATAAGAGCCAGCAGGAGATATCAACGACATGGCAACAACCCTAGAGTTTGGGAATGACCAGTGCCTTCAATGCCTAATACGAGAGCACGTATTCATACGTGTATCTCTGCTTCAGCTATTTGATCAATGTTTCAAAACTGAAAACCAGTGTATAAAGAAAAAAACGAAAAAGAAGAAGGAGAAGAAGTAGATTTTAAACATAATCAAGGACGAAAACGCAATTTCCCATATATATGATCTATGATTATTAGGGGTGTTCAAAAAAACCAAAAAACCGATTAAACCGGAAAAAAATAACTGAAAAAACCGAACCGTGAAAAAAACCGATTAAAATTTTGAAAAAACCGACCGGTTCGGTTTCGGGTTTTTAAGCCTGGAACCGAAAAAACCGAACCGAACCCGAACCGAAAAAAACCGAGCCAAACCGGTTTGAACCGGTTTTTGTTCTAAAAAACCGAGCCAAACCGAACCGAAACCGGTCGGTTTGAACCGGTTTTGGTTTTATTTTTTTTAAAAAAAATTGGTTTGGTTACTTTTTTTTTTGATAAAAACCAAACCGAACCGAAAGTAAACACCGCTATTGATTATTACAGAAAACACTAAAAGTTGTATGTTTTTTACTGTATACGTGCATTGTTAACTCATATTTTACTTTGTATTCAGTGTCCATTTTTTTCTAAGGCATAGACCCTTCTTCTTTTTTTTACATGTCCACATTTTAACATGTAAGGTTGATTCCTTTTTATTATTATTATTACTTTTTTCAGTCCAGGGAGTGTGGAAAACTGATTGTTCTGATTTTTTTTCCATGCTAGCATTTTCTTTAGCAAATTGAAAGACTAAATCTATAGGTTTTTTTTTATAGCACGCCAATGAACTTTTTTATATGGAACACTGCTAGATAAACAATTGGTTTTAGCTAGGGATGGACAATACTAAAAAATAGTGGTTTTAGTTAATGGAGGGGCAAAAACAAATTATTAATGAAGGTAAAATGTCTAGAAAGTATAGGCGTTGCCTCGTGTACATAGGAGCAATAATAGGTTTTTCTCTTCCTCGACCTAACCTTATGCACGCGAGCCTACCCCACTCTTTCCTTTTTGGTTACTAACCCATATCAAAATTCACTATATAAACACTAGAAGAAAGTTTTATTTTTTCAATAAAGAATTGAAAACCCATTAATATATATATGAGCAGCATTTAAGAATACAATTGAAACCGTGTTTCCTAAAAATTTGATAGTTTTGCTTAAAATTATTTTATATATATTTTTGGATCGTTTTGATGTGCTGATGTTAAAATAATTTTGTTTTAAAAAAACATTATTTTAATGCATTTTCAAGTGAAAAGTACTTTGAAAAGCAATTTGACCGAAATAAATTATTGAGCCTAATTATAATGAACCAAATATAAAAGCTAAAAGCGGGAAAAAAAATTTAAAAAGGGACTTCTAAAAAGTGACTCGAGTAAACCTATATCGACGACTAGCGCAACACCACAAGTCAAGTCATATTTTTTTAGTGTAAGAAGAAAAAAAGTCTAGATGACACTAGGATTTCTATAAAAGTAAAAAACAATCTAAGTCTCAGGTTACAACCCTAATTTAATAATGTGAAAAATCAAGCAAACTCGGGAAAATTTCCTAAACCCGGGTTAACTTTCAAAATCACAACCCATGAAATCTCTGACTCGGGCTCAATGAAGAAGCCAAATTCCTAATCAATTTAATATTGAAAGATAAAATTATAAAAAAAACTTGTCAAAAAAAAATACAAATCCAATCTGAAAGAAAAACAATAATGGAGGGTGAAGTTGAAAGAAACTGAAATTTAAAAACCACTTAAAATAAATAGCAATCAAAAGAATGAAGACCGAATCTAACAAACTAAAAAACTGAAGGAGGATAAAATTGAGAAAAAGTCCTATTTTAGAAATTAGTTAAAATAAAACAAACAGGAATAGAAAAAAGAGGGACTAAATCCAAAAAAAAAAACCCTGAAGGGCTGATCTGCAAATTTGAAGGGAGATAGGGATTTCTAGGAGAAAAGAGAAAAGAAAAATGAAAGGCTACTAGCACTGAGCTGAAGGTCCATGGGCCATGCATGTTACCTAGGGAGCAAAAGGATGCCAAGACAAAGAAGACAAATCGAATGACATGGCAAAATAATGGTTTTGATCGTCGTAGTTGCCCGTAAAGGACTCTTGAAGGTGGTAGATTAACTGAAACGTGCAACACACACGTCAATAACTTTTTTTATTTATTGAAATACCAAATTGCTCCTATAACAAAATAATTACTATGAAAAAAGCATTGTGAAATGACAGATAAGCCCTTGCAATCAAGCTTTGACAATTTTTATTTTAAGAGCAATAGAGTCATTACAATGAGGTTGAAAAAGTGAAATATAAAAAAAAATTCTCTAAATCATAGTTAAGTATGTTTTTTGCTTTTAACGGCAATAAAGTAATTTAATTGTGCAAAAAGTTGCAAAAAGACAATATTGCCGCCAAACAATTCAAGAATGATAAATGGACCTTATGAAAACTCTCATTTACCTCCAAGGTCAATTTACTTGATTTTTTATGTGAAGGGAAAAATCATCATTTTACTACTTCGATCCATAGTCAAACTTAATATTTATACAGTGGGCTGGCCACGCCTCTTAGGTTTTTGTAATACTACCTGAACATAAAATATTCAACAATAAAATTTTGAATTAGGGTTTTTGTGTGATCCTTTTTCAGTATAATTTTGTGTTAATGTGCTTGCTGTTTTTTTATGTTGTTTCCATATGATCAGTTGGTATCAGAGATTCTTGGTGGTTAGTTATTGAATAATTATGGCTGAAAGAGGTCACAAAATAGGATATGCTCTTGTAGGAGAGGATGATAAAGTTTTTTTTTCTCAATATAGAGATGGTCGGGAACTAATAATAGAAAACAAGCAAAGACAACCCTTAAATAAATCTAAAAACATATCGAAACCAACATGAAAACTCGAAAATAAAAGAAAAGTAATAGAAGTCTTAAATAAGCTAGGAAAAAACATCATAAATAAAGCTAGAAAAAAAAAAGGAATTCTAATCCAAAACAAGAAAAGAATCCAAAATCAACTAGAAAAATAAAAAAATCCTGAACAATTATTTAAAGGCTTTACCGAACTCGATGGATAAATGCTGGTGTTGTGAATGCATTTTTTAGCATCATAAAAAGTTGTAATTGTGAAACGAAAAATTGATACGTTTGTTTGATAAAGTAAACCAAAATTATATGAATAAATAAATGATAAAAAATAATTATTAACACTAGCCAAATATTAAAACAGAAAGCGAAAAGACAAATATACATGAAAATATTTGATCTTGTGGCAAAGGAACTATGAAATTTTAATTTTTATTTAATTATACAACAATGAATTTTATTAAGAAAAGTAACAATTTAATTCATGTTTTAAAAAATTAATTTTCTATATATTCTTTAAAAATATAACTTTTTGTAGCTATCTTGTCTATTAGATAAAAATGAAAGCATTTAAAATTCATACAAAAAAAAAAAAACTTGATGATTTGAAATAAAGATTAAAAAGCTATCTCTTTAATTAAAACCACTTTATCTTATTAATGCAAATTTTTAAGATTGTTATAATCCAATTTTTTACTATATATAATTTGTATATATTTCAAAACTATGTAAAAATTCTAAAAAAAATGGTATTTCCATAAAACTGGTGAAGTTTAACCTTTTTGTTACTTTTAATTATTTTTATGTGTCAAATTAAGTTAAAAAAAAGTGTCATTTTAATTAGTTTTATGTGTCTAAAAAAGGATGTCGTTTTATTCTTGCAAGGAACACCAGTTTTGCAGAAGCAAGTGTTCCTAAAAAATCATCAATTTTAATTCTTCAGCAGAAATTACTGTAGCAATCACTTCGGGCGTGAATCACTCAAACAAATCTCCAAGACCCAGTCTAACGTCAAATTCATATGGTCAACTTTTGAAGAATCATTTCCTTTCACCAACCAAGCATGCATGATCTCGGCCTTCCATTTTCCCAGCAAAAATACAGTGAAAGACCATCTAGATAATATATTAAAATAATATTTTTTTAATTTTTAAAAATTATTTTTAACATAACATTTTTTAAAATTAAATTATATTTTTAAAATAGAAAAAAAAAAAAACAAATAAAAGAGAGACCGCCATTCATTCATCTCTCGGGCAAGAGAAGACAAAACCGACCGCCATTCTCACAAAAAGACCAGCCGTTATATATCTCCTCCTCCACGGACGAGAGAAAACAAAAATCCTCCGCCGACCATCAACACTCTCTCAAAGACATATATACAGAGAAGGAGAGTAAGAAAGGAGGGTTGGAACCAATCTCTCTTATTTTTACACAGACCATCCATCTTTTTTTAAAAAAAAAAAAAAAAAAAAAAACGACTATGTCCATAGCCACCACACACACCACCTTCCTCTCCATTGTCCACTATAGCTTCACTTTCCCTTAACAACACCACCAATAGCGAGCACAACCAAACCAACAATAACAAAGGAAACCCAAGGAAACTCTCACGGTGACGGCCACCAGATTTAGCTACATCAACCTAACAACAGCCTCACTCATCTCCACTGTCACCACCACCATAGACCCTGCCACCATTGATCGCCATCAACGCTAGAAGCTCCCTTATCCTCTCTCCTCGAAACCCGAACTCTAAACCAATAGCCTATTTTCTTTCTTCCAATTCGTTCGACAATAGACAGCTCCACCAACCACCTAGACAGAATCCATTAGCATCCGTAGGTGACGACGACACCACAACAGAAAACCATATAGTGAGAAGATCACATGAGAGAAGGAAATGGGAAGCCTGAAACTTTAGACGCCCCGATCTCTCTCTCCTGGGGCAACAACAACTCCAACTATCGGCCCAAGCATGAAGAGGGAGAAAAAGACTACCCGCACTGGTCTTCTGATATTCAGGTCACCAAAGTGTGATTCCATACACCACTAATCATAGCCAAAACTTTTTTGTTTGATTCCAGTAGCTCCAAACCACTACTACCATCCCGGAAGGTCAATTTCAAACCATGAGTTAATTTTCAACAATTTTTAACTGTAATTTGTGTGTTTTTGTTAATTAGTTTTGTTAAATTAGTTTGTTGATTTAGTTTGATGATTTTTTTTAGGATATTGACTTATTGAGGGTTTTCATGTGTTTGTACATGATTTGTATGTTATGCTTGAATTCGTAAGCATGGATAAATATTTGAATGTTATTGGATATAAATATTTTTTAGGTGTTTAAGATTAATAGATGTGATATGTTGTGCACGACGATTATTTCATGCGAGTATGATTTTTGAGTATGATTTTTGCGTGATGAAGATTTAGTTGGATGCATATTTTTAATTTTTGAGTAAGCTTGATTTATCAATATAATTGTGATTTATGTGTCAGGCTTGCATAATTTAATGATATGCTTAAAAAAAATCCAAAGTTTATTTTTCTCACAAGCATGCGAGTCCAACATTTATTTTTAAAACCTAATAAAAAGAAATTATTTGCTATTCACTTTTTATATTTTAGTTACATGGATTCACAGCGAGCAAGTCCTCTGTATATTAAGCTGAGCAGTGAATTCTAATGATTCTTCAAGTAATAAAATTTTAGTTTAATATTTATCTATAACAAAATTAAAAGTATTAAGTTTTCAATATAATATTCATCATTGATAGGATAGAAGTATTAATAATTAGTCTAATATTCAATGATCACATCAGAGTATGAATAAGGAATATTAAATCTTTCATTCAATAGATATTGTGAGTGAAACTCTGCAGCCATAAGACAAGTAAACCTCATCAAGACACCTTTCATGACCTTCCTAAAGATTTGGATTGGGTTTCATGAACCCAACATAGGCCAATTTATATGTTTGTGGATATAACTTGAGTTATGATCAAGGATGATCACCTTAGAGTTGTCAATTCACCAAACTAATTAGGAGTGATAAAAACTAACCAGACTTTTAGAATGAATAAGTGTTGAAATTTTGACAAAAGGTTAACTCATCGCAAAGAAATGCACTTTCACCTAATAGATAGACCACTGATAATTTAAACACAATAATAACTTAGCAATTAAGGATAAGACATGTAATACAACTTACCTCAAGCAAAATGTTTTATGAGTGATAATATTTTTCTTTTAGCATAATAAGTCATTTACCATAAATTTCTAAAGACCAGTTATGATATGAAATTGTCTCTTAGATTGCTAATTTGATGTTTGAAGAAAAGTTTGCAACTTGACCTAACAAAAACCTTGCCTTGGAGAACCGAAATTATATGCAATTAATCACCTCAACCCTATGCCTATAACGAGATGCGAATAAGAAGTATAAATCATAACAAAGTTAATCAATTCTTCAAAAAGTTTAAAAGTTCAATTAAAAACTTAGTATGAGAATCACTTAATCACACAAAAAAAAACAAAGCACACAATATGCGGCAACTTTAGAGAAAATTTCATAAACTAAAAAATAATAATAATAATTGGTTTATATAGTAGAAAGCTAACTCTAGTTTGACTTAATGAACTCAAACTTGATAAATACGTATTAACATATTAAAAGCCCAAAATTAATAAAATAAAACATAACCCAAAAAAAATCTTAAATGTCACGTCCCTAAAATAAACCAATAAATAAACAAATAATAGTTAAACTAATTAAAACAAGATCAAAGTTAAATTTTATAATCTATGGGTAGAATTAAATCCTAACTTTAAATAAATAGTTCTTCATTGTCTTGATGAATTAGAAGTCTACCATATATTAATATAAAGTTATGGACGTTTACTTTCTAACATAATTAGAATCACATCAAAATTAATTCTATAGCTCGAGTTATGGAACCTAAACTGATTAGTGTTTGAAACTCAGATTACGACTCGATAGGATGTTTAGAGCGTGTTTATGTCAATTTGAATAAATTTTTTTTATTTTCATTATAATTCTTGCAAAATTGAATTAGGATTCTAGATAGAAATTTAGGGGAAAAGTAAATTATCTTGAGTTTGGATTTCTAGGATCATTATAGGAAGAGGAATGAATGAATTTATGATGAATTGATAAAGAAATTAGGGAATTATTAAGATCCTAAGTGGCTGCTCATGTGTAGAGTAATGAATAGTAATTTTTCTTGACAGTTTTTATAAATTGTATTGTAATTATAGATAAAATAAACTTTTGGACCACAATGAGAACTGTCATGAATTTAGTCATGAATTTAGAAGTGGCCATTTATTTTCTTTGTGTTTTATACATATCAGTTCCTTTTCTTTTACTTTTTTCTTCTAACACAATTTCTCACTTAATCCCATGTAATTAAACCATAAAATGATTCCATAAAAAAAATAAACAACTATAGGACAATTTAGGAAAAAAAACTAAGAGGGTGGAAATTGAAAGAAAAGGTAAATAACTAGTTAATATTAATATTTTTCCTTTTTATTGAAAAATCTTAATTTCCAACCTTAAAAAAAATCATATAAGCTGTTGTCTAATGTGTACTGTAAAAATTATTCAACTAAATAACAATAACATTTGTTTGTCCACCATTACACCATTCAAATTAAAAATGTGCACCTGAAAAGGTTTGGTTAGTAATATATATTACATGGCACCATGCAATTAACACATGTAATAATATAGTATTAATTATTTTATTTGCATTTGTTCATTGCCAAATAAAATATATACTCCCCCAATCCCATTGTGGAAATGGGAAAAGAAAATTTTTAAGAAAAATAATAAAAATAATTATTATTTTGTCAATGATTTCATATTCTTTTTTTTTTTTTTTTATGATTTTATGACTAGAAAGCCTCAAACTAGTTTGAGCACATCAAGTGTAAGTCTATTTCTTCATATGTTGAGATCAAACAATCCATGTAAATACTAGAAAATTCATAAAAAATCTACTTTTCTTAACTTGAGATTAATTGGATCCTAATCAGCTAATTAGAAGAGAACAATCATACTTAACTATCAATTGAATTTGGTTTTGCTAAGAGAATGCGAGGTGATATTTCTATTTTTAAAAACTAATCCAAGATCAAGGCATATTAATTGTAACTCTTTATTTCGTTTAGTGCTTCCATGTAGATTTTGCACCGAAGGAAACGGATCCAAGATATATTTTGATTATTCTTAAATCATGCTGAACAGTACAGAAGTCAAGCAAAACCCCAAACATAGCAGCAAGACTTGTTGAGAGGGGAAAGAAGAGCTCCATTGAAAAGCAGGTCAACATTCTCCATTGCTATTTTTCCATATATAATCCAAATAGCGACAAAGTAAGAAAAACAAGAAAGCACCATAAAAAATGTTCCTTGGTTTGAAAATCTCATGGAGCTAGCTAGGGCTCAAATTCAAGGAAATTAAACAGATCAGGACGTGTAAACCCAATGACTCGAAAATCTTGTGAATATCACTGGGACCTGATCTTCAGGTACTAATTTGCATTAATTGATGACTTGGGTCAATCTTGTGGAGCCCAAAGAGGCAAGAAGTTAGAAGAAGTCTTACATATGATGTGGGTTCAAGTCTTAAAATAATCCTAAATTATCTATCCTACACATCTTCCTGCCATCTTCAAAGAATCAACCTTGCAGTTTCTTTCATACGACACACGTATATTTTAAAACGCGCTATCTCTGCGCCCATGTCAAACCCATAAACCGAAATCAATAAAACCGTCTAAAATATGGAAGAAATAGATGACTGAAACAACAAGCTTAATTATTCTCTCTCTCTCTCTTGAATCCTGATGGCGGCCATGGCAATGGCAGAATTGAAAGCCTTGTGTGCAATCCATCCCAAGACCTTCACAGACTCGGACGTGGCTGCAGCACAACAACTCGTCCAGCTAAGCGGTGAAGACAACAGCAGTAAGAAGGGGAGGAAGAACGAGAATGAGAGTGGTTTTGAAGATGATCAGGAGTCCGATCGAAGCAGCCAAAACGAGATCACTTCGAGGATGATTGAAGAGATTTTCGGGATAGAAGAGGAGGTTGCTCGACCGAGAAAGAGAAGATACAGGTCTCTTGTGTCTATTTACCAGGCGATGGATATGCCACTCAGGAATAATGTTAGGTATGGGAAGAAGGTGAGCACTGAAGAAAACCCCAAGAGAGTTTCAGCCAGCGCAGAAGAGGGTAATCAAAGTAGTAAAACATAGGCAATTAAGTGATTATTTTAGGGAAAACTGGAGATTTTGCACTCTACGGATAACATTTAAGTTAAATTTTTACTCTTGATGATTATGTGCTGCATTGGTGTGGACAGGATGATCACGAAACTTCAATTTTTGCTGGGGGGGTTTTTATTTTATTTGTTTTCTCCTTGTTCGTTTTAGTATCGTTGTGCCTGCTTGTTGCGTAAGCCCTATCCCTAACTCAGAACGTTGAACGTATGGTGCACAAGCTTCTACTCGTTTCATACAGTACTATGCTTGAAAATCCCAGCAACAATATGAAATATTCTAAACTTCAGGGAATTAATTTTCTCATTGGAATCGATTTGAAGTGAAAATTCCGACTTGAAAATCAATTGAGAAAATAAATTGATCATGGACTAGAACCTTGTGATTCAAAGGAACACATAATCAAGCAGGTTATCATGGAATCACAAAAAACTATAGGCACATTGCGATATTATATATTGCTGTGAAGATTAATTAACAAGGATGAAAGAAACTCAACGTTCAAGGCTATGCAATCTTCTTGTAGGACTTCAGATCTCACTCCTCAACTCTAGTTTTGATGAGTTTTTGATTCATTGCTAGAGCAGCACTCTTTCGCTCCAGACAAGTTGCCAGTGTTGCAGGAAGCTAGATGGGTCAAAGCTTCTTAAAGGTCTAAGCCTTGTGTGGAATGGTGGAGGGATGATCGCTAAAGTTTCAGGAATATTTTGACGTGTTCATGTAGGTGTTCTAGTGGCTTGTAGTTATTGGATACAAGGGGACAGTGTTTGTATTTGTCTTGTATTTTTGTTGACGTGTCTCTGAAGAAGTCCTTCTTTCAAACATTTCTCAAATTTATCTTGAAACGAGTGAAAGGAATATTTTTTTTGACGTGTCTTGTATTTGTTTGTATTTATCTAATTCCATGTAGATAAAATTAAAATTTATTGTTGATAAAAATTAGCAATGGGTTTTTTTTATTAATTCATATCATTAACATGATTTTTGGAATCATGTTAATGATATAATTCTATGTATACCAATCTCTGCTTTTTTATGAGCAATCTTATAACACATAGTTATTATATATCCCTATTATGATCTTTTTGTAATTATCTTCCTCTCTAATAATTACTAGCTAGTTATAATATAATGAAAACAATATTTTTAATAGATTTATTTATTTTTGTTTGGAAATAAAGAAGAGGGAGAAATTTTAATTTTGATAAAAAAAAAATTCAAAATAAAGGACCTAACATAAAAATATCGAGGATTCAAGTTGTAACAGATTCATTTGAGTCTCTGACTTCGAAATTATCCTACATATGTATGCTTACCTTTTCTTTTTGTTATGCCAATAGACTAAATTATATGGGTATTTGGGAGTGTGGTAATGGTTGCGATTCAAAATGCTTTTCGCTAAAAAATACATTAAAAAACAAACCAAAGAGAAGAAAAGAAGAAAATAGAAAGTTTATCTCTCACCAACTCCAAGCATCACCATGTCTTCCACCTCTCCTCTATCTTCCATGAAAAAGCAACAACAACCAACGCTAGATCAAACCATCATCACCTTTGTTTCCTTCATGCCAGCAACCATATGATAATGCTCCACTTTTTTTTTCCACAATAACACCCCGAGTAATCCTATCTCTTTACCATCCAGCAACCAAGCCTAGTCATCGTTTTCCCTTCCCCTCACTAGCCACAACCGATCGACAATACCAATAGTCTCTACACGACCCAATGAACTAGCAAGGGAAAAGGAAATGAGATAGAGGAAAAAAGCCAAAAAAATTTAAACGTCGATCTCCTACCTCGAGCCTGTTAGTATATATGTCTTATAACCAATCAATTTGTTACATGTGACACTGACTTTGTTGATGTAAAAATATATTTATTATTATTAAAGGTGTTATTTGTATTTAATATCCATTGATGTTTGAGTAATGAGTACAGAGTAAAGACAAAGTTCACAGGAAAAATATTTTGCAAAGAAAATTATAAAGTTGTTATAATTAATAGATTTCTATTACATCATAATATTATTTTTTAAATGTTCCTGATCAATGCTCTATTAAGACTTGATATTAATTACAACTTTTCATAATGATACATATTATATTCTTTCCTTTCTAAAATGAATCAGTTGTTCTCATAAGCTGGGGTCTAAGGGTTATCTAGAACTAATATGCAGTTGTTTATTAAATGACATGTACACTAAACAAACTTGCATGAGGAGTTCATATGAAGAGATCATATATATCTATAGAAATGCTCACGTGACAATTGAGTAATTATCTTTAGATCACCTAATTATCTTATATAGGACATGTTATGGTTTATCTTGACAACACATTATCCTAATCAAGGGTAATGAACGAGTAAATACTAGATATAACATGAACTATATAAAGGTGTTTGAGTGGTCAAAAAAAAATTCATCATCCTATGTGAATTAGAGAAAATGTTCAACTTATTCTAAAAAAATATTGATTGTCAAATCCTTGAGAAAAACATAATGAAATTTGAAAAGATTTTCAAATATTATTCAAAGAATCGGTAACTATGGAGTGGAGAACAAACATGATTTGACAAAACAAATATATTCCATACTATAATGTCTAAATTAAAATATTTTTGGTAAATGAATAATAATTACACTGAGAAACTAGTCACTAAAAGGTTAAATCGAATCACATATGACTTTTGTAGTATTCGAAGGATCATAATAAATTGTTAGACATTGATTGATGTTCAAATATGAATCAATCAATTTCTTAAATTGCTGATAAATTAATTTATTTAATTTATTAATCGTATTTTATTTAGAACTATGATTTATATTTTGAACAACTTATTAGGAACCTAATGAGTCATACACATTAAGAATTTATGGTAAAAAATAAAATTAGATAATTAATTAAGTTTGGATTGATTGTAAATCAGTTTTAGAAATTAAGAACTAAAATGTAATTAATATAGGGGATTACAATTCTAAACTTAGAAAAATCAAGCAGGGACTTGATTAAATAAATTTCAACAATTAACCTAAAATAATAAATATGATATTTTTTATGGACAAAGTAATATTTTGCTATTTATAGGGTTATCAAGTTTTTCTTATAAATATAATGTCATGCCTCATATTTTGTGTGTGAGCTATACAAACAATATAGATTGTGCAGTATATAGAAACACCTGAAAACACAAAATAAATAGCTAGCTCTTAAAGGCATAACGATCCCTCTTTACTGAAAAGAGTCAAGGTAGACTACAATATCTATAAAGTAAGGAAGAGGAAGAACTAACACACCTAGTCTAGCAATCTACGTGCCTCTATCCTTTACTAGCGCGTACAACCATGCACTATAGGCCAACATTATTGACGATATGTGTGTCCACTCGTTAACATCACACATCCCTCATTCCCGTAGCTTTCGATCAACCCTAACCACTCTCAAATGTCAATTTTGAACATTTAAATGAAATTCTAAATAAATTTTGATGTATTATTTATTTTCATGCATATTGTTGCAAAATATCTGAAGTGTTGGGGATCACACTATTGTGTGAAATATCTAGGGGTATGAAGTCGCTGGAGATTTAGTTTTTTAAAGTGAAATAAAGCTAGAATCAATATCCCACAATAGGGTTAAGAGGATGGTTTTCAACAAGTTTATTTAAGGCATAATAGTTTGGTCTCAATGTAAATTTTATCTGTGTTGATTATGCATAAATCTTTTTTGATTTGGTTTCAGTTGTATATTAAGGATTTCATTATCCAAAAATCAACTTAGAATAAATAAATTGTTACTAAGTGTTATCCTTATATTTGCTGAATGGATAATAGGATCACTTCATACGCAACTTTATTTTTTGTTTTATACAAAATATTTTTAAGACATAATTTTTTTTTTAGCATTGTATTAATTTTTTCTATTATATATAAAAAAACTTATGATAAATGAACTGTCACTAAGCACTGTTCTTAGATTTGTTGAATGGAAATAAGATCGCTTAATATGTAACTTTATTTTTGCTATATGCAAAATATAATTTTAAGATATAATATTTTTTTCTTGCAAATTTAGTTTTGTATTAATTTTTTCTATTATCTAAAAATCAATGTTGGATAAATGAACAATTACTAAGCATTATCCTTAGGTTTGTTAAATGGATAATAAGATTGCTTAATACATAACTCCACTTTTATTTTATATAAAATATTTTCATATAAAATATTTTCAAGCAATGATGTTCTTCCTTGCAATTTATGTTGTATATTAATTGTATTTATTCATAAAATTAACCTGGAATAAATAAACTATTATTGAGCATTGTCCTAGGATGTTACCTAATAGGTAGTAGAAACAATTAATATGTGACTCTTTATTTTATAAACAACAACAATAACAATAACAACAAAGGGTTTTCTTTTGTGAATTTAGACTCGTGGGGTTCAAGAGTGCCCCTAACAATACTTTTCTAGATTGTTTTTCAAGCTATCTAGTCAATTACCTTTCAAAAGTGGAGTAACTATGGTGAAAATATTATTTTAAAAATTATAAAATGTAAGTATTTTAAAAACTTAATGTTAATTATTAATTGTAAATATTATTTGTACATATTCATTCCTTATTTGAATTTGAATTCTTTATGCTCATGTTGATGTGTGTGAGTATTTTTTGTGTTTTTATTTGGGACAACCTTCTTTGATGTTCATCACTGAACTAGGTATGGTTCCTAGTATTATTGATTCAATAGCTCTGTACTGTGATAATAATGGATTCATTACACAAGCAAAGAAACCAAAATGTCATTAATGATATAAAAATATACTTTGACAATTCCATTTGATTAGAGAATCATAGAAAGAAGAAGATGCAAAGATAGAACGAGTATATGCTAAATAATATCTTATGAATCCTCTTACTAAACCATTATCCTAGTAAAAACATTATCGTCAAGTAGAGCGATATGGTATTCGATATATGAGTGATTGACTTTAGTGCAAGAGATTGTTAGTGTATATGTGCATTTTAGTCAATCAGTTGGTTACATGTGACCTTGACTTTATTCATGTAAATATATTTAATTTATTAATAAAAGCTTATTTATCTTTAATATTCATCAAATATTTGATTAATGAATCTAGAGTTAAGATAAAGTCCTTGGGACAAAAATAATTTGCAAAGAGAATTATAAAGTTGTTATAATTATGAGATTTATATTGCATCAAAGCATTGTTCCTAAATATTCTTGGTCAATGGTCTATTAAGACTGGATATTAATTAGAGCTGTGAGACTAATATATATCATGTTTTTTTTTTATGAAAGAAAACAATTATTCTCATAAGTTGAAGTATGAGGGATACCTAGAACTAATATGTGAGTGCTTATCAAATTACATGTACATTAACTAGCATGAGAATTCCATATAGTGAGATCATCTGTGTCTATGAAAAGGCTCACGTGACAGTTGTTTAAGTGGTTTTTAGACTTGAGATCACGAAGTTATCTTATATAGGGAGTGTTACGTTTTAATCCTGCTACATGTTGTCTTACTCAAGGGTAACAAATAGGCAAATATTAGGTATAATTAACATGAACTATATGAATGTATTTAAGTAATTAAGAGAGGATTCATCACCCTAGACGAATCAGAGAAAATATTTCATATGTTTTGAAATAGTATTAATTTTAAATCCTTGTACAAAATGGAATGAGGTTTATAAAGAGTTTCAAATCTTATTAAAAAAAAATCAATGATTATGATGTTAAGAACAAACAAGACTTGACATAATAGACACACTCTATACTATAATATCTAAATTGAAACATTATTGATGAAGGGATAATAATTATACTGAAAAATTGGTCACTGAAAAGTTAAGTGAAATTATTTATGACTTTCTTAATATTTGAGGGATCATGACATGTTGCTAGATATTGTACTTGATCTTCAGATATAAATCAATCAATTGTTGAATTGATAATTGATTAGTACTTAAAAATGCATTCTCATTAAGGCTTTATATCATCGTATTGCACTAAAGTATCGTTAAATTCCCTAACTAAAGCATGTTTTATAATAACAAGTCTAATAATATAATATATCTTTAATTTATGGTAAATGCTTGTTTTGAATGCAGGTTTATCTCACAATTCAAAGTGAAGAGACAAAAGGAGGACTAGGCTAGGAGAAGAGATGCTGGTTCAATTCCAAACTGGAACACCATTCGGTTATTTGATCATAACCGGAGTTGTAGAACTCGGATTTAGGTCCACCTTATATGGATGGAAAGATAAGACATAGACCTAAAACTTTCATGAAGGGTCCAAGACTCAATTCTGCCGTTTTCAAGTTCAAATCTTAGAAACAACGGAGAAGTCGGAAACTGTCCTGCAGCTCAAACACTATTCGGTTTTCAGCTCATATCTTGAGTTCTAGAAGTCCAAATGAGCTCTGGTTTTTTTTGTTGGAAAGCTGAGACAATTGCCCACAACTTTCATGAAACAAAGGACTCAAATTCTGATGTTAGCAATGACGTTTTGGCCAGCCAACAATATCAAAAATCTGCCAACAATTTCAAGAACCAAAGACCAACAATGTCAAAAACCAGCCACCAAATCAATGGTTAGCCACGATCGATTTTCTTAGTCCACCAATCAATAGTTCTGAATCTTAGCCTATAAAAGGAGGCATTTGTCATGTATTTAGATATATTATTTTTCAGATCAAGATCATGTTCTTGCTTTCTTTCTTTATATCTTTGTAATGTTCAAGTTTTCTTTCATGTTATATTAATCTCTTGTTTATGCTTTTTCATTTCCTTTCATATACTTAGTTAACTTATATCATAATCATGTTCTTATCTTGTTTATTTATGTTTTTATTCTTCATTATGTTTAGCTAAGTTAATTATGTCAAGGTGAAAAGGTTTTACTAATGGTGTTAGAATAGGTATAATATAAATTCAACATGGACTTTAATGTTTATATCCAAGATAAATTGTTATTAGCATATCTTATCTTTTTATCTTACTAATTCTTAATACCTTGCTTAATGGTTAATCTAGATTTATGTTGTATAACACTTGGTACATCGAATGCTTGATCCTTCATAGTTTTCTACCGACATTGTTGTTATGATAGGAACTTGATTTGTTGTTAACATAAGCTAGCAACATGAATGCCTCGATGATATTTATAAGTATGGTGTTACTTAGACAAGATAATTAATATGATCATGTTAATACTTTATAATGAGCCATTAATGATAAATCATCCGATTAGAACCTCCTTTGTGTGTGGTTTCTAGTTGAGTAATAAAAAGAGTTTATATTATATTTATTTGAAATACCATTAGTAAATCCTCTAACCTTGACATTTGTTTTTATCATTGTTTAATCCTTACATTAATCTTCCATCTCAAAGTTCTCATTAATTTCTTCCTCTTCTTCTTTTTATTATTATTATTATTATTATTATTATTATTATTATTTACATTCTTGTTATATGTTATATACGTTAAGTATGCTCTTGTTTTGATCAAGGATCCCGACATTGTTGGTCTTGCCTTGTTCATTCGCATCGAAATCTGTTTATATTATATAATATATCTCTTTGATCTTTTCATTAAATCAAGATATAGGCCGAAACCTGTGACCCGATCTTTTAGATCATTCTCGTGTATAACAACGCCACGCATCGAGTATTATTATTATTATTATTATTATTATTACTATTATTATTATTGTTATTATTGTTATTATTGTTGTTGTTGTTGTTGTTGTTGTTGTATTGTTATTTATAATTTATACAATTAACCTCTCTCGTGGTTCGACCCGGTCTTGCCGGGGGTTATTTATTACTTCGACACTCCCGCACTTGGGAGAAGACATCAATCTTTTGGTCGTGTCAATAATAAATTAATTTATTTAATCCTATTTTATTTAGAATTGTAATTTATATTTGGGTCAACTTATTAGGGAATCTAATGGATCACCCACATAAGAAACATTGGTCATAAATTAAAATAAGATGAGTGTAATTTATACAAGTGTGACTTGATTGTAAATAAGTTTAGAAACTAAGGACTAGAGTGTAATTTATACATGGAATTATAATTCTAGACTTAAAAAAATCAAGTAGAGACTTCATTGAATAAATTTCTAAAATTATCTTGAAATAATAAATGTGATATTATTCACAGGGAAAATCAATATTTTATCATTTATGAGTTTTTAGGTTTCTCTATAAATAGAAAGCCATGCCTCTTAATTTCCATGAGTAGAGTATAATATAGAAATAGCACTCAAAGGTATAACAATCCCTCTCCCATAAAAGAATTTATGAGATTTTTCACTAGTGGTTCGTGTGGATTATCGTTAGAGGCGTGGACACTTAGACAATTTGTTATGACTTTTCTAATATTTGAGGGATCATGACATGTTGCTAGGTATTGCACTTGATCTTCAGATATAAATCAATCAATTGTTGAATTGATAATAAATTAATTTATTTAATCCTATTTTATTTAGAATTGTAATTTATATTTGGGTCAACTTATTAGGGAATCTAATGGATCACCCACATAAGAAACATTGGTCAGAAATTAAAATAAGATGAATGTAATTTATACAAGTGTGACTTGATTGTAAATAAGTTTTAGAAACTAAGGATTAGAGTGTAATTTATACATGGAATTATAATTCTAGACTTAAAAAAATAAAGTAGGGACTTGATTGAATAAATTTTTAAAATTATCTTGAAATAATATATGTGATATTATTCACAGGGAAAATCAATATTTTATCATTTATGAATTTTTAGGTTTTTCTCTAAATAGAAAGTCATGCCTCTTAATTTCCATGAGTAAAGTATAGTATAGAAATAACACTCAAAGGTATAACAATCCCTCTCCCATAAAAGAATTTATGAGATTTTTCACTAGTGGTTCGTGTGGATTATCGTTAGAGGCTGGACACTTAGACAATTTGTTATGACTTTCCTAATATTTGAGGGATCATGACATGTTGCTAGGTATTGCACTTGATCTTCAGATATAAATCAATCAATTGTTGAATTGATAATAAATTAATTTATTTAATCCTATTTTATTTAAAATTGTAATTTATATTTGGGTCAACTTATTAGGGAATCTAATGGATCACCCACATAAGAAACATTGGTCATAAATTAAAATAAGATGAATGTAATTTATACAAGTGTGACTTGATTGTAAATAAGTTTTAGAAACTAAGGATTAGAGTGTAATTTATACATGGAATTATAATTCTAGACTTAAAAAAATAAAATAGGGACTTAATTGAATAAATTTTTAAAATTATCTTGAAATAATATATGTGATATTATTCACAGGGAAAATCAATATTTTATCATTTATGAATTTTTAGGTTTTTCTCTAAATAGAAAGTCATGCCTCTTAATTTCCATGAGTAAAGTATAGTATAGAAATAACACTCAAAGGTATAACAATCCCTCTCCCATAAAAGAATTTATGAGATTTCACACTATTGATTCTTGTGGATTATCGTTAAAGGCCGGATATTTAAATAGCTTGTGGTTTGTGATAACATTGAAGAGATTGAAATTTGTTCTTTGTTTTAAATTAATTTTTTATGTGTTTTTAAATAGTTTTAATGTATCAATATTAAAAATAAAATTGTAAAAATAAAAAATATTATTTTTATATATTTTAAAAAATACATTTTAAAAAATAACTGCTATTTTTTTTTCATCGTAGTTGTTCTTTGTTTAATTTTATTATTGTATTGTAAAAAGACTATGCTGAAAAAAAAAGGGGCTTTCTTTAATGTTTTTTATTTTTTTTAAAAGATTGTTAGAGCATCAATTATCATTTTTGTTTTTTAAAATCTAATCTATTAATCAAATCATCAAAACATTACTTAAATGTCTAACTAAGCTTATAAATAAATAAATTAGCAAAAATACATATTTCAAAGTAATTAAAATTTGTTTTTATATTTTAAAAATTATACAAACTAATCTTATCATAAACCATTCAAACTTTACATAAAATTATTCAAATTTAAAAGATTTATCATTTAATTTAATAAAAATTATATAAAAATTCAAAACATTCTATTATATTAGAGAAAAAGAGAAAAAGACTGAAGTACAGGAGTAGTTGAGTAATAACCTTTTGATTGTGAAAAAATAAAGTGACACACATGCCAGGAAAATTAGGTTGGAAAAAAAAAATAGCACCCTAAAATCCGGAAGAATTAACTTTATTATAACATTGTATAGTTATCCAGCTAAAAAGCAGCTTAAAAAATAGAAAGAAAATGAATCATTCACGGGAGCCTACATCAACCCCACCACCACGTCTCCGCCCACCTCAAAACCGCGCCAACCCTTGCAATGATTCCCTCTCCCTTTGTCTCCCCCTTCCTTCCGTCTTCCAACCCCTTTTTTCCCATCTTTCTTCCTTTCCATTTTGATTTTTATTTCTTTTATATTCAATCTAGGTAGTATTCATGTTTATGATAATAATTATTTTTTAAAATATATTAAAATAATATATATATATATATATATATATTTTAAAATTTATTTTTAACATCAGAATATCAAAACAATCAAAACTCATAAAATAAATTAATTTAAAACAAAAAATTCAAACATTTTTAAAAATAATTTTTAAATAAAAAAACAAACACAAATACTTTTAGTTACCTTTCTAAACCGATTATACATGAATTAAAATAATTCATTTTATGAAAAAAAAAATACTTTTTATAGCTTGATATAAATTTGAAACAGTAGTGGTTTGGAAAGAAATATTTTTGGATTAATTTTTTTTATTTTCCTGTGATTATTTTTATTCAATTATCTATATCAAAATTAAAAAAATTATATGAAAATTTTATTTTTTATAATATAATAAAATTGGTTTTAACTACGGTGGTTTTAGGTGAAATTTTAAAGTTTTTTAGAAAATAAAAAAAATTTAAATCTAAAAGAAAACATTTTTATAACTTTTTAATGAGCTCAAATGTGATTTTTTTCATTACCTATTTATTTTTTAAATAAACTCATTAAATAAATATTAACGAGATGCCCTGCACGCGTGCTGCTGCGGGCTTATAAAACAAATGTACTTGATAGTGTTATAATTGTGAATCAGCGCTAGATAAGTAATAGAAATTAAAGGTATGATGGAGCCAATATTTCATGATGGAAAAAAAAAGTTGTGTTGGTTATCAAAAACTTAGAGACTGAACAAAATGATTTGTAGCAACTCACAGTGTTTTGTGAGAAAAGATACAGTGTTTTCGCCAGATGATTTAGCTTTTTTGTTAATAAAAAGCAAAAAAAATTACAAAGCTAAATTCTCTACCAACTTAATATTAAAAAAAACCAACAAAAATAATTTTGGAAGGAAAAAAAACCCATAAGGAAAAATATTGTAGCAATTGACAATGTTTTGTGAGGAAAATTACAGTGCTTTCCCCAATAAAATCGATAAAGACAATTTTAGAAAAAATCATAAAAAAACCCATTTAGAGAAATACTGTAGCAATCCACAATGTTTTGTGAGAAAAACTACAACGCTTTCCTCTTATGATTTAGCTTTATTATAATTATAATTTTTAACCAGCTTAATATTAAAAAAAAATGACAAAGATAATTTTGGAAAAAATAATAAAAAATCATATGGGAAAACATTGCAACAATTCACAGTATTTTAAAGAAAAAACATTACGAAGCTAAATTCTCAATCAGCTCAATATTAAAAAAATAAAATCGACACAGACAATTTTAGAAAAAAAACAATGAAAAAAAACCATGTTGGAAACACTGTAATAATTCACAGTGTTTTGTGATGAAAGCTACAATGCTTCCCCACTTGATTTAGCTTTATTTGTAATGACTTGTAATTGTAACTCTCAACCAACTCAATATTAAAAAAATAAAATTGACAAAAATAATTTTAAAAAAATTATAAGAAAAAAAACCATGTGGAGAGACACTATAACAATCCACAGTGTTTTGCGAGGAAAACAACATTGCTTTCCTCACATGATTAAGCTTTATTACAAAGTTAAATTCTAACCAGCTCAATATTAAAAAAATAAAATCGATAAATATAATTTTGAAAAAAGATATTACAAAAAAAGAAAACACAAAAGAAACTGGAAAAAAACCATGTGAGGAAAAACTGTATCAATCCATAATGTTTTGTGAGGAAAGTTACAATGTTTTCTCCACATGATTTAGCCTTACTTGTATTTACAATTCTTAACCAGCTCAATATTTAAAAAATAAAATTGACAAAGATAATTTTAAGGAAAAACATAACAAAATAGAAAAAAACCGTGTGAGAAAAAACTCTGTAGCAAGCCACAGTAATTTGCGAGGAAAGTTACAATGCTTTCCTCACATATTATAACTGTAATTTTTAATCAGTTCAATATTAAAAAATATAATCAAAAAAGATAATTTCAGATAAAATTATAAAAAAATAAATAAAAAACTATCTAGAGAAACACTGTAGCAATCAATAATGTTAAAGAAAAAAATTAAAAAACTAAATTCTCAATCGGCTTAATATTAAAAAATAAAATCGATAAATATAATTTTGAAAAATAAAAAAGTAAAATAGAAAAACAATGTGGAAAAACACTATAGCAATCCATAGTATTTTAAAGAAAAAAATTACAAGGCAAAATTTTTAACAAGCTAAATATTAAAAAAGTAAAATCGGCAAATATAATTTAAAAAAAATAAATGAAAAAAAGGAAAAGTTAGAAAAAATAATGAAAAAGTACAAAAAAAACAAAACAAAAAAACAAAAAAAAATATTATAAATTATTATTGTAATCCACGGTACATTTAGATTTAGATAGATGTAAATTAACAGGAAATTCACTTCATCTTTTAGCTTATTACTTAATAATTCCTATGTGAGAGTTGAAGGGAATATACCTGCATATTAAAAAAACAAAAGGAGAAAAAAAGTACAACAAATATCAAGGGCCCATAGCGCCCACCTACCTCATAGCCATTCCGGCTCTAAAAGATTTTCCCGCCATAGCAACCCTCTGAATCCGAAAACACAACTATTTGGCGCCTTGCTCATATTTCAAATTCTAAAGAAAAAACCTAAATTGGTGTTTAGAGGAGGGAAGAAAACTCAACATCCCTAAAAATCAAACCTATCCACCCTCTTCGTCTCTCTTTCTCTCTTCCTATATAAGAATTCCTTCTCTCTCCCATTTCTTTCTGTGCTAAAAACCTGTTTGATAAAAGTCTCGAAAGAAGCAAATATGTATGTGGTCAAGAGAGACGGGAAGCAAGAGGCTGTCCACTTTGATAAGATCACTGCTAGATTGAAGAAACTTAGCTATGGCCTTAGCACTGACCACTGTGACCCTGTCCTTGTGTCTCAGAAGGTGTGTGCTGGTGTCTACAAAGGTGTCACCACTAGCCAGCTTGATGAATTGGCTGCCGAGACTGCCGCTGCTATGACTGCTAATCATCCTGATTACGCCTCTGTGAGTTTTTTCTTCTCATGAATTGGTCCTTTTCTTTTGTTTTGATTTCCTGGCACGCTCTAGATCTTGCCATTGTGCGTTCCACGCCCGCATATCTATGTGGATTTACTGACTGTTCAGTGGGGTCTAGAGAATCTTCTTTCAGACTTAGACACACACATGTTGGATCTCTTTGGTTTGTTTGATTGTGGGGGGGGGGTGTTTGAGATGTTTGATTTTAAAGGTGCTGGGATCTGGGTTTGATCTTCTTTTATTTACTGTGGTGTTTTGCTTTGTTTCTTCTTGTTTGTGTTAAATGGCTATAAACTTTTTGGATAGTCTGATTGAATATCGAAGAAATATGTAAATTTTTTGTTTGTGTGGATTATAGTCAGTTGTTAAATGTGTTTTGTGAAATGTTTTTGTTTTCTTTAATTTTCATTTGGAAGTTGTAGAATTTCTCCGACAACTATTAGCAGATTCATCTTGATTGAGCCAAGTTGTTTCTAATTCTTGGGCTTGATACAATTGACTATAATCCACAAAAAAAAAAAAAAAAAATTTCTTTGATATTCAACCAGATTATCCTTGTGAAATGTTTTTGTTTTCTATAATTTTCATTTGGGAGTCATAGAATTTCTCCAGCAACTATTAGCTGATTCATCTTGATTGAGCCATGTTGTTTCTAATTCTTGGACTTTGTACTATTTTTGTGTTGTAACATTAACACCTAACAGTCTGTTGCTTATTTAACAAAATTGGAGACTGGACAGTAAATGATCTGTTTCTTGATTTTTTCTTTGAATATTATTGTGCTGATGCAGTTGGCTGCGAGGATTGTTGTTTCAAATCTGCATAAGAACACCCATAAATCATTTTCTGAGACGTAAGTTACATTTATATTACCCTGTTTCTACTGAACCAGTTGGCTTCATTCTTGGAAAATGTTGTTTGATCTGGGTTGGTGGTTGCTGCAGGATCAAAATTATGTACAACCATTTTAATGAGAAATCTGGACTGAAGGCTCCTTTGATTGCTGATGATGTTTATGAAATAATTATGAAGGTATTTACTCAATTCAAATACTATCCATTCTAATGGTTGTTAGATTTAATTGTTTCTTTTTTTGAAATTAAAAGGGGAAAAAGAAAACGTGTAGTTCTTGTTATTAACATTGTTGTGGAGCGGTCATGTTAGCAAAATTGTTGCCATGCTATAGATAGTTATAGAGGTACAATGTTCTGTTTTGATTTCTATGTGCTTGTCATTAGATTATGAAACTCATTTTACTGGCAACTTTTTTTTTGTGCATGGCGCACAATTGAGCAATATTATGCAAGAAGCTGACTGTGTAGTTAATGTGGTTGCAGAGGTTGCAATACTTGATTACAAATGAAAAGGGTAATGTTAATTCTTTAATGAAAAAGAGTTTCTAGATGGTACTTGTCAACATGACTGAAGTAACAATTTTAATGTAATGGTTTGTTTTGTTTGTTGTAGAGATATATATATCCACCTAATGTCATGAGCTATGGATGGTCAGTAACATTTTCCTTTTGCTTCAGAATGCTGCTCGCCTGGACTCTGAGATCATCTATGATCGGGACTTTGACTATGATTACTTTGGCTTCAAGACCCTTGAAAGATCCTACCTGCTGAAGGTCCAAGGGAAGGTTGTGGAAAGGCCCCAGCACATGCTAATGAGGGTTGCTGTTGGAATTCACAAAGATGATATTGATTCGGCACTCAAAACATACCATTTGATGTCTCAGCGATGGTTCACACATGCTTCTCCCACCCTTTTCAATGCTGGAACACCTAGACCCCAAGTATGTGTTATGTTATGTGCATATCTGTTTGTGGGAGTACAAATTAGTTTATGAATATGGTGTTTAGGAAAGAGTTTTTTTCTTTTTTGCTGAAAATGAACACAGTTATTTGCTGTATCTTGGCAGTTGAGCAGCTGCTTCTTGGTGTGCATGAAAGATGATAGTATTGAAGGAATATATGATACATTGAAGGAGTGTGCTGTTATCAGTAAATCAGCTGGAGGAATTGGTGTATCTGTTCACAACATCCGTGCCACTGGAAGTTATATTCGTGGAACAAATGGGACATCTAATGGCATTGTTCCAATGTTGCGGGTGTTCAATGATACTGCCCGCTATGTTGATCAAGGAGGAGGCAAGAGGAAAGGTATGTTCATAATGTTGTGCTTGTATTGACATTTTAAATCTATTGCCTGATGTTACTCTATTAAATCATTGCTAATCATGTTTGTAGGTGCTTTTGCTGTGTATTTGGAGCCATGGCATGCAGATGTATTTGAGTTTCTTGATCTTAGGAAAAATCACGGAAAGGTATGGATGAAAAGTAGCAAAATTTTCCACTTCCAAATTGTCTTGGCCTGCTTTATCTGCTCGCACCTTTTGTTCACTGCACCAATGTGCCTTGCTGTTTAAATTTGAGTTGTAATTTTCATTTTTATAGGAAGAACACCGTGCTCGGGATTTATTCTATGCTCTGTGGGTTCCTGATCTCTTTATGGAGAGAGTTCAAAGCAATGGGCAATGGTCATTATTTTGCCCTAGTGAGGCTCCGGGTTTGGCAGATTGTTGGGGCAAAGAATTTGAGGAACTATACACCCGCTATGAAAGAGATGTAATTTCCTTTTTCTTTATCTTGTTTTAAGTTTGTATTTTTTGAAAGATAGTTTTTTACTGGATTTTGGATGTTAATAATACTCATGCATATATCTAGGGCAAGGCCAAGAAGGTTGTCCAGGCACAAAACCTCTGGTTTGAGATTTTGAAATCTCAGATAGAGACTGGGACCCCTTACATGCTTTTTAAGGTGATTTGTGTGAATCTGTTGGATTTTTAAATGCTTTTCTATTATGGCATGGTATTTTCTTGTTTACTTATTCCTCTTCTGTGTTCCAGGATACTTGCAACAGAAAAAGCAACCAACAGAACCTGGGTACCATAAAATCTTCAAACTTGTGCACTGAGATAATTGAATACACAAGTCCAACAGAAACTGCTGTGTGCAATCTGGCTTCGATTGCTCTACCACGATTTGTTAGAGAGATGGTGGGGGCATACTTGCAAAGCAAGCCTATTTGAAAATTGTCTTTTAGGTCCTGTTTGTTTTGTGACCCAGTGGCATGCCATTTGTTGCAGGGAGTTCCTATAGAGTCTCATCCATCTAAAGTTGTTGGCAGTAGAGGTTCCAACAGAAGATATTTTGATTTTGAGAAACTAGCTGAGGTTTGTATTCCATTCATTGCATCACAGCATTTCCTATCATATGCACCTACATGCATCTTCTGCTTTGTGGAGCTATTTTGTTTCATATGCTCAGCCTGCAATTTCTGTTTTCCTCCTGCTTTTGGGACAGGTTACAGGAGTGGTTACAGTCAATCTTAACAAAATAATTGATGTTAATTACTACCCTGTTGAAACTGCTAGAAGGTCAAATTTCCGACATAGACCCATCGGCATTGGAGTTCAAGGTCTCGCAGATGCCTTCATCTTGCTTGGAATGGCATTTGACTCACCCGAGGTAAATTGTACTCCCAACAGCTATTCTTCTTGAACATTAACTTTGATTAATTGGTTGGTCTGATTGTTTAGTGGCAATCAATTTCAGGCACAAAAGCTGAATAAGGACATATTTGAAACCATTTATTATCATGCTCTGAAAGCTTCTTCTGAGATTGCTGCAAGAGAAGGTCCCTATGAAACATACGTTGGAAGTCCTGTGAGCAAGGTATGCTGGGTTTCTTCAAATGCAAGCACCTCAAGTGCAATTGTATAATGTGTTATTCTTTTCAGATATTTTACTTTCCATTTCATTATATAAAGAAGTCACAAAGGAGCTGCTGTTATCCTTTTATTGCTTAGATATTTGTTATGCACAGCAGTATATTTTTCACCAATAATGTTTTGCATTAATTTGCTTGAATTGATTAAAGATTTCCTTGTGTCCCCTGTGCAAGTGAATATTTAGTAGCTTGTGTTCATCAGTTGTTGGTTGATGTAATTCTTTGTAAAGTTTTAGCTCCCATATGAAAGAATTTTGAAGACCTGCTGGTCCAATAACTAGCAGAACAGATTACTTTCACTAGCTTCTGATTAGTAAATTATCCATTGAATTGTGCAGGGGATTCTGCAGCCTGACATGTGGGGTGTAACTCCTTCCAGTCTGTGGAACTGGGATGCCCTAAGAGAAATGATATCTAAGAATGGGGTGAGAAATTCACTTCTTTTGGCACCAATGCCAACTGCTTCAACCAGCCAGATTCTTGGAAACAATGAGTGCTTTGAGCCATATACTTCAAACATCTATAGTCGTAGAGTTTTAAGGTTTGCTATGCCAACCTATTCTATTCAGTTTATTTTAAGATCAATTGCCTTATGTTTGCTCTCTAATTCTCTCTTCAGTGGTGAATTTGTTGTGGTCAACAAACATCTTCTTCATGACTTAACTGAGATGGGCCTTTGGTCTCCTGCTCTGAAGAACAAAATAATCTATGAAGATGGCTCTGTCCAGAAAATCCCAGGAATCTCAGATGATCTGAAGTGTATATACAAGTATGGATAAGTGAATTTCTTCATAGCCATTGCTCCCTTCTCTTTGTATTTTTAACCCTAGAACTAATATAACTTTTGTGACAAATAGGACTGTTTGGGAGATCAAGCAAAAGACATTAGTTGATATGGCAGTTGATCGTGGATGCTTCATAGATCAGAGTCAAAGTCTTAATATACATATGGACCAACCCAATTTTGGAAAACTAACTTCCCTACACTTCTATGCATGGTCAAAGGTAGGCGCATTGAAATGACAACAAAGAACATAAACATGAAAGACAAATATAACATGCTATATCTATAATGGATTATATGCAGCCTGCTTACAGTAGGTTTATCCAATATTTTTGCCACTGGCATATAACCAATTTTATTCTTTTTCTTTGAACAAGTGATTTTATTGTTATTGTAGATAATTTACAGGATAATGGCATGATGCTGTGCAATGATTCATTTTTAATCCATCTTTTGATTGCCATGTCAATTTTGATGAAACCCTGCCCTCCCCTTTCATGCAATTAATAGTATTGTGTTGCAATATTTTCACTGTCTAACCATTTCTTTTCCTGTTTTGAAGGGTCTAAAGACAGGGATGTATTATCTAAGATCACAAGCGGCAGCTGATGCCATCAAGTTCACTGTTGATACTTCTGTTTTTAAAGTAATTACCAGTCATAATCACTAGTTTTCTACCATTTCAGTTTATTTATTCCATTGAAAGAAAGTCTCATTTATGGGTAATGCAGGAAAAAAAGCCAGAATTGGATGATGATGCTGCTGCTGACGATACTAAAATAGCTCAAATGGTTTGCTCCCTTACAAACCGTGAGGAGTGCATGGCTTGTGGAAGTTGAGGGTTCGATTTAGGAGCCAGAAAAGACGTGACTTTGGTTCAGGTTCTTCTTGCATGCAGGAGGGCACAAAAATGATCTGATGTGGCCAATCACCTCTGTTAGGTGTTGCTTTTAGGGGATTTTTGTGTATGGGTCAAGTCCAATCCAGTGAAATTATATAGGTATATGTTATTTTTAATGTCTGTAAAGCTTAATCCTGCTACTGCTGATTAAATCCATTAAGCCCTTGAATTGGTGGCTTAAACTCAACTTCAAACTGCAACTGGAAATGCCTTGTTTCCAAGTTCCAATGTTGAGTGTTCATCTGCGGTTTTACTTGACTCAGGGTCAGTGGTAGGAATTGCATTTTTCCGACCAGACTCAAACAAGAAGTGTGTTTTTTAGCGCAAAAAAGAAGTAATAATCAAAGACATGAACTTGAAATTTGATAACTTTTTTTTAAAAACAAACACTGATAAATCACAAGACAATTTATAAGATTAATTTAGATTCTTGATATCATGATAATTCTATAAAATAAATACAAATCAAGTTCATATGTTTAAAAATAAAACAAATGATATTGCACTAAAAAAAAAAAACAGCTTGAGTTAACTAATTAAATTCATAACAAGAGTGAAAAAATTAACTTATTGTTAAAAGGTGAAATTTAAAAAGAATTTTCCAAAAAAAATTAAAAAAAAAAAACAATCCAAGTTAATTAGGTGTAACTCGATAAATTTATAACTTGAATCATAAATAAAAAGAAAACTAGAAAAAAATATGAAGTCTAATTAATAACAAATTAAATGAAAATTGATTACCTTCAATATTCATGATTCGGGTCATAAGAACAAGATTACCTCAAATTGAAAACAAATAACAAAATTCAATTCTTAACCAACTCATTGTTGAAGAAAGAGGTTGTAGAAGAGAAATTTCTAAAGAAAATGAAAAAAACTTGTCAACGAGGGTTAACTTGATAACTCGTGACCCGAGTCATGAAACTAAGATAATTTATTAGAAAACAAATCATGAAACCTAATTTACAACCAATTAAATATTTAAGGTTGATGTAATATATATATATATATATATATATATATATATATATATATATATATAAAAGACATAAAAAGACCCGAGTTAACTCGAGCTAACCCTCTAAACTCATGACTCGAGTTATGAGACCAAGATTACCTTATAGAAAACAAATAAAAAAAAATCACAAGAGACCAATCCTTGAGGATTGAAATTGATACAAGGGGAAAATTGATAAAGCATGGCACAAACCCCGAGGGAAAAAGAGAGGAAAAAAGAGGTGGCCACTAGCGACACACCACCCATCATTGTCGACCATATGTCGCACCACCGTGTAACCCTTGCCTTGACGTTTCAATTGACATGGTGAAACGTCATTTTCGGTGGTGTAAGGAGGTTGCACACGCCGTCTAATCTTAGCAACTCTCCCCACTATCTAGTGTGCTAGACATTTTGTTTTTAATTTTTTTATATATTAAAATACTAAATTGTCCCCAACACCACATGATAATAACAAAAAAAAAATCCAAGATGAAAGTACAAAGAAACCTTTGGAGGCAACCAAAAGAAATTTTGATGGGAATGGGAAGGGCAATATAGTCATTACATTAAAAGTAATTTAATAATTTTATTGTGCAAAAATTGTGAAATGGTTGAGTTGACCCCGATCAATTTTACAATCACCAATGAACCTTATGAAAAGACTCTTTTTTTGGGAGCGTATTTTTTTTTTGTCTAGAAGGGAAAATCCATAATTTTATTTTTTTAATCCAAAGTAACTCACAAATTGTCTACGGTACTTTTACCACACCAATTAGGTTATGCTAATAAGATTATTGGCCTGTATAGCGCTGAAGGTCAGATCAAGTTTCTTTTAATGTAAAAAATACTCAAATGTTGCTAACATGTTTTATAATAAAATAAATTTAATCATGAACTTAAAATATGATGTATATTAGATGATATTTTAAAAAAAATATTGATACGATGATATATTGGATGATATTTGTTTTTAAATATTGAAACGACGACATATTAGATCGACCCGGGTAAACCTATCAAATTTTTAACCTTGGTCATAAACCGTTATAATCTTATAGAAAGCAAATCAAAATAAATTATGAAGGTCAATTTCTAATCAACATATTGTTGAAAGATAAAATTGAAAAAAAATATTAAATTAAAAAAGAACAAAAAAACCTACACGAGTCAACCTGCTAAACAAACAACTCGGGTCATGAGATCGGGATATCCCTTTGGAAAGTAAAAAAAATATGATCAATTTTCAACCACCCAATGTTGAATGATGAAGTTAAAAAAATTAAATTAAAAAAAGAAAAAAAACCCAAGTCAATCTGGGTTAACCTATTAAACTCGCGACCTGGGTCATGAGACTTGAATAATTTCATAAAAAAATTACGAAGCTCAAATTCCAACATATCCAATGTTGAAAGTTGAAATTAAGAAAAAAAACTAAATCCATGAGATCGGGAAACTCCACAGAAAGAAAAATTGAAAAAACAACGAAGCCTAATTCCCAAACAGCCTATTGTCAAATGATAAAATTAAAAAAAATTAAATATAAAAAAGATTGAGTTGTTGGAGGATGAAACTAAAAAAAAATTCAATTAAAAAATGACCCAAGAAAATAAATCGAGTTAACTCGGGTTAACTTGACAAACCCGCAACTCAGGTCATGAAATCAAGATAACTCTATAAAAAACAAATAAAAAAAATAAGTAGAGTCAACTTAGGAAATCTACAAAACATGTGACCCATGTCATGATGTCGGGATAACTTCATAGAAATAAAATAAAATAAAAATTATGAAGCCTGATTTTCAACCAACCCAATATTGAAGGATAAAAAAAATGAATTAAAAAAACAAGCAAAAAAATAACCCGAGTCAACCGAGGTTGTCCCGTTAAAATTACGACCTAGATCATGAGATCGAGATAAATTCATAGAAAGAAATTAATAAAATACCACTTTCAATAGATCTAATATTAAATGTTGAAATTAAGAAAAAAACAAATTCATGAGATCGGTATATGACCTAACAGAAAGGAAATACAAAAAAATTACGAAGCACAATTCTCAAAACAACCTAATATTTAAAAGAATAAAATTAAAAAATAATAGATTGGTAAAGAGTAAAATTAAAAAAAAAATAAAGAAAAAAAACACAAAATACCAATTTGCCCACAACTTTTAGTGTTTTGTTAATAAGAGGGCAGTTCTCCTTGTTCAAAGCTGTGCTTATTCAAAATGTTGAATTAATGGACTGCCTAGGAACTAAAAAATGGTGGGATGCAAATGGATTAAGCCGGAATTTAAGATTGTACACATTTGTGGTTACTCAATTCCTCTTATAATAAAAATTGGATGGACAATAGTCAACGTTTTCCATTTGAAGATTCAAACGTGCTTTCAAATTCTATAATCAACAATAATTTGAGGTTTAGTAATTCACAATTCGTCAAATCGATTACAGGACAAACAAACAGGACGTCGATTTCCATTGATTACAGGACACTGCAAACCGGCTTGCAGGGTTGCTCTTCTCCTGTAGCTCTGGTAGGGGTGGTTTCCAGTAGCTGTCGGGCATTGAATTAGTCGAGGAGTTGCCTCGAGAAAGTTATGCCCACACTACGAAAAGGACTATTTGCTTTAAGGCGAGCTAGCAGACGAGCTTGTCCTGTAAATTCTGCCGGCCCCTACAGAGCCAGCCTAGGTCTTCTCTCTGCTTTGATTTTGTTTGTATTTAAAATTATGAAATTACTTTCTCGGGGATGGATCTTGACAATCTGCTTCTTCTGACCCTGAACCATTTACATTCCTCTGCTTTACGGAAAATCCCCATCCTTTTTTGCAAGTAAACCAGAAAAAAAAAACAAAGAAAAAAGAATTCTGAGCTAGGATAGCAGAGTGGTGCCCTTTCACTTTACAACATGGCTTCGAGCGTCTGGATTCCATTCTGACTATAGAGTTCTTAGGGAATGTTCTTCCAGAAACAAATTAGTTCAAGAAATTATTATCATTTGTACAATTTATATGTCAAATGCCCCATTGGATCTGGTGTTTATGATGGATCATCAGTAAGGTTTTGACCGATACTGATCAGCAAAATAAAAAATGCAGAGAAGACAGAATAAAGGTGGTCCAAAGCTATATTCAAATGCCCATGCTTTCTCTAATAGTATAGGCCCAAAGACTCAGATTTCTTATGACTCGGGCAAAGCATATGCGTGTACTGTTATTAAAGGAGAAAAATATCTGACCAATATATATATATATGACGAGTCAAAAAGCTAGGAATTAACAATAATTTAATGCATTCTCTCGATCGGAATTTCGAAGTTTGAACGTGACTTCTTGGTCCATGGTTTGAGAAATAGTGATAATAGTTTTTTTTTTAATATTTTTTTATTTGAAAATATTTTAAAATAGTATTTTTTTTTTAAATTTATTTTTATTGATCCAAAAACAACCAATTTGAGTTTTTAGCCATGATTTAAGTTTTTCTTTTAAAAACGTTTTGAAGCATTTTGAGCTCAGGACATGCGAGTGACACAATGATCGTCACTCAGGAAAGTTTTATTGTAGAGTATGGTTAAAAATCAAAATTCGTGTTTCATCATGCAAAAGTTATGACCATGTGTCACTTCTTGAAGGACGAGTTCATTATATAAAAACATGTTCATACATTTAACATGCATGCTTCCAAGTTGAAACGCAGTTCCCTACCTAAGGCCTACTATACTTGAATGAGAGAAAAGATGGAAAATAAAAAAAAGGGCTCAAATAAAAACTCATTATCAAAAGGAAATTAAAAGCATCAAAGGTGAAGTAGCTAGGCTCATAAATATACTCGAACGACTGTTGAGTTTCAAGAATGGAAAGGGAACATCTACATAACCTTACGTGGAAGCACCGCCAGCCCACGTCCCTCACACATCTCATAACTTAAGGGCAAACTCAGTAAATAGGCAATATTTTGTCCATTTTCCCTTCATCCAGCCAACTCAAGCTTACGTCATCGTGGATACAACAATAGAAAGAACTTTTAACAATAGGTTTACCAGGCCCATAGACCATGATAAATGGGTTACTCTATAAGAAAGATTGAGAGTAGCTGAAGGAAATAATCTGACTAACCTTGTATTAGTAGCTGAAGTTTGTTTAGTTCCAAACATTATGGTGCCGAAAGGAGTTTAGAGTTCTAGACTTCGTCAAGTATACCGGACTAGAATGCCTAAACATCCATCTCTTGTCATACTACAACAAGATGACTGAAATGATCTATAACGATAAGATGCTGATATATTTTTTCCAAAATAGTCTCACCAGATTCGCCTTGAGTTGGTTTATGATATTAGACAATACATGAATCAAGAAATGGAAAAACTTGATAGGCACCTTCTTAAAGCAGTATAAATTCAATTTGAAAATTGCTCTTGACAGAACCAGCTTAATGGCCATAGAAAAAGGAAACCAAGAGTTTGTGAGGGCATATATGCAAAAATAACGAGATGAGGCAACACATGTCTAACCTCCACTGATATAGACATAAATGATGACGTTGTTCGTCAACACCTTCCAATCTTCTTATTATGAGCATCTGATGAGAAACTCAGCTTAATATTTTTATGATACAGTGAAGATTGTTGAAAGAATTGAACAAGCTATCAACAAGGGAAAAATTGGATGTCTTACTATGGATTCCAGAACAACGATGAGAAATCAATCATAAGAAGACTCTCAAGTGAGAAATCTTAGTTGTGTGGTCTAGCCAGGTCTCTCTGTAGCATCAACTGTTTAAATGCCTTTGTCAAAGATTGACATACCTCTGCCACTCGAGTTTGTCTTCCAAAGATCTGTTAGATTCCGGACTTATTGTCGTGGCTCTATCAAATCTCATGCAACCACCATTTTCTATGTGATATAATCTAGACGAGAGATGTGAATATCAAGGTGGGGTCTTGAGCCATTTGGTTGGTGAGCAAATTTTGGAAGTTGTGAAGAGAATAAGCATTGTATTTTACTTTAATATGTTTTCATAAATCATGAATGCATCATATATTTTCAATGAATTGTACTTTGTTATTTGTCTTGAAATAAAAAGATGTTTCTTTCAAATGGTATTTTGACAAAATATTTTGATCAAACTCCAATGTGCGAAATTAAAGCTAATCAATCCTGAAAGATTAAAGGTGTTTTGATTGCATAAATGACTCAGTGTTTGTTAAATGACATGATAAACAATGTGGAGTGACTAAACAAATTTTAGGCTCACATACAAAATTGAACCACACATCATGGAGCTAAGTTTTAGTAGTATACATAATGACACGTAATGGATTCTGTAGTTATGGACTCGAGAATCATGCTTCTTTACAAGTTCAAATCTTTACACTAGACGAGGTCAAAATTTATCAGTTTTAGCTGACTCTGCTTGAAATGAAAAAAAGGTCATCTTTGTTTATTCCCTTCACTATTCTTAAAGTATATATCCCTTGCAAATCCTAATTTGAGCTTAATGGAATCTTTTATTTTTTTTAAAAAAAAAACCTTGACATGGATCACACCCCATACTAGGGGCAAACGAGGGGTTTTCAGTTGAAAAATGAAGACAATAGTAGAATCAATGGTAAAAAAAAATGCTAAGAATGAAAGTTTAACGATTGAGAAAATGGCTAAAAGTAAAAAAACCCTAGACTGGGGGGCTTCCAAGAAAAATTTAATGAAGGTTGTGTGAAAGCCAAAAAGTATACATACTTGCATTTAAAGACAAGTCAAGGTTAAAGGTAGGAAAAATCCTATCAAGTCTGAAAGGGCAAAAGAGGTTTTTTTTAGGAAGGGCACAACAAATTTCAAAAGTCGATGTTGAGGGAGAGAGTTCAAGAAAAAAAAGGATATTGAACCATGAACATGTCTTTTGGTATCTACTATAAAGCCTCTAGTGTCTTTAAATGATTAGATTGGTTATCCATTAAAGAAAAAATTTGCTTTGCATTACAACCTCTATCAAAAGAATATTGATCTTTTAGGTGAACACGGAATGAGTGGCATTGTTATATGTCATTCTTTTACATAGATAGTGAAATAGAAATAAGAAAATAACGAGGCTAATGATTGACAGAAAACCTTGACTTTTTTTTTAATTAGAATTTGAAATAAAAGAGTATCAGGAAATAAATGATGGATAATGATTTTTTTAATACTCTCTTTAAGTTTGAGATTGATAATGAAAGGAGTGAAATAGTTATATGCTAATGTTTAACCTTGATTGATAGCATTAAAAGTTTCTGACTAATAAAAAATCTTGTTAAGAGTGAGGCATGGTTATATGTCATTATGATGGAGTTTCTTATTAAATTTTAGGAAACAAGATTTATTGATGAAATATATAGCATGTCATTTTCTTCCACAAAGACAATGAGAGAAAGAGAGTTAATGAATAATTGATGATGATCCTAGGTCTCTAAAACCCTCAAACACTTTTGAGCCTATGAATTTCTCTTTCTTTCATGGTCATGAATCATAGCCTACATTACATACTTTTAAAAGCTCTTTTTAATCAAGTAGGTGATTTGAACCGATAAATAACGCTCTTAAAAATTGAAGAGCTTTTCCAAAAGGATCGTGATTTCACAAACTAAGCTGCTGGTTATTATACATGCTGATAAAGTAAGTGCTGAAAATGAGACAAATTTTCAATGGAACCTCGATTCTTTGCTCAAATCTCCTGTTGTTGAAATCCATAAAAGGTCATCTCGTCATGTACCATCAAATGACATGCCTAAATCAGAAAATAAAATTGACACAAAGAACCATAGGAAAACTATTTTAATCTTATAATAGGTCAATTTCTATTTTTAAAATACAAGACAATCAAATGATTGCATATGTTGAATTGCGTATGTTGGGTCTTTGACCAAAGAAGCTTGATTTTCAAAAAATACTTTTAACACTAACATCATTTTTTTATTTCATTTCAACATTTAGATTTGAAAAGACATGATCTTTAAAAGGTACGAGTTAATTCTAGAATAAGAGAAAATTCTTGAATAAAAAACCATGGACCGAGTTTGTAAAATCCTTGACGAAAGTGATATAAATACTTCTCAACACTCCTTGAACAGTTGAGCAGTCGGGAGCAATGCAGTGGACCCTAGGAGGGAATGCAAACAATATTCAAGTTAGATGGATGGCAAAGAAACATAATCAAATGATAATCCAATGAAATCCATTGAAGCTATGTTTAGCATCTGGCAATAACATAATCAAACCATAAAGGTAGGGTGGGGGTGTTAATACCTCACCTATCCACAACCAGTCTCTTACCTTTGAATCTCTCATAAAACCAGTATACTCGGGTTCCTAGCGACCTTGAACCAAACAACTAGGTAGCGACTCCCATGACCCCTAGATGTCGCGCGTCCACATGCGACACACCTGTGACCCGGGTCATGAGACCAGGATCACTGCACCAAAAAAATTAACGAAACCCAATTCTAAACAAATCAAATATTGAATAATGAAATTGAAAAAAGAAAACCAATTTCAAAAAAGGAACCAAGAAAAAATAATTAAAATAATAATGGCCAAATAATATATAAAAATTAAATTAAATCAAATAATAAGGGATGAAATTAAGAAACAAATCTTTAAAGAATAAAAATAAAAAGAATGAGGACCAAATTTGATATAAATACAAAATGCTAAATGATGAAATTGAAAAAAAAAATTCAAAACAAATAAAAAGCAATCAAAAGAATAAGGTTCGCAATTAAAATAAAAAGAAAATAGAGGACACCTTTTAATTTTGGCTGGGTTGACATGTTTTCCGAGGGGAAGAGAGAGGAAAGGAGCGGGGAGAAAAAATCCAACCATTGTCTAACCACCGTGGGACGCCTTACACGCACCTCCTTTGATACCTCCATGTGCTCTGTCAGAATAGATGGCAATTGCTTTTTTTGGTCGTCAAAGGTGTTGCATACACTGTCTAAAAAGCATGGGTGCCTCCTATATTCTAGTGTGTGCGCTGCATGCGTCAATAACTTTTCTCTATTTTTTTTATTTAGTTTATCAAAAGACCTAAGTGACCCTAACCACATATAATATTAATGAAAAAATCATTAAAAAAAAACCAAAAGACCCTTCGACCTAAGTTATACATTTCTTGCTTCTAAATATATCTTAGTAATTAAACTATGCTAAGAAAAATAAAAAAACTAAAAACATCCTTGCCCAAATAATTAAACAAACTTAATTTTTAAGGGGGTTTTCTAGATATTATATTGTGCAAATATAAGTAGTAATAATTATTATAAGTAGTTATTATAATGAGTTATACAATGTAAATAATAATAATAATAATAAAAGGATATTAGTCCGAGTAGTGAACCGACATACTTTGGTCGGCTATTAGTGTCTACATCTCAGCACAGAATACAAGACAGAATACAAGTGGAAGCGGTCGGTCCGATGCTTCACACTAAACAATAAGAAACGTGTTTTTTATTTTCCAAGGTTCACACCAACGATTGGCTGTCCTTTAAACTTATATGCTATGTTTTTGCCACCTGTTGCCGCTAGGAACAGGAAGTAGCATTCACAAATTGATTTTTTTATTATATTTATTATTTATTAAATATATGGTTTTATATCTTTATTTGAATATCCATTGTCTGAATATTATTAATTATTTAAGATAAAATAAAACAATATATATATTTGAATTAATAAAAGAAAGCTAAAATGGATTTTGACAATAAATAATATTTCTTAATAATTACAGCAGATTGCTTTACGGTGAAGCAAGATCTCGATACCGACTTGAATAACAAAATGTCAATATGTCATGTCAAAGATGGGGAGGTTGATATTCTGACATGTAACGTCTTTTCGGTGCCTCCAAAACTGTGTCGTTGAGGCATTATTCTTAAAAGGTTCTGGTTTCTAGAGAGTTGATTGAAACTTACAAGAATATTACTAAATTTGCATGTTTCTTCTTCTTTCTTGGGGGGGTTAATTAGGTAAGGAGGTGGCTAAAGCTTTTCAAGGTTCCATGCGGGAGCTCAAAAGTGGCGAACAAAGAGGAGAAAATTGATAAAATAAAGAAGGTGGTGGTGCCGGAGAGCGGCTGCAAAACCAAACTCTACCAATAATGCTTCCCGACTCGAGTAGGGAAAGAGAGATGTCAATTATGGTGACTGCTTTGACACGTGTAGTGGCTGGAAATGTACCTGCAGATGATTCGGATTCCTCAACAGCATTTTCAAATAATCAAGGAGATTGTATTCATGGTGGTTTGTCGGCGAAGAGAGAAAGGGAAGAAGAGGGTGGTTGCAGTGAAGAGAATGAAAGGCTCTGTAGAGCATTTGGTGATGGCTTCTTACATGGGGACGACTCCTCTGCCGGGAGAGGTAAGCTAGTTAGTTTTACGGTTGGCTAGGGTTACTCCCGAGCTAGCTAGTTTTAATTTGTCTAGCTTAATTTGTGCTCGTCTTATGCACTAAAATGCCCCATTAATGATGTAACACTCTGTTTCTCCCCTCCCATGTCTCTACAGCCACAGGAATTTCCGTCGTCACTACAAGCACCGTAACACCTGCATCTACACAGATGACATTTACTCCAGTATATGAACACAATGAAACCCGCAGAGACGAGCCAGAGAGAAAATATAGGGGAGTGAGGCAAAGGCCATGGGGCAAGTGGGCTGCTGAAATAAGAGATCCAATCAAGGCAGCTAGAGTTTGGTTAGGCACTTTTGATACACCTGAGGCTGCAGCAAGAGCCTACGATGAAGCTGCTCTGAGATTTCGAGGCAGCAAAGCCAAGCTCAACTTCCCAGAAAACGTCAAGCTTCGACCATCTCCTCCCCCCAGTCCAACAGCAAACCAGTTGACTGTCTCTGATTCTCCAAGTTCCGGCCTTCTGTCCCTTTCTACATCCTCTGAGCTCTTGCTTCACTCCCAAGCTCTTCACCATACGCAAAACCGTGAGATTTCAAGAGAGCAAGTTAGCCAACCTCAATTGATCTTGGGTGTTGGTGGTTATCAAAAGCAACCCGCGAGTCTATACGACCAAATGTTTTTGTCATCTTCGTTTGTTTCTTCTAATTCTTCATCATCCTCCACAAAACCTTCCGGTCGTATGCTTTTTCCGGCTCAGAAACCAGGTGAGTTTAGGCCTGCCACTAGTAGTCAGAGTAGCGGAAACGATTGTCAGTTGAGGTAATCTCTAATTAATTTTAGTGTGTAATTAATTTCACGGGTTCTGAAATTAACGACTATATAAGTTTTTGATGACTTAAATTAATTAATTTCACGGGTTCTGAAATTAACGACTATATAAGTCTTCGATGACTTAAAGTTTGTAGGACTCGAATTGATAATCTCTAGAAAACAAATTCAGGATTTGACCAGTTGAGCTATACCACTCAAGATTTTTATCATGAATTTGTCTTGATAGAACTTAGCCGGAAAATAATTTCTTTCTAGAAAAAAATTCTCTTAGAAAGTAAATTATTTTTTTGATGGTTATCAATATCATAAAAAATAAATTTTATTACTTTTTATTATTTGTGTTTGATTTATAAATTGAAAAATAATTTATTAATATTTTAATTATTTTTTTTAAGTTTATTAAAAATTAGAAACCAAAGGTGACATATAAAAACATTGGAAGATAAAATTAAAAAAAATTCTAAATTATTTTAAATAGAAAAATGACAATTAAAAAAAATTGAAACCAAATCTAAAAAATAATGAAATTAAAAAATAATTATCAAATAAAATAAATAACAAAGAATAAAAATCAAATATGATAAATAAAAAATTTCAATTAAAAAAAACAAATAAAAAAAAAAACCAAGCTAGTATAAAAATTAAATTAAATCAAATTTTATTAGATGAAAATGAAAAAATTCAAAACAAATTATATAACAATTAAAAGATTAAGAATCAAACTTAATATAATTAACAAATAATAATATTTTTAAATTTTTCACAATTTCTAAAAAATATTTTTCATTTAAAATAAAAGGTATACTTCCCTGAGTGTATTTTTCTAGAAAATATTTTTCATTAATTAACTTTTTTAATACTAAACAAATACAAGAAAATTTTAAAAAATAATAAGAAAAAAATCAGTAAAAAAGGCTTGCCGTTTTGCAGAAGCATCTTCGCTATTCCAACAATGGTGAATTGACAGGAAACTTCAGTGGTGCTTAGGGTGGGAAATAGGAATCAAGATTTGTATCTCAGACAAGGCCTCTTCCTCCCAGGCTTCCTTGGAACTTTACGACCAAGATGCGACCATGTAATCACAACCTGTAAAGAAACTTAAACAGGCAATCACAATTTGTTCCACAAGGGACCCCCATTCTCTTTCAAGATAATGAAAATTCAACTTTCACAGATCAATATCAAGCAGTGACGTAGAATTGATAGATCAATGCCAAGAGGGTAAATGACACCGGTAAATCCGGACATCAACAATAATAAAAAAACAAATTTTGCTGATTTAAATCTCCAGAAAGGGAACGACATCCAGCTGTCTCGTACATTGTCCCGGGAATGTGAACAATCAAGAACAGAAGGCGTGTTTGCTGACAAATAAATTGACATTAACAAAGAAACCATGATAAAATGCCGCTGTAATGATGATAAATGACAGATAAACCATATTAAACAAATGAAGAATCTTAAACAAAGCCCATTTGGGTCCTGCCATTAGTCAGTGGTACAGCATGTGCCAGAAGTATACAGCAATCTTTACTCTCAATTCTAAGCAGCATCACAGCCTAACCAACAAAAGAAATATCTTCAGGATATGATGCATGTCCAACCAAACCCACTCAGCAGAGATTTAAATGGGTTCTTAGATCACTTCCATCTGCAAACACAATTAAAACAGAAGTACTGTCACCTAAAATGATTTTTTTTTCCCCTTTGTATGAGCTCGGGCGTGGAGAGGGAGAGGGAGAGAGAGAGACCTTCATGCATTCAGTGGCATCGGCCCTTTCAAACTTTTAGAGCAGCTTTGTGGACCATAGTTTCTTTGTGTATTTGGTGGCAACTCTTCTCAACAAGATCAAGCAGCTTCTCCAAGTTCATTGCCCATGAGTTGAGAATGTCATTGCTATCCTTTGCTACTTGGAAAGACACTATTCCCATTGGCCTGTCAATCTTTGCCACCAGAGCTTTGGACACAACCATATCAGAAAGATGCTTCTCAGCTTCCTATATTAAAAAAACAAAAAAAAAATGGTGGATTAAATGCAAAGTACCTTGATCAACGCACACACTTCTCATATTATTAACATGTTTGATAAACTAACTAGTTCACTCAAAGTAATAATTTAACTTCTATTTTTTTAAGATTTCAGCACAAGAACTAACAAATAGCAATCATTGTTGGTCTATAAAAGCTGACCAGCTTTTAGGGAAACCTGTAAGATCCTTTACATGGTTCAAGAGAATACAAAGCCCTGTTCCTCTGTTTTTTCAAACCCCAGTCACCAAAGCAAAAGGATGGCTGTTCGCCAAATTATGCAAATCACCATTAACCTAAATTTCGTGCAATGTGATTGGAAAGATCTTATTCCTCTCTAAGCCAACCTGACCCTAAGCCGAATTGTCTTTACTAACAACAAAATAAATTATGAAAAGCATTAATTGGCAACAAGTCATTACTGATACCAAGGACCACAAGCACTAACAGAAAGGGAAAGAGATTGTTATACAAGGCAAAGATGTGTATAAGTATAGATAGGCTGGAGGGTTGCTTGGGAGTGTCAATTGCAAAGCAGAGCTCATGATTGTTTGTAAGCTTGCTCCGAATATGCTTGAAACAAGATTAAAGGAGAATGCCTCCAAGAGGATTAGAGCAATCATTCTTGAATGCAAAACCTGGTGCCATTGTCAAATTCACACTCATGTTATTAGGTGAATTAAAGATCATTTATACTATTAACAGGCCTGCTCATCAGAAACTTAATTGGGCTTCAGACATGGATTAAACACAAATACATTAGCCACCACCATGTGATTAAATCAAGTTACAGCTAATGGGATTTGTAAGATTCCAACTCCTAAACATTAGGTCAAAGAGGCTCTAAAATTACCTGCGACTCTGTTCAATAATTGAACGCAATGTCTAAATTCAGATATGAACACCAGAAGTTTCAATTAGGATGGACAATATAACTTTAATTATTATGTTGACTGAATAATTTCTGAGGTGAATCTCTTACATTTTATCCACTATTATGGAATATCCAGATAAATAGTTAAACAGAAGCACCAGGCAACCATGAAGCCTTTATTAATTTAACCATGCCTGATTAAATCCAAATCTTTGAAATGAAACACATTCATGGAGATTTGTGCGAGTTCACATGACAAAGGACAAAAATCAGGCATAATTACACCATGGAAACAATTGCCAAAAGCAAAGATTAGTGTGGGCAAACAAAAGCATGTGTGCAACACAACTACACAAACACACACATATACAGAAAGACGGGGGGCGGAACCTGGATGCTGAGACACAATAACTCTGCTAGTCTCTTCACAGTAATCCTGGAGTAATACTTTGAAACAACAAGGATATTCTGAAAAGAAAACATGTTGCAAATGGATTAACAACCACACTCAACAGTAGATTGAAGAACAAATCTCCATAATTGTCCCCAAATATTAAAATTGAAAGTACATTACATGTTCAATTATTCTTTGCTTTAAATCCTCTGCTGCTTTGTCACCCAAAGATCCTCCAAGTAAGTTCTTCTCATTTTCAAACTCATCCATAAATGCATTCCAAAGAGATGTCCATTGGATGACTTCCATCGTCACCAACTGTTTCAACAGCAACCTATGGAACAGCATCCAAAGAAGAGAAGCATTAAATAAAAAGATTATTAAATTAAATGACCAACAAAATGCAGGAACAAATTAAAGCAACACGTACTTAAAATTTGAAATTTCAGAAAGATTCTTATCCTCCAAAGTGGAATTCAGAAGGCTTGACTGCATTGGATCATGTGGTGCAAGTACCAAGTACCAACAGATTTTCCTCAAGACCTACATGTTGTAAATATCAGGGCTGTCCAATAGAGTACATAGAAACCTCAACAGATAAAAAATTGAAGATAAGCTCTTACTGGAATCCATTGGGCAGGATTTTCCTTTACAGGGGGAATCTCATATATTGCCTTGTAGCAACGACAAATTTCAAGATAATCATTGTCATGGGAGTAGTACCTATAACATAAGTGGAGAGCACAAAGCCAGTCATTACATGGTGCTCTTATTCAAATCTACAGCAGATATACTAGTTCACAAATACTAGAAGGCTACAAAGCATTTAGCAACCAAGAAATAAGACATGGGAATTTGCATAATAATTGGCAGAGACAAGTTGGATGCTTGGGATATTTTACTAACTTTTAAATAAAATAAAAAATCAACAAAAAGAACTTTTCAATGAAAAAATATTATCAAATTACCCTTGGCCTTTTAGAAAAATTAAGCAAAGGCGATCAGGTCATGAAAGTTTTTGGAAAAGATACCACAAAGAAAAACCATTTTTGCAGGGTTTTGTTACTGTATTTGAAAAAAAAAAATCCCAGGTTGTTGTTCAAAAGAGAAAAAGAAGAGACCATTCTTTCAATAGAAAATACAAACATGAAATCTCAACAGAAATGTCTCAGACTATAGAAATCCACAGTTGCACGGTCCTATCAGTTTGCATCTCAAATCACAAATATAAAATAGTATTGCAATGTTATTTGAAGTTCCAGTTCGATGACTTCTGATGTCTGGAACTTTGATTTGCCTTTCAACAGGTTATTTTAAACTCAAATATGTTGCGAAGAAGGAAGCTTTCCAGCATAAGTTGGTAGCATGCATGTTCAAAACTTTTTTTAGTGATCATATTTGACAATTAAGAATTGTTTAAGAGTCCGTTTGGTTGCGTGGTTGCTTCTGTGTTTGAAGCAACCACAGCCAAACAATTGTTTGGTAACATTCAAAACGCAATTTATTCCTGATGGGACCCACTGAGTTTTGCATTTAAAACGCAGGTAAAAGCAAAGCAGCTCTCGGCTGCTTTTCTTCTCTGCACTGTTCATTAAAGTGAACAGTGCTTTTTTTTTTTGGGGAAAACCAGTGCAGTGAATTAAAAATTCACTCGCACTGTTCACGTTCACGTGAACAGTATTTTCTTTTTTTTTTGAAAAACTAGTTTAGAGTGAATTAAATTTACTCGCACTGTAATCTCAATTTTATTCCCGATAATATTTTACCTAATTTTATTGCACGCTCAAAAAATCATGGAAACTGTAGTTCTTGTCGGATGAATTTTGTACGTAATGGAATTGTAGATAGTTTAATGAAACAATAAAAAATATTTTATATAAAGTATTATTTATTTCATGATGTAATAGTAGTAGTTAAATCTATAATATTTAAATTTAAAACCATTAATATTAATATATATATATATATATATATATATATTATAGTTATTTTATAACCTCAATTTAAAAATCATTCTTAACCAAACACATTAAACTACTTTTTGTCCAACCTTAATTTTAACCACAGTTTTAACCAAACATATATAAATATCAAACCAACCTCAACTAAAAGTACTTTTTATAAAACAACTTTTTTCAAACCACAACCACAAAAGCTACCACAATACCAAACACAGTAAATCATGCATATTACTTCGCTAGCATTTCAGAATTGAATCTAATTGTTAAAAAAGCAAACACAACTAATGACAATATGGATCACTAACATCATAAAAACCATAAATGCATTGTCCAGCCAATTTGCTAACTATGAGCTGCAAAATGTAAGGATGGAAATGCTATTATATAGTTCTCACTACCAGACTTAAAACCTTGGAAAGCAATAAATGGTGGCAAAGAAAGCTACTCCCAGGATTTTTAGCATTGCGCATAGCTTTGCATGAATATTAAGTTGGGCAAACATATCTATCAGCATTACTGCTCCAGATTAAGAACCAAAAACAAAAACCCCAAAAAAGGGAGCAAAAGGGCCTTTTTCCTCTGCTCCAAACATGAAGCCATTGTGCATTCACATGGAAAACATGCAATCATATGGATTACCTTACCATCAGGGTCTTAAGCACATTGTCTATAAAAGCACCTCCAAATATTTACTTTCAATGATGTTAACAACAGTTACAGGAGCTCATGAAACGATTGAGCATCACATGGTGCATGCAAATTAAGACCAAATTAAAGGCCTTATACAGACCAAACACAGATTTCAGAACAGGTTAAAAACAGCTGTTTCCAGCATTTCATGGTGCATGCAAGCACATAAATAGAGATTATAAAGATACCGAGCAACATTTCTGTAATTTCTTAGCATTAGAAGTATAGTTTGCTCAATCCAAAAGGCGGCAAGCAGAAACACAGCCACATAAGCTCACAAATTTTCAAAGATGCACTGTATAAAGATACAAATGTAGTGTAACCAAGGAGCTCATGAAACGATTGGGCATCACATAAAACCTAGTTAAGTATTCGACAAATACTAAAGAAACTCAGTGGAACTATTCAAAAAAAAAAGTTAAAGCAAGAATAGGGCAAACTATATACAAAATTTACATACCGTATCATCAGTTCATAGTAGATCCGCTTTAACTCCAACAATGATGGTATATCAGCAGGAGCCTCTTCAACAACATTATCACCTTCCTTTGGTTTCTTCTTCTCCTTCGAAGTATCAGCATCAAAAACCCTTTGACTAATCTTCCTTGAGAGAATTTGTGCACGAACATAATCTTGGCGGTCAAGGCATAGACGAACCTGTCCCAACAAAATTGATGCCCCATCAGAATTAAAACAACCAACAACAAAAGCCTCAAACTTAACAGATCAAAGATAAAAAGGTCAATGGTCATCCATGTTCCACAAAAGCAGGATCCCTGGTTAAGGAACCTTAGATACAATCATATCATGCTTCATTAATTGCAAATCGAAGACATTTTAAGGATCCAATTTCTTTGCTTAATCTCAAAGACATTACCTGAACTTAAAAGTACAAGCAACAAATAACGAGAAAACACAAACAAAAATACAAGATGCACATACTTGCTCAAGAATGAAAGCAATTTTCTCAGTTTTTGCCATAGCACCAAAAGTTTCCACCTGCAACCCAAAAACATAAAAATACATCAATCTTCTTACACGCTCTATGAAGTAAGGAAGCAAACACTACAAACTTACTGCAACTTCTTGCATCAGATCCGCAGCTTCAGCTATAAGCCCTTGCTCTTCCTTAATCTTAGCTAGTTTCCTAATCAACCTTGCTCTCTCAATTTCAACATATATCTACACGTCATATAATAAACAAGCTTACTGAAATAACACCGGCATAATTCATAGAAACAGTCATATTTACCCCCACATTAAATAATCAAATAAAAAACAAAAATATATAAAAAGGATCATGAAAATCAGTCAGACCTTGCCAGCAGATACACTGTTAAGTGTTTTAATAAGTTCGATACGAGTATCAAGATCCAGCGTCTCGTCAATGTATTGCATTGCTTGCTGGACCATTGCAGTTACAGCCTACGCCAGGAAAGAAAAAAATCAAAATCCACCCAAAAAAATCATAGCACAAAAATTACCTTATTTAATTGAATTTATTTGCAAACTAATTAAAATGAACATTACCTGTTTGAGTTGACCACGTTTTTTAGAGAGAAGGATGATTTGGTCATTTAGAGCTTTCCAATCTTTAGCTTCGAAGCAGAGTTGGAGAATTTCGGTGACGGCTTTCTTAGTGCCGGCGACGTCTCCGGCGAGCCTCATCTGCTTTTCGACGTTCTGCAGTTGCTCAATCGCCGCTTCCAAATTCGCTTTTCCCTCCTGATTGATTTGTTTTTTTCATAAATTAAAACAAAATCACAAAATGGAAGCGAAATTGATAGGAGAAAAATGATTCAAACAATCTAATTTTAGAACTGAGAGAGAGTGTTACCATCTTAAACCAGAGAAAGTTCTGTTCAGTTCAGTATTTTACGAACCCTAGAAGAAGAGGAGGAGGAGGTGGTGTTTTTGTTGAGAGAAAGTGAAGACTGAAAGAATGCCTTGCGTGCTTTTTATGCACTAAAACCCCTTTTACAAGCAAGAATTGATTTGAGTAAACTATTTGTTTAGTCCCTAGCTCTTAGAAACATTATAATCTAGTCCCTTTTGTTTGAGAAACCAGTCGACTCGTTATTTTATTGTCCTTTTATAATTTAGTCCTGTGTTAGTTACCATTTATAATTTAATATTTTATTTTCCTAAAATACACTTACTTCAAGTCAAGATTCCAGCATTACAAGCTAGAAACAAACCAAATAGGCATTTCCGAAAGGTATCTTGAATATTTTGATAAAGTTAGTTTATTGTACCCCGATAAAATTAAAATAAATAAATTATGATTTTCAAAATTAAATCATATAGTTTATGGATTAAAGTAAAACCCTTCAATTAAAATCAAGTGTTCATAAAATCGAGATAAACATTAATTTTTGAATGAAAAGACATGAGTTCTTAAACCTAATGATCTAATACCATATATAAACAGTTCTTTAATTATAAACATGAACAATCAAATTTATAAATCATAATAAGAAATCACCATTTACACAGTGCAATGATAGACATGACTAGATATGTTGATTACGCGTCGTTGCAGGTCGAATAATTTTTTTATGTAAAAAAAGTGATATGTTAAGAAAAATTCAAGTCTCAAGTCATTGGTTAAAGTGAAAATTTAATTAATACCAAAAAAAATTGATAAAGAAAAACAACGAAAAAAAAAAGAACCACACCCGAGTCTATTTAAATTATCAAGTAACTCAATGTTAACCTAAATGAAGGGAAATTGGGGGAAAAAAGAGTCAAATTAAAAAAAAATAGAAAATATCGGCTTAATAGGGGGGAGGGACCAAGGAAACTTAGGCAAACCTCCTAAACTTAATCCAATATAAAAAACTTGCAACTTGGTAAATCATAGACCCTAATTCAACCAATAAACTTGATTGTCATCCAATTTAATTTTAAAGAATGAAATCATTAAAAAAACTATTAATAAAAAAACTTGCAAAAGAAAACAAACAGCAAAAAAAACGAGGGGGGGCTAAAATTTGACAAAAAAAAAACTCAATAAGGATGAAATCTAAAAAAAATATATATATCCCAAACAAAAAAAATTGTAATTAAAAGAATTAGGACCAAGGTTGAAAGATTAAAAAATCATAGGGGTGAAATTAAAAATCATTTGTAATATGATAGATTATTTATATATTAAAAAATGGTAGGGTGAAATAAAAAAAATTATTGAGGGCTAACCCAACAGAACCATGTTATTATAGGATTAAGACAACAATAACATTTAAGAGAATGATGAATTAAGTGTTCCACTAATTATATCAAATAATGTAAATAATCACACTAAGCACATATGACACAATAACCAACAATATTATTAAAGTGCTTAAAGTAAAGAGATAAGGGAAGAGAGATTGCAAACTCAGTTTTTAATGCGATTCGGCAAGCCTACATCCACACTTTAAGTACCAATCGTATTTAAGTATTGTACTCTTTTACTAATCCAATAGAAAGATACAATGCCCTTGATGAATCAACACCAAACAATTACACCACTTGAAGATGTCCCCTCTTCAAAAAATTTCCTTTGATGACAATACCTCACCAATACCAAGAGTTTATACAGACTCTCAGGTGTTTATAATTATGATTTGTAGAGAACAAGATTTACTTTCTAAAAGAGTAGATTATACAACTAAAAACCATAATATTTATAACTCACTCAATAGTACTTAGGATGATTGAGGGTATGTAAGTGTAATGAGTATGAGATTTTATATTCTTGTGTTAGAATATAAAAATTTAATTTAACACAACTTAGAGTATGTTAAAATTAATGATTTCTAGTTGGGTTTTTTTTGGACTAGCTTATATACGATGTATGTTCAGAATCTCTCTTTTATTTTGCATAAAAAGAGAACTATATATATGTTTTAAAAAGAAACTAGTTATTTATAGCCGTTGGAATGCCTCTGACTACTAAAGTGGTCGACCAAGTCAAATAACCATATCATTGGTCACCTAGTTCTTGTAAAATTCTCAAGTGTTCATCACGGATGAACAATGATCGACCGGTTCACTTGGTATACCCAAGTGGTTGACCGGTTCAGCTTAAAAACCAGTTTTGCTAGTTTCAAACATGGTGAACCTTGAACCGATTAAATATATATCAATCTTATTTATGCATGCAATGTGAAGTGTGTGAGTTCATTTTAATTTGCTTATTGATTAAGATATAAAGATTTAACAATAAGCTCTAAAATGAATCTTTAACAGCTAAGTTTTCACTTGAAAACATATGTAAAAACCAAACAAACCCGAACAAACATCTTAAATATGGTCAAATCTTAAAAAGCTCGCAACTTATGAAACCCTGAATCCGAGTTCTATCAAGAAGTTTATTATAAGCCAATTTAAAAATATAAAATTTAAAAACTTGTAAAAGAAAAAAAAAAGATAACAAAGAAAGCCTCGAGCAAGCTGAGCAACCAACCTAGGTCAACAAATCAAACACTTGACCTATGACATAAAATTTGGATGACCCCGTAAATAGGAAAGAAAAAAAATACCCACAAAAAAATATTAAAAAAAATGCTTTAAAAAAATATGAAAGTCAACTCGGGCTAATTCTTCAGATCTATAACTTGGGTCATGAGACCAGGGTGATCCCATTAAAGAAAAACATAAAAAAACAAAGAAGCAATATTCTGAATCAAACAAATATTGAGGGATGAAATCGAGAAAAAATCAATTAAAAAAGCAATGAAAAAAAACAATTAAAATAATTATGACTAAATTTGACATAAAAACTAAATGAAATTAAATATTTAGGGATGAAATTGTAAAAAAAAATCCATTAAGAAAATAATTAAAAAAATTAGGACCGAATTTGACTTAAAAATTAAATGAAAATAAATGTCTAGGAGTGGAATTGAAAAAAAAAACAAATCAATCAACAAAACAAATAACAATTAAAAGAATGAGAGCTAAATTAAAAATAAATTAAAAAAAATCAAATAACCAGGGATCAAAATATAAATAAAATCCAATTATAAATAGTCAATGTAAATAAAACAATTGCAAATAAGAGAAGAGAGACTGAATCAAAAGAAAAAATAAATTGATGAGTCAGTTATGAGTTTTTGCATGGCTAACATGCAATCCGAGGAAGAAAGAAAAGGAAAAGAAAGAAAGAAAAGAAAAACAATTTGAGGTCAAACCACGTCAAACCACCATACACGCACCACCTAGAAGGGAAGAGGATGCCGAGACAAATCAAATGATGCTATACAATCACGGTTACAACCATTAGAGCCAACCATATGCATCACCAGAAGGCGATGGAGAGGCTGATGCGTGCGAAGCAAGCATCAATAGCTTTTTTGTTTTTTTTTTTAATTTGTACAAAACCAAAAAAACCCTCAGGACTAAACAATAATAACAAACAAAACATGGTGAATTACAACTAAGCCCCTGAAACCAAGGTTAAAAAATTTGAAAGGTAAGAATAATTTAGTAATTCTACTATTCTATCAAATATAAAAATACAAAAACATCCTTGTGCAAAAGGTATTGGATTATTTTATTCAATGATTACATTAATAATTTTATTGTGCATTAAAAAGCATAATTATCAAAATAACGTTGCACAATTCTTAAAAGATAATTATGTCAAGGTAAAAAAACCAACTTACCCAAAAACTAAATTAAAAAATTAAATGACTGGGGGTAAATATAGTAATTATATTATAATAATAAATAGTAATAAATGTCTTGGGATACAACAATCTCGCTAGCTAGGGAGATTAGTTTATTGAATAACAAGGAGTAATATATTACTTTACATTATTGTAATGAATAATAATTTATATACTGAGACACAATAATATCTCTACGGGATCAATTTATATATATATATATATAAAATTTATGCAATACATGGCACAGTGAAAATAGAAAGAAATCAACCATTACATGATTACATGAATCGCATTACATAATAGTGATCATGTTCTCGTATGCACACACAGGAAGAATACAACGTGAATTCATGATAATAATAAATTGATATATTAATCCTTGAAGTCAAAATCTTAATTGACAATTACTTCATGTAAGTTTCATTCAAAGGCTAATGGTTAAAGCAATATCGTTATTGTGATTATTTTTTAAAATATTTTTTATTTAGAAATATATTAAAATAATTTTTTTTATTTTTTTAAAATTATTTTTAACATCAGCCAGCATATCAAAATAATCCAAATATACAAAAAAAAATTAATTTAAAGCAAAGATATGAATTTATGCTACCTAATATCATAATCATGGGTGAATGACGGAAACAATGTTCAATTATGTTTATCTTTTCTGAATTTGTATGATTTTTTTTTTAAGGGTTAGTGATTGGTAACGTCTTTGTATTACAACGAATTATTAATTTAGCTAGGTGTTTTTAATGATTTTAAGACTTGATAAATCCCTTTTACTGCATCAAATTGTTTGATATATTCTCTCTGTTAATAACAATATTAACAAAACTTAATAAATTGACCAGTCATATATATATATATATATATATATATATATATGTATGCATGTATCTTTCAAATTAATAAGAGAAAACATTTAATGAAATGGAAAAATGGTTATGTAAAAAAAAAAAGATACAAAATTGAAGAACATCCTAGTGCGTTTGAACATTCTAAAAAGTAATTTTTTTTGTAAAAATTATATAAAAAAAATATAATAAATGCAATTAGTCTTCTTGTTTATATTATTATTTGAGCATTTAAGAACATCAAATCACAACCATTAAAAACAGCTTCAAGTGAATTCTAAAAAAAAAGACTAGAAAAATAGGTTTTTATTATTAACATTAACATTAACATTAACATTAACAACGATTAATAATTAACACTTATTAAAAATTAATTAAAAAATCAAAACATTTATTATGGATGCAATGTTGAGTGTCTTACGTATGACTGTTGACATCACTCTGGAGGTTTGGTTTTCAGAGTTCTATTTTGTCGGTTGTTTTTCCCTACTGCCCCTCAAAGGCTCAAACGGTGCTTCGGAGGTGTGCATCCATTTCGTTGCTCATTTCTCTAGTTAGTTTTATTTATATTTAATTATTGAATGTAATTAAGAATTAGTTTAGGGGTCGAAATTGAGATTCTACTAAATTCAAGGTCCTGTTTGCATTTAATATAGGTTTCCCATCTTGCTTATCATTCTAGACATCATGAAGAAAACAGGGTAAAAAAGATGAGGACCAAACAATGGCTTTTTCAGAGCTATATATCAGGGCTTTATTTTCATGGTACTCTTCCATGCATCAAATTGGAAGCTATCTTTTCGTCATGGTATATTTTTGTGGTAACTGTTGCCTTGATGCCTTTTACCTTTCTTCCTCTTCCTCCGCCATTCTCTTTATTAATATCATTTAAGCTGTCCTTTAAAAACGTAACATGATAGTAAAGAAGTTGAGATCTGCAAAGTAAATTTTAAATTTAAGTTAGGTATACATCTTTTATAAGAACTTAAGATTACCTCACTCATCTAGATCTATAAAATACACTTTTATAAAATTTCCTAGAAACAAAAATAAAATAAAATAAAGTTCCTTAAGCTAATTCAGCAATTGCTTAATTACCCGCCGTCGTTGTGCATTAAAAATGCTTAGACTTTTCTTTGCTTCCAGCGCCTTCCACCTTGTATATTTAGGTAAAGTTTTGTCCTCCTTTCTACCAGAGCCATCGTTGTTGGATTGGATTTTTTCCCATCATTCAGTTCTATGGCTATTTTTTTTTTGTAGCTTACAAGGAATTGGATTTCTCCTTCTTTCTTAGTCATATAAGCTCAATTTTCCAACCATTCCTCCTCTGCTTTTATACCTTTTTCACTTTCTCTCTCTAAAAGTTGAATCTTCCTCTATTACGCGACTCGCCGTAAACCACCCATCATGCCAAACACCGACACCATCTCCTTCGCTGAAGAGGGCAACGATAATGCCATGAAAAGTGGTTTAGATTCTTCTGTAAATTGTTGGGTTTGTATAGATGCGTTCGATTGATATAGAGACATCTGCCAGCTCAAAGACTGTAAATTCTCTCACTGGACTTTATATCGCTTTCTTCCTCGTCGACTCGCCTCTCATCAATTATGGCATGTCTTTTTAGAATCCACTCATGATAAAGTGAGTTCCTAATAATATAATCTAATCCTCTTGATGGTTTTAACGATGAACTTTCTTCAATATTCTTCACCTGGGAAGAATGATCATAAGATGATGTTGATTTGATTTTGTACCATTCTTATTGTCTAACATTTGTGTTGGCAATTCTTTTCCTTTCCTTTACCAGATGTATGAAGGATTGTTCAACTTCGTTATTGAGTGTACTTTCATGTTTACTCCTTCGTTGTTCATTGCTTGCAATTAAGAGAGATAAATACAGATGGTCACTGGATGTTTTACAGGGCTCCAAATGTTCCTTACCCACAATATTATGCTCTTGCTGTCCCTTCTCTCCACTTTTTTCTTGCTGTCTACGGCATTATACGTTTTATAGGTACTTTCATTATCATTCATCATTGGTAGATTTTACGAGCTTTTATTGGGTTTGTTTTCAACAATTGCATCAAATTTGAAGGAAATTATTGGACATCATACTGATCCACCCTAGACTGTAAGGGTGATGATTGATTATAGGTTTACTGCAAAATGTATTCATTGGATTCAGGATAATCTTCTGGTTCTAAAGCTCTTGTTTTTTTATGTTGGAGATGAGAGAAACCTGACCCCATTAATTGCCATCATTTGCATTTCCTTTGAAGGGCAAGATAACTACTTTTCCATCAGTTATGATAGTTCTTGATTGAAATAATAATTGTTTGAAACCTTCAAAAAGATTCTTCCGTAACTAGGGGTTTAATGCTTTATTTGAGGCCATAAATTTGTTTCACATTTAAGTGGATCGCAATTCGTTGTAGCAGTGGAGGTTTGGGTTGCTGAAAATGGAGGTTGATCGGTTGTGAACAATTTACTGGCGACTTAAATGAAGAAAGAAGAGAGAAAATTCCCGTTGTACTATTATTAATTTGATAAAAATGAATATTATATAATTATTGATTTTAATACTTAATATAAATTAAAGTAAAAAAATAATATCTAATTTTAAATATATCAAATTTGGTAATAATAAAAATTTAGAATAAAATAAATTTTTTTATGTTTTATTCTATTTTGCTCATCATCAATCAAATAAAATATAAAAATAATTACTTTGTTTTCTACAACACTACCTAATATTATTTTATTTTATTTTTGTTTTTTTCTTAACTATTTCTATATTTTATTTAGCAATAAATTAACCAAAAGCGGATAAAAAGTACTCCATATCCATTTTAAGGGTATTGTCGATCATAGCTTAGTGATTGGGATTTAAATTGAGGTTGATAAATGGTGTTAATGGCTATTTATAAGGCGAACAAATCTCGCAACTAGCCAAGGAATCAAATATTTTGTATAGAATTATTAATTTAAATTTTATAAATTTTATATGATTTTTAATTTTAAAATCTGTACTATTAATCGAGATATACACGAGCTATCTAGACAATTATATATATATATATTCTGCATAGGGTTTATTCTTTTGAATTTTTCCTTTAAGCTAGGCTAAAATGTTTGATTGGGATAGGTGGATTACCCTTATTTTGTACTCATCAGGCATGTATCTTTTCAATGAAAGGGTTTCACATTTAAGCAAGAAGAAGAAGAAAGAAATAGATGGCTAGACATTCTAATAACATAATTACAAAATAAACTAAGAGGTGTGGTGATTTTAGTGTTAATTTTTTTTTCATATTTCATTATGGATTGAAATGATTCATTTTTTTTAAATTCACATTTTGATTCTCAATTTTTTTTTTACTGAATTGCATCATTTTAAGCTCTAATTAACACCTAGTTACTTATTATATTTTTAAAAAGGATAAAATTAAAAAATTAATGATCATTATAACAAAAATAGATGGTAACATTGAATTTCATATATAAAGTTCAGTTTGGTCCACCTTCCTTTTAAGTTAATAAATAATCGACCTCTTTAGTTATTAATAATTCAATTTTCATACAAAACTTTATTTTTCTTATTTTTAGTCTCTGATTTGTCAGAAATGAAAAAGAGAGTTGCCAGATTCCAATGTAAAAAGAGAAAATCATCGTTGACACAAATTCCAACTATCAAAATTGTTGAACTTGATATCAATGAGTTCTATTCGATAAGAAATTTTTTATAATAATTGTTTAGAATCTCAATATTGTTTAAAAAAGCATATCAAAGTCAAGGAAGAAATTTTTATCTAGTTTGATTTTGTGTTTTTTAGTTTCCGAGGTTAATAAATTTATTTCTAGATATTCAAATGGTGTTTATAAGGTGGTTTTAGATTAAAACGAATTGAAAATAAGTTTTTAAAACAAAAAAAATACTCTACCCTGATTTTCTAGTCATCACTATGATGACCAGAATCTAGGCAGCCAAACGACCTATCGTTTGGTTATTATTTTTTCAAAAATAAAAGGATGAAAGACAAGTCATCCGCCCCTTAAAAAATAAAAAAATAAAATAAAATCAAGCCTAGACAGGTCAAGGCTCGAAGGCGCACACACTTAAACTCTCTCTGTTTTTTTTAAGGCCTAGGTGTGCTAGGTAATTAGGCTTGCATGCTTAGGGTCTCAATTTTGTTTTTTTTTAATTATTATCTTATACTTATGTAAAAAATAAATTTAAGAAATTTTGTTTATTAAACCTAGTTGAATCTATAACCCAAGTTGCAGGTTTGAGAAGTTAAGCCACAACTTTCGAGTTGATCTGATATGTTGTTGTCTCAATAATATTTTTAAAAAATATGTTTTATTTTGAATTTGTTTTTGAGATGTGTTTTTTTTTTGAGAGATTAATTTGTTCAGAACTGCTTTTTTTATATAAATTTTACAGTCTTATGATCCGAATCATGAGTATAGAAAATTAACCTGATTTGACTTATGCCACTAAACCATTCACCATGTCAATATTTTTCCATAAAAAAAAGTCATCTTGCAATTTGTTATCCTTTAATTTGTTTTCTTTGGGTTTCCTTTAATTTATTTCGTTTATTTTTTTATTTCATATGCAGGTAAAAAAATAATTTTTTAAAAATAGATTATTAAATCCAATGGATTTTATGATCAAAATTACAAGTTTGACCACGAAGCTCAAGTTGATCAAATATATTGACATTTTAATTTTTGTTAAAAAAGATGTCATACTAAAATTTTTTTTAAGCATTTGTTTATTTTAAATTATTTTTTATAATAAGTTTTATTTTAATTTTTGTATAATTAGTTTTAATTTGTTTTTTATAGAATTTTTTACCATCTTGATTTCTTTTTAAATCAAAACCACAATGACCCTCCATGTTGTGGGATTTAATGGTGCTACTTAAAAATTTCTGCAATCTTAATTTTTTTTTATATTTAAAAAAAATTAACCAACAACAAAGTATATATCAATAAAGTCATTAGTTTTTTTTTTTTTTTAAATAAAAAAATAAAAATAAAGTCATTAGTTCAATATTCAATATTCAATATTCGGATCAACTTTAACTCAGCATGTGTAAGAGCGCCATTAAAAAAGAAACCCTTCATAAGACAAGTTATTTGTTGGGAAATGGGATGTGATGAGATTGCTATTCATAATTTTTGCAAATCCCGAGATTGTATATCATTCTTCTTGTTTCTCTTTCTTTTAGTTCAGACATTCTCTCCCCTGTTTGTTTGTAAAATTTTCGTTACAAAATCACGACGACTCTTGTTCTTCTTGCCAATTCTGAGAATCAAAAACTTGCATGAAATCATATAAAGTTTCATAAACTATAATTGAGAACCATATTGTTCAGCAATCTGATAAATGGTTACACTGCCATCTTGATGATGGAAATCATCCAAAGCCTCCCATGTGGAAATCCGCACCTATACTAAATGGGTTCTCTAATAACTTCCCAGGGTATTTGTGCTCCTATTATCAAAGAAATCAACACAGCATCCAATGGCATAGAAGAAAAGAAAAAAAAACAGAGAATAACAGTGACAACTGATATAGACATCACCCTTGCAGTTCTTCCCTCTAAATTGTGTAACTTTTGCTATCAAAAACTACTCTATGGCAAGAATCCCAAATCCCCAAGCTACACCATTTTTTTCTACCACATTTGAATAAGTGAGTTTCATTAAAGGCTCAACTTGAGATTCCTAATGCGAAGGGAACTCAGCTTCTGCTGCCTTCAGCTTCAACTGTTAACAGCCTCTACAGCATCACGACGCTGGGATATCTTTAAAAGGTCATTATCGATTTCTAGATTGTCTTGTACTTTTGTCCGACTGTCTCCTTCTGAATCATCTATTTTTACTTCTCGGGTTATACGCATGGGCATCTCTTCTTGTACATAAGCCTGGAAATTGTTTCTTGAAGGATTTGTCTTGGTGCAGAATACTTCAAGAAAATTCCTTAAGCAACCCTGGTCATAGACATTGTGCCTGTTGGCTGCTCCATAGCGAAAGTTTTCATATGTAGTCTGAGGAAAATGTTAAAAGAGTTGGAAAATGGGCCATTTGAAGGCATGAGAAAAAAAGACCACCGATAACCATTATTTCCAAAAAAGAATTGCTTTAACATTCGCCGAGGGAAGACCTTTCGGCAGTTCACGACTTACGAGCACACAAAAATGACTCTGATAAAAATTAAAAGTACTCAAGCACAAGAAAAGAATGGTTTCCTGAAAAAAAAGAGAAACAAACTGACCTGGTTTCTGCCTATAAGATACAGATGGAAGCAGGTGAGGCCACCGACAAACCAGAGGAAAATGAAGGAATAAACTATTAATATCACAGATGCAGGTGACTCCTTCATTGCCTTCCAGGGAGAACCATAATCATCCATAAGAAACTTTACGTTCAAAGCTGACATTGAAAATATGAAGATGCAGAGAAGAGCTGATGAAGAAACAAACAGAAAGAAGTACCGGTAGTTGCGCTGCGAAGAGATAAACATACTTGGTTTAATGAAGACAGAATCCATTCTTTCACTAACGCATACAAAAGTTGAAAACACACTGTCCTTGATTGCAAGCAATCTTTCGAAGAATTCGAATTCCTCCATGTATTCAAATGAATTTTTCTAGGTTCAAGTTCTTTTCATTTTCCTCACTGTTCGCCAATACACTAAACTAGCAGCGAACTTTGGATGGATGACCACATTGGCCAAATCCTTTCCATCAATTTATATAAAATTCCTGAAACTATAGCTCAGAATGATGACTTCCCTCAACGACTAATTCTTAAAATGGGCCCTTATCCTTGTTAAACAAAAATTGCAATGAAAATCCTTGATACTAGAATGACAAGTTTGGTTTGACCAATAACTTCCCCAGAACAACAGGAATATCTTCGCAGATCCAGGTTAAATAAAGTCACGGGAAGACTTAATCACCTAGTAGATAATTTCAAAGAGATCACGGAACAGAAGATTTTCCGAAATGCATCTTTTTAAATGTTTTAGATGGGTTCTTAATTTGTACCATGGACTCAATTCAACAAAAAATAAAATAAAATAGAGCAATCTATACTACATACCAGTCCAATGCATTGGCCCACCCAGGGACAATGGTGATCGAATCGCTCCACGCAGTTATCACATACAGAGCAATGCGAGCAACGGGGTGGTCGATATATCATGCATGTATCGCAATACTTCACTTTCACAGAAAAACCATTGACAGTAACTTCTTTTGTGCGCGGTAACCGTGGAGTAGGTGTGTGTCTCCCGCCATCTACTGAGGTTGAAGGGTCGTAGCAAATCTCTTCCTCTGGTGGATGTAAATTTCGAGGAACAATGCCTGGGTCACGGGCTGAAGTGAGAAACAGGAGCACCAATACCTATCATGAGTTCATGACTACCTATGGTCAATCTGAACAGTAGCCAGACTTAAACTGAAGGCAAGCAAAACATTGACCAGGATGACGGCCAAAGAGATAAAACATATAAAAACATCACCGGCACAAGAAAAGCATACTAGATTAGAAAAAAAATGAACGATTTTTAAGGAATATTGGGATAGTGAGACAGAATTAGGCAAGCTAATATAAACATTCTGACTTTATAATAAACAATTTTTCACCGTATTTCCCATATAAATGTGTCTTCACTATGATAAATAAATACCAAAGGTTGTCACAGCAGTTGAAGTTATTAGAACAGAACAAGGATCAGCAGGACTCACGTATATTGTGAACAGAATTGTTACGACTAGGATGACATAGCCAGTATTATATGTTGGAAATTCATGGAGGAGGTTCCTTGCGACATTTGTACAGAATATAACAACGGGAACCAGGATGAGCAATAAGGTAATAATCAATGATTTGGCATCTGGACCAAATATAAGCCTCCCTTTGCAGAAGAAAATCTGCATGATGAACCCAATAAAAGAAGAAAATTCAGGAAAACGTTGAGAAGGAAGATATCAATTTATATACTTAAACCAATCAAATAAATAATTCCCCCCATTGTAGAACCACTAGCATCCCATTTCTTTCCCATCTCAAGATTGCTTATCACTAGCCACTACCAAAGCCTATGGTGAAGAGTTCGCTAATACTACTTAAAGGTAACAACATCCAACCACTAACAATGTCCATATAACATATCAGTCAGGTCTCGGGCTCAATACTTCGCAGCGCTCTCTTATAGCCATAAAGGGTCAGAGGCCTACTTCCTTGCGTGGAGTGGACAAAATATATGCCCGGAGATTTAAGGTTCAGGATGTGTCCACTTGCACCGTAGGATGTTGAGGTCAAGACTAGTTATTCAGCTATCAAAAACAATACTAGCTAAAAACAAGAACCAAACATATTAAAAAAAAAACAAAAAAAACCAAAAATGAAAGGAATTCTATAAAATGTTTCTCAATACAAACAACAACCAGTTCATTAATTCATTGGAAAAGCACAGAAACTTCACTCCAACAAAACCCATCAGTCTAAATCTTACATAAACAAACTATATAAAACATAACCCAGATCATAATTGAATTAAGAAGCTTACATTGCGTCCCTTCCAAACACGGTAAACACGCCCAGCCATTTAGGAGGTAGGTAGATAATCTTACTAAGAAGGAGCAAAGCAAAGCAGAGACAGATAAAGAGAGAGAGAGCAGGAGAAGAATATTTGAAACTTGGCTGGAGGAGTGAGTGTATTGCTTTTGCTTTACAGACGAGAGAGAGAGAGGCGGTCAGGGGTTTTAAAAAAATGAGGTGGAAGGAAATGATGGGGTCTGGGTTTTGCTGGGGCTTTTGGAACTTTCCTTTAACCTTAATGCCCTTTGTTGGAATTTGAGATAAAGTCATGTATTTTCCTTCTTTCTTTAAAATAAAATAAATAAATAAACAAATAGATTACATATTTAGTTTTTAAATATTAAGTGAGCTAAAAATAACGATATTAAAAAAAAAAAAACAATTATCATAGATTACTTGAAGGACCATTGTAATTTCATAATATCTCAAAAGAGTTTTTATAATTTACTTTTATAAATATAAAATTAAGATTTTAATTGCAACAAAGTATCAAAATACAAAATAAATTAATAAAAAAGATAATATAAAACTATAAGATTGATTGTGACTTAGACATAAGTTTCATTTTGTAATTTTTATTATTATTATTAACATGGATATCCAGATCAATTTGCACGCACCTCGACTAATCCCACAGACCCTAAAGTTAACAACCATGTAAGCATCCGGTGGTCATCATATTAGCGTTCAATTTTGAATTCTTATTATTATTATTAGAGACAAATAATATTTGAAAATACTACTTATTTTTTAATTATTATTAATCAAATTCTTCACTGTCTCTTCGTGTTTAAATAATATTTAAATAATCTTTACTTTCAAACAATGTTATTTGCAACAATACTAATAAAATGTTTGATAAGTTTGTTTATACATCAATTTTAATAAAAAGATCGACGTTATTAATATTTAGAGAGAGAGAGAGAGAGAGAGAGAGAGAGAGAGAGAGAGAGAGAGAGAGAGAGAGAGAGAGAGGATAAATGTTACTTGGGAGGAGGGGCAGGATTGATTGCCACGAAGGAGTGATAAAGCACTTTTTCTGCAAATATTCCGTGGACCAATCTTGGGTAGAATTCTTGTTAAATGACTTAAATGACCATACTAGCACCTTTTGTATCTTTATTTTATTTCAGGCAGGTTCGAGGGGCATTTTCGGAAGACAAAACATGTGGGTGCTCCTGCCTTACACAAGTGCGCCCATAAATAACAAGGCTTTACTCTCGTCTTCTTTTTGTCTCCTCCCCCTTCTTTTTTGGCTTGACCGATCTGTCTATTTGTAGAATTTTTTTTTATTATTATTATTAAAGAAAATGTCATTTAGCACATCAGTAAGAAAAAAATTATTTCACCAATACTAATTACGGGTATATAACTTTATTTCTTTTTTCGTTTCTGTTTGGTTTTATTGTGATTCTATAACTGGAATTAATTCTATTTTTTTATTGGGTTTTAAACAAATCATTTATATGTAGATTGGTATTAACAAAAAATTATTTTTTGGGACCTTTCTTAAGTTATAAAAAAATAAATAATAATAACATAATATAAAAATGTTGTATATGATGTCAATATAAAAGAAATCTAATAAAGAAAGTAAATTAGGTTTTTTGATATTTAGACTTACTCTGGTTTAAGAATTGAGTTATGTGTGTAAATATATGATTTTTTTTAAAAAAGTAAATCTTTTATATTTAAATTTGACATTATTATTTATCACTTCATATCACTAAGTCATTGGTATATGGTTTCATCACTAACTTTTTTTATATATCTTTTAATTTTTTCGGTTAGGTTGGTTTAGGGAATATTTTTACCATTTTTTTAATTTTGATAAAAAATAAAAATAAATTAGTTGATAAAAAAATTAAAATATTTTTAAATCTAAGCAACCATCCATAAAGAGTTATCCTTTTTTCCTATAATATATTCAATTTCATTACAATTGAAGTAGATCTTTATTTTTGTTGAATTTTTTTTTATTTTTTATGAAGTTTCCTATAATTTTTTATTGAATAATCCCTCCACCACATTAGAAGTAGAAAGGCTATAAAATGAGCTCTAAAAGTCTAGATATTAGGTTATAAAATTATACTTGTCAAGTCTCTTTTTAGGAATAACAGCTCCAAATACAACAACTAAATTGGTGAGGGAGTAAGTAAGCTCCTCAAGTGAGCACAAAGGTGCAGAAGCCTTTCAAGATATTTGGTTGACCATAAACATTATGGACTACCAAATTTGAACTTGATGAAGTTGGAAAAAACTTTAAATTGGATTTGGACTTTTCCATAACTACTACGATGGGATTTAGAAGAATTTTATTTAGTTGGAATGGTTTGGTCCCCGAACTCCTAAAAATAATCCCTTTATCAGGATATGAGACTCTCTGATGCTTAAGTTAGTAAATCATAGGAGAAAAATAATGTACAACAAAGAGGATGAGAATAAAGAGAGTGGATGTTATGATTACTGTCTTATCTAGTGGTGCAGACCTTGTTGTCAAGTATGATAGGACAACTCCCTTATACTGTTTGATCTAACTAGACAGTAATCTTGACCGGACAACTTGTTGTCTGATTTTCTTCTTCTTTTTCTTCTTCTTTATGGTATTATCATTTCTCCCTTGGTCTTTTAAACATTTTATATTTGAAATACTTGACTAATAAAGGAAAGAAAGCACTTACTCTATTACCATGACTCGCGATCTTAAATTATAGTATCTCCTTCCATTTGTATGTTTTTCTCTTATCATGACTTTATAATGCTTTGTTTACACTTCCACCTATAACTTGATTTTGTTTGGCAAGTTGCATGTTTGTCATGACCTTTTTTTTTGTTTTGTTTTTTTCATTAGAAGATTGCTAAGGGAAAAAATAGAGAATTTTTACAAAGTTTCTAGTCCCTGCAAGTAGTTTTAGCATTTGAGCCAGATGAGGAGTGTACCTAAAAAGGATAACATTTTGTCATGAAGTGGAAAACATTTTATGACCATGAAAATGAAAGTTCTAAGGATTGTGCAAATGACAATGGAGAATCAATGAAGATATTAGCATGATGAATGTTTGGGGAGATCATTACAATAAGACATGAAGATTTCATTTAAAGACATGGAGATTTTTGCAAGGAGACTTTATTTGGAGATATGGAGATTTTGTTAGAGATATGAAAATTTTATTTAGAGACATAGAGATAAGCAATACTACGGAGAAAGAGGCACAAATACTATTTAAAGAGACAATATTATTTTTATTGAAAAGTTTAAAAGAATTTCTAACACAAGTGAAAGTATATTTTTTGAAGATTATCTAATCTTGGGCAACACATTGTGGGATGTGCTGAACTTTTTCTCTTTTTATTTGGGTAACATTTTCTTTTTTACAAATTTACAAAGGTAACCCTTAACAATCATTCTATCTCATTGGTAGAACATATCAGTCCTCAAAATCATGCTCGTTATCGTGATGAAAAAGAACGTTTATTGGGAATTTATGTGTTGGAAACACTCTTCATATGAGAGAGATATTGCACTAATTCTTTTTCTTTAATGGTATTCAATAACTTAGTGCATGCAATTATAAAATATATGGTAATGAGCTTTGAAAATATTAGTTGATCATAAATAAACCACTTTATGTTCTTTTTGGATGCCTTAATATGGCTGGAAGACTAATTGTGCTTAGGAGACTATGTTCTCTATTGCTAAAAGTGAGGGTGTTATTACCTGGTTATATTAATTTCTTCTACTCAAATATTTTTTTTCATTTCCTATTTCACTTTAAAGAGAATTTGGTTGGAAAGAATGTACAATCATTTCTATAAAAACTAGTTGTAGACTCCATTATTCAGGGCTTTAGTGGTAATGGATTCAATAGACTTTCCACGTTGAAAATTTTCCTATTAAACCTTTGAAAATAAGCTCTAAGGCCCTTATTTTCTCATTGTGTAATGGAGAATAAATTAATTATTGTTTTAGCTGGTATATTTAATCTAAAATAGAAGATGAGTTTAGCATATAGATCCTCAAAGTCAATGATGAATTAAAGATCTAGGTCATGGTACCATACCTAAGCAGATCCTTAAAATGTTGTTAGAAAAAATACTTTACACATAGATCATTGTTTTGTGTTACGAGCTCTAACTTGCTTTTTACATTTTGTATATGTTCTTTTAGGTCTATTAGTCAATCTTAGTTGTCTAAGTTTGTTTTCAAGGACACACAATCCTTGGAGAGACGAGTATGTAGCACCCAATAGAAAAATAGAGAATCTTTCACTTAGTAGGACAAATTCATTCTTAGAAGCTTGTGTCATTATTGATCTCCTCTCGTGTTGGGTCTTTTTTATAAGGAGTGTTTGAGTGGGTGATGTAGATCAACCTAACACCAAGTGTAATCATGCCAACGACCCATTGGAGGTGCCAATTAGGCCAATCACAAAAGCTAGGGCAAAGAAGATTAAAGAAGCATTGAATGGGCTTGTTCAGAACATATGGAGCGATATGGACCTAGAAGGGCTTGGGACATTTAAGGAGCATGAAGGACAACCTTTAATTCATCTAGTTCAAGTCCAAGAAGAGCCCAATTCGTGTGGAACAAGAGGTTGATGTGTCCAACCCAATACCAGCCTTGTTAGGCTTGTTGTTTTTCCTAATGCTACAAGGATAAAAAGTCAGCAATTTATTCTCTTAATTAAGTAAGGAAGTTAGCCATATCTTATTCTTAAAGAGGGGAGGACTATTTAATGCTTATCCTAATTTAGGAAGGAAAGTAATTAAATAAGCAACAAAGGAGAAAATTTGTTTTCTTATTTGTCCAAGTTAAACAAGGAAATCCAAGCTAATCAAGGACATCAAAGGGGGGGGCAGCAATACAAATTTTTCAAATCAGATTTTTCCTAGTTTATTTAAGACTTCTTAAGGGTGACAAATCTGATTCTAACATATTTAGCATGATAATTTTCAGATTTTTATTATTTTTATTATTTTCTTCTTAGTTTTTGGGTTATTATTACTTATTTGGGTCAATTATAAGTGGGCTTCATATAAGTCCACCTAAGGGGGGGTCCATTAGGGTTTCTTTAAGTCTAGACAGTATAAATAAAGGCATAACCAAACATGTAAGGTTACGTAATTTTCAGATCAATAAACATTTTTGCTGCAATTATTGTGTGTTGGTGGGATAATCTCCTTTTCTTAGTTCTCTAAAGAACTAAAAACGACTTATTGAAGAACAACTATATTCGTGGCGTCATCCTTATACTTCTCGTTCGCGAATCAATATTCGTTAGGTGGGGGTCTCTGTTTCCAATAGTGCTGGTGCCTAGGTACAAGTTATCTTTGTGTCACACTCTTATCAAACCTGATTTACTTGGCTTTTCGGGAATTGGTGTCTTTGCGTGTGGGTTGCGTGATCATGTGATCACGAGGTTCGCATCAGTGGGATTGATGGTGGTAAGTGAGATTTGGAGAGAGATTAATAGTAGTAGCTACTTTTATAGATATGACTTTTTGAGCCTTTTTTTATTATTGAAATGTCTAGTTTGATAATTTCCTTATGGTAGGAGCGACTTCTTCAAAGGGTTGGAGTATAAGTATCCTCATACTAACTTTCTTATATGTCATTCTTCCATGTTCATTTGAGAAATTAGAGTTGTATACGTGTACTCAATGGTGCGTAAGGGTGACTATTTTTTATTCAATTTGGATTTTTGATAAAAAAAAAAAAAACCAAACCATATATATATATAACCGACCTAACCAAAACTGGTTTAAACCGATTAGTTTCGATTCAATATTTTAAAGAGAAAAACCAATAAAACCTTTTGGTTTTTTAGTGGACTTTTTATAAACAAATCCAATTGATTTTTATAGAATATAGGGCAAAACTAAAACAAGTTTATAAAATAGATTAGATAATTGCAGATACTTAACAACATATAAAAATAATCACAAAAATAGAAGAAAATATGTGTAACACGTTTACTTTAAAAAACAATAGTCTATATACCATTCTAGGTATCAATTTTTATTTATTTATATATATTATTATTCAATAATTTCTACCGATAATTCAACAAAGATTGCCCCCGAATTTAAGCACACCAAGTTATCAACAATCATTCATTATCACAATCCCAATCAATCTCAATAATTTTAATCATTCTTAATTCACCATTCACTTCACATTTCAATTATATTCCATATTAATCAAGTACATAATTAATGCTTATTATCTGAAAGTTCACATAATAGAAGAAAAACTAAGAAGAACCAAACATATATCAAAATGTATTTAATAAAGAAAACCTATATCACATGTATTAGTCATACATGTAATTAGTTTACAACTTTATGCTTAAAAGCAATGAGATTACAAACTTAACATGATATTAATGACAACTCAAAAGACATATATATAATATTTAAGTCACATACCAAAAGTTATGCATTATGCTTAATTTATATTAACAACATAAAACCTACAACACTACTTTAGTTTTACAAAAAAAATGGACTTGAAAAATACAAGAAATAGCAAATAAAATAAATTATCATAACTTATTCATTTTCACAACAATAGTTAAATATAAATATCTTTCCTACAATAAGAAACTCACGACTAACTACTTATTCTTTAAGTTAACTCTTTTTTCATTCTTTATTAACTAATCTCATAATGTTGATATCAAGTTCTTAATATCATCAATCACCATTTTTATGGAATGACTAATCAATGTCGATATCGAATTCATTCGATATCATTAGTTATCACCACATGATAACTCATCAAATGCATTTGATATCATTAGTTATCACCACCTGATAAACTAATCAATTTATATCGATACCAATTACCTTGGTATCATTAGTCATCAAACCCATAAACAACTAATCAATTTCCATCCAAACATTTTTATTTTCCTTCAAATTGTGTCGATATCAATGTATTCACATTGATATCTTTAACCTTCCTCAGATTCTTATTCTCCTTCACACAACATTCCCTCGATCATTAGGATTTTTCGATGCCAGCCGAACTAATATCATTAGCTTCTAACACGTGGACAACTAATTAAACATCATTTCCCTTTTTTCCATTTTCCTTTTACTTATTTTATCCATACAACTTAATTAACACAAACACTAATATAACAACAATAATTTAAATAAGGTTCCTAAACCTATATATTATAAATGTTGAGCACCTACTTGTAACGCGTGATGTCCTGGCACCTACTCAAGCCTATGGTATAACTACTAAAGTGTTCATTTTTAATATAAGACTATTGCATCCTCGTTGACTCTCCCAAATTAAAAGTTATGTCTTAGTTTTCAACATAACAATTCTCATCTTAATGTTTATATTACATCACAATTTAAAGATCCTTTTCTTTTATTCATTTTAGCTATACTTACCCTAAATAACCTTATGGTAATCAACATGCACTTATTCTTTCTTTCTCATTTTTTTTTCCATCATCTTAAACCTTTTTAGCCACGTATATTTATGTATAGACATACACATCCAATAACATAATTTAATAAACTTATTCACACTTTCAACATTTAAGATAACCCATTACAAAAAATCAAATTCATGAATTTCCTTTACTTTTTTATGCAACTCTATTAATTTCACATGCATTAAATGCTTCAACTAACCCAAGTAAACACAAATTTCATAACATTAAAATCAACATAAATCCTTCTTCTTTTCCTAGTGCTGGTCGAAATTCAAAGCGAAAAAAACACATTAGATTTCTTTTCTCAATTTCCTTTAATTACCTCATTACCCGTCATTATAAATGAAAATCATCATCATAAACACTTCAACTCATAAGACTCAATATTCCATAATGTAAACCCTAACTAAAACTTTAAAATTCATAAATAACACAAACACTCATGGTAAAAGTGATCCTCACCTTCTAATCACATGGAACTAAAGAGAATTTGCAAAAGAAATCAAACTTTTTATTACTTTTCTTCCTTTTTCCTTCCTCTTTTCTTTTGTCCTGACTTACTCTCTCTCTCTCTCTCTACCTCTCCCTCACTTGATTTTATCTAAATCTTGATATTTATAGTGTTTAATCCTTACAAACTTCAAGAGCTTCTCTTAATTTCTTGATTTTTCTCTAAATTTCTAGGCATTCCTACACATTTCTCTATTCCCCTTCTTTCTCTCTATAGTCGGCCACACACACACGCACACATATTTTTTCAATGTTTTAGGTAATTCATATTATGTCCTTTATTAATACCCTTTTGTTTTTCCAGGTAAATTTCTTTTCCAGTTTTCAACACATGTTTATATAAAATTTAAATTAGGCTATTTTAAATCTCTTTAAATTACATTCTAGTAATTTTCATTCCTTTTACTTCATTTCCATTTAATTTTTATTCACGTTTCTGTATTTTTTTATTTCTCAACCATTTTTAGGTTTTTTTATTATTATTATTTAAATTAGGTCATAAACATTTTATTCCAATCTCATAATTATTTTTCATCCCCCAAGTATAAATTTTTAATTTACTAGCTTTTCATAATATTTACCTTATTGTGAGGTATATAGTATGAGCTAAGTTAATAGCAAGTAAAACTCATCTAAACACTGGATCTCATATTTTAACAAAAGGATGCAAATCTTAAGGTTTTTGGACAAAACAAAGTATATTGTCATTATGAACAACAAGCTTTTCAAAAAATGAGACATCTTTTATATTTATTTTTATGAAACCATATTACAAGCAACATCATTTATATTTATTCTTAAGGGTCCAGTTCAATTGGTTTCAGAAGCTTTAAATTAAAACCAAATCAGACCAAATTCTTTTCGGTTTTCTAATTAGTTTTTTTGGTTTTCTTGCTAATCACTAATGTTGCGTGTAGAGGAGCTAGTTGTAATGTCACCCATTGAGGGATTGGAAAAGTTTAAAGTTATTATTCTGTAGCTAGAATAACCTTAATGAGAGCTTTCATTGGATAGGTGATTTGTTGGACATTTGGAGGAGCTGATGTACATACAGCAAGGACGTCAATTACCCTCATATGTCCTGGTGTTTCTATATTGTCAACCATGGAAATAACTTTTGGATGATGTATGAATGAGAAAAAACTAGCTTTTTTTTAGTTCCCATAGAATGTGTTGTTAATGAGGTCATAAAAAACTTTAAATTAGATATAGGCCTTTCCATAATTAGTGTAATGGGCTTTGAATGAATTTTTATTAAGTCGGTCCCTAAACTCCTACAAAACAAATTTTTTTATCAAGATAAGGACCCTTTTATGCTTAAGTTTGTAAATCACAGGAGGGAAATAATATATAGGAAAAGGGATAAAAAAAAACAAGCGTAAAAGAGTGAATGTTGTGATTGTCGTAAGCTGTGTTAAGACTTGTTGTGTATTGGTATTTGATGACCTAATGTATTTATACATCTCATTGATAGAAGATTACCTCATAAAGTTTGAAGTTTTAGGCATACATTGGTGATAACTATTGGTGAGATAGATAGGCATATGCTTGCTATTTATCAAATAAGCAAACATTGCACTAAAAATTCATACGTTCATAAGCAACACTATATTGATAGCTCTGTAATGGAGAAATATGTTCCCATCACTACATATCATAAGGTTATGATGATGTACTAAAGCTATGCAATGGAGAAGTAAGCATGTATTAAGGTTGCAACAATGGTGCACTAAAAATACATGTTAAAACATTGCGATGCTGCACTGACAAGATGTGCCCTCAAAGATTAGGTGTGTGCAATAACATGTGGATTAGAGATTTTAAGTGACCAAATGAGCATATACATGCTAGGGATTGTGTTGGGCTCGAGCCCTAAAAAATTTACTGAAAAGATCATTGTTCGTTATGGTGTTTAGGTCAAGGCCCACTAAAATTAATTGGATATTTTAAAACAATATCCCAACTAGTTTAAATAAGACTAAAGTCGTTTTTTTTTGTAATTTGCTGATAAAATCAAAATCTAGCTTCAAATACATGGTTCTCTCTCATCTAGATGAATTAAAAGGCTTGCAATATATCACTAGAAATTTATGGATGTTTACTTTACAATGCAACTAAAATAAGTTTAAAATTCCTTTTGTAACTCAAGTTATGACCACAAAAGTAGTTAGAGGTCAAAACTGATATATTTGGATCTTCTTATTCTAATCTTTTTTGTAATGACTGAATGTTCACCTACAAGCTCTTATTGAACACAAATTAAATTAATGAAGGCTTGTACTTTCTTATTTAATATCTTCTTGAAGTCCACCTTAACCCATGTGTCTTGAAAAAGTTCATTAAAAACCTATTTAACCTCTTAACTCTAAATCTTGTTACCGGACTAACTAGAACCTCTAACAAATCTCTTGGTGTTGCTTAGGTCACATCATTAATCATAACTAAAGACTAAACTAGAAAAATCAAGAGGAAGATGTAGATAAAGATATTTAATCTCGCAATATAGGTCATGTACTTGGTTGTGTAATAACTTTGATTATTAGAACCAATTTTTTATTTAATCAAACGATAATAGAAATAGATACACACATAAAAGCGATTGAATAAACTAAAAGGGAAAAAAATATCATGCAATGTTACACATATTAGAAAAAAATTGTTATCATTTTAAGTGAAAATCAAGTAAAAACTAAATGATATTTAACCAAAAAAATAAATTGGAAAGCTAAAAGATAAATATGGATATGAATATATGATTTTAAAACACGAGTCATAAACTTAATTGTATTTAATAACTTTGTTTCTTGGAACCAATGTTTTATTTAATTAAAAAAACATGTATAGGAAAATGATTGAGTAAATTAAAGAAAAAAAACCATGTAAGGCTACACAGAATCAATGCCTTCTAATATTAGAAACAAATGATGAAATCTTATTCGTAAACCAACCAAAATTAAATCATATTCTATTAAAAAAACATCATAAAAGTTGTTAAAAAAATTAAAACCCAACATTAAATGAGGTCTAGACATGCAGGTCTAGCTTGGGTGGCTCAATGTGCCTATGCTTAAAACAATCAATGAAATTTTTGTTGGCATTTATATCAGTAATTTGACACGTCATCAAGTGATAATAATTTTTAATTTCATGGGTAATTCCATCATCAATAATAATCTTACTTTGTGGACGTACTTTTTCATTTTTATTGGTAAGTCCATCAAGAATGCTATTTTTGTCGACTGATCTATCAGCGCTTCACTGTGTTTTTTTGTCGTTGTTATTTGTTAAAATCCCTAGCCAGCCTAAAAATAGAACAACAACAACATGAAGAAGAAGAAGCATATTCAAGCCAACAATTACCTATATTAAACCCACAACCACAATAATAAACACTTGAAAAAATATAAAAAATATAATGCATTAATTTAAAGCACCGGCAAATGTCTTAATTACATAATGTTAATTTTATTATACAATGATGTTTCACATCTAAATCAATTCAATACCTTTTTAATCATAATCATCCTTTTTATTTTTATCATTCTCATGTCCATCATCATTTTCTTCATTAAATATGAGGTTGATCTCATCATCTACTTTTTTATATCCAATGTTACTCAATATTTCATTTAACTTATCAATATCAACATCAATATAAGTATTCTTAGTAATATAAAAATTTAGATTTTCTAACTCGATAGATGGAGCAACTCGATAAGGATCAAGTAATAATTTCATTTGAAATACATAATCTCTCATAGTTACTTCATCGTTTCCATCTTCAACAACTTAGACACTACTTATAGTTTTGGTTTTAACAATGGATAACCAATCAACTTTATTATGATTCTTTTTAAAGAAATTCTAAAGAAATAAGTGTTTATAATACACTTGTTGGCATTGTTTGGCAAAAATAAAAACATCGTCGATGTTGTGAAATTTATCCTTTTTATTTATTTTGACTATACTATGGAGAGGATCTACTTTAATTCCTCTATTGGTATCATACCAGTAACATTTGAATAAAACTAATGTATCTTATGAACTATGATATTGTAATTCAATAACCTCTTATAACTTGCCATAATAATAAAATTCAAACTTATTGGAAGTTGAACTCTTTTACACAGACCATATTATTATACGTCTTTCAATCCTTACCATATTCTTCAGTATAAAAAACATATTCATTGATGAAATTACCTATTATAATATTAGACTTTTATTTCAAGATCCAAATATAGAGATTTTAATCAACCAATATTGCCTCCCATATTGAAAATCTAGTTAAAGTTAACGATCATTAACAATCGAAGAAAAAACATAACTAAATCTATTTTTAGGAGTTATAAAGTATTAAATACTTACATTTGTTTTAAACTACATAGTAAATTGTTCATCTTGTAATTGAAAAGCTTGAGCTTCAGTAGCATTTGGATTTCGAGATAACGATAATTGATGGTGTTGCCTATAAGAAAGTTATTGAATTGAGTCTATATGCGAATATAAGAGAAAATAATTTAAAATTATATAATCATAAAATTGACTTACTGAACAAAAGATCTCAATTCATTACTGTTGAATAACACATAATTAAATGTTTATTTGAATTTGATGTTTATCAAATATCATCTCTACACTGTATTCATTGATAATGGTCATCCGGGATGTAAAATATTATAAATTCTCATTTAAAGGTAGTTCACCACCACTAATATATCTTGGAACATTGTCGATGCTTATTCTCAAACAAGGCTCAAAATAATATATGGTAAATGTTGAAATTTACTTAACAACATAAACCTCTCATATCAAAGTTGATGCAGACCTCTTGATCACGTGGTCAAGCAACCCACAATGAAGATGATACAGCTCCTAGAAAGCCAAGAAGTCAGGTTTGATAGGAGTGTGACACAATAGAAACCTTTCCCAATACACTAGCACTATTGGAATAGAAACCCTCACCTAACAAATACCAATTCGCAATGAGAAGTATAAAGAAAATACCACAAGGTCAGTTATAACTTGATAAGTCAAAATTGTTCTTTGTCCCAGCAAATAAAATATGTTGTATCACACAAAACACAAGTTTATTCATAAATCCATGGTTGTTGAAAATTTCTTCTTACAAAACCTTATATAATAGTTCAACTAGTAACCCTAATGGACCAAAAACTTGTGGGCTAATATTTACCAACTTACAATAAACTCAAAGTATGTTAACTAAGCCCAACATGAAGAAAATAATAAAAATACTAATTTGACACATAAACTAAAGTTGTTGCACCTAATTAAACAAAATAACCTAAGATGGATAGTTTTCCCTGTTTAAGTAATATCACGAATGAAATTCTCATCCTAGAAACACTAAGATCTTTGTTGCCACCTCTAGCTATCCAAAATAAACTAGGTTATTGATTGCTGAAGTTGTCTCCCCTTTAGTTTCCTTGTATGTCTAGGATAATTAATTGTAACTTTAATGAATCCTCTCAAAGCATGAAAACCCTTGTTTCCTTCCTTTAACCTTCCTTGTAAGATTAGGAAACTCCCAAAATAAACTGTCATATCCTTGTAAGAAAAGGATCCTTACTAAATAGAAAGTCCACAAGTTCAAATGAAGTAAGCAACAAAATTCATACAGCCTGTTCTGATCTATATCGCAAGGCCTTCCCGAACTTCAATTGACCTTAAATTTTACCTCAACATAAAACAATATGTCGGGAAACTCTGGGTAAATTTCATCCCGATCTAATGATTGGATTGAGAATTATAATTATTGTTATAAAAATGGACAGTAGACACAATTATACTAGAATCTGAATTTCCTTATTCAACCCTTTCTTGGATTATATCATTCCCTCTCTCTTTATGATGATTCGTCCTCGAATCATCGATGGGTATAATGGAGGTTTCATAAGCCTCTTGTTTAAGCATTCATAGCTCTTTTCTTGCCAACACTCGCCTCCAACAATTTTGTATAAAAGTAGCAGCCCTTATCTTTCATCCTTTCAGCGTTGTTGCTCATCTTTCTCTAAAGCTTGTCATTCATATAATATTTCATTTAACTAATCAAATTCTTTCATTAAAACCCCAAACTTATAGGATAGATCTTTGCATTCTTCATAAAAAAACACCAATTTTTTTGTTCATCTCCTTTTGATACCTCATCTTCCTTTGTCATAATACCTCATCAGAATACATGTAATCTTGATTGTAATACTCCCTTTACATTTTTTTACTCTAAGTTTTCAAACTGGACAGAAAACAAAAAAAATTCGACCAATCCTTTTTTATATATATAAAAAACCCTAAAACAAAACCTAATGATAGTAAAGAAAGTAAGAAGACACTAAGGACTAGACAAAACTAACCCGAAACAAAAACACGGATAGAAACAAGTAGGTTTGACACGGAACAAGATTAAAAAAATGAAATTAATAGAAGGATATAACCTGATTAATGGAGCCAAGTTTTGATACCAAATGATACGGGCCTCTTGATCACGTGATCAAACAACCCGCAATGAAGATGGTACAACTCCTGGAAAGCTAAGAAATCAGGTTTGATAAGAGTGTGACACAATGAAAACTTGTTTCAAGGCACCAGCACTATTAAAATAAGAAACCCTACCCAACAAATAAAAATTTACAAACGAGAAGTATAAGAAAGACGTTACAAGGTTAATTATACCTTGAGAAGTCAAATTTATTCTGTCTCAATAAAGAAAATAAGTTACATCACACAAAACACAAGTTTATTTTATAAATTCATGACTGCTGAAAATTTCAGCTTACAAAACTTTATATAATAGTTCAACTAGTAACCCTAATGGACCCAAAACTTGTGGGCTAATATTTACCCACTTACAATAAACCCAAAGCATGTTAACTAAGTGCATATATGAAGAAAATAATAAAAATAATTAATCTGACACATAAACTAAAGTTGTTGCACCTAATTAAACAAAAAAACATAAGATAGATAGTTTTCCTAGTTTAAGTAATGTTATGAACGAAATTCTCATCCTAGAAATACTAGGATCTTTGTTTCCATCTTTAGATAATCCAAAATAAGCTAGGAAATTGATTGCTGAAGTTGTCTACCCTTTAGTTTTCTTATTTGTCTAGGATAATTAATTGTAGCTTTAAAGAATCATCTCAAAGCATAAAAACTCTTGTTGTCTTCTTTTAACATTCCTTGTAGGATGAGGAAACTCCCAAAATAAAATGTTATATCCTTATAAGAAACGAATCCTTGTCAAATAGAAAATCCACAAGTCAAAAAAAAAAATAACAAAATTCATATAACTTGTTCTGACTTATATCGCAAAGTCTTCATGAACTCCGATTGACCTTCAATTATTTTTTTACCTAAAAACCTAAGTAAATTTATTTATATCTTCAAATAACTCAAAATTCGATCCAAAAACAAAAACATTAACCCAAAGCCCAAAAACTTTCTAATATCATATCTACTTTAATAGATAATTTTAAAATAAAAAAATATATCAATAAAACTCTTCTTATATAATAAAACTCATTGATATAAGATTGACTATTTTAGAGATCAAAATCAGTGTCAACATATTTTTTTTTCTACCATCAAAATTCAACTACTTTTTCTCTCCTCTCTCAAACCAAAAATTGAGAAATAAAAATAATAAACTTTTAAACCAAAATTGTATTTTAAAAATCAACAGGAAATCTATCAATTGGAAAGTAGAAGAACAAAAGTTAGTCTTTTTGACTTTGATTCCTAACTTTAGATCTTGTGCCTTCATCAACAAATTAGAAGCAAATAGCTTTTATTTTGGCTATTAAAGATCAAATTGTCCTGGAAAAAAAATGTTTCTGATCGAAATAAATAAAAAAAATCATTGTGAAATGTGAGAGGGCCTATCATAAAAGCAACCAGTCAATTGAAAACTTCAATCAAACATCATTCCACTGTTCATCTTTGTAGCCAAAGACTATACCTTCATATTTTACAACAATTTTTTGAGTGCAAACCGGAAGAAACCATGTGAAAGTTCTTTGTAGTTTATAACTATTCAGTTTTGAACATGAAACAACCAAACATGGCAGCGCTGCTTCATCCACAAGCACTTCCTCGGTGAAAGAATAAAAAATTGAGCCCTCATATTTCTTATCAGGCTTTGTTGAATCGAAAATGGCTATCTGCATACATTTGATTCCATGACATCCTTACATGGCTTTGTGATTGAAAAATCTGCTTGTCAAGGGACATGCAGCTTCAAAAACTACAGGTGTGATTGGTGCGTTGTCAGCTTTCTATAATTCTCTCATAAAAGAGCAAGCTAGCTTCTGCAGCTAGAACATCCTCCTCTGAAACCCTATACACATTGGAGTCTGAAATACAAAACCAGTGCATGAGGGAAGGTTTGCAATTTTCATCAGGATGTTCCTCATGCGATTCTGATTGCAAACTTCTGTAAACAGTATAATGCCCACCACAAGCTCTTCCAAAATGCTCCACGACAGAAACAAGACGATATACCTGAGGTATTGAAGGGACTAATTCACAAGCTGCACTGACCTGTCAAAAATACCAAACACATGGAAGAATGTACATCACATTTATTGAGTTAAGAACAATCTCGGAGGTCATCGCATACATCGACCCAAAAGAGCGCTGGGCCAGCACCACTGAAAGATCCAAGATAGCAATTTCATCCCGCTATTATGGTTAAAAAAAATTCAACATATTGAGTCTCAATATAAGGCAGACGGAGATGACAATGATGACAGTTTGTTTATCCTTTTTCTAGGGTAAATAACAAACTCATTAGTTTCAGGAGATCAAAAGCAAGAGCCACGATATAATGAGTTCCTTAACAAGGTGGCATCTATCAAAGAACCATTGGACTTGAAAGCTTAAGTTGTTATCTAAGATATAAAAAATAAAAAAAACTTATTGGGCTAAATATCATGTCAAAGGTCAAAGGTCATCTCAACCTAAAAACTTAAGTTATTAGGTCAATTTAATTCTGTTACAGCATAAAAAAAGAATGCATACGATTTTTAAAACTGCCCTTTCATTTCTCTTTGTGAGAGCAAAACTTCACATTGGGCTCTATTTAGTAAGTTACATCTTACAACTATGAAACATATGCTATTCCACTTAATAGATTGAACCCATAACTAAGACGTTATAGTTAAACTTGGGACATATTGTCTCTTTTACATTTCAGTGACAAACTAAGATTCAAAATTGTTGGTGAACAAACTACATGTACACAAGAGCATGAGTGCCAAAGCATGTTTCTCAACTCCTTTCTTGACTCGAGCCTTATGCCCCGTACACTTCCTAAATATGTGTCTTCAATTATTCAAGAGTTCATGAGCATATGGAGGCCAATATATGTGTCTTCAATTATTCAAGAGTTCATGAGCATATGGAGACCAATTTGGCCTTGGACTAAACAATGTTGTCGCCCGCCCCTTTCCCAATCATACCCTCATCAAAGCTTCCAGCTAGATTTAATCCCAAATGGCTTGGCACAAGGTGAAGTTACTTGAGCAGCTAAACTAGATAATGCCACCAAGTTCATAAACTACTAAAGCATTAACAATATTAACTTTAAAAAATGTATGACGATACATTCATATCAGCAATCATTCAGCATACCTTTTCATTAGCTTGCGAACTAAAGATGTCCGTGGTTTGTGGTATTTTGGATTGTCCCAGGAAAGCTTCTGTATGTGCGGGGGATCTAAATGCATTTGCAGATAATAATTTTGAAGCATTACTTTCATAAATGCTGTTCAGCATTCTGGTGTCATATTGCACATCAAAATGGTTTAGATGAGAGCTTGGTTTTTGACATTGCATCTCTTTCATCATGAATGGAAGCAGGTTCAAAGTTAATGGAAAGCTAATGTGGCCCTGCAAGCATCAATAAAGCAGTCTTCTATGACGTTGAATCCTCATTCTATTAATTCTAACATGTTAATACTAAGAAAGTGTCCTTGGAACAAACTGTGAAGAAATCTGGGCATGCGATACCACCAAGCTAAAAATTTGAATACCTGAAGTTTGACTACTTCTCCGAAAAAATTTATAGAAGCACGTTGTAATTGAATGCAAAGAATCTGTAACAAAGTAAGAGTGATGAGCGAGACAACATATTTCACTGCATTTCTACAGCCAAGTGAGATCAAATGCTATTTTTTTTTGTGTGTTCCAATTTTTATTTGAAAAAGGTGGGACTCAAACCTAAGACCTCTCATCTCTTATGCAAGAGCACCACTCAGCTAAAGCTCTTTTTTCTTTGGATAATGCTCGAGAATTTAATTAAACAGTCATCAAGAGACTGACCACAAAAGAAAAGGGTACAAATTAAAGGAAAAGAAAACGTAAAGGTACAACAATGAAGAGTGAAGGCTCCTCTTATTCCTATAACAAACATGGAAACGACATCAGCAAAGCCTTGAGAAGCAACATATATAGCATGGGATCCCCACAAACTCAGACCATGGATGAACCACAAACAGGCGTAACAACATCCCCAAAAAGTCGCCTCCTCCACAGTCAAGCACCAAGAAATTAATGAATCAGAAGCTACAAAGCCCTCCCCCTTCCAATGTTAGTCCAAAGTAAAATCCTCTTAGACAAATAAAATAGCAGGAACTATGTACAAGAGAATAAAGGCCTGAAGAAATTTAAAAAATCTAGAAGCTAGGCGGTCATTTTTATCCTAAGACTACATTATCCATGCAAGAAATGAAAGGCATCTGTAATGCATGGCAGATTCAGACTGCTCATAACCATAAACCACAGCTGCTTTTCCTGATATCTGCCATTTTTTATCCCACTCTCAACCAACAACAAAATCCATCCTGCATTATTTAATAACATTCAAATCCAGTTACTTGCTCCAGATGATTTCATTATTTGATTAATGAACACCCAGTAGCTAGATTTCATTACTGATGAAGAGATCCCAAAGCTTTATACCAACTTTCCAGATGGTGATGCCCATGAAAATTCTTATACACTTTGAATTCTATTATAACAAATAAGAAGTTTGGAATCATAACTTCATACCTTGGGACTACGAGCAATGCTTAGTTGCTTTAAAGTGCGAGAAAAATTATTTGACCATGGTAGATTTTCTAGATGAACAAGGAGATGGCAGGTACACGAGTCTTGCTCATTACAGCTCGTAAGTCTTTTTATCTCCGTCTGTAACACAAAGTCATGAATAACCATTAAGTAGTACATATACAGCACTCAATATCTTCCTAATAATAGGTCAGAAAAATTGAAAAGCGTATACCAGACCAACATAGAAAGAAGAGGCAAGGCAAAGAAGCCAAAAGAAAAAAAAAAAAAAAAAAAAAAAGGATGAGTTCAGGGTGTGCAGGAGAAGAGAGAGATGCATAAAAGGGGTCTGTTGGACATGCACAAATCTGTTCCTTTTCTCCAGTAGGCTAGCCATTAACAATTGAGGATAGACAGATCATTTTAATGACAGGATTACCTCTGTTGCTCCCCTTAAAGATAAATACTTTATTGCAGCAATGTGCCAACAGTGGCTGCAGCTGTAATTCTCAACTTGCTCAGAAACAGTGAACTGCCTGAGGCAATCCTCCAATCTACACCCAACCCTCTAGTATCATGTTCAAAAAAATGTAAGGCAGGCATATGGTTAGTTAGAAAAACCACAAAAACAAAATTCAAGTGGTAAAATTAAATAAATAAAACTAAATGTCGAAACCTTTGTTTAACATACAATGGTGGCACCACCTTCAAGCACAGGCAAAAGAGGCAAGCTATGAAAAAATTGAAAATTCAATGAAATCTGCAAATAGAAAAAAAAAATGAAAAGGAGATAAAATATGAGGAGAAAATCACAAGATTCAACGCAATTGAGAATTAAAATGCAAGAACTTCAAATGTTAGAACCTGGTATATATACAAAAGCACTCACCAAATCATTATTAAATTACATATGTTCCAAACATCATGTATCAAACTATACAAAATAAAAAATATAAATAAAAAAAAGGGCAGAGTACGCTGATATTTTGCAAGGAGAAAGTGTTTTATGAGGAGTACAAACCTCAGTCGAACAACTTTGACACGTTAAAATGCTACTAAGAATTCCATCAAATGGTCCGAGGAAGTGCTGCTGCCACCTTTCTTGCTCACTCTGGATCTCAATCCTATTTGGAGTCAGAATTCTACAGTTAGGGGATGCAAATGCATCTGCCAGAGAATGATGTTTTGGAATATAAGAATCAGAAAATTCGTCCCTTAAAGAGGACAGTAGATGAAGGAATGCTTCTTCGGCATCCTACACACACACAAAAGATGAATCAGTCACCTGGACATCAATATTTGTTCAAATAATTGTGAAGATACATTCGCACCTGTTGGCTCGTCAGATTAAAATTTTGAATATAATGAGCCATTGCAAGCATCACCTTTCTTGGACTCAATACAATTCTCTCTCTGCTAATCACAGACAGTTCTGCAGAAATGGACACTTGTCAGTCGGGTTTCAATAATCATGTCAACTATTTGTAATTGTATGGTTTCCTGAAAATTCTGAAAGTTAAATAGTAATTCAATGTCCGCGACTCCTAGTAGTTTTCTTGAGGAGCCAATCCAATAATTTATCAGAAATGATATTAGAACTCTCAACATAATCTTTTTTACTTCAATAACATCCATGAGAGCATTGTATCCATTAAAGTCTGATATTCATTGTGTAAAAAGAAATGTGGGAGTTACAAAAATAGAAGTGAATATAAGCATGCATAATTCTGCAATCCTTCGACTGTAACAACAACAATATTTAAATTATTTTGGAAAACTCAAAGGCCATTCATATAACTTGTAAAATTTGTATTCATTTTACCTTCTAATAAAGCAGCCAAAGCCACCGTAAGCTGCAAGCTCTCATTCCATTCCTCACCGGCAAATGATTCCCATTCTTCTATAACCTTTTGAAGAAAAGATTGGAAATTTGAACAGCTACCTAAAGCCTGAAAATCAAGAATTCAAGAATAAGAACATCTTCAGGGGGAAAGCTAAAATAAAAGGACAATTTTTTTTGGCTTTTATCCCTCATTTTTAACTTTAAGATAGTTATATTGGAGAGCCAAATTGGCGTTTCTAAATTGAATAGAGCTCAAAATTTGTTTAATATACTTTGATGTAAAAAAAATTTGATTGTAGTTGTATTAGTTAATTATTATTAATAAATAATTATATCAATATCAAATATATTAAAATACAAATATTTGTTTAAATGATTTTTTTCCATTGAAATGTATATATAAGAAAAAAAAACTATATCTATATTATTCAAAAAACTATATTACTAATTTGACTCTTCTAAATAATTTTTTCAAGATACTCTAACAAAACAGCTTCTTGATTCACAATAACAATTCAAGGAAAAAAAAACGAAAACAGCCCGGTTGGTAGAAAGTGATGATACCTGTAAGATAACATTCAAAAAGCAATTATTGCCAAGATTTTGCAAGCCAGGAAGCAAGAAAAGCTTCTTTGGACGATTATTATTCTCTCTCTGGTTTAATTCCAGCCAAGAAGGCAAGGCACTTAGTTTTAGATTCCAAGATTTGGGATCTTTTATTAGAGCCAACACCAAACCAGCAACCCCCAAAACAGCTGCAAGCCCAGATGCTGAAACCCAATTCGTCTTCATGTGAGATAAAAGATTGTCTATGAGTATTGCCGCCTCCCTTCAGTTACTCCACAAGGACTCCTCCCGCTGTGACTACTAGTAGTAGGGGTATTTGTCCCTCCTAACTTTTTTTTTAACTGTTCTATTTTCGATTTCTAAAACTTTTGCCAGGAGAGATTGATCATGGCAAAACCTAGAAAAAATCTTATCTACAAGGTTTCAAGTTCAACATCTCATAGGTATTTTTATTTATATGAGCTCATGCTTTGAGGATAGGTTTCAGGACATGAATCTCAAATATGTTTTTAAAGAGTTAGGTGAGAAACAAACTACAGTAATACTGTAGTTTTTTTATTAAATTAAAATCTCAAAAATAAAAATTATAATTTATTATTCAAATGTAATATTTTTCAGATTTATACTAAAATATGAGCAATATAATTATTATGATGAAAACTAGAAAAGAAAAAATAAAGTGGAAATTTATTAAATATATATATTTTCTGTTACTAAACACACCCTCAAGGTCTGTAACACAAAATCATTTTCTTTTTTATTTTCTATTTTTTCTATTTTATTTTAAAATAAAAATTAGGAAACAAGTTCATTTATTAAAAATAAAAAATAAATTTTCATAAAAAATACAACAAGATTATGACTATTCTTCATAAGAAAATTGAAAACAAAATTTATAATAGTAATTTATATGTATAATAATATAATTGTAAAATATTAGTATTATTTTATTTAAATTAAGAATTATCATGAAAACTTTATACATGTTAACTAAAAAACAATCCTGTGTATGATATTTATAATAAAAATAAATAAATTTATAATATCAACTAAATATAAAAATATAAAATAATAATAATTTCAGTGTTTCACTTTGCTAAAATGTTTTTGTATATAAAAGAAAAAATATAGTATTATTCATTATTTTATTTGTTTTGAAAAACAGCAAAAACAAATGTAAAGAAATATTTTAGAGAACTAAAAAATGTACCTTCCAAACTCAAAATGAATTTTGAGAACTAGAAAATACTGAATGGATACTCATTATAATCAAAGGTTTTTAGGTCTTTTAGCCTAGGTTTTGTCTTCTAGAAAAAAATAATGTCTATGAATTATTGATTAAAGTGCAAATAATACTTGGAAAAAATTGAAAGTAAAAATTAATGATTTTTAAAAAAAAAATCACATGTATTTGAGGTTATTTAGTATAGTATATTAATCACATGATTAATACTAATGTCAATATATATATATATATATATATATATATATATATATATATATAAACTTAGCCTAAATTAACAAAAAAATACTATTCGTTAACCTTAAGTACTGTTTGCATTGAATAAATTAAATATAAACTATTTACACTTATTTTTTCCTTTATTCATTGCATCTATAAGCAGCATTAAAGGATTTTCCATTTAAAAACTAATTTTGTAATTAGTTCATTTAAAGTGTTTTCCATATGAGTATCTAAATATAAATGTTTTGTAACTCGAATGAAATTTAAATTATTATCATTCATTTTATAATAAATATTTCAAATTAAACATTTAAAACAATAAAAAAATAAAAAAGATGGTGATAAAGATTATAAAAAAAGGAATAAATAAATTATTATTATAAAAAAACTAAAAGAAAATACTATTTTACTATTTTTTTTTTAATGTTCAACTAGAAGAAGATGTATTATGGACTGTCATAGTATATTTATTTTTGTCCTTGTAAAATTATATAGTTATAGTCACTAAACTTTTTTCTTCTCAATTTCATTCTCTCACATTATATTAGCATGGTTTTAAGTTTTGCACATTTTTATATTTGTTTCATTTAGCGTGTTCTTGTTGGCATTAACCATTTCATCATTAAATTTATTGTAAAGGATATATCGACAAAGTTAAGGGTAAAAAAGAAAATAATTATGTTTATGATAACTACAAAACCTTAATTGGTCTTTTAAAAGTCATAGGTAAGGAACTAATTAAGTTAAAATAAAATATAACAATCATCTGATATATTCTATCTAATGTAAGTTGCATCGTTGTTTGTTAAAAAAAAAAAGGTTTTGTTGTGCTTAAGATTTTCTAAATTGATATGTTTTGTTTTAAAATCTAAATTAAAAGAGTGGTTTTTTATTTATACTTGAAAACAACCTTAACCCCACTTAAAAAACAGTCGGGTATTGGACCCAGTTGAATGGCGAGTTATTGATGTACAATGAACCTGCAAGGAATACGTGGATTCGAATAGCTACAAATTCCACCACCCACTCTTGATAAACCTGTATAGAATCACATCGATCTAACCTAATCACAATATCAAGGAAGATATTGCAAATACCTAATTTGTTTATTTTTTTCATCATAACCATGTTCATTCAAATTCAAATACCTAGTGGTTATCATCTAAAAATAAGAGTTAAAAGGAGTCATTTAATCTCGAGTTGAGTTCTCAAAATAAATGACAACATATACAACATAACTAATAAAATACACAATAAGCAACAAAAACACGTATTTGTTAGTTCAATACCCAATAATCAACTTCCAAGGATAAGAGCCAAAAACATGTCTTTTTAATCTTGGGATGAGCTTTGGAGATAAATGACAACTTTTATATATATATATATATAAACAAATATAATCATAAGAATCATAAAATAAATGACATAGACGTGTACTCACTAATTCAAATACTAAATAGTCAACATCTAATAATTAAATCAAAAAATGAGTCCTCTAATTCCGAGTTTGAGTTCTCTAAATAGATGACAGCTTATACACAAGCACAACATATATGCATAAGACTTTTTACATCAAAACCAAACTATTATGCCATGAATAAGCTAAAAACACAACTCAATCTTCTTAACCTAAATACAAGGTATTGATTCCCTCATTGTTCCACCTTAAAAATAAACTTTTAGTGACTTTATACCCTCGAGTTTGCCACAAAATGGTGTGAACTCCCACACTCAAATATTTCATCACAATTCACATAAAAATTAATAATACATTAATAATCATTCAAAATAAATAAATATTTATTTAGGTTCAAAAATGAACTTAAGGAGCTACTAAAATCAGTTGAAAGTTGCTGGAACAGTAACAGCGCATGGGCTACACGCTTTAAGGCAAGTGGCTGAGGTTGTGGAGCATAAAATAAAATAAAAATAAATAAAAGTTTTGAAAAATATTAAATGAATATAAATTAAATGAAGTCCATTGAAATATATATATATTTTTAATTTATCTATTTTTAAAAATACATTGAAAAATAGAAGTAAAGAATGGGTTATGACAAAATTAAAGGTCAATATTACAAAATAGAATATTACTTTATTATTTAAAGAAAGAGAAAATTACCCTGAATTTCCTGTAGTTTAGTTATTTTCTCATTTTGCCTTCATTTTTTTAGAAATTACAAATTACATTATATGCTAACATAATTTTTCAAATTAAATAAAAAAACAAAACTAACCTCATATAATATATCATAAACATTCATAAATGACAAATCAAAAAATTTCTCTATTTTCAGACATGATTTCTCTCTCTTATCCCAAAAAATACAATTTTTTAACCCAAATAAACCTAATATAGTGGTTTTAATCAATTTGTTTAACCCTAGTATAGCCCTCCACAACATCAGTTATGGCAACAACATATGTTGCAAATTTTGGTCAAATCTAATAATTGTACAATTGATTCCTCGTAAGAGCATAAAAAAAATATAATATTCCTCAACATAACTTTTCTTGGCATTTTGAAAGGGAGTATAGAGGGAAAATATCTTTAACAAGAGGAATTGTACGTAGCTGCGTGTTTGTGAGTGTGGTTGCGATTGCTTTTCAAAGTATTTTTTGTGCTGAAATACATCAAAATGATGTTTTTTTATTTTTTAAAAATTATTTTTTAGATCAGCACATCAAAACGATCCAAAACATATAAAAAAAATTTTAATTTTAACCAAATTTTTTTTTTTGAATCTTTTAGGAACGCGGTTTGCATCGCATTCCTAAATGGTCAAGATTCATACTACTCGGTGCATCAAGTATATGTCAGATATTAAGTATATAGAGGATAAAAAAAAGGATCTAGTGTATTTTAGTAAGTTTCTAATTTATGGCTTTGTTTTTTTTATTAAAAAAAAAGTTGTGATAGGAGAAGGAAAGGGAAAAAAGATAGAGAAGGAGACAAAAAGGGGTATTGATGCAATGAGAATTAGAGTTCAAATTAGAAAATTTTTAGTGATTTCATTTAGATTATGTTATAGAATTGTTTGTAAACATCTATTTGTTGTAGGCTTGCTAGAGATTGAAATGAGAAAAAAAGAAAAAAAAAAGAATAAGAATAAGAAGGTAGCCATGAGATTTCATATTTAAAAAAGGAAGGGATGTAAAGGATGCCTTTTTTATTGTTCAAAAAGATTGGAATAAAGACATTAAAGAAGAGAACTTGCTAAGCGATAAAGATTTTAAAAGTAATAAAAAAATTATTTATTTGCAATCCAAAAAAGAAAAAGAAAAAGAAAGAATAAGATAGTTAAAAGATGATAAAGTCATCCTTGGTATGACAATTCATAGAGCACTTTTGCCTTGGATTGTTTGAAATGTTCAACAATAAAAATAAAAAGACGAACGTAAAGTCATAGTGTTTTTTAGAATTTTAAATAAAGCTTTATATTATGGATGAACAAAGCTTTAAATTCTCTAATGTAGGGAACATGTTCAGCCCTAATAGTTACTTAAAAAATAAAATTTTGATGCATTTTGCCTATTCTCATGTTCATTTTTGTGTTTTTCGACTTTTTTTTCTTGTTTATTTCTACTTGAAAAGAAATAAAAACTCAAAAACATGTTTCCGTTGCATTTGCATTCATTTCTTATTTTTCAATGTTTTTTTTAAAAAAAACTAAAATCCAAATAATATATTTTCAATAATTTTAAGTCATTAATGCATCCATTTTGTAATTGCATATTACTTTTATCAAATTGATGCTAGCATTGTTTTCCAAAAACATCAAAATACAAAAAAAAAAAAAATCAAAAAATCAAAATGTAAAGAAAAATGGATGTCATAACCCAATTTTAGATCCCCAAAAATTCTTTTATGTAAAATTATTTTCCCCTTTTGAAATATTAAAAAATATCAAAAACTCAAAATTAAAAAATCAAAAAATATATTGTAGGGTCACAAATGAACAAGCAATTTTAAGGTAGTAAAAATAGGCTGAAGAGGAACCTGATCATATAAATTAAAAGTTTAAGGATCAAATTAGACCAAATAGAAAATGTTAAGAACTCAATCGCAATAATAAAGGGCCTAATTGAAAAAAATATTGAAGATTTGGGTAGATTTGCAAAATAATTAAGTTCAAAAACTTAATTGAACTTTTGGTGGACCTAATTGATTTCATCAAGGGCTTAATCAAAAGCAAAATTAAATTTGAATATCAATTTGACTAAAATTAAAAAAAATTAATTAAATCATTAAACGTTTAATTGATTTAACTAAAGACTGAGTTGAAGGTAAATTAGGTTTGAAAGTCTAATTTTGGTTAAATTGCAAGAGCTGTAAGTCCCGGGGACTAATTTTTAAATTCTAATAAGTTAATTTGCCAAATTAGGAGCTTAACTGAGAGTCTAATTTTGGTTAAATTGCAAGAGCTGTAAGTCCTGGGGACTAATTTTTAAATTCTAATAAGTTAATTAGCCATATTAGGAGCTTAACTGCGAAGAAAAGAAAATTTGAAGGCTAATTAATAACTTAATTAAAGAAATCCAAAATTGAAAGTCTAGGATTAGAATGAAAATTCACAAAACCCTAATTTTTAAGGATTCAAAACAGGCGACATGCCATTTAGGTTTTAACGAAGGGAAGGGATGGCGTGTCCTTCAACCACTCTTCTTCTTCTTCTTCTTCAGCCAGGATGCAAATCCGATTTCAATCTCGGTTAGAATTTAGGTTCAATTTCATCGGCTCATTAATACAATCACACCAGGATGCAAATCCAATTTCAATCTCGGTTAGCATGCAAATTTCAACAGAATAAATTAAGTCTAAACTCCAGAAATTTTCAAATAAAATGAAACCATTCAAGCTGGAGTATTGCAATTTTTTTGAAAAATGAAAAAGAAAAATAGGTTGATAAAAGCCCTCAAGCCCCCACGAAGGCAAAAGCTCTTTGGCGGCCACTGCGGATGTTATGAGAAACAAGCAGGCTTTGAAATTAACATCATTGAACTCAATTACAGAGAGAGAATCTTACAATTAAAAAAAATTGAATAATTAAAATAATATTCCACCCTCTAATGATCAGCAAGAAACCAAAGAATACTGCTGACAAAGTGAAACGGATGGATGTTAATTAAATATCAGGGACTCTTTCACCCCCTAGAGCACTCCAAAGTTCGCTAAAGGGGCAGACGAAAAGTCCCAAAAACTGATAAATCTGATTCAAGTTGCAAAGAAAATCAAGCAGCTGGGTCATTGTGTAAATTTGCAAAATAATCGCAAAACTGCATCAAACTCTATGATAAACACATACAATCAAAAGATGATAAAAGATTCAAATAAGAAATGAGAAAGGGATAAAGGAAGGGGGGCTCAGACATCCAAGGAAGGAAAGATGCAGCAGAAGCTCTCAAGCCTTGGGCGAAAGGCGAAAGGCGAAAGCTCTCAGGCGGCCACTGCGAATGTTCTTGAGAAACAAGCCTTTGGATCTATCATCATTGACCTCTCTAACATCATCATCCATTCGTTAGTATATCCATAAAACAACCAAGAAAAAATTACATAGAAAATTGAAAGACTAGACGGGTTAGGATGGATTAGCCATTTTTATACGGGGGCAGCGCAGAGGGTTTGGATTTTTTAGGGTTTGTGCGTGATTGTCTTATAGGCATAGCAGTGAACCGTATTTTTTTAAAAAATTAAATATATTTTTTTAAAAAAATTAAATTAATATTTTTAATATTTTTCATTATTTTAATGTATATAAAAAACATTCATTCTAATACATTTTTAAATAAAAATTATTTTTCAGTTTTTTTATAAATATTTTTAGCTTGAAAATGAAAATATTAATTGATATTTTTTATTATTTTAGTATTAAAAATAAAATTAAAAAATATTATAAGAAGCACCCCCACAATCTTAGACCCACACTGCCCAGATAAGATTTGTGTAATGGAACCATCCAAACGCGGCGCTACTGGCTGGAGTTCAATAACCTGGGCTGGGTGGTGCCCATATCTGTTTTCAATTTTATGGGCTCGTTTCACAATTTTTTTTTTTTTTGTGAAAACTGATGAAAACCAAACCTGCTCCCTCGTGTTCAAATCAAATCTTGTGTCAGTATAAATTTATTAAATTCTTTTAAACGAGCTAAGGTTAATGTAAGAATGCGACTTTAAGATTATTTGAAGAAAGAATTTGTTTTAGTTTTAGTTTTGATTTACTAAATATCTTTATCATAAAAAATATATAATTTTATCATGTAATTGCTTCATCTTATTTTAAAATTACTATTGTTTTTTTAATGTAAAGAAAAATATGCAATTGTTGTATTTTCTATTTGCAAGTGATGAAATCAGGTTAACTTAAACTATGAATAGAATAGAAATATGAAAACAAAAATTATTAAAATATTTATTTTATTATTATTAAAAGGGTATTATTTAGATACTCTTCGTAGAATTAATTATTCCACTTGAATATAATATAATCTAGAAATAAAGATATTTTGATTCTAAACTAATTTTAAATAACAACTTAGATCTATTCTTGATTAATTTAAAAATTCAATAAACTACTTAGAAATAAACTAAAATTGATTTTTTTTTTAAGAAAAGGCCATGCCATGGGGGCAAACCTGGTATGAATTAAAAAGCCTTAGCAGCCACCCAGGCTTTTTTTTAATCTTGACCTTAGGTCATCCGCTCTTTAATTTATTTATTTAAAAAAAAATTAAGTATGCAACAAGTTGTTCGTAGTTACGGTGATGGTTAGAAAATCAGAGGGGTTATTTAAAATTAATTTCTCAACCCATTTTCATATAAAAACACGTTAGATAATCTTTCAATTCAAAACTAACACCTCTAAATCATTTCAAAAATACAATATCAAATCTTTTTTAAAAAATCTCTCTCGAGTTCGATTTTCTTTTTCAAGCAATAAGAAAATTTAAAATCATAATCATTGACCTTCTCTTAACAAATAAAACACCAAACTTGACCATTTTGGTTGCTAGAATAGTAAAAAACATAACTTTCTCACTTCTTACCGTGAACATAGAATTTAATGAATACAAGAGTTACTAAAACACCATATATTTTATTGTGAAAATGATGACCATATGCATCCACATCTACTGATAACAAAATGCATTTTCAAGTTGTAATTTTATTCATAATATTTATAAGGAAAATTATTTGTTTTTTTAATTATTTTTTATTCTTATTTAGTTTAAGAAAATAATTCCCGATACCTTATTTTTTTCTACTTAATTTAGTTGTCTATACCAACAAATAAATAAAAATCATATAAGAAAGACTAAAAGCACAAGTAAGACAAAACTCTTTCAAATAAAGCTATTGCATAAAAACTTTAATTTAAAATTTTTATTACCGAATATTTTCCTTTCAAGTAGTTTTTTGAAATAAAAACTAAACTATAAATATTTTTTTAGTAGTTTGTTGAAATTATACATTCTAATAAACATTATTTATATTAATCTTATGTCTAAACTGAATAAGAATAAATTAATTCTTAAATTAACTAGAAAAAAATAATCAAAAAGAATATTTGATTTTCTAAATTAAACATAAAAAAACAAAAACAAAACTATAAAAAATATTTTCATAAACTAAATAGAAATAAAGATGATTAAGAAAACAAATAATTTTCCTTAAAAATCCTCAGCATTAAATTCAAAAGGGAATCAGTGAGTTCATCACCATCTACCGACAAGGCGATCGATAACAAAATGCATTTTCAAAGTTGTCATTTTAATCAATTGATTTTGTCGATATATAGCATATATATCACAATCTTCAGACGTGAATCCGAATTTTTTGACAAGATAATTGACAAGTGTGATAGAATTTTGAGTAGGTTTTTTTTCTCAGATAACCCAGAGTTTTGATTCCTAATAAAAGAAAAAAAGGATGAGGTGTGGCATGCGTTTAACAATTCCAGGCCCATTGTGAAAAAGCAGCACAAATTAACACCACGGATTTAAGGAATTTAATTAGATATTAATCTATCCATATAATGGGAACAAAATAAAAATACGCCAATGTTATAGCTTCATTGTCAAAGTCACTTGCTATTGAACTCCATTGATGGAACAAACACTCTTGAGTGATCTTAATCACCAGCCGGGTGATTTGACTGCCAAGGTTGTGACAGAGAAAAGGTGTTGTATCTGGGAATCAATCTTGTAGCATTTGTGTGAGGATTAAGTATCCATATGTATGTAATGCGGGGATGTTCTTCATCATCATCATTATTTCTGTAGAAGATAACCTAAATTGTTAAAAAATATATGATTTTATAGGGAAACTTTTGTATTCCTGTAGACGAAAGCAATGTGACTGACCAAAATACGATGAACATAGAATTTAAGGAATGAACATGCATGGCTATAGTTTGATAAGCATTAGTAGTGTTCTCCCTCGTAGTTTAAACTCTTGAGTTTTAAACAAAAAAGAAAGAAAAAGAAAAGGTAAAAAAGAACATACACTTTCAATTCAAAGAAAATAGCAAATTAACATGAGTTTTATACGCAGTCTGTTCGGAATCTAAGGTGGCTTCGCCTGGAGTCTCTAATTCCATCGGCTAGCTTTTATATCTTTACAGGTTAAAAGATAGATTTAATATTTCAATGCATTGATTTGTCGCACCTCATCCTCACCATTGAATCTGAGAAAGTGACTTGATTTAGTGCTTGATTCAATCTAGCAATGTATTGAAGATTGATCCCGTCAAAATCCCTACCTGGGATGTCACTAAATAGCACATATATACCCCTGGCAAGCAGCAAGTGCAACCACAATATTATCAACCAAGAAAAAACAAAAACGCAGAGCAATTCTCAAGAATCTATCTAGGAGTAGCTCAAACCAAAGAATTAAGCCCTCCAAAGACACACAAAAAGGGAGAAAAAAGAAAAGTGTGCTTGGATTTCATATCCAACGTATTACAAGCATAATTGATACTTCTGTATCTCAAGTTAATTACTGTTAGTTCTTTAAGCCATGATTTATAACCTAATTTACAAAAACAAATTTCCATAGACTAATTAAACCCCTCCCAGTGCAATATTCTTTGCGAGTTGCACTCCTAAATAACCATGTACGATAATATATATATATATACACACACACACTGCAATATTTGTCCCTCCTATGTATTGAACTGTATGTGCTAGCTAGCTCAAAACCGTAGTAGATGTGTATGATGAGTACTAGAATAGACAAGACTCTTGTCGCAGCTCAACCAGAAATTTCCATTTTTTTAGTTGTGGATTGGAGGCTTCTTTCTCGCTGGAGTGTAGTCCATCCCAACCAATTCCTCCACGTCTGGTAAACCCTTTTCTTTTGATGGAAACATATCATTTTGGTCCTTTTTCTCTGCTCCGTGGTTGCTAGCCTCTCGCAAAGTCCTTGCTGCTAGAAATATAAGAGAAGAGGAATCAATTAAGGAACAGTTAATCTACAATATCGAAACTTCAACTCTAGTTGTATAAAGATCGATTGTCAGACATGGAAATTAGTTTACCTCTAGCACAAGTGGAAACAAAGCAAAGAAGGAAAAAGGCTACAAGAACAAGATGATTGCGTGAAATCTTTGCCATCTTAGGACTTCTTTTTGGTTTATGTCAATATCTTGTTTTCTTTGTGTTGCCTCTTCAAACTGATCATCTCTTATATAGAAGTGGATTGGTACTTTGATGCCTACATGCTTGGACATGTGTTGCAGTCGACTGTGACCTAAATTTTTGTAGTAATTCTACGTGAGCAAATGTGGTCTTGTAAGTGTCAAAATCAATGTCTCCCTGCTGTCTCTGCATGAAAATGCTAGCATAGACAAGACCGGCCTCCTGTTGAAAGCTAGAAATGTACCAGTTGACGGGGGTCACTTTTAATGCCTGTGTGTAAGGTACCTTCTATCTTTTCTCTCTTAATTTCTTGATTGTTTTACTTCGGATTAACTTATTTAATTTCATGTAAATTAATATACGTAGATGTTCAAGGCCCTTTGCTATAATAAGTGGGATTTCTTTCATATCTTTCTCTCCTTTTTTTTTGTCAAATCGAGATAAAACACATTCAGCAAGGCACACTTCAAGAGATGAAATATTCGTCTTGAAAATCCCATTTGATTGTTTGCTGGGAAAGAAGGGTATGATTCCGCGCAAGGAGACTTGTTTTAGCTGTGAGGTGCTGTGCCACAAGAATCTGCTAGAGCCTAGGACCATTCTTGAAATTTCTGCTCAAGATACTGGAAACCTTGCAAGGTAGTGATTGTTAGATGTAGCTGAAAAGCATGATAAGATAGCCAACGTCATAGAATTTAATTAATTGTTTCATACTATCAAATTCATTATAAAAAAAGAGAGCACAGAAGCAGTGTATCACTTTATGTTGATTTTTAATTAATAATGGCGCAAATCATCTAGGCCCAAATGGCAATAATTGCATTTGTCTTATTTTATTTCCTTGTATTATTCATTTGTTGGCAAGCTTATAATAGAGAGGCAGGCAGCAAATCATGGTGTAGAGGTGAATTGAATTTATTACAGTTTAGGGATCAGGGAACAGCTTCAAGCATGACAGATTTCTGGGCCCTAGTTCTTGCATACCGAAAAGCAGACGCTAGCTGCATTACCAAATCACAAGGAAATTTCCCCTCAAGTGGCGAATGAAATCAACGCATAAAAGTTAGCTAACATGACAGTGTTAAAAAACGCCTAGAGATTTAATTACTCTTGTTCATCGATCTGATTGATTAATCAATAGAGATTTGGATTCTTCTTCTTCGAGAAACCATGCATTAATCAGTGGAGGGAGAAAAACCGACATGGATGGAGGCTATCATCATTTCTAGATGAGCTGATCAGCTATGTTTGTACAAGAAAATCACGTGAAATACACTCTGGACTATCTGCTTAATGGAACCCTACTTGCACTCATACACCAAGCTTGTCTAATCTTCCAAATTACTACTTGATCTGCGAATTCTTACTGTGTTCTAAAAATGTTAATCTTCAACAAAATTAATTTTTATTTTATTTTTTATTTGAATTAATTTTTTTAATATTTTTAAATTGTTTTGATGTAATAATATTAAAAATATTTTAAAAAACAACCTAAAATTAATTACAAAATAACTTCACATCCAAATCATATTGCATTACACAGCGCATTAAAACATTACCTAATGTGTATTATTTTAGTGAGCAGACAAACACGTATTGGAGGAGTTAGTGTTTCTTTTCCCTTTTTTTTTTTGTCGGTTCATCAGGAGATCTAATTACGAGTGGTGGACATTATATATACATAATGGAGAGGAGTCCTTTTGCATTCCACTTTTTCGATTTTTATAGCTGCATCGCAGTGTAGCCTAGCTCTTTAAATTATTATATATATAATGATAATATTGCATTAATGGATTACTTGACTTTCCATTTCTTTTTCGTAAAAAAGATGTTCTTTTCAGCTAAATAATATTACTGTATTTAAGTAAGGTAGGGCTGAGCATTTCCGGTTCGGTCCGGTTTTGAACTAAAATAAATAATCAAACTGAATTTTTTTATTATTATTTTTTGAACCGAACCAAATCGAAAACCAGTTCAAACCGATTAATTTCGGTTCGGTTCGGTTTTTTTCCTTCTAAATCGATTCAAACCCAATGGTCCTCTCTACTTCTCATGCAGCGTCGTACAGCAGATCCCAAGTTGCTGGAGGTGAAGACCCATTCGGGCTTCCACGACTAGACCCTTGTCTACAACCGCACCCGCGTCCAACTGCACATAGCGCTGATTGAGGCGATCCAGACAAAACCCAGCCCTGCAAATCAAGCAAAAAACCCAAGACCCGAACATTAGCCCCAAAAAACATAATCACAAAAACCAGCAGGTTCTCCTACTTTAAAAAGAAACATAAAGGAAGTAATACCTTAATCTTTTCGGTGCCGCAAGAGAGGTCGTTTCTCTTGAAATCATCTTCAAGGGTGGAGTGAGTTATTTGGCGAGTTAACCCAGTCGTGTAATCTTCTCCATCACTCTCTGTCTCAATAGAGCCAACCACAGACTCAATAGGAGAACTAAGATCCGAAAAAAACCCAAAGGAACCAAATCCATAAGGGAGGGGAGGAAAATCAAAGCAGAGCAGAGAGTAAAGGGAAAGGAGAAAAATCAAAGTAGAGAGTAAAGTGAGAGTAAAGGGAGAGAGATGCAGAGAAGGGAGGGGGGACGGCTGATGGCTGAATGTTACTCTAGGGTTAGAAAACATTGTATTTATACTTGTCTTTTTTTTTTAAGTGCTGACTGGTTGAATCGGTTTCGGACTTTAGAAACCGAAACCAAACCGAACCGGGAATTTTTTGTGATTTTTTAATCGGTTAATTTGGTTTTTTTCGGTTCAGTTTTTTCGGTTATTTTTTTTTCTTCTGGTTTTCTCAATTTATCGGGTTTTTTGCTCACCCCTAAAGTTAGGGGTGATCATTTTCGTTCGGTTCGGTTTTTATCAAAAAAATATCCAAAACTGGTTTTTTTAAAAAACAAAACCAAACCAAAACCGGTTCAAGCCGACCAGTTTCGGTTTGGTTATTTTGGGAAAAAACCGGTTCAATCCGGTTAGGCTTAATTTTTCCAGCTTGGCTCGGTTTTTTCTGATTTGGCTCGGTTTTTGGTTTGACTTGGTTTTTTCCGGGTTTTTTTCGGTTTAGGTTCGGTTCGGTTTTTTCGGTTTCAGGCTTATAAAACCAAACCGGTCGGTTTTTTCAAAATTCTAATCGGTTTAATCGGTTGTTTTTCATAGTTCGATTTTTTCAGTTATTTTTTTTTTGATTTTTTCGATTTAATCGGTTTTTTGGTTTTTTTTTTTGTTTTTTCGATGCTAGTATATACTACCAAAATGCCATAATATCTTTCAACAGCTTGGACCTTGGTGATAGTTTGCATTAATTAAGAGTTAAATCGTACGTATTCCTTTGTCGTCATTTTAGAGTGATTATAAGATTTCCATTTACAATTGAGAATTTAGAAATGAAAACTAATGTCTCAGTTGTAATTAACTTCCATTCCTACCAGCAAAGTAGGATGTCAAGACAAGGTGAGGGCTACGGCCACACCCCTCCCTCCTCGTAGTTATTAGATATGGCTAAAATTCTGATCTAATCCGAAGTTCATACCAAGAATTTACAAAGATTATCTCAAAATTAAAATTTTTTTATTAAAAATATTTAAATGATATTATTTTAAATATATTTTTTATTTTTTAAAAAAATAAAATGATATTGTTTAAACAATGATTTAAAAAAAATCTAAAAGTTGACTTGGCTAGGTCAAATTAGTTTTTTATGTTTAGTAGTGTAATGAAAAATAAGTTGAAAAATACTTTTTAGTTTTTTACTATATTATAAAAAATGAGTTGGAAAATAACTTTTTTAATTTTTTTTTAAGTTTATTGAAAGAATAGGGACTAAATCTAACACATAAAACAATTGAAGGAGGTTGAAATTGAAAAAAAATAATCTAATTTTATAAATTATTTCAAATAAAACAAATAGCAATAAAAAAAATAGAAATCAAATCTAACATATAAAAATAGAAAGATGATGAAATTAAAATAATAATAATTTAATTTCATAAATTATTTCAAATAAAATAAATAAAAATAAAAAAATAAGAATATAATCTGATAGATAAAAAAAATTAATTAATAAAAGGATACGGGAAAAGAAATATCAATAAAAAAACGAAGAAAAAATTGAAGAAAAAAAAATTAAAAAAAATATACGAAGAATCAAAAGATCAAGGATCAAATTTAATATAATCAATAAATAACAAGATATTTTTTTTAATATTTCACAACTTTTAGAAAATAATGTCTTTCATCTAAAATAAAAAAATTCTGAAAATAAAAAAAAATTCTTTAAATAAAAAGCATATACTAGCTTTTTTAATAGTAAATAAATACAAAAACATTTTAAAAATTAATTTTCAGGAAATTGTTTTTATAAATTAAACGGGTATCTACCACCCATTTTTCACTGCTCACTGAGAGTTGGGGCCCCTTGAATACTTATCAGAAACCTAACAATCAGAACCATCCAATCTACTGAAGTGAATCTGGCCCACTAAATGGATGGGAACCGGGGAGGTTGGGCTTTTTCATCACTAATAGGAGAAGCTGTTTTTTTCATTAACAAAAAAAATATTAAAAAAAATATATTTTTTATTTTTTAAAATTTATTTTTAATATCAACACATTAAAACAATAAAAACACAAAAAAAATTTGAATTTGAAGCAAAAAAATATTTTAAAAAAAACTCCAGCCGAAAAAAAAAACACTCCAAACACCCTAAAAAATGGTAAACTCAGTGAGGATAATAAAGCTAATCCATACCTTTATTTTTGTTAGAAATCTCTCTTAAAACCAAACTATCAGCTCAAAATTGAGCACGTGTCACACTTTCTTGTCAAGCTTGATCATTAATGAAGTTAATTTAACATTAATTGTCCATTAACTTCGACTAAATTTGTATTAATCTCAGATTCCAAGACTTATTTTACTACGATCGATATTGAAAATGAGTGTTGGAGCTGAATGGAGCCGAGCTTCGAATAAAACATGATTTGAGAGTAATAATATTCTTACAATTATAAAATGGTTGTTTGTATCTAAAATTTCTTTAAATTTGTTGACTTAGTGACCGCTGATGACGGCAATCTCTGTTCACAAATCATGCTTCGATCAACAACTTGGTTTCCCTTAAGAGACAGTATAATTGATAATGGGGGCTCCCTCTAACCCCAAGCCATGGCCACCCTCGAGATATAAAACTAGGTGGGAAGTTTGTGACCACTCTCCCATGGCTAGCGAGCACCACACCCTCTTTTTCGATAGAACATCCATGTGGAGAGTTTCATGTCAAGTAATTAATTTATAATATGATTTATATTATTTTCTAATATATTCTTTTAAATAAAAGTTATTTGGATTTAAAACTTGCACATATTCATACTACCTTATGTTTAATTGTTATCAAATAAATAAAGATGATATCATTTGAACTTATGACAGCTTGATAATTAAGACTCTGATATTATATAAAGAACTAATTCAAGTCAATAACTTAAATTCTTAAAATAAATTTTAAGATATAATTTATATTATTCTGAGAAGTTGACAACCCGCCATCATCCCAGATAAGGCTTGAAAGTGATTCTCTAGAAGGTAACTGTTGCTGAGAATGTCGTGGTCTGGCATGAGCCGGGTCCTTTAATGTCATGGGAGAGAGCAGCGTCGATTCATCTGGGTATCAATTGCTTTGCCTTTTGGACTCATCTGGGTCCTTTATGGTTGTTGGACTCGAGGAAGGGTGCGAGTAACGATCACAATAATGGTGGCTGTGCTCGGCTCTTGTTGGGTTGTAGTTTTAGGTCATTTTCAAGATTTTTGGCACGTAACTAGCTATTATTTTCTTGTGCTATTGGGCCAGTCTGAGAGGTATAAGGGAGCAAGATCACATGGATGTGTTGCTCATCAACACTACCTTGATGTGGACAAAGTTACGATGGCCTAGCAAACCATGGCCAGAGCATTGAAATCTCCTCCGGTCAAAGTCGGCAATTAGTCTCTGTAGACCAGTGTATATTTAGCGGGAGGGTGGAAGAACTGGGAACAACTTCCAAGCACTATCAACGAGTAGAAAATACGGTGTTTGTTTTTATTACTCGAGCCAAAACAATGTTCAACCATTCAAGAGATGGAAGGCTTTGCGAGGGTCCGCGGCATTGAGAAAAATTGGTAAATATAAATAGACATATCAATGTTTTTGTTGATAGTTTATGGTGAATTTTTCTGACCGAATATATCTCGTATTATTCATAAGTAAACATTAAGGAAAATGCCCCCTTCGTGTATATATATATATTAAAGGAATTACAATGAAAAAATAAAAATAAAAAGAAGAAGCTAAGAAGTACAATGACGTGTTGTTTTTACAGACATAATTTTATTAAGAATTCTCCACTTCAAGTAAGCAAAATTATCCTTTTGTATTTGAATTCAATTTTAAAATGTTAATTTTTATTGCATATTTTTATAGTATATGTATTTTGTTTAGGTGTTTACTTTTTTTTATGATTTTTTAACATAGAAATTTGTTGTATGAATGTATGATTTGTATATGTTAGGATTTGTTTAAGATTTTATAAAATTGTATCTGTTTGTAAATTGATGAAATTTAATTTGAATTTTTGATGAAATAAATAATGGTTTTTTTTACGGGTCCGATTTATATTTTTTCAATTTTATTGTCGAGTTAAATTTTTTTGTTAATGTATAAAAATTTGAATTTATATAAAAAATTAATAATGAATTAATTGTATTATTAAAATAGTTTGAATAAGTTTGAGTTAAACCAATGTTCTATTATTTATTTAGTTCACATAATTAATTAATGCATGTTGTCATCAATATTCTATATAAGTTTGACATAAATAATAGATGATCGTTCATAAATTATTTTTAATATCAGTACATTAAAATCATCTGAAAACATAAAACAATATTAGTTTAAAGAAAAAAAATAAATTTTTTTAAAATATTTTTAAAACATAAAAATAAACAGGTATTAAATATATTTTTTTTCTTGTCTATTTGTTTCAAAAAAAAGAGAGAGAAAGATTTGAAAAAAATGATAGCTATGCTGCGATTTTCCAAGAAGGATGAGAAAAATTATGATGGAGAAGCTGCCATATCAACCACCAAAAAAAAAAAAAATGAAAAATTGCAAACACGTGCCTGCTCCATGTGAAAAATCAGACGAGCTTGGGCCTGTAAACTCAAACTCTCCGCCTGGTTTTTATTTCCCTCAATTTTGTTTAAAAAAACGTAGACGTCCGGTATCATTTGAATTTGATAATTAAAAAAATCGGAATTCAAGTTTTTAAGCTAAAAAATTTAAATATCTATTATTTTTCATCAAAAACAAATATATAAAAAAACATTTTATAAATCTTTATAACCCTATTTCTAACACCAAAACACATTTTAATCACTCTAAAAATTTAAAATTAAATTATTTAAAAAATTCCACAACTCCTATTTATTTTAATATATTTTATTCAATATCACTAAAAATATAAACAGCTTCTATTAAGTTTTTCTCTTAGAGTCAAATTTTATAATAACAAAATTAAAGTTATTGATGACAAGAATATAAACACTCGAGCTTTATATTTTTAAATTTTTTTTTTTTGACTATTTTCTCTTTTCTCTCTTAAAATTTAAAGATTAAAAAGTAAAATAAAAGATTCACGGGCAACTTAAACAATAAACATGAAAAAAAATGTTAATTTTGTCATTGTTCTTTTAAATATTTTTTTACATTATTAAGAATTTTTTCTTGTGAAAAATGATTTATTATTTAACCCTGAAACAATTTTTGACTACTCATACATGCAATAATATGCAATCCAAATGAAAAAATATTGTAGAGGCAACAACAACACTTTGGAGGACCAAATTAAAAGAAACTAAAGTTGAATAACCGCATTGAAATAAGTATAAATTTGAGGAACCAAGAAAGGAAATTTATGCAATACTATTTACAGGAAAAGTGCGAGGATGAAAGTATTTTATTGTTTTTTTTAATTAATTGTTAATTAATGTTAATGTTAATAATACGTACAGAGGACTGAGGAGTGAAAAAAAAAAAAAAAACTAACCCGTAAATATAAAATCAGAAAATAATAATATTACAATATCAAAACTGTTTTCTTGTATCCCGCGCTTATTCGAAGACACTAACCAAACCAGTAACAGTCTCTCTTTCTCTCTCTGGTGTTGAATGTGGAATCCGATAATCCTCTCCGATGAAGAAGAAGAAAACCAAAAAACGCCACTCCCATCTCTCCCTAAAAAACCCCGAACCCTACCCGATCCGACCATTCTAGTCCTCGACGTCGATGACCCGACCCCACACAAATCTCCCTCTTTCGTTCCCGAAACTCCATTGTCCGATGTCTCCATCGTCAAATGCACTTTCCCCCAAATTAGGGTTCCCGATTTTGACCCTGAAACCCTCTCTGGTTAGTTAGGGTTCCCAATTTATCCATTGAAATGTCGTTTTTATTTGCAATTAATTAGGGTTTGTTCTTGTGTGAAAGGAAATGCTGGATTGATCTGTTTGGAATCCGAAAATGATGAGCCGGAAAGTGCGAAAAACTGGAAGGACAAGACGACTATGGATGCGGGTTATGATGAAGTGGAGGAGAGAAGAAGATGGAGTACTTCTATCAACTTTGACTCAGTCGATTGGCTTGGTAAAATCAATGTTGATTTATTGGACAATGCTATTAAAAATCTCTTCGATGTTTAGGTCAAATTTACGGATGCTAACCGAAGATATTTTGTTTATCAGTGGATGCTAATGTAAATCAAATGTCTGGGGTCAGTTCTTCGCAACCGAGTCTCTCACAAGATGATATCTATCAGGTAATCCCTTAATAACAATAACATATTGCGTTTTTGTTTGTAGTTTATTTAAGGTTGAACTTGAAGAGTGAGTGGGATTGCTTTCTTACGATTTATATGAAATTGATGTCTTACTAGAAAATCTTGATGTTAAGATCAATTTGTATTTTCTGTTTTTGAAGTCTTAACTTCATTTTTCTCTTTTCTTAAAAGTATCTGTAAATTGAAGTTATGTTGCTTGTTAATTCTTTTTTGATTTATCAAGTTAATTAAAATGGATTTTTCGAAGCTTTTTGTGACAAGTTTATTAAGTTCAAAATAATTAAAGCCAAAACTCTGTTCGTGTTAAAAAGCGAGTAGCGATTTTGCTGTGAGCATATGAGCTTTTCCATATGTGTCTCAATTTTCTGATTCACATTAGCTTAATTATTGACATTGAACCAGATAGATGATTGTCCTGACAAAGAAAATTTTAGCATGGAGCAGATGGCTTGCACCTTGAAAGAGAAAAGGAAAACTAAAGTTAACTCTGCCAGGGAAAATAGTGCAGATGAAGCAGTGGGAACGAAGAATACAAAAAAGGAGGAAAGAATTCGTTTAATGGAAGAAAAGAAGCTAAAGAAAGAAGTAATAATTTTAGTAATGTTACTCAACTTATATAGTATATGAGTTTATAAATTAAAATTATCTAATCAAAATCTGCTGAGCAGCAAGAGAAGTTGCAGAAAGCAGCTCTTAAGGCTCAAGCAGCAGAGTTGAAAAAAATGGAGAAAGAAATGCAAAAGTGGGAAAAAGGGAAGTTTGCTCTAAATTCTATTGTTGCTGAATTTGACACTAGAGTAATTGAACATGGCTCAGTGGGAGGTAAGAATTATTTTTTTCTTGTTCAATATATTTCTTCTTTTATACTTCAGTAGATTCATTATGCTAATAAATAGTTTTCTGAATTATCTACTTTATTAGTATAGGACCTCTGCTTACCAGGTTTGCTGATAAGGGCCTTACATATCGCGTAACATCAAATCCAATTGAAAGATCTATTCTGTGGACCATGAGTGCTCCAGAACATATTTCTCAGGTAATTAGTGTTCAGTAGATTTTGAAAGTACAAGCTAATTACAAATTTGCAAACGAGATACCTTGCCAGTTTCTTTCAAACTTGTATTGTTTTTATGCGTGCACTTCTCCTATCGTTAAATTATTACCTATTTAATCCTCATTATTTAATGCAGCTTTCTCGTGAAGGAACTGACATTCAATATGTAGCCCTTGTATATGAAGCAGAAGAGTTCTGCAATCTTGTTATGAGTGAATCGCTCCTGGATCATGTGTCTTCAGTTCGAAGCCGTTATCCTTCTCATACAATTTGCTATCTCACAATTAGGCTGATGGCTTATGTCAATAAAAGGTGAGCAATTGGTGAAGTTTAATTAATGTAAATTTTTAACTTCTTTGTTCTTTCCATGTTTGATGCTTGTCTGCTTTCTGTGAAATTTTATGCCTTGTTTCTGCTTCTATGATTGTGTTGTCTCTGTGTTTTGCATGTGGAGGGATAGTCATGTTTATCATAGCTGGCCAAAGAGACATGGATTGTTCATATTGTTTTTTTGTTGTTTTTTACCCTAGAAAATCAAGATTTAATAGATGAGGTCATAAAAAAAGTAGAGAACTGTGAATCCAAATTTATTAAAACTCATTCTGAAAACGAGAGTTCTCCAGGTTAAATTTAAATTTGAAGCGGTGAGCTATCACTTGATTTGTAGAATCAGAAAGGAATGAAAACTATTTAAGTTTGCAAATCTGACTGGAGACATAATTCAAAGATGTGTGTTTGAATATCAGGAAATTGATTTCATTAATAAAATGGTGAATTTTGTTTTACTTGAGAAGCCTGAGTACTTATCTAGAACCACATAATCAAGCATTGAAGCACAAATCTCAATGATACAGGAAAGGAATTAAGCTTAATAAAGGGCTGTTATGGCAGTGTTATTATAAAGTTTTGTGGTATCATACAGTAGTAGCACTATTATGGCTATTAAGGGCTTGTTGTTGCTGGTATCATACTGTAGTAGCACTATTCTCAATGCTACTCCAGTAGCACTCTGTTCAGAAATTTCTCCATCTTATTAGTAATATTTTTATCATTATGATATGCTAGAATGTTAGGCTGGTTAGCCTGGTTTTAAAGCTTATGATTTAGTTTAAAGGGATGGATTTAGCTTCCAACTTCCCCTCCTCACCTTAAGCAAGTGAGATCCCCGCCCGCCGGGGCTGGGCACTGGTGAAAGTCCAAAATACAGTAGTTTTTGTATTTTGATACTAAATAATATATTTCTGTGAGTTAGTAAATTTTTTAAATAATTGATATGGTAAAATATAAGGTACAAGCACATAAGTTTGGGTCCTGGTGGATTTTGTGGTGGGGGGTATCTTTGCCACCTTGGTCTGACAGGGACAACTTCTCCCCAAATAGTCAGATCTGTTTCCATCTCCAAAGGGAGAAAAACTACCATTCAACCTCTCGGAGACCTTCCAGATTATTGGTCCCAAATGGATTCACCTCATGGTTTTCTTCTAAGCAAAGGGCAGCATCATGTTAGGCGCAATAACTATGAACGCTATGCCATTTTCAACATGTTCATATTCAGGTCCAAATTTTCAGTAGAAGATATGTGGAAAAGATTGCACATTGAAGAAGCGTCTATCATCATCCTCCAAGAAATAGATACTGTCTTCCACCAATCACCATCCCATCCTCAACACCATCTTATATGACCCTTCACCAGGTTCCACTACACATTCTTGTTGATCATGTGATTGGAACACATCATCCACAACGGGAAAAAGTAAAGGAGACAGCAAATCACCTTGATGCAACCCTCTAAAACCTTCAAACCATATTATTTTTTATCCTAATTGACAATCAATGTAAATACCACTATTTACAAATATTTCACAATCTGCTTCATCTATCTTCAAAAACATCTCCACTCCTAGAAAATCCCAATTTACACTGTCATAGGATAGGCCTTCTTAAATCCACATTGAAACAATACCCTTCCTTGTCATCTCTAGACTCGTCACCTTTTCGCTTCATTAACACCTGATTATGCTTGTAGAATCTCTGTCCTCCATGAAAGTGCTTTTGTAATGCTAACTCTCATCAGTCAACACAAGCCTGGAGAATCCTCATAGCCAAGACTTTATGAACACCTGGCACCAAAACTTGTCTGTTAAAGTCCACTGTAACTGAAGAATCCACTTGGGAACCAATGTAGCAAGCTCAAGTTAGCACTTCGCTGACAATTCTATTGCAAAAGGATTCTCCACAAGCTCCCTTTTCAGAGATGAGGCCAATCCATATCCTTGATAATTTTTCTAGTGATGTCTCCAATCAAATTCCTTAATGATCTAGCCAACTAGGTAATCCCCTCTTAAATCAGGTCCGGGTTTCTGACCATTTCAACCCTCTCCTATCTTCCAAAGGGAATTGCAGTCATCATCATTTACTTTCCAATTTATCTAATCGTTCTCCTTTTAGCAGAACACTGCTCTTTCAGCCACAACTGACAATGAAGACCTCAACATTTCAATTCTTCAATTTCTTTTAAAGAATAGCAGCCTCATAAAGTGAATTCAGCCCACCATCCAGACCAAGGCATATTTTTCTAAGCAAAAACCGTGTATTGGTTATCCTTGGCCTTTAACTGATCCTTGTAATTTGAACAGATTTAGCAATCTTTACCAACGTGTAAGTTGGAGAGAGAGCCTTCTCGAACTCTGCTTTGAAGCTGTTGGTAAATACAAGAATCTGCAAAACCCATTTCATGTAATCAGTACCCCAAAGTGCTCCTCACCAGAGTCTGGATTATTAACTGATCCCCGGCCTCAAAAATTAATCTCCAGATTGTCATCTCTTTTTCTCCACTCAGCATATAATTTTGGCGATGACCACTCAAGGAGGTAAGAGTGTTCTCTTTGCCTTTATGTCCTTGCCAGGCTAAGGCCTTGTTTATGGTAAAATGTGAATGGATAACAAGAACTACTCTCTCTTGGACGCCTTTTGGTGGGTTCTATGGGTTAGCTGATATCCTTGCTACTGGAACAATGCGACTTTCTTCTCACACTCTAACAATTGAAAGAAGGGCAACTGAGATGGTGTGGCCATGTCCAGCATAGGCCACATGTAGCATTGGTTCGGAGAAGTGATAAGTTGACAGGAGGGACATGGGGAAGATGAAGTTAAGATAATGTGGATGGAAGTGGTATCAGAGGATCTAAAACTATTGATATTGAAGTAGATTTGGTTTATGATCCACGTAGCCAATCCCAAATAAGTTTGGGATTGAGGTGTTGTTGTACTCTCTAATAAATGCCAGCTACATCTAAAAAGAAAGTTGCTTCATTTGTGTAGCAGTTTCCATCTTCTCTAGCATTTTCGTTTACTTGATAAATATGCTGCAATGTTTGCTGCTGCTGTGTCAAAATGGAAATCTGTGATTGTACTGAAGATTGTGCTGTCTACTTTAGTGTTTTCTGCTATTCTTTATGTTATTTATTTTTTGATAATGTTGTAGTATTGTAGTGCTTTCTAAATTGGATGTTGACAATGTATTAGGGGAAAGGAGCAGTACAAGCAGCAGGAAAATGATGATGGTTGGAGATGTCCATCTGTTGAAGAGGTCAGAAGACAAGCTTAAAGTTTATACAAGTCTAATCACTTCCTGTATTTTCATAATAGATGTTTGGAAGGCATTATGAAGTTTAATAAATCGCGAACTTGTCTGCAGGTGCTAGCGAAGTTAACCACACATTTTGTTAGGGTACATTATAGGCTGTGCACAGATGAAGCTGAGCTTGCTGATCATGTCTTTGGTTTGACACGCAGCTTGGCATCTTGTCAATTTAGGTGCTGAAAATTATTTTTCTGTTGTCATGTAATCAGCTCAACTTGTAATCACCGTCACACATCTTTTTATTCTTTTTGAATCACAACTCCTCTATCCTGCTTTCTTTTTTATAGTTTAGCTGTTCAATTTTCTCACTCTTTCTTCTGTTTTTCTTTTAATTGCAGAAAGAAGTTAACACAACTATCCGTAAATGCTAATGGGTCCTTTATCCCTAAAGACTTCATTGACAGAAATTTAATAAAAAAGAGTCCATGGTGAGTAATATTTTTTCCAAATTATATTAGTGACGAGCCTGCTTGTGTACATATTATCGTATAACTCTTAAAATCTATAAAATATTGCTTATGTAAACTATTGAGTTCTGTTTCTCCAGTTGTCAATTATTTTTATTCTAGTACATTTTTGGCAAGTCTACTTGCCATCCCATTTCCATTTTTCAACACTTTCTGTAACAAAAAATCATGATGTTTATTTAAATATGCATGTGTTGATATTCTTCAATCTTCATGCTGCAGTTTTCCTATTATCATGAAAAAGCGATTTGCATATTTTAATCTAAATTCAAATTGTTTGGAAAATAATTACTTGAGCTGATGCATGACAAAATTACAGCACCATGATGCTCCGCCTTTCCTTCCCCCCCCCCCCCCCCTACCTTCCACCAGAGACTTCAATGCTGAAAAATACTGAGATCATGCATAAAAACAGAAGATGCAGAACTGGAATGAGCAGAGAACTAGCAAAATTGAAATATTTTTATTAGGTTCTCCTTTTCAGTTTGATATGGTTTTGTTAACAATTAATCAGTAATACTATAAAAGTGAGTCAAACCGACAAAATGTTCTTGAAATATATCAAGTTTCCTTTGTAAATTCATCCATAGATATGAAACTGAATATAGTATCAATTTTAGTTTCAAATCTAGCTGAGTAGTATATTGGCATGTTGGCTTTCCTTTTATATTTGCCTCCATTTATTTTCTCTGTTGCAATTGCTGTTGTTTGTGATTCTTCTATCTGCATTCAGGTTAAAGGCTTTGGTAGCTATTCCAAAGGTGCAGCCACGGTTTGCTATTGCTATATGGAAGAAGTACCCTACCATGAAGTCTCTTTTGAGTGTATACATGGACCCTAACAAATCAGTAAGTACTAAGAAAAGGCCACCAAAATTTTGGCATTAATGTTGACATTCAAGCTTTGCCCTTTATGTATATCATTAATGGCCTATATACTACACATTTTACTACGGGTTTTTCGCTACCATCCCTGTGAATTGAAATGGTCCATTTTGGATTAATTTTGGGCTTGGATTTCATTCAATGTAGTTGACACTTCCACCATCATGCTGTCTATTGTGACAATATATCCTTTATATAAAAAGAAACAGGGCTCTTTAACTGGTCTGAAGATGCTATTTATTGCCATATTAATTTCACTAGGAGGGAGGGGGAGAGACTCAGAGAGCAAGGGAGGGGTGTTAATCTCTATTCCTATATATGCAAATTTCTGTTTTTGCGCATGCATTTTGGTCTGGAAGGTCTGTTTACTATACATATACTGTTAAGTAGAACTTGTGGAGTTTAATAGCACCAATCTTTTTACTAAAGAAAATTAAAGGACTGGACTAAAATGTTTGCCTGTCAAGTTTTCAATTACCTAGTGGGGAGATCTTGAAAATTATAACATGGAAATATGTGAGGTTCAGAATGGGTGTGCAGGTTTCATGTGATGGGAGATGCTGACCCTTTATATAGCTGAAGGTATAATGAACCTTCTGATGAGTCAGCAATAAAAAATAAAAAGAAAATAGAAAAAGCACAATTTCCCAAGGATGAAACGATTGTTATATGATTTTGTGACCCCTTGTCCTGGAACATTATAATCAACTGTGTCTTCCATATCCTTTTAAGGGAAAAATTAAATGAGGTGACGAGTACTAGAAAATGTTTTGAAGGATGATCCAAAATTAAGAGTATCAATGAATGAAAAGCAACCTAGCAATTGCTGCATAATATCATTAATTTATACAGACATTTATTTTGAGGCTATTATGCAAATGAAGTTACGGTGGTTGTGTTGGGAGTAAAGTTTGATGACTAGTACACTCATGCGCACTGGTCCAGGCATGATGTTGAATTCTTTAAACAAAGAAGATGCTTGTTTCAATATTTCTGCAGGTCTTTTTTTTTTTCCATCCATTCTCTTTATAATTTTTTAAAATTCACAAGAAACAACAACCCCTTTTCATTGTCAAATGTAAACCAAAGGCAGAGCCAAATGCTGCTCTTGACACTGTTGGAAGGCAGAATATTCCCCAACTCTCATTTGTATCCTTGCAGTGCACCAGTGTCTAGATGGCCCTTAAATTGTGTAATTTCTCTATTTTGTGCTGTTAGAGGTAGCTGCATTAGAATAACCATACATTTTTCTCTTTTATGAAAATGTAGGTGCACGAAAAGGAATTTCTGCTTGAGAATCTGACCACTGAGGGTTTCATTGGTGGTGAAAGAAGAGTGGGTCAGATTTGTTCAAAGCGAGTTTACAGGATACTTATGGCTCAAAGTGGAAACATCATAACTGATAACGTTGAAGATGGTGCTGACTTTTTCAGAGACCACTCATCTTAAATAACTCCCTGCTGTTATTCTCGGGGATCAAGAGTAGAGGTTTCTATAAATCATTTATAATTTTTTTCAGTCATTCTTTCTTTAGGAGGACAATTGATCTGTTAACTTCACTTAGGAAAATGACCTTCTTGTGGAAGTTCTAGTTGGAATACACTCCCTCAAGTGGCATTTTTCATGTGTCGTGATCAGTCAGGCCTGTTGACAAACAGAGCAAATGAAATCCATCACCAGTGAAGGTGGGGAGATTTGAGATAGTTCTGTCTTGTTCTTGTCAGCAAGTTCTCAGACATCTTTCAACGCATCTGAAGGATGAGGCCACCTCACGGGTATTCTCTGTAGCTTTGCACTCGGGATAACCACTCTTTGTGCGCGCTTATACTGGTAGAGTGTGAATATAGACACCAATCACTATTGCTAAGATCAGCTATATCAGAAATAGGTTTGCACTTCTTCCCAAGTTTCAACAGTTTACTGGGTCCTTAATAATCATTCTGGATTGTGATGTCTCGTCATCGTCCTGTCCTGGAGCCTACTGATAGATGGCTACTGAAGCTCTCTTTGATTTGTGTTTTGAGGTGGGGTGTTTAGTTTTAACTTTCAATTGGTTGCTTTTTCAATGGTTTCGATCAGGTTGGTGATGAGGGTCGGCCAAGTGTGTTAAGCCTGTTTGGGATATGAACTCCATTATCTATTCAGGTTCCAAAATTGATCTCAAGCCATGCTTCTGCTGTATCAGTTGTTTTCTTTTATCAGAAAAAAGACAATTCTTGTTGATGCAAATGGAGAATGAGTTCTTAGGAGCAGAGACACTGAACAGTTTGAAGAAATTATCAGATCAGAGAAAAAGTGCTGCGTTTTTTGTCGAGGCAGCAGTTTAGTCTTTACTGTGTTTTTCACTACCCGCTTTCCTGGTGGCTGTCTTCTTTTTAGCTTCTGAGTTGCGGTAGGTCCCTCCGGCCTTTACCTAACATCTGTGGGGGCCTCCATCACATCAAACTTATCTAGAACACTGATAATTTGTGAACATCTTTATTTCGAATAGGGTCAGCCGCCACTGGATTGAGGTTTGGATTGAGGTGTGTAGATGTGAAAAATAAATTTTAAAAAATAAAATAAAAATATTATTCTAATGTTTTTTTAAATAAAATATATTTTAAAAAGTAATTATTATAAGTACATCTGTTGGTGTTATTGGATTGGATCGCTCCCAAGATTATGTGAAAACAATAGTCTAATATCAAGTCGTCTTCTAAGGTACCACCAAAGTTGAGGAGAGAGGATATGGACTGATCTTCAGCTGTCTTGGAGGGCATGATGACAGTTTCAATTCGATAGAGATGGTTAATCCCTCCATTGACTAATACGTTTATTGAGGGGGAAAAACAATTAATGGGGGGACCATTCCTTAGTTTAGTCGTGAAAAGTTGGGTGATGTTCAACTACATAATAATATTCTAATTTTCTTTTAAAAAAAAAAAAAACAAGCTTAGGTCATAAAAAGGGAATTCAAAATCACTATTTCAAAGCAATATTTCTGCATCAGAAAACTAAAAAACTAATTTCTTAATTTTTTAAATTTATATTTGAAAAATATATTTTAAATGTTTCTTCGTGATTTTTCTTTACAAAAGTTTTTAAAAAAAATGAATAATACAATTTTTTATATATAAATACTTTTTAACATTATAAATATTAAAATTATTTTTTTACATATTTCATGTTTAATCATTTTTATAAATTTAGTTTCTATTATAAATCTATACTTTTTTTGAGTTAATAATAGAACTTTGTTAAGTTAATGTTTAATTTGAATGAAATAAAATTAATATTCTATAATTAGATTGTTACGAATACAAGATATTTATTATAAATTATGGCTTTATTTTTTTATATATATAAAAAAAGTAGTGGTCTTGATATATTTTTTTGCAGTGGGAAAATGCATTTTTGTTCTCAACGAATGAATACATTTTCTATTTTTTTTATTTGATAAGGAAAAATAGTTTTCTGTAATAGATACTATAATTTCCATAAAGTTTCAAGTTTTATCATGTATACAAAACCAAAGAGGTGATCTTATTGTATGAAAGATGCCTGGAGATGCTACTATTTGAAAGAAATAAAAAATAAAAAAATAACATGTTTGTTTTTGCGCTTCAAAAACATTTCGAGATTATTATTATTATTTTTCTTCAAATTAATTTTTTAGTGTTTTTCAATTATTTTGATGTGTCGATATCAAAAATAATTTTTAAAAAATTAAAAAATATTATTTTAATACATTTCCAATCAAAAAATACTTTAAAAAACAATCAATAATATATCCTTAAATATCCAAAAAGAAAAAAAGAAAAAAAGCAGCAGTAATTCCGTTGAGTGAGAGGAAAACAGGTAGAGCACGGCAATACGGTAATGCATAGAGGGACCGTTCTTTTTCTCAAAGTTTTATGCTAAACATATATATTGGATATGGCCCTCCCCTCCTCTCCTCTCCTCTCCTCTCCACAGACTATTGTCTCCCACCAAATCCCACAATATCATATTTTCCCATCTAATCAAACACCATTTACTAATGTTCAAAACGATCTCCATCTTCTTTTAATCAAACTCTATACTCATCAGCTTCAAGCACACGTCATTGCCCATGCAAACTCCACTACCACTAGGTTAGGTTTAGTTTAGCTTAGCTTAGCTTCTCTTATATAATACAAGTTAGGTCATGGCCTGCTTCTCGTGGTCGTTGATCTGATGGAGAAGAGCAAATCATTTTCCGGTTACTCAAATGCCTACTCAGAAATCCGGCTAGGCTTCGAGGAACGGTCTGGATCTTACAGCTTTAATGGCCCGGCAGGCAAGGTGGATGATGTTGAGCTAGAAAGTTCAGGCAACCCGGAGCTCAAGCGGAGGAAGAGAGTGACACAGTATAACATGTACACCATGGAAGGTAAGATCAAATCATCGTTGAGAAACAGCTTCAAGTGGATCAAGAGCAAGCTTGTAGATGACTATTTTGATGACTGAACTATATCTATATATTCTGTCGCCTTGCTAGTACTGTTTATATATATTTTATATGCAAGAGTGTAAATTAATAATTATGTCTAAAGTCTTCGCATGCAGTACTTTGCAAAAGAAGAGTGCGATGTTACTGGGTTTTATATGCAATAACCATGCTCTCTACTCTCTAATTTCTCAGACTGTAACCAAGGAGGAGGAGAAACATGCTTCTCCTTCCATATTCAATTCATGCGAATCCACCCATGAAACCCTTTCACGTCTTCGCTGGAACTGTGTTCATGTTCTTCGCTTGAGTTGCTCTGTTTAACCCAAGTTCTAACCTCAGCAACTGTAATATTGACTAGTGAGGTAACCCTTTATTAGTCCAACATATATATATATATACATATCAACGAATCTCATTTCATAAACCCTGAATTAATTGTTTAGAAAAGTGGTTTTTATAAAGGATTCTTCATAAAATTACCGTTAATTAATTGGTTTGAGCTAGATATGTTGTCTTAATCTAACTAATAATTTTGTTAAATAAAATTATTTAACAAAAAAAAATTATAGAAGCCAATTTATTTGATTTTCCTCGTGTTTTTCTTTTTCTCCTTTGTTTAGACGTGTGGGCCGGACAATGTACAGGCCCAGCCTGTTGATTATTATTAAAGAATATGGGCCAGCCAGACGCACGGTTAGTTAACGGATCTGTTTAGAGCATCTCTATGATTTATAGAATATTAAAATTAAAAAAAGGCGAAATTAAAAAAAAAAAAAAAAAGAGACGAAAAAGTTGAAATCCAATTCAATTTATATATCCTCACACCTAATCATGAAAGCAAACACTCTAGGTAGACCCGGTTGGATTGGATAAAACAAGAACAGTTTACAAACATGAACGCATTGTACAGTATTTCCTCGCAGCAACAGCTTCAAGGAGGGAGATGAAGGTGCAGTAATATCACAGATAGTAACTGGTGAGATTTTGCTTGGCCTAATCTTTATCAAGTCCAAAGAGTTTTGATATTTTTTCTGGATCAAGAGTACGAAAGTCCAGCGTAGAAACAGACCGGCGGTAACCACCTGGCATTGCATTGCCTCCATTAAGGTTAATGATGTCTGTTATAGAAGCCTGTAAAAGGGTGAAATTCTGGATGTTCTTGGTAGCATTAGGATGAGCCTCCGTTCTTACCGATCTGTTCTGATTCTGATCAAGAATCGGCGAGAAGGATGGCCGCGGGAGGCCTTGTTCTTGCCTCAGTATTGATTTTAGACCCAAGGATGTGCTGCTGCTTGCACTGTTTCCTGTCTCAAGGCCATTATTCATGCTTGGCTCTGAGATTTTCGCCACCTAAAACAAAGCAGAATACCATAGATTATTTACAACATCATCACATCTTCTTCTTTATTGAATTACTAGTTTGATTTCTCACACTACGAGTCAACGCGCCAAAAATAAAGCTTTTTTCTTTTTTTTCTTTTTTTCTTAGCACTAAAAACGGTGCATGCGTTTGTTAATATTTTTTTATATGTGTGTTAACTAAAATAAATAACGAATTATATATGGTAATAAATAATAATAAGTTTGCTTACTTTAATTCAAAATTTAGTTTGGAAGTCAAGATAAATATATTATTGTTTAGAAGAAAAAAAAGACTGAATATTTATTTTGCTTAGAAATCTAGTCTCTAAATTTTTAATAGGTTTGAATCAATAAAATTAAATTTTATTTTGTCAAACCAAGCATTACTTAATATTGAAATATATTTTTAATATCGCAAAAGCCCCATATAAAATTAACTGAAATAAAACATCAAACTCAATCTTAAATTAATTTAAAAAAAAATTAAGTGGCAAAAAAATTTTAAAAAAAAATATTGTGGATTATTATTGTAAATGAATGTTGTCTTTATTCTATATTGTATTTTGGTTGTTTTTTAACATTTTTTTATCTTTTATTATCTTGCGTGTTCATGATTTAAAATATTTACTTAGAGTAATTTTGTAAAATTAAACGATAATTATTAAATAAATAAATAAATTGATCCAAAAAAAGATGGAAAAAAAATAAGGTGGTTGACTGTTTATATATATATAATCAAGAACGTTACCTCTTTAGAAGATTCTGTTTCTTCTTTGGCACGTTGAGAAAATGAGTTCTTTCTCCCTTGACCACCTTGTCTTGCTCGAGATGAGTGCTTCTTTGGATTCCTGCGCCTATAAGATGGAAGTACAAGCAAGTACACATTCATCAGTTTGTTGGGTGCAGAAATAAATCGATAAGTTAAGCAGCATTGATACTTACTTTTTCCGATCATCGATTTGATTTGGCTCATCCTCCTCTTTGTAAATTACTGGTAGACCTGAAAGTTCGCATGCCATTGGACTCGAAGAGAAGAACTGCTGGGGAAAGAACTACTTATAATTTTACTCATTGAAATAAGCTCCAGAAATTTGCAAAAGCAGCAGGAAAGAAAAGAAGAAGAATAGATATAACACAGTTTATAACAATCACAAATTAAGGCAGGCATTGCCATTATCGCTCACGTACGTGACTTTGGAGAGCAGAAGCAGCAGTGCCACGATATGCTGGGTTCAGAGCGAGAAGTGTGGTCAAGAGGACAAGTGAAGACTCAGGAAAATCCTTGAAGGCTTCTTGGAAACTAGGTTTGTAGTGCTGAGGTGGTCTGAAGCTTGTTGGTAGCCTCATTATCTTCCAATAATCCTCTGGTGGTGAACCACAGAGCTTGAAAATCCTATGAAGTTGCTCAACCTGAACACATGCATATTACATATATATAGCCTCACAAAACAGACAAGGAGGAAAATCTGCATTCAAGAAAATGGAAATGAAAACAATATGTTCCTCTGGCATTTGATTTTGTGTGCTTCTTGGTGATCATGGGATCTATAAATTATGAATAGGAATTGATTCAATGCACTTTCCTGATGGTCTCATAATGTCTTATCAATGTACCTCTGTCCTTCCAGGCATGATTGGCCTTCCAATGAACATCTCAGCCAATAAGCAACCAGCACTCCAAAGATCAATACCTTCTCCATAATCAGTGGAACCTAATAATAGCTCTGGGGCTCTATACCAGAGTGTTACCACTCTGTTGGTAAGGGGTCGTTTTGGTTTAGGTATGAAGAAATTTGCAAGCCCGAAATCTGCGATTTTCAGCATTCCATTTTTGTCTATCAACAAGTTGGAAGCTTTAATGTCTCTGTGCAGAATACCCCTCTCATGGCAGTGCTGGAGACCTGAAAGCAGTTGCTGCATGTAGCATTTGACCTATATCAAAGACAGCAAATCGCCATGTTTAGATTCTCATATATATGCACATAGCATTAATTGACCACTAGTTTATATAACTTTCATTTTTCCCATTTTAATGTAATATTTGAAACTTTTTCCATTCCGGTTCTACATATTTTCCAGGAGGTAATAGATTAAACATCTCTTTGAGCCGCATACAATTAATGAATGGTCAGTTCATTACTGTGGCCCCAACAAACAGCCAGAGACAGTTGTTTTTCGAAGAAGCAGGAGGGAATGTTCAAACCTGTGGTTCAGTGAGCCTTTCGCCTGGACGAGAGATGATCCTGGTTAGGTCTGACTGCATGAAATCAAAGACAAGATAAAGACTATATTGCATCCTTGATGTGGCTAGTCCTTCAAGCTTGATTACATTTGGGTGATCTAGCTTCTGTAGCATCATTATTTCTCTTGCCATAAACTTGACACTTTCAGGCTCTGATGTGTCAAACCGAACCTTCTTTAGAGCAACTATCTTTCCAGTGTCCCTATCTCGAGCTTTATAGACATTGCTATAAGTTCCCTGGCCTACCTGCAAATGAAAAACACAATTCCAATAAGATGATTCATAGTATTTGCTCCATTAATTTCCCACTAATCACCCTAGCCTCTATCGCCATACAAATTCGAAAAAGAGTTCTTCGAATTCTGTTTTGGTGTGTGTTTGTGGGTCTGAAGTAGAGGAAAAGGTAACAAATATCAAACGCTGACCTTAGCTAGCTTATCATAAGAATCAGCACTCTTTGGAACCAAACCAGCCAAAACCTCTCTAGCAATGTTGTCAAAAAGCCATTTTGGCCACCCATTTACAAGTTCATCTCCCCCTGCCTTCTTCGAAGAAAATCTTTGTGACACATTTCCAACATCATTCTTTAACCCTTCTCCCACAACCAACTTATCTCCTCCATTGACAGCACCATTCACGGCAACCTCTCTCTTCTTGTCCAATTCTTGCCTGAACAACTTTCCAGGTTCTCTCTGACCAGTAGGTCTCCCTCCATTCTCTCTCTTAACATACCCATTTTCTTGTTTCAACTTCTCTAGTGTCTGAGGAGGCGAGTATGTTGAACTCTTGGTCTGAACACACCCCATTTTTCAGAATCCTTAACTCTTCGCAGGGAATCAAAAGCACGTTGATTGCTAGGTGACATCGTAATGGTAATGAAAGGAGTTACATATGAAATGATTGTGAGCAGCATAGAGATTTATTTTTGAACAATCAAGAAATGCGAATTAGCCGTCCTTTGGCCTGCATTTTGTTTGGATTTTTGCTAAATGGAAATGCCTGTTGTCTTTGTTTGACCCTGCTTTCTCCGCCTTTAGGAGTTAAGGAAGACTGTAGAGACAAGGTTCACTTTTGTCCTCCATTGTCAATGACTCGTTCTGTGTTACCAAGGAAAAGCTTTAGCTCTTTCTTATTTTGGCGGGTTGGTGAGATTCAAGGATGTCGGTCCGATCACAGCCTCTTGCATGCAGGGACAATTCAGAGTTTCGAACTTGACTATAAATAATAATTTACCCTTGTTTGCAATAGACAAGCATTTTCCACTTGAAGTCTAGCTCCATATCCAAGATTCTGGATTCTAGATGCAGTTACTTCCCATAGTGTTTGAAGAGATTGTACTGTGGAGAAAACAGAAGCGCTCTCTCTCTAGTTATCAACAGAAGCTAAACTTGAAAAATACATTCCAAGAACATTGGAAAAGAGACAAAAATGCAGGAGTGAATTTATAACGTGTTGTGCACATTGCTCTTTTAAACAAAAAATGGGACAACCAAAAGTTCAAGTCCCTTTATAGACCTTCAGATTTCATGGCTAATAAAACATATTTCAAATATTTTCAAATTGATATCCCACAGTTGTTTATCCAACGACCAAGCTTTAGCTTGCTTATTTCAATTTCACTTTGCCCAGTATGCTCCAACTTTCACAATTAAGACACTGTAATCAGACGTCAGGAAATAATCCTGCCAATGCTTAAGCTGTCACCATTGATAATCTTTCTAGAAGGTGACAGGCCAAGGTCGAAGGGTCCCAAAGAATCAGTCTGCATCAAGAAAGTAAATTAGCTGTTTGTAAGGTTATATGCAGGAAAGAGAATACATTTCAATTACGAATTCAAGTACCCATTTGATTCCTGAAAGCCCTAGGCTGTTTTCATGACTATAAACTCGAGAACCAAGTGACAGCCCTGTTTCGGATTCTTCATAGCCATGACCTTGTTGAAGGCCAGATTGGTTATTGACCTGCAAACCAAGGACACAAAATTTAATGGCTTACTGAAGTTTATCTGAAATCGTGAAAATTTTGGTCCTCGACTACAACTTTTTATGAGATCAATACCCCTAAAATGATTTCAACTGCTGTCCCAAACCAAGAGATGTATAATACCAAATTATCAAATATCTATTAGCAGAGCTCTGCTTCAAATTTCTTGGAACCATCAAACATTTATATAAATCAATGTAATAGGTGAGCACGGGTCTAACGATGCAGCTAAAGTACTCTACACAACCAGTATCCTCAGACATATTTCCATAAGTAAATTACAGTATGGGAGAACTTAACGAACCGCAGTCATAGTTGGATGTTTAGATGACTTTGAACCAGCATCTTGACTGCAGGTCTGAGAATATGCACTTCCACTCAAAGCTTGACAATCTTTGCCTGAGGCAGAGAATTTCTTAATGGCAAACTCATGGCAAGTGTCTTCAGCATCCAAAATAGATGAGCTAGAACATTGAGGAAGCCTCGGTCCTTGGGAATGATTTACTTGCACAGCAATAAAGGCATCTAGTGAATCAGAGATTAACTGGGAAGGCTTCAAGCCTGGGTTACTCCCATTTGATTTTGGATCAAAGGTATTCAACACTCCCTGCAATGATGCTTCAGATAGCAGGCCCCCGATGCTTATGTTAGTTAGACCATCATCCCACAGAGTTGAAGGCTGCCCAATGCTGCCAACATCCCTCTTTGCTTCGTTAACCTAGATAGACACGAATAAGCAAATTTCAGAAAGATATAACATTGAAAAGCACATTTTAATCAAATCTCCATATAGATCAAACATGCAAAGTTGACCTTAATCAAATAATTCTGGCAATCGATCTTGAAACTTTCTCAAGTAACTTCCACAAATCTTAAAACACTAAGATCCGATGATCATTTTGATGACTTATCAGTTACACACACACACACACTCTAAAGGCTGAAATCTGGAAGCACTCATAAGTCATAATCGCCACAGGAAAAGATTGCTGAACACTCAAATCAAGCAAATTACACAAGAACACAAAAACAGCAATCAATTGAGAAAATGCCCAAAAAATATACAGTACCACAGGTCCAATTAATTCATTGGAAGACACCTTATCAGCCAAAACCGCATTTGTAGCTCCAGTTGAAGTGCTTGGTTGGAACTCCTCACTGGTTTCCTCCATCCACTTCACTTCACCACGGGCACTCACTGCATCAATGCTGCAAACTTGCTGCATGATTTGAGGTTGCAAACAGGCATCATAGGTAGTTGACATTGAAGGTACTCCAACAGATTCAGTTCCAGAATCCGAGAACCAACCATACCTTAAGACACAAAACAAATCAGAAAACTAAACCAAACTAATAAATGCAACAAAAAGGTGATCAGACCCAAGACCTTAGACGGAAAATAGATGGGTTCCCAATAGCTGCATAGGCCTCTCCTGCACTGATATTAATGTCACTCAACGTCCACTTCTTAGTAGTTGAAGCTTCAGATGTGTTATAAGGGTAGAGGACCGGCTCCCCGCAAGCAATTCCCGAACCACCCCACTTGTCATTTAAATGCTTTAGCACAGACGACACCTTTTTCCGAGCGCTTAGAGTGAGTTCCAGGTAGGGATGATAGCCATCCTGCAGAGATTAATAAAAAAAAAAAAAAAGGGTCGGCATTTAAAAATACACAAAACAAAATAGAATTAGGTCAAAACATATTTGCAACATCCCGCCGGTTGATATTCTTGACCTTTTCCAATCCCACACGAGTTCCTTCATCAACTGGAAAAAGCTGCAGCTTTAGCTTCGCGGGCATTTGCTTGCTTTCTCCGCTGACCCACTTTTTCCTACTTAATAATTAAAAATCAATTTTACACTAAAACAATACCATAACCAAATAATTAACTAAAGAAAAGGCTTTTAGCGGATCTCATAATCAGCTTGGTTTAGTTTAGTGCAAGTTAATTAATGATTAGCTAGGGTTTGTTTGTAGTACTAATCAATATCAGAATTCATGAAAGAGATTTTATAGAAATTTGGAGTTATGAGAGAGAGAGATTTGAAAACTGTATAGAGAAAGAGAAATGTTGGCGGGAATGAGTTTTTTTTGTGAGGGTGTGTGTTAAGAGGGGGGGGGGGGGGCTGTGATTGGATGAAAAGAAAGGTGGTTCAGCTTACATGTTACACTCGTGTGGGCCTCATATTTGGGCTTGGGTCTATCTTGTGACTGGGCCTTGATATGTTAAAGTAAAAATGTATCCTCATCTTCAAGAAGTTTGGACTATTTTTTTTTTTAAAAAAAAAAGGCTAATATAGACAAGTGGCATGAGATATCCTATTCTAGTAAATAAAACCATAACGACCAAAATAAATAAGATTCAAAGATAACTCATTTAGAGAAGAAGAAATGGATTTAATGACTAGTAAATATATTATACAAAAGTCTCTCCCCTTTTTTTTTTCCACTCTCATCTTTAATTTTTTTAATCTAATTTTCTTTATTTGTGTTCATAGATGTATCTATATACTTATTTGTCTTTGATTTGTTGTCCCATCCATCAAGATTTTTTTTTTTTTGAATAATAGTTGATTATGATTTCTCAACAATCATGAATTTTTTTAAAGAATTGTTTAGAATCATGAGATGTGTAACTCAACTGGTCAGACTCTAGGTTTGTTCTCTAGAGGTCACCAGTTCGAGTCTCACAAATCTCAGGATCACTGGAGGCTTACATGGTCGTTATCTTCAGGGCCCGTGGGATTAGTCGAGGTGCGTGCCAGCTGGCTCAGACACCTACTTTAATAAAAAAAACTTGTTTAGTATTATAGTAATAGTTATTTTTTAAAGTATTTTCTGATTATAAATGTATTGAAATAATTTATTTTTGATATTTGTACATCAAAACCAACTAAAAACACCAAAAAATTAATTTAAAATTAAAAAAAATTAAAAAAAATTAATTTTGTCAAAAATGTTTTTTAAAAATAAACAGAACTAAGAAAGGATACTTAACCTAAACCTAAACATGAAGAAGTTGTTAGCTGATTGAGAAGCAGTTTGGAGTAGCTTTTACTTCACTTGCGTTTTCAACAAAAAATTAACTGGGATTCACAAACAGTAAACAACTGTTTATATGTTACCAAACATGTATTTCCCATTACATATATTTTTTATAATTTACTTCAAATATAGAAGTAACCACGAAAACAAACACCCTTGAGTCTGTTTGGTAGTTTAGTTGCGGTTGCTTTTTAAATTACTTTTCGTATCGAAATGCATGTCAATAATATTTTTTTAGTTTTTAAAAATTATTTTTATATCAGTATATTAAAACAATTCAAAATATATTAAATTTTAATAAAAAAAAAATTTAATTTTTTAAAAATGGATGAAGACCAGCACTGGCGAGCTTTGACATGTCTTCTCCCTCTTTAATTTTCAAAGAAAATGGAGGAGTTGTGTGTAAATGGGTGAGTGATATTTGCATCATGGAAAGGAAAGGATGGCGGCATTAGCCACGAGGCCCACGAGACTAGAGCCACCCTACCCTCTACCTAATTTTATTAGGTTTACAACGAAAACGACAACGCTCCCATTAAAGTTATTTTAATGACATGTTTATTACTTCTTCTTCTTCTGGAGATGTTAATTTGTTACCTTCCTTTGGAAAAAGAAATTTAATTATGGGAAGTATAGAATCATTAGAAAATTAAAATAAAATAATAAAAATAAAAATAATGACAATATAAAACAAATATCAGCATTTTTTACATGTTAAATTGCTGCTGATATAATTTAAAAATAAAATAAATATTATTTTAATATATTTTTAAATAAAAAATACTTTAAAAGACAATCTTTATTATTATTCTAAATACCCCTAGGCATCATTACCTGATGATCAAACAAGAGAGATTTTTGGGCTTGCTGCATGACAGTATAAATGCTTTGATGCAATGCCACAGTTTTGATAGCAATTTTGCCAGTATTAACACAGTGGTATTATTTAATTTTCAGCATGGAATTTGTGATCATAATAGTTACAATGGTGGAATGGTGATTGTCATTTCCTGTTACTTTTTCTTCTCTCGTGTAGGAATACATATATTTTTTTTGATGATCACGTGTCTTTGAATGTTGACAAAATATTCCATAGAATTTCTCAGTTTTCTAGTCATCAATAATGATGATTTTTCAGAATTCAAATAGAATAGCAAATCTCCTAGATTAACTCTAACTAAAATTAATCAATATTTTACTATAATGCAGATTATTATGCATTATAAATATTTTTACTATGAATTTTATTGTTTTACACTATATCACGGGTATTATAGGTTGTGAGTACTTTTATTGTAGACTACACTATTTGGTGGAGACATGGTGAGGCTGCAGCCTGCAGAATCCAAGTGTCAGGCTAGAGAGACGCTCATTGGGGTTGCGGACACCCGGAGCTTGGCTGCTAGCTTGAGCTTTGGGCAAGCCGCGCCCCGGGCCGCAGCCACCTGTCGCTTGGTCTGCCCAGCCTTGGTCGTTGGAGGCACGCCCACTAGGGCTGCGGACACCTGGCGTTTGGCTGTCAAGCCTGGGCGTTGGGCAGGCCATGCTCCAAGCTGCAACCACCTAACGCTTGGCCTGCCCCGCCTTGGGCGCCTGCGTTGGAACCCAATTGACTTTGGTCCTGCGTCAGGACCCAATGTTCTTGGGTCTTGAGTTGTGTTATAAATATTATTATTTTTATTATAATTCTAGTTATTAATATAAAAAATATTATAATTTGTGTTATCAATATTCTTGGGCTTCTTAATATAATTATTTGTGTTATAAATATTATTATTTTTCTTATAATTCAACGTATTCATGTCAAAGATATTATTATTATTTGTGTTATAATATTATTATTTTTATAATAATTCAAAGTTTTAATATACAAAATATTATTATTTGTGTTAGAAATATTCTTGGGTTTCGAAATATAATTATTTGTGTTATAAATATTATTATTTTTATTATAATTCTAAATATTCATCTCAAAAATATTATTATTCGTGTTAGATATATTATTATTTTTATTATAATTCTAAATATTCATCTCAAAAATATTATTATTTGTGTTAGAAATATTGTTGGGTTTCTAAATATAATTATTTGTGTTATAAATATTATTATTTAAAAAAAACAGTAATAAATTTGGTTTGAAGAGTAGAATTACAAATCATCATCATCATCATCATCATTAGTAAATTGGAAAAAAATTATTATTACTATTGAAAAAAAAACCATATATTTTTTTAAAATGATTAAAAAAATATAAGAACTTGGGCGCAAGTTAAATATTATTATTAATATTATAAATAACTATGTTGGGTCCAGCATTGTGCAGGACCCAAATAACCTTAGGTCCTAGCCGCATAAGAACCAAAATAGCCTCCGGTCCTGCAGGCTGCAAAGATCCAATATAGCCTTGGGTCCGCCCGAATGCAAGATCTAAATAGCCTGGGTCTTGCAAGCTGCATGACCCAAAATAGCCTTGGGTTCGGCCAGATGCAGGACCCCAATAGCCTGAGGTTCTGGTCGCGGCAGGACCCCAATAGCCTCGGGTCATGAAGGTGGAGGGCCCCAAATAGCCTAGGGTCCGGCCGGGTGTAGGACTCAAATACCCGGGGTCCTGCAGGCTACATGACCTAAAATAGCCTCGGGATCCGGCCGGGTGCAGGACTCAAATACCTTGGGGTCCTGGTCGCGGCAAGACCCAAATACCCTCGGGTCTTACAAGTTGTAAGACCCAAAATAGCTTGGGGCCTAGTCTGGTGCAGGACCCAATAGCCTGGGGTTTTGGCCGCGGCAAAACCCAAATACCCTCGAGTCATGCAAGTTGCAGGACCCAGAATAGTCTTGGGTCCTGCCGGGTACAGAACCCAGATAACCTTGGGTCCTGGCCGTGGCAGGACCCCAATACCCTCGGGTCTTGTAGGTTGTAAGACCCAAAATAGCCTGGGGCCCAGCCCGGTGCAGGACCCAAATAGCCTGGGGTCTTGGTCGCGGTAGGACCTAAATACCCTCGAGTCGTGTGAGCTGCAGGACCCAACATAGCCTTGGGTCCTGCCGGTACAAAACCCAGATAACCTTAGGTCCTGGTTACGGCAGGACCCAAATAGCCTTGGGTTCTGCAGGTTGCAGGACCTAAAATTAACCCATATAGCCTTGGGTTCTGCAATATGCAAAACCCAAACTAGCCTTTGGTCCTAGCATCGTCAAGACCCAAATTATTTATGAAAATAAAAGGTAGATCCGCGATGTAGTACGGACCACTTAACTAGTGAAATCTAATTATCATCGTAGATAAGTAAAATGTAAATCTTAAAAATTCATTGCAATCAAAAGGGTATTAAAATCTAATAAGGTAATACATTGAAGGGTAGGATGGGCGGGCTCTCACGGGAAAAAGAAAAGAAAGAAAAACATATTATTTCTACTTTTTATGATGAAAAAGTTACCTTAACACAATTTAGCTTGACATTTTAATCTAAAAATTTAAATTGTTAGATGAGTTTTCAAGATATAATTTATATTATTTTTTAACATATTTTTTTAAATGAAAGTTTTTAAAATTTGAAACTTATATAAATTCACACTATCTTGTGCTTAATTTTTATTAAATAAATAAGGATTGTGAGATTCAAATTCGTGATCACTAGGTCGTCAAAGCTTTAATACCTTGTCAATGAACTAATTCAACCCAAAAGTTTAAGCTATTGGGTGAGGTCTCAATATACGATTTATATTATTCTCTAATACATTCTCTCAAGTAAAAGCCCTTTGAGTTTGAAACTTGCACAGGTTCACACTACCTTGTGCTTGATTTTTTTAAAATAAATGAGGATGGTAAAATTTGAATTCATGATTATTTAGTCATCAAGACTCTGATACCATGTCAAATAACCAATTCAATCCAAAAGCTTAAGTTATTATGTGAGGTCCCAAGATATGATTTATATTATTCTCTAGTACATCTTTTCAAGTGAAAGCCCTTTATGTTTGAAACTTGTACATGCTTTATACTACCTTGTATTTGATTTTTATCAAATAAATAAGGATGGTGGGATTCGAACTCTAACCACTTGATTATCGAGATATAATTTATATTATTCTTTAACATGAACTAAGTTACATTAAGCATTTGTTTTTTTTAAAAAAAAATACTTTACACATCCTACAATTCACATAATATTTTTTACTGTACATTCCTTTATTTTAACGTGCTAAAACTTTGCATTTACGTTGGATCTTTGTTAAAAAAAAATTGAATTATTTCAAAATTGTTATCAGGCGTGTGATAATAAGATTTAATAACAAAATTACTCTTCAACTAATAAATCAACAAAGAATTAAATAAAAATAATCAAAATCAAATTTGTTATAGCATTTCCATGATTATTTATTTGTTTTATCCAAGAATCTTCTCAATCCAAAAACTATAACTTTTAGATGAGATCTCAAGATATAATTTATTTTATTTTTTAAAACACCCCCTCAAATAAAAACATTTTAAACTTGAAACTTACATAAGTTCATATTATCTTGTGTTATTAATTAATTTTAATTAAAAGAGAAAATGAGGATAATGAGATTCAAAGTCATAATCATTTAGTCAATGTTGAAAATTTGTTTAAAAGAACATGATTAATAGATACTTTTGAGATCAAACTAAAAGTGGAGTTCACTCATTTTTTGAGTTAAAACTTTGTTGAAATTTAATCTCCAACATATGCTCTTTAACATAGAGCATATTAACATGATTTAAAAAAATTACAAGTGAACAAAAAATTGATCTTAAATAACCTTTTGTTGGTATGTTTTAGTGAAACTCAAAACTCTTTAAAAGTTTCTATTCTATAGAAAACTTTCTTGATTTTTATAAAATAGAAAATTAAAAAGTTAAAATTGAGCTTAAAGAGCATTTAAGCTTTTAGAGGGGAGATATTCCAAGTAAAGTGGACTTTATACTTAAACTCACACGTGCACATGTTCGCTCGTGCTTGGGCTTTGGGTCCTAGGTCTCTGTGAGTTTATTATAAAAATAATATTTTAGGGCACAAATGATTATTTTTTACCAACTAAAATTTAAACTTGGGCTTAGTCCATGAAGAATTGCTTCTTCTAATTCGTTGTTTTGTTAAGTTCAGCTCATGAATATTAATAATCTTTTTAGATTTAATTATTGATTTATGGTGGTCAGTTAAAATTTAAATTTTAAGAATTAATTTTGAATTAATTTTTTAATCTTTTAATTTTTAAAAGTCACTGTAAAAGAATGAATACAAAGTTTGATACAATGTTTTTCAGGTTTTTATTCCTCGCCTTGTATTTTAATGAAAATGACACTGGCTTTACAATAAAATGACAATAGTTTTTATTGTGATATATTATATAATATATAGCCTACAAAAATGCCAACAAAATAGATAACCCCAACAAGCAAGCTTTCATAAAAGTATTTCGTTGTTTATTATGTGGTAGTGAAAAATACCACCAGAATCTTTACTATATATGCTCATAGAATATTCCATTACTATTTTTTAATTTTTTGGTCGTGAATAATGATGGTTTTAAGCATAGTTTTTAGATCCGGTTTAGTTCAAGGCCTGGGTTTCGGGTTTTGACCGGGTCATCCAGGTCAATTTTTTTTAAAAAAATTAAAATGACGCTCGTTTTAATAATAATAAAAAATTAACGAGTTGCAACCGGGTCTTGCCGGGTCACACCGAAGTTTTTCCTTCCCCTGTTTTTTTTTTAACCCGATCCGGTTTCAGCCCCGGGTCGGCCGGGTACCAGGACGATCCACCAGGCCGGGTCGGGTTTTAAAATTATAGTTTTCAGAATTTAAATAGAATAGTAAATCTACAAATGAGATCTGATTATCGTCTTGAGAAGTGAAATGTAAATCTTAAAAATTCACCAATCCTTGTTTAAATGGTTTATTTTTACAATATCGAAAAAGATGAATTTAAAACATAAAAATTATTCTTAAAAATTTGCTATTAACCTAAAATACTAAAATATTAGGCACAATACCATATGCATTCAAAAGGGTATTAAAATATCACCTGAACACTATGTAGCCTGAGAGAAGTTACATTAAGCTTTTTTTTTTTTTTTAAAAAAAAACATAAACTACGTTGCACATCCTACAATTCCAATTATATTTTTTTTTACTGTACATTCCTTTATTTTTATCGGGCTAAAACTTTGCATTTACTTTGGATCTCTGTTAAAAAAAATTGAATTATTTCAAAATTGTTATCTGGAGTATAATAATAAAATTTAATGACAAAATTGATCTTTCACTAATAAATCAACAAAGAATTAAATATAAATAATCAAAATCGAATTTGTTACAACATTTCCATGATTGTTTATTTCAAAATATTGTTATCAGTAGTTCAGTTCTATATAAAAAAAAAACTTTTTCAGCCCAAAAACTCTAATATTAAAATATAATTTATTTTATTTTTCTAAAACACCCCCTTAAAAAAAAATATTTTAGGCTTAAAATCTATACGGACCCACACTATTTTACACTATAAATTAATTTTAATTAGAAAAGAGAATAAAAATGATGAGATTCAAAGCCATGAATGTCTAGTCAATATTGGAATTTTGTTTAAAAAAACTTAGTTAATGGACATTTTTGAAACTAAATTAAAAAAATTGTATTGTTCATGTTAATAGTAAAAAATATTATATTTAAAAAAATGAAAACCTCTAAAATATGTTTTCTAGACTTGGTGTAAATTTGAAAAACTAAAAAACTAGTTTTTCAATTTTTTTGATGGAGAAATATTGAATTTGAATAAGCAGTTCCAACTTTTCTTTTTGTTTTTTTTATTCTAGTTTTCCAAAAAAAATAAAATATTACTGTTTCTCAATAACCCCTTATAATTGGTTTCTAGTTTTTTGAATGGAGAAATATTGAATTTGAATAAGAAGTTCCAGCTTTTATTTTTTTGATTCTAATTTTTTAAAAATAAAAAAAAATATTATTTTGTTTTTGAATAGCCCTTTATCTTTGATTTAATGAGAATAAAGAAAGAAAATGGAACTTATGGACAACACTTATTAAATATAAAAGTAAAAATCACCTAAAGCATCTTATAATTTACTTCATTTTATATTTTTTTTTATTGTTTAAAAAATTATGGTTTCATTGTAGGTGAGCTCAATTTTTTATATTTATATTAAAAGACAAATCTATCTCATATATAATATAACTAAAAAAAATTATTTGCAAAAAAAAAACACTCAATCAATCAAAATCTAATTTATTTCTTATATCTTTTTTAAGTATCTGTTTGCTATTATGATAGAATCATTATTTCTTAATTTTTTAAAATTTTTTGCTTTAAAATAATTTTTTTATATCTTTTTATTATTTTGATGTGCTGATATTAAAAATAAATTTTAAAAAATAAAAAAATTATTTTAATATATTTTTAAATAAATTTTTTTTGTTTGAGTGGCAAATTTTTTTATCTTAAAGGAATAATAACTTTTTAGTTATTAAATTGAATATAATAGTAAATCTGTAAATAATTTAATATTTTTTGTTGATTTTATTATAGCATAAAGTGTTATGAATTTATAAGATTTAAAATATTTATTTAAAATAAAAACAAAAGTTTAAAATAAAATAAACTATAAAATTCTCGTAATAGTTTTCCGAATACAAAATCCATCTCCGTGACTCGTTGCTCATTATGCTATAGAAAATTACTGGATATTCAATCAAATCATAATTAGAATAAACGGCGGCGCATTGATTTACGAAAACAATGTTTCTATTTTGAACTTTTCTTACCTTTCTACTTTTATCTCAATAGGAGAAATCAAAATTAAATCAAGAAAACAAAATTAGTTCCTTTTTTTTTTGAAAATAAAAGAAATCAATTAATTATTTTTTTAAACATTAAACCACTAATTTTATTTCCCTTCCTAAACATCCTCTCTCTGCAATTTCTTTTTCTTTCTTTCTTTATTTAAATATTAATGATTTCCCTCAGAGCCCCGAAGCCCATTTTTGTTACTACAATCCCCCCCCCTCTCTCTCTCTCTGAATTCTCCAGCTGAATTTTTCGTTTTTCCGTTTGCTTCCCGGGAAAACTCACAATTGCTTCCCGGAGAAGTCTCTTTCTCTTCCAGGTACAGCCCATTTACTTTCGTTTTTCCGTTTGTTTCCCGGGAAAACTCACAGTTGCTTCCCGGAAAAGTCTCTTTCTTTTCCAGGTACAACCCAGTTACTTCATTTTAGTCCTTGTAATTATTGGCAAGATGGGATTCGTTTGACCTGAATTTCTTTCCAGTTTTAGTAATTCTTAGTTCTTTTTTTTCCTGTCTGTGATTGAATTTGGATGGATCTGCTTCAATTTTATGGATTTTTTAGCTTCCATTTGGATTTTATTTACTGAAATTGAAATTGGGATTGTTTAAGTTTCCGGGATATGATTACTTTGATCTTTTTTTTAAAAAAAAAAATTATAAAGCTAAAAACGTTGTTGGGTTCTCTTCAATACTCTGCTTGATTCAAGAGTAAATTTGAAGAATAATAAAAAGATCACTGTTCAATCCCAAAGCTTAGAGCACTTTAGTTCACATGAAATCTAACATGGTATGATAGTTTTAAGGTAGATCATGATGAAATTTAGTGCGACATTACGTTACGTTTTACAGGATGTATACTGTAAGCTTGAATGATCGTTGTGATAGATTAGCTGTTAGAATGAGCATCACGTCGTAGTAGTGGTAGAGGTCTTGTTTATGCACACCTCAGTGGTTCCTTTGAATTGATTTAAGGCTAATATGTAAAGAGATCTCCTTGTTTGATTGAGAACTACAGAGGGGTCCCAATCCAAATACGTCGTAGTTCATGAATTAAATCAGGGAAGAATACTATAGGGGGTATCAATCAAAATGTTGATAGTTCATGGAGGCTCTTTATGCTTTAGCCTTAATTGAATGACCAATTTGATTCGTGTCATTGTTTTGGGTAGGTGTGGTGCTCTTGCATCCATCTTACATTTTTATCATCTATAGTTTGTGTTTTTGGTTCAAACTACCAGCTTTCTTCATTGTTAAATTGACATGTCAATTTGTCATGCTATGGTATTCTTGTAATTTTCTATGCTGTTATGTAATTCATGACATAACCAATTAATCTTATTCATGTATTTTTCTTGAGTACAGATATTACACTTAACTTTTAACCTTCAAGTATTGTATTTGCTCTCATGAAGAGTGACCAGTGAAGTTTCTGCTGATAATTGGAAGTAGTACAAGAAAATGTCTTCAACAAAGGCTGACAGGAAGGCAGCTGGTGATGCAGCTTCATGGCTGTTCAATGTTGTTACATCTGTTGGAATCATCCTCGTCAATAAAGCCTTGATGGCTACCTACGGTTATAGTTTTGGTATGCTCCTAATGACAATCTACTCAAACAAATCTTATCAGTGTCTGATTTTTGCATAACCAAACTGATTATGTATTTTGTAGTTTAAGCCAAGCGCTTAGGACAAGGCTTGCTGGTTTTGATCTTGTCCATTCTTTTCATTAGAATGTGTTTTGGATATTATATTCTTGTGTAGTACTAAGAAATGTAAAATGAATACGTGCATGTATAAATTGGGCAGGGATATGAAGCCAGACATCACTATATCATTTCCATTGGCCTACTATTACATATCTGCATTACTTTTTTATGCTGGATGCCTGCGCATTATTACCTACCCTCTTAGTTGTATTGTAAAATGTAATACAATTTTGTGGACCAAATCTGGGATAAATATTTAATCGCACTTTTTTCCACACAATGCTCATAATCACCGACTTCCTGAAGCATGAAAATGGGGTCCAATCAAGCTATCATTTTGCTCACATTGTACGTTCTTGCTACAATTCCTTCTATTGATACATATGCACATGGAATTGCCCATACATAACACTAGTTTCAAGGAGAGTGCATAATACAGCTTGGGACTTCTAAAAACAATAACAAGTTGTTTATAAAAAAAAAACAATAATTATAACTAAGTTAATTAACAGCGTGATATTATGCAATCACCTGATGCATACATGTTAGTCAAGTAATATCATAAGAATTAAATTGATCTAGTATTGTTTATTCATGTGGTTCAAGTTGTAAAACTGGAAAATTAACTGCGATCCATTTTGTATGTAATATGAAGAACTCGATTATCAATTTCACCTAGGAGTGAGGATAATGCCTCCTATTAGCTGATAAAGGAGTCCTGGGCATTCTGATTTATTTTTTTGCCGTGCCTGATTTTTTAAATCTAATGCTTTCTTGCAGCTACAACATTAACGGGTCTGCATTTTGCCACAACAACATTGTTAACTGTTGTCCTTAGGTGGCTGGGTTATATCCAGCCTTCCCATCTACCACTGCCTGATCTTCTGAAGTTTGTTTTGTTTGCAAACTGTTCTATTGTTGGAATGAATGTGAGTTTGATGTGGAACTCGGTTGGATTTTATCAGGTCAGTTTCGGAGTATTTCTACATGTCTGTTTGCTCTTTATTATGTCAATTTTAGAAGTCACAACTTTCCATTTAAAACTTATTGTCAGATTGCGAAGCTGAGTATGATCCCAGTATCTTGTTTTCTGGAAGTTGTCTTGGACAGCGTGCGGTATTCAAGGGACACAAAGCTTAGTATACTAGTAGTTCTTCTTGGTGTGGCAGTATGTACTGTTACAGATGTGAGTGTTAATGCCAAGGGATTTGTAGCTGCTGTAATAGCAGTTTGGAGCACTGCCTTGCAACAGTATGTAAGTAACTCTATTTGGACACGACGTTATTACATATGATTGGCATTAAAAGCTGGGATCGTTTTTGGGTGCTAATTCAAATTTCAATAAGTTCTAGGATGGGACAAGTACAGGTTCTTTGCATATTTAGTTTCCCCCCCTCCCATGTGCACCTTTTCTTTTCATATTTATGCAGATATGCTTAATTGCATTCATTAGAAAAATTAGTCAATGGTTTAATTAGAAAATTGTTTTGACCTGCACCATTTTATGCCCATATGGGTGCAGTTGGGGCATGTTAATTGTGGTTTTGATTCTTCCAAATCTTAGTTTCTGTCCGTTTCTAATATTTGTTTGGATACTTTATTTATAACGCTGTTGGGTTTTCACATTGTACAGTATGTACATTATCTTCAACGGAGGTATTCTCTAGGATCTTTCAACTTATTGGGGCACACTGCTCCAGCACAAGCTGCATCTCTGCTGGTAGTAGGGCCCTTTTTGGACTATTGGTTGACAAACAATAGAGTTGATGCTTATGCCTACACTTTCATATCCACTGTAAGTTGTCTTTCTGTTATCTGGTTTTGGATTGTTATTTGAGGGATAGTTACTTTGCACTGAAGTTGACTACTTTGAGCTAGCATAATTCTCCCATTAGCTCATCAGAGGACGTACAGAGGGTTCAAGCCAATGCTTGATCACTACAAGAGCAAGAAAATAGCAACTTGTTTGATGCTTAGGCAACAAAGAGAGTTTAGCTGGCTAGGGTCTTAACATCCTTTTGTATGCCATTAAACAGTGGCTGCAAATATGCTTATACGTCGTTGCCCCAAAAGGAAAGTGTAAGCATCTAGCTTATACACCAGATGAGTACTTGATTACATGAGTGGACATGTGTTATGACTGATTAAGCTGAGGATGATTTAGGCTGACTAAAAATAAACATTGGGCTCAGTTGAATAAGTGAGCCTAAGGGGAAATCTTGGTGTTTTAACAAAATAAAAAACAAGAATGATACAATAATAATAATACTTGTAGGGTGTACTCAATCTGGTGAAGTGCCTTTAAGGACCCAAAAGAAAATTAATGTGTTATAATCCCTGCCAATAATTGGTCAGATATTAGAAACTGCATGGAGAAGTTCTCTGTCTCCACACTTGAACAATCACAAAAATCTCATACCTGGACTGTACAGGTTGATAATTCTAGTTATGAAATTCCTGTTTATTTCTAGAAAACATACAGCACTAACTTTCAGTTTTGGAATATTCTTTTTTCCACTTTTAATGTGGTAAAATGTATCTAATATGGTGTAGCAACATCTATTCATGTGCTTCTATATGTTTAGGTTGCAGATTTGGGGTGACTATCTGTGCCATGGATATTAAATGCTTGTGTAGATACTTTTGCGGATACTTAAGCACCTTGCTAAATTCTCGCTATATAGCTATTATAGTTATGGTTTTCTTTCAATGCTGTTCAAAAGCTCAGTAGCATGCCTGATTTTTAAAGCTGCCAAGAAGCTGTGTGCTAGTTGTGGTTACTTTAAATGATCTGACATGCACTTTGTTGTCTGCAGTTGTTCATAGTCGTGTCGTGCAGCATTGCAGTAGGGACAAACCTCAGCCAATTCATCTGCATTGGCAGGTTTACAGCCGTGTCATTCCAAGTTCTTGGACATATGAAGACAATTCTTGTCCTGATTTTAGGATTTATTTTCTTCGGGAAAGAGGGTCTCAATCTTCATGTAGTTGTAGGCATGATCATTGCAGTAGCAGGAATGATCTGGTATGGAAACGCCTCATCTAAGCCCGGAGGGAAGGAGCGCCGTAGTCTTTCAATGAATGGCAACAAATCACAAAAACATGATGGGTTACCAGAATCCACCGAGGTGGATGATAAGGTTTAGAGTTCAGTTGAAGGTTGGAAAAGAAAAGGAGGAAAAAGACAAATATGCACTCGGCATTTTAGATCAGCTGATTTCAGGAACACTTTACACTTGGGAGGTCATAGTACTTTACTAAATTTTTTCATCACAGATTGTTTTCTTGTTCTTGAATTAATTCACGTAAAGGATGCTGTTGAGTGGGATACTAATTCCCCAAAGTTACGTCCACAATCATCTTCTATAGTAATTTATTTCCTTGTGAAAGTCAAGCTCGCACTCTCCTTTCTGGCCTCTCTTTAATGCATCTGTGCTGTAGATTTACTGCTTATGAAGGCCCCCATATACCACATGCTCCCAGAACCCTGCGAATAGCCTGATGAATGCAAGGAATTGATGGAATGAGCTTGTTTTTTCTCTCTCGTCATGGTCCCAAAGGAGGCATGCCTATTCACTATTGAAACACAAAAAACAAGACTTTCTGTGAACCTGATATTGATACACACTGGGAATAGTTAGCATTCAGGCCATCCCTTCTATAAAAATGGCATCAAGAAAAAATACATCTCATTTTACGCTGCAAAGCATCTCGGTTTTTCATCTTCAAGCCTTCCTCCAAGTTACAAGACGACGAAGGGGTGAAGGAATTGGCGAACCTTTCTATGCTAGCTTCTTCATACTCTTTTGTTGGCACAAGAATGAACCTTTGTGCAGCAAACCTGTAGCTCTAGGTCAAGAATTAAAAGAGGCTGTTATCCCTTCTACTACAGGATAATAATGCCTGCACTGCCATAACTCTTCTTGCTGGTCTGCCGAGAAAAAGAGAAGAAAGTAAAGGAATCTCTGGCAGGGCTGCTGGCATGGGCTTTATTCAGTATTGGTAGGGGCTGCTGGCATGGGCCTTCTGTCCACTCCCTTACACACCGGAGGTATCTGTCTCTCTCTCTCTCTCTCCTCTCATTCACACCATAATAATAATTCTGGTAGGGTCAGTCTCTTTGAAAGCCATCTTCTCTCCCGTGTGGCATTGATTTTCCATTCTCTATCGTTTTCTTTTTACTTTCCATTCAACGCAGGGAAAGACCAAAAAGAGAGGGAGACCCACTCGCACGCCTCTCCAACCCAACATCTCTCACTAGCTTAATCATATAACCTCTCATTATCCAATGAACGCCTTCCCTCGGAGCTCCCGCCCTCTCTTATCCTCATGCCACTGTTTATTTAAGAAACCAGAGGGTCACCTTTCCTCCATAAAAGTATTTTTTCCTCTCTTGGAAGACAAGAAGTGCCTCAGGCTATGCGTGACAGTGTGCGTATAAACACGCAGTGAAGAGGAAGGGATTTTTCAATATAGCACGTAAAGAGAGAAGAAATTTGGGTACATTATTTCAAGAGACGGACCCCCCTCCCCCCCAATAATTGATTGTGTAGGAGTTGTTTGTGCACGTGTGCTGTCCCCCCCCTCTTTATTACATTATGTACGTGTTAGCATGAGTCAAAATGCAACCCCATCAATAAATAATGGCACCTTTTTTCTTGGCAACCAAACACTTTGAGTTCCTGTTCATGAAATAAAAATAAGTGGAATGAACAAGTGCTGATGGCAACTACTCCTCACTTGCTACTTCAACGCTCCATGTTTTTACTTACTACCCATCTTGATTGAAGATTTTCATGGAGATTTATTGTCTTTTTTTTATTATTATTCATCAGTGTATGTTCTTCTTGCTTTTGGAGACTGAATTCTATATTAAATTTCAAATTTGACCATAATGAATTTGGGTTGGGTGGGAAGCTATTGAAAGTGTATGTTCTTCTTGCTTTTCAGAGGTGCCATTTGGTGTTGCAATCGTGATCATAGATGAGCATTGATCATGTTCTTGACTGCCCTCTTCTGAAATCTACTTCATTATTTCCAATAAAACCCTATATTATTTTATTTATTATAAATAAATTAAGATTATAAGAAATGGAGTTTTTTAGCACAGTTAAAAAAAAAATGATAAGTGATATAATCGAAAAAATAATATTTAAAAATCTAGTGCACTTTCACGTATCGCATATGATATTGCAACTTCATTTTAAATTTAACCTCAAAGAACTCTTTTTTCTTTATCTCTTTTTTTTTTCCCTTTTCCTCTCTTTTTTCTCACAACAAAAAATACTCATAAACTAAAGTGTAATGAAATTACTAAAATTTAAGAGATAAACTATAATTTCTCAAATTTTAAATTGAAAACAAGAAACAAATCAAAGTATAAAAGGTTTTTATTTTTTTGTAATTTTATTATTATTTTAACCTATTTTATTAAATATAGTTGAGTCAATGACTTGAGTCTTAATTTTTTTTTTATTTTTTTAGAAACATTAGAGTTGCATAATCATATTTTTATGTTAGGAAAAAATTAGTCTGACCCATGGTGTAGAGTTGGTCACCAATCTAGTATTTAACTAAACCAAACTCAAATGAGTATTTTTTTTTTGAAATATTTACCTTATTTGATAAATAATAAATAAGTTACTATATTATTAAATCTAATTTGACATCTTATCCAATCTAGATTATATATGTACGTATGTATTATCTTTTATTTTATATTGAATAATAAATAATACTTAAACAATAAATACTTGAATAGATATTCCACACTCAAAAAATAAAATATAAATATCTAAATTTTATATCAAATATATAAATAAAATATAAATATAACATAAAGTCAATTCATGAATACACATTATAATTTCCAATTACTTGTATAGTGATGGACACGGACACATGTCACATGTCACATGGATGATGCGAGTAGTCAAACTTACACTTCACACAATTCAAGGATTTCTTTTCTTGAAGGTAAATAAATAAATAGACATGTCATTAACTAGATTCATTTTTGGAAGGAAGATTCAAAAAACGGAAAGAACTTATTCCCATTTTTTTATTTTAGGAATTACTTTTTAACATATGCTATGCTTTTTGCTTATTCTAACCTCCCTTGTTTGAAAGTGTGGCCTAAACGAATGTTTAATAAATTTATTATTTATTATTTTTTAATTTTAAAATTATTTTGATATACTAATATCAAAATTAAATTTTAAAAAATTAAAAATATATATTTTTTTAAGCAAAAAATATTTTAAAAAGTAATCGCAACCATACTCTTAACATTTCTGTTTAAAAAAGTGCTTTTCATCGTGTTTGGAAGAATTTTTTAAATCATTTAATTTCAGCGTTTAAAAAGGACTATGACTGAAAAAATAAAACCACAAACTTTTTTTTTAATTGAGAAAAAGGAAAGATAAGAAAATCTTGTTTACAAATCCCCTCAAAGTGTGATTTTCTTAAAAATTAATCATTGATAATTATATTCTAAAACCACCATTCTCTCTTCTCATTTACCATATCATTTATTGTGTCCTCTCTCAACATCAACACATCCTATTAAAATTCAAATTTGTTTTTATGTACTTATAATATGAACCCTACTTATTTTATAAGATAATCTTTTATGATAGGTTTAAGAGAAAGTTGAAGGTTAAAGAAACAAAATATGGATATGTAAAAATTAAGATGGGTGTTAGATAATAATATAAATCATATATGGAGAACTCACCTAACAACTTAAGCTTTTAGGTTGAGAGGATTCTTTGACATGGTAACAGAGTCTTGATGACCAAGCGGCACAAGTTTGAATCTTCTCATCCCTATCTATTTGATAATAATAATAAAAAAAAAACAAGGTAGTATAGGATTGTGCAAATTTCAAATTCAAAGAGCTTTCTTTCACTTGAGAGGGTATGTTAGAGAATAATATAATCATATCTTGAGATTTCATCTAATAACTTAAACTTTTAGGTTGAGATGATTAATTGACAATGAAATGATTTTGATGAGCTAGAATGGTTTTGATTACCTAGGGCTTAAACCATGTGACTTTCATTTAAACATATATATTTTTTTTCTTGAGAAAACTATATTTATTTAAGGTTGAATTAAATGGAAATATGGGCAAAGTTAGAAAAGCATCTTAAATCTAATGACCCATTTTAATGGAGTCTTTGAATGTAAAATCTCATTCAAACCATAATAATTCAATTACTAAATAAATTTATATCAATTTATGTATATAATTCAATTCAATTCTACTATAAAATGGTTTCAAATAGCATGTATATTTTTACGTGGAAGAAATCTATTTTCAATGATTATTTAATAGTCATTTCTTGCTTGATATGATATAGTTCTTATAACTTTAAAAGGTTTACAAACAAGCTTCTTTCTTTGACTTTTCAAGTTAAATTTTAGTGATGATATTCAAGAAAATTTATTAAATATCTTTGAATAACTAAATCAATGTGAGATATGTGTTTTTAAGATGATCTAAGAAGAAAATTAGTAGGGGTGATTATTTTTGGTTTGGCTCGGTTTTTATCAAAAAAAGTAACTAAACTGAATTTTTTTTTAAAAAAAAACAAAACCGAACCGAAACCGTGTCAAACCGACCGGTTTCGGTTCGGTTCGGTTTTTTAAGGCAAAAACCGGTTCAAACCGGTTTGGCTCGGTTTTCTCGGTTTTGGCTCGGTTTTTTCCGGTTTTGGCTCTGTTTTTTCTGGTTTGGCTCGGTTTTGGCTCGATTTGGCTCGGTTTTTTTCGGTTTCGGTTCGGTTTGGTTCGGGTTTTTTGGTTTTTTGCTTATAAAACCGAAACCGAACCGAACCGGCCGGTTTTTTCAAAATTTTAATCGGATTTTTGTCGGTTCGGTTTTTTCGGTTATTTTTTTCCGGTTTTCTCGGTTTAATCGGTTTTTCTGTTTTTTTGGTCACCCCTAAAAATTAGTATCAATTAATATCTAAGTTGGCTCAAAGATGCCCTAATCAGCAAATCAATAGAAGAAAAAAAATGACTATATTTTTTTTATAACCTCAAATGGAGGGATTTTTTCAACAATATACATTATAAGGAATATCTCTTTAAGGATGGAAATGCATAAAGTTTTCTATCAAGGGATCAAATAAAAAATTTTTGAACCAAAACAAGCCATATGTATGGCATTTTTTTTAAGGGAAAGGGGTAACAATCCATCGTTTGAGAGGTTAAATATGATTGAGAAAGCATTATTTAGGGGTAAAAAATGGAAAATCCTTTTTTTCATCTATAAGGATCACATTGACAACTTCTATAGAAAAGCTATTGAAATTATAATTTATTATATTGTTAATTCTCTGGATCCTTCATGAATTGGGTTGATTTGATGGTATCTGTGGCAGTGATAATCTCCACAAAAAACAGAAGATATTAAGAGAAGCAAAGCTGTTGAAATTTCGGCTCCGCCGAGTCCCATAACTTGTAATTGCTCATTCTCGATGAGCTATTACCTATTAGGCTTGAATATTTACTCTTTTTTATCAACTGGCAGCCATGGTCAACAAGCTTTCTTGTCTTTTTCCCTGTACTGTCCTCACATGGGCTGATGGCTCGATGTTTCTATCAAGAGTTCAATGTTCAAACACTGTCGGTTCTTCAAAGCCATCACATATTGCTCAGATTGCATTTTCTAATAAATACGAGCATCGACAGATTTTGGAATTAATGGAATTGGGTTTGATATGCCAATGGAAAAACTGAGAGTTGTAGTGATATTTCCTAACCCGTTTGTTTGCTAGAAAGTAATTTTTTCTTGGAAAATAAATTTAAGAAAAGTGAATTATTTTATGATGTTTGGTTGTATAATGAAAAATAAGTTGGAAAACATTTTCCAGTGTTTGAAAAATAAGCTGGAAAATAACTTATTAATGTTTTATTTTTCTCAAGTTTATTAAAATAATGAAGAATAAATTTTACAAATTAAAAAGTTGAATGAGAATGAAATTGAAAAAAAAAAATAATTTCATAAATTATCTCAAATAAAATAAATAATAATTAACATTTCATAAATTATTTAAAATAAAATAAGTAACAATCAAAAGAATGAGGATCAAATTTGATAGATAAAAAATTTCAATAAAAAAATAATAAGGGAAAAGCAAATAACAATTATAAAAATGAGGACCAAAGTTAATATAAAAATTAAATTTTAAGAGATGAAATTGAAAAATAAATATTCAAAATAAAATATATATAGCAATCAAAAGTTTGAGGACCAAATTTGATATAATCAGCACATAATATGACATTTCTAAATTTTTCACAACTTCCGGAAAGTGTTTTCCGCTCAAATTTTCCAGAAAAACACTTTCCTGGAAATCAAGCCAAATTTTTCTTTGATTGGAAAATGTTTTCCGTTGACCAACTTTTCTAATGGCAAACAAATACAGGAAAGTTTGGAAAGTGGTTTCCCGAAAACTATTTTTCGGGAAACAAACATGGCCCTAAATTCTTTCAAATTTCCTCAACTGGATTTTCCTAAGAACGTTGTTGTCCATCAAAAAGGCTAGAACAAATTAACCAGGAAGTTGACGCAGAAGAATGTTTAGAGGAAAATATTTTTTTAAAATTTTTATTTAGTTTAGAAAAATATTTTATTTTATGGTATTTTTGCTCTTCCTATTTAGTTTAAGAATTTTATTTTTTAATTAGGTCTGGATCTCAATTAGCCTTGGTGGTATATACTTAGCCATATGATAAGGATCATGTTGCTCTGTTGATGTTGGCCATCCCAAGCTATCGTGGAGGGTAGTGCTATTGCATTATGAGGACCACTGGTCAATTCCTTGAAAAATAGTGATATTGCATTAGAGAGATTTCAAGTTTATCTCTTGAAGAATGATATTATTGTACTTGAAAGATTCCTGGTCAATATCTTGAAGAGTGATGCTATTGCACTTGAAGAATAGTTAAGAAGACTCATGGTTAATCTCTTAAAGATTGATGTTATTGCACTTGGAAGAATAAGTTCATCATTTAGAGAGTGATGGACTTCATTTTACTTCTTCACAAAATAATTCTTCATTCATGGGATAATTACATTGTTATTCAAATTATCCATAATATTATTTTAAGTGATCAGAAGGTTAGGTGTGAGGAAGATTCTTCTGATTCATATCTTGCGGGTGATAAGTATTTGCCTTGACAATCCTAATGACTCTAAATAGACCATCCCACTCTAGGGTTAATTTGCCCTTACTTTCTCTGTTACTCGTAGCTTTTAATTTTCTTAATACCAAATCTCTTAACTTGAACTTTCTATTTTTGACCCTGTTGTTAATGTCATTTAAAAATAAAGCAGGAAGCTAACATTCCTAGCAAAAATAAAAGATAGATACAAATGCAAATATTTTACCCCAACTATTCTTTTTATATTTTAAATGTTTTCATTTATTTTATCTTAGAGAATGATTTTCATCGCAAATAACAAACAATTTTTATTTTTATAAATGCGTATGGAGATCCAACTCATTTATATAAAATATAAGAGAAAAACAATTGTAGATAATTCACAATAATCTCTTTGAAGCATCATGAAAATTTTAAAAAATATTTATAAAGATCAATCTCTATTTGAAAAAAAAAGTTAAACTGAACAGTTTAAAAAAAATAAAGGAGAGGATATTCACAAATATTTATGAAAAAGGACTAGGCTCGCGTGTCTGGTCAACCATAAAAAAACCTAGGTATGTTTGGGCTTGAAAACCTAGCAAATTATTCTTTTTTTAAGGAGCGAAGGATGTGCCATCCACTATGTTTTATTTTGTTTTTTTTTCTTATAATAGGCAATAGGTCGCCTGTTGTGGTAGATGATCTATTGCTTGCTAGATTGTTTTTTTATCAACTCTAGTGACAGAAAAATCTCTTAGTTCTAGGACCTCAATAATTATTTTTCAAGTTGTTTTTATCTAAAAACATTATATAAACCTTGATAAACTCATCTCTAATCCCAAAAAATCATGTAATCACTTCTAAAAACAAAAATGAAATGAATAAAAAATACTTAACTAACCTCGATCTACTTTTCTTAGAATTGATTGAACTCCTCTCGAGAAAACGAATCTATTAACATAAAAATTGATATTTTTGGTGGTTAAAATATGACAATTAAAACACTTTTTTTTTCAGCTCTCAATATTTAGGGATATAAATATTAAAAAAAATAATAAAACAACTGGGATACAATGATAAAAAAGCTAAAACTTTATGAATCAAATTAAAGTTTATCTTGTCAAAATCTAAATGGTGTATGTTGTGTTGCTTTTGTTAAAGTTGGTTTTTTTTTTAATTTCTATTTTAGCTATAGTTAGAGCCGATTTAGCCAAATAGATTTTTAGCTCAGGCTTAAATATCAATAAAAACTTAGTATATACGAGATAATGCAAATTGGAAAGAAAGCAAATAAAAAAAAACCATACTAATATATCATAAAAGGTTTAAATTGCAAATAAAAAATTAATGACCAGAAAAATTTATCGATATGAACATTGCAATCCACCTAAAAATTCTTAGTTGTTATAAAGTTTATTTAAAAGTGTAATAAAAATTATTTTTTAAAGTATTTTTTGTTTAGAAATATATTAAAATAATTTTTTTTGTTTTTTTTTAATTTGTTTTTAACATTGATATATTAAAATAATCTAAAAACATAAAAATATTAATTTAAAATTAAAAAAAATTAATTTTTTTTTAAAATATAATTGAATCACAATACTAATAAAAAATTACTTATTTCGATAATAATATAATACAATACAATAATAATCTTCAAGCTAATATGGGGGTGGCAACCCTTGGTATTTTAATTATGCTATGTTGTCGTTTTGGTAGCTCATTACGATGTCGTAGAGGATATCTTCTTGTAAATGGTGGAAGTTTATTGGTGATCAGGTTTATTCAAAACCAATTTGTTACCATTATGAGCGCACTCACAGGAAGAGAATGTCAACAGCATAAAAATAACAACTAACTTCTCTCTCCCTCTGTATTTCTTTCATTTTCTAAATAGCTAAATGGCTAGTCTTCGTTGTTTTTCGCTACAAGTGGTATCGAAGCGGCGGTCCTGCCACTGCCGCTTCACAACCATGGTGGATAACGGCAGCTCTATAAGAGCAAGCTAAACAACTTGAGTCTCGTTTCTCTCGCGTTGAAGCTTTTAGCTAGGTCAAATCAACGAGGGGCTCAAGAAACATACTGGAGGGACTGAGACCAAACTTGCTGAGCTGAAACAGAAGCTTGGTTTGTTACTGCGCTAAAAAGGGTTAAATGTGGTGGAAACAGTACAGATTGGCCTGAAATTCAATCCTTCTGGCCCTGTCAATTGGGGTTCACCGCTACACCACGTTTCCCCACAAGAACCTGGTGAGTTTTTTCTAGATCCTTTTTGCTTTAAATACACCCCAAGATTGATCCGCCTTTGTTTGATGGGGAAAATCCTCGTGGTTTCAGGGTTAGAAAATGTCGCAAATGCTTACAGATTTACCAAATTCCAGAGGAACAGGAGTAAGCTGCTATGTTCTTGGAGGGGACGGAAAACAGTTGGTTTCAGGGCTTTAACCACACCATCTACCCATCGAGGCTCTCCATCCTTTTATCACCACCTCCCAATCGAAACTCTCACACAACAACCCAAACCAGTACCCATAATCATAGCACTTGCAACAAACCACCATTTCCTCATTTTTCCACTCAGAAACCCTAATGTTTCAATTGCGGTATCCATATTTTCCTGTCATCAATGCAAAGGGAAGGATTTAAATAGTCTTGAGTCTTAGGAAGACATGGTAGAGGAGTTTGAGAATGGAGAGTTAGCGGATGGTTTGATTGAGATTGACGAGTAGGTCGTGGAGGAGTATGGGTTGTCAGTGAATGCAATTCCTGGCAGCATCACTTGCAACACTATTCTAATTAAAGGGGAAACTGATAAACTACCATTAGCCATCCTAATTGACAGTGGAAGCGCGCACAGTTTTGTAGATGTCAATAGAATTCCAATTCTCATTGTCGGGGGAAGTGAATAAAAAAATGACAAACCACTACCGCTGTTCCTCTCAGTGTAATAGTAGCTGAAGGTAGTGTGATTCAGTGTAGACTGTAGAGCCAAATGTCCAAATTCTGAATGACATATTTTTTTCACTAATCCGCTAGTTCTGCAGTCAGGGGGCAATGACACGGTGCTTGGGGCTGATTAGATGAAGGCATGCAACCCAATTTTGTCTGATTTCTTGAAGATGAGCTTGACCTTCTAGAAGGACGGGCAGAAAATAGTTCTTAAGGGAATTATTGGTAATCAGGGGTTGAATTAAAAATGATTATCGCAGAGTAAGTAGAAAAGGCTCTGTACCAGGATGTCTATGGACTGGTGGCTCAATTGTTTGCTATCCATGGGCAGGAACAGAAGCTTGAGGAGATTCAGCCTGTGGTGCATGATTTGTCACTGGAATTCGATGCAATCTTCGCTGAACCTACTCAGCTACCACCAAGCAGGGAGTTTGATCACTGGATTCCACTGGAAGAAGGCACTAAACCAGTCAGTTTGATCACTGGATTCCACTGGAAGAAGGCACTAAACCAGTCAATCCTTGACCATATAGACATTCCCATGGCCAACACTTGGAGATTCTGTGAGTTATACAGTGATGAATGGTTTTCCAAGATCGATTTATGAGCTGGATATCAAAAACACATGGCACTCTCAATTTATGAGAAAGAGTTCTTGGCTATATTGCTAGCAGTTCAGAAATGGAGGTACTACTTGGAGAGCAAGAAATTTATTATCAAGAGAGCTTGAAATACATGTTAGAGCAGCGCATCAACACTTCTATCCAAAAGAAAGGGCTCAAGAAATTGTAGGGGATCCAATATGAGATTCACAACACCTATAAGAGAGTGAAGAATTCTTTTTTGTTGGCCTAAATTGAAAGATAGTGTAAAGAGAGTGGTGGAAGAATGTGATCCATGTGCCAGAAACAAAAGTGAGATTGTAGCATACCCCGGATTGCTGCAACCTCTACCCACTCCTCCTCGTTCTTGGAGTGACATCACATGGACTTCATTGAAGGAGGTGGTTGACAGGTTCATATAATATACCCATTTTCTTACTCCGAGTCATCCTTTTACAGCTTTGAAAATGGCCAAATTTTTTTCAAGCATGTTTATAAATTGCATGGTGTTCCACCTCGCAAGTGACTGACAGCGATAGGTTACTCGTTACCTTGTTTTGGAGAGAATTTTTTAGACTAATGGGCACTGAGTCGCGTTCTAGTTCAACACATCACCCAGTCAGATGGGCAGACAAAAAAGTTGAATAGAAGTTTACCAACTTTTTGGAGGTGCATGACTTTCCAGGGGTATAAACAGTGGCGCAAATGGATTTCTTTGGCTGAATTTCGGTACAATACCAATTTTCATTCAGAAATTGAGATGACTCCTCACCAAGCTCTGTATGGGATACCCCAACCAGTGGCCAGTATTGCTGAATTGTTGCAAGAGAAAACTCAGATGGTGGCATTGCTCAAGGAAAATTTGTAGAAGACTTGAAATTGGATGAAACAACAAGCTAACAAGGGCAAAACTGCGCGCAATTTTGGTGGGGGTGGCCACGTTTACCTCAAGCTGTAACCTTAGAGACAGATTCAGTATCTTTGCAGAAAGAACCTCTTTAGGGTCTTAAATCCATCCAGCCTTCCATGTTTCATTAATCAAAGAGGAAACTAGGAGCCAAGGTGGTTCCAGACAGTGAGTTAACAGCTACTAATGATCAGGGAGAGAACGTTGTCGTATCTAGGAGGTTGATTAAACGAAGTTGTCGTTCAAAGGTTAATTCAGTGGTTTAACCTGTTACCAGAAGAGGCCGCCCCTAGAAGATCTCTCTTTCATTGAAAGGCAGGTTCCAGATTTTCAGGACTGATTATGCTTGAGGACAATGTTGCACTTCTTGTTATTTTAATTCTGCAATGTCGTTTATATCTTTAGCTGTTGTCGTTTTTTTTTTTTGTTTTTTTTTTTTTTTGTGCTCATTACGGTGTCGTGGAGAATATCTTCCGGTAACGGGCGGAAGTTCAGTAGTCGCACGTGTCGTAAACTTATGGTTTATTTATAATCAATTTGTTATAGTTATAAGTGCACTCACGAGAAGAGAATGTCAATAAAGAGAAATAATAATCTGTTCCTTTCTAGTTGTTTTTCACTGCATATAACAAAATTATTTTAAAATTGAAAAGAAATTAAAGTTGATTATTATAATTCATATGTTTTGGAGAAAATGCTCATGAAATGCCATAATTTTGAAACCGGCCCGGCCCGTCAGGTCGATCTGGAGCTGAAATCAGACCGAATTGAAGAAAAATAAGGAAAGAAAAAATCCGGTTAACCCGACAAGATTTGATCAAAAACCTGGTTGAGACCCGTAGACCGGACCGGATCTGAAAACAAAGTGAATTGCACCTTCAAAATTAAAAATAAAAAAAAAAGCCTGAAAGAGATAGTGAACTGAATTTGTCGATAAGGTTGAGGATAAGGTTATCTTTGCAATGAAGGAATTTTAGCATTTCTAAATTAGAATTTTAGGTCTCTCTAGTAGATTTTGCCCCCTCTTTTAACCTCTAATCCTTCTTGTTTAAGGAAATTTCATTTATAACCCTTTTCCCCCCCATATCCCATATGGAGGAGGGTTTTCCTTAATTTGCGATCCAGCACGAGAATAAATCAGACTTATGCAATCAAGTCCTCTAACCTCTTGATTTGATCAACTAACCATCCAAACTCCACCAATCAGCTTAATTCTCCCGATAATACTAATATTAATTTATGGTGCAAAGAGATGGGAACCATAAGCTGTGGATCAATGCCAGCTCAAGCCATTTATGGTGTCTGTCGCTGCTGAGCCCTAATGTCAAGCTCGCAAGATTTGACATTTAAAGCGGAAACCCCAAGAAACAACAGGCACGAGTGTGTATAAATGCCTTTCCATTACTGGATCATAACCCATCCAGGTCAATGAAGTGATTTCCACTCGAACTTTTTGTAGGGAAAAAGGAGAAAAATTTAGAGCCACACGTGCGATGAAAATGTGCAGGAGACATTAGGGCTAGCACGTGGCCCTCGCTCCTTCTAATTAATAATTAATACTAGTAATTACTATAGTATCCAGCTCCACCCTTTTAACTTTCCCAATGTAACAAAAGGGCTGCTGCTGCTCTTGCTTGCTTCAAGAAAAAGAAACAATAAAAAAAAAGAAAAGAAAAGAGAACTCCCTCCTCCCTGTATAAATCCAAAACCACGTCGGTTAATCCTCGTGAGCAAAAGGGGCTGATAATAATAAATAAATTAAGGAGATGGAATCTTCCTCCATTCCATTAATTGACAGTGATGGTTCGATCGTTGATCACACGTACACTGGCAATAAAAAGGAGGAAGAAGAAGAAGCTAGAGAGACGACGAGAGGGCCCTAGAGAGTAAACCTCAACAGTAATCAGAGGATTTTTTTTTCTATGCTGTGAAATGTTTTTCAAACAATCACAGTTAAACTAGTAGATAGGTTGCGACTAGCGAATTCCAATTTCAAGTTTTTCTCTCTCAAATAATTCACTTGAACAGGACTACTAGCTGTGTTGAAACCAAGAGAGAAGAGAAAGAAAAATAAACACTGCTCTTATCACCTTGAAGATGGCTAATTAATTTTTGATTTGTTTTGTTTCCTTTTTTATGAGAAAAAAGGGAGTTGAGAGTAGATTAAACAATTATTCATGAATCCTGAAAAGCGAAACACCCATAGAGACAAAGAGATAATTTACAGACTCGAGTAGACAGAGAAATGGGGTTTGGTTAGAGACGCGAAACAAAGATAAAGAATTGGGTTATGGTTTTCTAGAGAGAGAGAGAGAGAGAGAGAGAGGGCAGAGAGGCACATGGCATGTGAGCAACAGCTGTGTCCACTCCCCACTTGATAAATACCCTTCTTACCGTCAGTACCAGGTCTTTTGAGTCTCTCAGCTTCCTTCCTTCCTTCACCCTTGAAGTAAAACCAAGCTCTCTCTCTCTCTACACCAAAAAAAAACCAGAACTTGAAGCTCTCTACCTCTCTAATGGCTGCTCTCAAACCCTAAAGACTCAAACCTTTTTCTTTCTCTCTCGTGAACCCATCGACAAAAATGAAAGCCCACTTCTTTGCTTTGATTCTCTCTCTCACCTTTCTCTCTCTACAAGCCTCACCACCACCTTTCCTTAGCTCAACAAACGAAGACACCCAAAACCTTATCAACTTCAAGACCACCCTCTCTAACCCATCTCTCCTTCAAAACTGGCTTCCTAACCAAAACCCTTGTACCTTCACTGGAGTTAAATGCCATGAAACCACTAACAGAGTCACCTCTATTGGCCTCGCTAACATTTCTTTATCTTGTGATTTTCACTCTGTGGCTACATTTCTTTTGACTCTTGAGAACTTAGAGAGCCTTTCTTTGAAATCAGCCAACATTTCTGGCTCTATTTCTTTCCCTCCTGGATCTAAGTGCAGCTCCGTTTTGAGCTACTTAGATCTATCTCAGAGTAGCCTCTCAGGTTCTGTCTCTGATATAGCCACTTTACGTTCTTGTCCAGCCTTGAAATCCCTGGACCTTTCTGGCAACTCCATTGAGTTTTCAGTGCATGAAGAGAAATCAAGTGGGCTAAGAGGGCTCAGCTTTGAGTTTCTTGATCTTTCTTTCAATAAGATTGTAGGCTCAAACGCGGTGCCTTTTATTTTATCTGAAGGCTGCAATGCGTTGAAGCACTTGGCTTTGAAGGGAAATAAATTGAGCGGAGATATTGATTTTTCAAGTTGCAAGAATCTCCAGTATCTTGATGTCTCTGCAAACAATTTCTCTTCGAGTGTTCCCTCGTTTGGTAAATGTTTAGCTCTGGAGCATCTTGATATCTCTGCCAATAAGTTTTATGGTGATCTTGGTCATGCTATTGGTGCTTGTGTTAAGCTCAACTTCTTGAATGTTTCAAGCAACAAGTTTTCAGGTTCAATTCCAGTGCTTCCAACCGCGAGTTTGCAGTCTCTTTCACTTGGTGGAAACCTTTTTGAAGGGGGGATTCCTTTGCATCTCGTGGATGCTTGTCCAGGTCTTGTTATGCTTGATCTTTCCTTAAATAATCTAACTGGTTCTGTCCCTAGTAGTCTTGGTTCTTGCACTTCATTGGAAACTCTTGATATTTCTACCAACAACTTCACTGGTGAATTGCCTGTTGATACTTTATTGAAAATGACAAGTCTGAAGAGGCTCGATTTGGCATATAATGCTTTTACTGGTGGTTTGCCTGATTCTTTCTCACGGCACGCTAGTTTGGAGTCTTTAGATCTGAGTTCTAATAGTTTATCTGGGCCAATCCCTACTGGTTTGTGTCGAGGTCCAAGTAACAACTTGAAGGAGCTGTATCTTCAAAACAATAGGTTTACTGGGTCTGTTCCTGCTACCCTCAGTAACTGCTCTCAACTCACGGCACTCCATTTGAGCTTCAATTACCTCACTGGAACCATCCCTTCGAGCTTGGGATCGCTCTATGAGCTTCGTGACTTGAACCTTTGGTTTAATCAGCTCCATGGAGAAATCCCACCTGAGTTAATGAACATAGAAGCATTGGAGACTCTGATTCTGGACTTCAATGAGTTGACAGGAGTGATACCTTCAGGTATAAGCAACTGCACCAACCTTAACTGGATCTCATTGTCTAACAATCGGTTAAGTGGTGAGATTCCAGCATCGATTGGCAAGCTTGGGAGTCTGGCAATTCTCAAGCTGAGCAACAACTCCTTCTATGGTAGAATCCCACCAGAGCTTGGAGACTGTCGTAGCTTGATTTGGTTGGATCTTAATTCCAATTTCCTCAATGGAACAATCCCACCCGAGCTGTTCAAACAGTCTGGCAGCATTGCTGTCAATTTTATCAGAGGAAAGAGGTACGTGTATCTGAAGAATGAAAAAAGCGAACAGTGTCACGGGGAGGGAAATTTGCTTGAGTTTGCCGGAATAAGATGGGCGCAGCTGAACAGAATCTCCGGCAGCCACCCCTGCAACTTTTCCAGAGTATATGGAGAGTACACCCAGCCCACATTTAATGATAATGGATCGATGATCTTCCTTGATCTTTCTTACAATATGTTGTCCGGCAGTATTCCAGCAGCGATTGGGAGTATGTCATACCTCTATGTCTTGATCTTGGGTCACAATAATTTCTCTGGAAACATTCCACAAGAGATTGGAAATTTGACTGGTCTTGACATTCTTGACCTCTCCAACAATAGGCTTGAAGGGATAATTCCTCCGTCGATGACTGGCCTTTCATTGCTTTCGGAGATTGATATGTCCAACAATCACCTCACTGGAATGATTCCTGAAGGGGGTCAGTTTGTAACATTTTTAAATCATAGTTTCGTCAACAACTCAGGCCTCTGTGGGATACCTCTTCCTCCATGTGGGTCAGCTTCAGGATCAAGCTCCAATATTGAGCATCAGAAGTCTCATAGGAGACTGGCATCTCTGGCAGGGAGTGTGGCAATGGGATTGTTGTTCTCGCTTTTCTGCATCTTTGGTTTGCTTATTGTTGTTGTGGAAATGAAGAAGAGGAAGAAAAAGAAGGATTCAGCCCTTGATGTCTATATAGACAGCCGCTCACACTCTGGCACCGCAAATACTGCCTGGAAGCTGACTGGTCGTGAAGCATTAAGCATCAGCATCGCCACATTTGAGTCAAAGCCCCTGCGGAATCTCACTTTTCCAGATCTTCTTGAAGCAACAAATGGCTTCCACAATGATAGCCTTATAGGCTCTGGAGGTTTTGGTGATGTGTACAAAGCAGAACTGAAAGATGGAAGCATTGTAGCCATCAAGAAACTGATACATATCAGTGGACAAGGAGATAGAGAATTCACTGCTGAAATGGAGACCATTGGCAAAATCAAGCACCGGAACCTTGTTCCACTCCTTGGTTACTGCAAGGTAGGAGAAGAGCGAATCTTGGTGTATGAGTACATGAAATATGGTAGTTTGGAAGATGTTCTACATAACCAAAAGAAAACTGGGATCAGACTGAACTGGGCTGCAAGAAGAAAGATTGCCATCGGTGCTGCCAGAGGATTAACTTTTCTTCACCATAGTTGCATCCCACTTATCATTCACAGGGACATGAAATCTAGCAATGTCTTGCTTGATGAGAACTTGGAGGCCAGAGTGTCCGATTTTGGAATGGCGAGGCTTATGAGTACAATGGACACTCATTTGAGTGTTAGCACATTAGCAGGCACACCTGGTTATGTCCCGCCCGAATACTACCAAAGCTTTAGGTGCTCCATCAAAGGGGATGTTTACAGTTTCGGTGTAGTCTTGCTTGAGTTGCTGACAGGAAAAAGGCCAACAGATTCATCTGATTTTGGTGACAATAATCTTGTTGGGTGGGTGAAGCAGCATGCCAAATTGAGAATAAGCGATGTTTTTGATCCAGTGCTCTTAAAAGAGGATCCAAACCTTGAGATGGAGCTCCTACAACATTTGAAGGTAGCTTGTGCTTGTCTAGATGATCGGCCATGGAGACGACCCACAATGATTCAAGTAATGGCAACGTTTAAAGAAATTCAAGCAGGGTCTGGCCTTGACTCACAATCCACAACTGGCACCGAAGATGGAGGTTTTAGTGCAGTTGAAATGGTAGAGATGAGCATAAAAGAAGGGCCAGAGCTAAGCAAGCAGTAGGTAAACACGTCTTGTCGATTTTCCATTGAGCTCTGAACACAGAAAGAAGAAAGAAGGTGAAGGTGGTGATCATAGAAATGATTCATTCAACTCCAACAAAATTTCCCACCTTAAAAATGGCGGCATAAAACTGCCTGTCTGCCTGCATGGCTTCTACCATTTGATGTATGTATCATGTCTTATATCCTCCTAGCAAACTATTGTGATTTTATACATAAAACAAAGGTTGTTTAACTTGTTAAACAGGTGTAAATATACAGTCTGATATGTTGTTATGCAGCTCTGGTTTTTTAGTTAATTTTCTGTTGCAAGCCAACCTTGAAAAAAAAGAGCTGATGGGTTATATATCTGTTGTGATCTCAGCGATGGTGACCTAGTAGAGGTTTCCTCTCGCCCCTTTCTCCATGCTTGTTCTCATTCTCTCTTTCATGGTATTCCTAACTTACCTTAAAATTCAGTTGCATTGCGGCATTCCAAAATCCCTCCTTTTCCGGTAACATGTTGTAGGATGTTCCTGTTCAAGTCTTCGCACGTCAGGTCTACCTTTTCAGTTGGCAAGGCCAAAGGTGTTTGCCGGTTTGATAATAATTAATTTTTAAATTGTATTTTTAGAAAAATAACAAAATATATTTTTTTATTTTTTAAAATTTATTTTTAATATAATATATCAAAACAATCTAAAAATATTAAAAAATTAATTTTAAAAAAATATTAAATTAAAAAAAACAAAAACAAATTGCAGCTCCCTACATCCCCTTTGATAACATGAAATCAATTAGATAGAATCTCCAATGTTCCAAAATCTCTCACTGCCTAGCATTTTCTATCGAGTTCAATTATATCAAAAAGTACAAAACATCAAAACCAAAATAAATATGGTTAGACATTTCTTAGATGGAGTTGATATTGTTTGTATTTGATTTCTTGTTTTAAACCAAAAATAAATACTAGTTTAATAGGGGTAATAATTGTTTTTTAAAGTGTTTTTTTTGGAAATATATTAAAATAATATTTTATTATTATTTTTGATATTATATCATTAAATTTAAAAATATAAAATTTTTTAAATTTTAAATTTTTGTTAAGAAATGAAAGAAGCAAAGGGGTAGAGGGGGCAACATTGGAGGACGTGAAAGCCAAAAATCACTGTGAGTTAGAGAATATCTGGACCATTTCTATCAACGCTTTCTCTTACAATTTGAATTTTTTGCACATCGAGGCAGGACGAGGACGAGGACCATGCAAATCCACAATCAAAGTCTCAATCTCATAATTGTAAACCCACACACTCACACACACACTCACACAAGAAAACATGGGCAATCAATGATGGCATGAGTGTAGAGGTCGGTCCATGGCGATGGAGTAGTAAATTCAGGATTTGGCCTTCCTTGGAAAATAAAGCAATCAATTACATTTGTCTCTTTTTCCATGGATAATGTGTTGCTCTGGACCAAGCAATTATAATTCCCTTTCTAGCTTGGAAAGCGTGTGCCTCTTTTTGGAGCCTTTGTATATATACAACTCTTGCATGCTGTCCCCAGATGGGCATTTTTAGAAGTTCAATGCTCGCATCTTGGCTTCTAGCAACTGGTGAAATATTATACGTGATACTATATAGTATAATATCTGGGTCATTTTGACTTTTGATTTTCAATTCCACGGTCTAATACCCTTTTTTTTAACTAGTTCTTTATTTATACACCGGACACAACACCAGCTCAATTGATCTTCATAACAATTATCATGGTCTCGTGGCTATCATTTTGCATATGTGAAGCTCACGAGTCAAAATTAATATGAACAATAACAAGGTTTGCATTTCAACTTGATCCACTTTCATTTGTTGAAATGAATGCTCAAGTGCACATTGACCCAACAAATTTGTCTCGTGCAAGCATTTTGCTTGAGCTAGCCATAACGTATCTGAGTTAAAATTTGAGAAGTTCCTTTTCTTCTTACCAAATAGAGAAAACCAACACCCTTCCTTCACTTCTCCCATATTTCCAAAACCAATCCCTCTTGACGATCAATCATTTTGGTAGTGACTTGCTAGCATGGTATTATTGAGCACCCTGGTTATTAAACCCAGTCCGACCCGGCGGGTTGACCCGGAACTCGGTTGACCCGGTAGCTGGACGGATCCGAATTTAATAAAAGACCGGCTGGGGCAACAACCCGGCAAAACCCGGACAATACTCGATATTTTTTTTTCCTTTCAAATGTGAGATTTGAAATCCATTAGTATATATACTTTATGTTCCCAAGAAAAAAGTTATGTTTTTTTAGTGTGGGATAAAAAAACCTTTTGATTTAAATACTTCAACTTAAAGGGATAACATAATATCTTTTTAATGTGGGATTTGAAGCCTTTTCGTATATATACTCTATGTTCCCAAGAAAAAAATTATGTTTTTTCAATGTGGAATTTGAAACCCATTAGTATATATACTCTATGTTCCCAAGAAAAAAGTTATGTTTTTTCAATGTGGGATAAAAAACGTTTTTGGTTTAAATATTTCAACTTAAAAGCTTAATATAATATCTTTTTAATGTGAGATAAAAAACTTTTTAAAATATTCTTTTAAACTTCATTATTTACAATATGTATAGACTATATTTACATGAATTTTTTCTTAATTTTTTCATATGAAATATTAAAGCTTTTAATATATATTTTTAATTTTTCCGAGTTGATCCGGGTTGACCCATGAAACCCGGGACCTGGCCTCTTGGCCGGGTCAACCCCTGGGCCGGGTTTAATAACTATGCTGAGTACTTAAATGTTTAAGTCAACCTCCTCAATGACCCATTTCAAGAACTCGAATCCCAAGATAGAATACTTTTGAATTTTGATGCTTCAATTCGTCCCCCCTAGCCCACTAATGAGTAGATTTTGCATGAACTTTACATGTACTATGAACTAAGATAATATTATTAAAAGAAATTTATTGACACTGAAATCATCCATTTTTATGGTCAAAATAGGTCTCAATCGAGATTTTTTTTTTACCATAAAAATTCAGTCACTTTCTCTCTCATCTCTCAAACAATGGATAAAAAATAAGAAAAATGAAGTTTGAGACCAAAATTGATTTTCATAAATATTAGGGACTAAAAATTTATAATTTGCAAAGTTGGAGGACTAAAGTGTACATTTACGACCAAGTTTATAAAAACCATCTCGTTTTGCTATATTACTCAGTTTAGTCCCCTATTTTTAAATCTTTTCATTTCTTAATAAATTTTCTTTAATTGAACATCAATTTAGACTTATAAGGATGTAATTAGGAAAAAACAAAGAGGGACTAGGAAAAAAAAAAAACAAATCACTATGCCATTCCATAGTGATCTATCTCTAGTTGAACAATAGCGTGGAAACCAATATTTTTTCCACACCTTTTGAATTATTACTTAATTAATTAGTATGGATGTTCTGAAAAGAGAAAACTATAACTGCATTATTGTAATTAATATAAAAACAAAATTCAATGCTATTTTTCAGAGAATCGCCAAAAAACATTAGTGACTACTATTTATTTGGTTTCTATAATTTTGAAAATTACAAAATTTGGGAGATTTACATGAATTTTTCAATGATAGGCACCAATCATTAACATTTACCAATCACTTCGCCAATAACATGCTAGACACCACTTTTAATGGTAGACACCAACATTTCATCAATCAATTTTCATGCAACTCTCGAGGTGAGATGACGTAACTAAGGTCCATAAATATCTTGGGTCACTAGATGAATACAATAATTTATAATTTTCTCAAAACTCCTCACTTCTCTACATTTTTATTTTCTCTTAATTATCTCATACAACTACTAAATTAAAGTATCAGAGAGTCATTTGTTCCACGAGGGACTTGCTTTTCAAGCAAACTTTCAACCATTATTCTATCCCAACAGCCAATAAGCCCAAGTATAAAGCCCATATCAAGCTTACACGTCTTGGCCCAAGGTCGCAGCTTATGAAAAACCCATTTTTTATGTCATGTTTTTTCACAACTTTATTAGTGGAGCTGCCCGTAGAAATTGAATAAAAAGTAAATTCATTCCCTATCATTACTCACTAAAACTCTTTCCATGGTCGACAAAACTCTAGGACAAGAGAGGTTACTAATCTCCCTACCACAAAGACTCTAGCTCTCTTAGATCTCTAACAACTCACTTATCAAGTGTAAGTGCTTAACAAAGCTATTCTAGCCATACAAAAACATCTTCACACTCTTTTATTATAACAATAAAAATTTTAACACACAATTCAATTACATGCACCGGATACATAAAGACAACTCATTTTCATAAAGGAATGAGACAAAATGATGTGCGAAGTATGCACAAAACTCCCTTTACAAAGGAATCGCTCTCGCTATAAAAAGAACTTTTTCACAGATCCTAACCACAAGCGTGACTATCTCTATCAATCCTCCTTTAACTCTTACTCGCATGCTCGTTGATAAAAAAAAAACCTAGATGCAAGATTGCACCATCTTCTAAACACCATTCCCATCATGTGGGAGAATCTTTACTTTATTATAGAGTGTTACACATTCACCTTTCCAAAGATTGTGTCAATGCGAAGAATAATCTAGATAACTATGATGACCTTGTTGATTCTAAGGAACATATATAAAATGTAAGAAACATCACAGAGCTTGTGATGCTCTGTGTAAGAGTTTTCCTTTAACTTCTCATGGATTTACTAAGGTGTTGTATCATAACCTTAAACCTAAGTTTACATCTACTCATTATAAGAACACCTATATATTTTTTATGACAGAACTCTTCTCAACATGAAATAAGTAATGAAGAACCATATTCAAGTAAAGAAAGCAAGTATGACCAGGAAAGGACACTGATATTTTCAGATAGCTTAATCTTCACAACGCCATCAATCTTCTACCATAACATAAAAAAAGAATGTTGTGATTACCTAAAATTTCTCGAGCTTTTTACCATACCTCTCACCACCACATGTGCTAAGATATTAACCGTCATTAAGGGAAATGACTTCATGTAAAGTCCACCTCTTATGAAAATGGCTCAAATACAAGGTTCTCTAACAAGTTTGGTCTCTTTCCCCATAACCATGAACATAATACTGAGGAATGTCATGCCTTGAAAAAAAAATTATTGATTACTTGAGGATATCTCTAAAAGTTTTTTTTATAAAAAAAACCTTGAGCATGAAAGGAAGAAAGACTGTATATTTGATGATATGCTTGAGATCAAATAATCTCTGAATTAGTTTCAAGAATTGTATCTACATCTTTTAAACTTTTCAATAAAAGCATTCAATTCTCTATATCTCCAATATCCCTAAGAAAAATCTCAAAGGGTTGTGATCCATCCCTTGGTCTTTATGACCATTTATCTCTAAAATAATCAAAGATCCCTTTCCATTTTGTGTGACTACTCACGAAACACTTCCTTGCATCCTAAACCCACATATAAATCATATTACTTACTTTTAAACTCACTTTTTTTTTATCACTATACTACTTATTTTAATAAAGCAAGACAAATAACTCTTCTCTCTTTTACATAAATGTTGAGAGAAATTACAAGAAGTCTTTCACACAAACAAATAAAGTCTTATTATGTATAATTTTGCACAAGACCCCATATATAAATACATTTAAAACCTTGATCTTGTAGAAGCTGGAATAACTTGCTTTTAATTCATATAGACCTAATTTCCATTTATTCTTTATGTAAAAATCCATCTCACAGTAGTTTTAACCAAACACATTTTTATAAACTTATTTTTTAAAACTACAACTGTAAAAATTATCATAATACCAAATACACTTAAAAGTAGCGCTTCGTGCTCAACTTTTTGTGTGGTATTTTAGACATAACCAGCTAGGTGGCCTGTACTATGCAATGGATCAACGTTTTTTCATAAAAAAATATTAAAAAAACCTAAGACTCAAGAGCCTTAGATTTGGCTACAACACCAGGCTCAAGAGCTTTGGACCCTAAATAAATAAAAGATCCAAGAGCCTTGGGTTTGGTTGCAATCTGAACTCATTAGACTTGGATCCGAACACCTAACCCAAGTTTCTTCGGCCAGACGGGGCTGCAAGACCCAAAGGACTTGGGTCTACGCCACTACCACTCCCAAGCCACTTGCGTCAGTTGCTCTTTTCCATCTCCAAGTTTCTTGAGTCTGGAAGGACATGTCAAACCCAAGTTAATAATAATAATAATAATAATAATAATAATAATTGATTTTACAATTCAAATCAAATATATATATATATAGCAATGCAATTTATTTCAAATTTAATAATATTTATGATCTTAATAATAATATTAATCTGGACCCATTAGAGTTGGGTAAGGACGTAGGATCCAAGAGCCTTGGGTCCCCATGCCGGACTTAGTAGCCTTGGGTTTGGATGCCACCCAACAACCTTGGGTCCAGACTCCAGACCTTAGAGCATTAGGTCAGGCGGGGCTATAAGACCCAAGTTATTTTTATCTGCGCCCCTGACACACCCAAGCAACTTGGGTGAGACACATTTCCAGCCCCAATGTTCTTGGGTTTGGAAGGGGATGTCTGACCCAAGTTAATAATAATAATAATAATAATAATTAATTTTACCCTTAAAATCAAATCTATCTTTTTTTCAATAGTAATAATATTTATTTTAATTTTAATAATATTAATGAATTTAATAATATTTATAATAATAATAATAATATTTAACTTGTCTATCTAAGTTTTTATATTTTTTAATCTTTAAAAAAAATTATGGTTTTTCTTCGATGGTAATAATAACTTTTTTTTAAAAATTTACTAATGATATTAACAATAAAAATAATAGTAATAATAATTTTTAATTTTACCCTTCAAATCAAATATATTATTGTTTTTCAATATTAATAATATTTTTTTCAAATGTATTAATTATTATATTAATAATATTAATTATAATCAAAATAATAATATTAATACTTTTAATTATAATAAAAATAAAAATAATATTTATAATACAAATAATAATATTTATCATATTAATAATAGTATTAAACTTGTCTTGCCCAAGTTTTTATAGAAATATTTTTTTTTAAATTATCTGGACCCATTATCAATGGGTTCGGACGCAGGATCCCAGAGAATTGGGTGCCGTGCAGGATGCAATAGCCTTGGGTCCTGACATCGAACCCAAGAAAATTGGGTCTTGATGTGGATCCATTAGCCTTGGTCCGAATACGGACGCATTACCTATGAGTCCGAACGCCGAACCCTAGAGCCTTGGGTTAGGCGGGGCTGCAAGACCCAAGTGATTTGGATCTGCGCCCTTGCTACACCTAAGTTAACAACAACAACAACAACAACAATAATTGATTTTACCCTTAGCATCATCTATATTTCTTTTATAGTAATAATATTTATTTTAATTTTAATAATATTAATTAATTTAATAATATTTATAATATTAATAATAATATTTAATTTATCTGCCCAAGTTCTTATATTTTTTAATATTAAAAAAATATGGTTTTTCTTCGATGGTAATAATAATTTTCTTAAAAACTTTACTAATGATAATAATAACAAAATAATAATAATAATAATTTTTAATTTTACCCTTCAAATCAAATCTATTATTATTTTTAAATATTAATAATATTTTTTTACAAATGTATTAATTATTATATTAATAATATTAATTATATTTAAAATAATAATATTTATAATAAAAATAATAATATTTTTAATATTAATAATATTAATTTTAATATTTTTAATATTAATACTTTTACTTATAATAAATATAAAAATAATATTTATAATAAAAATAATAATATTTATCATAGGAATAATAATATTAAACTTATTTGGCCTAAATTTTTATAATAATAATTTTTTTTAAAAAAATTATTATCGACGACGACAATAACAACAACAACAACAACAATTGTTATTATATATATTTTTTATTTTTTTTTCTCTATAGGGTCTGCAGACCTAGCCACACGGGTTTGGAACCCTGGGAGGTCTGCAGACTCTAGGCATGGGTCAGAAGAGACCCAGGCGAGCAGTTTTGCAAACCCAAGCGAACGGGTCTGCAGCTCCAACTTGTATGGTTTCAGACCCCAGGCAAAGGGGTTTGTAGACCCCAGGCGTGGGGGCTTGCAGTCCCGCTCGCCTGGGTTTGGCCCTAGCGCTCAGGACATGGTAGCTCTAGAGCCAGGTTTTTGCAAGCTGGTGCCTGTAGCCCAGCATGCCCCATCAAAATTTGCATTGACCGTTTTCTCTCAAACCATCCCTTCAATGCCAAATGTATCCCAATGAAAAGAAAATCGCGCATTTTCCTTGTAGTCTTTGCAACTCTCTATAGCAAGGACAACTCTGTCATTACATTGTTTCAATCCACAGTATTTTATATCTAGGTAAACAATAACAGAGATATTGAGCTCTTTTAGTATATTGTATAATAATAACAAGAATTGAATGCAAGTTGTTGGATATAAAAAAACACAAGTTAAAGTTACTTCTAGTGTCTTGATACTTCACCACCTAAAACAAGTCTTGATTTTATTTATGTATTTGTAGAAAAACGGCTAATTCATGTGTGATTCATTACCATTTATCTTGTGAATTACATTGGTAAAACCAAGGTTATCAATTCCGTTCCGTTTCGCTCGGAATGGCCGAAACATTCCATATCAATTCAAAAAACAAAACAAATTTCATCTCATTTTAAATCTCAGTCCGTTCCAGATTTTTCGGCTAAATTCCGTCCGGAACGTTCCGGTTTCATTCCACATGTTCCATTCCGCTCTTGAAAAGCCATTGAATCAAATTGAACCTTGTTCTAATTAATTAAACCACCCAATTATAAAAAGCTCTTTTTCATTACTATTTTTAATAACAATGATATTAATAATAATATTGAAAATTATTATTACTATTTTCATTAACAAGGATATTAATTTTTTAAAATTAGATTTATCACTAATATATATGGTTTATATTCATGTTGTTTTTTTCATGTTTATACTTTGTAAGAATTTGAGCAAAACAAGGGATGCTTTAGATTCCATTAGCCTTGATAACATTGACCTAACTTTATATTTAAAATATTTGTGTTAAAACATTTTACTTTCATAATATTTTGATATTCTGTTTAAGTTGAATTACTTTAAGTTAAAGATCGATTTAATCTTGACTATTTAGAAATATTTTAAAATTTGAAATTATATTTGTTTGGCATTGTGTTTGTATTGCATAATTTATAATTAATTTATCTTGAATTTGAATTATGTTTGTTGAATATATATATATAAACAGTACAACCCCGAAACGGCATGTCGAAACACTCCAAAACTGAAACATTTCATTCCAATTAAAAAAACGAAACACCTATCGAATTGGGTAAAACCAACATGTTATGCATTCACGGGAGATTTATCCACTCACACAATCATCGACGAATCCAGACTCCAAGGATAAAAAAGTCTGTCCTCAATACTTATAAGTTTCCAGCTTGATCCCTTCAAATTTAAAGTTTATTCCAACCTCTACTCCTAAACGACATTTGCTCACATATTGAACCTCTCTTTCTCTAAAAACTGGCAAATATGGTTGTTTTGTTCCTTAAAAAGTTTATTTTAATCTCCAAAAGCTTAACATATTACTGTTTCCAGGAAAAAAAGATTTTGTAACTCCTCGAAGTTCTTATTTCCGGATCCAACACTGCACATAATACAGCCTATACCCAACAGAATCCCCTATTTTAACACATTATTGCTTGCTTGGAAAAAAAGAAAAAAAAGAAAGAAACAGGCAGTAGCTTTCTGAAAGAGAGCATTCAATGTGGCTCGTGTGTGTACACGGGACATTTTCGAAAGACAAGCGTGGAGTGCGAGACAGAGATTGCTGGAGGAAGGGCCAATTTTCCTGAGAATGTTGTGGCTAAAATAGCCTAAACCATAGCTTCCACAAAGACACGCGCATGGCGGATCACGGTTGGCCAATGGGCTATCTGTTCCTGTCTGAGGGCTTACACTGCATGCAACGTCGCCTTCTATCATAAGCTAGCTGCTTTCGTTTTCTGGTCTCTTCCACAAAAATATGACCCCAGAAGGGTTTGATTTATTATATTCCTTCACAAATATCCAGCTTAAACCTAATTAGTATTTAATTAATCTGTGGGATATTGCTGTTTAATTTACATGGGGACGATGACTTGTAGGATGCTCAACTCTCCTATCATTGCTTGTGATTTTTTAAACTGGAATATGAGGGCATTATATATGAGCTTGACAATTACTGGGGCGAAAACTAGCCATGAAAACATTTTGATGAAACTGTAAAAGAAATGGCACGACTCAAGGATGAATTTATATATGAATTTTTATTTTTTATTATAAATCTTGTATCAATGAAACTGTAACTACTGAGAAAATTAATTTAAGATTTTCTCTGACATGCATTTCTAATATAAAAATAACATATATGATGTATTAAATAAGTAAATAAATAAATAAATATTTAATAGTAATAATACAATAAAATAAGTATGTTAAAACTCGGTTGGCTCACAACCCCACCAAGCTTTTTTGACTTGGTTGGTTCATAGTCCAATCGCGCTATCCTTCTCATTTCTATATTTTTTTTCTCTATCTCTTTTTTTCATCAAGCTCAATCAAGCTTGAGCTCGAGTTTCGGTCCGATTAAACTACCTTGGTTAACCTCGATTTACTATTTATTATTAGTCATTACTATCCATAAATAACAATATGCATGGTTCTATATATAAATAGTGTTTATTTACTTGTGTTTTTTTAGATATTTTTCAAGTAAATATATTTTCATGTTTTGAGAGAGACAGAAAAGAATATGAACAACACTACATTTAGTATTTTTTTCTCTACACACAAAAAGAAATATTCCATCCTCATGATTTTCTTTATGCTTGTCCTCTTGCTTGTCACTTGACTTGATGAAGTTGTGGAAGAACTAAAAATAGAGGGGCATTCAACAATTTTCTCCGTTGAAATTGGCACGTGGTCAAACAAACAATCCATTAATTTTTAGCTATAAAGAGGAGGAGATTTAAAGGGAGCCACTCTATCTAACGGTTCAAATCATAAACATCTTAGGCTTCGTTTGTTTTCCGGCCAACCATGCGGTTGGCCCAAACAAACGAAGCCTAATTATACCATGACAGGACAAGTGTTACGTGAATATAAACCTAATTATATTCATTTTAGAATTAAAATTTAATTAGAAATATCTAATATTATGAAATATTTATCAGAGAAAAGATCGAATTATTATTTTAAAATAAGAAGACGTGAATCCAATTTATCAGTATTCTGAAGAATTTAACATCAGCATAGTAACGAGCCGAGGCTTTCCTCTTTTGGGGACGAAGGGCTTACACGTGGACGGAGATCACTTGCCATTTGTCCTTAAGCTGATCTGGGCCCAATTCTTCTTGCATCATCGTCGTTAATCAGAATCCACGTCATAGTCTCTCAGCCCAATTATACAGTGGGGTCAAGTTCTCAGCTTCCGTCAGTTAACAGCAAGGAAAAGAAGAAAGGCCTTTGGAGGCGGTGGACCAACGCCACCGTGCCACCTATTACTATTACCTAGTGTTGTTTGTTTTTTTCGTTTTTTTTTTCTTTTTAATTAGTAATGATAGTTTCAGCTAGGTTTATTTCCAGTTGAGTTTTTAATAAGTTGTACAAACTCATTTTATTTTATTGAAATAAAAAGTAATTATTTTCTTACATATAGGTATTTATTAGGATTCAAATCCTAGATAATAATGGGAAGGAATAAAAGCACCTGTTAGCTAAGTTATTTTCCAAGGATTGAATTGATTTTTTTTAATATCATAATAAAATTATTTAGATTGTAGATAATTCTTATTTAACCTAAGTTTAAAATTAAACCGTATGAAATTTTTTTTTAAAATAATTTAATTGATTTAGTCGGTTTAAAGATATCCTGTTTGATTGATAAGAAAAATTTAAAAATTAAATTGAAAACAAAAAAAGATGAAATTGACATAAACTTTTTGCATGTGAGAGTTTTTCCAACATTGACTTATTTGTTTATAAAGCAACCTAACATATTGAGAAAAAAAATCCAGGAATAAATTTGAGAAAAAAAAATCCAGGAATGAAATTAATAAAAAAAAAAAAGATAAAATTTAACTTGGATAACTGTTAAGAAAATTTGAAATGAAGATGAAATTAAAAAAAAAAAAATTAAAATAAAACAGAAGGGAAAATGGAAAAAAAATGGAGGGGGCTGAATTCATAATTAAATCCAAGTCTTTTAGTAGTACAGAAGTAATTTAAGAAGTTAAGTGACTTTTAAGTGGTTTTACCACTAATCAATTAGGTTTTCTTTACAATTTACAATTAGTAGTGGGCTGGAGGGACCCGAGGCAACTCTGGCCTTAAGACTGTAAATAGGCCAATGGCCCAGGTGAAAGTTAGATAGCAGGCCCATAAAAAAAAGGACAAAGAAGACACAAACGCAGCAAGGAAAATCGTGTATGGCACGTGGCAAGTAAAATCTCATGTCATCATCAAATGTAAAGGGGAGGAACTCAGATGCGTCATCATTTTTCAAGTCTGTGAATATAGGAAGTTGCACATGAAAATGGGTATAACAGCACTCAGAATTCTTACTAGAGAGAGCTAAAAAGACGACTAACCATAGGTATTCACACTTGATTCTTCTTTTTGACCCGACCCAAGACCCGGTAGACTACCAATTCGGAAAAAAAAACCCTAAAACATGAACTGTAGTAAGCTTTTATTTATTATAAATTAGGCAAAGGAAGCGGGAGGCCTAAGAAACACGGCCGGCACCCACATCACTCTCTTGTTTTTTCCATGTCCTTGCACCATCGAAGAAAACCCCATGCACACCATTTGCAGAGGCTAGATTAAGATGACTTCTTTTAACATGCTAAAAGAAGAAATTACTAAGCTGAGAAGGAGCTTGTGACTCTTCCAGATCAAGAGACGGGGAATGAGCATGTCTGCCTTCGTAGGTTGTGATAACCATCCTTGGATCCTCAGCTAATCTCTCCACGCGTTTCTTCACACGACAATTATCTTGCGTACAACGGTAGTAGCTCCTGCATGGAAAAACATAAAAAATAGTCACCCAGTTGAATGCATTTAACTAGCAGCAAGCTTAACTGCGCGAGACGAAATGCTTGAAGCCTAGCTAGCGACATTTATGTATTATGCAGGCATGGTTTTCCTAGCATAATCTCTGTCATCTTGACTTGATTAGAAAGAAAGTGTGAGTGATGCGACTGGTAGCTGTGCTTGTGCTATATGGTTATAGGACTTGAAAGACATGCTCCGAAAGAAATGATTAGAGCACTTGCATGTGACCCTTGTTTCAATTTAGACTGTCCCTTGAGATATATACTGTACGGAAGTGATGCAACAATACACCTTCTTTTTCCTGGAAAAATGCATAAAGTTGCCTGAAAATGAAAGAATCTTAAGGGTATGTATGCACGTACACATCACTAGCATCACTACTTGCCTCCATTTTCAACAATCATGACCATCAAGAAAACTTTATACAATTTGGCAGGCACCTTTAGAGCATGAAAAGTTTGTGCAAATTCCATCGTGGAACATGGCTAGCCCAAGAATTAATGATCAGATGGGGGATTTCAAGATATATATATATATATAAGCAACAGTGAGGAAAAGTTCTGGGCATACGAAATTGTTTGTGTATGCTATAGTTCATAGCATCCTCTCCAAATGATGTTTTTGAGAGGATGGCATAACACTAAGGCCTTGAACTCCCAAAATATTATGAACTAGAGATTTAACGCAGCTAAAAGAGTGTGCATAATTTCACCCCTAATCTGCTGATTCTAGATTTTCAAATTTAGGATTTTGGTTTCAGGCAGCCGTTTACTTCCACAAAGAAAAAGAGTGACATATATTTTTGTTCCTCTCAAAGATCTATTCTGATAAAAAATACAAATTTCGAGTAATCCAAAGATTGTAAAGTGATTTATTCTAAACTACATAATTGAATTGATTTTTTTCCAAATGATTATGCAGGATTTAGAAATTCAAAACCAATATCATTGCTGTAGAATTTTCTTCTGCAGTGTAAGAAAATTTGATACGTGTGGTCACCAAAGAAAAGCAAGATGCAACTGCTTAAAAGCACTAGCAATAATGCACTGCACAACAGGCGCTCTTCTAGAGGTGTTCGTCTGAAAATGTCTCTTATCCTCTCTCACCTCTCCATTGCAATGTCCACCCCCGTCGTAAACCATGTCAGGGAAGAGGACAAAGAGATTGCACTAGACAAAAAAATTTGCACCTCCATAATTAACCTGACTGCCCACATGTAGGCTGCGAATTGAATGCGCATGTACCTTTGTTTTGGTAAAAAAATATTTACTTTACCAGCTCTTCTACATGCTGAGTTGAAATTTAGTAATGAAGAGGTGGGACATAGATGAACATAAACACAATGTAATGTAAGGAATAAGGATATGACAGTACACTTCACTGACTCAGATCCATACGTTCTCATTGTACGGCAACTGGTGGTGGATTTCTTCATACCTTCCCATATTCCTTTGAAGGATACAGCATGAAACAATATATAGCTCGATGTGACCAAAATGTTCCCTCAGGATTCAGCTATTATGATATCATCTAACTTTTAGAATTCCTGCTTAAATTAGATCTTCTACTTTCCTTGGCAAACGCCATTATAATTGATCAGCTGTTGCACATTTTTTGTTACTTTATCTCAGTTTTATGTCTTAAAAAGTTAATAATTACTTCTTTTTGGCCCCTTTCTTCAATTATTTTTATTGTCAATTAATGATGCATCAATATGGTCGATATCTCAAATACTATTTCTCAATAAAAATCTCCTGGCCAAGACTGTAAAGCCTAACCACAATGATAACAGCAACAACAATGATGAGAGAGAGAGAGGAACATAACACATGTGTATGTGGGATACAATTACTAAAGCAAAGCTAAAATCCAAAGTGATATCCAACTTTATTAGGTGATAGTATGTACTGATCTTTAATTTGAATATCTAACCTGGGATGCTGTGTGTTCTTTACCACTTTCTGGCCGTACTTCCTCCATTTGTAACCATCATCCAGCACATCCACATCACTCATGGTCTTGAAACAGAACCTGGGCTCCCTCACCTTCCTCCTTGCTTTAATCTTCTTCATCTTTATTGATGACAACCCTAGATGATCTTCTCCAGAACCACTCCTTTTTCTGCTCAAGCACTCATTTACCTCTCCCCATGCCCTGAAAACCATTTCAACAGACCCTAGTAGATCAGAGAAAGAGTAGTGCATGCATGAATATATATATACCTACTTTGGTTGGGTTAAACAAAGTTTATGAATTGAAGGACTACCTATCTATGCATGGATTAATTAAACATCCATTCTTCTTATCTTTTTAACATTTGACTTCTATAATATGTGATCTATTACAAGTGCTAAACAAGGAGGTTAAATGGTAATCCAAGACCTAGAGTATATTCATGCAGTATAGTTGCTTCTTTAACGGTTAAAGGAGGGGAATGATTTGCATGATTTTATTCTCAGAAGAGTGATCTTTCTTACCAGAGATTTGCACGAGATCTTTGCAAGGAAAGAAGATGGGGTCCCCCCAAATCAGAAGCAAAAGTGCCCTCTCTTTGCTTGTGAGTGGCAGACGAGAGTAGTAGGGTTTCAGCGATATTAGTGGTTGAAGGCGCATCAGCTGCAAGTGAAGGAGGTATTATGAAGCCTTTGGAAGATTGGTGGCAACTACCCAGTTGAGGATAGGTCAAGTGTGAAGGAAAAGAGAAGAAACCCATTTGTGTAGGCATCTCTTGATCTTCAAACAAGGGCTGCTGGTTTAGTACTGTAGCTTGGGGAGCGGCTGCCATCTCTTATCTCTCTCTCCTGAAGATAGAACACCAGTAACCTTTGGTTCCTTTTATAGGAGAAAAATCTGGCAAGGGAGATCTCTAGATGATCACAGGTGTGAAAGCAGTCTAAAATTAAATAACCAAAACAAAAAACAAGGAGGTTTATTCTCTCAAACTCCTATAAACAACATGTAAGAGAGAATTATCAAGATATGAACCCGAGTGCGCCTATAAATATGTCCAGCCACTTTCCCTTTTAGCTCTCCCTTTTGTCTCTTATCTCTCTCTGTGCAAAAGAGCCTTTTAAAATTTTCTAGCTCCTCTGATTTGAACTTTTTATTTAGTTGATGTAGTTGAGGAAGGGGGGATAGGAAGACAATATATAAAAAGGGAACAAGCCTGTGACTTCGATATACAGTATAACACTAAAAAGTGCATAGACTTTCTACAAAATGAAGTTGGTTTTTTCACTTTCTAAGTGATTTTGTGCACCACATTTACTGTTTGCCCTCGAAAGAATTGGAATTTTCGTGTCCTTAGCGGGTAAATGGAATTTTCCTGTTGTCTCCAGAGCTTAGAGGTCAACAATAGATGACAAATGGTTGAATCCACCCGGAAGAAACTTGGTATCTGTTTCTTTTTATTTTAAAAGTATTTTTAAAAAATCTTAATTTTTTTTAGATCGCGTATATGCCAACGATACCTTGCTGGCTGCTTGATTTTCTCTGCGTACACTCATTCTTTTTGTTCAATGCGAAAGAAATAGAAATGGAGAAACATAAGGGTTCAAGAGGAGAGAAAAACCATCAAATACATGTGAACCCATGAGAAAATTATTACTCACAAGCTTCAAATATCCAGAAAGTGAAGAAACAGGAGATGATACCTAAATGATAGGATAAAAAGCTATCACTATCTAGGGTTTCTTTTGTTAAATTGTTTTTACTAGGGTTTTATTTCTTTTGGGCACCAAAAAGAAATATCAGGAGCAATGATGATGAATCTTAGGTGCCAATCTCTCACTCTGAAACGACGGTGAAGATATCATTATGATTGACGAGAGAGGCCCTATTAACTTTTTGCATAGAAAAAAAAAAAAAAAAAGCTTCTCAGCTTTCTCCCTTGTCATTACTTTTAGCCCTTTTCACCTTATAAATATTTATATATATATATATATATATATATATATATATATATATATATATATATATACATGTGTTTGTGTGTCTGTATACTTCCACCAACCCCACACATCTTACCCACCATTTCTCAAATTCCAAACCATCCACCTATTATGTTGCTGTATATGATCCCTTCAATTGAACACAACAGCCCTCGTTGCTTTCTTGAGTTTTTCTTAGTTAAAAATGAACTCTTTTGGGGGTCGTAATTCTATTGCTATCATAATATTTCTCTTCCTTTTGTTTCTCAATCCAGGCCATGGCCATGATCAGATTGTATTTCTTTTAACTTGAAAACGAATTATGTCGTCGCTGTACTTGGGCCAACGTAGTTTAGCTTGGATTGAATGATTAACTTCATTTAGTGGAAAAGAGTGAGCCAAGGAGATCACCTAAGACTCAATATGATGGTTAAAATTCGTAGGCACACAGAAACTGTTCTAGGTGTAGGGACTTACAATTAACCATGCAAATTCAAGCAATAGATTTGGTAATAATATCATTCAAAATGAACCTTATGGTGGCATATAGTAGTTTAATTGGTACAATTATTTGATATTATTCTAGAATATAGATAAGTGATTGAATCGTGATTGTTTAAGAGTTTGGTGAAAATTAATTTTCAAATTCTTTTTAACTTGAAAATATATTAAAATAATATTTATTTTTTAAAAAAATATTATTAATATCAACACATCAAAACGATTTAAAAATATAAAAAGAACTAATTTCAAGCTAAAAAAATATTTTTTTTTAAAACATAGTTGAACAATAATGTTAAAGAGTACCTAAATCGATAATGGAAGAGTAAAGTTTTTTTAAAAAAAAAAAGAAGAAGAAGAAGAAAAGGATGACATAATTCATATTTGAAAAAAAAAATAGATTAAAGAAAGTTACGGAAAATAGAGTAGGAAATTTTGTCCTGGCTAAATTTGCAGTGAATATGTTTTGAGAGAAATAAATATTAATTGCGTACTTTTTTTTTTTTTAATAATAACTCAAGATGACCTTGTGGATCATTATACATTACTCTTGCAAAATAAAATCAAGGATGAGGTACTGAATTCAATAACTACCTTCGTCCATCCGGTGCTAATTTTAAAAAAATAATTTTATTGTTGATGTTGTTTTAAAAAATTTAAGTGGCTCGGGAGAAGGGTAATATATTGTATATTTGGTTAATTTTTTAATTTTAAAAATTTAATTTATTTTCTTTAACTAAGATGGCTAGAGACGAATTAATACTTGATATCTGCAAAATGATTTTTTTTTTATGAATTTAAGAATTCTTTAATGATTACATCAGTGATGTTTTTAGAGAAAATATAATAATATTACAAAGAAATACTCTGGAAATAAATATACAGTAGAGAATAAAAATTTCAAATCTTTTATTTAAAAGATTCATGGTCTATTTATAACTCATGAGTATTTTAATGGAGAGGAGGAACAAAAGTGCAATATTGTCTTGATAGTATTAAAAAAAAATATCTCTAACATATGTATTAATGTTGATGGAAAATATCACTAGCACATATATTAATGAGAAAAAATACCTTTTATATATGTATTAATGTGGATGAAAATACGATGAACCCTTAAAAAACTTTTATACACTATTCTTTACATAACATTAATATCAATGAAAATATATGAATTTTTAGAGTACTTTTATATATCCAATAAAAAAGTAAAATTCAAAATATAAATTTGCCTAAAAATAAATAAATAAATAAATATATATATATATATATATATATATATATATATATATATATATATATATATTTGCAGAGCCCAAGAGATGGTTAGTCATTCCTTTATCTGAGGTCAAGAGAGATAGGATCCTTTTTTTGACCAAGCATAAAAAAAAAAAATTCTTTTCTTAGCTGAGCACAAGATAAATGAGTTTTATGAGGAGTTATCGGCCTTAAATTTGGGTTTTTAGAGGTTTGCTTCCAATAAGTTACACGTGTTTCATTGGAATATATATTACATTTCTTAATCATTGAAAAATATAGCAGAGGTCCCTTTGTTGGAATATATCATCTAAACTAATAAAATCTAGCTTTTGATTTGAAGAAATAACTAATGTACTTTTAAGATAACCTACACTGATTTTCTCAAAAACCTATGAATAATAATATTAAATTTTAGTGTCATATGCAACCAATGTACACGTAGAACGGCACTTTATATATATATAGACACACATAATAGTGTAACTTGCTTCGTCACGGGTTATAATTTTTTTTTTTTTAAATATATCGGGTATGTAAGTTAAAATAAATTAAAAAGTTTACACAAATATCTAATTAAATAAATCAATAATAATTTTTTTAAATAAACAAAAAAAAATCATTAACAATAAACAAATTAAAAAAATTAAAAAATAAATATAAATCAAGATATTCAAATACATAAAACGAGACATTTATCCACTTATATTTACTGATCTTGTTTATTTAAATCAATGAAAGATAAATCCATACCATAAAAAATCAACGACTTAAAAGATAAATACAAATGAAATTGATTGAACACAATCACGCCATAAAACATACTATGCAAGCCCGAACACATCAATAATATTATTTTTAAATAAATATTTTTATTTTAAAAAATAAATTTAATTTATATATATATAAAAAAAATCATAGAAGAAAAAAGACATGGAAAATGCGCAACCTAAGGGATGAGATCGGAATAAACCCATATAATATTTTTTTGAAGATAATCACAAAACCAAATACTAAAACAAAAAAAATCCAAAATGATAAGATCGTACTAAGTTGAATCTCTAACAAATCAAATGTTAAAAGATGAAACAAGAAAAAAAAAAGCAATTGCATAAAATGATCTAAAAAAATTAGGGTGGAAAAAATAATAATTAAAGGGATAAATTTTTTTAATTGGAGGGTTAAATTGAATTGAAAAATAGCTACAATAAAAGGAAAAATAAATCAAAAAAATGATGGTCAAATAGAAAAAAATAAAATAACACAAAAAATTATTGAATGATGAAATTGAAAGCTAAAAAAACTTTAACGACAATACTAAGAACAAAATAATATGAGTATCGAAATGAAAAACAAAACACATAAGAAACTGCAATTGAATAGGGATGACAATTTAATCCAAACCCGATGAATGTTGACCCGACCCGACCCGACTTGAATGGATATGTTTTTTTTTTTTACTTGATGGATAATGGATAGAGTATTGATATTGTCAAAACCGAAACAAAATTTGCTCAAACCTAACCTAAAACCCACATGAACCTAATCTGATATATATTGACATAAAATACACATATATGAACAATATTTAGAATTTTATAATTTAATATAAATATACATACTTAATATATATATATATATATATATATATATATATATATTAAGTATTTTACTTTTTTATTGATTAATAAATGAATTATAATGGATATTGATTGAATACATAAAACCCAATGAATAGTTTATAAATATCTAAATTTTTTACCCGATGGATAATGGGTAAGGTATAGATAACAAGAAACCCGACCCGCAGATACCTATTTCCATCCTTACAATTAAAGGACTAAATTGAAGAAGAAAAAACACTTCTATAAAAGAAATTAGAACTAAACAAGAAATTAAAGAATGAAGATTGAAATTAAAAAAAAAAACATATGAGAAATTGTAATTAAAGGACTAAATTGAAAAGGAAAAAAACTTCTACAAATGGACTAAGAAGGAAATAAGAAATTAAAAGAATAAGAACTAAAATTAAAAAGTAAACAACAAAAAGGATAATTATGTACATTACTTGTCAGGAGAGAGAAAATAAGGAAAAAAATCAAATGACCTCTAACGATAATCCGATCACCTTTAGATACCATGTGCCATTCCACATTAAAAGGGTCACGACGACGCATGAAGGGAGATGATGAAAGGTTGTTTTAGCCACCTAGTGGCGTCCGAAGCATCACCTGAATGACGCGAATGTCATATACTTACTGGCGTATTTTAAACACACATATACAACTTTTCTCTTTAAAAAGTTAATAAACAATGTGAAAAATACCAAAACGGCCCCTCTATGACCTTGATAATTACACTAAATACCCGAATAAAAATAAAAAAATACCCCAAAATACTAAACTTATTATTATTTTTTTATCTTATCCAAGGTTAAATACATACTTTTATTATTAAGAACACTATGAAAAGTCAATAAAGCTCTTTCTCAATAACTTTAATTTTTGTTGACTATAGATGTAATTTTACTATTAAAAATAAAAAAAATATAAATATTTTCAAACAATTTTTTAATAATAAATGAATTAGTAAAAAAAATTAAAAAAAAAACTCTTAAAACCCAGCCCCGAACAACCCAAAGATCAAGGACAATTTTGCCAGCACACTATCACTGTACATAATAAAAGCACTTTGCTTGCATGCACAATGATCCAAGCAGAGAAACATCAACATGCTTTATATGTTTTGTTAATATATAATATACATAAAAAGATACTGATTATGAAATTTATCAATAAATAATAAAGTAATTTGGTATTAAAAAATAAACTCAACATTAATGTGGATGATATTTACCACATACGAAGTTAATAATAAACTTGATTCTAAATTAAGGACGTCATGGATTAACCAAACATGTAAAGGATATTAAATAGAAAACCTTTTAAACATAAATATAATATGTGTTATTGTCAAACTTGTATATTTTAAAAATAATTTGATTTTTTTTATTTTAATTTATATTAAATATTGAAATTAATAATATTATAATAACCTTAGAAATAAAACCAGGATGTGTCATTAAAGGATTGACAGGGGTTACTTTTATCTTTTTCATTTTCTCAAAATAGTATAATTTTTTATTTGCCCCAAGTTAAAAAAAAAAATGAACTGCTGGCCCAGAGTATTTATGCCTTTATATTTTTTGCAAGATTATGAAACAACCTTTCTACCTTTGCATTCAGGAAAAAATAAGGAAAGAATCTAGGGGCAATTTTATCTTTTCATGTTGGTTTTTTTTTGTGAATGTCGGAATCACGAAGGGTGCTTTGAACTTTTCACTCTGATTAATTAATTTTTAAATCAAAGAACAATTGGAGAGTGAGATATGTCCATAACCTTATAGCGGTGTTTACGGTGTATGCCTATGGTCAAATATGTTGTTTCGCCATGTCATCAGAAGTGTTGTCTCGTCTTTTTTCTCATGGTGCGGCGTGTGGTGGTGGTAGATGGATGGTTTTTTGCCGGTGATCGTTTTTTTTCCTTGCTACTTTTCTCTCTCCCAGCAAAAGTGCACACCTGTCCTCTTTTTTTTTTTTTTTTTCATTTCTCAATTTTAGTCTTTAGGTTTTTTATTGCTTATTTTTGTCCTTGGCTTTTTTGGAAAAGTTTTTGATGTTTTCAATTTCAACCTTGAATTACAATTTGTCATGGATTATTGTTTCTGGTTTGATCCTTATTATTTTGATTTCTAATTCCTGACTTCCTTTTTAAAGTTTTGTTGTTTTCAATTTCATCATTCAATCAAAGTTTATGTTATTTGTTTTTAATTTAGCCCTCATTATTTTGTTTTTCTTTTCCTTTTGTAAAAGTTTTTTTTTCTTTTCAATTTAACGCTCTAATGTTAGCTTTTTTTATGCCCTCAAATTTATTTTTTATTTTGATTCTCAAACTTTTGATGCCCTCATTCTTTTAATTATAATTTTTGATGTTAAAGATTCTTTTCCCGATTTTATCATTTGGCGTTTGATTTGTTGTGATTGGACTTCATGATTTTTTTATTTGTCATACTTTCGATCTAATGACACGTGTCACAAGTTTTAAGAGTTGGTATGGTTAGAGATTTCTTTTTTTTTTTTCTTCTCATTTGCCTTTACAATTTTATCATTATGCATTATTTTTTTTTTCAAAAAAGATTGGTTTTGTATTAAATGTTGGAATGCTTTTTTTATTTTATTTTATGCTGATGAGCTTTATTTTATAAAAAATAATTATTTTGAAATAATATTTATGATATGTCTTGCCTTGCATAATTTTCTTTTCTTTTCTTTTATTCATTTAGTTTCATATATGTTTCTATTTCTATTATTTTTTATTAATTTTAATAAACAAATTTGGTTAACACAAACAAATAAATATCTTATTTTACAAGATTAAATATCTTGATCTATATCATTTTCCCACTTTTTCTAGTTTCTGTTTTAGTTGTTGTTAATAATTTTTTTATTTATTTATTTACATTGATGATTATCGATTTATTTTATTAAATGCTTGGATAAATTTTTTTATCTATACTTTGATTTTTTTTATGTAAAATAATATATTAAAATAGCGTGTCTAATTAGATTTTTCTTGTTTAAAAAATACAATATCTAAGTATGCATATGCTTGCGTGGACATGATGTGGCCATGATGTCACAATGCGACGTCCCATTGATAAATATAATATCCATAATCCACAGACTGTTAAAATAATACTTTACATGTTTCTCACTTTCACTTTTGGGCCCTAATTAAGTGAGAGATAGGGCACGGGGTGGCAAACTCCATCATTTCTTTTTTTGTCTCTGTTTATAGGTGGCCATTATGCCTCTTAGATTCGTTCCCTATTTTCTTTTTTGTAGGGAATAAATAAATAAATATATACATTGCTGCTTTAATCACCTTTATTCTTGCCTTGGCCAAGTAATTTGCTTCATTCGGTTCCCATTTTGTTTCTTCAAGTGGTCTACCAAGCACATCATTCTTTTGATTTGATCACACTTAACAAAGGAATAGGGTTGGTCCTCGTAAGGATTCTGAAAAACCAAGAGTCCAACCTTATTTTGATAACAAGTTTTTCAAAAGAAAAGGCAATGTGATTCAATTTTGCTCAAGGAAAGGGAAAAAAAATGACTATTGGTTGTAATAATGAAGGTGCGAAATTGATCTCTCAAGAAAAACCCATTGGCTTGGGTATTGAAAGCAAAAATGTATTTTTCCTATGATATAATTGCTTTTAACATATTGTGTGGTGGGGTTTAATTTGTTATTTTTCTTTTTCATGCATAGTAAAATCACTATTATAGCTTAGGATTAAAAAATTCCTATGCTTTAGGCTTAGGGGTGATTAGGTACTTTCCTTTTATTGGGTATAGTGTAATTACTTTAACACTCTTAAAGATAAAAATAAATAAATTAAAACTTTCTTATAAGGGTGTTTTGGTTATGTTTTATTGGTTTTGTTGTAAGTTTTGAGGTTTTTCAGGAGTGTTATTGTAATTATCATATACTTAATATTATTTTAAAAAAATCTTCTAACGTGTGCAACACACGTGCCGACGTGTGGATGACCCTCGCACCATTTATGCAGGGCAGTCCGACTACCAAAAACATTCTTTTAGAGCAGCATTTGAAAAATCTCAACATCCTTTAATCGATGATGTGGCGTGTGTGGGCGAACACCACTGGTTTGGTGCCAAAGACCATTTCTTTTCCTTCTTCTTCTTATAGCGATAGACACACTTCACTATTCACTACAATAATGGAGTGACATCTATGGCCTTGACAAGAAAAAATGATTGCTTCTAATTTAGGGGTGTTTTGGTCTTTTTACACGGTTCATTTGTCATTACTGATTTGTTTGGGGGAGTTCTCATCGTTTTGTCTTGTAATGCACAATAAAATAACTTAAATACCCCTAGAATAAAAAAAATTAACATTGTTGGACAAGGGTGTTTTGGTATTTTTACTTTTTAATTGTACAATACAATTACACAATCGTCCCCGGGGTAAAAAAAAAATAGGCCATGTAAATGTCATAACTCATTTTTGGGTTAATCCCCAAATTCACCTTTTTCTTTCCAAAATAAAAATAAAAAAAATAAAATAAAGACTAACATTTTGGCAAAAGCAAGCTCGGAGGATTTCACATGTAGAAAAAATCAAGTTGCAATTTTGGATGGAAATAAGAGCCTAATTATACCATATTTTACCCAAAACTGGAGAGATAATACAGATTCAAGGGCAAGTTACATGATTATTGGACGAATCTACATAAAAATTAAGTCCAAGAACATAACTAGATTTTTAATAGGTCAATTTGATTTAATCATTGGCCAAATTAAAGTTTAATTATGTTTAAGAATTAATTTGGGTCCAATGGAAAGATTTAATTAGGTACAAGGACGTAATTATACTTTAAATGGGTCAAATTAATTTTATTAGGAGCTTAATTGGTGAAAAATAAGTTTGGAAGCCCAATTTGAGCTTAATTGAGAAGATTGAAATTTTAGGAGATCAAATTTATTTTTTACCAAGTCAATTGATTAAAATCATAGGTAAAATTACAAGAAAATCAAAGTTTTGGGGTTGATTAAGGGCTAAATTGAAGAAATTCACAGCCTAAGACCATTTTGAAAAAGGTGCTGAACTTTAGGGACCTAATTGGTTGAAATTAGGGGTAAAATTGAAGAGATTTGAAAGTTTAATGGGAAATTGGGGGCTAAATTAAAGAAATCCGAGATCAATGATCATTTTAAAAAGATTCTGAAATCCGGGGATGAAATTGAAGTTCGTCAGGGGTAAAATTGAACAAAATTGAAATTTTGAAACCAACCAGGAGTGTGATTAAGGTAAATCATAAATCGAAGGACTAAAATGACCTTGACCAAAACGACATCGTTTTGGGTTAGCTATTTATCTTCGTCTTTAGAGAAGATGCTTGAGTGACCTCCTTCCCATGATATTTAATGCTTTATCCCTTCATAAAATTTGACAAAACTTGCGCGCAAATGATCACTTGACACCTGGCTACACGCTAGTGTGATCCTTTCTGGCTGATTGACTCTATAGTGGTTGTGACATCACTTCAAAGTAGCCAATCTGACCAGCCTTTCTTGTAATAAATCTGACAGCCTATGATAGCCACTTTGAACCAACGACTGAGATCTTTATGGGTCGAATCAAAGGCTAATATTTGGCACTATATGATATAAAGTGTCCCTCTTCCACCCCCAATTATTATTTTTCTATCTTGGTCGCTGTTTCTGTAACCCTCATCTTTAGAAGAGGAACTTGTTAGATCCTAGAGGATATCATTGTGTTAAGGAAATATCCTTAAGGACAATGTCTCGTACATGCCTTAAGTTATAGTTTGTTTCTATTCATTGTATCTAATTTAACAATAATCTTAAAGATATTTTAGTAACATGGATGACAACACTATTGTCGACAACACTACTACCCTTAACAATGCTATTGTTGAGAACTCAACTGCTGCCATCTCTCTTGTCAGCAACTTTGCTGCTGCTGCTACTATGTCATTAGGTAAGCTATTCCTTGATATTTCAAAGAATAAGGTTTTTGCTAGAGAAAACTTCAGAAAGTGGCAAGAAAGGATCTTTGGTGTCCTTGACATGCATGAAGTTGCATGGGTTCATACTAATCCCAAGACCAATGGCAATACCATAGCATGGACATATGGAAACAAGCTACAAGGAAGCGAAGGAAATATGGAGCAATATGGTGACAAAGTATATTGTCAAAGATATGAGAAACAAAAATTTATCATTGGAAAATTTTACCAATGGAAAATGGTGGATAACAAAGATATCAAAACTCATATTAATGAATACCATAGGTTGCTAAAGGACATGAAAGTTGAAAATATCAACCTTCCTGAAGGATTCGTTGCTGGAATAATGAACAAAAAACTACCTAACTCATGGAGCGACTACAAATAACAACTCAAGCACAATCATACAAAATTATCTTTGATTGATCATATTACCCACATCATCATTAAGACACAAATAGAAAGGAGTTATAAGCTACTAAGAAGAAAGAGATGACCACTAAAGCAAACTTAGTAGAAGGGAGCTCACATAAAAAAAGGTATGAGCATAAATTTAATACTAACAATAATAAGTCCAATGGTAATAATACCAATATGTTCAAACCCAAACCCAATAATTTTAAGAAAAAAGGAAATTGTTTTGTGTGTGGCAAACCTGGCCACCATGCACCTCAATGCTGAAATAGAAAGAGAAACCACAATCCTCCTAAAAGTAAGGTCAATTTGGTTGAAGGAGAAGACATCATTGCTGCAGTTTTTTCTCAAGTCAATATGGTGATCAATGAGAAAAATTAGGTGGTAAACTCTAGTGCTACTAAGCACATATATGAAAATAAAGAATTTTTCTCCACCTATACATCTTTTAAGGACGGAGAAGAAGTGGTCTACCTTGGAGACTCAAGAATTGCAAATGTTCTTGGAAAAGGCAAAGTCCTTCTGAAATTGACTTTGGGCAAAACATTGGCTTTGAATGAGATGTTGCATGTCCCTAATATAAGAGCAAATTTGGTCTCTGTGGTTTTGTTAGGAAAATTTAGGATCAAAGTATTATTTGAATCTGATAAGATTGTAATGACTAAGATCAATATATTTATAAGGAAATGATATTATAACCATGAACTTTTTGTACTCAATGTTGCTAATGTAATGAATGAAAATGCATCTTCTTCTGCTTAATTGCTTGACTGTATTGATTTATGGCTTGCTAGATTATGACATGTTTGTTTATCTTATTTTAAGAAAATGAGTTCTCTTGATTTAATTTTTTTCTTAAATTCTTCATTTATAAATAAACATGAAATATATGTTGAAGTTAAAATTACTAAGAAAACATATTCATATGTTAAAAGAGAAACTGAATTTCTTAGCTTAATACACACAAACTTAGGAGATTTAAAACAAATTATGACTAGAGGAGGTAAGAAATATTATGTGACCTTTTTATATGATTTTTCAAGATATACAGAACTTTACTTGCTTAGATGTAAAGATAAAGCAGAAGTAGAAAATCAACTAAATAAAAAAAATCAAAGGAGGTAGATCTGATAGAGGAGGTGAGTATGTTCTAATGAATGATTATAATGAAAAGAAAGGTATAATACATGAAGTTACTCTATCTTATTCACCCGAGACTAATAGGATAGCTGAAAAGAAATATATAACTTTAGAAGAAATGATGAATGTTATGCTAGTTAGTTCTTTAACACCTGATAATTTTTAGGGTGAAGCTATTTTATCTGCATGTCATTTAAAAAATAGAATTCCTTATAAGAAAACTGGTTTAACACCTTATAAATTATGGAAATGTTATTCTTCTAATTTAAAATATCTAAAAATGTAAGAGTACTGTTTAGCTATGGTTATATTACCTGAACAAAAAAAAAAAGATAGGTTCAAAAACTTTTGATTGTATGTTTATTGGTTATGCTGGAAATAATGTTGCATATAGGTTTTTAGTTTTGAAGAGTGATGTGCTAGATTACAATACTATTATTGAAACAAAAAATGCAGATTTCTTTAAACACATTTATTCATTAAATGAAAAGTTTCTCATGCACCTATTAATTATAATAGAGTTGATGAAACTCTAATTGAGAAAGTGAGGAGTAATAAACAAAGGAAAGAAACTTCCTTTGGAAATGATTTTTTTACTTATCTGGTAGATAAGGATCTAGTGACTTACTCTGAAGCTATCTTTTTTTTTTTATTCTTTGTTTTGGAAAGAAGCAATTAAAGTTGAAATTGATTTGATTTTACAAAATCAAACCTGGGAGATTGTTGATTCGTCCCCAGGTGCTAAATCTATTGGTTGTAAATGATTTTTTAAAACAAAATATTTTTCTGATGGTTCTATTGATAAATACAAAGCAAGATTGTTTGCAAAAAGGGTTTTACTTAAAAAAAATGTGGATTATTTTTTATACTTTTTCACCTGTAGCTGGAATATCTTCAATTCAAGTTTTAATTGTTTTAGCTTCTATTTATAACCTCTTTATACATCATTTTGATGTTAAAACTGTTTTTTTAAATTATGATCCAGAAGAAGAGATATATATGTTACAACATAAAGGTTATATAGTTCTTGATCAATAGAATAAAGTTTGTAAATTGAAAAAGTCTTTATATATCTTAAAACAAGCTCCTAAACAATGACATGAGAAATTTGATTAAGTTGTTTTAAATGATGGTTTTTCTTCAGTTAGTGTGTATAAATGTGTGTATACTATGTCTATTGACAATGGATATGTGATCATTAGTTTATATGTAAATGATATGCTTGTTTTTGGTACTAGCATGAATGCCGTGCATAGCATTAAACGTTTCTTAGCCTCTAAATTCAATATGAAAGATATGAGTGAAGCTAGTGTAATATTGGGTATTAAAATTATAAGAAGGGACAAAAGTATTATGTTAACACAAGAACATCATGTAAAGAAACTTCTCAAAAAGTTTGGTCACTTTGATGTGACACCTGTGAGTGAATACTCTTTATGATGCTAACACTCAATTAAAGAAAAATAAAGGTGAAGTTGTTACTCAACTTGAGTATGCTCGAATTATTGGGAGTTTGATGCATATAATGAACTTCACTCGACCTGATATAGCATATGTTGTATGTAGATTGAGTAGATATACACAAAATCCCAATTATGAGCATTGGGTGGCAATAGTCCGATTAATGAAATATTTGAGAGATACCATGACCTATGGTATTCTATATAGTGGATTTCCTGTAATATTAGAAGGATACACCAATGCTAACTGGATTTCTGATTCAGATGAGATTAAATCCACTAGTGGCTATATCTTTATTCTTAGTGGTAATGTAGTGTCTTGAAAATCATCCGAGCAAAGTTTATTCACTTAATCCACCATGAAGTCAGAATTTATTGATTTGGAATCAATAGGAAATGAAGCTGATTGGTTGAGGAATTTTTTTACTGAAATTCTATTAGGAATAAAACTAACACCTTTTATATCTATGTATTGTGATTGCAAAATGGTTATAACCATTGCTAATAATAAATCATTCAATGGTAAAAATTGACATATTCGATTAAGACATGATGTTGTAAAGCAGCTGTTAAAAGATAAAATTATTTCAATTGATTATGTGAAGTCAGAAATGAATTTGGTCGATTCTCTTAATAAAACACTTGGTAGAAAGATGATATTAAAAATATCAAGGGGAATAAGACTAATACTTAAATGAGAAATCAAAATGATGGTAACCCAATCTATGTGATTGGAGATCCCATGAATTAGGTTCATATGGATAATAACAAAGTCATTTGTGATTCTATAGCACTATAAAACAAGTCATTTCCTATGATGTGAGAATAATGCTAGTCTGCAATTAAAGAGAGGATGAACTACAAAGTTCTTAATGAGTTTTTTATTCCTTATGGATAGTGTTCAAATTGCAGTGAACATTTAATGGAATCACTTATATGAGTGTTGAGTAGGGTCGCTCCAATGAGATACTAGCAAAATCTCTAGAGCACTCATGAACATTTAGGTGCGTGCATGGCCTATTAAGTGCAAAAGCGAGTCAAACAGTAAGATTTTGTGAGGGGGGTATAATGTGATTGGTGAGAATTTTTGGTTTATAGAAATTAAAAATTTCACCAATAATTCTGGAAGTTAAATCTCATTCTTTATACAATCTGATTCATAGTCCAAAAGATACTAGGTTAGATGCATTACACTCAATAGAAAGAAATCCATCAAATATTTTTTTTATTCCAAAACTCTTTTGAAATATGTGGGGAATTGTCATAAATAATAAAGACTATTTTAAAAGGTTTTTTTTTCTAATGTTTATATAGTGAACTTTGATATGGGTCTAGTAACCTTGATAGACACAAGACCCTTGGGTTTGACAATCATGCTAGACCAAAGGAAATATGGGTCTGGCGAACGTGCCAAATCCAAAATACTTGGGTTTGATAATCAACCTAACTGAAGGCAAACATGAATTTGGAAATGGTGTCAAGCCCGAAACACTTGGATTCAAGGATTATGGTGATTTATGGCCATGTCGGACCCAAGATAATCTTCTAAATTAAAAGTAGTGGAGGCATGGTAAAGTGTCATGTCTCTTATTGGAATTATTTTATAACAGTCACAAAATCCTAACAACTCTTTTATTTTAAAAGTTTTTTTAAACAGCCACAACTCTTTAATACCTTAACAGCTCTTTTTTTTAACTGTTGTAACTGCTTTTTAATTTCCAATTTATGTTATGCCTAGTTGTTCCATGTCAGCATTCTATAAATACCATACAATCTTACAGTCAAAGCATGTTGAAAAAAAAACCATAGTATTATTTTTCTGTGTTTGCAGTCATGACTTCCATGTTTTTATGCAAACACTCATTCCACTTATCGGAATTTATTGCTAAAAAGGATATGGGGTGTACTCACGGAGATTAATCATTTTTTTAGAGATATATTCTCTAACAAGTTGCATGCCCAACTCATGAAGAAGCTTGAAATGAATATCGTCCAGAAAATTTGCAAACTTGAGATGATATTCCCTCCATCATTCTTTAACTTAATGAAGGATCTACCCATATATTTATTGCTTGAGGCAAAATTTGGAGGCCCTGTCCAACGTAAACATATTTATCCATTTGAGAGGTTAGGGATTACACATGCATCCTAATTAAATTTACATTGTCTTTTATTTATTTAATACATTCATTTAATTTCATGAAAATACTTATTCAACCTTAAAAAAAAAACTAAAAACAAGACGCATGTTGAGACTTCGATATGAGAGACTTATATTGTTGAAGAAAACTCAAAATTTACCTTGTACTATTATAAGCTTTATTGGAGAACAAGAATCAATTGCGTTTCAAGACATGATGATGGTGGAAAAGTACCTTCGAGCGAGGATTTGTCAATATTTTCTCATCCTCGATGAACTCTATAAAAAAACACATTGAGGGGAAGATACTTGACATGAAATCGAATTCAGACATGCACATAATTATGTGCTATTTAACTGAGATCAATTCGGATTTATATTTAGTAAGTACAATATTAACATGTTATTTTTTTAAAAAAAATTCTCTTATATTCTTATAAACTAATAGATGAAATAATTCCTTGTAGGCAACATCATCAATTTTTACTATCTTAAAATTCATATATGACTGAATATAAAAAATTTCAATTAAAAGATGAACAATTTGCCATATGGTTTAGAACACATATATGCAGTACTTAATAATTGTTAACTCTCGTAATACTTGATTTCATTGCACCTTTCTCTTTAATCGTTAATGGTTGTAATCATGTACCATGTTTATTAAATGGAAGAGAATGCTAATGATAGTTTGAATTTACTATGTTTGAGTTTTGAAAGAAAGGTTAAATGCTATAACGAGTATTTTATCAATAAATATCTTTCATACTAAAGAGTATGGTTGGGTAAAAAGACCTATAATAGTGAAGTTTGTGTTAAGGGATCATATTTTAATGAGTATGAAGTTGATTATTATGAGAAGTTAGAAGAGATGATTAAATTAAAATATCATATCAAGCATAATAGAGTTTTTTATTTATTTAAATACTATTGGTATGATACCACCAATAGAGGAATCTAAGTTGATCCCCACCGCGGTCTGGTCAGAATTAATAGAAAGACTAGACTTCTCAACGTCGATGATGTCTTCATTTTATCTAAGCAATGCCAACAAGTTTATTACACATACACTTTTTTTCTTTAGAAAGGATCGGTATAAGATTGATTGGTTATCCATAGTAAAAATCACAATCAGGGGTCATGTCCAAGTTGTTCAAGATGGTAACGATGAAGTAACTGCGGGAGACAATGTCTTTCTACCTACTGAGTTAGTTGATCCATATCGAGTTGCTCCATTTACTAACTTAGAAGAAAATTTAAAATTTCATGTATTTGAGAATATTTTTGTTCATGTTGACGCCGAGGAGTTAAAATGATACATTGAGAACTAGTCAATATGCAAAAGTCGATGAAGGTGATGAGATCAACGAGCTTCAATTCAATAAAAAAGATTATGATGGACATGACGATGATGAAATTGAAGAAGAGAAAGACAAATCTAATTAAATATATTTTGAACCAATTTTAAAAGTAATACAACAATATGTAATAAAATTGACTTTAATTTAATTTTTACATATGTTGTTGCTTTACAATGAACTATTATTAGCACAATTGAAATGTTTATTACTGTGATTTTATTATTGTGTTATTGAACAAAAATGGTGTTATTGTGTTGTGATTTTATTGTATTCACAAGTTGTATAGATATGGAATACAAAAATATTAGGGAAAAGATTACTGTTTTATCTTGATGGAACTCCCAACGGCATATAAAATACCAACATAATTACCGATAGACAATGTCCCTGAAATAGTTCCAAAGTGTTGAAAAACAAATACAGAACATTGCCACTAATAATTACAGATTAAATTAATGACGGACTAAGTTCCTAGAAAAGTTCCAAATAGTTAGAAACAAATTATAGGACATTGCCACTGACAATTATAAACAAAATTACCGACAGAATAAGTTCTAGAGAGTTGCAAAAAAATTACAGGATTTTGTCTTTGACAATTATAGATGAAATTACTAACGAACTAAGTCCATCATAAAGTTTCAGAGAGTTAGAAAAAAATTACTGGACTTTGCCACTAAAATTTAAAGATCGCTAACGAAATTATTGATGAAACAAAATTTCATCAGATAATTTTTGGGAGGGTTGGAAAATTTTGGGTTTTATTTAAGAATTTCAGTGTTAATTACCAATGAAATTACCGATGGATGTTAAAAATTAATAAATATTTTATTGTCCATCGATAATTCTATTGGTAAAAAACCCTATTAATAAAATACTAGAATCCTTAATTTTAGAATAACAACATATCTTCTTCCCCTCTTTTCTTCCTATCCTTCTCTTGCCCTTAATTTTTCATTGTCCTTTGGCCCTCCTTTCCCCTTTCTCTCCATCGTCCTCTCTCCCTTTCTTCCCCTCTCCCTTTATCCTCAACGCCAGACAAGTGAAAAGTTTTCATCATCTACACTAGATAAATCTTCTGCTCTTTCCTTTTCTTTATTGCTAATATTTAGGTTGAATGTGAATTTTCTGGGATTTGTTTTAAATGAGATCTTTATTTCAATTTATTGTGACTTTATTTGTTGATAGTTATTTGTAGGTAAGAAAATTTTGAGTAGTCTCCCTTACAAAGAAGGTGCTACTGAAATGTTTCTAAAATAGAGTATAATGATAATATTTTATATATATACTTAATTTGTTTAAATGATGAAGAAAAGGTCATTAGAGAGTACTACGGACATGGGTGTTGCTTGTTTTTCTAATAACGCTTTTGATGACTATGAGCCATTAGGTGCCAACCATGACCAGTCACCTCATGCATAGGCACCCTCTCTTGATATAGGCTCGTCAAGTGTGAGGCCGACTCACAGAGGAGGTATCCTTTCTTATCAGAATGTATACTCTAGGAAGTATATTGCGCAATGAAAGCCCGATCACAACATGTAAGTTTGTTTTCCTTTTCTGTATGATAAAAAAAATAAAAAAATGATGGATAATTTCTAAATAATTAATTTCAATGAACAAATGAAATTTCAGGTTTACAAATGTAAAGGCTTCTCGCATGATAACATTAATGATGAAACCGTCAATGGAAATGCCTTTGTTTTAGTAAACTCAGATTTTCAAAAATCCTGAATGAATGCCTATAATTGATACTTGGTTGAGAAAGATAAAGGTTGTCATATACATAAACAAATTTATTTTTTTAATATCAAATTCAGTCAGTTTTTTAATTTTAATAAACTAATTATTTTATAAAATTGATGTGTAAGGAAACATTTTACCGGGAGTAAGCTGACAACGTTGTTGCTAGGAAAGTGTGAGAGAATCACAACGCCTTTAGGTAAGATTAAAATTGCAATCTTAATCAATAATTTTTTTCTATCAAATTGCATAACTTCTGGTACGAGGCCTTAAATAAATCAAAGAGGTATGCAAAAGAAATATATTTTCCAGGTTGGGAAGACGTCATCATATTTAGAGATTTCATATCACTAGACATTTTAAAGGGTGTCTGGGATGCTTATATTCAACATGTTTTTTCTAAGTTTTTCTTGTGGTGATCATAGTTCAGTGCACAGAACTAGATCAAAAATATTTATGGTTTTATTACCATGCACACCGGCGGATCCATTTCATTCATTTTGCATGCAAAACTTATGGTAAGATTCTATTTTATAAGATATTTTTTTTTAAAAAAATGTTGTATTATATAAAAATGTTTAACTAACAATAGTTTCCTGTTGCAGGCTATGATGCCTGGATGTGATCCAAAACCGATGGAGCTTTTTGTTGAAACTCACATGGGAAATAAATACTTTAAAAAAGGGGTATACCAACTCATGGATAGCCGAGCTCAGAAGTTCATGGCAAGTTGGATTTCAATAATTTTTTTAAAGTTATTATTTATTTAAATTTGATGACTTTTTTTTTCAAGAAACATATAACACTCAATTGTAGGAGAGACATAGGGAAAATCCTTTAACCTTTCCAGAACTCGATCTGGATTTATCGTTGGAGGTTTGATTATTCGGTGGACCTGATAAAAATCAGTTTACGGTATATCCAACACTACGGCTGAGGATGTGCGGATGAGTCGTAGTGTATGAATCGTTGATTCCTCCTAATTAAGATTGAGTCATCAATCTTCGGTTGTCCAAGCGATTGTACGAGAACAAGTTAAGCTTAAATGACCCAACTTAGTGTTGAGACGACCTAACTTAGGTCCGAGATGGTTGACTTGAGGGATAGAATTGTATTCAATAATATTTTTTAAATTAATAATAAAAAAATAATTTTTTATTTTAATTTAATTCTCTTTTAACTTTTTTATTTTATTTTTAAAAAAATATTAAATACAATACTAACAAAATTACCAATGAAATTGTAATCACTAACACAATGACTGATAAACCGAGTCCCTTGAAATGTTCCAGAGAGTTAGAAAAACAATTACAGGACTTTATCACTGATAATTACAGAAAAAATTATCGACGCACTAAATCCTTCAAAAAGTTAGTTAAAAAAAATTACAACATGTCAAAAGTTTGAACCAACTGCCAACCTAATCCTTGCAAATGTGAAGTGTAAATAACAATATAGAGATAAAGGCTAAAAAGACAAACTATGGCTGCAAACGCCAATGAACACAACAACACTAATGTGGCACAATTAAATCCCCTTGTAATCTGATAGATTCAGGGAAAAAAATAGCATAATGTAAGCAGTCAACAATAGTATACAACATCACATCATCAAGCAAGAATTCTTATAACTTTTCTTAAACAAATGAAAAAGTTCATCATATAAACAATATACATAATAAAAAAGTTGAATCAACCAAGAAATATGGTATTGCAAGACTAACAAATAAATGTAAATGCTGAAAAGGAAGGAGAATGACTCATAACAATGACTTTGTATGAGCAAAATATTTTTTAAAAGGAGTAAATGTTGTTGTTTAAGCATTAATTCAAGCCAAACAACTTGAATTATCAAAAGGCATATCATTATCATACACAAAATGTCATTATCAAAACGCATCCAAGTTATATATATATATATATATATATCCTACTAATCTCTAGTAACCTAGTGTTCAGTGCTTGAATTTAAAGGGGGCTTAGATTTAATAACTCCTTCCGATAACAAAGCATGATTAAGTAAGGTGTCAAAGAAAGGTGCAAATCAATTCCTTAAATCAACATTCCTTTTAAAAGCTTCCTTTTCACTTTTAAGTTTGCAGAGTTCACATATGTGTAATTGGATAGGGAAACATTCGTTCTTAAAACTTATTCACTCAAGCTAACCAACTAACTCTGCACGTGGCTTATTCTTCCTTAACTGCTCCTCTGTTGTCATATTCATCACGTTGTGAATTCTTCTTTAGTTGTGCTTCTTCCTTGAATCAATGCTTGCTTAATGACTTAACATAACAATACATTCCCTTTCAAATGATTCTTGACATAAAAAATCAACATTAAATTCAAGAAATTGCTTTGATAGTTTTCTCTAGTTCTTCTTAGGCTTTATCTTTATTGAATAGGTTTGACCACTACACTAACCCATCACCACAGTCTGGTTATCTTTTTTCATCAACTTTTTATCCGAAATTACCATAGGCGTGACCTTGACTCTTTCTCCTTCATCTATTATTGGTAGAATTGAAGTTGTTATTGCATTATTCTCACTTTTCATTTGAGTAGTGACACATGAAATACAAGGTGAATGGAAGCTTTTATAGGCTATTGAAGTTGTAAGCTATTATCCTTATTCTCTATATAACCTTGTATGGTCCATAGAACCTCATATTCAACTTGTGATTTTTTCTGAGTGTAAGGCTGAGCTATCTAAAGGTTGAATATTAACATATACCATATCTCCAACTTGAAATTCCCTCTTCGATCTTTTTTTGTTTATTGACTGCTTCATTATGATCCTTGCCCTTTCCAATAAAATTGTAACCATTGACCCAAGCTTGCTCATTGTTAAACTACTTCTTTCACTGCTGTTATTAATGTTATGGCCTAAGGATCCATTTCCCTAGCTGAAGGAGGATAGCCAAACAATGTTTGAAATGATGTTATTTTAATGGCTGAATAGTAACTAAAATTGTACCACCATTGAGCCCGAGACAACCAATCATACCACCTACCAAGATTATGCATTTCTATGCATCTTAGATAAGTCTCCAACATTGGTTGACCTTCTCAGTTTGTCCATCCGTCTATGGATGATAAGATGAACTTAACAATAGCTTGACACCTAATAATTTGAATAGCTCCCTCTAGAACAAATTAGTAGAATTTTTGTCTCTATTAGTCACAATTATTGCAGGTAGTCCATGAAAATTGTAAATATGATCTAGGAATATTTGAGTAATCTATTGAGCAGTGAAATGATGTGTTATTGCTAAAAAATGCCCATACTTAGTGAATATGTCTATTATGACTAATAAAATATTCTTTCTCCTGATTTGGGCAACTCTTAAATAAAGTCCATTGTGATATTCTTCCAAATAACATTTGAGATTGGCAATGGTTGAAGCAATCCAAGATAAAAGACTCTTTCCATCTTTGTCTATTTACATATGTCACCTTCTTCTTCATATCTTCTTCCTCGTATCTTTATGATAGGCCAATATAACACCATCTTGAACCTCTTAAATGAATTTTGCACTTCTGTATACTCTTCTAACTGTGAATCATGTACAAGACTAACCAACTTTTCTCTCAACTCTCAAGTACTGCCAATGATAATTTTATTTTTATATCTAAGAACTCCATATGCCCATGAATACTCAGGCTAATTTCCTTGTTAATAATCTTTTTAGCAATAATATTCTTAGGATCTGTTGAGACTCCGTTTGTGGAAATGATGTGTCTTAGAAACTCAATCTTCTATTCATAAAAGAAACACTTTATTCTTTTAGAAAACAACTGGTTATTCCTCAAAGCCTCCAATATTGCCCTTAAGTGGTGCAAATATGGGTTTAATGAAGGGCTATAAACCAATACAAATATTCTTAGAAAAGGTTCTAATATTATATTCATTAATGTTTGAAATATAGTTGGAGCATTTATTAAGCCAAATAACATCACTTTAAACTTATAATGACCATAAGGTGTCTTGAAGGTGATTTTTTCTATATCCATGGTATTCATCCTCACTTGATGGTACCTAATCTAAGGTCAAGTTTTGAGAAAAACTATGAAACTTATAGCTCATCCAATATATCATCGATTAGGGGACTAAGAATTTTTTTTAATGGTCATATTATTGAGTTGTCTATAATCTATACAAAATATCCAGGTGCTATCTTTCTTCTTAATTAACAAAACTGGAGAAGCATAAGTGCTGCAATTATGTTGTATGACTATTTTATAACATTTCCTTTACCATTTTTCAATTTATCCCTTGTGCACATAAAAACTCATATAAGGTCTGATGTTTACTGATTTAGATTCAAGAATCAATGGAATTATGTGATCTAAAGTTCTAACTAGTGGTAACTATGTAGGTTCTGCAAAAATATCCTTAAATTCTTTCAAAAAAAGCCTTAACTACTTCATCTTATTTAGTTATTGTTGGTTCATTATATGATTCTATTAAAAAACTGACCTATAAATCTATAGACTGCCTATTTTAAACTTTTATGCACTTTGGTTACTCCGATAATCTGTAACTCAGCAACATTAATCATTCTTTTTAATTATATCATTCTTTCTTCTTTTATTAATGACAACTTCATCTTGATAAAATTAAACAAGATAGGAGAGTACACTTATAACCAATCAGTACCATGAACAACATCACACTTACCTAATTTCAATACCTTTAAATCAACTTTAAATTCATGACCTTGTATGAACCAAGTAAGCTTTGGACAATGGGAATTACATCTTATAACATTCCTATTTGCTATTGTTATTGTGAACACAGTAGTCTTAAGTACAATAACTTTAATTTCCTCAACCACAAAAACATCTATAAAACTATGGGTGCTTCAATTGTCTATAAGAACAATCAAATTCTTTCCCTGATAGAAACCTTTTACCCTAATGGTGTTATGGGTATAATTATCATCTAGTGGAATAAATGATAACCCATATTAATTTATTTCTCTATCCAATCCTATAATTTTATTGTTCTCTCCTTCTGTTAATTCCAATAATTCATCTTTTTCATCTTCTAACCCCTTTATCATATGAATTCCCTTTACATTACATTGATGTCCAGACACAAACTTATCTCCACATTAAAACATTGGCTCAATCGCCTTTTTTTGTTCATATAAAGACTCAGTGTGTTTTGATCCTACTATGGAATCTATCTTAGAACGAATGAAAGATTTTATTGGCATATTACCTAATGTTCTTCGCTAAAAAAAAAAAGTTTGTTCTTGAAAGAATTTTGGCTCTTTTTACTACTGCCCAATTCGATATCTCTTGCCGTTTTGCCTATTCAAAAGCTTGCATCAGTGTAGCAGGTTTTAGAATGTTGAGTGTAGGTCTTACATCATCTATCAATCCACTGAGGAAACTTGAAATATAATATGCTTTAGGTGATGCCATATTCAAAGCATTCATGAGGGACTTTAGTTCTTTGAATTTCTCCACATATTCTTCCACATTTTTTTCTTGTACTAGTTAGTTGAATTCCTTTACCACATCCTCTTTGCTACCAAATCTCATACAAAGTCCTTTAGTAAATTCTTCCCAGCCAGCCAGATCCTCTTCTCCAAACAAGAACCCTTCATACCGCACCTCAATCTTACTTTTCAAGTATAAATAAGCTACCTCTACCTATTGCTGAACTGAAATGGAATTCAACTTAAAGAATTTCCCACACTTCCTAAGCCAGTCCTTTAGATTCTCTCTATTAAAGCTTGACAACTCTACTTTAAGTGAAGTTACGTCGTATCCTCTCCCTTAGATCGCTTTACCTCCTATACCTTCTCTTCTTTGATCACTTATATGATGAGGAAGAACTCCATTAGTATCTGTGTTAATTATTCCTTCTATGGTAGCCTCCATTACTCTTGATGATACTTTTAATGAAGTTATGATATAATCTAGTTTTGAGTTGAATTGATAATTCTTTTGTGTCTGGCCTGGTCCTCTTCCATCGCATGTAATTTCTTAATTGACTGTTATATTTGCTCATCCACCTTTCTACTATACTCCTCCAAGTTCTTGATCTTGTTACTTCCCACCATTATAGTTATGGATGGATGCTCTGATACTAAATTGTTAAGTTTACTCCTTAACAATAGTGAATTAAGAAGAAGATTGAGAATGAGAAGAGAAAAAAATGAGAGGAAAAAGGATATAGCAGAATTAACTGTCAAATAATTATTCTTATTGCTGAATGCTCATGTTTCTTGCATTATGGATTATATACAACTTGTAACCTATAACTGCCTAACTAACTATAAGAGTTATTAATTAACACCTAACCAACTAACTCTGTACATGGCTTATTCTTCCCTAACTAACTAACTGCTCTTCTGTTGTCATTTTCATCACATGATGACTTATTCTTTAGTTGTTTCTTCTTCCTTGAACCAATGATTGCTTAATGACTTAATGCAACAAAATAATTTGTTTTAAAAAAATTAAATTTTGTCGGGCGAGTAAATAGTCATCAATTTAATTTTTTTAAAAAATTCTTGAAATAATATTGTTTGAAACTTTTCTTAAAAAAGAATAGATATTTTCACAAGTTAAGTTCTGAATTAAAAGCTCGTTTGTTTTTGCGTTTTAAAAACTCTTTTAAAAAAATTTGAATATTTTTTTTTGCTTTGCTTCAAATTATTATTGTTATTATTTTGTGATTTTAGATTCGTTTTGATGTACGAATATCAAAAATAATTTTTAAAAAATAAAAAATATTATTTTAATATATTTCTAAATAAAAAAAATACTTTAAAAAACAATTACTATTCCAAACACCCCTAACAAGTTGATTCGGTGGTTCAGGACGTAGAACATGCCTCGGCAGAGATACGGATCTCATGCCACGATCAGCAGTCATCACCACCCAGCAAGCTGTCATGAGATGACCCTTCTTCTCTCTCTCTCTCTCTCTCTCTCTCTCTCTGTCTCTGTCTCTGTGGGAGTGAACGTCTGTATTCTCACCAGAGACATGATTGCTAGTCCTGCTGCCTTCCTACAAACCTCTCAAGTTCACGTGCCTTGACTGCGTCTGACCGCTCAAACCTGTGCCTACTTTTCTCTTCTTTGGCTGATGTTTAACTACATGAATGCATCACACCACACTTCACAACAGATTATGAGATAACAAAATATATTATATTTTTTTTTTTATCAAATGAGTTTTTCATCTGCTAATAATAATATAATCGATTATATTGATAAATATCTATTAATAATTTGTTGATGTATCCGAAATATGATGATATAAACATCAAAACTTATAAATTTTTAAATTAAATTAATTTCAGTTTTTCTGAATTAAAATCTTGAATTAATTATTTATAGATTTATTCTATGTATTGAATAACAATCTAATTTAAGAGTTTAAGCTATAAAAAATTGGATATAATATCAAGTAACTATCTCATTTAAAAAATTTAAATTATTAGTTAAGATTCTAAAAATAATTGTATGTTAACCATTTAATATTATGTCTTTATTTATTTATTTATTTTTACTAATAGTAAAAAAAATTTATATTATACATTATAGATAAAAAAAAAAAAAACGTTCTTTTATTGTTGATAACTATGCATCCTTTTATAATGCACTATGAATGACATTATTAAATGAATAGTTTTGTTTTTTTTTATTTTTTATTTTGGTCTCCAATTTTTTTAAAATTTTATTATTTAATATGTTTTTTATGATATTTAATGTGTTAATATTTTCATTCCTTTGCACATTATTGAGAATTCAAGGGTTTTTGTTTTTATCAAATTTCAAATTAAATTAGAGGCCAAGTAACAAAATAAAATCTAAATTTGTAGCGTACACAATAACTAAAAGAAAAGGAACTAAAATAAAAAATAATTGAGATTTTTTATCAAATTCAAGTGAAAAAAATTTATTTTTTTCAAGAACTTTTTTGCTTTCTCTTTTTTGGTCCCTTCAATTTTAGGATTTTACATTAGGTACTAAACTTTATTTTATTATTATAAGAAAATCTAAAAGGTGTTGGAAAACCACTATAGGAATCCATAGAAAAAAAAAGAGACTTTTTCTGCCTTCTCAAAACAAACCAAATATCTAGCTATTGGAGTTAATATAGTCTTTTCATAGAGATCCATTAATCATTATCATATTAATGAGAGGTACATTGGTCTTTTTCATTTCTGATGCACAACAAAATAACTACATTACTTTTAAAATCAATTTTTTAAAAAAGAAATCGATGCTCAGGGGTGTTTTTTATTTTTAATGTTTTATATAGTATAATGATTAAATTATCCTTAAAAAGGTTGAATCTCATTCATAGGTGATCAAGGTGTTTTGGTATTTTCATAATGTGTGTGTAATCAAGCTAATACGAGGGAAATTTAGTATTTTAAGAATATAATATTATTTTAAGAAAGGGTTTGACGCGTGCACTGAAAATATGTGAACATGTGGACTGTTTTTATGCCCTTTGGGCAATAAGTAGGGGGCTTTAGGTGGCCAAAAATTGGCTTCCATATCGGTGTTTGAATTGTTTCGGTAGCCTTTCCAACCCTAGGTGGGGCATAAGGATTATTGACCTTCGGTTTGGTGTGGATGGGCTTTTTTTTTTCTCTCTTTCTTTCTCCACCTCGAGTTTTGCGTCTAACCTTACCAAATTTCAAATTAGCGCTTCAATTTGTTTCCTTTAGATTTGGAAAAAAAACCTTGATTATTATTTGTTTTATCTGAAATGATTTATAAAATTGGATTTTTTTTTCTCAATTTCATCACCCTTCAATTTTTTTATGTCATATTCAATCGTTATTCTATTTATTGTTATTTTTTTTACTTTGGCCAATTTCTTAAATTGATATTTTTTATCCAGTTTTATTCTTCAACATTAAATTGATTGGGAATTGGGCTTCTTGATTGAGTCCAAGTCTAGAATTTCACGGATTGCCAGTTTGGGAGTTTAATTCAAGTTTAGAAGGTTCATTAGGGTTTGCTTGATTTTTTTCCCTTTCCTTAAGCTAATGTCCTTTCAGTTTAAGCTATGTTATTTTTATTAATTTTCTTCCTATAGGATTTTTCACTGATTTTGAAAATAACCCGAGTTTTGGTTTAAGCTAAGTCGATCGTGTTAATAACAATAAGCAAGAACACTAGCAATGTCGGATCCATAGTATTGGCTCCAAGGTTAAAAAATATTGCCCCATGATCTAAAATTATATTCAATTTCTTTAATGGTTTTTAGAATTTTCAATTTTAGCCTTTCAAAATTAAACTATATTTCAAAATTTGCTACTCATCAATGGTTTGTAAAAACACAATCACAACCTGACCTATAGCCATCACCACACACTATATACATAACTAACTATGTGACCCATGCTTTGTCACGGGTTGGATAAAAAGAATTTTAAGAAAAAAACGATGTTAAGCTAACGCAAAAATATTTTTTTAAGAAAAGAAATTTCGAATGATAAAAAAAACAATAAGGAAAAAAAAAAGCAATCCCGACCTCTATGAATCCATTAAGCCCATGACTGGAGCAATTTGACCAAAAGTAACTAAATTGAAAAAACATTGAAGCTCACAAACTAAATGTTGAAGGATAAAATTGAAAAAATAAAACCTAACATACAAAAATATTAAAAAAAAAGATATTATAAACCAAAAAAAGACATGGGCCTGCTTGAGTCAACCCAAGGGTCAAGTTATGAGATAACTCGACAGAAAGGAAAATAAAAAAACTTATGAAACCCAATATATATATATATATATAAAACCAATGTCAAAATATAGGATGTGGAAAATGATGAAATAAAAAAAATCATTCAATCACAAAAAAAAATACAAATATAAAATAGCGATAAAAAAATGATAATCAAATTAAAAAAAACAAATGAAAGTGTGGAGAATTTTGAATTGAAGGGCTAAATTGAAATAAAAAAATAAATTTTACAAAATAATTAAAAGAAGATACCACAAAAAAAAAGACCAAATTTTAAAAAAATAATAAAATAAATAGTTTGATTAAAGGATGTAATTGAAAACAATTGAAATTTTATAAAAGAGATAAAGAGGAAAATGAAGAGAAAAAAAACCAAGACCAAATATGAAAAATCAAAAAACAAAAAATCTAGATTGAATGATAAAATTGAAAAAAAATACTTACAAAAGAGCCATGAACAAATATAATAAATCAAAAGAATGAGAATTGATATAAAAATATTCTCAACTAAGGGGACTACTTTGTAATTTTAATTTCCGGACACGAGTTTAGAGGGAGGAGAGAGAAAAGAGAGCAAAAAATATGAAAATAGCTTAAGCGACAATTCATTGAGACCAACCGAACACGTGCCACCATTAGAGGATGAGGACATCATGAGGAATCTAATGACATGACGGAAGATACTTTTTCACTGCCATAGGATGTCATCTAAGCTTGGCGGAACCCTTCCACTATACTAGCACACACCTGATAGATTTTAAAATTTAATAATTTTTAATTTATGCAAAAACCAATTTACCACTCTATTAATTTGCTTACAACACAAAAGCCAAAGTGAAAAATCCAAAAATACCCCCAAAACAAGCCTAATTGTTTTAATTCCAACAGTAAGTTAGTAATTGAATTATAAAAAAAACCTGAAATCTCATAAAAGCTCTTAGTAACCAATATTTAATTTTTGCCTTTAAAGGCAGTGAATGTATTTCACTAATCTAAAAAAATATGAGAAGACTTCCATACCCTCAATGAAAATATTAATGACAAATGGATCACATGAAAAAGTCTATTTTACCTCTGAGTTTAGCCTTCTAGATTGATTTGGTGAAGGTCAAAACTGACAAATCACTATTATAATCCATAGTGTTTTGTGTTTATAGCTACAATATTTCTCCCACACCCTATCTATTTTTTTTTAAATATTCAGGAGTCACATTTCATTATCTAAAATCAGGTATGGATCTAAAGGTGTTAGGGCAACCATAACTCCTCTAAGATAAAATAAGATTTTGAACCCCCTTTTGTTGTAAGAAAAACTTCAAACAAGTCCTAATGAAATGACCACCCTAAAATAGAAATATTACATTCTAGCCTTCTAAAGCACTCTAGTTTGGATTAATTATTACCTAGAGTTGTAATTAGGTAATGCGCTATTTGTTTATTGATATAATTCTTGCTTTTATCTATGATTTTTGGTGCAATATAGAATGTTTGCAGTTATGGTTATCACTATATATTTATGCAAGGTGGAAAATTCATAACTTTCCTTAATATAATAGATGTATTTGCTTGTGATATTATTCTTTCCATGAATTCTTAACTGCAAGATTGTTGTCATAAGAAATTGATAGACTAGGATTATTAGGAATTATCATATTGGCTGTAGCCCTGTGGCTCCTTGGCCTCGTGACCCTATGGCTCTATGGCTCCTTGACATCGGTTTATTGGTTGTGTCTCTATAGCCAGACGCCAATATCATGGGCTTATCACCTTATCAGACCCAACTTTTATATACTTGGATTTAATCATGTGCTGAGCCGAAGGTAACATGAGTCTAGTAGATTGCCAAACCCAATACACTTGGATTCAACCATGTGTTGAGCCCAAGGCAATGTGGATTTGGCAGGTTTCAAGACCCAATACACTTGGTTTCATCTGAGTAACGTGGGTCTAACACATTGCCAGACCCAATACAATTGGGTTCATCCATATGCCGAGTTCAATGCAACGTGGGTCTAAAAAGTTGGTAAACTCAACTACATTTTGTATCTTACTCTCATTACACTCCTAGATGTATAAAATTCTCTCAAGAGTCTACCATATTTATCTCCCATTAATGCATATATAAGAAATATTTATCCATTATTAAATATTATCAGGAAAAAATAACATTATATCTCCTCCTATTCATAAAAGTATAAGACTCAAGGGCTATAAATACCTTATGAATCCTTTAAGCTTCAGGTTCACAATTTTTTCATTCTCAATATTTTTAGCATACATATTTCCAGAGTCTATCTTAATAAAAATATCATACAATTTCTCTCTCTATAAATATACTTACTTAAGCATCTGAGAGTATTCACATCTACCAAATGGGATTATTTGTAGGTATTAGCCACCTCAGCTTTTCAGGTACCAAGTTTTAATTACTAGCCACCTTGGCTAAGAGAATGAATCAGATTGATAGAACCAAGAGATTAACCATTTATCAAACACATAATTTTACTCCCAAGCTATTTTGATTTTTTAGGACATCATCATAAACCTCTTGCCAAGTTTTCCTATAATTATATAAAAAACTAAAGGTGCTCAGTCTTTCACTATAGATTGTGAAGGGAAGTACTGTTTATTTGAACATTTTTTCCCTATATGTTTTTACAATTTGGTCCTTCAATTTATTTTTTTTATTTGGTCCTTTAAAATTTCTTTGATTTGCTAATAGTTTTGGTGATTTAGTTTTAATGCTTGCGTATAGGGATCTCAAAGTGTAGAGAAAATGTTATATTGCTCAGTTAATTCTTGATTTGGTAAAATAAAATTCAATTTTATTCATTTAAAATAATTAGAGTTTCAAGGATTGAATTTGAAGTTTAAAGAAATGTTTAGTATTTGTTTCTTAACTCTAGAATTGATGTAGATTTTGATATAAAAAGAAATTGGATATAACGTGTAGAAGCTAGTGTAGAAGCAATAATAATGGAAATTGATATTGTTAATTTTTTGTTTATCATATTGTGTTTTCATGTTACACTTATTCTTATATTATTAAAGAATTGGTAGATAGTTTTGAGGATTAAAAATATTTTTTTAATTATTTTTTTGCTAAAAATATCTTTCTTTAATGAATTTTTTAATTTCTATTCATTATTATTACCTTGACATATTCCATTAATTTTTTTTATAAATCAAATTAAAATCTACACACCTTTTCTGTTCAATTTGTAGCAAAAATGGATAAAAAAAATTTTAAAAAAAGAAGAGAATAATGGTATGATTAAAAAAAATTAAAAATTTTAGATAAAATTGAAATAGCATATAAATCTCATGGGATAAATTAAAATTTACTTTTTAGAAAATAAAAAAAAACACTAAAAACCCACATGTTTTACTTACGATAGCCTTCTAGGTAATGCGACGTTATCAATTTTGATGGCGAGATATACATTTTTTTTTTTTTTTTTGGCAATTTTTACTCATAAAATTCCAGGTTTCAATACTTATCCAGATTCTAGAATCCTAGATATAACAGTACAAAACGAAAAACATTCTTTGTAAAGAAAGCATCACATCAAATCAAATCAAATCAAAGAATTTCTTTTTTCTTTTTTTCTTAAGAAAAAAAGAAGGGAAAATGATTGTTCCCAATCCATTTGGTAAAAGAAAGGATGTTTTAATTTAGGCATTGAATGGTGAGTGTGTCGGTGACAGAGAGAATGGCGGTCTCTTCTCTTCTCTTTTCTTTTCTGACAGAATTAGAGGACATGTGTGCAGGTACCACTCACCTGAACAATTGGTACCGTACTTCTGTCTTATTGGTGGCGCGTGCTTCAGACCCTTCCTCTTCTGTACTGCTACTGACTAGCCTATATATGTTCTCTGCTGTTTCTGGGCTCTGGTTTTCTGCTTTATGACCGACACTTGCTCATTTCTCAACTTTTTAGTGGAAGTTTGGCATTGTATGGTAAATAAAAAACAGATCGTGATCCGAGAACAAAATAGATTATTTTAGTTTTTATAAAATTAAATTTAAAATGTAATTATATATAAAATTTAGTGTAAAAAATATAAGTTATTTAACTAATTAAATAATTTTTTATATAATTAGATAAAAAACAAAAATTCTAACAATACCAAACAATCTCTAACTCTTTATTTTTTATTTTAAGTTTTAACACGGTTGAAATAGCTATGATTAAATTCATAATTATCTTATTTAGAGATCAATAAAAAAAGAATTTAGGTTTTTGGATTAATTATTTTTATTTGAATAATATTTTTTGTGTTTTTTATTGGTATTGATTTGATCATGTTTGAATCGAGTATGATTAAGTCAATCAGAACATTGAAAACTCGGTTGGGTTGAACGGATTTAGTCAAGTCAATGTTTTATCTAGTTCAACAAAAAAAAACTAGCATGGTTTAGGTTCTAGATTCTTGATTTCTTGGATTAACTTGTAGGATCAAGTCAATTTAATTATTATAATTAAATCTATTATCAGACATATTTTGAAAATGTTATTTGCCATAATTGCATCTAAATTCTAAATAATAGCAGAAAGAATAAACTTATTTAACGATAATGCATTAATGTGTTTGGTATTGTGGTAGCTGTTGTAACTGTGGTTTGAAAAAAATTATTTTATAAAAAGTACTTTTAGTTGAGGTTGGTTTAGAAAAATATATGTTTGGTTAAAATTATGGTTGAAATTGAGGTTGAACAAAAAGTAGTTTAATGTGTTTGGTTAAAAAAATGCTTTTCAAATTGAGGTTATAAAATAATTATATATATATATATATATTGATGGTTTTTAACTTAAATATTATAGATTTAACTATTGTTATTATATCATGAAATAAATAATACTTTATATAAAATATTTTGTATTGTTCCATTAAACTATCTACAATTCCATCACGTATGAAATATATCCGACAAGGACTATAGTTTTCACAAATTTCTTAAGAGCGCAACAACATCAGGTAAAATATAATCAGGAACAAAATTAGGATTGCGATCAAATTCTGCAAATGCTACGTCATCAAACGATCTCCGTCTAATTTATGTAGTGTCATTTAATAATGTTTAACACCAGTTTTTCAAATAAAACACAATTAAAAATAAAAAATAATTTTTTTTATTTTGCTGGGTCGGATCCGGTTCAATGCATTTTTAGCTTTGAACCGGACCCGTCCAAATTTTAACAAAGGAGAATCTCTCCATTGTTCACGCGAATGCTGAAGCATGGCTACACTGTTCATGAGATTTCTCCACACAAGAAGCAACAAAGAGCTACTTCTTGTGATTTTGGTAAAACTGCGACACAATCACAGTTTATGATGGGCCCTACCAGTAAAAAAATGTGTTTTTAGCAATACCAAACAATAATATTTGTGGTTGCGGGTGAACCTCACCCGTAGCACAACACCAAATGGCCACTAAGAACACTTTCCTTGTTAAAGAAGTGGTGGACTTTGTTTGATTGAGATAGCTTATTGAAATATTAGTATATTAATTATTTTTAGGTGAGATGTTTTTCCATTTCAATATGGGTGCTGCAACAATTACAAATCATGATCTCATGATTCATGCATAATATGTATAATTATGGGACTAATTAAAATGATACAAATTGATAACATAACCAATGATTTAATTACATTAAAGACATAAATCAATACAATTAACATAAATCATGATTATATTAATTTCTTTCAGAATCTTCATATCTTTATTTGTTTTCACTCCCCCTTACACTAGGCATAGGCTACAGGCTTAGTTTGACACGTAAGTTGAAGAATTGCATCTTTGGAAGTGGTTTAATGAAAATATCAACTACTTGCTAGTAAAAGGAAACAAAAGAAGTAGATAAATCACCACGAACAACTTTCTCCTGTGCAAAATGATAATGAAGCTCAATATGCTTAGACCAGGCATGAAAAATCAGATTAATAGTCTTGTGTAAAGCACTCAGATTGTCATAGTATAATCGAGGAGGTTATAGAAGGGGAACATTAATGTCACGTATGATGAAAGAGAGCCATGTAAGTTCAGCAATTGTGGATGTCATACCCCGATATTCTGCCTCTGCACTAGACAAAGCAACCAATGGTTGTTTGTTTACACTTCAAAAGATACAATTGCTACCCAAAAAAGTACAATAACTCGTTGTTCAGAGCAACTTGTCTAGTAAGAACTTGAAAAATCATATAGATCAATTGAATTATTCTTCAATATCCTCATTCCATGATTTAAAGTCCCACTCAAATAACGAAGAATCCACTTAACAACTTTGCAGTGACCAATACGAGGTGCATGTATGAACTAACATCCATAATTAACACTAAAGATAAATTTGATCTTGTATCAAAGAGGTATTTTGGAGCCCCAACAAACTCTAATGGTGTGGAGGTTAAAGATATGGATCATCATCTGATAAAATTTGGTACACCTTGGTTACCATAGAAGTGGAGATAGATTTGTAGTATAACATTTATGCTTTAATCAAAATATCATGAGCACATTTGACTTGGTTTAAAAATAACCTACCTTGATAATGGATGAACTTCAACACCAAGAAAATAGTGAAGATTGCCAAGATCTTTGATTGCAAAGACATTGCCAAGCTAAATAATGAACTAGTTTAGATGGTCAAGATTATTCCCTATTAAAATCATGTCATTAATGTCATATGTATGCGGCGTTGCGATGATCATCCTTACATATTAGAATCTTTATGATGATGGGTGGAAAGAAAAATGAATTTTTGTTTCTTTTTAGTAAAAAGGGGATGAAGTCGCCACCTAGTATTTTGGTTATTAGAAACCTTAAATGGTCTCAGAGTTTGTATAAGATGATTGATTATGTGTATGAAGGACGTATCACGCCTAGTACATCTTATCTAAGTTAAGCTGCATTGTTTATTTATCCGATGTAAGCTAAGCTGCTATTGTGTTTTCTAACAGTTGGTCTGTCTAATTGTTAAAGGCGGTCCACCCCAGTAGAGGGGACCATAACTTTAGGGTCAAGTCTAGTCATTCTAGAGTCAAAACATGTTTTTTGTCTTTTTCTTTTAATATTGGGAATACATGTTAGATATAAGTTTGTAATTCTTGATATTGGAACAAATAAAATAATTTTTTATTTAATACTTCAAAAATACCTCGCGTGTATGTCACAATTTAAAATATCAAATATGATCGGGTAAAAAAAGTGGGGAATTCAAAATTAATTGCAAAATGATCTTTACAAAATTAAAAATTTATTACAAAATATACTAAGACCGTGTTTGGCAAGACGCATATAAAATGTTTTTATCAAACTATTTTAAACATGATATCAACACAAGATGAAATATCATTCATTAACTCAAAACCGAGCAACACTAAAAGTCCACATGAATCTTATTAATTTCATGAACTTCGTTCAAATTTCATGTTAATTCTAATAAATCTCTAATTCTAATAAATCTTATATCTGCTACTATATCGCAAAAAAACACATGGTAAAGACTTTGGATCCAACTTGGTTTTATTATACTTACCTATAAAAGAATTTACAACCAAAAACTCTTAAAAGATGAATAATCTAATTTCTTATCAAAGAGATGGGAAAAAGGTCAATCCATGTCATGTGTTGGTGTTTGTAGTCTATTTATCTACAAACAACTACACCAGTAGCTTTTCTGAAAAGTTACATGTAGCATAGTAAGACTAAGTTCTTGAATGTTCTTATCTTTTCATTGAGCAATATCATTGTGTTCAGAAGTTTTATGACATGAAACTAATGAATAATCCCTTGACCGTCTAAAAATTCTGCAAATGTAGCATTTAAATATTCATCCCCCATCAGATTGAAAGATCTGAATTTCCCTTTCAAATTGGCGCTCCTTATATTTATGAAAATGAATAAAGCAAGTGACAACATCAAACTTCTTCTTTAATGGATAGAGCCAAGTGAATCGAGTCAATTCATCAATAAAAATGACATAATACCGAAAGTTTTTAGTGGAACAAAAAGGTGCAGGACCTCGTATGTCTGAATGAACTTTCATAAATGGCTTGTCACTGTGACTACTTGAATTGATAAACGAAAGTCGACAAGACTTTCATATTTGACAACTCTCATAGATAGAGTTGAGTTTTTTTTGAAGAACTAGACTTTATTAGGCTCATGCGAAGGAGAAATTGAACAGCTTGATGATGAGGATATCCAAGTTGCTGGTGCCATTTATCTTCTGTCATCTTGGCAAAGCAAGTTGAAAATAAAGCCATTTTTCAATCATCAAGAGCGTATTGTCATTCCTTTCTACTCCTGTTTGCCACTATCTTTCCCGTTCTCATGTCCTTAACAAAGCAACCATTTGAGAATAATTCAATAGAGTAAGGCATTTCAGTAGTTAGTTGACCAATAAAGATTAAATCCTTTTTTTTTTCAATATCAGGAGCAAGGAGCGAATTTTTAAATGAATAGTTTCAAGAGTTGCATCAATCTTAGCATAACTCGCATGTTTCTTTACAAGATAATCACCATTGGCAATCATGACAGAGTCATTATCAATGTAAGGTTTGAAGGTTCTGTAATTTACCATCATTCCTAATCATATGTGCTAAAGTTACAGTATCTTGGAACCATTCAAAAATCTGATTATCTGCAATGGTAAGAGATTCTAATGCTTGTGGGATAGCATTAGCTTGAAAGGAATGATTAAATCTATTGAAGTAGTTCAAATAAGTATTCCCATGTTTATCACAGATTTGACGAACTCCATTTGCATTCTTGCTCAAATTTTCAGCGTCTTGTTGATTACTCTGAGAAGTTGCTTGTGACATGTTTTGCCTGTTATTGTTGTTTGTGTTTGGATGATTTCCCTTGAAATCCATTCCCTTTACCTGATCCTTCACCTTGAACAAATCCATGTTCCTTGGAATTGAATCTCTGCTGAAAGTTGTTTCTCCTTTTCTTTGAAGCTTGTAGGCTCAAAAAGGCAACGTGGGGCTGCTTAAGATGAGCACCATAAAGATAAAGTAGTTCTTCATAGCTTTGCAGCAAAGGCACCAAGCTTCTAGATGAAGGACATTACTCCATTATAAGATTTTTATCGAATTTTATACCATTTTTATCGTGTTCATGAGTTAATCTAATGCTGTGCTACCTTTTGAATTTTACATGCAATGCATTCTAGGCCTCTACTCAAATCATTAGTCTGATAATATTTTTCTGGTTGGAGAGGTTAGGTGTCTGCGTATTGTGCTTTAATATTATTTTGTGCAAGGCAATGGGGTCAGTTGAGCATTAATTTGTTCAGTGAAGAACACTTTTTTCATAACCCTTTCATTTTCGAATCCGTTCATATGTCAAAATAATTACCTACCGAATTGAAAGACACTACTAGCTCGGTGGCTAACAAATGATTGGAGACAGCAACAAAATCACGCCAGCTCTACTCTTTTTGGGGTTTTGGACATTACTACGGTTATTTGATTTGGGGGCCTACCTAAAGAGAGGCATCTATGCCATAAAAGTCCATGCTATTATTACAAATGTTTGCCATTACAAGTTACCATGTTTAAGAATTTCTTACAAAGTGATTATACTCGATATTATAAGATTTGATATTGACACCTTCATCCAAGAGCATATTATTTCGTGACAAAGCAAAGTAAATATTTTCTTCAAGTTCATGTACCTTGATACTTTAATGAGCAAGAATGTCAATATATATATATTCATCCAACATTATCTCAAGGATCTAAAGCCGTTGACTTGGGAGACCTTAATGTGTGGGACATTTTCATGGACTCTTTGCCTTTATTTAGTTAATAAAACAGCTTAATTCAGGGTGGGTTTATTTTGCGATGGCACCGCGTTTATGAAAGAAATGAAGTTTTAATTTTTATTTTATTTTTAAATTGTTTTGATATGTTTATGTTAAAATTAATTTTTTAAAAAAATATATACGTTTTAATATATTTTCATGAAAAAAACATTTTGAAAAATAATTGCTACTATAATACCAAATATTACGTTAACATAGTAGAAGGCCATTTATCCATTTCATGTTTGGAAATTAGATTTGGTTAAGCATTTGAAGTTATTATATGAGGGAAAATAGGCAGTCTCATATTATTTTTGAAAAATTATTTTAATTAAAGATAAGAGGTGTTTATAATCAATTTACGAGACTAAGTTTTCTCAATAAATGATTTTCAAAACACATCTATCCACTAATTTAGTAGTTTAATTGACAATCATTTTTTGTTGGCCTACTTTACTTGTATTGTGGTGGGTTTTTTATGTGAAGACTTCTAGCAAATAAATTCCTGGGAATTTTATGAACTTGTGACCGTTGAATTTGAACATTATTAAAATTATTTACATTCATTAATATATTTTTTTGGGACAGAGTACATTCAATAAAAGTTGGGAAGATATCAGCTTATTGGTAGGCGAAACCTCTTTAAAATCTATGAATTTCTTTTTCATTTAATTTTTCATAAAAAAAAATAATCATATTCATCGTCTGCATAGAAAAAAGTAAGTGACACGTTGAATTGAGGTATGGAAAGCAAATATTGTAGACATTAATTTAAGGTATAAAGACAATAATAAATCTTCTTTATGGGGTTAAAATGATTTATTAAGGTTTCTATCATGTTTTTGAAATGTTTTAAATTAAAACAAGTTAAAATTTAAATTTTTAGGGTCTCAAAACTTAAATCCCTTATATTTCAATTATCAGAGATGAATAGGTAATTGTGGACAATATATCAGCTAGCCATACAGAAGATGTTTCGTCTACTCAATTTTTTTAAAAAATTAATAGATAGACATGTCATCTATTCATTTTAAAAAATAAAAAACACGAAAAGAGCATACGCACGGGCTTGGCCTTCTAGACCTAACAACATCTAGCTTTTTTTATTTGTTTTGTTTTTTAATTGGATTTTTAGTTGATATCCTCTCTCTCATTTTTAAAATGGTTTAGTTTAACTATTTTTTAAATTGTAATAAATCTTTTGGATTGTATCCATAATTTCATATATAATGCCTTAAAAAGATTATTTTAATTTATCTTCAATTTTTTTCTTTTTAAATTTAAAATAAAATATCAATTGTATTTTTTTATTTGTGGATAAAAAGTAAAAAGTATGTTTATCTACTTAATTTTTTTATTCTAATTGCTTAAGTGAATCATATTTTTTTACTTCTTAACAAGTTTATTCAATATTTGATCGGATGTTTATTCAATATTTATTATAATATTTAAATCAAATTTCTTACAATTTTGATATTTTTCTCAAGATGTAACCATGAAAAATATTGACAAACTTGAGTTTATGGCACTTGGTATTACGGGTAAGAATAATTTATCATGGGTCCTTGATATTGAAATTCATTTGGATGCCATGGATCTTGAAGACACCATTAAAAGATAAAAATGAAGTATCTAGTCAAAATAAGGTAAAGGTCATGATTTTCTTATGTCATCATCTTTATGGGAATTTGAAAATTGAGTATCTCACAATAAAAAATCCATATATTCTTTGAAAAAACTTAAAGAAAGATATGACCATCAAAGGATAATTATTCTCCTAAAAGCTCATTATGATTGGATACATTTATGATTGTTGGATTTTTAATTGGTAAGTGGATATAATTATGCAATGTTTAATATTAGTTATAAATTGAAATTATATGGATATAATATCATGGATGGAGTTATGTTAGAAAACAAATTCTCTACTTTTCTTGCCACGAATGTGCTCTTGCAAAGAAAAATACAGGGAATGAGGTTTTAAGAAATACTCTAAACTGATTTCATGCCTCTTTGTGGTTGAGTAAAATAATGAATTTTTTGGCCCATTCACCCATCATGTAGACCATTTAAATATTTTATAGTTTTAATAGATGTATCTACAAGATGGTCACATGTGTGTTTATTATTAACTCGTAACCTAAAATTTATGAGACTACTTGCTTAAATTATTAGATTACAAACATAATTCTCAGATCATATAATCAAGACAATTCATTTTGACAATGTTGGCGAATTCACATCCCAAGCATTTAATGATTTTTGGATGTCACTTGGGATAAACATTGAACATCATGTTGCTCATGTTCATACTCAGAATGATATTGTTGAATCATTTATTAAACACCTTTAACTAATTGCAATGTCATTACGCATGAGAATAAAACTTCTTATCTCTGTTTGGGGACATGTTATTTTACATGTAGTAGCACTTATACGCATTAGACCAACATCATATCACAAATTCTCCGCATTATAATTGGTTTGTGGTCATAAGCTAAACATTTTATATTTAAAAATATTTAGTTGTGCAGTATATGTTCTAATTTATCCATCATAACATAAAATATGGATTCTCAAAAGAGGCTAGGAATATATTGGGTTTGAGTCATGTCGATAAGTTATGAATGTATAAAAGAAAGATGGAACATAGATGAGATAGTTGTAGACAATATTTTTACATATTATATACCGTTTGATATCATTAGTGAAAATAAGGACGTTAAGCCTAAATTTATCGAAGAATATCAATGTAGAAATTATTGGCCAAAATAGAAAGAAGCAATCTAGACAAAATTAAATTTACTTGCAAGACATGACGTTTTTGGACTTGTAGTCTAAACACCTGAAGGACTAAAGCAAGTTGGATACAAATGGGTATTTTTGCAAAAATAAAATTGTAAGATATAAGGCACGACTTGTGGTACAAGGGTTTTCGTAAAAACCTGTCATTCATTACGTTGAAACATAGTCTTGCAGTATATGCAATTATATTTTGATATCTCATTAGCCTGACAATTCATATAAGAGTAAATATGTATCTGATGGATATAGTTATAGCCTATTTATATAGGTCAAATAATAATGATGTTTATATGAAAATCCTTGGAGGATTTAAAATGCCTAAAGCATATAATTCAAATCCCCAAAAGTTTTACTCAATCAAGTTACGAAGGTCCTTATATAGATTAAAACAATTAGGATGCATGTGGTATAATTATCTTAGTGAATATTTATTAAAAGAAGGGTATAATAATAAACTTATATGCCCATGTTTTTTTATAAAGAAGTCAAAATCTGATTTTGCTATGATTGTTGTATATGTTGATGATTTAAATATTATTGGAACTACTGGAGAGATACAAAAGACATTAAAGAAAAAGTCTGAGATAAAATATTTGGGAAAAACAAAATTTTATCTTAGCTTGTAGATCAAGCATTTAGTAAATAAAATTATCATTCATCAGTCAACTTATATAAAGAAGATCCTTAAAAGATTTTATATGGATAAAGCATATCCATTGAGTACTCCAATTATTGTTCGATCACTTGATGTGAAAAAGGATCCTTTTAGACCTTGAGAGGATAATATACAATTATTTGGTCCTGAAGTACCATACCTTAGTGTAATTGGTGTGCTAATGTATCTTGCTAATAATACACGACTTGATATATCATTCTCTATAAATTTTCTATGAATATATAGTTATTCTCCTACTCGGAAACATTGGGATGGAGTTAAACATTTTTTTCGTTACCTAGAAGGAACGATGAATATGGGTTTGTTTTATTTAATAATGTTAATCATGAATTAGTTAGGTATGTTGATACATGATATTTATCTTATTAATTTAAAGGTCAATCTTAAATAGGTTATCTCTTTATGTGTGGTAATATTGTTGTATCACGAAGATCTACAAAACAAATATTAGTTTCCACTTTATCTAGTCATGCTGAAATACTTGCAATCCATAGAGGCAAATCGAAAGTGTGTGTGGCTAAGATCAATTACTCAATATATTCGTGGAATGGTTTATTCTCCAGCAAGGAACTCCAACCATACTATATGGAGATAATATTGTATGTATGACTCAATTAAAAGAACGATACATTAAAAGAGATAAAACAAAACACATCTCATAGAAGTTATTTTTCACACAAGACCTTGATAAGTGTGGTGATATTGATGTTCAGCAAATTCGCTCGAAAGATAATCCAGCAATTTGTTTAATAAATCATTATCAACTACAATGTTTAAAAGATTGCTACACAATATTGGAATGCGACAACATAATGACTTAAGATGATAAATTCATAAGGGGAGTTAATACGCCCTGTGCTAGTTTTTCCTTAACCAAGTTTTTTTTTTCCATTGCATCTTCTTTTGGTAAGGTTTTTAATGAGATAGATTTCAATGTGTAAGGTTTCACAAAAGACATCAAAGGGGGAATGTTATGAAATCATACATTGTATGTGGAAGTCTATTTGCCTTCTTTCACCTTTCAATCTTCATGTTCTCCAATTTCATTTAACTTTAAATTTTCTTATGACTTTTGGACTTACAAGTATTACTGTACATTAGACTATAAATAGGAGCATTGTTGAGATGATGTAGTCCTACAACTATATTTACAAGATGATATGAAATAATAATGCTTTTTTTTCTAATTTGTATTGTTCTTTTTTATTCTATTTACTCTTATTGAGTATATTGTTTGCTTAAGTATATAGTTTTATGATATATTGTACAACTTGTTGTGCTCTAGATAGTCCCCTTATTCTATGTTTACATTGGGACCCTTGGATACTAGAATTAATTCTAAGAGAATATATTTCAATATTTTTTTAAGTTAAATATAGTAAATTAGACGTTAAAAACATTTAAGTCTTTACTAAAATGGTCTAGTATTAACCAAAATGATAAACAAGCATTAAACCTATGATTATGAACAAATGATTATTTATGGGCTGATAAAAAATAATTTTCTAGACTATAAAGTTTTTTTAGAATTAACCCGAGCTTGAAACCCATATAACCTAGGGTCTCTCCTCTCAAAAAAAAACTTTAGTACCCTCCTAGCCTGATTTTTACTTTCTAAATCATCACTATATATATAGACTACTAGAAAAACTTGTAATCTTTCAATGTAAAATTAAGGTTTACTTTACCAGCCAAAAAAAATTTTATATTAATTTTTCATCTACTCACAATTGGTTTTATACCTATTAACGTTCTATATTAAATTTTATATATATTGTTGAAATACAAAATCTTAATTTTAAATGTGTGAGACCCCACGTCCCCACATTTAATTTGGTGTCAAATTTGTTCAGGCAAACTCTTCGACTACTTCAAAGCTATACTTACTAAAATGTGTATAGAATGTTGGGCTTAAACTTGCATCGGTTAGCTCAACTTAACCACTTGTACTAGGATATTTTTTGGTGGGTTTGCCGGGTTTAGACCTCACCCAAATGCAAGAATAATTAACTTGAAACCCATCTGATGAAATGTCAAAAACTAACCAATTCTAAATACATAATATCTAGATAATAATATTATTATTATTATACACCAAAATAGAGGTTTTACTATAGCTATTTTACTATTTATCCTCTCGCATATCACTATATATTTCAATAGTGAATTTAAAAAATAAATTAATTTGATCTCTGAGCATTTATTTTGTACAATTGTGTCATTTGAGTCCAAATTAACACCTAATTGCATTTTTTTTAGAATAGAGGGTTGAATTGAAAAATAAAAGATTGATAAAAAAAACAATTTGATCATCGAACTTTTATTTGTACAATTGTGCCATTTGAGTCCAAATTAGCATCCAATTGCATATTTTTTTAGAATAAAGGGCTAAATTGAAAAAACAGATGATTGATGTGAAAAGGGTGAGTAAAATAAGTGGCGGCTTTTAAATTTGTTTGAAAAGTGCATTTTAGTCCTCCCATATTTTTAGCTATTTGTTAACCAATCCCTCTAATTTTAAAATTTTAATTTTGGTATCAAACTTCATTTTCCTTTTTTTTCAATTTTTTTTGGGTGGAGAAGAGAGGAGGACTCGCCAAATTCTGGCATAAAGAATGAAAGTTTTCATTGGAGACGATTTTGACTACGAAACGGTCGATTTTTATGTCAAATGGCTCTATATGACGAGGGGAGCTAAGATTATGTGTTTTTGTTTTTACCTTAAAAGCGCCTGAAAAAACATATCTAAGCTCGAGAAGATTTGTTCTCGGGTTGATTGTGGATTTTGGGGTGATTTTTTACATTTTTGAAAGCCATGGATTTGTTTAACAAGATTCCAATGGTGTTCACTAGGTGTTTTGGGTTAAAAATAAGTTTCTGAGTTGAGAAAACAAGAACCTCATTTGTTGGGCCATCATAATGGTCGAAATGAGGAGAATTATAGACAACATGTCATTATTCTTTTTGTTAAAAAATGGGAAGGGCTCTTAGTGTGTCAAGCGCGCGCTTGGCCAAGTTTGTCAAACCCACAATGTCTAGCCTCATTCTTTTCTTAAAAAAAATCATTTTTTTATTGATATATTTCTTTTATGTGTATTTTTTACAATAATATCTGAATTTATGTTTTGTTTTTTAAAACGCGCTTGTGGCGTGTAAATATTTTATTGGAAAAATAAGGTGGTCTTCAGCGTATCGTGAACACCAATCTAGTTAACAAAAGCTAATTAGGAAGGGATTTTCAATATAGCATGACATTGTTCCGTACTAATTAGAGAGGGATTTTAACTGTAATATGTGAGTAAAAAGATTGTTTATTGAAATAGTGTTTTCATGATTTTACCGTTCACACCAAAACATTTAACACTGGTTATTTTGGTCATTAAAGTTTTTTTTATAAGGTCCATTAGTCATTATCAAATAAACCAGGAACAAATAAGTCTTTTTTTTGTTTTAATTGCACAATGAAACAACCAAAATATCATAGGAAACAAAAAACAATTGGCATCAAGGTGAATTTTTTTATTTTCAAAATGGTTTTTTTTTGTTATTATCAAGTCAGCCGATAAACAATTTGATATTGACCAAATAAAAGAAAAGGCACAATGAAACAACCAAAATGCTCTTGAAAGCCAAAAAATTAAAATTGATCTCAAGGAGATTTTTCATCTTTTCGCAATGCTTTTTTCATTATTATCAAGTAAACTAAGGACCAATTTTGGTAATTGACCCAAAATTAAAAAAAAAACTAAAAAATGAAAAGCATGTGGTGCACTCTTCAGCGTGTGAGAGGCAGTCATGCCTTTAAGGCAAAGACATGGAACGCCTCTCAGTGTTCAAAAAAGTCTTTCCATCTTGTCTTTAAAATTATCGCCTCGTCCTATTCCTTATGGTACAGTGGAAGTCGGCAATATTGGTCTAGTTTGTTGCTAGTGGGTCTGTTTTTTTCTTTTCCTTCTTTTCATCTCCTCCCTCGAAAATTACAGCTTGACCATTTTTGTTATTGGTATTTCAACTCCAATCCTTATTCTTTTTATTTATAATTTATATTGTTTGCCCTCTTGTAGAAGTTTTATTTATTTTCAATTCTATCCTTCAATCCTAATTTTCCATATATTATTTCTTTTCTAATTTGATCCTTATTTTTTTTATTTTTTTGGGACTTTTGTTGAATTAATTTTTCTTTTCAAATTCAGCTTTCAATAAAAACAAAATTGTGTTTATTTTTTATTTCAATTTTGATCATCATTCTTTTGATTGTTTTTTGATCCTTTTGTTCAATTAATTTATCTTTTCAATTCACTCTTTAATAAAAAAAAATTATTTTATATTTTAATTTTGAAACTCATTCTTTTAATTGTCATTTTATTGTTTTGGATCCTTTTGTTTAGTCGATATTATTTTTCCAAATTAAACCTTCAACATTTAATTGTTTGAGAATTGTGGCCTTTTCATATACGGTGATTTTGGTCTAATGCTTTAGGTCACAAGTTTAAAAATTTAACGTGGGTTGATATTTTTTTTTTCTATGTTTTTTTTTACTTTTTTTTATATTTTTTTCTACCAAGTTATCCTGATCTCTAAACCTGGGCTACAGGTTTCGTGGGTTAACACGGGTTAACTCGCCCTTTATTCCCTTGGTTATAAGTTTGTCATGAAAATTGGATTGACTAAAGCCAGGTTTTTTTTTGTCTTTTTTGTCCTTTTGTATTTAATGGGTTGAAAATTGAGTTATATCATTTGTCACCTTTTACAAAAATATTTTTTTTCTCAGGTTATTGTTATTTTTTTTTTATTTGATCCCTTTGTTGTCATTACATATTTTCTTATCATCTTATTAAAATAAAACCAACTTATTTGACTCAATCTAGTTTATGACTCGAGTCGCAAATTATTTTTCCTCTTTAAAAATATATTAGTACTATCGAATATCAATTTTAATGAAAAAAAAGGCCTCATAATATAGCTCATCTATACTGCTAGTATAAATAGAAAGAGATTGATGTTTTACCATAGCTATTTTATTGTTCATCCTCTCACACGTAATTATGGATTTCAACAATGAATTTTTTAAAAAAAATAGTTCTTGAAATTTTGTTTTGCATAATTAAGCCTTTTGAGTCCAAATGAGCACCCAATTGCATATTTTTTTAGAGGGAGGGTTGAATTGAAATATAGAGGATTGGAGTAAAAAAGGCAATCAAAATAGATGGCGACTTTGAAATTTGCTTGAAAAGGGTATTTTAATCCTCCCATCTTTTTCAGTTATTAGGTAATTAATCCCTCTAATTTTCAAATATTCAATTTTGGTACCAAACTTCAATTTCATCTTTTTTTTATTCCTTTTTTAGTGAGGGGAGAGGGAGGTCGCTAAATTCCATTGTATAGAAAGAAAGTTTTCATTGGAGATGATTTCAGCCACTAAAACAATTGATGTTTTTATCAAATGGTTTTATATGATGAGAGGAGTTCAGATTAGGTTTTTTTACTTACGCTTAAAAAAAAACAGATTTGAGCTCGAGAAGATTTTTTATTTCAAATTGATTATAGGTTTTAGGGAGGTTTTTTGCATTTTTGAAGCCTATAGATTGTTTTAACAAGGTTCCAAATGTGTTTTCAAGGTGTTTTGGGTAAAACAATGATTGACAAAGGGTTTTTGGGTTGAAAAAATAAGAAACATATTTTTCCAACAACCATAGTGGCCAAAATCTAGAGAATTATAAATGACGTGTCGTTTATTTTTTGTTGGGTCAAAGAATGGGACGAACGACATGTCGTCCATCCTTTTTTAGTGGGCCAAGTGCTTGGTCTGGTTTACTTAACTTACAACGTCTGGCCTCATTCTTTTCTTTCATTTTTTTATTCATATTTTTGTATATGTTTTTTTTAAATAATTTCTAAATTTATGTTTTAGATTTTGTTTCAGCTTATTTAGCCTTTTTAAAATAGCAATTATTTCTTAATTAAATTGAGTGTATTTAATTTTTTAAGAGGTTATTATGATTCTTCTGTGATTTTTTTATTTTATATAAATTAAATATTTATTTTCTTATATGATAATTTTAATATGTTTGCATGTTATTTTTTCCTTTTATTTTATTTAATAACGTTTATGTGTATGTTGATTTCTATTACAAACTAATTTTAATAAATAAATTCATTAAACACAACCAGATAAATGATTTATCTTTTTGCTATTGGATAAAGGTTTCTTTCCCATGATATCGAAATTGTTGTTATTGTTGTTATATATATATATATATATATATATATATATATATATATTCCTTTGTGCTATCGTTGCCTTTTTTCATATGATTCAAATAAAACCAACTTATTTAGATGGTCATGACTATAACCCAAGTTATTGAATTTCTTTTCTCTTTTTTCTAACACTCTTGTGATACCTAAATATTTTATAGGAAAAATAATACGGACTGGCAGCGTAGCGCAAACACTAGTCTAGTTGCCCATACTCTAAACGACTAGTTACACTAGAGTATACTCTAGACAGCATGGAAGAAACATTGTAGCAATCCATAGAGTTTCTCTCATTTTGCCCTTGGAAAAAGTACTCCTCTTGGTTTCCTTAAAAAAATAAATATGGGTACCATTGTCATTTTACAGGATATAAATGTCAATGTATATTGTTGGAGGGTGTAAACGATTTTTCATAAGAATTTTGGACCTGGAAATACTACATTGCACTTTAATAAAAAATAAATAAATGTCTGGTGCTTAGAGGTGTAATGGGATTTTCAAAAAATAAATTGCAATGTAATTACTCAATTAACCTTGGACTTTAATATTTTAAACCTTTTCTTTAGGGGCTTTTTTGTATTTGCAAACATTGTTTTCTGTTATTATCATGTTTTCATGGGGCTATTTTGGGCTTTTCACACTTCATTTTCTTTTTCTTTTTTGTTAATTTGGGGCTGGGGAGAGGTTATTTTAGTATTTCAATCAATTAGAAAAAAAGAAAGTTGTAGGTGCGTGTGATGCACGCGTCTGCGCGTGAGGCGCTCCATCCCCTTCAGGCAGCATGCGTTGTAGATGTGGGCGGCACCTCATAGCCTCCAAAAGATGCCTTTCAAGGTGTTTTCCAATTCCTCACGGCGGATCCAACCATGTTGGGTGGCACATTTGAGTCTATTCACGCCGGTTTGGTCTCAATTTGGTTTTTTTTTCTTTCTTTTCCTTCTTTTTCTTCCTCAGATTACATGTTGTCTATGCAAAAAATAATACATACCCTTCAATTTGTTTTTTTTTATCCGGTCCCTCTTCTCTTAATTACAATTATTTTATTTACATTTATGATTTCTAATTGTATTTTATTTTTTATTTCATCCCTAGTAATTTAATTTTTTTTTTCTTATTTTTTTTATTAATTTTGATACTCTTTTTTTAATTGCTATTTGTTTTGAATCATTTTGTTGATTGATTGTTTTTCAATTCATCCCTAAGAATTTATTTTTATTTAATTTTTATGTCAAATTTGGTTCTGATTCTTTTAATTGCTATTTTTTAATCAATTGATTAATTGATTTGTTTTTTTCAATTTCATCCCTAAACATTTAATTTCTTTCATTTTTTCCATAAACATTTAATTTTTATGTCTAATTTAGTCTTTATTCTTTTAATTGCTATTTTTTTTGTTTTAAATAATTTTCTTGATTAATTTTTTTTTCAATTCATCCCTAATATTTAATTTTATTTAATTTTTATGTCGAATTTAGTCTTAATTCTTTTAATGGATATTCTTTGTTCAACATTTTTTTTCATTGATTTGTTTTTTCACATGTTCATCCCTCAATATTTATTTCATTAAGAATCTTGCTTCTTTGTTTTTTTGGGTTTCCATTAATAGGGTCACCTCGATCTCAAAACCTGGTTCATAGATCTGAAAAATTAGCCTGTGTCATCCCAATTTCAAGTCCTAGGTCATGTGTTTGATTTGTTGTCCTGGGTTTACTCGAGGTTTTTTTTGTTCTTTTTTATATGTACTTTTCCATCATATCAGTAGATGTTCATTCCTTACATTCTATGTTCAGTTTAAATTATTTGAAATTGTTCAACCTAATCGACTCAATGACCCGAGTCTTAAATTTTCTTTGAGTTCTTTAAAAACACTAGCATCATATGAATTGTTTTTGTGTTCAGGGTAATTTTTTCCCACCCACAATGTAGCAATTAACCTAAGTTTTGAAGATTCGCCTGGTTTTTTTATCCTTTATTTTTTTGGGGATTGTGATATGTTGTTTTTTTTACTAATTTTCAAAATAACTCGGGCTATCTCAAATTTTAAATTAATCATTTTTGTTAAATTCGTTCCTTTATTTTTTCTTAAATATATCATCCAATATGTCATCATCTTCATATTTGTTCTAAACATTTTTTTTAAGTTTAGAAACAACTAAGCTCACGTGCACCGCACTTCAAATCATTTTTTTTAACTTGAAAAATATTGAGATGTTAAGAAGTCTAAAATTTAATGCAAACTAGAAAAAAACACTTTTTAAATACTAAAATTCAAACATATTGGATGACATATTAAGAAGGAGGCACATTTAATTGACCCGGACAAGTCATGGTTAATCTATAAAACCTGAGATGTTAATTAAATTAAATTAATTGATATGATGTGAGCATAGGATTTTAAATTCATTGTATTTTGAACATGGTTGCGAGGCATAATTTCATCTTCCATGATTTGTTTTGTGCTTTATATAAATTAGCTTTATTTTTAGGGATAAAAAAATTATTTTGTGGTAAAACATAAGCTTTGTGACAAAGAAAAATACATTTGCACTAGACAAAAAATGTATCAGCTTCTTGATTTATGATTATGATTTATTTATTTTTCAAAAAAACAATAAACAAATATGCCCTCATTTTTCTAATAAAAACATTATGACCCATAACGAGGCGCATATTAATGCTTATTATAATTAAGAATAAAATTGATTTTAATCCCAAACTTCAAGATGTTTATTTTTTCTTGGTTTGAGTGAAGAGAGAGGAAGTGGATGGATTCCAATAGTAAAGACAGAAAGTCATCGTTTACACTAATTAAGACCATAAAAAGAGTTATTTTGGTGTTAATAAGTTCCTTTCGATGGGGAGAGTTTATCCTAGGCTTTTTTTTTCCCTTGAACTTGCCTTATATGGTAGATTTGAGCCTGCAAACAACTTTTGTTTCGCATTGATTGTGGGTTTTCATAACTTTTTTGGGTTCTTCATGGCCATGGATATGTTTTACAATGTGTTTAGGGTGTTTTTTGGGTCGAAGTGTGGTTGAAAATGAGTTTTGTTTTATCTAACACTTCACAACCCAATTATCTAGTGACTAGAGATCGATGGAATCCAGGCAGTGCAGGTAACACATCATTTGCCTTAGTGAGGCAGGCGACATGTTGCCTGCTACTTTTTTATCTAAAAATTTAGTGCCCCTCAAGAAAATTTTAAAAAATAATAAATAAGAACTAGGCATTGGGCTGCTCTAGGTCTGCGCGCCCGAGCCTTTTTCTTAAGGCATATATGTTCTGGGCCAACCAGGCCCAAGGGCCTAGGCCTTTTTCCTTCTTCCCCCTTTTTTTTCCAAAATTTTACCCATCACAATTTGACCCCTTTTTTTCTTGCTTAATTTGTTTTCATTTTATCGTTTAATATTTTATTATTTATTAATTAAGCAACGTAAGTTGTTTCGGTTTGGAATTTTTTATTCAGTTACCTCAGTATTTGGTTGGTTCTTGATTTTATAGGTGTCTATTTGAGATAAAAATTTATTATTGAAAAAAAAATGTTTAGTCTAATTGAGTCTATGACCCGAGTCTTGAGTGTAATTGGTTAACTTTGATTGGTTAAGAATTGAGTTTCATAATTTCTTTGGTTGCATTAATAGTTCTGTGTTTATTTAATTCAATGCATACATGAACTTTTTGGTTTGCGATTAAGAGTTTTTTTTAAAAAAAAACATCTAGAAAATGTTGTTGTATTGAAAAAATAATTGGTGAAGCGCGGGTCAAATAGGTAGTATAAACTAAAAGATGTGATGTTTTTATTATGCACCACCTCACAAAACACTATTCATTTCAATAGTGTTTTATTTTTCTTTGCCTTTGCTTTTGGTTTTTTTTTTTAAATCTACAAAACACTATATTTTTCTTTTAGTTTATTGAAGATTGAGCTTCATAATTTATTGTTGTTCGCTTTATATGTAGTTAGCTCGGTCTTATAACTTGTTTTACAGTTTTTGTGGGTTAACTCAGTTGACTTGAGTTTTTTTTTGTCATTTTCAAATTGATATTTTTTTTCAATTTCAACTTTCAACATTAGATTAATTGAGAATTAAATTTCATGATTTACTTTTATTTGCTTTCTATGAGATTATCTTGATCTCATAACTCAGTTCATAGGTTTGACAGGTTAACCTAGTTGACTCGATTTTTTTTTCTTTTTTTTAATTGGCATTTTTTCAATTTCATCCTTCATCATAAAGTTGATTATGAATTAGGCTTCATGATTTATTTTAGTTTGCTTTCTATGAGATTATTCTGGTTTTATGACTTAGGTCACGTGTTTTGCGGGTTAACTCAAGTAGATTCAGATCATTTTATTATGTCCTGGTTTTAAATTGAGCTTCTTTAACTTTCAACATTAAAAATAGGTTTATTAAAAAGTAGGCTTCATAATTTGTTTTGATTTACTTTCTAAGGGGTTATCATAGTCTTCATGACTTGGTTGTAGGTTTGGAAGTTTAACATGGGTTAACTTAGATAATTTTTTATGAGGTTATCCCAATCTCATGACTCAGGTCACGAGTTTGGCAAGTTCACTTAGACTAAATTTTCTTTTTATCTTTTAATTAATATTTTTTTAATTTTATTCTTCAACATTGGGTTGATTGGGAATTGAATTTCATAATTTATTTTGATTTGCTTTATATAGGGTTATCATGGTCTCATGATTCAGATCGAGAATTTGGTAAGTTAGCCCAGGCTGGCCCATATCGATTCAAGATGTTGTCGTTTCAATATTATTTAAAAAAAATTATTGTCTTGAAATTTTATAAATTAAACTACTTTTTACTAGTTTTTTTGGACTCATCATGTCAATTAGATCATATCAACTTATGTCAAGTAAAACAAATTATTAGAAAAAAAATTAGCAATACCCGAATTCCTTTTTTATATATTTTTTTAAAAAAATTGATTCACCTTGTGCGTAACAACGAATCTAGTCTTTTATCTATAGTGCTCGAGGGTGTTACACCAATTTAAATTGATGAAGTTTCTCCGTTAAGTTTCCGAGTCTTCTTTTGTTATTTCCTGACCTGATAAATATCACACACACACACACCCCTTTTTGTTGATATATATAAAAAAAAAAAAAAAAATTGGCTCAAAAATCTTACTTAGATGGGGTTTATCTTTGAGGCTTGAAATGCATAAGCATGGATTTATATCTTGATTCTTGCATATTGGTTGATTTGCTGGACGTTTATTATTCCCTCATGAAAGTCAGCTAGGTATGCTTTTTGAAACTAAGAATTCATATGGAGGATTTTGATTTTCTCTGTTTTTTTTTTAATTCAAAAACCATTGTGATCTGATGTGAAGAAATTATTTATTAAAATTCATATGGACTTTCATTGGACAAAGAAATAATTTAAGAGAAACCGGAAGTTTTAGTGAACAGATATCTGTGTTTGAATATTTCTTTCTGTCTTTAGGAGGTTTTTGTGAATTAATGCGTTTTGAGTATTTATTTATTTGTGAAGTGAATGGACTCAGGAAATAGTTGAAGTTAAATGGACTGGGTCTGAATTTTTATGTTGGGTTCCAGTGGCTCATGATTTATTCTTTTCTTTTTTTTTTAGCCTTTGGAGCAGTTTTCTATTGGATCAAAATATATGAATTAATTCATTATTCCACACGAAAAGATCTAATGATATGTGAATTCGTTCAACTTTTAGGATATTTATTACTTGTGTTTATTCATGTGCAATTCATTAAAAATTATACATGTTACGAAGCATTAAAAAATAAATTACTTCTTTTTTTCTCGTGATAAAAAGAAAAAACATTTTGAGGGTAATATTGTAGATTGGAAAAATAAAAATGGTGATTTTACCCTTCTCAAACAAAACCATTGGTCTAGCTAATTAAGGGTAATATTGTCTTTTTATAAGATGTGTTAGTCATTATTAGATTGATAAAGGACAACTCAATCTTTTTATATTTTTAAAGCATAATAAAATAACTAAATTACTCTTAAAAATAAAATTTATTTAATTTGTGTCTATAGGCTTTTTTGAATTTTCACTTTTTAAAGTACAGTAAAATGACAAAACTACATTTAAAAGCAAAAAAAAAAATAACTGATATCCAGTGGCTTTTTTGTATTTTTCATCCTAGTATTTTAGTTATAATCAAGTTAACTGAGAAAAAATTTGGTATTTTAATAAATACAAAATATTATTGTGCGTGCATTACATACGACAACACATCCATTGCTCTGCTATGTTCAGGCAATGCATACGGTAGATTACGACAACCAAAGATGGCCTTCCTTGACGTCGCTGTAATCGTCTTGGTGGCCCCTCCCTCCCTATATAGCGCGTGTAGCTTACTAACCTCTGGTTTGACATCGATGATCTTTTCTCTCTTTTTTCCTTCTGTTTTCTCTCCTCGCAACTAATCCTCTAAATTTTCAAAGCAACCTTTCAATTTATTTTTTCTTCAGATTCGATTCATGTTCTTTTGATTACTATTCATTTATTTGAAATAATTTATAAAATTTATTTTCTTCAATTTCATCATCATTCAATTTTTTCATATATCAAATTTAGTCTTATTCTTTCGATTGTCATTTGTTTTATTTGAGATAATTTTTAAAATTGAACTTTTTTTTATGATTTCATCCTCTTTTTGTTTTTTTTTTCCTATCGATTTATTCTTTATTCTTTTGATGGATATTTTTTTACTTTGGTAAATTTTTTAAATTGATGTTTTTTTTTTCGATTACATCCTTTAACATTATATTGATTGAGAATTGAGATTTTTTATTGAGCCTCGATTTAGAAATTCACAGGTTACGAGTTTGGAAGATTAGCCCGGGTTTAGGATATTAGCTCGGGTTTTCTTGGTTTTTTCTACATTTTTTAAACTCATATTTTTTTCAGTTTTATCCTTTATCATTTATTTAATTAGAGATTAGGCTCTGTTATTTTTTTTATTCTCTTTCTATAGGATTTTTCACTATCTTCGCAAATGACTAGGGTCATCTCGAGTCTTTTTTAATTTAGCTTTTTTTAATATAATTTTTTTTAATTAAACTAGAATAATTGATTGAGTGGTTGAGGATCCCATCATGATATTCACATTTCTCATTTAGACTGTACTACATAAGGAATATCGGTTGTATGGGATATAATGGAGTTAGGGTAATACACCTAATGTTCAGAAGATATTGATGAGCATTTTTTAATGATAAAAGTATATTAGTTTTTTGACAAAGGTGTGAAAGCAATTAATGATGTAAGAATAGGCAAGTATATGAGATTGATGAATGGGATGTCAAGGTATGAAATGATTTTGATATGTATTTCCTGGATAGAATCCTCCTTTCGATTCATCCTCTATCATAACATTGAAATTTACTACCAAACTCCTGATCCTTTCCAATTTCAAACCTTACTCAACTTTTTCTACAATAGCCACTACTTCCATGAATAACCTTATGAGTAACAGGAGCTTTTAAAATGTAATGAAGGTGATAATGAGTACTATTTTTAGCCAAAAATGAGTGAATTTGCTATTTTGCACAACCTTATCCATATTCCCTAATCGACTTATCGATATTCTTTGAAGGTTAGATCTGGTTAGAGACTCTTTCAAGCCATGCTCCTATTATTTTAAGAAGGCGCCGACCATATTTCAAAGCCAATCAATCTTTCATACCAATGACAAATCAAAAAGCTCGAACTATTCTTAGCATTTTCTTCTTGGATGATATTCAGGCTAAAACAAAAATGAGGATGTTTGATGCATCTGGTTTGTAGAAAATTACAGTGAATTTTAAGGCGAGACATCATGAATCTTTTGATGAGCTCGGGGCATTGAATGTAATAATTTGCAAACTTTGATAAACCAGATAAGTATCGGAAACAAGCTTTTGATGTAGGTGTGAAAAGGGACAAAGGGGCACATTCATAGTGATCTTTTCAGTATTGACTTCCATGTGTGGGGGCTTCCTTTCAAAGCGAATGGTTTGTCTTATCATATCGGTAAACTGAATCATCTCCTTTGTCATGAAATTATCTAGCTTTTGATCAGGCTGGACTCTCTTATTTGCTTCTTATAGATCTTGCTAAGGGTTGGCATTTTAGGGTGGGCCTATATTTCTTCTGCAAATGAAAGATATGCAATGTTGCAAAGCTAATAAATATGATATGTATGTGAAGAAAAAATAAGGTAAATTGAATACGAGTTTGCCTTTCAAGGGGTGGCAGTGGTCGTCACCTAGTGTTTTATTACATCGACAAGGGAATTCATATTCATGTCAATTAATTTGTAATAAATCAGACTTGTATAATCTATATGATGACTATTTGCCACCCAAAAAGTCCTGGAATTCAGGATGCTACATGTTGGGCTTTTCTTTACGCAATTTACTTTTAACACATATAACATAGGGATAGGTTCTAGTTTTTAAATGAACATGGGTAGGTTTTCTACCTGGTTTCAAAAGGAGTCTCAGAGCTGCCTAGTGATGGTCTTCGTAAAAACAATATAGGAGTGTTGCGAGGAATGACTAAAGTATGTATATCCATCATTACCAAGTAGGCACTCAGATATGAATTTGTGTGTCACGCATCAGAACCCTAACCAATATTCATAAGGCAAACCGTTAATCCCCCACCTAACCTAGAAGTTTATGAGTGCTTTCAAAAATTAAAACAGGTGATATATGAAGAAATTAATTATACAATAAACAAATGCATGTGCAATATAAAAATAAAGCATAAAAGAATGCAAGTTGAAAATAAAAAAGACAGGCAAAAGCAGGCAAAAGCAGTAAAAATTTAAAGCATAAAAGGATGCATGTGAATTAAAAAAAAAAAGTACAGACTAACAAATATAAAACACAACAATCAGACAAACAAACAAACAAAGCTTAGTCCACTCTTCCCTAATGGAGTCGTCATTATGGCGCACGTGTACGGCGTCGCAATGACCGTCCTTCCAGGTTAGGATCTCTTTGGTGATGGGGGAAAGAACAAGGAATTCTTGTTTCTTATTAGTAAAGCCTACTCATTCTAGAGTCAACATATTTGTTTTATTTTTTCTTTAATATCGGGAATACATCTCACGTAGAATTTCATAATTCTTGATATTGGGACAAACAAAATAATTTTTTTGTATTTTTAAAATGGAGGCTAGGTTCTTTTGGCTTTAATAAACTAGTTACTAAATTAAAAAATGTATGTAAAAATAAAAGGGCTATTTTATGATGTTTTAATATGCTAAAATATCCAAATATCATTTACTTTTGAGAGTTGGCCATAAGCAATTTAAAATAAAGTTGTATTTTTAAAAAAAAGATTTTTTTTTGTTGTTGTTTTTTGTGGAAGGGACCCAATTTGTTTAATATTGAAAAGGCACATCACGTGTAAGTCATAATTCCAAATATTAAATATATGAGGGCAAAAAAAGTAGGGAATTCAAAATTAATTGCAAAAATAATATTTCAAAAATAAAAATTTATTAAAAAAATAGACAAAGACCGTGTTAGACAAGATGCAAAAAAAATGTTTTCATCAAGGCTATTTTAACCACGATATCAATTAAAGGCAGATTATCGCTCATCAACACAAACCCAAACAATGTTAAACATCCACACAAATCTTATTAGTTTCATGAACTTATATTCAATTTTCATGCTAGTTCAAATAAATCATCTTCAATCCAAGCACAACCCATGAATCAAGATTTAATATTCAAATTAACAAAAACTCAACCCTAAATCATGAGTCAACATTTAATATTAATTTACGATCACAATCCGAAAAATAAACTCATAATTCAACGCAAATTATCAAACCAAAAACACACATGAATTCAAATCAAATAATGTTCAAACAGTCCAAAAATATACACAACAATATACAATATGTCTCAAATCTCACAATGTCATAACAATTTGTCCAAAATAGTTTGAGTTTATAGATTGACCTTTTGAGGCATTTAAAATGTCCATGATATACTGATATCGACACTAGAAGACTGCTAGAATAGTGGCAGTGCGCGTACCACGCGCCACAAACACATCTGAAACATAGGTTCACGTGTCTTTACTGCTGGAAGGGAGCATGCTGGTGGATCTGATGCTCCTCCATCTCTTCTTTGCTCTTATATCGGCGATGCTCCTTCACGCTCTTTGAGGAAAAAGATCTATCATTCCAAAGTTTTGGTACTATTTTCCTTCTTTTTTTCTCTCGCGATTGTTTCTCCTCCCTAGTACTCCCTCACCATGATTGTTTCTAACTGCTGCTAGGTCATCGATGAAGGGTGGTTGTCATCAAAAGACATGAAAAAATAAGGGTCGAAGTAGGTTTTGTTACTGTTAATGGTAGTTACGAGGACACAATAGAGATGGAAAGAAAGGGAGACTGTGAGGGCTGGATGACTTTATGGTTAAGAAGGAGACCGAGATGGTGGTTAGCAATGGTGTTGTCGGGTTAAAGAAAAACATTTGAGATTATTGGTGATGGAGTTTAATTGTAGTGGCTTGGAAGAGGACAGGGAAGGAGAGTCTCGATGGCTCGTCCTTAAAAGGTTTGGTGATGGTGGAAAGTGTAAAGTGGAGATAGAAGGTGGCATTAAAGGTGCAATGATACTGGAGAGAGAAAGGTGGTTATCGATAGTGGTTTGTTTGGTTATAGAGGCTGGTGGTGAGGATAAAGGTATGGACTATTTTTGTGAAGGAAGGCTGGTAGATGAAGGCAGTCAGTAGTGCTACAGGTGAGGATGATGAGGGTGGTGAGGAGGATGATTAAGGTTGTTATAGATGATGTTAGTTGTGGTCGCTGGCAAGGAGCTGGCCTGATGGGTTTAGTGAGAAAAGGAAGAGGGTCATGCTTGTAATTAAGGGTGATCATTTTCGGTTCGGTTCGGTTCCGTTTTTATCAAAAACAAGTAACCAAACCGAAATTTAAAAAAAACCGAAACCGGTTCAAACCGACCAGTTTCGGTTCGGTTCGGTTCGGTTTTTAGGACAAAAAATGGTTCAAACCAGTTTGGCTCGGTTTTTTAGTTTGGCTTGGTTTTTTGCCGGTTTGGCTTGGTTTTTCTCGGTTTGGGTTCAGTTCGGTTTGGTTTTTTCGGTTTTAGGCTTATAAAACCCATAGTTTTTAAAACCAACCCGGTGATTGACCCGGTATAATGATCGGGTCACGGGTCAGATGGGTTGACCCGGGTCAACCTAAAAAAAAAAAAACCTTATAAAACCTTACAATGCAACACCTTACGGTTCGGGAGCAAATAGTTGCATGCTTACAATAAGCATGAAACTTACGAGAGATGGAGTTGCATGAGTGGAAGAAAACTAAGTGCTTGGAAAAGTCAAAAAGCATAAATCCCAAAACCCCACAACTTACACATGTTGAAGATAGACTGCTAAAAGAAATGATCAATCTTGTTGGCTTTTTAATTTTTGATTTCTTCGCAGTTAAGGACTTGAAAATGTTGGCCATATAAGTTTGCAGACTGTCATAAAAATATGAACGGACAAGTTAAATTTTCAAGTGTCCTCAAAGAATACACATGAAATACAAAATGATTCTTGGCCTAGAAATGCAGTAAATCTAGAATGGTTGACCTGTGCATGAACTCAGTAAAACATAGAATTTCATTTCACTTGAAGGTCTTCCACGACTCTAAAAAGAATGTCTTCAGTGGCATTGAAATAATGAGTAAGTTACATATTTCTCCAATGCTCCCATTAGCATTCTCTTAAATAATTACTGAGAGAATCAGGCGTTGCTAAAAATGGTCGTTGGAGATTATATATTACCTCTTTATAGGCATGACAAGTTGTTATGTCACTGTTATCCTCGGCATAAGCTTTCCTTGATGACCTTGGTGAGCTATGGTCATTTGGGAGAAATAGTGCAGCATTTTCAGTGCCATATTCATCTGGATCAACAAGTAATAGGCCTGCAAACTCTGTCAGATCCTTTTCAACTGAAAGGTAATTCTGTACATAGATTTGTGCCTGCAGTGGCGAAGGAAAATTAAAATCCTCCCTGTGGCTGCCAAAGAAAGATAGCAATTGCTCTGCATCTACTTGGACTCAAAATCATACACAAGTAAACACAAATGCTTCTCATGCTCTAAATCCTCTAACATCAAGTATTTGACTTCGACTTTGAGTATCTCCCTGTCACTTTTGACAGCCGGACTGGTTACAAGCCTTATTGCTTCGGCCAGAAAATGGCTAAAAATCTTCAATAATTCTTTAATACATCGGAAAGCATTTTGTTTTTTATTTTATTTGTTTGTTTGGTTAAAATAAAATGTCAATGGCTGCCTCCTTTTTAACGTTTGCCTTCGCAAGCATGATGAATGGCCTGTGGGTAAAGGACATATAGCTTGTCAGCTTTCTAATATCAGGATGGGATTGCTTGATTGAGAGCACTTGTATATGTAGATGGTAAAAATTTGTATTTAAAAACTTACTTTCTCATACCAGAAAGGGAGAAAGCTAATCTGAGCATTTTGATCGTCAAAATCCGAGCGAATCCATGTTTTTGTGCATAGAAGATCGCGAACAAAAAATTAAAGAGATAACAGCAGTTTGATCTTACCTTGATTCGTAGAACTGAACTGAAGAGAGCCAAACAAGTAACAAGCTTGCCTTGAACTTAAATTCCTCTGCTCTTCTTTGCACTAGATATAGGTTTGAAGATTGAAGAAATTAGGTTTTTTGTCTTCAACTCTTCATGGTTTAAAAGGTTTGTAACGGTGGCGTTTTACTTATACATACATACATATACATATATATATATATAAGAAAACACAGTCGGGTCACACCCGGGTTTACCCGGGTCGACCGGGTTTCGCCGGGCCAACTTCCAGACGGGTTTTTACCTCCACCCGGACCGGTCCCAGGCCCGGGTCGGCTGGGTCGGGGATCGGCCGGGTCGCGGGTCGACCCGTCGAGCCGGTCCGGGTTTCAAAACTCTGATAAAACCGAAACCAAACCGAACCGGCTGGTTTTTTTTAATTTTAATCGGTTTTTTTTCACGGTTCGGTTTTTTCAGTTATTTTTTTATGGTTTTCTTGGTTTTTTTATTTTTTTGCTCATCTCTACTTGTAATGCTAGTGGAAAGGCAACCAGTGGTTTGGATTGGTTTAAGAGGGATGGAGAATTAATTATTCGGATGTTTTATTTTATTTTTTAAAACTTCTCTTCACAAAAGATCACAGGTTCTTTGTTTTCTTTTCATAAAGGAGGATAAATCTTTAGTGTGTTGTTGAATGTCTGGGAGGGGATTAAGTATAATTGTTTGTTTTATGGTTGAGTGACGGTTGGGTTGTTCTTTTTATGGGAAAAGGGAGGCTAGGTTTTTTTTAGTTTGTAGGTGTTGGGTATGTGTGACTTGGTAGGTGGAACGGTGTTTTGGTGTAGGTGATTTTTGTTCTAACTAATTTTCTCCTAAAAGTCTTCCCTTATTTCATGTGCGGTACAACTACCTATTATAGAAAAAACAAACTTGTCATTTTCCTTCTAATTACTTGGACCCAATCAACTAAGATAACTTTGATCACTCATTTTTCTTATTTTTGCACTTTTGGATCCCTTATCCAAATATTTTTTGTTTTTATTTTTCTTATTTTTTTTGTATTTTGATATCATTGAAAAAACAACGTCAACTTAATAAATTTGATCAATGATTTTGAAATTAGCGCGTTCAAAAACCAAATGTGTCGAAAGTAATTTTTTGAATTTTTAATTTTTTTGAAAGACGTTGAAAATGCCAAAAATGACGCAATTACATCAAAACATATTTTTTGAATTTTTTATTATTGTTTGCTATTTTTTGGATTTTTCAAAAAAAACAAGGAAAAGGGGTTCAAAAATCAGATTATGATAAGCTTTTTCAAAACTTGTGTATATATATGGTGGCCGAAACTAAAAAAGACAATGACGAAAAACAAACTACTAATTTTTTTATGATTTCAAGAAAACCTAATCAATTAAATCTAAATTATCCTAAATCAATATTTATCTCCAAAAATCCCTAAGAATGAAGATATATTTTAAATTTAAAGCAAGTGAGTGAACTCTATGTTTCTTTGAATCAAGATTTACAACAAACCATAAAAATTTCTTTTCTTGTGATTTTTTTGTTCTTTTTTTATATGACTTTATTTAATCATGGTCACAAATAATTTCTTTTTAAAAAACATTGATGTCGCAACTAGTTTTTAGAGAAAATAAAAAAAAACCTCGACAATAATGGAGTATAAGCTAAGTTATAGCCTTACTCTAATACTAACTAATGTGAAACCCGTGAATATAAAGATCAAAAAACCCATAAACAAATCTACTCTTCCCAAGAAAGCTAAGATCATATTTGTACTTGAGTTTGACACAACGATAACATGTACTAAACCATCAAGACTATATGTATGAGCAAAACCTCACACATAATAATAATTGATGAAATCAAAGTTTATACCCCCAAAAAGCTTAAATACAAGTTAAATAATTATATTTATAATAGGTAAAACTTTCTAAATATTGATGGCAAAATAATAAAAGAGTTCTAAATAAAATAAAATAATCCTAAATCAACTAGGAAATTAATACAATTCTCGCACACTAGCTTTTGGACCTTATTTGAAAGCCTTTATGATGTTTGATTGCCATGATATTTTAAACTAATATATAATAAGACCTCTAGAAATGTCTAGTAAAATTTCATCCTGATCCAGTAGTTGAATAAAAAACTATACTTATTAGAGTTAAATTATGCATTAAAACGAAAGCCTCTAATTGCCAAAAATAATTAGCTCATGAAGTAGATGTATCAGGCCTCTCTTATGCATGAATTAAATTGAATAAGTTATGTCTTATTGCATTAGTGTCAACCCACCACTGCTCAAGATTTTGTATCAAGTTGATTTAAAAAACAACATCGGACATGTTCATTTATGAAACTTCATTAGCAAGGTTATCAACCTTGTTAATATTGGCTTCAGCAATCATTCTCTTTCTTGGATTACTTTGTTGAGCCATAAATTTACAGTCATTGGCTTGGTGCCTTCTCTTGTTGCATCATTTACTATTAAACATGTTTGGCGATATTTTTCCCTTTCACAACAAATTTTGCCTTAGACCCTATACTAGAAGAGTTAGCTCCTAACTTATTCTCCTTTTCTAATCTTAGTCTCAAAATGAGGTCTTCAACCCCCATTTCTTTGCTTTTATACATATAGTAATTCTTGAATTCTTTCAAAGATAGTGGCAATTCTTCAATAATTACAGCCACTTGGAACGTTCACTTTTAACCATATATTTACCATAACTATCATGCTATGTGAGTTGAAACTCTGAAACGTGACTCAAAACGATCCTTAAGTCAACCATCTTGAAATCTAAAAAAATTTTATTTATAAACTTTTTCATAACAGCAATTCCAACCTTAAATGTTTTGTCCAAAACTTTTCAAAGTGCCTTTGCACTTTTGATTGAATTACACGCCTCATATTGTGTACTAGCTACATATGTAACATGCGCTTCACCATGGGTTATAATTTTTTAAAAAAAAATATTGAGTATACAGGCTACTTCAATGTGTTTCCTTACATTAAAAAAATTTAAAGTGTAAATTGAAAAGTTTATGCAAGCATCTATTTAAATAAATCGATAATCATTTTTTTAAATAAACAAAAAAAAGTCATTAACAATAAAAAAAATTAAAAAAATTGAGAGAAAAATGTAGATCAAGATATTCAATTATATAAAATGAAACACTCACCAGATTGTGTTTACTAAACTTGTTTATTTAAATCAATGAAAAATAAATCTACACCCTAAGAAACCAACGACTTAAGATAAATACAAATAAAACTGACTGAATAAACTCACGCCAAAAAAATATTACACAGGGTCGAATACATCAGCAATATTATTTTAAAATGAACATTTTTTTATTTTCAAAAATAAATTTAATTTGTATAAAACTAAAAATAATATACATGGAAAAAGACATGGAAAACGCGTGACTTAAGTCACAAGATTGAGATAAACCCTAAAAAAAAATTAAAAATAATCACAAAACCAATACTAAAAAAAAACTAATGTAGAACAATAAGATCATACAAAGTTGAATCCCCAACAATAAAATATCGAAAGATGATACCGTGAAAAAACAATCAATTACACAAAAGGATCTAAAACCATTAGGGTGAAAAAAAAAACATTAATTAGAGGGATAAAACTTTCAATTGGAGGGTTAAATTGAATTGAAAATATCTATAATAAAAGGAAAAACAAATATAAAAAAATGATGGTCAAACTAGAATAAAAAAACAAAAAATTTGATTGAACGATGAAATTGAAAGATAAAAAAATTTCAACAACAGCGCCAAAAAAAATAAAAAATAATAAGTACCGAAATAAAAAACAAAACATATGAGAATTAGGGATGGTAATTTAATCTGAACCCGAAGGATAATGGATAGAGTATGAATATTATCAAACCCGACCCGAAACTCGCCGCGGCCTAACCCGAAACCCACCCGAACCTAACCTGAAATATATATTTATATTATATAAATATACTTATAAAACATTTAGATTTGTTTTTAATACAATATAATATATATACATACCTTAATATATTATATTGTACACATATATGAACAATATTTAGAATTTTATCATTTAATATAAATAAAATAGTTAATATATATATATATATATTAACTATTTTATTTTTTATTACATAATAAATGATAGTAGATAATAGATACTCATTGGATACCCAAAACTCGATGGATAGTTTATGGATATTTAAATTTCTTATCCGATGGATAACGGGTAGGGTATAGATATCAAGAAATCCAACCCGCAGGTACCTATTGCTATCTAAATTGAAAAAAAAATTCTATAAAAAGAATTAGAACTAAATAAGAAATTAAAAGAGTGAAGACTAAAATTAAAAAAAAAAACATATGAAAAATTGTGATTAAAGGATTAAAATGAAAAGAAAAAACTTCTACAAATAGACTAAAAAGAAGATAAGAAATTAAAAGAATAAGGACTAAAATCGAAAAGTAAAAAACAAAAAGGACAACTATATATATTACCTATCAGGAGAGAGAAAATAAAGGGGGGCAATCAAACGACCACTAGCGACAATCCGACCACTTTTAGACACCATGTGTCACTCCAAATTAAAGAGGACATGGTGGCGCGTCCAGAGAGACAGTGGAAGGCTATTTTTTGCCACCAGGTGGCGTTACACATGTTGTCTAAATGGCATGGGTGCCACCACTCGCTGGTGCATTTTAAGCAAGCGCCAACAGCTTTTCTCTTTAAATAATAGGACTCAATTATCCATCTATAAGAATTGAACCTAAGCTCTAGATAATGAGGAAATTTAGAATTTAAATCATGTGACTTTTAAGCTGGAAATCTATCAAGGTATTGTTGAAAGAAATCTGGATAAATTGATTAGATTCTTCCTTTCATAGATTGAAAGAAATAATTTTTTGTGGCTCGGACCCAAGACCAAATTTTAGTTGACAAAAATAATATTTTGTAGCCCAAATATTATTTTACAATAAACTTAAACTCAAGCTCGATCCTCAAGAACGAGCTGACACACGCGTGTATGTGGATTTAAGTCTAAAACCTACTTTACTTAGAATTTATTCCCTCTTAAAGCTTTGTTGTCTTTTAAACTCAAATTTGACTTATCATCTTCCTATTTTATAAAAAACAAAAAAAAAAATCTTTGTGGAATAGAGTTCTTTTAAGGAGTTTTAGGTTTCACTAAAAACATGTAAATCAAAAATTCTTTGAGATCAATTTTTTATTTAAAACATATTAATGTTCCATATTAAAAATTAAATTCTAACAAAATTTGTATAATAAAAATAAATGAACCTTATTTTTAATTTAATCTCAAAAACACTCTTTAAGCATGGCCTTATACAAAATTTCCAACATTTCTAAATTCAATTGAAAGTAAGAAAGACAACATCAATGTAATGTTGAAATTTTTTTACATATATTAAAAAAAAAACAAAGAAAGAAAGAAAGAAATGGAGCTGATCAGTATGAATAACCAATTGTTTGCATAAGAGAAATGTTAAATATGCATCCAACTCGCATACAAAATACAAAAAGAGTAAATAGATAAACAATATATCTAAAGAAAGATAAAGCCTTCCAAGGAAACAAGAGGGTTCTCAAGAGACTCATTCCCCTCCTGCTGCTGCTGCATCAGAACGGTGCCGTTTACCGTCTCCTCCTTCTTCCTCTCCGCTGACCTCCCACCGGCTTCTCCAGTCACCTTTCCAGGACTCGCTCCGACACGACCCCTCCCAACTCCACCCGCCGTCCTAGTCCCCGGCGACCTTCCAAAATCCCTCCTGACACCACAGGACCCCACATTACGCTGCCCAGCTGCAGTCCTGGTCATCACCTGACCGGTCGTCTTCGCCGGAGGTTTCGGCACCCTTTCTCTGTCTCCGGTGTGCGGACGCTTTTTTGGTACTTTGGCAGGAGATTTGTTGACCCTTTTCTTGCTTGTAACCTCATCTTCTCTTATGTCTGTTATTGTAGTGGTGGTGGCGGCAGTGGTCGTAGTTGCTGTTGAGAGAGTGTCAGTGATATTGCTGCATATTTCTGATGCTTGAGAGATTTCCTGGTCCTCTTGATGTTTCTTATTGTTTTTTTGTGTTAGGATTTTTGGTTCTTGGGTTTGTGTTGTTGTTGCTGCTGCTGTTGTTGATACTGGATCAGTAGTTTTCTGTGGTTTGACGATAATGGGGGTTTCTGAGAGGACTTCTTTGACTGTTTCTTCTTCAAGTGGTGGTGGGGTTCTTGTGGCGGTGACATTGGGTTTGTGGGGTTGTGGCGGTGAATGGTGATGGTGGCGGCTTGGTGGTTTTGGGTGACCTGGTCCTCTTTTGGTGGTGTTGGTGTAGCTAAAACAGCAACCCATTAGGCGGAGAGAGAGAGAATGAGATAATATCGGAATTTGCAGTTTGTGTAGTTTTGAAAATCTGAAGTCTTAACGGCTATTAAATGTACACTTTCTAATTACTGGTTGTTAAGCTAGAAATGACAATTGAGAAGGCCTTCCAAACAATTAAAATGGGGTATGATAATAGATACTTACTAGATGGATAAAAGGGACTTTTCTTCACTATAATAAATTAAAAATTTTGATAGAATATCATTTGAAACAAAATTAGTAAAATAATATAGTTTTATTTTATAGTGATTCTAAAACACAATATTTACTAGATATTATTATTTTTAAATACAACAAGATAGTTATCACACTTTAGAATAATGATATATAAATATGTTGTGTTTTTGAAGTGTAACAACTATTAATCAGCTAGTTGGATACAATTTTATAACTGGTTAATCATTTCACATAAAATAATCATAATTATATGAATTTTTTCTTTCAAATATGTTTTATAAGTCTAAGTTTAGGAGAAGATCTGGTCGCGTCAAACCAAAATATTAACTCAAAAGAACCATAACATTTTATTTAACCGTTTGATTGCGTTCAAATTTGTATAAGATTTTTCAAAGGCTATTTTTCTTACAATAGCATGAAATCACTACTCCGAATATCAGATCTTTAGTTCTAGGGTCGGTTTTGGTAGTATTTTTATTTTCCTTACAAGTCAATCAACTAATTAGCTCTAAATTTAAATAAATATTTTTTTATAAATCGTGATATAAATTAAAAAAAATCATGATCCTCGACACGACATTAAAAAATATGATATTTTACTAAATAGTTTTTCTTATGTGTTATTTTACTATATATTTACATTTTAAATGTTAAATGTACAATTTATGGAGATAAAAGGTAGGCATAAGAGGAAGACAGATAAAAGTGAGCTAATGAAGTTGCTGTGGGGTTTTGATTGAAGCTCCAAGGAGTGTGGGGGTTGGGAGCCTGGTGGGTATTATGAGAGATTGATGGGACAGATCCGATGTAATTATGTGAAGACTCTTAAAGAGATTTTATTAGACTGATGGCGCATTGCATCTCAATAAAAAGTATTAAGGTTATCATTTTTTTTTCAATTAAAATAAAATATTTTAGTTTTAAAGTGTTTTAACGTGCTGTTTCAGAGTTGTATTGTTCGTATATATATTCAACAAACATAATTTAAATTTAAGATAAATTAATTATAAATTATACAATACAAATACAATGTTAAACAAATATAATTTCAAAATTTAAAATATTTCTAAATAGTTAAGATTAAATAGATCTTTAACTTAAAGTAATTCAACTTAAACAAAATATCAAAATATTATGAAAGTAAAATGTTTTAACACAAATATTTTAAATATAAAGTTAGGTCAATGTTATCAAGGCTAATGAAATATAAAGCATCCCTTGTTTTGCTTAAATTCCTACAAAGTATAAACATGAAAAAAAAAAAACATGAATATAAACCATATATATTAGTGATAAATTTAATTTTAAAAAATTAATATCATTGTTAATGAAAATAGTAATAATAATTTTTAATATTATTATTAATATCATTGTTATTGAAAATATTAATGAAAAAGAGCTTTTTATAATTAGATGATTTAATTAATTAAATTGAACAAGTTTCAATTTGATTCAATGGCTTTTCAAGAGCGGAACGGAACATGTGGAATGAAACCGGAACATTCCGGGTGAAATTTAACCAAAAAATCCAGAACGGACCGAGATTTAAAATGAGATGAAATTTATTCCGTTTTGTTCTGTTTTTTGAATTGATATAAAATGTTTCGGCCATTCCGGACGAAACAGAACGAAATTGACAACCTTTAAAAACAAAAGCCTTGATGCTTTCACCGAGTGAAGTTGACAATTGCAATAAAAAAATATTTAGTGTTGTTATTTAAAATAATAATTATAAAAAAAAAATCATAGTTTTTTTAACTAAAATCTATTTGGAATTAGAACCTAAAGAAGAGATTATCAAAATTTAATTTTTTAAAATTAATTTTTTATATATTTTAAAATTAATTTAATATACTAATATCAAAAATAATTTTTTAAAAAATAAAATAAATATTATTTTAATATATTTTAAACAAAAAATACTTTATTACTACTCTCAAACACTCTCAAAGCCTAAGAGACATAAAACTGGGTAGAAGAAAAGGATGATAAAAGTTAACACTTGAAAGTCCTATTATTGCCCCAAACTACAGAATTGTCTGTTATCTTGATGCTCTCTCCTTATCAAACCTTGCTTCCACTTTGAAGGGCTAAGATCTTGGATTAGACAATTGAGAGTAAAGAGGGGACATTTGTGTACCATAAAATTTTCATTTGACTTGTAGTTTGAGACCTTTAGCATTGCATGCAAGGTAAATTACCTAAACAAAGAAACTGTATCCAAAATCAAAGTTTTCTTCTTGTCGGCCTTGAAAACTGCAATTCCAAACCAATTTCCAAAACTAAAAACAAACCCACTTTCCAACGATGAGGAAACAAGGTGCACAAACTAATGGACCACCAGAGGATGGAATAGACCAGCTGTTACTTGGAGGTGCCAAACGCTCATGGCATGTATACTCCGAGCCAGTGCCAATGGATGAAAAAAGAGAAATTTTATTAGGAAAAATAATGAGAACAAAGGATAAGTGGTTAAGCACAACAGACTGAATTTACAACAGCAGCAGAATAGAAAGACCTCGAGCTCATGCAACCTTGAGGATGATCTGCGAGGTTGGCCTCTTACAACTTGGTAACAAATTGCTTTAGACATCTGCCAAAGCTCATCGAGTTTCGGGTCCCTATAAATGATAACCAAATGCACAAGCCAATCCATTTGCAGTGAAATATAATAAAACGAGCATCCATCAGGAGAAAGGAAGCCGCGAGGAGGCAGACCGGTCGGATTCTATCATGGATTTGATGTAGAATTCACCTGCCTTGTATGATGACCTAACCATGGGACCAGATGCCACATATCGAAATCCCTGAATCATCCAAAGATAATAAGAATCACACGAGAAGTTCTAGTGCCAGCTACTGGCAAATTCAACAAAGGATGCTGCATCTGCCAAGTAATAATCAATGAATATCCAGTATTGTGGCTGGCATCACTAATGAAATATTAATACAAGTACATGGAACATCCACAGATCAGATCAATATCATTAGATGTAGTAATACTTCCAGCAGTATACTGAGAAACTGGGAAGGCTAAATATCATTTCTATTTGTAAGGGTTATTTAGACAGTCAACAGTTGTGTCATACATGATGCTGGCAGCTGATTTATCATAAAAGAAAACAGGTACACCACCGACAAGCCAAAGAACTTTGAACATATCTCTTTGACCAGGGAAATGACAGCATCCACTGTGTTCAATGCATTAAACCAGCAATGATTGTACATACATATAGATAAAGGTGGGCCCTATCAGGAGTTCAGCTGTTACCACTACTCATACTAGGATTAAAGAACCGCCGCTTGAAATCAAGTTTATCACAGTACAAACAGTCAGACAATGGCAGGGAAGAAATTGCAAACATATTCAGATTTACAACCTAGTCCCATAAAATTAGTTCCCGACAGAGCTAAAGACTGGGATCAAGGAAACTAATCAGTAATATATGTACTTTTATATATATATATATATATAAGGCATCCAACTTTAACAAATGAATTAGTATCTAATAATCACAAACTAATTTATGTGGATGCGTCTTCCAGGCAACCAAATTAGGTCACCCACAAACCTCAAGCTCTCAATCAAAGAATTAAAACCAGACAATGAAACAAGAGAGAAGCAACAGAAAAAAGAATATATAAAAGTCGGCTGTGTTCAAAATGGTGCTTTCATCAGCAATACTTGAATAGTCCTTCCGACATACAATACTTCTCCAAATTACAAATAGATTGGTGCAAGTGGCAGAGTAAGGACATATTTTAAAGGAATATCAAAGATACAGCAATGTACATGCATGCAATCTAACTTTAATGAATCCAGATAAACCTCAAAGCATAATTGACAATAATATCAAGAACATTAACAATAACAGCCAAAAACTTAGCTTCAATAAACATCAAAAGATGCACAAAGTCTTAAATGTATAAAAATTAAGGGATATAGGAACAAAATAAAACCCTAAGAAGCCATTGCACTGTTACTCGTATAAAAAACCCAAATCTATGTAGCGAAATTAATTACAGCATGGAAGACAGCCGCCCACCTCCTCAACTCACTGCCACTGATTCATCCTCTAGCATACATAGAATCAGTTATTTAAAAAGTCAAATAGATTGATACACTATGTGTGCTTTCCTTCATGGAACAAAATCAGATTCGCCACCAAATACAGAACTAAAATGGAGAGAATCTGGAGTTAACAATAGCTGCTATTAAAATATTTTTGAGTGAACGGACAGCAATTCATAACTTTAAAAAAGAGCGTAACTAACTCACAAATAGACAAAACAGTCCATTTCTTGATCCATTATTTTTGTTAATGGCATAAAAACAATATAGATCACAGAATACAAGGGGATTTCTAGTTTGCAATTTAACTAAAACTGAAACCATATGCATAAATCACAATTTAAAAAAATACAAGGCAGAAACATACCATTTCCATGCCAAGTGTTCTATACTTCTCGAAAGCATCAGGGGTAATGTATTCAGATACTGGCATATGACGTTTAGATGGTCTCATATACTGGCCAAACGTCATCACATCAATACCTGCAGCTCTCACCTTTTCCATTGTTTTCACAACTTGTTCAGGCGTTTCCCCACAACCCAACATTATTGAAGTCTTGGTAAGTGTCCCAGCTGGAGCATATTCTTTAGCCATCACTAAAACATCTAAAGATTGCTTAAAATTAGCACGACGATCCCGTACAGAACTTTGAAGTTCTTCAACTGTTTCAATGTTGTGAGCAAAGACATCCAGTCCTGATGTTGCAACTTTCTCTACACAACCACGGTCTCCTCGAAAATCAGGAACTACACCAAAACATTGCAAACAACATTAGAAAAGCACAATAACATGTTTGAACCTGACAAAATCCAAAATGCCAAGCTAATTATACATGCCTAAGGCTTCGATAAGCATGTTTGGCTTGAGTGTCTTCAACTTCCGCACAGTTTCTGCAAAATGACCACTCCCTTGATCAGTCAAATCATCACGATCCACACTCGTGATCACAACATAATCCAAACCCCACGACGCAATTGCCTCTGCCACATTAGTAGGCTCATTCGGGTCAGGCGGAGGAGGCGTCCGCGATGTCTTCACATTACAAAACCTACAACAAAATAAATCCAAACATCCTACATTCATTACAACTATCATTCAACAAATACTTATAAACTTTACAATTATTCATATTACCGGCAGCCACGAGTACAAGTATCGCCGAGAATCATAATCGTAGCAGTGGCAGTGCCGGTTTCGCCACCGGACCAGCACTCCCCCAAATTAGGACATTTAGCTTCTTCGCAAACAGTATGGAGTTTCAATTCTCTCAATTTCTTCTTAATCTGGACGTACTTTTCGCCGCCCGGAATGGCTTCTCTCATCCATTTAGGTTTTGGGAGTGATTTCTTTTTTTGTTCCAACTTCGACGGAGTAGGTGTTGTTGGATTGGAGGTCGATGAAATCGCCGAGCGCAGGGGATTCGGCGGCTAATCGAGCTCGCAGACCGGCTAGGGTTTCGGGGACTTGTGGGTGTTGTTTGGTGGAGGATTCGGTTGCGGAGGAGGAGAAATTGCAATTTTTGGCTTTGGTGGTTGTGGATTTGAGGGTGCGAGTTGCCAAGGATGTGAAGCGTGATTGCATTGTTTGATTCGAATTGAAGAGGGGGGCGGTGCCGGTGCTGGTGCTGGTGCTGGTGAGGGGGGAGGAGAGGGAGGGAGGGATTTTGGGTGGGTTAGATTTGGTTGGTTGGTTAATTGTGGCCTGTGGGTGGGGATTTGCAGTTTGTGGACTCCCTAGATGGTTGGTAGCAATTTTTTTTGTTTTCTTTGAAAAAATCTTAACTGCAGTGGAATTTATTAAAAAAAAAATAGAATCTCGTGTATTTCAAATCCTCTTAATTAATGAAATCACAAATTTAAAATAAGTGTAAAACTTTAAATTTTAAATTGGATTTAATCTATAAAAATTGTATAAAAGTAAATATAAGGCAACAGCTATAATTTAATACATTAAAGAGTAAAAACTAGCTTAAAATTTAATGTAAAAACTAGCTTTTTAAAGTGCTTATCTACTTCTTCTTTTTTTAGATCTTTAAATAAATAAGATGAAGATAATAAGGGTAATATAAAAATTAAAATAAATCAAATTTTTATTTTTTAAATATGTGAATTTGACTTATTTATTAATTAAATTTAAATTCATCACTATAATTAAATTGAATTATAGTATATGTTTCAAATGGCCCGTTAATTGATTTATATTTTGGAAATCTCAGGAAGTAAATGGAAAGTTATTGTTGAATAATGTTGGGTGTACAAGTGTTTATTTTGGACTGCGGCCAACAATACGGTTAATTGCAATCCTAAACTAGCCATAACTAAGCTACTCATTCATAATCATGAATCTCAAAATTAAATTATGTTTTTCAAACTTAGTGAGTATTTGGAGCTATCTCTTTTTATTTGTACAAGTGTTCAAACTTATAATATTTTTTTATTAAAAAATGTTAATATATTTAAAGTTTTATTTTTCTTTTTCATATAAAGTGGAATTCATATGTCATTATCATAATAGAATCTTCATAATAGAATCTTACTAAACGTGGATTTGCACTTCGTCATGGGTTTGTTTTTTTTTTTCCCCCTGAATAACACAATGGTTAGACGTCATAATTGCATTTTAATGAAAAAATCAATGATCTGGGCTAAAAACTCTACAATGTTTAATAAGTTAATTTTATTTTAATTAAAAAAATAACAATTATAGGATTAAAAAAGGATCATGACAACTTGAAAAAAAACCTGGAATGATAAAATTGAATAAAAAACCAGGGAAAATTCGATTTGAGTCAACCTGAGGTAGCATGATGAATATATAACCTAAGTAATGAGGTGCAAGTCAACCCGAGTTAATCTGTCAAATCCACATCCCAAATCATGAAATTAGGATAACTCAATAGAGAAAAAATATTAAAGGAAACCACAAAGCCAATTATTATTTTTTTTAAAGAAAGAAACAATGTCAAACGATAAAATCAAAAGAGAAAATAAATATATATATATATATATATATATATATCAACATGCATTAACTTTTCAAACTCGTGACCCGGGTTATTAGAGTGGAATCATTATACATGAAAAAATAGCGAATGCAATAGCTAACAAATCAAACATGGAATGATGAAATTAGGGGGGATCAATAACACTAAATGATGAAAAATGAGGATAAAAATTGAAATAAAAGATAAATTAAAAGGTATCTATAAATTTTCGATTGAAGGGTGAAAATGGAAAGGAAACAAACTTGAATAAAAAGACAAAGAAATCAAAAGAATAATGATCAAATTGAAAAAATTAATATACCATAATTTTAGATTAATGGATGAAATTGAAAATCAATAAAAGGTGCACAAAAGGGTTAAGAAAAAAAAATGAGGAACAAAGTGAAAAAACAACACATGATAAATTGGGATTAAATGATGAAATTATATAAAAAAAATCAAAACTCTACAAAAAGGCCTGTGACACAAAATTAGAAATCAAAATAACAAAAACCAAATTTAAAGAAAAACAATTGAGTGGCTGCTCTAAAACTCTAGGGGGCTAGGTGTGGAAACCTAGAAAGAGAAAGAAATGAAAGAAAAGAAAAGACAAAGGGTTGTCATTGCCAAATTGGATGTTTATCGATAACACATTTCGTCCAGAGATAAAAGGGGTACTAAGATGAATCAAATGTCCTCTAGAAGTCGTTGTTTGGCCGTCAAGCAACGCTGCACACGATGCTTGAAGCCGGCAACCAACAATAACGCGCTGACACGTGCAATGCACGTGTCAATAATTTTTTAAGATATTTATTATAATATAAAAGACGAACCTCCCCTTTCTCCTAGTTAATATTAACAACAACAAAAAGAGGTGAAAATACAAAAATAACCTTGGACTAAATGCAAAGGCTTTTTTTTACTTTAAGGGCATTTAGTAATTTAACTATGTTTAAAAAATAAAAACCCAAAAATGTCCCTAAACGACTGATCTAAGTTTTTTTCCCCAATGGTATTTTAATCCTTTTACTGTTAATTAAAAAGGAAAAAGATTCTCCTACCCTAATCAGCCAGCCCAATTGTTTTTTGTTTAAGGAAAAAAAATATAAATCTACTGTCATAATCCATAATGAAATTGAGTATATAGCTATAATAAAGACAGCATTCCTACCTCCTTTCTCTTTTAATTTATTTTGTTATATTTAGATAAGTGCAAGAAATTTAAAGATAATTTATAAAATCACATTTATCGAAGAGAAGGGGTATTTTAAATATATATTAGATTGAAATAAATATTATTAAAAAAAAACTGATTCATTAAAATTAGAAAATCAAGAACCTAAAAAAATATTAAAATGATAGTTTAGGAGAATTGGTTATGGATATTTAATAGATGTTGATTTTATTGAATTTATTAAATTAAGATTTCTTTATGATACCGATGTCATCGTTATCAAAATTTTCATGTATCTCTAAACTTTTTATTTTTTATCTTTTCTCTCTCCTCTTTCCTCAATTTAATTTTTTTGCATATCATTTTATAAATTTAGAGACTGGAATATGATACATGAATCCTGTGAGTTGTAAAAATCATCTGCAATTCTTTTAATTATACTTTTAGTGACTGACAGCAAATCATCACAAAATACATCTAATGCACTCGTGTACGTACAACTTTATACATACACATACTTCACTTGAAAGTTCCATATTACCCTCTAAGTAATCTATTTTTGTCCTTATAATTTATCAATGTTTAACTTCCACCCTCGTAGTATAAGATTACTTAATGTTACCTCTATAATTTTTTTAAGAAAATTCAAATCTTTAATTTATTAAAAAATAAGTAAATAACTAAGAAAATGCTAAATTTTTTTTCCATATTTTGTATTTTAGTCACGCCTTTTCCTGTAAAACCCACATAAAATATTGTAACAGAAACACTTAGAAACCTGAAATACATGGTTCAAATGTTAATATTGAAAAGTTAGGCTAGTTAACAATTAGGGACAAGGGTAGAGCTTCTTGGAAATTAAGAGGGTAACATTGAGAAATTCAGAACTATAAATAATATAGAAGTAAAATCAAGAAGGAGCAAAAAATAATAATTAAAAAATCAATTAAATCAAGAAAATATGAAAAAAACTGAAAAATCAAACAGTACAAAAAATCGATTAAAATTTTGAAAAAACCAATCGGTTTGGTTTCAGTTTTATAAACCTAAAAAAACTAGAAAAAAACCGAGTCAGACCAAAAAATCAAGCCAAACCAGTTTGAACCGGTTTTTATCCTAAAAAACCGAACTAAAACTGGTCAGTTTGAACCGGTTTGATTTTCTTAAAAACAATTTCAATTTAATTATTTTTTTAAATAAAAATTAAATCTAATAAAAAATAATCATCCCTATGAAGCTACAGAGGAAATATGAAGACCGTATCTTTCCCTTTCTTACGTCATGTCTTCGGTAAAAACCAAAAACCATACCTTTCTTTCCTTGTCCTTTTTCTGATGAACCAAACCCACCCCACAAAGTCACTACGAACAACACCACACGAAGGCACAATCTCTCTCTCCCGTTTTTTTTTTATATATATATATATGTGTTCTTCACTTCTCTACCCGTATCCTCCCAGATCTCATATTGATTTCTTGTTCTACCTTTTCATATCTTTTCCTTTGTGTTTTATCTCCAATCTCGAAAGGGCTGTCTTTTTTTTTTTTTTTTTTCCTATAATCTAATTCTGGATTTCTAGTTTTTCTTGTATTATCATATTCTTACCAGATCAGTTCTGTTTCTTGAAAAAAGTTGTTTTCCCCCTAAAATTTGAGTTTTTTTTTTATATTATTATTATGGAGCAAGAATCCCAAAAGAGAAAACTAGAAGACAGCAGCAGTAACGAGGCACAAAACACGCCAATTCTTTGTGTGAATAACTGTGGTTTTTTTGGAAGCCCCAACACTAATAATCTCTGCTCTAAATGTTACAAAGAATTCCTTCTAACCCAACAAGACACAACTACAACAACAATTGATGTTCCAGTTCATGTTGCCGAAAACAGTGCAGCAGCAGCAGCAGCAGAAGTTGAAGGGCAACAAGAAGGAGGTGAAGAGGAGAAGCGGCCGGTGGTGGTGGCAAACAGGTGCAACTTCTGCAGGAAAAAAGTGGGCTTGACAGGGTTCAAGTGCCGTTGTGGATACACTTTCTGTTCGCAGCACAGATATTCGGACAAGCATAACTGTGTGTTCGATTACAAGAGTGCTGGACAGGATGCTATTGCTAAAGCCAATCCTGTTGTCAAGGCAGATAAGATTGATAAGATATGATCCATAATTGAGATGTTAGTATGTACTTTCTATTTTCTTTCAAGATGATTTTATGCGTCAGTCGAGGAGAATAATGTTCTCTCATTGGATATTTATTTGTTTGTTCGTGTCTATATGTACAGTTTGGTTGCTTTGCTTTTTCTGTGTTTAACAATTTGGGGTTTAATTATTCTATTGTGAATTAGTGATTTTCTATAGCAGCTTGGTTGCCATTATTTTGTCATGTTGCTTAATCATTTTTCTCACTTGTAGTTTAGTCGCGTAAATGACACAATTTTAGATTAAATTTAGCCAGTAGTTATCACTAATCTGTTTTTGAGACTGGTGTCTCGAAGGAATTTTTATCTGGGCCATTAGTTATCTTTGCTGTAGTTACATATCTATCTCTAGTGTGGAGGGGAAGAAACCATGATGATGCACATTGGAGTTTGCTTTGCTATAGTGTGTAGACCTGCTGGTGGGATGGATTAAAAATGCAGGTTCATTGGATACAGGCTGTTGAATACCAGAGTTTTTCTATCAGTTCTAGGAAAGCAGCAGCACGAGAGTATAGAAATTAGGAATTTATAGCTGCAAGCCATAAGTCGTTTGTTGGTCTTGGTTTTGGCGTTTGTTTCTAGTTGTTTCCTAATATAGTTGCTGTAAGAATTGGTTCTCTACTTGTTGTTTTCTGTACAGATTATCATGACTTTGTACAGTTTTGCAGCAGGGAAGGCTCTGGTAAAGTAAGACTAGGATGAACTTAGCCCATACCTCCCACATGCTTGCTGAAACTTTATGCTGTGTTCTGTAATAGAGAATAGATTATACATTGCTATGTCTACGGTACCCGAAATTATTGCCTATTTTTCCATATTTTTCATGCACTAAATTGCTTTGGTGCTACTACTTCGCTGTGCTGTCATATTCTTCCTATTATGGGATGCTAAATGGAAAAACTTGATTCTTGGAGAAGCAATTAAGCTATGAATTGGGATTGGCAGATCAGCCCATTTTGGTATTGGATGCTGTTATTCTGTCGTTGTCCAATGCTGTTGCGATTATGGGGAGTGGGAGTTTACTTGTGTGGCTACCGATGAAGATGGGTACTTAAGATAATATGAGCTGTTTTTGTGTTTGTATGCAAGTTGGACTTTTGACTAGTAGGATTATCTAAGCAGAGGACACCTTCAATGGTGGCTACCTTGTTTCTATATGATAGTACTAGCACGGTTTACTCTGCAAGTCCTTTTCTTTTTAACTTTTGGATCTCTTCTAGTTAATTTCATGAATTTGTTTCCTAGGTTGATTCTCTACTTGTTTATGATTGGTAGTATTTGTTTCATAGTCTATGCTGTTGATATTTTGAACTATGCCAAGGATGATTACAAATGTAGATTCATCTCGACAATGTGTTTTTGGGGTAGTGAATCTTGGATTACCATGCAAAATGTATGGAAATGCTTTGCAGCAGACCTTAAATTTATCAGAATTTCCTCAAGTATTTCATGTCGTCCTTTTTGCTTCTCATTTGACTTGGAATTGTGGCTCTATGCCGCCATCAATCCCATAGTGGTTTACTGCCTCAGATTGTATTCTGGAACGAAATTTGACAGAAACTTTGAAAAAAGAAATGAACTTCAAGAAATGGATAGAAAGAATAAATGAAATCAGATTTGGAATATGGAATCTGGAATGTTGGGGTCAGTCATAGTATTTGGAAACCATGTCCTTTCAAGAACACTTGTATCCACGTTACACTTAGATACCCAACTGGAGGTTTCTCCTATTTATGCAAAGGAGCCTGACGAGATCCTGAAGACAAGGGAGTGGTCTGTGCAGTTTTCTATCTCTGTAGAAAATCCAGACCAGCCTTAACCACCCAATGCTCTGCCGAAGCTCCATTATTCCATATTCTATCGTTCCTTTGGTTCCAGATGGACCACACGGTCACACCCACCTTCGGCAGCAAATCCTCATCAAGCAAATGAAATTGAGTGAAGAACCACCACCGTTGGAAATTCACGGTGGTAGTCATATTAAAAGCCAGACCCAACTCCTGCCAACAGAAACATGCTCATCAAATCACAAGCATATGGACAAGTCACCAAAACATGCTCTCTAGTCTTACCTGCAGAACCACAAAAAACGCAAACATCATTGATCTCAATTTCCCTCTGAAGGAGTCGAAATTGTGTAGGGATGCAATCCTGGCAAGCTCTCCATAAAAAAAAAAAATTGTTTGATCTTCGGTGGTACCTTGAGATTCTATAATCTTCTCCATTCAGCCTCACCAAAATCTGGAATAACAACCTCTATAGCCGCACAGTGTTCAGATTTTGAGATATATTTTGAGTTATAGAAGCCATTTTTACTATAGTGCCAAATCAACTCATTCTCTATTTATGCGAATCTCTTAATTATGGTCAAGCGACCTTTAATGAATTAGATAAAAACCTGAAAAGTAAAAAATTAGGTTTGATAGAACCTTAACTCAGAGGTAACATTGTATCTAAAAACTAAAGGTATTGGAAAAAGACTTGCATTCAGAAATAACCTTCTATCTAAGAACCCTAAGTATATGAATGACACCACAAAGTCAGTTAATCTTTAATAAGTCAGTGTACGATCTTTGTTCCCGTAAAAAGAGGTTGTTTTGCCACAAATAAACAAAATGAAAACTCATGTTTATTTTCCAACTTGTTGCTGAAATTTACAGCTAAAAAAACATAATATAGTCTTATCTACCTATCATTAATGGACTCCTTTTGGGTTGCAAGTTAACGAGCTTAAACTAGTAATCAACTAACATAAGTTTAATAATGAAATAAACTCATTAACAATATGTAATGGGCCAGAACAAACCCAAATAAAAAATAATTATTCAAAAATAATTAAATAAATAAAATAGGATAATAAAAACAAAGTCTTCATGCTAAAATTCCTGTATGTAGCCCGAATCTTTAATTTTCGCTCATTCTTGGCAGATTTTCAGTTCTGACTTCAAACACGTCGTTCTCTCTCGTCTGGATGAATTACTAAGCCTACCATATATGGTTGAAAATTTTATAATGTCTAGTTGCCAGCTCAACTTGAATCGCAATAATATTCCACTTGTAGCTGCATATATGTCCCAAACAGTACACAAATATCTACTTTAGCAGATTTGATAAGATTTATCTAGTAACTTTGACCTTCTGAAACAATATGTTTCAAACTCCATTTGACCTGAAAATTTACCCAAATATACTTCCATGTATCTAATATTTCATTGTAAAAGTCCAGCCCAATTTGATGTACGTTTTGAGAGATATGTCCGATCTCACAAAACTAGTTAGTAGATATTTTAAGGTCAAATTCGGATATAACTTGGTTCATATCATCCTCCTCTTCTTTAAAAATATTTGATCTCAAATCTGTATCATGAAAAATATCTTCTAAGGTCAAAAAATAAGTATCAAGCCAAAGAATAACATTATCATCAAAACTAAGAAGAACCTTATTAGCAAAGAAGGTCCTCTTGATACACAAACTCTTATTTTTCAACCATCTTCTCCTTTTTTAATTTCACTTGCTCCTTATATATTTGCTTAGGTGTCAAAGATATAAGTGTTATAAGTCTTCCATTCATCTAAAAGGAATACATATTTTTCACTCCATCATGCATAACTCTCCTATCATACTATCATAGTTTACCAAGCAACAATTGACTAGCTTACATTGGCACAACATAACATCACATAACACCTCATCACAATATTTACCAATAGAAAAAATAACCAAAACCTGCTTATTCACGTACACTTCACCACCATTATTTAACCACTGTAATTTATAAACTATAGGATGTTTGGTAGTGTGTAAGTTTAACTTTCTCACCAATTCAGTACTAGCTACACTAGTGCAACTACCACCATCTATAATTAAACTACATACCTTATTATAAACATGACATCTCGTGTAAAATATGTTCTCTCTCTAACCTTCTGAATCATCTACCTTGGCATGCATATTTAATGCTCTCCTCACCATAAATGCCTCTCCCTTTACCGGATACTCAACGCAAATATCATCAGCATCATCCAATGGTAGCATCTTCTCCTCTTTATTCTTTCATAGGTCTCAACCTCATTATTAGCTTTGATAATCATGACTTTTTTGTTTGGACACTGTGAAGTAACATGATCAAAACTCAGACAACAAAAGCATTTAATGTTATAATTACGAGAAGTAAGAGTAACATTGTTACTTTTAAAAATGGTCGATGAGTCTTTCTTCTCTTTAAGGTACTCAGTCTTTCTCTCCTCATTCTACTGTGATGGACCACCTCCCATTATTAACCTTCTAATTGAGTTTCTAAGGTTTCAAAGGGCCTAATAGTTGGCTTTGCCGAATGGTACCCTTTCATTTAAGTTGTTTCTCCACCTTCACAGCCATATGCACCATCATCTCCAATTCCACATAATGATGCAACTTCACAATATGAGTTATAGCATGATTAAGGTCATTCATGAATCTAGCCATAGTAGCCTTCATATCCTCCTCAACATTAGCTTGAATCATAGCAAGTTTCATTTCCTTGAAGTACTTATCAACACTCTCTGTACCTTAACTCAAACTCTGCAACCTTTAATACAATTCTCTATAATAGTGACTAGGCACAAATCCCCTTATCATAAGGGATTTCATCTTATTCCAAGTATCAACTTGCCTCTTATAATTTCTTTTGTGGTTTGTCATTAATTGATCCTACCACATAATGGCATAGTAAAAAAAATCAATCACAGCAAGCTTGATTTTCTTGGACTTCGGATAATTATAACACTAAAAAATCCACTCTACCTTCTTCTTATATTTTAAATAAATTTATGGATCATTTTTCTCTAAAAAGCTGATGCTTTCAGCTTAATTGTATCCAAATCTCCACCTAACTCAACATTATGGTCCCGATACATATAATTACCCTTATAGCCAAAATTATCACCATATTTTTCCCCTACAAACTGAAAATTTTGTTGTTGTCCAAAATGTTCCCCGTGTCTCATTAACACATCTTCAAAATCAACATCACTCATGTCTGTATTATCAGCCATAAATTCATCTGTATTAGTGTTAACTCGTATAATAATTCTTATAATGTTAAATTCTCTTTGCTCAGGCCTAATTTGAACCCCACCATGATCATTAACATGTTGACTCTCCAACTTATCCAACTTATCTCCAAATTCATTGGTCATCCGATCCATTCGTTAATTCATAATGTGTAATTGAGTTACAATTTTATTGTCTCCTTTCTATGGTACTATATTGTTGCTTTCCTCCAACATCTTTGAATATGAAGGTTGGTTAGTTGAATATATATTCCTCCCTCACTTTTTCATGTTTTTACACTCCTATCGTGTTTCACTCAAATATGTTCGCCATGTCTTTTTCCTCTCGTCTCTCCTTTTTTTTACTCTTGCAAAACTGAAATCAACAACAAATATAACAACTTTATCAATGTATCCAAATATGTTTATATAACTCAAGAAGTAAGAAAAATATAAAAACAAGCGAAGACAAAACTACGATTATAATTTCATAAGTAACAAGCAAATTTGTATGAAAAATGGACGTTTTTTAAGAGACAAAAGAAAAAAGGTGCAAAATGTATGTAAACAAAAATTTAAATGACACCTAAGTATATCAATTATGATGTAATTATACTATCATAATTGAGAAATATCAGCAGTAAACACAAGTTTGACTTATTAACGCGAATTAGACTTGTTATGATAATTTCCAATCCTGAATTTTGTTACTATAGCAAACAAACTTCAAATGACCTCAAATTATATATGAGGTTCAACAAGAATCTTAAAACCCAATATATAACATTTCATAATTTTATGAATTTATTTGACTTAAAATTCCGTTTTGATACGATTCTGACCTATTACGACAACTTTTAATCCCAACCTTAGATACTATAGCAACGATCTTCAAATGAGCTCAAATTTTATAAGGGGTGTGATTAGGACTCCTAGAACAAGTATATATAAGTTAAGAATTTTCTTAATTATTTTGGTCCAAATTCTCCCTTGTTTGTGTACTTGTGCGCAGATTCGACAAAAATGATTTTTAAACGTTCTTTGCTTCTTTTTTAACTGTTTGTGCTACTAATATATTATTAGACATCAACAAACTAAAATAACATCTTTTTTTTTAACCTAGACACAAACTACTAAACTCTAGATACGAAATAATCAAAAACAAAATCAAAGACAACTAAAGCTTAGGAAGCTAAAACTAATAAGAAGAAAATAAAATATATAACCTGATTTTTAAAGCCAAGCTATGATACCACCTAATGCGAACCTCTTGATCATGTGGTTAAGCAACCCCCAACAAAGTAAATAACAATTTGAAAAGCTGAAAATCAGGTTTGATAAAACCTTGATTCTAAGGTAACCATGTATCTAAGAACCAAAGGTATTGGAAAAGGACTTGGACCCAGAGATAACCTTGTATCTAAGAACCCTAAGTATATGAATGATGTCATGAAGCCAGTTAATTTTCAATAAGTCAGTTTACGACCTTTATCCCTGTAAAGAAATGTTGTTTTGCCATAAAAAAAACTCACGTTTATTCTCCAACTTGCTACTGAGATTTACAGCTAAAAAAACATAATATCATCTTGTCTAACTAACTCTAATAGATTCTTTTTGGGTTGCAAGCTAATGAGCCTAAACTAGTAATCAACTAACATAAGTCAATAATGAAACAAACCCTTAAACAATGTCTAATGAGCCATAACAAACCCAAGTTAAAAATACTTATTCAACATTAAATAAATAAATAAGTAAAATAGAATAATAAAAACAAATTCTTCATGCTAAAATTTCTCCATATAGCCCGAATCTCTAATTTTCAAATATTCTTTGCAGATTTTTTAGTCCTAACTTAAAACACGTCGTTCTCTCTCGTCTGAATGAATTGTTGGGCCTACCATATATGGTTGGAAAGCTTGAGATGTCTAGTTGCCAACTCAATTTGAATCATAGAACAATTACATATATAGCGCCAAATATGTTCCAAACTGTACACAAAGGTCTAGTCTGACAGATTTGACAAGATTTGTCTAGTAACTTCAACCATCTTAAATAATATGTTACAAACTCCATTTAACCTGATAATTTACCAAAATATATCTTCATGTATCTAGTATCTTCCTATAAAATTTCAGCTCATTTTGATATAGAGGTATGACTGATCTCGCAAAACTGGTTAGTAGACATTTTAAGGCTAAATTCGGATCTAACTTGGATCGTATCATCCACTTTCCATGAAGATAAAGGGATACTCATAATTGAAAATGCATCTATCAGTTGGAAAAGAGAGTTTAGCAAGCTCCAATCCCATTTAGTTCTAGTGTCAATAATCAGGTCACTAACTAACATAGATTTAAGTCCCTTCATCATACGAGTTTCTATATATCTGTTAGAGTTGTTATTCAACCACACAGTAGACCATGCAATAACTTTACTACTTGTGCCAATTCACAATATAATGCCCTTTCTATTTGGTTCCTTGGAGCTAAGAATACTTTGCCAAACATAACTAGGCTCATGCCCTATATTGGCATTCAAAAAGTCCTTTTTAGGGAAAACTCTTGCTTTGAGAATCCTAATCACCAAAGAGAGTGGTTCGGCAAATAGTTTCCACCCCAGCTTACCAAGAAGCACCAAATTGAAGTAATATAAATTGCAAAAAACTAGGCCACCGATGTCTTTTCTCTTACACAATCTACCTCACCTTTGCCAATTTATTTCATGACCATTTTGGTGATTATTGCTCCACCAATAATAATTCATCATCCTCTGTAGCTCTTAGCATAAAGTAATAGGTAATAGGAAAACTCCTATACTATAGGTAAGAAAAGGCTGAGCGATATAATTAAGCATAATTGTTTTACCTGCTTTAGATAACATACAACTTATCTATTCATGAATCCTCTTCCATATACGATCTTAAATGTATACAAACACAACTCACTTGTTACAATTAATAAGAGAAGGCAATCTCATAGTTCAAAGGGGAATAACACCTTTATACCACATATGGATTACACAATGAAGATTATCTTAGGTAAGGTACAATAGGGGTGGTAATACCTTTCTTAACTACAATCAACCTCTCATCCTGAAATTTCAAATAAGACCAGTCCACTAGGTTTTTTATTGACCCTAAACCAAATAGCTAGATGACAACTCCTTGACCTCGACATCCCGCCACGCCGCGCGTGCACATGTGACATTTATCAACACCCATTCAATGATAAAGTCTATTTTCTTCTAAAAATATCAATTAAATTAAAATGAAAACTAACTCTAATATTCTAAACCAATCAATTTCCTTATTATCTTAAAATAAATTTAATTTGAAAACAGGTTGGCCGTTTTATTTTTTAAAAGACAAAAAACTAGAAACAAATTTTTCATAATTTAAAGCTAGTTTGAGAATGCGTTTGAAACTGTATTTCCTAAAAACCTGAATTGTTTTGCTTAAAATTAATTTTTTTTTGTTATTGGATCATTTTTAATTTGTGGATGTCAAAAATAATTTTTTTAAAATAAAATAATATTATTTTGATATAATTTCAAGTAAAAAATACTCTGAAAAACAATAACCGAGTTTGTTTGACATTGTGGTAGTAATTGTTTTTTAAAGTGTTTTTTACTTGAAAATACATTGAAATAATATTTTTTTAATTTTTTTAAAATTTATTTTTGATATCAACATATAAGACTGATCGGAGATTTAAAAAAAAAATTAATTTAAAATATAAAATATAAAATATATATTTTTTTAAAACGGTTTTAAAATCCAAAAACAAATTGAATATGATGGACTGTACCGCCAAGAAAACATAATGAGCACAGCAAATTGAAGCCGCAGAGTATCCCGCCTCCAAGAAAGTCAGAACCAGCTTCGCTGGACTGTCGTAAACAACTAACAAATTAGCCAAACTGCCCCCTCACCTCCTCATGAGCACAAATAGCGCACACATCTTCAAATCCTGCAAAAAAAAAAAAAAAAGAAGAGAAAAGAAAACAGAGCAGAAAAATAAAATAAAATAACAATCTGCTGTAGGAGAATCTAAAAATTTAGAGAGAGAGAGAGAGAGAGAGAGAGAGAGAAAAGAAAATAGAGCAGAAAAATAAAATAAAATAACAATCTGCTGTAGGAGAATCTAAAAATTTAGAGAGAGAGAGAGAGAGAGAGAGAGAGATTTGCAGAGATGGCGTTACTCCAGTAAAACCGATTCGCTCAACAGGTCCAGGTTTTTATTTTATTTTTATGTATTTCTTTCCGATTAGAAGAAATGTAAACTTTTTTTCCTTAATTATTTCTCATTTTATTATCATTTTCCCTTTCTTTTTTGCTGATTATGATTATAAATTTAAATAATAGGAATCAAATTAATCTAGTGGAATAGTTGAAGTTTTTCGGCGAGCTTCGGTTGCGATTAGTGAATTAATTTATATTATTGCATAAAATGGTTGAATATTCTCTCTTTTACCGTTTTAGATGGATTACTGTCTTGGCGGTGAGAGCCCGGCAGTTCTGCAGCTCCATAAATGGGGCCCCTCTCAGTTCAATATTGATTTGTCGGAATTTCGGGAGGGTTTTATATCGCCGACGAGGGAGCTTTTGCTGTTACTGTCTTATCAATGTGAAGCCTTGCTCCTTCCTTTAGTTGCCGGTAAATATACCTCGAAAAATCCTTATGTTTCTGTATTTTGTTACGGAATGCTGTGGTTGTGGTTTTCGTTACATATTGGTTTGTTGTTATTCTGTAATCATTTTGGCAGGGGAATCTGTAAGTAATCGTGTTTCAGAACCTTTGAATGATGAAAGGCTTCAATGTCGATCTTCAGCAGCTTTCAGCTCTGAATCATGGACAGAACCTAGTAGGTCAGATTTGAAGGATGATATTCCATACACTTCTGCATCAGTAAAGGATTTTGATAATGGTTTTTCTCTTGAACACGAATTTTCAAGATCTAATAATTCTCGTTTTGTTTGTGATGTGAATTCACTGGCTTGGGGTGTGTGTGGGGATACTTATAATCAGCACAAGGAGGCTTCATTTAGAGAGTTTCTATTTGTGTCTAGTAGCAATGGTGTTACAGTGCATGCTTTCCGTAAGCCTGATATTGATGGCGGAACAACTAAAACTGCACTTGAGGATGAGTTTGGTCAAGGGAGGTGGGTTGATTGGGGCCCTTCCTCTACACCAGCTCAAAATTTGAAGGATCGGGGCTCTTTAGGCTTGTGTTCTGAAGGCACATCTACCGTCGTGGCTGATGACAGGGCCAATGGAAATAGAGGAAGTCTGCAAGACATAGATAAGGAGAGTGGGGCTGATGAGCTGTTGAGAGGTGTTGCTTCAAAGAGGTGGTTGCGCTCATTCTCCATCAAGGTCAAGACTATCAAATCTGAGGGTAACATCTGGACCAGGTTTCCAGAGAAGGCATCTTTTCCTGGCTCTGCGGAGGTTGTTTCCTTTAGCGTTTTTGACAGGACTTCACCACTACTGAACCTACTTTATCATGACAATTCCATCACAACAAATGGGGAGGAGAGCAAGTGCGAATCCATGTTCAATCCAGAGAACGAGAGAGTTATAACCAAGTCTGATGATTTTTGTATTGGTTCATACAAATGCTCCCGAGTTTTCCCCAGCAATTCACATCACCTAATTGGATTTGTTTTAACACTGGTTGATTCTGCTGTTGTGAGTACTGGGAATGAAAGTGAAAGAAGCAAGACAAAAAGTATACTTCTTGTTGGAAAGCTAGACAGTTGGGGAATCCAATGGGTTTCCTTAGTGAAGCTTCCGCAAAGTGTACATGTAGACTATGTGTCTGAGTGGGCAGACTTTTGCTTTTCTGATAACCTTCTTGTTTGCCTAAATGCTTCTGGCTTAATCTACTTTTATGCTGCAATGTCCGGTGAGCTTGTTGCTTATGTAGATATTTTACAAGCTTCTGGGTTAAACCCTCATTCAGTCCTATGGCAGCAAGAAAAAATGACTATGGCTGCTGATTTTCAGATCAAACAAGTTGAAGAAGTTCATGATAAGTCAACTTCCCAATGTGTTGATCTCCTTGGTAAAGGAATGTTTAGAAAATTGCTTACTGGATCCCATACGTCCTTTTTAGCTGTAGTCGATGAATATGGAGTAGTGTATGTCATGCGTACTGGTGACTATTTCTCAAACAACTCCTATGCTTGTGATAAATTGCTTCCACATTTTCAACATTTAGGGCTTGGGATATTGGCTGGCTGGAAGGTTGGTGGTTCTGACATTGGGCACCAAGGGGTATATTCTAATGATCCATCCACTAGGAATGAAAAGGTCTTCTTTTTGGATTATGCTGGAAAAAATGCACTTCATAAAATCCAAAACTCGAACTGCCATGGGTGTGAGGACTTGATGAATGGTTTTTCTGAGATAGCCACTCACACATTTCATGATTCTGAAGTATGTTCGCACCTGATGCGGAAAGTCTTTCTTCCCACAAAGAGATCTAGTGAAGATGATTACATCTGTTTTTCTCCTATGGGAGTCACTCGACTCATTAAGAAGCACGATGCTAAAAGTCAAAGCACTACTCAACTTGTTCATTTTAATATGCACACAAGCTCAGCAGTTCTTGATGACAGATGCTTGAATACTAGGGTTAACATGAGTTATAGCCAGGGAAAGGGAGAAGCTTCTTTTGGAGAAGCAGTTGGTTGTACCTTCCAAGGATTCTTTTATTTGGTGACTGAAGTTGGTCTTTCAGTTGTTCTTCCCTCTTTTTCTGCTACATCAGATTTCCTTCCTGTTGAAACCATTGGATATCAGCAGCACCTTATCAACACAGATATTGGATGGCGAGCAAGAAGAATGCTGGAAATAAGAGAGTCAATTGAACCCTTCTCACCTTGGAAAGTAGAAGTTTTGGATAGAGTGCTTCTCTATGATGGCCCCGCAGAGGCAGATCACTTATGTTTGACAAATGGTGAGATGAATGTTCAAGTTTTGCAATTTCTAGCCTGCCATTATATAGCATATTCATATCTGTAATGATATGCTGTCCACCAATATATTCTACTTCATTGTTTCAATGACCGTGTTATCTTGTAAAATTCTACTCGTGCATTTATATTTGGTTACTAAGTAGTTTTCCTTTTACAGTTTACTGTATAAAATGCATTATGCGTGTGCACATTTCATTATGCTCTATTATTTTTTGATAAGTTCTAGATTCATACTACATCTCTTTTAGCTGTCATAGCTTTGCTTTAAATTAAGATCCCGGCTCACTAATATAAGCTATGATTGTGATACATGCCTATGTCTAGTTATTTTTACTCAAGATAATCATATTCAAAACGCTGAATCCCATGCACTAGCAATTGTTTTTTGCCATGAGAATTTTACGAGTCTTAGCTGATACTACTATGTTGAGTTCACTTAGGGTAGTCAATTGCTTGCCTTATTGTAGTGGTGAGGCAGTCTTAAGGCTCCCCGGCAAGGCATTTCCCACACATATAAACAGAGCATTCTGCTGAATTTATCAGATCCTAGACATGCAAACTTACATAAATTGTCCTAAATCTTTGACTTTATGTTTGGGAATCTCAATATATAACAACTAGTCGTGAGTTTGTTCTTCCCGTCCTAGTTGTTTAATATACAGTTGGTCCTCTTTTTACTATGCCGTATTCATTTAAAGAGGATTACTTGTGGCTTCCAATGTGAGACATTAATGAAATGGCCTCTTATTCTAGCATGCCAAAATCATTTGAATATTTTTTTTGACTTCCTTTCCAAAACAAAGAATAGCTAAAAATATCATTCGTATGCTATTATTTCAAATTCCTGAATGGTCCAAGGATTTAAAGGATTGGAACAGAGAAATGCATGTTAAATGCACCTATAATGGAGTTCAATTATCAGAAACAAAATTTCCGAAAAACTGGTTAACAAACGGTATTCAAATAAAGATCCTATTTCCTTTTCGACTACAACCTTGGCACAGATCTAAGTTTAAATTCCTTTCTAAAGATCCAATAAAAAAGAGAAGACAAAAAAATGATTTTTGTTTTTTAACAGTTTGGGGAATGGAAGCTGAACTTCCTTTTGGTCCTCCCCGAAAAGAGCTTTCACTTTTTGAACCCATTTTTAAAAAACTAAAAAAAAAAATTAGAAAGTTGAAAAAAATGGTTTTCTAACTCTAACAATTTACCTGCCAGGGGAAATGTTTTCTTGAGACATTTCTGTTGTTGAGGAATCTTAATATATGGGAGTTTGAATTTCTTCAAGAAGCGTTCTGTTTTTGAATGCTGTCTCTTATGCCAGCAAATTTTTCCTAGTTCACATGCCTCTTGTTTGTTTATAATTTGAAGGCTAAGGTAGCCTCTAAGGTTAAGATGTTTGTTTGCATTTTAGTTCTCGAGAAGGTTAAAATTCATGACATGTTGCATGTGCTAGGCCTCACAAGGCATTGTTTCTGGACATTTGTGTTTATGTTTTAGCAAATCAATTCATCTACTTTTTCACTGCCCAGTTGCTCGGAGGCTGTGGAACAGGCTCTCTCAGATTTTTCTGGGAGCATAGGTGTATTGAATTAACCTGGAGGAGTTTCTTTTTATATGGGTTTTGGATTTTGGGAGGATAAAGAGAGGCTAATCTTATGGGAAATGTGGTATGTTTGCAAATAATATGGCATAAATGTATCTAGATGAAACGCTATTTCAAGAATCTTTTATCAAATGCATTTGTTTATTTGACATATTTGGGATAATAGTTTTATTAGCTTCCTTTTGGTGTTTCTAATAGGAGATTTTGGAAGTTTTGCTTAGTGAATTTCTGGAGATGGGGAGTCTTATATTTTAGTCAGTATTCTTTGTTTTCTTTTTTTTGAGAGGATGTTTTGTCCTCCAATGATGTACTGCAATTTTCTTTTCTTCCTCAAAAAAGTTCTTTCACCAAAAAAAGAAAAATATATTCTGCTAAAAAGATTTGTTAGTGTTTTTAGCATGCAATTAATTAAGAGAGAGACAATATGAAATAATGATAGTGGATATGTTCGTATTGTGTTCACTTCTCAAATAGAAGTTTTGATATGCATACATTTATTAAGGCGCCTTTCTTTACATGAGCAAGTTGCTTTTTGGCACTCTCCTGAGGTAATGCGGGGAGCTTGCAGTTGGGTGCCTTGTGCTTTATATGGATATGTTTTATTTGTGTTGAGTTTAACATATATGAAGAAGAGGCAAAGGCATCATACCGTAATGAGGATAGCAATTAATTAATGTTGTTGTAAAGCATTAGTGTTAAGGTCACAAATTAAGTTTCTGAATTCTAGCTGGCTACTAATAATACAATTGAAAGTTCTGTCTCATTGTTTTCTTTGATCAAAATGCATATTATGTGTACCTAGGTATTTAGATTTCTTGTAAAATTAGAATAGTGAAGAAGTATGGATTCAAATGCTAGTAATTGCCCTTTGCATTGAGAATCTGTACAGGGAGCACAAATAGTATTTGTTCATGACATCGAGCCTGAATTGCTGTATGTGAATCTAATCATTATTTACTTATTACTTGCTAACTGTTTTTTCCCAAACTTGGAAAGGATGACTGTTCATATTACGAGGGCGTGGTTTACAGTAAGATATGCTAGGTCAATGATAATTGAACTTGCTGTAGCCGATGAGTGCTTCATTGTTGAGCTAATGGTCTCTTTAGTATCCCAAAAACTGGTTTAATGTCAGGGAACAAACATGTGGACATTGTTATAGTATTTGCTACGTTTGAAGACCTTTCTTATCTGTATGAATTGTCCTCCAGTTTCTAAGATTTGTTTATAGGTGCAGTTTCAGTTGTTGTCTTGTAATCAGTTTTTGGGTTCTGATTTACCGTATAAAAGTGATTGCAAATTGTCATAAATATGCTTCTTTTTAAAGTTTGAATGGACATACAACATTTTAATCACTGTCATGTCAGGGTGGGAGTTGAAAATCTCTAGGTTGCGGTGGCTACAAATGGCATTGGAATACCTGAAATATGATGAAATAGAGCGGTAAGATTCTATATATTCTCTCACTTTCATTTCTTGTCTTCTTTAGAAATGAAAACTTTTACTGTCTTTATCATGTGTAACTACTGTTTATAAGGTTATGATCGTATGGTTCATATCTTTGTTCATGGTAGAAGCTTGTGTATGTGTGTCTTCATGAACTTGCATGTATGAACACACACACTCTCATTCACAGGGACGGTTAGCTTTTATGTTTTAGGGGTTCCATTGCATGTAAATATTATTTCTTGGGACCAAAAGGGTTTGAAGGAGTATTATGTTCTTGGCCACCCCTGTGCTTGGATCTGTCACCACAGTACATACATCAATGATAGATTTATTTATGTGTCACCCTCAAAGGCACATTCATGCACCAACTCATAGTATTATTTGGCATTCCTGTGGTGTCATGTAAGAGGCTTAGCCTACAAGCTTTTTCTGTAAAGCATCCAACAGATGTGAAAAAAGCTCAAATAGATGCTTTGCAGAAAAAGCTTGTATTGTAGCATTGAAGCAGTGGTGGCTAATAAGCCATCACAATAGCAAACAGGGCCATAAGTAAATTCTCAAGAAGTTTATTATTATATCTGTGCACATATGCACACTTTGTCTACTGGGTGTGGGAGGTGCTTAAAGTTTCTAAATCAAGGGCTGTTTTTATTTCACTAGAAATGCTAACATGATCATAAATCACCGAAGTGCATCACTGTTGCATGAATGTTGGTGGATATTGGTTTTCTGTGATCATTTTCATTCTGGAATGACCAAAAGATACATTCTCAAAGTCATTTCACTTGAACTGGCGTGCTGTAGGAGTTGCTAAAATTTTAATCTAATGGAGAGGGTGCAAGTAATTTATCTCAATTTTAAACTTTTTTCATTCTCAGATAAAATCTCTTCTTACTAAAAATAATTACCCTGACACCAGTTTATGTATACAAATGATGTAACACCAGTTAGTCTAAATGCTAAGGCTGTTAAGAAATGGCATAGTTAATTTCTGTGAGCAGATATTATAAGATTCAATATGTTGTGTATTCTTCCTCTTTTAGGAGGACCCGACCCTCTTGATTATGAATTACCCTGCATTTCGTTGATTTTACATTTTTTTTGATTCCATGGTCTGTAATTTTTATTGGAAAATGTATCCTTTGTATTTACTCTCATAGAAGCTTTTGATATTGAAAGAGTAATTACAAAAACCATTCCCTTATAGAGGATTGAGGGATTTGGGTTGGATTTTTGAGTTAATTGCCTTGCACATCCAAGTAGGATATAGGGTTTCTAAAGAGCACACTACTCTAATGTTCTGTCTACAATTAATGAAATTATTTTTGTACACAAATCAACTAATTCAATCCCAAATTATGGGTATCAATTATTTAATCTAAAGAAAGGATCAAAATATGGGTGTTCTGTTGGCAGTAGCAATGTCGTAGGTTGGATGAGAGTTATTCGAATTCGATCTTTTTTTTTATTTTTGTTTTTTTAATGGTTGAACAGATCTCTGGAAATGCTTGTCAGCATTAACCTAGCAGAAGAAGGCATTTTGAGATTGCTCTTTGCTGCAGCTTATCTGATGTCTCACAGAAATAGCAATGATAATGAGGTCTCTGCTGCATCAAGGTAAAAGTTTTTGTACCAATTGTTGTTCATATTCGTAAATGTGCCAGTGTGACAGTTTTTTTTTTGTGATTAATGAAGCAGATGGCTAGCCTAATGTGTTTCAAATTTTATGTTTGTGCAAAATATTGTACTTTTTTAGAATTCATTAACTTTTCTGAATTCAAATTTTATGTTTGAGAATGTTAAGAGATTGTTGATTTGTATGGAATAGACAATCACACCATGATCGATTACAATTCTAGTTAAACAACTAAGTTTTTCACAATACCACTATTATATTTGCATGAATGATGGAATCAAAATATTATCAACTTGTATAACCTGCTCTTTCTTGACATCTTCAATGATGGGATCTTGAGTCTCTGGCTTGTCTAGTTTGATTAAGAGTATTCTTTAACTTGATTCTTGAAAATGGGTTATTAACTGGACCATTATGGCATCTAGGAGCCTTTAGTGGTGTCTCTTGGTTTGTGTGCAGGTGTACATTACCGTACTCTCTACTTTTCCTATCCACTCGCTGAGTTTCCTGAAGCTTTTTTTCCACATTCAATTATTGATTCCTTGTCTCTGACTGATATGAGAAAATGGATGTTGCTTCTTCACCTTAACATAATGAATAACAAAAACAAAGAGATGTGCAATAGTTTACTTCATCAGTAACTGTTTATATTGACCATGAACAAATAATTTTGTAATCTTCTAGATCAGCCAGGCTCTTCTTAACCTGGACTGGCTGGCCTTCCTGAATCTGCAACTCTTATGTTTATTAATGAATGAAATTAACAGATTATCAATAATCTGCATTGTACACCTAGTGCTTGTGGGTTTTTTTTCTTCCTCTCTTGAACTCCTCGTGGATTTCTTGGGTTTCTGTTATTCTTTTCCTGGATCCCTCTTTGTTCTACATCATATTGACTACTGGTTAACTATTGCATAGCTTGTTGTGTCATTCTATCTCTTTATTTATTTTTTAATTCTTCAAATCTGTATCACAGGCTCCTTGCATTAGCCAGCCACTTCACAACTAAAATGATCCGGAAATGTGGGTTACTCCAGCATAAGAAAGATGCATATGTATTACCTGGTTTTGGGATGATCCCTTTGCTCTCTCTTCCACCAGTTTTACCGCATAAATTACAGAATGAAATGGGGGACTCCAGAAGTCTTCATGATATGGCTCACCTTTTGGAGATTATTCGGAATCTTCAATCTGGACTGAGCTCAAAATTGAAGAATACGGGTGTGGGATTGGTATGCTTCTGTGTGCTTACACACTTTTGAATTGTTTGTCTCTTATCTGCTGCTAACCACTTTGTCTTTTTGAATGCTACAGGTGGATGGCAGGGAGGAATTGAGCTTGGTGGAGGCAAATTTATCGCAGGACGAATCTCAGCTTTCAATTCTTTCAGCAGATGCTACATCATCAGACACACCAAACCAGCAAGAACTTCTGGTTTCTGCATCTTCTGTTGTTTCTAATAATGAGAAGCTTGCTTTGATGCATCGTGATTCCTTGGATATAGAAGATTCAAATGGAGTATCTGTTCTTGTGCCACAGGGTGGTAATTGGGGGAAAAAAAGTTTTTCCATCTGAAAACCCTAAGGAGATGATTGCACGATGGAAAATGGATAATTTAGATGTAAAAACTGTCGTTAAAGATGCACTACTATCTGGTCGTCTTCCTTTGGCAGTTTTGCAATTGCATCTTCATCGTTCTAGAGATTCAGAGACTAATAAAGAGCCACCCGATACTTTTAGTGAAGTTCGTGACATTGGAAGAGCCATTGCTTATGACTTATTTTTAAAGGTAGCTTAATTTTGTTTAGTAGGCAAAGCCAAAGGTGCATTGATTTATATTCCGTGTTAATCATTCATGATAAACAGGGGGAAACTGAACTTGCTGTTGCAACGTTGCAAAGGCTTGGGGAGGATGTTGAAACCTGCCTCAAGCAGCTATTGTTTGGCACGGTCAGGAGATCTCTTCAACTTCAAGTGGCAGAAGACATGAGAAGATATGGTTATCTGGGACCATATGAATGGGAAACATTGGAGAAGATATTAATCATCGAGGTACATGAAATTTGTCATCTTCCATTTCATTTTAATGTTAGTGGTTTAATATTGAATTTTATATCTGAGAAGAATTTTTTTCCTTCTTTTTTACTGGAAAGAGGCTGTACCCTAGCAGTAGTTTCTGGAGAACTTTTGTTGGTCGGCAGAAGGCATTAAAGAGAGCCACATCGACTTTGAATTCACCAGGCCAAATTAAGCTGCAGCTGTTGCCTTCATATCTGTTTAGCAATCTTATCATTGAGTGTGGTGAAATTGATGGAGTAGTTTTAGGTTCATGGACAAGCATCAATGGAAACTCTCCTGATCCTGTAGTTGATGAAGATACTGCTCATGCTGGATACTGGGCTGCTGCTGCAGCTTGGTCTAGTGCCTGGGACCAGAGAACCATTGATCGTGTAAGTACTTTAGTTCCTTTGCCTTTCTTTGTACTATGAATCTTTGAAATGCTGCATGTCACACAGAAACCTGAGTGAAGGAAAATGAAATCCTGCAATAAGATGGGACCTGGTCTATGCTAAAAGTTGCGAGTCATGTCCCTTGTGATGTGGAAGTTTTTGTTCCTTTTACTGAATTTCTACAGCATGTACCGATTATAGTTTCAAGTTTATTAACTTTTATTTGGATGGTCAAGTAAAACATACAAGGATGCGGGCACTAATTTGTTTCACTCGAATCTGCTGCAAAGAAGCCAAATTTAGCACTTGTCTAGTTCAAACAAGTGAAGATTGAACTTTTGGAAATAGAAGGATGCCATTTAGAAGCTAAATATTTTATTTATTACTGGTATTCTCGCACAAGACATGCAATGTGCAAGCGCAGAAGTTCTTTTCTCAATACTTTCTTATGATGTTTGCCTTTCCCAGTCACAAAATGCTACAGTCAACAAAAATTGAGTGTTGAGGCATTAGCACTCGAACAATAAAAAGGAATACAATAAAAAGGAATTCAACGGCATCTTTTCAGCAGCTTTGGCAAATTCAGCTGATGGTCTTGTCATACTATGTTGGCTCTTCAATGATCTTTCCCCATTTTCACTTTATGCTTTCCATGCCTCTATGCTGCATGTTCTACTTGTCACTTAGTCCAAAAATACAGCTATTAGAGGGTTAATGCAAAACATCTAAACTTGCAAACTACGAACCATAATTTATATACAGTGAACTTTAAGGCTCTCTTTTCTGTCATTTGTGCTCGCATTTTTTTTAGTTTCTGTGAGGCTTTAATTTGGCCATGGACTACAATTCCTTCATATTTTTTTTGATCTTATACAGATAGTTTTGGATCAACCTTTCCTTATGGGCGTTCATGTATTGTGGGAATCTCAACTAGAGTACTATCTATGCCACAATGACTGTGAGGAAGTTTCCAAACTTTTGTACCTCATACCTACATCTGTTTTATCAGATGGAAGCCTCCAGATCACTTTGGACAACTTACAGCATGCTCCAGAGGTTGGATGCAATCGTGAAATTCCTGAGTACAACAGTTATATATGCTCTATTGAAGAATTGGATTCAGCGTGCATTGATATTCCAGGGGTCAAGATTTTCAGGTTTCCTGCCAATGCATTTTGCTCTATGTGGTTAAGAATGCTCATGGAGCAGGAGCTTGCAAAGAAATTTATATTTTTGAAGGAATACTGGGAAGACACTGCTGAGATTGTAGCTCTGCTTGCTCGTTCAGGCATCATAACTAGCAGGTCTGATAAAATGACATTGGAGGACTATTCTGTTGAGGCTTCATCTGATCTCAATATAACAGATGATGCTGTCCCCATGGAAGCTTTGCATAAATTACTCTTACATTACTGCGTGCAATATAACTTGCCAAATCTTTTGGACCTTTATCTTGACCATTGCAAGTTGGTTCTAGATAATGATTCACTTGGTTCATTACAAGAAACTGCAGTAAGTTTCCTCATGTCCATTGAGTCTAGCTGTTCTTTACATCGTATTATCTCTGATTCTTTGCTTATGTACAGTTCATTCGTATGGGTTTTTTTGCAATTTCTACTCTCCCTTGCCATATAGGTTCGTTAACGATGCCCTGGAAGCCATTACCTTCTTAAATTGTCGTTACACTAGTTGGACAAGTATGCCATTTTGAATATTTATGTATGTCCTGTGTGTTAATCTTCTATTTAATTAGGCGTTGACACTTTTTTTCCTGGGAAATTTAATCATCTTTCAAGCTGTAGGTCCAAATATATAGCTGTTCAGTTGTTGTAGCAAACTACTTAGTTTCTTACGGATAGCGCATTACAAAGAGTCATCTTTGGGCCTGTTTAAGGAGTATGGAAACATTATGGACAACAAAAGATAGAACTTGGAGGAACCATGGTCTTTTTCATGAGGGACTTCTTATTAAACCTTGAAACTTATAAAATTCTGAACCTGTTTGCTCATCTCTGGCTGTTTCAGTATCAGTGTTGTCTGAAAAAAATATCTTATTGGATTTAGTTTCTGGTTGCTGTAGTTTTGTTCTCTCTCTCTCTCTCGCTACCTTACAGGCTTTGTGCTCATGAAGCTCAGAGGTTGTGTTCCTCTTTGCTAGTGACCGGATTAGGGCCTTTGATGTTTCAGTGATTAGTGATTCCTTGTCTTTCTGCCTATTATGTCAAAAACTCATGATCCCAGCCTTATCTCTCTCTGTATTATCCTCACATTACTGTGTTTTGTGTTTGTTGTGGAATCCAATCTTTCTAAGTACTTTACTTAGCTAAATGAAAAGGGAGAATGGAAAAATAAGAAGGAAAAATCTTTTTTGACACGAGAGAGTGGGTGGGGATGGGTAAGTCAGGATGGAAGAAGAGTGATTAAGAGAAAACATGTGTATCTTCCTTGTGCTTCTTTATGACAAATGGTGACTAGCATATCTGCTCTGGACTGCATGTTGTCACATGGTGACCTGAAAAGCCATTACTCAGTTATAGTCCAACCAAACTCATGGAATTGAAGGGAGAGTTTGGAGACAGTCCTATCCTTCCATATTTTTTGAAGTGGCTACTTTCAAGTTCTGAAATTTCTTGTTCTATTTTAATTCTAGCTCTTCCTCCATTGCATCAGGCCCCTTGTCATATGATGTTATATAGTCAGCATTTTTAAACGACTTGACAACTTTCATTTTTCAAATTATAAGTCAGACACTTCTATTGGGCCTGTTTCCATATGGTATCATGCTAACACTCTCTCTCACACACACTGCCAAAGCTTTATGTTTCTGTCCACTCAGATAGATAGCAAAAAACTTAAAGCTAGTCTTCAAGCATGCTTTTGTCCTTTGCCAGGGATTCCCATGTATCCAATTTTCAAATCTCTGTCTGTGTGTTAAAATTTGGATTTCACCCTTGAATATATCTGCATCTGATGCTCATTTCAAAGCTCACGTTTATGTTTCAACATCATACAGCATGTTGGTTTACTCCTTTTGAACACCAAAGTTTGAATGCACACTGTAGGCCTGTATATGTACAATATTTACCATAGATCATTCCAGATTGGGATTCTTAAGTAGGAAGGACTTACAATACAGAGGGCATGGTGTGGATATGGGGGAAATCGGAAACAGGATGATGAGTGAGCAAGCTAGACTAGGGCATGTTGAGAGAGCCAAAGAGCAGAGGCATCATTGCTTTGCTTGTGATATTCTGCAACCCATGTTTATGAGGAAACTTGTAAATAGTTTCTTCTTTTAGTGGATCTCAGATGTGGTTTCAGGATAAATCCTCTAGGGACTAATGAGTAAAGTATTACCCAATCAAAACGCACAGTTTACATTGGCAAAGATATCTAACGAAGGATAGATCATTGTCCTCAAGTTGATTTGTATGTTGACTAAGTTGTGAAATCAATGCTTAATATTTATGGTTTACAATTGTCCAGCAGAATCTTTTTCTGCTTCATCCATGGTCTTTATGTAATAAACAGAGTCTGGATTTGTGCTCGTGTGCTTTTGCCTCTTCATGCAGAGTTTAACAGCTCCACAGACTGCATTTACACCTGTGAGACTGTCACTCTTTCCTCTTCCATGATCATTTCATTTTCTTCAAAACTCTTTCCACTAAATTGAGCCTTTGCTATCCCAATTTCCAAATTCAATTTACTCCAAAATGGGTTATTTTGGTGAAGCTATTGTTTAGTTTGAATACTATACTTCAATAGTGGACTGCAAGAGTTAATTCTTCTTAGTATAACTTAATTGTGACAAATATTTATATTATCTCTCTTTATTGTGTTGGTTATCATGCTGGATCTCTCTGACATTGTTACTTTATCATTATTCTTTAACAATATACACATGCACTGACCTGTTTCATATGCTTTATTTGATGCTTCTTGTTCAGGGTGATTGCCAATGGGCAAAATGGTTGCTTTTATCTAGGATTAAGGGGCATGAATACAATGCATCATTCTCTAATGCTCGAACAATAATGTCACCTAATATAGTTTCTGATAGCAACCTCAATGTTCTGGAGATCGATGAAATAATTCATACTGTTGATGATATAGCGGAAGGTGGGGGTGAAATGGCAGCTTTAGCAACTCTAATGTATGCCCCTGACCCAATACAAAATTGCTTGAGCAGTGGTAGTGTGAAGAGGCATGGTAGCTCATCAGCTCAGTGCACTTTAGAAAACCTCAGGCCCACTTTGCAGCGATTTCCTACTCTGTGGCGCACACTTGTTGCAGCAAGTTTTGGTCATGATACAACTTCTAATTTCTTGGGTCCTAAGGGAAATAATGGTAGGTTAACCTCTTATATTTCTTTGATTTGTTAATCCATTTGGAGACATGAATCGGCCGAATGATGCTTTTGGTTTCTGTAGTTGATTCTCCTAACTGTATGCTGTCTATATACCTGGCAATTCAGCTTTAGCAGACTATCTAAATTGGCGTGACAATATCTTCTTCTCTACTACACATGATACTTCACTTCTACAAATGCTGCCATACTGGTTTCCTAAGACCGTGCGGAGGTTGATTCAACTTTATATTCAGGTTGCTTTCGAGCTTCATCGTGTCTCTGAAATCTGAATCTTGTTTGATACTGTTTTTGTGATTGATCTCCAGCTTTCTTGTCACACATGAATATATAAATTGGTATCATACTAAACTCTATGCCATGCTGATTACCTAAGAGATATCATGGTACTTCTGCGGACCTACAATATTGTTCCTTTGCTTTGTTGGGAATGCTTGCATATATCTTTATCTTTGCATGATATTGCAGGGTCCTCTTGGTTGGCAATCAGTGTCAGGTCTGCCTACTGCAGACACTTTGTTGTACAGAGACTTTGATTTTTTCATGCATTCTGATGAAAATACAGAGCTAAATGCTGTCTACTGGGAGGCAACTATCCAAAAGCATGTTCAAGAGGAACTCTATGATTCTTCACTTGAGGTATATCTATATATCTATATATATCCACACACACACACACACACACACACACATGTATATTGATTTCACATCCATAAAATAAAACTTCATGATCTCTCTCTCTCACACACACACACATATTGTTTTCAAGTCCATCAAATAAAACTTCTTGTAGTTTTGTTAGAAAATTCAACTTTATCATAGGCATTGTATTTTGAAATTTCAGTTGCAATTTGTGATGGAACTTTAAAATGGAATTTCTCTTGTGCAATGCTAAATTTATATGTAGGAGAATTTGTGAAAAAGAGGGGTAGCCATTTTCTATTTAGAAATGCTATTTTCTATAGAATAAATATTAGTTGTTATATTCTTGTTTTCTTTTTCTATAGAAAAAGAGAGAATATTTGTTTTCTTCTTCTATGTTTTCATGGTATTATAGCCTTGATGACCAAGCGGTCACGAGTTCGAATCTCACCATCTCCATTTATTTGATAAAAATTAAGCATAAGATAATGTGGGCCTGTGCAAGTTTCAAGCCCGAAGGGCTTTCACTTGAGGGGGTGTGTTAGAGAATAATATAAATCATATTTTGAGAACTCACCTAACAGCTTAAGCTATTGGTTGAGATGGTTCTTTGACACCCTACAAGAGGCTGTGTAGTGGAAAGAAATTCACTGTAGTTTTCTTTCAAAAATGCTTTCCTTGGTGCAACTACTATACTAATGGTAAGAAAGTGAACTGATATTTTATTTGTAGTGTGTTAGAATTGTATCAAGCATTTGGCTTATGGTCTACAACTTTTGTCCTTGCATGCACACGCACTGACTTGACAATGCAAGTTATGCTACAATGATTCCCACCTTTTTTGCTCGTCTCATTTTTGCCACTGACACGTTGTAGCGCCTAATTGTAGTATTCCTGAATTCTAAATATGAGCCAATAAAAATCGATACAGGGACATCAGTTGATTGAGAGTTTTGTTTAAGCAATCTTGTTTGCTGGTGCTGACTAGTTTGTTGCAAAGAGCTGTTGTAATGTGTGGACTTTGTGTTTGTTTGCTTACACTGCATTCAACTTTTTGTTCCTCCTGTTTTTGTTTTATTTTTTGTTCCTGGAACAAAAAAACAGAATCTTCCTTTTAGGCAACACCTCCATTCCCATGTCTTAATCATCATGTTTCTCACAGTGATGAATATCTGATGGTGTTGCACTTATTTCAGGAAACTAAACTTGGGCTTGAGCACCATTTACATTGTGGGCGTACACTGGCAGCTTTTAATCATATCCTCAGTGTTAGAGTTCAAAAGTTGAAATTAGAAGGCCAATCTGTTGCTTTGTCACATGGTCAACAAAATTTTCAATCCGATGTTCAGGCACTTCTTGCACCTTTGACACAAAGCGAAGAGGCTGTTCTTTCTTCGGTAAGGATTAACTATGAGTAGAATTGTATTTTTTTCAAATATAACTAGTTATGTGGCTATTGTTTAGTGCAATAATAGAAATCTTGGGCTCGCTGCTGTAAATGTAGGTGTCCATTTGATTTAAATCATGGTCATACTAATGATTAAGTTGTGGTGATGCTTTGAGCTTAGGATGGTTTTTCAATGGTAATATTTGTGGCTTTTGAGAGCATTTTTCTCTTGATAAACTGATATCCTTTAGCTGACAGCGAGGGCTTCTTTTTTTTCACTTTTTTTTTCATCTGAGACTGATTTTTCACTACAATGGAGTTGATCCAAACAAACTTGCACCTTTCAATACCTGATTAACTCATTTTGTGCCTTGATTTTCTTCATCCATTTGTGAGTGCCCCTCAATCTGTGTCTCTCATGTACTAAGACTTTGTTTCTTCCTTGTCATCATTCCTACTTTTACCACCTGGGACTCAATGTTAGATTTGCTTTCAGATCCTGTGTGGCTTCTAGCTGGATTGAGTACCATCTAGCAAGGCTCCCACTACCTTAACTACCATCTTCTAATGTAGCTGGACTTGTTTTTGGGACTCCCTTGTCCATAATCTCCATACCCTATTTGGTTTGAGTGTTCTATATCATCATCATCATCAGCAACAGTTTGATAATCACAAGCAATATGGCCTGGGTACAGCCAATAACGACAAAGATTGGGCAATCATTTGTAGTTAAACAAAATCCAGCATGATTTTCCATTTGACAGCTGGCCATAGATCCCTGAAAAGATGGAGTTTTTCAGGGATAGTTTGAAAACTAACATGTTTGTGGAAGCCCATATAATTAACCCCTCCATCCTCGTAAAGAGGCCATCCTTCTTTGCTGGAAGTTTAATCTTATGACTGGTAAAACTGTTCAAGGCACATCATATGCCCTGACCCTGAGAAGGTTCTTGAATAGAACAATCTGCCAAAGCTTTTTTAAGACTAGAACTTGCTTATCAAAATTCCAGGGCCCTTGTTCAAATACCTTTTGTTCATATTCCAGTGAAAGAATAGTATGCGGAATAATCTTTTCTATCTGATCGATATCTAAACACCTCAAAGGCTTCCACACTTGTCTTATTGTTGTCTTAAAGTTTGGGTAATTGGGCATTCTCTCTATCCATAATTCCCAATGAGGCACAAAGATGCCTCATTTTTTGTTAGACAAATGAGATCCCATAGTCTCTGCCTGTTCTACCATCCTTCGCAATCCTCTTTCATGCCTCAGAAGGGAAAAACTACAGAAAATACAATTACAAAAACTGATCTATGTGTAATAAACTAGGCAAAGTTGGGGATGGTGCTCATGTGAGTCACAGAAACTTCAATTTGAATGAGAGAACTAAAAGTTGTACATAAATATCAGGGGAGTCACATGAATTGTGGCTTCATTTTCTGATTTTAATTTTAGTGTAAATGATTTACAAAGTACAATAATTTATGACTTGCAATAATGGAGCCAATTCAATTGATTTTCATTTACTGTTGCATACTTATGCATGCTGAAAACTTTATGTTAATACTACTTTTGTTTATCTGACCTAAATGATGCCTTGTAAACTAAGTTAATACTACTTTTGGGACTTGAATTTTTCAGGTCATTCCACTTGGTGTCGCTCATTTTGAGGATTCTGTGTTGGTTGCATCATGTGCTTTTCTCCTTGAACTTTGTGGTTTATCTGCCAGCATTCTTCATGTGGATGTTTCTGCCTTGAGACGGATATCTTCATTTTACAAATTGAGTGAGAACAATGAGAGATATAGCCAAATTTCACCTAAAGGTAAAGGTTCTGCACTTCACGTGGTATCGCGTGAAGGTAATGTAGTAGAGTCTCTGGCTCGATCACTTGCAGATGAGTATCTGCACAATGATTGTGTAACCAACACTAAGTTAAAGGGGACTTCAAATTCATTCATTGGCAAACAATCTTCAAGAGTTCCAATGCTAGTCCTGCAGCATTTGGAGAAAGCTAGTCTTCCAATAATGATGGATGGAAAGACTTGTGGATCTTGGCTACTGACTGGTAGTGGTGATGGAACTGAATTAAGAGATCAACAAAAAGTAGCAAGCCAACACTGGAATTTAGTTACAGCTTTCTGTCAGATGCATCAACTTCCCTTAAGCACAAAGTACCTTGCTGTCTTAGCAAGAGACAATGATTGGGTAGCTCTCTCTCCCCTTCTTCATAGGGAAAAATAAATAGAAATATAATATTTGGATTTGCCTGTATTATGTTTCCTTCATTTGATTTGTTTATGGCATGTTTCCTTCATTTTGATTTTTAAGAAACTCCACATCTTATGTTGCCTCTGTCTTCTACAAGGTTGGATTTCTGTCTGAAGCTCAGATTGGAGGATACCCTTTTGAGACAGTCGTCGAAGTAGTAAGTGTCATCTACCCCTAATTAATCTTTGAATCCAAGTTATGCTACAAAACATTCTGATGGAATTTTCCTATTGATGGTGTTATGATTTTATATTGCAGGCAACCAAGGAGTTCAGTGACCCACGTCTCAAAATTCATATATTAACAGTCTTAAAAGGCATGCAGTCAAGGAAGAAATCTGGTTCTCCAGCATATTCAGATACTGGGGAAAGTGGAAGAGAAACTTACTGTTTCCAGGAGGACATACTTGTTCCTGCTGAGCTCTTTAGAATCTTAGCAGATTGTGAGAAGCAGAAAAATCCTGGAGAGTCTCTCTTGAAGAAAGCAAAGGAGATGTCCTGGTCAATTTTGGCATTGATTGCATCATGCTTTCCTGATGTGTCTCCCTTGTCCTGTCTAACAGTTTGGCTGGAAATTACTGCAGCGAGGTTATCCCGTAGTCCAAATGAAATAGTGCTTTGCAGATCCATATTCTTACACCTTTTCAAGCTTTTAGATGCTCAAGAATTGTTTTGGATTCACTTTATGTATTTGGTTTCATATTTGATATGAAGATCTTCACGACTTTGTTCTTCCTCATGAATTCATTATATTTCCATGCTTTGAAAATTTCACAGCTGAATTATATTTACAGGGAAACTTCATCCATCAAGGTGAATGACATTGCATCCCAGATTGCAAATAATGTTGGAGCAGCTGTGGAAGCTATAAATTCCCTGCCAGCTGGTAGCAGGGTCCTGACAGTTCATTACAATCGGCATAATGCAAAACGCAGGCGTCTTATGGAGCCAATTTATGTGGATGTTTTGACTACTTATGGTGGACCAACAAGGTCTGTTGCCCAAGGCACAGTTGATGAAGATGAAAGAAGAGTAGATGTTCGTGAAAGTGTAAATGTTTCAAGTGATTCTGATCAAGGACCTGTGTCTCTCTCTAAGATGGTGGCAGTGCTTTGTGAACAACTGTTGTTTCTACCTCTGTTAAGGGCTTTTGAGATGTTTCTTCCTTCGTGTTCTTTGTTACCTTTCATCCGCTCTCTTCAGGTCAGTGAACAAATTTATAACCCAATTTCCTGTCCATCTTTATGATTTGTTGGGATAAAGAGAACTGCATTCTCCTAGTCACCGGTTTTGAATGCTTTGAATTTAGAAGTTGACCTCTCTTTCTCTCCTTTTTTCCACTTGTCTACCAATCATTACACACAACCCTGATTCCACAAAGGCAGGCCAAAGGTTCATTTCCTGATTTCTTACCACCACTATTTCACCACTATTTCACATGAGGTCCAGTGCATGGCCAGATTTAGATACTTAGAGAATACTAGGTGAAGACTATTTTACACATGCAAAAAAAAACGTACAAGCTGAAATCTAAACTTATCAGATTGGTACCTGTAGGGCTGCTCAAAACGAACTCCATGTGTATTAAAGCATGAACAAAACTCTGCCTGTTGTACTTGTACTCTTTCTTAATATCTGTTCTCATCTTGTCCCAAACACATGCGAAGCCAATAGAAGTTCTCATCATATTATGTGTGCCATGTATTTGTGCATGTCTTGTTTGCATGTTCATGGAAGAAATTTGGGACCATTGTAAAGCACCTTGACCTAAACAGGATGAGATGGATGAAACTTATTTAAAAACAAAATTTAAAACAATGGGGTTTGTTTTTGTCATGGAATGCCTTTGTTGGCCAACCATATCATGTATAATTATTTTCTTTTTCTTTTTTTTGGTATATTTGTATTTTGAGTCAAATTTTTCTTTTGCTTGGCTTGAGTCATGAAAAAAAATGAAATTGTTGGGATTGCCTTGTTCTGATAGAAACTCTTTTTTTTTCCTTTCAGGCATTTTCCCAAATGCGTCTATCTGAAGCTTCAGCCCATCTGAGTTCCTTTTCTGTCAGGATAAAGGATGAACAATCCAGTATGCAGGCAAACATAGGAATTGAAGGGCAGGTCAGAACTTCGTGGATAAGCTCCACGGCTGTAAAAGCTGCCAATGCCATGCTTGTAACTTGTCCATCTCCTTATGAAAAAAGATGTTTGTTACAACTTCTTGCCGCAACGGACTTCGGTGATGGTGGATCTGCTGCAACATATTATCGAAGACTTTACTGGAAAATCAATTTAGCTGAGCCTTCACTGCGGAAGGATGACACTGTACATCTAGGAAATCAGGCTCTAGATGATGATTCACTTTTAGAAGCATTGGAAAAGAACGGGCATTGGGAGCAAGCACGTAATTGGGCCAGGCAGTTGGATGCCAGTGGTGGACCTTGGAAGTCTTCTGTTCACCATGTTACTGAAATTCAGGTATACTTTGTTTACAAAAATAGTGGGTGTTTCCAAAAAAATAATTATTTTAATGTTTTTTTTTTTCTCACAAACAAGTGTAATTACAGAAGTAATATGTAATACATCCATCCACAAAAGCAACTTGGATCGAAACAGAAATTTCTCGTCATCATCTCACACAAGACTCGTACAAGTTATGGATCACATGTTGTATCTTAATAAAAAAAAATTGCATTTGTATACTAATATTCACAAAATAAAGTTGATTGAAAGCGCAGTTGAGTTGCCACCAGTACTTGCCAAAAATATGAGAGATGCTAATTCCACTCATGTATTGTTGATTATTTGGTTCTATATTCATTTCTTATTTTGGATCAAATAGGTTATTAGGAGAGGAGCGAATTAAGATTTTGAAGGAGAAAAATTAGTCTTTTATACATGAGAGAGGTGTAACTTTTTTGAGATGGAGATAAATGGAGACAGATCTTTTACCTAATTGAGAATTCTTTAATATGAAGAGAGAAATGGAAAATTAAATCTATATATAATACAACAAGCAACTATTCTCGATGTAACTTAACTTGCAATCATATATATATATGAGTGAGTAAAATTGTTAAATGGTCTCCACTCAACAAAAGTTTCACTATGAATAAGTTGAAGTACTAGATACAAAACGTTCAAAAGAATCAAAAGTGTTTTGTCAAGTACTTTGTAGTGATTTTGATTGCTGAAGGTAATTTTTACCCTTTAAATACTTCATTTAGGATTACTTGGAAAATTTCTAATTTGCTCTGATTTTTTTAATGAATTTTTTGTATGTGAATTGATAAATCAATAGATGGGCACATGCCCTCTCATTTTGTTATTTTTTCCAATAAATGTTACTTAGAATATTATTGCTCTAGAATGAATTTCCATGTCTTTGAATAAAATAAGTTTCTCTTTGGAAGGCTTTAAACCAGTTGAGTAGTTTCCTTGAATCAGCTTATGTTTGATTACTTTGGCTACAATGTTAAAAGTTTGAAATTGATTATGCCTTGATTGGGATAGATGTGATTAACATATACCAGCTACTTTTCATGTTCATAATCAGAAGTGTTTGTAGTAGTATTATTATTAAACCCTTGATGTCCACACTTTTCTTGGTCCCCTCCCTTAAATTTCAGGCTGAATCCATGGTAGCTGAGTGGAAGGAGTTCCTTTGGGATGTTCCAGAAGAGAGAGTTGCTTTATGGGGCCACTGCCAGACACTGTTCATCAGATATTCCTTCCCTCCTTTACAGGTGTATTTTATTAGCAATTGTCACCATTGAGAATTATGTTTTGCAACTTGCTACTAATACTTTGAGATAATGTGCTTGTACATGATTTACAGGCTGGGTTATTTTTCCTTAAACATGCTGAAGCTGTTGAGAAGGATATTCCAGCGAGAGAGCTTCATGAATTGCTGCTGCTTTCTCTTCAATGGTTAAGTGGGATGATAACTCTGTCTAATCCGTGAGTCTTCAGTCACAAATTCAATTTCTATTTCTCATATTCGTTGTTTGTTTCTGACCTATGTGGTGAATTTATTAGAGTTTATCCAGTGCCCCTTCTGCGAGAAATTGAGACTAGAGTATGGCTCTTGGCAGTAGAATCAGAAGCTCAGGCAAAGAGTGATAGAGACTTTACTTCAACCACTTTGAGTCGGGATCCTTTAATTGGAAATACTTCCAATATCATTGACAGGACTGCAAGTTTAATAACGAAGATGGACAATCATATCAATACAATGAGGAGCAGAACTATAGAGAAACAAGATGCAAGGGAAAATAACCTGACACAGCACAAAAACCAAGTATTGGATTCCATCACTCAGACAACAGGGAGTAGTACAAAGCCAAAACGGAGGGCCAAAGGCAATGCACTATCACGACGACCATTAATGGACCCCATTGATAAAAATACTGAGCCTGAAGATTTTTCTACTAACCTCTTTTCTAGAGGTGACTCGCTGTTGCCAGATGAAAACTTAAAGATAGAAATGTCTTTTTCGAAGTGGGAGGAAAGGGTTGGACCTGCAGAGCTGGAAAGAGCTGTTCTTTCTTTATTGGAGTTTGCACAAATAACAGCTTCCAAGCAACTTCAATATAAGCTGTCTCCAGCACACACCCCTCATGAATTTATACTTGTTGATGTTACTCTAAAGCTTGCAACTATATCTACTCCTGGTAGCAAAATATCCATATCAGTGCTTGATGAGGAAGTGCGTTCTGTGGTCAAGTCACATAATATATTAACTGAGCAGCATCTGGTTGATCCACTGCAGGTTATTGTTCAGATATCAGATGTTTCTTCTTTTCTCAAACTTGACAGTTTATTTTATACAAATATGCTTGTTTATTAATATGAAGATTTAAATTTCTCTGTTTTCCCTTCTAAGTGCCTATTTGTAGCTCATTGCCATTGCTAACTATTCCCAATGTGATGTCTTGTTGCATAATGGATGCATGGATTGGAATTTTTGACTATGCCAATGAAGATCTTGGAGAAATTGGTTACTGTTTTTACTGAAGGCAGTGGACGCGGACTGTGCAAGAGAATCATAGCAGTTGTAAAAGCTGCAAATGTCTTGGGTCTTTCTTTTTTGGAGGCATTTGATAAGCAGCCAATCGATTTGCTCCAGCTGCTTGCTCTTAAAGCACAAGAGTCATTTGAACAAGCATCTCTCATAGTGCAAACTCATTCCATGCCAGCTGCTAGTATTGCTCAAATTCTTGCAGAATCCTTTCTAAAGGTCTGGTTTCTTTTTCCCTTGTGTACCTTATTTTCTTTGGCCTATTTGATTCTTAAATTAATATCATAGGTTTCTGTCTTTTGCAATAGGGCGAGATTCTGCTTGGTCAGTAGACTGAAAATGATATTTCTGGTTTGATCCAAGTTGGTTTTGTAGACTGTTTGATGACCTGGTGCAATAAATAAGTTCAGGGACTTCTTTTTTTTTCATGTGTTGAGCTATATACCTTGAGAATGTATATTTTATTCATGCCCAGTTTTGCATGAAGTTAACTGAGTCCTGTGCAATCTATGACTCGTTGTCTATGTTATAATTTATTTGCTTTGCTGACATATTACAGGGTCTATTGGCTGCACATCGAGGGGGGTACATGGATTCTCAGAAGGAGGAAGGACCTGCTCCTCTATTGTGGAGATTTTCAGACTTCTTAAAATGGGCAGAGCTTTGTCCTTCTGAACCTGAAATTGGTCACGCGTTGATGCGTTTGGTGATTACTGGAAAAGAAATACCACATGCCTGTGAGGTATTGCCATTATAAGTGAGAGTTGATAGTATTCCTATGTGCCTAAATGGCTATAATTTTCAGCAACTATGACCTTTTTAACCGTAGCTGCGGTCTAGTAGAAGTGACTGGCTGATGATCCTTTTTTGCCAAAGAAGAAAATGGATGATAAAAAGATGAATTTGACTTTTGTGTAACCAGTTATTGATAATCCAAAGCTTTTATTTTACTGGGAAATCTTTTTTTTTTTTCTCAGGTTGAACTTCTTATCCTGTCACACCACTTCTACAAATCATCAGCATGCCTGGATGGAGTTGATGTTCTTGTATCCCTTGCTGCCACCAGGGTGGAAGCTTATGTTTCTGAGGGTGATTTTCCATGTTTGGCTCGCCTGATAACTGGAGTAGGAAATTTCCATGTCCTTAATTTCATTCTTGGCATTCTCATAGAAAATGGTCAGCTGGATCTTCTTCTTCAGAAATATTCAGCTGCTGCAGAGACAAATGTGGAAACTGCAGAGGCTGTCAGAGGATTTCGGATGGCTGTTCTTACGTCACTGAAGCATTTTAACCCCAAAGATCATGATGCATTTGCTATGGTGCGTGTGTTCTTCATTTAACTGTTTCTAGAGTGAACATTATATATAGGCTGTGAAAATTATTAAATCAGTTAGTAAGATAGTTAAAAGAAAAAAATTTAATTCAAGGGGAATGGATGGAAAGGGTATAAGCTCAGCCTAAAATGGCTTAGGTTGTAGTGAAAAAGAATTTTGTTTCTAAGCATCTTATAGAGAATATGGTTTTAAATAGGATAATTGTGGGAAGAGGATCTCCATGGGTGACTCCAAATTTCTTTTTGGATTAAGCCATTTAGTTGAGTATCTATGGTTATGGGATGCATATGTCGTATTATTAGATTCTTTGAGAATAACTTTCATATTATGTTGCGGTTCATATTTGTACTTGACGGGGAGCATGTTACAACTATATTTATAAACTAAATAGATAAGACCAAGCTCAAAAAAATCCGTGAAAAACCCTAAGCATCTGATATGAAGCTTGAAATTGTTGTTTCAATTATTTTCCTAGTTAATTTTGGATTTTAATTATTTTTTTTAAATTAATATTTAAGAATTCTATTGTTAGATGGATTCTATTAATTAGGTAAGTTTTAATTAGAAATTAATTTCTATAAAGAATTTTATAAA